>CM077674.1:213171659-214461803 GCA_039707655.1 Elymus sibiricus | reverse complement strand
ACGCGGTTCAGTCCAACGAGGATGACGACATTGACCGGGACAATCTTAGTGACGAGTAGTTGTCTGTAGTTTAAGTTTGCATGTTTGTAGTCGAATTATGCTAAGTTTGTAGTTTAAAACTTTGAGTATTTGAATTGAATTTGCAATGATCAAATTATAGATCGGATGGATGTCCCATTACAGGGCTCCTTTTTAGGGCAGCTGTTGGAGTTGAAAATTTTATGATGCCCTAAAATTGCTTTTTGATGCATTAAATAGTTTTTCCAAATGCCTTACTATTTTAGAGCAGTCCTTTTGGAGATGCTCTCGAGCAACCGAGCTGGTAAGAGGGGAGATTGACTAGTCCAGAAGTCCAGATCCCCAATTTTCCTCTCCCTCCAAATCCGACCTCGCTTCCGAATTCGCTTCTCCCCCCTCCCCTGGTGCTGCCACAGACTCCACCTCGCCTCGGCACCGCGTTTCCGTATCGACTCTACGCCGCATAGGCAGCGGCCAGCCATCGTCCCCCCCAGTGCCTAGAGTAGACTCGGTGAAGTGGCAATCCAGCCGAACTTGGTTTCGATCGGCTCCGGGCACGGCGAGGGCGAATGGGTTCGGCTTCTAAGCCTTCTCCGTCGGCGGCCGCGCCTAGCCGGCGTAAGGTAGCGCTCTGCCTGACGCTCCTCACCCTGCAGTACGGCGCCCAGCCCCTAATCTCCAAGCGCTGCGTCGGGTACGCCGCACACCTTATATATCACCTCGCCCTCAAATTTATTCTCTGTTCTCTAATGCTTGGCTACTCCGGCATCAATCGCTGTATGTCCCTTCGTGCTGTTCCCGTTCGATTTGGGGAATTTTCTGTGGTGGTGTTTGGGAAAATATTTGCCAAAAACATGTAGGCTATAGAGTTGAGCAACAGGGTGTCGACTAGGTAATGATGAGAACGAATGATACTATCACCTTCATGGGTTCAACATATTGGTATAACAGCCTAGCCTGGACTGGTTGGGTGGATGCAGATTGTTGTGCGCTTTGCGATAACTGATAGCTTTACGATTGTTTCAGGCTGCATCTGGTTAGCAGAATGCTCATTATGTTTAGGGTGTTATGCTACTTGAGTCTTGAGCGGATATATATGCCATCAGATTTTGTTATTTGGCACTCTGGGTAATACAATGTTTTTTTAGGGATTGGGTAATAAAATCATAATTAACTCATAGTCCGATCTTATTCATGAAACAGTGATGTATAAGCTGTCTTTTCAGATGTTATCCTCGTCTATGAAATCATAAGCCTAGATGCAGAGTTCATAAGGGCAAACCCGTGGGCGTCAACTAGTCGTGTCTTCGCTGCGCGCGTCCGCATCTGTTCGTTTCTTTTTTCCCTCTTACTTTCTGCTGTGGTTTTTGTCTTAGTTTTTCCCCCCTTTTTCTGTTTTGGTTTTTATTTATTTCTTTTCCTTTTTGTTCTTTTTTTTTCGTTTTTTCCCCTTCTGTTTTTTTTCAGGTTTGGTTTTTTTGTGTTGTTTTCCTTTTTTATAGTTTTCTACGCTATTAGCATTTTTTAATATAATATACCGTGAACTTTTTTTCTAATGTACATCAAATCAAACTTTTATTTAATATACGATGAATTTTTTTTAATACAAACCAAACTTTTCTTTTAATGTAGGATGAACTATTTTTTAATGTACGTTGAACATCATCCACAAAGGAGATATCTCATGGTGTATGCTCTTTGTGGATGATGTGGTGCTAGTCGATGATAGTCGGACGGGGGTTAATAGAAAGTTAGAGCTATGGAGACAAACTTTGGAATCAGAAGGTTTTAGGCTTAGTAGAACTAAAACTGAGTGCATGAAGTGCGGTTTCAGTACTACTAGGCATGAGGAGGAGGAGGTTAGCTTTGATGGGTAGGTGGTACCTCAGAAGGACACCTTTTGATATTTGGGGTCAATGCCGCAGAAGGATGGTGAAATCGATGAAGATGTGAGTCATCGAATCAAAGCCGGATGGATGAAGTGGTGCCAAGCTTTTGGTGTTCTCTGTGACAAGAGTGCCACAAAAGCTAAAAGGCAGCTTCTATAGGACGGCGATTCGACCCGCAATGTTGTATGGCGCTGAGTGTTGGCCGATTAAAAGGCACCATGTTCAACAGTTAGGTGTAGCGGAAATGCGCATGTTGAGATGGATGTATGGCCACAGAAGAAAGGATCGGATCGATGATATATGTGATAGAGTTGGGGTAGCACCAATTGAAGAGAAGCTTGTCCAACATCGTCTGAGACGGTTTGGGCATATTCAGCGTAGGCTACAGAAGCTCCAGTGCATAGTGGATGGTTAAAGCGTGCTGATAATGTTAAGAAAGGTCGGGGTAGACCAAACTTTGACATGGGAGGAGTCCGTACGGAGAGATCTGAAGGACTGGAATATCACCAAAGAATTAGCCATGGACAGGGGTGTGTGGAAGTTAGCTATTCACGTGCCAGAACCATGAGTTGGTTTCGAGATCTTATGGGTTTCAGCTCTAGCCTACCCCAACTTGTTTGGGACTAAAGGCTTTGTTGTTGTTGTAGTTGAACATTTTTCTATATACAGTGAACTTCCTTTAATGTACGTTGAACATTTTTTAATACAATCTAAACATTTTTTTAATATATGCTGAACATTTTTTTAATACACATGAAACTTTTTTAAAACACACCAAACGTTTTTTGAAAAAAAAAACCCCGAAAGGAAACCGAAGAGAAAAACATCCAACAGCCAGTTTTTCCAAAGAAGGGAAAACAGAAAACAAAAAATACGTCTCAAGTGGGCTCGCCAGATGGGGCTGGCCCATTTGCGCTCCCTTCAGGCGTCGCCTGTGCTTTTTGATGTCTATGGGGGTCGACCAGGAGGTCTCGTTCATAAGTGCTTGAATAGGAAAATTTCTTGATCCTGGTGACTACCTGGAAAAAGATTCTATGCCCGAAAAACTTAGAATTTCTTTGAATGCCTGAATTAAAACAGACAATCCCTGTCAATAATTACCCAGAAATCAATCAAAACTCGGTATTTAATGTTTAAAATTTGACAAAAAAGAACCTTTGAGAAGAAAACTAGTTCCCACTGGCTGATGATCTGAAACCAGTACTACGTGTGGTCAGTGATTTTTTAAACAAGCAGTTTTTAACAGTTTGTCTCAGTCAATCAAATTGCCAGACATGTTTTCTTAACAATTGATGAATCAGATGGACACATAGTTTGTTAATATTTAATAATTTAATATTTATGTAAAACTGCATCATGCCAGATCCCCTCAGTCACTATGGTGCCAGAAATGGCTTTGTTGGCAATTGATGAATCAAATGGACACATACTCTGTTTGTTAATGATGTAATACTCTTGTAAAACAGCACTAGTTAACAGCCAAGTTTTGGGCATAGCCCTTTAACAATTCCTTAGAGGTCAGGTTGTGTACTTCATGACCTTGGACCTTGGATTTCCTTCTACTAACGAAATAGTCGAACAAAGTACTATCTGGATGTGCTTAACCCATTTTGTTGCTTATACTGCTGCAGGCAAGGAGTCATAGTGACTTCATTAGTTCTTGCAATTGAATTATTAAAGGTATGATAATAATTATATAACCTAGATTGTTATTTACCGTGACATTCTGTCATTCTGTATACATGTGTACAGGTTATATGTGCGGTCATTTTATTGGTGGCAGAGGGTAGTCTGAAGGCGCAATTCAGTAATTGGAGTCTTGTTGGATCACTGACTGCATCAGGACTTCCTGCTGCCATCTATGCACTTCAGAATAGCCTGTTGCAGATATCATACAAGAATTTGGATTCCCTGACCTTTTCAATCCTTAACCAGACCAAGCTATTATTCACAGCATTCTTCACATATCTTATTTTGGGGTATGCTGATTACCCTATTTGAATTACATTCTGTTAACTCTTGACAAGTGACAACATTGAAGATCCTGTGATGCATTCACCATGAAAATGTAGGCATAGCAATACTTTGGACTTTCTAAATGAATAGTATTCGATTTGTAATGTCATCACGCTGCACGAACAACCACTTCTTGCTTATTTTGGTAACTGTAGCTTGATGCTATTAAGTTTAATGGAAAGGCAGCATCGCAAATTTAACACGCTATACAAGTAAGCCTTCAAGTATTTTTTTATGGTAACAATCTATGAAACTATGACCACTGCTTTAGGTATAGAATTTAAACTGAAACTTAGGTGATGATCTGGACACCTGTGTGAACATTGGATATATTTTTGAATGTACCATGACGCTATTTCAACAGATGAAATCAAGCCAGGAAAAAAGAAAGACATAAAACACCTTCTGTCATGCCTGAAGAAATATTGGCCTTCAGCTGTAAATTATCTCAAGGATTTTGACAAACTGCCTGTAATTGGTGGTGGGGTTATAAAATGAAAATTCTCAGAAGGTGTTTTATCATCAACCCTCGGTAATATAGGGTTAGTGCGGCAATGAATCCAAGTTATTTTATAGGACCAGTGGTATTTGGGCTGATTTATTTATGCCCATTTCTGTGTTGCTATTGTGTAGTACTCCTTGAGAAAGGATGAAATAAGTAGACTTGACCTCTCCCTGCTATTTGTCAGAATTCTGATTCGGCTGATTCCTTGATTAATGCTTGTGTTTCATACTTACATTTAAGGAGTTGTCTCTTTCTTTATAAAAGTAAGTGTACTGTCTTTTGTGTTCAACGTATCGCATTGGTTTGATCCATGTGGGGCAGAACAAATCTTGTCAATTTATTTTACGGGCGAATAAACATGTGTAATTGCGTTCTCTTCTTAATAACGTGTTGGCAGGTTCTTAGTACCCTCGGTATCATTGTTTTTCTATTCACTCTGCAAATAGATATCTATCTGGAGTGATTTCATACTCCTTTGGTTGATTTCTTTTGGGGTCATTTTGCAGGCAAAAACAATCACCCAAACAAATTTTAGCATTAGCCCTCTTAATCACTGCGGCTGTCCTTTTAAGCATTGGGGAGAGTAGCAGGAAAGGTGTAAGTGGTGGTAGCTCCGATTATGTCTTACTCTATGGAATCATTCCTGTTACTGTTGCATCTGTGTTGTCTGGTTTGGCCTCTTCGTTATGTCAGTGGGCATCTCAGGTTAGACTCGTCATTTTACTTTCCAGGAAGGAGTTTATCGCCACCATTAACATTTTTTCAACAATTACAGGTTAAAAAGCATACATCCTACATGATGACTATTGAGATGTCATTTATTGGGAGTATGTGCTTGTTAGCAAGTACCTTTCAGTCACCAGACGGAGAAGCCCTGAGAATATATGGTTTTTTCCATGAATGGACTTTATGGACAGTGGTGAGTGCTCTTTGTTATTTTGTTATGCCTTGTTTCCTCTTGCTGTTAGGTCAATTTGAGCAAAAAAAAATCAGTACAATGCATTACAAACCCATAAGATCATAATCATAATCATAATCATAATATACTCCCTCGGTTCCTAAATATAAGACCTTTTAGAGATTTCAATATGGACTACATACGGAGCAAAATAAATGAATCTACACTCTAAAATATGTGTCCATATACATCTGTATGCAGTCCCTATTGAAATCTCTAAAAGGACTTATATTTAGAAACGGAGGGAGTAGTATTCTAGTTGCATAAAATAAACCGGCATTGAGATGCTAAGTAAAGTGCGACAGAACCTGGCAGTACACCTGAACTAGTTCCTGCCTCCCTTTTTGATGAAGGGATGAAGTTATGTCCTCCCTTTTTGATGAAGGGATGAAGTTATGTCCTCCCTTTTTGATTGTATTCTGACTTTAAACACTGTGCCAGTCATGAATTATTTTTTAAAATAATCCGTTATGGGATTGGCTAAGTGTCAAAAACTTCATCTGTAATCTGTTTCCACTTTGCACCCAAAGGGATTTCAGTCTCTGCTACTGCCATTGTTTACGAGATGGCCAGATGGCACGACATAGGGCGTTGAGGAGTAGAAAATGTGTCAGGGAGCAAGGACATAATAGATTGTTAAACTACTACTTATATTGTTTGATTCCTAATTGATACATGGGGTGCCCCTTTTTTAGTCTTTAGAAATGCGCTATTGATCTGCGAGTCATAGCGAGTCATATGGCCACTGCTTCCCTTTGTGATACTACAATTTTATGCTAATCATTTGAGGTAAAAGAGAAATCTTTGAACTGATTTACAAGAGCATCGCTAACATATCCAATACACGCAATTTCATTTCAAATGATGATTTTTTTTTGCATGGTAATATGTGTCTCATTCATATCATGAAGATTAAAGTACAAGTCACATAAAGACCGACATGACAAAACTAAAAAGACAGCAGAACATCTCTGAGCTTGACCCCAACGCCCGACACCTGCCTCCGGCACCACCACAGCAGCCACCGAAAGAAAAAAATGACGGATCACCTCCTCACCCGAGCTCGACGCGGCTCCATCGCTGATATGCAGCTTTGCGGACCTCCAAGGTGGCTCGCCAAAGGCGAAACCATTACCGTTGAACGAATCAGACCGGGGCAACACCCCGGACACGCCATCGAACTCCAGATCTGGCACTCCCACATGACTAAGACGTCGGAGGAGGAAACCATACCTGCCATCCACGAACCACGAACCCAGCACACGTTCCGTCTTCCAGATGTCGTCGATGCAGACCACAATCTGCATCCGCTCCTCGACTACTTCCCAAGCTCCGCGCCGACGTTGGAGCAGACGCCGTCGCAACGGCAGAGCCCGAGGACACATGTCCACCACAAGGATGCCGCTGCCGCCACGACATCCCCGCTTGAACAGACTGGTTCCCAAATCCATCACCGACCATAGAGACGATCGCCTCGCCGGAGAAGAAACCGGAGCTTCTTTATTCAGCATCGCCGTGGCCGCCGCCGAACCCAAGACGCCGAACAACCCAAAACCCTAAGCTTCTTGGGCCCTAAAACCTAAAGCTAAAACCATCCACACGCGCGGGATCCGACGACCCCCTCACCGCCGATGACCAAAGGGTCGCCGGCGGAGGAGAGCCGCCGGAAGGAGCGGCTCTCCTGGTGGCGGCGGCTAGGTTTCGCTACCAGGAGGAAAACGATCGCATCGATGATTTGGGCCATTCATGATCAGGAAGGACCATTGACTTCCCTTTGTGGTACAATTTTATGCTATTTAGTTGAGTTAACTATATAGGAGAACTTAGAAAAATCTTCGCAATAATTAAAAAGTGCATCTGTAATATATCCAAATGTACATGGTTCCAATTCAAAAGATGATTTGTGGAAAGTATGAAAAATGCTGCACGTTATATGAATATGTAAACCTCAATAGTATTGATCATGAGTCATCACTAATTTGTGGGCCAGTAATCTTCACTCATTTCCTCAGATACCAGTGTTAATGAATGCTGTTGGTGGGATTCTTGTTGGTCTTGTCACATCTTATGCAGGAGGTATTAAAAAGGCAAGTGCTTGAACTACCACTAAATGGAATACACTTTCCTTTCATTTGGACCGAAAAATTGAACTATCCTTTTCTTTTCTTATCAGGGTTTTGTGATTGTCTCAGCTCTCCTCGTAACTGCATTACTCCAGTTTATATTTGATGGGAAGCTGCCATCGCTGCACTGCCTGGTGGCACTACCACTTGTTATGACGAGCATATTCATTTACCAGAAGTATCCGTACGTTGATAGAAAGAAGAAAGACTGATAAACATGCTCGTCAGAGGAAGGTTTTACTTAGCATCAGCTCAACATAATACTGATTAGTATTTTATCCCACGAAAGTTGAAGTTCGTACTGAGAAAATGCGGCCATATTTGACCTCGAAGAGTGTCTATTCATGGAGCAATGTATCAACCATCTGTCGATCCCCACCATCAATTGAATTATTACTAGCTTCACAAAACATGTAATTGATTCCAGTTAATTTTATGCTGGTTATATTCTCTTGTACTCTTGAGCTATTGTTATGTGGGCCAAGCCCTTGCGAGTATTATATTTTGAAGAACTGACTGTATGTTGTTGAGCTGTTCTGATTGTTTGAACTTTGATCAAGAGGTGGGAACATCATCTTCCATACTGATTGTAACAGAACACCAAATACTAACATGGGTTTCATGCCCACAATCCTTCATTTGTTCTGGTAACGTAGGGTAGGGTAATATTTCTCGTTGCAATTTACCATCATCTTATGATGGTTCTATCATCGAATGCCGCATCAGATCAAATGAGTTGCTTGTCATTTTCTTGCTAACGCTCTCACTATGCCAGAACACAGTAGCATATGTGCCCAATAAGCTCCTGGACCTAGCTAATGATAGGATTGTGGGGTCCTGCTCTGTCCACTTGTGTTCGCCAGTGCTATTTTGTAGCAGCTCCCGGTTACACTACCCATTGTAAGGCCATGAAGAAACGTATGGTCCTCTAATGTTCACTTTGTTCATCTATGCTGTCTCCGGTGAGGCTTGTGCAGTTTCATTTTAACTTATTTTTGGCTTGTTCGTATTTCAGATCCTTGTATCATTTCTATCAGTACACTCTGCCAAAGGTTTGTCTCCAAGTCAAGTTATGTGGTGACTTCTTGGTCGGCAAAGATGGCAAGAACCAAAGGTAATGTACCATTACAGAGATACCGCTTATCTGATAAACGGTGCGGATCCTTTTGACAACTAGCAATCTACTATACCACAGAAGTTCTACAAGTCTAGTTTTACATAACTTATTGCACCCATGAATGAAGCTGCATCACTTGATTCCTGCATACCAAGGCTATAGGTGAACAGAAGGCGATATAATGTACATACGTCACTGTCCAACTCCCTACACAATTAAATTCGTTCATGCATCCGGGCAAAAGTTTTCCACTTGTCAGCCCGCTGTTGTTCATCCAGCTTCAAATAAAAAAAAAATGGGACGTTAGTAAGCATGTAGAATGCTCTATCCATATAATGTAGAAGTACGTACTTGAGAAGCAAATTCTAGCTGGGTTTACCATGCATCTGAGGTCACGATGACTGGGAGAGCTGATTCCAGTTCATCAACCTATGTGACTGCTGCGGGTGCCTGTCCAAATAACTCCTACTGGAGATGTCAGTTTCATCCGCAGCGTAAGGATCTGAATGGCCTGACGCAGCCGGAGGCGACCAGACGGGTACTACCCCACCTTCTCTCCCAGTCCAGCTACTTGATGCCTCTGACGTGGATGGTGCTATGCCGCCCTGCACACGGTGACGGTGTAGGGTATTCTGAAGGTTATACTGCTGGTGCTGGACACCACCATTGTATCTGGCAGCAGTGTCGCCGCTGGCAACTTCTTCCCCGATTTCCATCCGAGTCTGAGGCTGGAAATGCAGCTGTGATGGCACCTCCGGCCTACTCACTTCGCTTTCAAAAGCTGCAGAAAGTTCTGTTTCTGTTTCAGCTCTGACCAAGGAAGAGGTGATGCTAGGCACCATCTGATCTGCTCGTCTCCGGCCAGCCGTCGCTGGTGTGTGGATAGTGGCACGGTCCACTTCCATCTGCTGCAGCTCTTGGGGGAAGGCAATGGGTGGCTCGTCTGAGGAGTCTCCCAGGCCTTCCTCCATTCCATTTTCTATCTCAGCACGAGAGGCCGCCTCAAGCTCCCACATCTCTGACAGGGCGTCCTGCAACCTGGATTTGGCTTCATCTAGCTCAACAATGGGGAGAGGGTAATTGGAACCTAGCTCAATTCCTGCAGCCTGCAGCACAGACTCGGGTGCATCCCAGGGGTGGTGTATCCATTCCGTTGGTAGCCTCGCCAGCTCCGGTAGCCATCGCCGGACATACTCCCCGTATGGGTCGAACTTGTAGCCTTCAAACTGAGAAATGCAATACAAAAAATCAAATCAATCGAGAGTGCTAGCTATTTTGATGATCTTCATATCATATATGACGAAGATGTACCTGTGGGTTGTCAATGCGGTCGAGCTCACGACCATCAGGCAGAGACCCGGAGATGTACTGCCAGCCCAACGCGTCGCTCTCAAGGTCGGCGTCCAGCAAGGTGTCCCAGAAGTACTTCATCCCCCAGCGCCATGGCAGCTGGAGAACCTTGACGAAGAAGCTTGAGACGACGACACGTATCCGGTCATGCAGCCAGCCGGTGGCCCAAAGCTCCCTCATGCCGGCGTCGACAAGAGGGTAGCCGGTCCTACCCTGCCTCCAGACCTTGAAGTAGACCTCATTGACCACCCAGGGGAAGAACCTGAGATGAGCCAAGAGGGGCTTCTCGTGGCTGCACGGGTGGTTGAAGGCGAGGTACCTAGAGTACTCTCGCAGGCCGATGGAGCGGAGGAAGAGGCTGCAGCCCTCCTCACCGTCACGGTTGCTCTCGTTGCTCCATGTTAGCTGCTTCATCCGTACCTGATGGAAGACCTTGCGGACGCTGAGCTCGCCAAAGTGCAGGTAAGGGGAGAGCAGCGACGTGTTTGCACTGTCGGCCTTCTTGCGGTTCACGGAATAGTCGATGAGCGGGCCGTTGATGAAGGCTGTGAAAGCCTTGTCGGCGTTTTGCCACCCCGGCGACCACGCCCGTGCGAGCAGCGCGTTGCTCCCCCTCTCCGACTCGTCTTCGAAGATCAGGTCGTCCGATGAGCACCTCGACAAGTCACCTGTGGAGAGGAATTTCCATGTCAGTAGTTATTGTTCCTTGCTCAAAAAAGGAAATGGTGGCGTTGCAGGCAGGGCAGAGACCTGAATTGATCCTCTTGGGTGGCAGCATGGGCGCGGGGGGGTCGACCATACAGAGGCACTTGTTCCAGAAGGGCGTGAACATGGTGAAGGGGCAGCCGTGGTCGTCGAGGACCTCCCATGGCTCGTAGAGCAGGTCGGAGTTGAAGGACTGCACGGTGATGCCCTCGGCCGCCAGCACTTGCTTCACCCGGTGGTCCCGGACCAGCGACAGCGGGTCTACAGACAGCGATTGGTGAGCAACACATGGCCATTTGTTTGTGTCAGCTCACACGATAAGGTGCTTGTTATCAAAAAGGAAAAAAGGTGCTAACAATTTTGTTTCTTAAAAGAACTAGTGGAGTAGCAAGTTTTAAACCGGACTAGTAATAAATAGGTTGGTGGGTACAAGAACTTTTGGGAATTAAAGGCTGAGTGTTCAGGGAGTGTTTGATGCTAAACTTGGAGTTGTTTGACGTGTGGAGTACAGGTTAAGCTATGAAATATCCATGAATATGATTGGTACACACATCACACAGGAGGGAGGGTACTGTTGATGGAAAGATTCCCCCCTCAATTTTCTATTGGATCGTGTTCGAGTGGATCTAGTTGAGCCAGAGCGGAGCAAACCATAAAACAAAATTCCTTTCTCTCTCTCTTTTTTTTTAACAGAGAAGAAATCTTAACCAAGTAGCAGTAGTAGTATTTTGCAAGAACAGCAATAAATAACTGACCTAGAAAATAACCACAAGAGTGAGAGATGTAGGAGGAATCGAACCGTAGAGGTGGTTGAAGAAGAGATGGGTGGCGCCGGTGCTGCGGATGAGCTCCAGCAGCGCGGCGACGGTGTCGGTGGACCGCCGGGTGACCAGCCGGCTGGCGCCGAGCCGGCGCAGCGAGGCGTCCAGGTGCTTGAGGCTCTGGCTGAGCCACCACCGGGACACCCGGCCAGGGTAGTACGGCCCGTCTTCCTCCGGCGCCCACACGTACGCCGGCACCACCTCCCCGGCTGTTCGCGCCGCCGCCGCTAGGGCCGGGTTGTCCTCCACGCGCAGGTCCCGCCTGAACCACACAACCGTCCGCGTCGCCGCCTCCCCGGCACCGCCGCTCATCGACGGAGACGCTGACATGACTAGGCACCAATCCAAACAACGCACCAAGGCCTTTCTGCGACGACGAACAGCTAGCTCAAGGAGCTGTCATGAAGCCAAGAGGCAACTTCTTGGCGCTCTGGTGTGGGCAGCTCAACAAGATTTGCTTGGATCGGCGAGGGTTTCCTGGAACCGTGGAATGGACTCGACTGGACTGGAACGGTTTCCTCGGGGCCGGTGCATGGGGAGTGATGCGGAGTAATCTGACCAATATTTTCCTTCTTTTTCGTACAAAAAGATTTCTGGAGTATTTTTCGCTGGGAGGTGGGATGGTGGTGTTCTTGCAGAGTTGCAGGGGTTTCTTAGTTTTGGTTGGGGAGGGGAGCTGTGGTCCAATGGAGAGTGTGGTCTATGGATATTGGGATTGGTTGGTTGGCTTGGATTTGTTCTCAGCTTTTCCCTCTTGTCCGTTTATCCCCTCCGCTCTCTCCTCTCTCTATCTCACTCTCTGCTCCTCTTGGCCTTCTCCCATCTCATAATATTCGCCTCCATTTATTTCCATCTCCGTGGAAAGGAAATTCTCATCCGTTGATTCTGCTGGAATTTATTTATATACTTATATACTAGCGGACCCATGCGTTGTAATAGGAAAAAAAATATCACACGTGATTCAAGATTTTAGGCAAACTACGTTTTCCAGTTCAAGCATCACCGACTTAGGGCATGCCCTCTAGCTCATCCTCGCGCCGCCATCCGAGTTCGTCCTCACTTCACTCTGAAGTCAAACGTCTGGCCAGTGTATATCAACGGGAGAGGAAATATCCAATTTATTTTACTAAGCCTATATAACGTTCATTCCTTTTTTACCGGGTCTCTCTCTTTTTGCACGTTATAGCCACATAGCTCAACCCTCTACACAACTTTCATTCCTTTTTTTACTGGGCCTGTTATTGCCAGATTATAACCACACCTCACCTTCTGTTTTGTTTATTTCCGTTATTGCCAAATTATAACAACACCTCACCCTATGTTTTATTTATTTCCGAAGAGGCTTGTTGATTGTCTATTCGGGGACATATATAAATTGGTAAGATCTTGTGTAAATTAACAAGGTGGTACTATTATTAATTAATCATGAAACTTTTTTGGTAGAATCGAAAGTTGGCCCAATGGCCCAATACAGAGAATCGTAGGCTACGTTCGCCTGAGCGCCTTGCTCCTCCCAGTCGCCTCCCGCAGCGCCCGTCCCAGGGGAGCAGCGCATCGCCACCGGAGCTCCACCTCGCACCGCCCTCCCCTCTTTCCTCCCTCCTCCATCTCTCCCTCTCTCTGGATTTCGTCGTAGGTTCCTCTGCAGGCCTCACCGCCGTCCAGAGCTCCATGGCTGTCACCAATTCCAACCATCGCGCCCGTCGCCAAAGTGCCCTGCTACGCCCATATACGGTTGCCCCCACACCGGATCTGCCCGTCCAGGACTTCCCCTGCTGCTAGACCTATGCATGGACAGCCCGGCCCGAGCCCAGCATCCGGGCCGGGCTCGGGCTCCATTTTCTGGCCCGAAGCCCGGCCCGAAAGCCCGAAATGACCATAAATGTATATTTTATTTGAAATATAGGCATATTTTATTATTTGAATACCTCGAATATGATTATTTTAATTAAAAATGTAACTGTTCATGTGTTTCGGGCCGGGCCGGGCTGGGCCCGGGCTTGGGATTTTTTGCTTCGGGTTTTGACAAGGCCGGCCCGGTGAATGATCAGGTTACCTGCTACCAAATCCTCGCCGGAGTTCGGCGCCGCAGCCGCCCGTTCCCTTCATCATCGGCGAAACGCCCCAACCCTCTTTTTGAGCAATCCATTAGGCTTCCTTCTTTGAATTTCCCCGAAGGGACTGCACAAAAATTAGTACCACCTCGGATAGTTAAAACTCTAAAAAAAATCTAAAATAATAATACCCAAATGATAAGTGCCACACGTGTGGCACGAAGCAACATAGTCCAAATGCCCCCATTACCATCCATCTTGCCACATAAAACAGATGACATCAGCGGAATCTTTTTGGTTTTTTGGACTTAAAAATGTTTATCTCTCAAATAAAAAATCCGATTAAAAATTCATTTTCATCATCAAATCCGTTTCGATGAGATCTTCAAAACTAGGTCCCATATTGATATATTTCGACGACTTTTTTTTGGGCCAAAAGTTGCCATAATGTTTATGCTGAAGTTGTCATAGTGTTTACACTAAAGTTGCCACAATATGTTTCATCTAGTTTTTTCTTCTAGATTTAAAGCTACCATTGTATTTCAACTACTTTTCACGGCAAATTTTATTAATTGATCATGGTAATTTTTAGTAATTAACAACGGCAAATTTAATTCATGGATCATGACAATTTTTAGTAATTCATCATGGCAAATTTAGTTTATAGATCATGTCAATTTTAGTATTTTGACCATGGCAATTCTAGTATTTTGACCATGGAAATTAGTTTTTGTATGAACCATGGCAAATTTTAGTGCATGTATCATGTCAAATTTAAGTAATTCACCATGGCAATTTTAGTTTATGGTTCATGGCAAATTTGAGTCATTGACCATGCACTTTGTAATTGACGACGGATTTCTTTTTAATTATGAACCATGTCAAAATTATTTCATGGATCATGGCAAACTTTAGTAATTCACCATGGCAAGTTTAGTTTCTTAATTCCTTTTTTTTATAACATGTCAAAATTTACTTTAAACGTAGAAGAAAAAGTAGTTGAAACATATCATGGCAACTTCAGTGTAAACACCATGACAATTTATGTGCAATGGACATGGTAACTTTTAACCAAAACAAAGTCGTCGAAACATATCGATATGAGATCTAGTTTCGAAGATCTCGTCGCGACGGATTTAATGGTGAAAACAATTTTTCAATCGGTTTTTTCATTTAAGAGATAAAACATTTTAAAAACTGAAAACGCAAAAGATTCCCGCTGACATCATCAGTTTCGTCACGTGCATGCATGCGGTGACGTGGCGCAATGTGTGGTCATGGGGGCGTTTGGTCCAGCCGTCTTCGTGCCACACGTGTGGTGGTTAACGGCGTCCTAATAATATGGGTGAATGGATGAAAAAATAGGAGAAACACAACTTGCTTTATTAGTAAAAAAAATAGGAGTATAGATAAACTCACAAGCAGGCTCATGCATCACAAAATTCTTCATGTAAGGGCAACTCCAACGCGCTGACCCAAACAGACGCGGCTTTGGTCCGCTTTTTGTCTGTTTGGGTCGGCCGAGCAGATGAGTGTGTCTGGTTTTGCCCGGCGGGTAGTAGGTGCGCCGTTTGACCAATTTTTTTAAAAAAATAATAGGAAGAAAACATTTTAAATAAATACCTCAAACATTATGATAATTAAACGCCGGCGAAAGTCACACTTATAATAATTAAAACTTTAAAAAAGATCCGGCAGCCCGTAGCCCTAGGCGGCGACGGAGCGGGGCAAGTCGACGAACGCCAGCGCCTCCGCCCATGGGAAGGCCTCGCTGGTAGGCCGCCAGCGCCGCAGCCTGCTGCGCCACATCCGGCGCCGCCGAGTGATGCTGCTGCGCCGCGTGCCGCTGCGCCACCTCCTCTTGCTCAAGTCGCTTGGTCTTTCCTCGTGCTCTGCCTCCACCCGCTCGGCCGCCAGCGCACGACCCTCCCACTCGGCGAGGTGCTGCCGCTCCTCCTCCTTCGTCGCGCCCAGCCAAACGGGCGGGCACGACCTGTACCTGGGCATGACGCCCTCCCACTGGTATGTCTTGAGCACAAGCGCGAGTGTGGGCAGTGCCAGAGTTGATGGCGGTGGTAGTGGGTAGACCTGGTCGCCGGCGGCCGACATCTGGAGTGCCTCCTCGAGGCCAGGCCATCAAGCCAGCTCTTCGCGCTCGGATTCCTCGATGGCCCGCCAGGTCGCCTTTTTCAGTGCCACCTGGTAGGCGGCCTCCTCCTCCTCCCTTACCACCGGCGACTCAGTCGCGAACCAGACGTCCCAGTTCGGGGAGTCGGGCGCGTAGGCTAGGTTGTGACGTTGCGTCGGCATCAGGAGAGCACGGCGGTTTCGGATCTCCATTGCACGCACGCGCTCGGACTGTGGCACGGCCAGCACCGGAATGCGGTGGGGGTCGAGGTGCCAGCCGTGCGGGAGGTTGACGTCCGACCACGACAGTGGGATGCGGTACTCCCAATGGTACTGCGCACGGTGCACTGGGATGTACAACCAGTTGCGTGGTCGTCGGCGTCCTTGCGGCGCCAGCGTGACGAGTCAGCCTCATGGTCATGCTTGCCACGCTTGCGGCCGAAGAAGCCCATGGTGACAATGATGGCTAGGGTTTGTGTCGGCCGGCAAAGGAGCAAACATGGCCAGATGTGGACTAGTGTGGGGATGGAGAAGTGGATGAGGTGGCCCTCCCGCACGCTTGCCATTTAAAAAGGATGAAGCCTAGACGCTTCATGTGGCTGACGAGCGGGCCCGATTGGACGCGTGGCATTTACTATGACTGGGGCGGGTGGTTGGTTGGCCGACACGCTGGCCCGAGGCGGACACGCGGTGCGTCCATCTCGTCTCCGTGTGGATGCCAATCAGACGCATATTTGAGCAGGAAATGCGCCCAAACATACACCGAGCGGACCAGATTTGGGGATGTGTCGGGGCGTTGGGCCAGCGTTTCTGTCCGTTTCGTCCCAAACGAACACACGCGGACTAAATGCGTCACCCGTTGGAGCTGGCCTAAGAAACTCGACATTACGGAAATGCCACTAGTTAACACGTAGGCCTATGTCTCATATGTACACGTGACCAAATAACATTTCTGAGCTCTAGGGTGTATTTCTTAGGCCAATTGGGTTGTGGTCCACGAGGCCGAAAACTACGACCCAACGCGCCGATCCAACCGTAAAAATGTCCATGCGTTGTTCATCTAGACGCATTTCTGTCCCAAATTTGAGTGTGATTTGCGTCCACGCGGACATGAGACAGACGGTGTACACCTTGGGCCGATGTGTCGGCCTCCCAACAACCACCACCGGTCGTATTAAATAACTCGGGCCCGCACGTCAGCCGCAGGAAGCAGTCTGTGCCCGTCCTTTTTAATGGCAAGCGTGCGGTGGGGGGGGGGGCGCCTCATCCATTTCCACCCAGTCCACATCTACGCTTTCTCCCCCGCCGTCCGACACCAACCCTAGCCGACGCCGCCACCATGGGCTTCTTCAGCAAGCGCGGCAAGCATGACCACGAGGCTGGCTCATCGTGTCGCCCAACCAACTTCACGTTGGCACCGTGGGCGTGACCGGCACGTGACCGGTTGTACATCCCCGTGCACCAGTGCCACTACCATTGGGAGCACCGCGTGCCTCTGCCGTGGCCAGACGTCAACCTCCCCCACAGCTAGCACCTCAACCCCGACAGGGTTTCGGTGCCGGCGGTGCCGGGGTACCACCGCATGTGGGTGGTTGCGATCCGCAACCGTTGTGCTGCCCTGCCGTAGACCCAGACTACGCGGTGGACTCGCCGAACTGGGATGCGTGGTCTGCCACGGAGTACGACGTGCGCTGCCGGGGGAGCTTCGACATGGATGCCCACGCTCCACCACCGTCGGTGGTGGTGAAAGAGGAGGACGAGGAGGAGGCCACGTACATCGCGACCCTCTAGGAGGCGACAAGGCGGGCGCTGGAGGAGTGCTAGAGCGAGGAGATGACTAGGTGGCCTGGCCTTTCTTTTGCTCTGGCTGAATCTGCGGCCGGAGTGGAGGCCAACGCGCCATCACCACCACCACCACCAGCAATGCCGCCCGTGCCCCGAGCCACTCCAATCGTGGTCATGGATTAGCACGTTGTCGCAATACATGTCCTGCACGCCCATTATGGAGGCCGAGTGGGAGTGGTAGGTGGAGCAGCAGGCGGCGGCGCTGGCACCGTACCAGCAGGCCTTCCCGTGGATGCAGGCATTGGCGTTCGTCGACCTGACCAACGATGGTGACGAGGACGACAACAAGAGCTAAGGGCTGCGGGGTTGCTTTTTTTTAAAAGTTTTTATGTTATTATTTTAAGTTTTAATTAATGTACGTGGACTTTCGCTGGGGTTTTAGATATTAAGTTTATATTTTCAATGTTTTTATTTAGATTAAGTTATTTTTTTAAATGTCCAAGTCCGAAATGCGTCGGGCGCACCTACAGCCCGCCGGACAAAACTGTACATCTTCGTCCACCCGACCGACCCAAATGGACAAAAAAGGGACCAAATCCACGCTCGTTTGCGTCGGTGCGTTGGAGTTGGCCTTAGTTCTTCTCACCCTAGTATGGTTGTTCTCCTTTGAGACATGCGGAGTGTAGACATGCTGAGTACATGCAACTACAGTTATTTGGTATCCATGTATGTGCTGAGACATGCCAAGGTGAGATTTTGTTTGGTAGCATGCATCTGGAAGACATGCTTGGCTCAAACTGTGTTTGGTAGCCTGTATCTGGGTAACTTGTATCAATGGAGTTTTTAGCGCTAATACAACATCGACCAACATTTCGACTAAACATAAATATATTAAAATCACATTTCAACAGTTAACACATAATTTCGGCAATAAAGCATCAACTTCTCTCTGTTTTCACAATCTTGCATGTGGCAATTGGCAAGGTAGTAAGAGCAAGTATAATAAGATAACATAAGTGTTCTATAAGAATTTAAATAATATTTTCTTATTGAGTTGGAGGAGAGAGAAATGAGAGAGAAAAGAAGCAGACTGTAGATTAACATCCAACTACAGCACGTGCTCCTAATTTTGTGAGAGTGTAAAGTCAGCCATATCAGTATATATTTATAGCTAACTATTATACGTGATGGCTATAATATTGACTATAAATGACATGACAACAACATATAGCCAATAGCCGGGCTATACTATTAACCATGCTCTATGAGTCTTTTGGTCATAGTGCATTAAAGTAAGCATCAAATCATCCTTTATGTGTACAACACTCCCCAAATCGAGGAAATTAAACTGAAGAGCAAACTTTGATATGTAGTCCACTGTACAACACTCTATACAAGGCCCATTTTATCTTTTACAACAACTACAAGATGGATTTCATCTAGCCAAACTACTAGTCTAATGTGCTCTCCATATAATTTACCTAGCCGGAACCAATGAATCAAGAATCCACCATATTCAACTTCACATGGGCTGAATACTCACCATGTTTCGGTGTCATCATTTCCTTGCTTATACTCCCTCTGTCCCATAATATAAGATGTTTTTGCAAGCTAACATAGCTTGCAAAACCGTCTTATATTGTGGGACGGAGGGAGTAGGATCTAACTTAACAGCAAAACCTGATGGACAATATAATTAACAGAGAAATATCAGATCCGGGCAGGGGTGAGAGAGGAAGAGGGTAGTGGGCAGATGTGAGAAGACGAAGCTGGGGAAGAAGGAGAAGGGCTAGAGGATAGAGGAGGGTGGATCAAGGAGAATGAAGCAGGAGGGAGGAGAGAGGACAACGTACGAGGAGGAAGGGGAAGGAAGGGAGGAGGATCTACCTCTGGCGGCGGCAAGGTAGACCAGGGGCGGCGACCAACGACAGGGAAAAGGGGCTAGAGAGGTCACGAGAGAGAGAGAGGGAGAGAGAGAGAGGGTGAGGGGAAAATGGTGGCTAGGGCAGGGAAAGTTTTAGAAAGGAGAGGTTCGTTTGACGGTTGGTGGGTCGTTGGGCAAAAAAAATTAGGGTTCAAGGTAACCTTGCTGACTAGTGAACTCCTGTCTTAAGGTTCTCGAGTGAGCATGGCTGAGGGGCCTTTTCTGCATGATATGGACATATAGTCGAGGAGAGCCTGTACATCCTACCAAACAACCAAAAGTGGGTTCGCTAGGGAACTTTCGAGCCCATACACCCTTCATGCACTCTATCAAACACACCCCTAATCTACCTCACCCGTGAAAATTCAACTCATTTAACAAGCCCGAACCAGACAATTGAGCCGCTCCATGCTACACATAACGCATAACTTTTTATTAACCAACGAGTTGTAGCAATGGTACAATTATAACACACATGAGTTGTTTGGTAGGGGAACCAACTAGAAAGGAATGTCATGGTTTCCATCGAGAGGAATGGGTTAGTTCCATTCCTGTGTTCGGTATGGGTCGGTTCCGTTAGCTTGTTTGGTTGGAGAGGTAGAATTCGAATAATTTGGTTCAACTCACCTGTTTCATAAGAATGGTGAGATTACCTCATGTTGTATAGTGTGAACAAATATAGCGCTTTCATTTTGATAACATAAAATTCAAATTTTCAGTAGCATCTCGCTTGTATTTTCAACAAAAACAATTGATAGGCGCAAGGGTGTTCCAATATTTTTAATGAGAATCTCACTCTGTCGATTTGGGTGAAGAACGAAATTGGTGATCCGACTACAAACATGCGACGACGTTGCGCCTTAACAATCGCTAAACCAATCGCCTGGAGGCTATTGACCATGCTGGAGCACGATCAACCTGATCACAAAGGTCTAATTCCTGCAAACAATCTGAATATTGCGAATATATATGAAGATCAAATATCTAAAAGAGGCGATAAAATTTGGGGTTCCAATAGTGGTCTTGGCTTGGTCGTTGGATACAAGCAAAGTATATGAGGTTGTAGCGATGACTAACTTTTAACTAAACAAAACCCAAAGAAAATGCTATGAGGTTGATCTACTTACATAAGACTAAGGGGTGGTGGCCAAGGGGGGTGGACGCACGTTGCAAGGCATCCAAAAACTAACCCTAGGTCATACAAGACCCATGGGCTCAAGTGGAGGTGACACAACACCTTTTTGACTTGGATTCTGTAGCAACATCGGACTGTTTTTGCAATAGTGTCACACTCAGAACGAATTTGAAGGTGAATTCAATTGGGTTGGAAAGTCCATGAGATAAGATTTAAAAAAACATAATTTGGAGTCCGTGTTCCAAAGTTATAGACGTTTGAAGTTAGGTATACCTATGTAGTCCGAATCTGAGTTAAGGGCATGGGGGACTTGGTCTCTAGCTTTGCTTGGGCCAAAAGTAGCGTGGGAGAACTTCTTGTACGACACCAAATCATGTCTCTTTGATTTATCATCATTTCTTGATCAAAAGTGGAGGTAGTGGTGGTAGTAGTGGTTGTATCCATGGTAGCAATGTCCTAATCACCCCCCTTATTAAGAAAAAAAAATCTGTCCTCAGTGTTGCTTACTTTGAAATATGGCTAACAGAACATATAAAATGTACACGTTGTATATCTATATGTCATCCATTTTTTTACTTCCCTCAATTGTTGTACATGTGACACATTTATACATTAGTGATTATCATATCTCATGAAATATAAAGCCAAGGAAATACCATAAGAAGTAAACCATATGAAAATATTGCAACTTAGTTTGCACATATAAGTGAAGCTCTTATTCATATCAAAAGATCAACAATGATCATCATTAAACCATCTGAAGTTGGTGAATAAATTTTAATTGTGTTAAAATTACATGCTACAACATGCTTAAATAAACAAACATGCAACAAGTCATTTGACATAGAATCATCACCAAGATAGCATGATCATCACGCGTGATGCAAACCCTATGCACCCAAAATTTATTATCTACGCCATACTCTCCAATAAAGTTAAAAGTAAAATTGAAGGCGTAAAGCATTTGATTTCATTAATTTTATCTCTAGCATGTGAAACAGAAAAAGGTGGATCATCACAATAGAAAACAAAGTATTAGCATGAAAAATTCTAGCTAAAACTTCATCATGTCTAACCAACCATACATGATCCAAATAAGATTTAATTATCAAGTCACATGGTTCTTACTCATAAACAACCAATTCAACGGGTGCACTCAAAACATTGGTTATTTCAGTTTTTTGATCACATGGCAAATTCAAACCAGCAACATAGTCCTCTAAAATAAGTGGTGTGATCAAATCAGTGGGTAGATGATCACATGATATCTTTAGTTCAACTAGGCATTTATCATTCTGATGTGAAGTTATGTCATCAATACCTTTGTTGTTACCTTGTCGCGGCGACTTAGATGGTGTATGTACTAATGATGACAATGTACCATATACCTGAGGTGGTGTCATGCTCACAATATTAGGTGTGGACGCTCTAGTAGGTGCAACGGTGGAGGAAGAAACTGGTGGTGGTCAGCATGAAGTGGAGTAGTAGTGGTCGTAGTTGCATGAGGCTTCCTCATGTATGTCTCTCTCAAAGGTACAAGCACGAACATACATACCATTAATGCAACGAGGAATATACTGACACCTAGCACTAATGTCATGGTTCAAACCAAGAAAAAAAATATATTCTTTGTATCATTCTTGGACTCTTCTATGTCACAACGGTGCATATAAGATTGTTGCTCGTGATAGTAAGCATTAACAGTGTCACTACCTTGTTTTAATTATTTTGCAAATTATGAAGCAATTCACAATGATAATAAGTTGGACATATCTATGTCTCATTTCAACTTTCAAATCTTTCCAGCTCATGGGTTGATTATCAATGTTATCTTTGCGATACACACTCCACCAAATGGAAGCAAAATCAGTAAATTCCCGAGTGGCGGCTCTTACTTTCTCATGTTCAAAAAAACATGGCTAGTAAAAATTGGTTCTATAGCGAACTCCCAATCAAGATAAATAGCAGGATTATATCTACCCTCAAAAGGGGTAAAGACATAACCTGCTCACATGCTTCTTTGTGTGGTAGCACCTCTCGTGGTTGTGAACATGTGATCATAGTCCAAGAACTTGTAACTTCAGAATCTGTCATAATTAGTAGAAAACAAGAAATGCCAGACGAGGAGACGTCAGAGAGGATGTCCATTGGAGGTGAGCGGAAGCGGGGGTCCGAGGAACTTAGAATTCTGATACCATGTAGAAAGAGAATTGGAGGAATCGACAAATGTATTCATCTAGTTTGACAGAATATATATGTGATTACATGTGAGTCGTTCTAGTCTAACAACCTCAGCAAAACTTGAGCTAACTACCCCTACAATCTAGCGCATCCGATCGTGTGCGGTTGAGTGCACAACAGAACGTGCGCATGTGTGTGAAGAGGCTCCTAAAGATGTGTTCCAACACTCCGACTCCAGGCACTGGTACCGGCCGACGTCATCCACATCCTCGCACTTGTCGTTCTTGGAAAGCCGCGTGCATTTGCAAGACTAGACATCGTGCACGAGGTCGGTGACCCAACAAATCTCTAAGGGGGAGTGAATCGTTAGCCGACCGAAACAATATAAGAATGCAACAAAGCTCAACATGGTACTTGAACCTTGCGACGGGTGGAACAATTGAGGAATTAGTCCTACTAGATGACCCATTGTGCCAATTGGCGCATATACCAACTGTAGCCCGGAAATTAAGCAAATTATTTGAAACATAACATGGAAGTTAAGTGAACTATTTGATGGATATTTCTCGTGAATGGTCTGAAAGTGGTTATGTTCGTATTGTGTTTTGTTTCTGCCCTGTACATTTACCAACGATAGAAAATGATTATCGTTGTCGACCATGTCAACCCACAACCAAGTCGATAGAGAGGCTGACCACAACCCCCATGACACATCACCCGAACCATCGCAACCGGAGACTCCTATGCCAACCGGAGCTCAGAAGCGAAGCAACTTATGAATAACATTATTTGCCGACCAGGTCAACCCAACAACAGAGCCGATAGAAAAACCAACCGCACCCCCACGTCACATCACCAGGACCATCGGAACCAGGGATTCCTACTCTGAACAACCTATGTGGCTCGACACCATCCAGCCACACCAGAGAATCCAAATACCGGGCAACACACATCTATTTTATGCTGCGCTAGCCGTGTCGGTAGAAGTCATCTCCCTTGGATTCATTTACTTTCCCGGAGGTTATAAATAGGGGGAAATAGATGTGTGTGTAATAGATGTTTGTTTTATAAATTATCATCAAAGGGCGTTAGCATGAATAAGAATGCATACGGTAATGAACACCAAGAAGCAACGAACATGCTAACAAACAAGCATAACTACCCCCGGATCATAGCTACTATTTGTTCATACTGGTCGCACTTAGAAACGACATCCTTCTTAGCCGCCAATCTTTATCGCGAATGGATCTAGGCCCGGGTCCTTCGCCTTGCTTTGATGCAGTATGTCACGGACCTGGGCTCACCCGACTTGGCTGTAACACCTTGGATTTTTAGTCCTGGAAAATTCTTTTCCAGATTTGGTTTCTGCCTTTTTCATTTTTTGTTCTTGGATCTTATTTGCACTCTTATGTTTATTTAAGATTAAGTGATTTGCCTAGTTACTTTGGATTAGGGTTTTTGCCTCCAAAACTCTAATTGCCATTTTTTGAACCCTAAGACCACTTTGCATTGGACCACCAATTTCACTTGCACTAAAGATCACCAAAATATTTGTAGGGATCCTCCTACAAATATCTTCACCATTTCCATGTTAAAACCCACACACTTAAGTCAAAATTTAACCAGAACAATTCATCCAACGTTTCTGCCAGATCTGCTGATCTGTGAAGCAAGTGCATTGTGCCTTCATCCTATGAATCCAAAGTTTGAATGCACACCCCCACCCTGTGAAGGGAGTATATTTTCCACTCATCCATTTACTCTCAAATTTTATAGGGGGATCAACCATAACAAAACACGATTGCCACCCAAATTTCATCACACCATTTTGCCACATCATTTTTCTAAAGTTTCTGACTAGAGAGCCAACTTACACAGGAAGTACCATCCACATTCATCCATTTGGCTTGAAAATTTTACTACATAACACCACACCAAAAATTAGTTGCATTCACCACACCATTTTCCTTTTGCAAAGCACAAATACTTGCTCACAGAAACACATTTTAGATGCTACACTTAAAACAATATCAAACCAGGCCCCCACTAGTGCACACACGGGCTCTACATACACTAAACCACACACTTGACAAGGTGTGGCCAGCCAAAACCCACTAGGGTGCCCAGACGCTGTGGTGACCAAGGCCCTGGCTAGCCATGGACGTGCTCTACGCACGGCAGAGCGTCTGCGCCGTCCAACACCGCCCCCTCCCCTTCTCCCCTTGTCCTCGAGCGCCAGGGGCACCGCACGACCCCCAGCCCCCCTCCAGAACCGTCTCCCCTCATTGGAGCCCTCCCCACATCCAGCCATCACCGTCGCCATCGAGTCTCTATACACCTGTGCCCCGGCCGGAGCCCCCCTCTTCTCAAGCTTTCTTGCCTACCAAGGTCATGCCCGGACCCCCTATTCTTCCCCACTAGAGCTACGCGACGCGCCACACGCCAGCCGAGCACCCAGGCCCCCACCGCAAGCTGCCGTGGACGTGCTCATCCCCAGTCCCAGCCCGACCTATAATAGACCACCCTGTGCCTCTCAAACACCTGCACCTCCTTCCTCTCGCTCCCACAAGTCTCCTCCCTAAGTTTCCTCAAGAGCCCACCGAAGAAGCAAGATCAAAGCCGGCTGAAGAGCACCACCGCCCCGGTGAAGCGCCACTCGCTGTCACTCATCCCTGGCGACCATGGAGGCATCCACTAGAAGTGCAAGAAGAAGAGGAAGCCAACAAAGCCGACGATGCATCAAATGGTGGCCGGAATCACTGGTGGCCATCGCCCGACCCCCTGTCCACGGGAGCGGGAGAAGAGAGAAGAACCCGATAGGCGGGCCTCGCCTGTCGGTGGGAGAAGAAGAGAGAGAGAAAAGCATCTGACATGTCGGGCCCATTCGTCAGATTAAGTGGAAGCACAGAGCTCGAGTACGCCTTCACTTGGAGAAGGCATATTTCTGAAAATACGTCTTCTGCAACGCAGCAGCCGCGCAGTTGGGCCGGCCCAGTAGCACAGTGGCTAGCCGGCTAGTTTTAGTATATTACAACACACGGGGCGGGTTTTATCCTTTTTTCGTAGAAAAAACACCTAGGGGCCTATAAGTAATGATTTTCTTCACAGATAGGTCCCTGCACTTCACACACTCACAACTTTTCAACCGTAACTCCGTTTTCAACAAAACCAACGCTCACGTTCTTCTCACGCCACACACTTTCTGATAAAGCCTGCAAAAACTAAAAAGACCATTTTACCCTTGGCCCTTTTTAGGCCCCTCCGGAGCACCGGATCTTTCTCCGGGCTATCGAGATCCTCCCGATAAGCCCCCAGGTATCGAGGCAAGTCATTTTCTCTGATGTAGACCCTGAGTTTTTCACTCGTTGTTATTCTTGCATTTTATAGGTTTTTGTGTCGGTCTTTGCCGGCACGTTGTCTCAGTGGTTTTACTTTCGGTATTTACTTTGGTTGTATTGTGAGTAGTTATTATTGTTGCACTTTGACTAGTTGCAGTAGTATTAAGTTAGGTTGTTGTACTTTATTAATGTTACTTGTTTACTTTTCTGTTGTAAGACTAATGTTGCAGGTAAAACACAGTTACAGTAATAAATCATAAATTATAATTAACAATCTCTTCCAGGCTGGGCGAGTCATAAGTGCCACCGAAACGAACTCACCATACGACCACATTTGCCTTGTATGGGAGAGGCCCAATCCAGGTTTGCAGTTATGTCTCCTATGCGTGTCGCCACATAGGGAAGGTTGGTGGTGTAGTATCTCCTGATCCGGGATTGCACTCCAAGCCTCTAGGGCCTGAGTTGGTATGATGACGTCAGAAAGTATTCCCGAGGGGAAGAGTTGTGCCACGGGGTGACAGGGACCCAGTTTTCCCTCCCCTATGACTACCCTACGGGATGATCGGTGGTACGATAGGAGGGCCATTCTGTGAACCGGATTTGTCGGACGCGTTATCCGTGGTGTGAGTAAAGTGTACAACCTTTGTATAGTGTTAAAATCTATTCGAATAGCCGCGTCCTCGGTATTGGACACAATTCATCTAAGTCAACACATTGGTTTTGTCGAGTCGGAGGTACAAACACAAAACACGTAAAATCATCAAGAGTGAAAGTTGGTAAGTTAAGGTTATGGTACATGCAGCCTGGGCATCGTGGATGCCAGGACTTGTGGTTAAGCCAATGGAAAGGCTTTGAGAAAGACAGTTGTAAGACCACACGGAAGTGACTTGTATTTGATTGTTGTTTATGTTGTTCTGCTTATTGTTGTTGTACTGTTATTGTTTCAACTATTTACTTAAGCTTAGTATTGATCACACTTGGCGGAAAGACTTTAGCTTAGAAGTGATCATATTGGGAAGTATAACTTTAAGCTAGTGAATCGAGTATTAAAGAAGGTTGGTAAGATAACAAAGTGAATCATAGTAATAAAAAACTGGAAGTATTGGAGGAATAACTTTAGTATAAGTGATCATGTAAGTGCATCTAGTGCCACCCCTTTGTTGGTTTTGCAGTATTGACGACAAACTTGGTTGAGGGACTAATGTGTTTGTGAGACACGCAGGTTAACACAGATAGAAGTCCCTGGAGATTCGGTTTAACTGTTGAAGACGACCCCTAAAAATGTCTGAAGACATTGAAGCCAATGGTTTCCCTTGAAGATACTGATTGAAGACAATGGAACATGAAGACTTAGCTTCTTTGTAGGTTTCATTTTCTTTTATTGAGTCATACGAACCACTGCACTGCTAAGTGGGGTCGAGGTGATACGAAGACAGTTGTTGAAGTGATTGCTCAACCAAAAGCCTATATCTTCCTAGTGAAGATAATGAGAGAAAATCGCATCCAGTGTTGGATGAGTCAGCATTACTTGTAGTCCAAGTAATGTTACCGCGTGTGTTTGAAATTCGACCGTTGGGACACGTGTCGGTTGATGGATGGCCCAGGGTCATTTTAGTCAAATCATGTTGGGTTGCCCCTGGCTATAAATAGCCACCCCCCTCCACCATAAGTTGGTGGCTGCTCTGAGTTATTGCACGGCTTTTGTTGTTTGAGAGCAACCCACCTCCGAAGCCTTTGAGAGAGATTTCTTGTGAGGAAAAACCCAAACACCTAGAGCCCAAAGTGATTGAGCATCACTGAAGACATTCTGTTCTGAGTGAACCGAAGACTTATTACACTTGAAGACTATGATCTTCCAGATGGTTAGGCGGCATGTTGTGAGCATCCAAGAGTCATTGTGGATCGCCCGTGAACGTGTTTGTGAAGGTTTTGGAAGTCTACCTTGAAGACTTACCTGAGTGATTGGGCGAGGACTAAGTGACCTTAGCTCAAGGGGAATAAGGTGAAGACCGGGTCTTCTGAGTTCAATCTCAGCCTCCCCAACTAGACATACAACTGTCACAGCAGTTGGAACTGATCAAACAAATCACCTGTCTTCTCCGAGCAACTGATTCTATCCCTTCACTCCTTTACTTACTGTTTAGCATCATGAAGCCTTTGCTTGCTCATCTCTATTTGAAGACACTGTGTGAAGACATTAATGCTTATCCTATCTTTGTCTTCACATATGTTGTTACTACTGTTTAATGCTACCTAGTTTGCTTACTGTCTTACTTCTCACTTCAATTGTGTTGCACTGATAGCATGTCTAGTGTAGCTTATCCTTCACCATACTCTGTTTAGTTACTGTTTTGCTTCCGCGTCTTCGAAGAAATTGCCTGTTTCATAGACCTTCATAAAAATGGCCTATTCATCCCCTCTCTAGTCGATAACTAGCACTTTCAATTGGTATCAAAGCAAGGTGTTTGCTTGTTCTGTGTGATTCGGTTTAACCACCTGGAGTTTTAGCTATGTTGACTGCAGGGATCATCAAAGTTTCCGCTACGTGTCCTGTCTTTGATGGCACCTATTACCCTTACTGGAAGAATAATGCGCGTGCATCTTGAAGCCATCGACAATGATCTCTGGTATGTCGTCAAGACATGCGTTCCCAAAGTTGGTGAAGGTATCACTGCTGCTGATGTGAAGAGGTTTGCTCAACTGGATTCATCGGCCAAGAACATCATCTGTGGTCATCTGACTAAGGGGCAGTATGGCCGTGTTAGTGCTCTGTAATCTTCGAAGCTGATCAGGAAATGTCTCTCCAAAGTCAATGAGGGCGTCTCATCCCAACAAGACTCTAGAGTTGATGTTCTGCACAATCTCTTCAACCGCTTCAAGAGGCTCGACAATGAAAATGTCCAACAAACATTTGATCATCTCACGGATATCTCCAATGAGCTCAATGCTCTTGGTGCCACTGACATCACCAAGCATGAAGTGGTGAAGAAATTGCTGAGGGCCCTTGACAGTTCTTTTGACACCTTATCTCTGATGATTCAAGAGTCCTGCTACTTGTGAGCTGCGTTGGGATTTTCCCTTAAGAAGAAGGGTGAAGCAGTACAGTAGAGTTAAGTATTTCCCTCAGTGAGAACCAAGGTTTATCGAACCAATAGGAGAATCACACAAAGCCTCGTGAACAGCACCTGCACACACAAAAGCAAATACTTGCACTCAACGCGGGCAAGAGGGTTGTCAATCCCCTTGAACTCGTTACTTGCAAGGATTAAATCTTGTATAGGCAAACTTATAAATTGCAAAACAAAAGAAAAGTAAATAAAGTGAAGCAAAGGAATTTTAGGTTTTTTAATATGTTTAAACTAGACCCGGGGGCCATAGTTTTCACTAGAGGCTTCTCTCTCGAACGCATAACATACGGTGGGTAAACAAATTACTGTTGGGCAATTGATAGAAAAGCGCATAGTTATGATGTATTCATGGCAATGATCACATATATAGGCATCACGTCCGTGACAAGTATACCGACTCCTACCTGCATCTACTACTATTACTCCACCAATCGACCGCTATCCAACATGGATCTATGGTATTAAGTTCATGACAAACAGAGTAAGGCTTTAAGCAAGATGACATGATGTAGACAAAGTAAACTCAATCAATATGAATAAACTCCATCGTTTTATCCTTAGTAGCAACAATACAATACGTACCCGTTGCTACTTGTGAGCTGCGTTGGGACCCACAAGCTAAGGGGGCGTGGCCCTCCAGCTTGTGGCTCTCTCGTATCTCTTCTGGCCACCTCCCGAAGCTTCTAGGGTCCCTTCTGGTCCAAAAAAAATTAATCTATTTTTTTTTCTGTTTGGACTTTATTTGATATCGATTTTCTGAAAAGCCAAAACAAGCAAAAAAAAACAGGAACTGGCACTGGGCACTGGGTTAATAGGTTAGTACCAAAAAATGATATAAAATAGCATATAATTGCATATAAAGCATCCAAGATTGATAATATAATAGCATGAAACAATAAAAAATTATAGATACATTGGAGACGTATCAGCATCCCCAAGCTTAATTCCTGCTCGTCCTCGAGTAGGTAAATGATAAAAACAGAATTTTTGATGTTGAATGCTACCTAACATGTGTATCATGTAATCTCTTTACGGTGTAAATATTGAGAAACGATGAATTAACAATATCAACATAATAATATCCATGAATATAAGAAGCATAATCATTAAACTTTCAAAATATACGATCCTTACAGAATGTTATCCCCACTCATTTTATCATGTTAGCATGGCATGACTCCGTCTTCACCACATAAATATAAATCATGAGCACCCCGGTGTTAAACGAGGCAATTGGATCGTACTTCTAACGCACTTCAGCATTTTCAACTTCACGCAGTACATGAGCATGAGCCATGGATATAGCACTATAGGTGAAATAGAATGCGGTGGTAGTGATCAATAGGATAAGTCAAAAAGGAAGAAAGTCTCGCATCAACTCGGCGGATCAACGGACTATGGAGATGTCCATCAATCGATATCAATGCGAGGAGTAGGGATTGCCATGCAACGGATGCACTAAGAGCTATAAGTGTATGAAAGCTCAACTGAAACTAAGTGGGTGTGCATCCAACTTGCTTGCTCATGAAGACCTCGGGCATTTGAGGAAGCCCGTCATCGGAATATACAAGCCAAGTTCTGTAACGAAAAATTCCCACTAGTATATGAAAGTGACAATATATGAGACTCTATATGAAGAACATGGTGCTATTCTGAAGCACAAGTGTAGAGAAGGATAGTAACATTGCTCCTTCTCTCTTTATCTCTCATTTTTTTAATTTTTTTCTTTGTTTTCTCCTTTTTTTGTTGGGCTCTTTTTGGCCTCTTTTTTTTCGCCCGGAGTCTCATCCCGACTTGTGGGGGAACCACGGTCTCTATCATCCTTTCCTCACTGGGACAATGCTCTAATGATGATGATCATCACACTTTTATTTACTTACAACTCGATATTACAACTCAATAAAACTAGAACAATATGACTCTATATGAATTCCTCTGGCAGTGTACCAGGCTGTGCAATGATCTAGCGTAACATGTATAACAATGATGAACGGTGGCTGTGCCACAAATATCATCAGCTCTATATGATCATGCAAAGGAATATGATGATGAACACACAAGTCTTGTGACGGAACAGTGGAAGTTGCATGGCAATATATCTCGGAATGGCTATGAAAATGCCATAATAGGTAGGTATGGTGGCTGTTTTGAGGAAGATATAAGGAGGCTTATGTGTGATAGAGCGTATCATATCATGGGGTTTGGATGCACCGGCGAAGTTTGCACCAACTCTCGAGGTGAGAAAGGGTAATGCACGGTACCGGAGAGGCTAGCAAATTGCGGAAAGATAGCAGTGCGTATAATCCATGGACTCACATTAGTCATAAAGAACACACATACTTATTGCAAAGCCTATTAGCCCTCGAAGCAAAGTACTACTCGCATGCCCCTAGGGAGGAGGTTTGTAGGAGTTAACCATCGTGCACCCCCGATTATAACAGCACACAAGGATTTCATTTTCAGACATAAAAATGCTCAAACCTCCCCACCATGCCATGACCAACACTTAGATGAGAAGTTAATAACAAGATTTAATACCGATATTTCTACTAACCAATGATCATGAACCAATATCCTTTCATATTACGACATCAATATCATTGAACCATACGTTTCATATTTAGTGATCTACGTGAAAGTTTTTATTATATTCCCCTTGAATACCTATCCTTTCTGGACTAGTCTTATAACACGTGCAAATTGCTATTACTATTTATTAGACTCTCAAAAAGATTTAAGTGAAGCATGAGAGTGGAATTATTTCTACAAAATATAACCACCGCCGTGCTCTAAAATATATAAGTGAAGCACTAGAGCAACTGCCTAGCTCGAAAGATATAAGTGAAGCACATAGAGTATTCTAACAAATCACGATAAATATGTGTCCTTCTCAAATAGGTGTGTCCAGCAAACAATGATTGTGGCAAACTAAAAAGCAAACAAAGAAAAGAAAACTATGGCACAAGACGCTCCAAGTAAAACTCATATCATGTGATGAATAAGAATGTAGCTCCAAGTAAGTTACCGATAGATTGTAGACGAAAGAGGGGATGCCATCCGAGGCATCCCCAAGCTTAGACGCTTGGGTCTTCCTTGAATATTACCTTGGGGTGCCTTGGGCATCCCCAAGCTTAGGGTCTTGCCGGTCCTTATTCCTTCATCCATCGTAATCTCACCCAAAACTTGAAAACTTCAGCACACAAAACTCAACAGAAACTTCGTGAGATCCGTTTGTATAATAAATCAATCATCTACTTTAGGTACTGTTATAAACTCATTAATAATTTTTCTTGCATAATACCTACTGTATTCTAGCTCTTCCATGACTTATACCCCCCGATATAATCCATAGTTTCATTAAAACAAGCACACTATGCAATAAAAACAGAATCTGTCTAAAACAGAACAGTACGTAATGACAGAATTTGATCCGTACTTCTGTAACTCCAAAAATTCTGAAAAATTAGGACAACGTAAAAAAACTATATAACAATACTGTGTAAAAATTGTAGATTTTTCTGACCTTCCAGACATAAAGTAAAAATCAACTACTTGGCGCAAAACATTCTGTTTTCAAACAGCATCAATTATACTATTATCCAAATCATCCCAAAGGCATTACTTGGCACAAACACTAATTAAAAGATAAAAACACAATCATAAAAGTAGCTAAAATTGTGTTTGCACACCAAAAGTAAAAAGCAAAAATAAAGATAACTATTGGGTTCTCTCCCAACATGCTCTTTCTTTATAGCCATTAAGATAGGCTTCGAGATTTTAATGATGGTCATATAAATGATAAGAATTGAAGCACAAAGAGAGCATCATAAAACATGTGACGAACACATTTAAGTCTAACATACTTCCTATGCATGAAAATAAATTATCAAAACAAACAATATCTAGCATATGCAAATAGCAAGAATGAAGCATTAATAATTTCAGCACAAAGAGAGGTAATTTATTGACATGAAAGTTTCTACAACCATATTTTCCTCTCTCATAATAATTACATGTAGGATCATAATCAAATTAAACAATATAGCTATCACATAAAATACTATCTTCATGATCCACATGCATAAAAGTTTTATAATCTTCCAAGATAGTGGGATTAACATCAACTAAAGTCATGACCTCTCCAAACCTACTTTTATCAAAAATTTCATAAGATTGAACACTCTCCAAATATGTGGGATTCTTTTTACCTAAAGTTGACACTCTCCCAAACCCACTTTCAATATTATTGCAAACATTATTATCAATGACATATTCATCATGAGGCTTAAATAAATTTTCAAGATCATAAGAAGCATTATCACCCCAATCATGATCATTGCAATAAGTAGTGGACATGAAAAAATATATTATCCCCAAGCTTGTAGCTTTGCATAGTATTAGCACAATTGACATTAACAGAATTTATAATAACATCCTTGCAATCATGCTTTTCATTCATGGAGCTATCATGAATCACTTTATAAACTTCTTTTAGCACTTCATCACAATTTTCAGATTCATGATTTTCAAGCAAAACTTCATAAAGATAATCAAGTGCACTCAACTCACTAGCGATTGGTTCATCATAATTGGATTGTTTGAAAAGATTAGCAAGTGGATGAGGATCCATATGTCTATATTTTTATTTTTATTGAGTCACACAATTATTGCAAGCAAGCAAACGAGCAAACATAAATATTTTTGTGTTTTTTGATTTTTTAGAGAAGCGGGGGGAGATGAAAAAGAGAGGCAAATAAAAAGTAGAGCAAGTAGATGATAGTTTGAGTGAAGGTACTTGATTGGATTTGATGATGTCTCCCCGGCAACAGCGCCAGAAATTCTTTCTGCTACTTGTGAGCTGCGTTGGGATTTTCCTCGAAGAGGAAGGGTGAAGCAGTACAATAGAGATAAGTATTTCCCTCAGTGGGAACCATGGTTTATCGAACTAATAGGAGAATCACACAAAGACTCGTGAACAGCACCTGCACACACAAAAGCAAATACTTGCACCCAACGCGAGCAAGAGGGTTGTCAATCCCCTTTAACTCGTTACTTGCAAGGATTAAATCTTGTATAGGCAAACTTATAAATTGCAAAACAAAATAAAAGTAAATAAAGTGCAACAAAGGATTTTTAGGTTTTTTTAATATGTTTAAAGTTGACCCGGGGGCCATAGTTTTCACTAGAGGCTTCTCTCTCGAACGCATAGCATACGATGGGTAAACAAATTACTGTTGGGTAATTGATAGAAAAACGCATAGTTATGACGTATTCCTGGCAATGATCACATATATAGGCATCACGTCCGTGACAAGTAGACCGACTCCTGCCTGCATCTACTACTATTACTCCACCAATCGACCGCTATCCAGCATGCATCTATGGTATTAAGTTCATGACAAACAGAGTAACTCTTTAAGCAAGATGACATGATGTAGACAAAGTAAACTCAATCAATATGAATAAAGACCATCGTTTTATCCTTAGTAGCAACAATACAATACGTACCCTGTCCCTTTCTGTCACTGGGTGTAGACACCACAAGATTGAACCTACTACAAAGCACCTCTCCCACTGATGATATATCAATCTAGTTGGCCAAACCAAACGGATAGATCGGAGAGAAATACAAAGCTATAATAATCATGCATAATAAAGTTCAGAAAAGACTCAATTACTTTCAATGAATAATTTGATCATAAACCCACAATTCATCGGATCCCAACAAACACACCGCAAAAGAAGATTACATCGAATAGAACTCCAAGAAGATCGAGGAGAACATTGTATTGAAGATCAAAGAGAGAGAAGAAGCCATCTAGCTACTAGCTATGGACCCATAGGTCTGTGGTGAACTACTCACACATCATCGGAAAGGGTAGCAAGGTTGATGTAGAAGCCCTCCGTGATTGATTCCCTCTCCGGCAGATTACCGAAAAAGGCCTCCAGATGGGATCGTGGGAGAACAGAAGCTTGCGGTGGCGGAAAAGTTATATCGTCTGGCTCTCTGTTGGTTTGGGAATATATGTGAATTTATAGGCTTGGAATTAGGTCAAACGGAGTTGCGTGGGGCCCACAAGCTCAGGGGGCGCGCCTACCCCCCTAGGGCGCGCCCCTTGAGCTTGTGGCTCTCTCGTATCTCGTCCGGTCTCCTCCCGAAGCTTCTAGGGTCCCTTCTAGTCCAGAAAAAATTAATCTAAAGATTTTTTTTCCGTTTGGACTTTATTTGATATTGATTTTCTGAAAAGCCAAAAACAAGCAAAAAATAGGAACTGGCACTGGGCACTGAGTTAATAGGTTACTCCTAAAATTGATATAAAATAGCATATAATTGCATACAAACCAAGATTGGTAATATAATAGCATGAAACAATGAAAAATTATAGATAAGTTGGAGACGTATCACGCCCTGATTTCAAGTCCTTAGATCCTGCCGATATTCTTGAGAGGCTCAATACTCACGAATTCCAGCTATCTGAGAAGAGAGATATCTATGGTCCTAACTATGGACAGGCTCGTGCTCTGAAGGCAAAAGTTGTGTCTTCATCTGAAGAAGAATCTGACTACAGTTCTGGTGACCCTGAAGACATTGGCAGAGAGCTTGCAATGCTGGTGAAGAAATTCCAGAAGTTTTCCAAGAAAAATCACTTTGGAAAGTCTTCAAAGTATGACCCGAAGAATTTGGAGAAACTTATTCTTGGGACTACAAGAAGAGAACATGCCACAAATGCAAGAAGCCTGGTCACTATATTGCTGATTGTCCTCTATGGGAAAAGGAATCAAAGAAGAAGAAGAGCAAGGTCTATGATTCTGATGACAAAAAGAAGAAAAAGAAGAACAAGAAACACTCAAAGTCTTCATCGCACAAGAAGAGTTCCTCTAGCAGAGCTCGCACATTCATTGGCAAGGAAATGGATTCAGAAGAGGAATCCGGCTCTGAGGAGGTAGTGGAGGAGTCTGATTCTGGTGTGACAGGCTTGGCCCTTGCCTCCACATTCGTCGCCAAGTCTATCTTCAACAATGAAGAGAATGGCCACGACATCGACAATGAGGCCAGTGATGACGACGACTCTGCTCCTGCCTATTGCTTCATGGCAAAAGGCAGCAAGGTAACCTCCCGCGCTGCCTACTTTGACACCTCAAGTGGAGATGACTCTGAATGTGAATCCAAACCTAGTTATAAAAAACTTGCTAAAATTGCTACTGAGCAACAAACTGCTATGGAAAAGATTCAGAAATTGCTAGACAAAAGCGATGCTCTATTGGATGAGGAAATGAATCGAAGCCAATCCTTGATTGAAGACATAAAAAAATTCTTCAATCAAAGTATGATGAACTCCTAAGTCGTCATGATACCCTCTCAGCAGATCATGAGAAGCTTTCCTATGATTATCTTCAAAGGAAGCAAGATCTAGAGAAACTGAGAGCGTCTCATGAGGATCTTCGGACTAAGAACGATTCACTATTTGCTCAATAGATCAGTACCGCTCAGGAAGAGTTTGTTCCACCTTGCTTAAAGTGCCTTGAGTGTGATAACACTAATTCTTCCGCTGAATGTTCAAATGCTTCTGAAACTGCAATATCTTCAACTATATATGTGGTCACTAACCCCTCGTCTGAGGTAACCACCACTGTTAATGATGAGAATGCCAGGTTGAAGACATTGCTTGAGACAGGAATGTACAAAAGTCTCAAAGGGCATCAAACCCTTTGTGATTTCCTCAAGAAGCAAATCTTGAACAGGAACCCTAGAAAGGAGGGCATTGGTTTCGAAAGAAACATAAATGTGGATGGTTCCTACTCGAAGCCCGAGTAGTACCCCAAAACCACTTGGGTTGCTGAAAAAGGTCCACCAGTAGATCCATCCACATTATTTGGCTATAACTATGCTAATCCTATCATCATTGATGAGTCATTTGAATCAAACTATAAACTGTTCAAAAATCAGAACGGTGAAGTGTTTGCTAGGTTTATCGGAACTAACTGCAGGAATGGTTCTCCTATGAAGAAGATCTGGGTACCTAACAGTCTTCTGGAAAATCTTCCCATGAATGTCATCATGACACCACCAGGGAAGAAGATAAACACCAAATCAAAGTCTTCATATGGACCAAGGTCTTCATATGATCATGCTAACGCTTATGTTTCACAGGGTTACAATGATCGGTCTCATGAATATGAGCATCATTCTTCAAACCACTATGTTCACAAATCAAAGAATTTTTCCGCATATTTATTTGGGTATTCTAACCCCCATTTAAGCTATTTGCTAGGGCTTCAAAGCCTGAATTCTCAGATGCTGTACTTAGACTCATTGCTTCTAAGCCACCCCTTAAGATGTGGGTGGTTAAGAAGAACTAATTTCTTTTGTAGGGTCGGGTCTCCAGTTGAAATCCATTGGATTTAGAAGTCAATGCCGGGGACCTAAAAAATCTTGTTGGACGCAAGATAAAATGTCCAAATGGTCTTACCATTTATTTCGTCCATGGATTTCTTGATGATCACACTGTCATATCCTCCCAGAAACCTACCCTTCTTGAACATGCTTTTCGTACTATGTTTGTTACTCAAAATTGTCTTGGTGAAGCCTATCCCACTAATTGTATTGTAGGATACACTTCTGAAAGACACTGAGTGGGTCCTGGACAGTGGCTGCACTAACCATATGACTAGTGATTGAAGTTTGTTGATGGACTCAACATTACGTCCTCCTAACCAAAATAACATCACATTTGCTGACAAAGGGAAAAGAAAGGTATTGGGTCTAGGTAGGGTTGCAATCTCAAAGGATCGACACATGGATAAAGTGATGCTTGTCGAATCCCTTGGATTCAACCTAATGTCAGTCTCAATGCTTTGTGACTTGATATGATTGTCATCTTTGGAAAATTTCATTGTCTTGTACTAATGGTCTCTGACAAATCCAAAATCTTTGAAGGTTTTTGAAGAGGTGACCTGTATATGGTAGACTTCTCTGCAGGACCATAGCTGGCCACATGTCTTCTAGCAAAAGCTTCAGAATGCTGGCTTTGGCATCGACGGCTAGGACATGCTGGCATGAGGAGCTTGCACACCCTCATGAAGAAGAAGCATATCATTGGGATCGAGGGCGTCAAGTTCAAGAAGGATCATCTATGTGGTGCCTGCGAAGCCGGGAAGATGACTAGGGCTAAACATCCCTCGAAGACAATCATGACGACCACTCGTCCCTTCGAGCTGCTACATATGGACTTATTCAGCCCTACTCATTATTCCACCCTTACCACTACTGCACATAATTATGGCTTCGTGATTGTTCATGATTTCTCTCGATATACCTGAGTGCAATCATGTATAAAAGTGAAGTTCAGGATGTCTTCAGGCATTTCGCCAATCGTGCCATGACCAATTATGGTGTCAAGATCAAGCACATCAGGAGTGACAACGACACCGAGTTCAAGAACACCGGACTCGACACCTATCTTGATGTTCTTGGCATCACTCATGAGCTGTCAGCTCCATACACCCCACAGCAGAATGGCGTCGTGGAGCTCAAGAACAGGACTCTCATTGAGATGGCACGCATTATGCTTGATGAATACAAGACACCACGCAAGTGGTGGCCTGAAGCTATTGACACTACCTGCCATATCATCAACAGGGTATATCTCCACAAATTCTTTAAGAAAACATCATATGAGCTGATCACTGGTAAGAAGTCCAATGTAAGTTATTTCAAAGTCTTTGGTGCAAGGTGTTGGATATGGGATCCACATCACACTTCCAAATTTACACCGAAAGCACATGAGGGTTTTATGCTTGGGTATGGAAAGGATTCGCACAACTATAGAGTCTCCAACATCTTTCACAATAAAGTTGTTGAAACTGTAGATGTGCGGTTTGATGAAACTAACGGCCCGCAAAGAGAGAGCCTGCCACTTGTGCTAGATGAACTGCCTCCCAGTGAAGACATTAATCTTATGGGCACTGGAGAAATCTTACCCACCGAGGAACCAGGGGACAATGAGGTCATTATACCTGCTCCTGTCCAACGCGAAGACAATGCTCAGTCTGAATATAATGTTGAGCCTGATGACAATACTGCTGACAATGAAGATAATGTTTAGCAACAACAAAGTCTTTGCCCTGTTCATCCTCGTGTGGCCAATGAAGTTTAGATCGAGAAGATTCTTGACAGTATCAATGCACCAGGTCCTCTCACGCGCTCAAAAGCCACTCATTTAGCTAACTTGTGTGGGCACTTTGCTTTTGTTTCTATCTCAGATCCCACCAAAGTTGATGAGGCTTTCATGGAGCCGGAATGGATTCAAGCTATGCAAGAAGAGCTTCAGCAATTCGAGCTCAACAACGTGTGGGAACTCATCAAGCGCCCCGATCCACGCAAGCACAACATCATTGGCACCAAGTGGATCTACCACAACAAGCAAGATGAAAATGGACAAGTCCTCAAGAATAAGGCCCGTCTTGTTGCTCAGGGTTACACATAGGTCGAGGGTATTGACTTCGATGAGACATTTGCTCCTGTTGCTCGGCCTGAAGCTATTCGTATATTGCTTTCTTATGCTAACCATCATGCTATCCTCTTATATCAAATGGATGTGAAGAGTGCATTCCTCAATGGTAAGATAGAGGAAGAAGTATATGTTGCTCAAACTACAGGGTTTGAAGATCCAAAGAATCCTGACAAGGTCTTCAGGCTCAACATGGCACTGTATGGCCTCAAGGAAGCTCCCCGAGCCTAGTATGACACACTCAAGGACTTCCTGAAGGGCAAAGGCTTCAAACCCGGTTCACTCGATCCCACTCTTTTCACAAAATCATATGATGGTGAACTGTTTGTTTGTCAAATCTATGTGGACGACATTATCTTTGGCCGCACTGACAAATGTTACAGTGATGAGTTTGGACACATGATGCAAGAGCAATATCAAATGTCCATGTCGGTGTACTAAGACATGGGTGCCCTCGTACCCAGACTTATGCACAGGCAGTTGTAGCCTCCCTTCCGGCAAGGGCTTAATAGAGGATAACTACAACCCAAGACCGTGAAGAAGACCTCAAGGAAGGTCATCGAGAAGTACTATTCTAAGTACGGAAGATCGACGCTGTTTCTACCGGCAAGCTTCGCCCCGGCAAGGTAAAGACTCAGGCTTGTTCTGTCCCGTTACCGCTCCACCTTACCATCGACCAGATAGGCTCGTGGGCTAGGTGTCGAGCGGGCAGGCAGTCAACATGGCCAGCCAAGGCGCATGTCAACATGCCACACCAAGATTAACTTTAATGACACCCGTCCCTGGGACGTGTTAAGGTTACAGGAGGGCGCCAGGACCGGTGGTACAGATCTTTTGCCCAAGGCCTCGCCTCCCCGACGTAGCACCTTATGGTGCATTAAATGCGTTTGTCTTACCCCGTTGGAAGATAAACGTGATGATGGTGCAAGTCACTGTTCACACTATGTAATGACCGTATTAGCCATTGTGGTAACCCCTTGGCCTATAAAAGGAGGCCCACGGCTACAGGTAGAATGGTCGACACCCAGTTCAATTACACACTGTAGCTGCATTTTCCCGAGCACCTTGCCAGAAAACTGTGCTCCCTGTAACCAGAGTTCGTATTCGATCGACCACAGAGCAGGAGTAGGGTTTTACGCTCATAGCGGCCCAAACCTGGATAAATCCCCCGTGTGTTCTTGCACTTACTAAAAACCTGCTCTTTGTCCCACGCATGTCCCCTGGGCCGAATCGCAAAGGGACTCGTTCGGTCCCATAGATAGTCGTTTCCCATGACATCTTTGGCGCGCCAGGTAGGGGGTGTGTGTGTGTGTGTGTCACAAATCAGTTCTTTGGTAGTGTGAGTACCAACTTCATCATCTTCGTCGATGGTGCCGAAGAAGAAGAGTGGAGCCACGAAGGCTCCTACCGCGTCCAAGCCACCTTCCCAGGCGGCTGCAGGCGGCGCAGCCGGCGTGGGCATTACGGTTGGGACAGGCAGCACATGAGGCGCAAGTTGTGTGGGTGCCCAGCACCCCCGCCACGATGCTGAGCCTAGCCACAGGGCCGGCGACGTCACAGCCGGTCAACTTCTGAGACATTCTGGTAAGCGCAGTCATCATAGTAATGTAATTCATACTGCTGCCACCCAGAACCCAGCCGCCGCAACGTCCCAGAATGTAGCGGCGACGTCCAACAACGGCGCGGGGAGGCGTACACTGTGACCATCACAAGATGGGCACGACATGCTCCCCCACATTGCTGGCGGTTCCAGACGACCGCAAGGCGGGATCCCCGTGCAGCAACTTCTGATTCCTCACGGAGCGCCGCCGCCACCACCACATCCGCCTGCTGGCGAGCATGAGCCGCGGTGGCACGGACGTAACGAAGCTCCTTCTGGCTCCACCAGGAGTCGAGCGACGCCTCGTTCTGTGCTCCCAGCCATGCCGACCACGGCGGCTGAGGCCATGGCGCGGGTTCAAATACTTTTGAACCTCCCGCCAAGCCCACACAAGATCGACGAATGGAGAGCCACCATTCAGAGCCTCATCAGTTTTGCCGATCCTGGCAAGACACAAGACACGGGGCCCTCACGGCGACCGCCCACCCTGCCGGCAGGACCCTCCGGCTACCTTGCCGGAGACGCCGCGCAGACGGTGCAGTCACCTCGCCAGCCCACACCGTCATAGCGGCCAGCCCGCCGATCAGACGACCATGACGTGCTGTCCATGGCTTCGTTAGATCCGCGGTGCCGCCAATATCAGCGCCAGGTGCTCCGCGAGCGGTGCGACAAAGACGCCCGCACGAAGATCGAGCAGCGCCAGGAAGCACGTCGTCAATCTGACGACCGTGCCAGGCCTGCGGCAAACATGCTCGCTCTGGTTGTTGGGGAACGGAGCATGAATTTCAAAAAATTTCCTACGCTCACGCAAGATCTATCCATGGAGATGCATCGCTATGAGAGGGGAGAGTGTGTCTACGTATCCTCGTAGACCGTTAGCGGAAGCGTCTCACAATGCGGTTGATGTAGTCGAACAATCCTTCGAGCTCCACCGATCGAGTACCGAACGTACGGCACCTCCGAGTTCTACACACGTGCAGCTCGGTGACGTTCCTCGCCTTCTTGATCCAGCAAGACGTCGAGGTAGTAGATGAGTTCCGTCAGCACGACGGCGTGGCGACGGTGACGGTGAAGTGATTCCGGCAGGGCTTCGCCTAAGCTCTCCGAAAATATGACCGAGGTGGACAATGGAGATCGGGGCACCACACACGGCTATGGGACAATTGTGTCCTTTGGGGTGCCCCCTTGCCCCCGTATATAAAGGATGAGAGGGAGGAGGCCGGCCCCCTAGGGGTGCTCCAAGTGTGGGGAGTCCTACTAGGACTCCTTAGTCCTAGTAGGATTCCACCTCCCATACGGAGTAGGAAAGGGGGAAGGGAGAGGGAAAGGAAAGAGGGGGCTGCGCCCCCTCCCCTAGTCCAATTCGGTTTGGGCAAGGGGGGGGGGGGGGGCGTGCGCCTCCTCACGTGGCCTGCCTCTCCTTTTCCCGTATGGCCCAATAAGGCCCATTACTTCTCCCGGTGAATTCCCGTAACTCCCCGGTACTCCGAAAAATACCCGAATCACTCGGAACCTTTCCGACGTCCGAATATAGCCTTCCAATATATGAATCTTTACCTCTCGACCATTTCGAGACTCCTCGTCATGTCCGTGATCTCATCCGGGACTCCGAACAAACTTCGGTCACCAATCACATAACTCATATAATACTATATCGTCATCGAACCTTAAGTGTGCGGACCCTACGGGTTCGGGAATGATGTAGACATGACCGAGACGACTCTCTGGTCAATAACCAACAGCGGAACCTGGATGCTCATATTGGTTCCTACATATTCCACGAAGATCTCTATCGGTGAACCTCATATGACAACATACGTTGTTCCCTTTGTCCGGCGGTATGTTACTTGCCCGAGATTCGATCGTCGGTATCTAATACCTAGTTCAATCTCGTTACCGGCAAGTCTCTTTACTCGTTCCGTAATACATCATCTTGCAACTAACTCTTTAGTCACGGTGCTTGCAAGGCTTCTGTGATGCTGTATTACCGAGAGGGCCCAGAGATACCTCTCCGATAGTCGGAGTGACAAATCCCAATCTCGATCCATGCCAACTCAACAAACACTTTCGGAGATACCTGTAGTGCACCTTTATAATCACCCAGTAACGTTGTGACGTTTGATACACCCAAAGTATTCCTACGGTATCCGGGAGTTGCATGATCTCTTGGTCAGAGGAACGTGTATTTGACATAGTGAAAGCAATAACAATAAACTGAACGATCATTTGCTATGCTAACGGTTGGGTCATGTCCATCACATCATTCTCCTAATGATGTGATCCCGTTATCAAATGACAACTCATGTCCATGGTCAGGAAACCTTGACCATCTTTTGATCAACGAGCTAGTCTAGTAGAGGCATACTAGGGACATAGTACTTGTCTATTATCCACACATGTATTTAGTTTCCGGTCAATACAATTCTAGCATGAATAATAAACTATTATCATGAACGGGGAAATATGATAATAACTAATTTATTATTGCCTCTAGGGCATATTTCCAACAGTCTCCCACTTGCACTAGAGTCAATAATCTGGATTACATCTCCATGTAATTAACACTTAATCAGTTCTAAAGCTGATCATGTTTTGCTTGTGAGAGAGGTTTTAGTTAACGGGTCTGCAATATTCAGATCCGTGTGTTCTTGGCAAATCTCTATGTTATATGTAGATGCTGCTACCACACTCTGTTTGGAGCTACTCCAAAAGATTTCCGCACTATACTTATCCGGTCTGAGACTCATAGTCTTTCGGATCAGTGTTTAAAGCTTGCATCGATGTAACCCCTTACGACGAACTCTTTATCATCTCTATTCCTGAGAAATTCTTCCTTAGTCATCTTAAGGATAATTTGACCGCTGTCCAGTGATCTACTCCTGGATCACTTTGGTACCTCTTTTGCCAGACACATGGCAAGGCACACAGCTTGGCATACTTTATAGAACCTACGGCCGAGGCATAGGGGATAACCTTCATCCATTCTATTTATTTTGCCGTGGTCGAGATTTGAGTCTTACTCAACTTCACACCTTTCACCACAGTCAAGAACTCCTTCTTTGACTGATCCATTTTGAACTTCTTCAAAATCTTGTCAAGGTATATGTTTTGTGAAAGTCATATGAGGCGTCTCAATCTATCTCTATAGATTTTGATTCCTGACATGTAAACAACCTTTACCTAGATCTTCTCCACTTCACACCAGCCAAGAACTTATTTCTTTTGACTTGATCCATTTTGAACTTCTTCAAAATCTCATCAAGGTGTGTGAAAATCTTTTATCAGGTGTCTTGATCTATCTCTATAGATCTCGATGCCCAAACCGTGGATAACTCAAAAATAGGTTTTTATTGAAAAACTCCTTTCAATTAATTCTTTATGCTTTCCAGAAATTCTACATCATTTCCAATCACATATACTTATTAGAAATGTTATAGAGCTCCCACTCACTTTGTTGTAAATACAAGTTTCTCCATAAACTTGCATAAACCCAAACGCTTTGATCACTTCATCGAAGCGAGTATTCCAGCTCCGAGATGCTTGCACCAGTCCATAGATGGATCGATGGAGCTTGCATACTTTGTTAGCGCCTTTAGGATCGACAAAACCTTCCGGCTGCATCATATACAATTCTTCCTTAAGGAATCCATTAAGGAATGCCGTTTTGACGTCCATTTGCCAGATTTCATAATCATAAAACGCGGCAATTGCTAACATAATTCTGACAGACTTTAGCATCGCTACGGGTGAGAAAGTCTCATCGTAGTCAACTCCTTGAACTTGTCGATAACCTTTAGCAACAAGTCGAGCTTTATAGACGGTGATATTACCATCAGCGTCCGTCTTCTTCTTAAAGATCCATTTATTTTCAATAGCTCGCCGTTCATCGGGCAAGTCTACCAAAGTCCACACTTTGTTCTCATACATGGATCCTATCTCGGATTTCATGGCCTCAAGCCATTTCTCGGAATCCGGGCTCGCCATAGCTTCTTCATAATTCGAAGGTTCACCGTTGTCTAACAACATAACCTCCAAGACTAGATTTCCGTACCACTCTGGTGCGGAACGTGTCCTGGTTGACCTTCGAGGTTCAGTAGCAACTTGCTCCGAAGTTTCATGATCATCATCATTATCTTCTTCTCTGGTCTGTGTTGGTGTCACAGAAATTTCTTTCTGTGGCGTACTACTATCCAGAGGAGGTACAATTACCTCATCAAGTTCTACTTTCCTCCCACTCACTTCTTTCGAGAGAAACTCCTTCTCTAGAAAGGATCCATTCTTAGCAACGAAAACTTTGCCTTCGGATCTGTGGTAGAAGGTGTACCCAACAGTTTCTTTTGGGTATCCTATGAAGACGCACTTATCCGCTTTGGGTTCAAGCTTATCAGGCTGAAGCCTTTTGACATAAGCATCGCAGCCCCAAACTTTCAGAAACGACAGCTTAGGTTTCTTTCCAAACCATAGTTCATTCGGTGTCGTCTCAACGGATTTAGACGGTGCCCTATTTAAAGTGAATGCAGCTGTCTCTAATGCATAACCCCAAAACGATAGTGGCAAATCGGTAAGAGACATCATAGAACATACCATATCCAATAGAGTACGATTACGACGTTCGGACACACCATTACGCTGTGGTGTTCCAGGTGGCGTTAACTGTGAAACAATTCCACATTGTCTTAAGTGAGTGCCAAACTCGTAACTCAAATATTCTCCTCCACGATCAGATCGTAAGAACTTTATTTTTTTGTTACGATGGTTCTCTACTTCACTCTAAAATTCTTTGAACTTTTCAAACGTTTCAGACTTATGTTTCATTAAGTAGACATATACTCATATCATCTGTGAACGTGAGAACATAACGATATCCACCGCGCGCGTCAACACTCATCGGACCGCATACATCGGTATGTATTATTTCCAATAAGTTGGTTGCTCGCTCCATTGTTCCGGAGAACGGAGTTTTAGTCATCTTGCCAATAAGACACGGTTCACATGTCTCAAATGATTCATAATCAAGAGATTCCAAAAACCCATCTGCATGGAGTTTCTTCATGTGTTTAACACTGATATGACCTAAGCGGCAGTGCCACAAATATGTGGTACTATCATTATCTTTTGGCATTCGTGTTATGAACATATGTATTACTACGATCAAGATTCAATAAACCTTTCATTTTAAGTGCATGATCATCAATGATATTATCCAAATAAATAGAATAACAATTATTCTCTGAAATTGAATAACCGTCTTGCAATAAACACTATCAGATATAATGTTCATGCTTAACGCAAGCACCAAATAACAATTATTTAGGTTCATCACTAATCCTGAAGGTAGAGAGAGCGTGGCGATGGTGATCACATCAACCTTGGAGACACTTCCAATGCACATCGTCACCTCGTTCTTAGCTAGCCCTCGTTTATTCCGAAGCTCCATGTTTCAAGTTGTAAGCAACTGAACAAGTATCAAATACCCAGGTGCTCCTACGAGTACTAGTAAGGTACATATCAATAACATGTATATCAAATATCTTTGTTGACATTGCCAGTCTTATTATCTGCCAGTTACTTTGGGGAAGTTCCGCTCCCTGTGACATTTCCTTTTGCAATGGGAGCACTAAGTCTCGGGTTTGGTTCAGCCTTGGGTTTCTTCGCGTGAGCGGCAACTATTTTACCGTTCTTCTTGAAGTTCCCTTTTCTTTCCCTTGCCCTTCTTGAAACTAGTGGTCTTATTAACCATCAACACTTGATGCTCCCTCTTTTGATTTCTACATCCGCAGATTGTAGCATCGCGAATAGCTTAAGGATCTTCCATCCCTTGCATGTTTATAGTTCATCACGAAGATCCAGTAGCTTAGTGATAGTGACTAGAGAACTCTATCAATCACCACTTTATTCGGAAGTCTAACTCCCACTTGATTCTAGTGTTTGAAGTACTCAGACATTCTGAGTACATGCTCACTAACGGAGCTATTCTCCTCCATCTTGTAGCTATAGAACTTGTCGAAGGTGTCATACCTCTCGACCCGGGTGTGAGCTTGAAAAACAAATTTTCAGCTCTTGGAACATCTCATATGCTCCGTGTTGCTCAAAACATATTTGGAGCTCCGGTTCTAAGCCGTAAAGTATGGCGCACTGAACTATCGAGTAGTCATCTTTTCTTGTCTGCCAGACGTTCATAACGTCCTCAGACGAAGCCGTAGGGATATTTCACTGAGCGGTGCATTAAGGACATAAGCCTTTTGTGCAGCAGTGAGGACAATCCTCAGATCACGGACCTAGTCCGCATAGTTGCTTCCATCAACTTTTAGCTTCGTTTTCTCTAGGAACATGATAAAAACAGGGGAACTACAGCGCGGTCTATTGATCTACAACATAAATTTGCTAAGACAAGTAAGACTATGTTCATGACAATTGAAGTTCAATTAATCAAATTACTTAAGAACTCCCACTTAGATTAACATCCCTCAAGTTGTCTAAGTGTAACATGATCCACATCAACTAAACCACGTCCGATCATCACGTGAGGTGGATTAGTTATCAATGGTGAACATCTTTCATGTTGATCATATCTACTATATGACTCATGTTCGACCTTTCGGTCTCTTGTGTTCCGAGGCCATGTCTGTACATGCTAGGCTCGTCAAGTTTAACCCAAGTATTTTGCGTGTGTAAAACTGGCTTACACCCGTTGTATGCGAACGAAAGAATCCATCACACCCGATCATCACGTGGTGCTTAGAAGCGTCGAACCTTCGCAACGGTGCATACTAGGGGAGAACACCTATCTTGAAATTTAGTGAAGGGATCATCTTATAATGCTACCATCGTCCTAAGCAAAATAAGATGCATAAAAGGATTAACATCATATGCAATTCAATATGTGACATGATATGGCCATCATCGTCTTGTGCTTTTGATCTCCATCATCAAAGCACCGTCATGATCTCCATCGTCACCGGGTTGACACCATGATCTCCATCGTAGCGTCGTGACACCTTGATCTCCATCGCAGCGTCGTGGTCGTCTCGCCGGCTATTGCTACTACTACTACTGCTAACTCATAGCGGTAAAGTAAAGCAATTACATAGCGTTGGCATTGCATACAATAAAGAGACAACCATAAGGCTCCTGCCGGTTGCCTGATAACTTACAAAACATGATCATCTCATACAACAACTTATATCACATCATGTCTTGGCCATATCACATCACCAGCATACCCTGCAAAAACAAGTTAGACGTCCTCTACTTTGTTGTTGCAAATTTTACGTGGCTGCTACGGGTTTGCAAGAACCGTTCTTACCTACGCAAAACCACAACGTGGTGTAGTGATTGCTTTTTGATCTTCTAAAAGAACCCTCTTCATTGAAACCGATTCAACTAAAGTGAGAGAGACAGACACCCGCCAGTCACCTTTATGCAACGAGTGCACGTAGCGGTGAAACCTGTCTCGCGTAAGCGTATGCGTAATGTCGGTCCGGGCCGCTTCATCTCACAATACCGCCGAATCAAGTATCAACTAGTAACGGCAAGCAATATGTATACACCCACGCCCACAACTCGTTTGTGTTCTACTCGTGCAAATCACATCTACGCATAGACCTGGCTCGGATGCCACTGTTGGGGAACGGAGCATGAATTTCAAAAAATTTCCTACTCTCACGCAAGATCTATCCATGGAGATGCATCGCTACGAGAGGGGAGAGTGTGTCTACGTACCCTCGTAGACCGTTAACGGAAGCGTCTCACAACGCGGTTGATGTAGTCGAACAATCCTTCGAGCTCCACCGATCGAGTACCGAACGTACGGCACCTCCGAGTTCTACACACGTGCAGCTCGGTGACGTTCCTCGCCTTCTTGATCCAGCAAGACGTCGAGGTAGTAGATGAGTTCCGTCAGCACGACGGCGTGGCGACGGTGACGGTGAAGTGATTCCGGCAGGGCTTCGCCTAAGCTCTCCGAAAATATGACCGAGGTGGAAAACGGAGATCGGGGCACCGCACACGGCTATGGGACAATTGTGTCCTTTGGGGTGCCCCCTTGCCCCCGTATATAAAGGATGAGAGGGAGGAGGCCGGCCCCCTAGGGGTGCGCCAAGTGTGGGGAGTCCTACTAGGACTCCTTAGTCCTAGTAGGATTCCACCTCCCATACGGAGTAGGAAAGGGGGAAGGGAGAGGGAAAGGAAAGAGGGGGCTGCGCCCCCTCCCCTAGTCCAATTCGGTTTGGGCAAGGGGGGGGCGCGCGCCTCCTCACGTGGCCTGCCTCTCCTTTTCCCGTATGGCCCAATAAGGCCCATTACTTCTCCCGGTGAATTCCCGTAACTCCCCGGTACTTCGAAAAATACCCGAATCACTCGAAACCTTTCCGACGTCCGAATATAGCCTTCCAATATATGAATCTTTACCTCTCGACCATTTCGAGACTCCTCGTCATGTCCGTGATCTCATATGGGACTCCAAACAAACTTCGGTCACCAATCACATAACTCATATAATACTATATCGTCATCGAACCTTAAGTGTGCGGACCCTACGGGTTCGGGAATGATGTAGACATGACCGAGACGACTCTCTGGTCAATAACCAACAGCGGAACCTGGATGCTCATATTGGTTCCTACATATTCCACGAAGATCTTTATCGGTGAACCTCATATGACAACATACGTTGTTCCCTTTGTCCGGCGGTATGTTACTTGCCCGAGATTCGATCGTCGGTATCTAATACCTAGTTCAATCTCGTTACCGGCAAGTCTCTTTACTCATTCCGTAATACATCATCTTGCAACTAACTCTTTAGTCACGGTGCTTGCAAGGCTTCTGTGATGCTGTATTACCGAGAGGGCCTAGAGATACCTCTCCGATAGTCGGAGTGACAAATCCCAATCTCGATCCATGCCAACTCAACAAACACTTTCGGAGATACCTGTAGTGCACCTTTATAATCACCCAGTAACGTTGTGACATTTGATACACCCAAAGTATTCCTACGGTATCCGGGAGTTGCATGATCTCATGGTCAGAGGAACATGTATTTGACATAGTGAAAGCAATAGCAATAAACTGAACGATCATTTGCTATGCTAACGGTTGGGTCATGTCCATCACATCATTCTCCTAATGATGTGATCCCGTTATCAAATGACAACTCATGTCCATGGTCAGGAAACCTTGACCATCTTTTGATCAACGAGCTAGTCTAGTAGAGGCATACTAGGGACATAGTACTTGTCTATTATCCACACATGTATTTAGTTTCCGGTCAATACAATTCTAGCATGAATAATAAACTATTATCATGAACGGGGAAATATGATAATAACTAATTTATTATTGCCTCTAGGGCATATTTCCAACACTAGTAGCCGCTGGGTACTTTCCCTACGATGTGGGGTGCCTAGCGTTTACTCGTGAGCTGCGGCAAGTTCGCTGGCCGTCCACCCGAGCCTTCAAGCCAGAGCTGCCCGACAAGTATGATGGCACGCTCAACCCAGCTGAGTTCCTTGGCATCTACACCATCGCGGTGGAGGCTGCCGGGGGACGAGACGAGAAAGTGCTCGCCAACTACTTCCCGTTGGCGCTCCGGCCCAACGTTAGGTCGTGGTTGATGAACCTGCCTGAGGGCTCCATTTCTTCGTGGGCGGATCTGTGCCATCATTTCGTTGACGCTTACCAGGGTGGCCACAAGCTCCCGGGTTAGCCCAGCGATTTGCAGGTGATCCCCCAAAGGGATGGAGAGAACCTCCGCAAGTACATACAACGGTTCAGCCGTGTGCTTCACAACATCCCCGACATCCATCCCGCAGCTGTTGTTGCCGCGTTCCACACAAATGTGCGCAACCGCAGGATGCGGTCAGAGATGAATGTCGAGCAGGTCAAGACCATCAATGATCTGTATGCCTTGGCAGATAGGTGTGCACGTGCTAAGGAAGGGAGGTGACTCCCCGGGGAAGATGCGGGTGCAGACGTCAATTCCGAGGATGACGATGCATCAACCCCACAGAAGAAGAGCAGAAAGCGCAACAGTAAGTGCAAGAACAAGAGTGTACTGGCCGTCGAGAGCTCCGGCGACACCAACGCCACCAAGAAGTCGAAGGCAGACATCCCCGGCAAGGAGGTTGTCAGGTGCGATGCTTGCCGGGAGGCTGCGACAGGCGAGAAAGCCGGCAAGACCGGTAGGCCGTACTATAAGATCCACCGCACCAAGGGCCACGATCTCCAACGATGCCAGCAAGTAGAGCAACTTGCCGAAAGGCAGAAGCAAGAGTACGAGAAGCGAGATAAGGAGAAGGCCCAAGATGGTGCTGGTGGGTCCGGCAAGCAAGACCATGGTGGCCGCGGAGGCCGCCGTGGCAAGGCCAATCAACCAAAGGAGAAGGTTGCTCAGGGCCAGTAAGAAGAGGATGGTAGTGATGAGGACGGAAGTGGGTCCGGCAAGGAGTTCCAAAATGCGGTGGATGCCATGTGTGTTGATGGAGGCACATCTTTGCACTCCTCGCACCGGCAACTAAAGCAGTGGATCCGCGAAGTCAATGCGGCAGAGCTGGTGATGGAGGCACAGAAGCCACTCAAGTGGTCGCACTCGCCCATCATCTTTGATGCCAAGGGCCACCCTGATCGCACCACTGCGGTCGGGTGTTTGCCGTTGTTGGTCTCAACAACAATTCGCAATCTCAAGGTGAGAAAGATGCTGGTTGACAGTGGGGCTGGCTTGAACTTGATCTCTCCAGGTGTGATCAAGAGGCTACAGATCCCCGACAAGGATCTCAAGGAAATAGGCAGTTTCCAAGGGATCAGTCCGGGGAGGAATAAGCCGAAGGGCCAAGTCACGTTGCCGGTCACATTCGGCGGCGAGCTCAACTATCGGACGAAGAAAGTTACCTTCGACGTCGTCGAGATGCCACTGCTGTACAATGGGATTCTGGGCTGCCCAGCCCTGGCAAAGTTTATGGCCGCGTCGCACTATGCGTACAACGTCATCAAGATGCCGGGGCCGATGGGGGTCCTCACCATCAAGTCAAACCACAAGGACGCAATCATCTGTGCCCACAAGCTCTACCGGGAGGCGGCGGCAGCAGCCGCCATCGAGGCGCTTGCCCCTACCACCAGAGCTCCCGGGGAAGGAAAGAAGAAGACCGGCAAGACCCCTGGGAAGGACTCCGGGAAGCGCACTGCAGAGTGCAGCATGCCTGTCGAGGACGTACCAGAGAGCTCTACCGGCAAGAGCAAGAGATCCAAGGCCTCCGCGCCGGCGACCAAGCGAGTCTTTGTGAAAGAAGGTGGGATGAGTGGCACTTTCTCTATAAGTGTCACTCTTGGCGACGAGCAGGAAAGCGAGCTCGTTGCCTTCCTACGGGCGAATGTCGATATCTTTGCTTGGCAAGCATCTGACATCCCCGGTGTTCCTAGGAAGGTAATTGAGCACCACCTTGCTGTCTGCCCTCATGCGAGGCCCGTCAAGTAGAAGATCAGGAAGCAAGCCTTGGAGCGGCAAGAGTTCATTGCTGAGGAGATTAAGAAGTTAGAAGCAGCAGGCTTGGTTAGAGGAGTGCTACACCCTACGTGGTTAGCTAATCCGGTGGTGGTGCGCAAGGCGAACGGGAAGTGGAGGCTTTGTATCGACTTCACCAATATAAATAAAGCCTGTCCCAAGGACCCTTTCCCTTTGCCGCGCATTGACCAGATTGTAGACTCCACTGCCGGCTGCGACCTACTCTCTTTCCTTGACGCCTATTCTGGTCATCATTAGATTTTTATGGCCAAGGAAGATGAGGAGAAGACCGCATTCATCACTCCATGTGGCATATACTGCTTTTTGCGTATGCCTTTCAGACTGAAGAGTGCCGGAGCGACCTTTGCCAGAGCGGTCCAGATTGGTTTTGAGCCACAGCTGCACAGAAATGTGGAAGCTTATATGGATGACATTGTGGTCAAAACTAGAGACAAGTCAACATTGATCCAGGATCTCGAGGAAACTTTTGCCAACTTGCACAAGCTTAACTTGAAGCTCAACCCCGAGAAGTGTGTGTTCGGTGTTCCATCCGGCAAGCTTCTTGGTTTCTTCGTATCCCAGAGGGGGATTGAAGCCAACCCCGACAAGATCAGGGCAATTGAGCAGATGGAAGCATCGAGACACGTCAAGGATGTCAGGCGCCTTGCCGGCTGCGTTGCCGCCCTCAGCACGTTCATCTCCAAATCAGTAGAGCGCGCCTTGCCATTTTTCAAGATATTGAAAAAGGCAGGTCCAGTAAACTGGACTCCGGAAGCGGAGGCCGCACTCCAAGATTTGAAGGAGTACCTGTCCTCTCCACCAGTCCTAGTCGCGCCTAGGCCACAAGAGACGTTGCTGCTATATTTAGCGGCAACGAATCAAGTGGTTAGTGCTGCACTTGTGGCCGAAAGAAAGGCCGATGAGGAAGAGGTAGCAACTGCAGAGCCACGACTCGACAAGCCAGAGTCTTCTCCGGCAAGGTCAGGTGCTAACAAGACAGAGGTCGTGCAAGCCAGACAGCCAGATCAGCAAGTTGTGAAGAAGAAGATGGTGCAGCGCCCAGTCTACTTTGTCAGCTCCCTCCTACAAGGGGCTAGGTCAAGGTACTCTGGTGTGCAAAAGTTGCTTTTTGGCCTTCTCATGGGCTCAAGGAAGCTGCGCCATTATTTTCAAGCACACCCAGTCACCGTTGTCACTCGCTTTCCGTTGCAACGCATCTTGAGAAATCCAGAGGCAACCGGAAGGATTGTGGAGTGGGCGCTGGAGTTATCAAGTTTTGATCTGAGATTTGAGAGCACCTCGACGATCTAGAGTAGAGCCTTAGCGGAATTCATTGCAGAATGGACTCCAACGCCAGATGAAGAAAAACCAGAGACCTCTCTCCCTGACAAGGAAACAGTTGACGATTGGGTCATGTACTTTGATGGTGCTTTCACGCTGAAAGGCGCCGGTTCTGGTGTGCTGCTTTTCGCACCCACCGGAGAGCACCTCAAATACGTGGTCCAGATGCACTTCCCCAAGGAGCAGGCCACCAAGAAGCAATGGGCAAGTGGAGAGGGCAAATGCAGAAGTGCTGCGTGGTCTAAAGACTAGGACTTTCGACAAGTTGCACCAGTGTGGAAGGCGCTGGGTGGAAGTATTGCCGGTGGTTCTTTGGTTAATCAGAATGACACCAAATCGAGCCACTAGCCAGACACCCTTCTCCCTTGTGTATGGTGCAGAAGCGGTACTCCCCACAGAACTCAAATACGGGTCACCTCGAGTCTTGGCCTTTGATGAGGAGGACCAAGATGAGCTGCGGCATGACGATGCCACGCTCCTTGAGGAAGATCGTTTCCGGGCTGCTGTCCGTGCTGCACGGTACCAGCAAGCTTTGCGCCGCTACCATAGCCACAAAGTGAATGCCAGGAACCTTGAGGAAGGCGACCTTGTTCTTCGTCGGATTCAATCCACGAAGGGAAAAAACAAGTTGACGCCAAAGTGGGAAGGCCCTTACCGGGTAGTACGAGTCTCTAGGCCTGGTGCAGTCCGCCTAGAGACCGAAGATGGCACTCCGGTGCCTAACTCATGGAATATTGAGCATCTTCGTAAGTTCTATCCGTAAGGCGCGGTTATCGGGCTGCCCGGCAACCTATTTTGTACAAGTTTGCCGTCAAGGCATGTAAACCTTTGTACAAAGCTGGGCGCAGATCCCGTGCACAATAAAACTAAGTGTTTCACAACTATTTGTCCAAATGCATATTTATTTATGTGTTGCATGTAGCCTTATGTTACAGTCTTTGCATTGCGTAAGGTGGTTAACGAACCGTCAAGGTTCCAGTCTCCTCTTTTCTCTTCTTTCTTTTTCCTAAAGGAAGAAAGGATTCCTCGCATACAAGCTTCCCGGGGAGAGTGACGGTCATGGATACCAAAGGACGTGTTCAAGATATCACCCTACGACAAGAAGTACAGCAAGGAATGGGCTAAGTGCAAAACTTTGAAATAAATTCTTTGTTGTAGTTGTGGTTCTCCTTGACCGATTCCAGCCTTTGTATGAGAAACCTGCATGCTAAGGAACCTTGCCGTAATCGACTGCGCTCTTACTTTGCTTCGAGTCCGCTCGGCAACCTAATTAGCTGCATTGTGATCGGCAAGCATGATCTTGCCGGCAGCGGCACCTCCGGCAAGCTATTGAGGACTTGTTCCTTGGGTACTTGCGGTAAGGGTGTGCACACCTGCAAGTCTCCGGTAAGCGTAGGATATGGAAAATCATGCAAAGAAAGAATGGAATAAGGAGAACAACATGCATATGTCCATTCAAAGTATGAGCTACAACAAATGCTAAACATTTAGATACAAAAGTTATCTTCCATGCCCCCACGGGGCTACATTGTTTTTGATATAGGAGCTAAACGGAAGAGCCTAGGTGGAGCACAGCTCATCTTCAAGGCTCGACCGGGGCGATACAATGCGCCTAGTCGGAGTCGTCGCCTTCGCTCTTGATACGCGAGGAGCTTTCATCGCTCTCACTCTCGCTCTCGCTGCTGGAGTCGGTGCCGCTGGTGCTCTCACTTTCCGCGCAGCATTCGATGCGGCTGCCGGAGACCCCGAAGAACTTCACGAAGAGTGTGGCGGCTCCGTCGTACCTAAACTGGAGAAGCTGCCCCGGCCCTAGAGCACGGGAGCGGGCGAACGACTTCCACCCCTGCGTCAGGAACAGAGAGCCGACAGTGGAGAACTCTGCCGCCACCCAGGAGGGGCCGCTGCAGCAGCCATTGGCCTGTAGCCACATGACCGAGGGCCTGCTGCTCTCCATCACCCTCGCGAAGGGGTCCGGGAGCCGGAGCCAACTGCGAAGCCGGTGGCGTAACCCCACGACAAACTCGTGTGCTGCCACCACCGTGTGGGACTCCTGCGCCGCCACCGTCATGCGAACCTCCGCCTGAGGAGGAAGGGCAGCCGCCCCACCACGTCCGCCACGCCCGCCTCGTCCACGGGAACCGCGTCCTCCGCGGCCGCGGGAGGCGGCTCTGCTATGGGCACTAGGGCTTGTGCTCACGACAACCACCGAGGAACGCGTCCGGCCCTGAGAGGGGACCTGAGAGGCGGAAACAGATGCATGGGCTCGACCTCCACCCCTCGCCATCGCAGTGGTAGACCTCAAGGAAAGCAAAGATGAATGAATGAAAGGTTGGAGGAGGAAAATGGCAATGGCAGAAGATGGGTGGGGAAGATTGCCACTCCCCCCGCCCTCTCTTATAGCGCCCTAGGGGGATTACTCTCCCTGCCGCCTCGCCTCCCTTAATGGCGGAAATTGAGAAAGGGGATGCGAGAAGTCAGGCGAGGTGAGCAGCGCCCTCCATGTTTTTCCTTTTTATGGGGAAGGCGCGAGGGCTGGCTCTTTTTCGTCCTACGTGGCTACGCTTTTCAGACGCTCCACCTCCTGCCGCCGTTCCGCTCCACCTCTCCCATGCCCGCATTTAATGTGCATCGTGGGCGGGTGCGGTAAAAGAGAAGATTATGACAGTTATCCTCTGCCACACGCCGCCTGTGCACTGTTTGGGCCTAGCCCAATGACGCCTCGCATGCGCATGTGGCCCAGGCCCAGGGGCTCCTGTCGGTGTACTAAGACATGGGTGCCCTCGTACCCAGACTTATGCACAGGCAGTTGTAGCCTCCCTTCCGGCAAGGGCTTAACAGAGGATAACTACAACCCAAGACCGTGAAGACGACCTCAAGGCAGGTCATCGAGAAGTACTATTCTAAGTACGGAAGATCGACGCTGTTTCTACCGGCAAGCTTCGCCCCGGCAAGGTAAAGACTCAGGCTATGGTTGCCGGCAAGTTCCCTTGCCGGCAAGCAAGGCCCGGCAAGCTCCGTGCCAGCAGGCTTGTTCTGTCCCGTTACAGCTCCACCTTACCATCGACCATATAGGCTCATGGGCTAGGTGTCGAGCGGGCAGGCAGTCAACATGACCAGCCAAGGTGCTTGGCAGCACGCCACACCAAGATTAACTTTAATGACACCCGTCCCTGGGACGTGTCAATGTTACAGGAGGGCGCCAGGACCGGTGGTACAGATCTTTTGCCCAAGGCCTCGCCTCCCCGACGTAGCACCTTATGGTGCATTAAATGCGTTTGTCTTACCCCGTTGGATAAACGTGATGACGGTGCAAGTCACTGTTCACACTCTGTAATGACCGTATTAGCCATTGTGGTAACCCCTTGGCCTATAAAAGGAGGCTCACGATTACAGGTAGAACGGTCGACACCCAGTTCAATTACACGCTGTAGCTGCATTTTCCCGAGCACCTTGCCGGAAAACTGCGCTCCCTATAACCAGAGTTCATATTCGATCGACCACAGAGCAGGAGTAGGGTTTTACGCTCATAGCGGCCCGAACCTTGATAAATCCCCCGTGTGTTCTTGCACTTACTAAAAACCTGCTCTTTGTCCCATGCACGTCCCCTGAGCCGAATCGCAAAGGGACTCGTTCGGTCCCATAGATAGTCGTTTCCCACGACAGTCCATGATGGGAGAGCTGAAATTCTTTCTAGGTCTTCAAATTCGTCAGCAATGAAATCACATCTTCATATCTCAGGAGAAGTACCTCATGGATTGTCTAAAGAAGTTTGGCATGCAAGATTGCAAAGGACTCAGAACGCCAATTGACGGTGTCCTGGACTAGGGGTGCAAACCTAGTCGGCCCATAGTCCTCGGGTTGGGCCTGAAGACCCTCATTTCTCATTCAGATGGACTCCGGAAGCTACACGCCTGGACATGATCAAGATCACATCTACCAAAGACTTGGCGTATACTCCAAGACATCTCTTGTCGCCTCCATACACATCGTTGGATACCGACCATGTAACCCTAGATGCCCTACCTGGCGTGTATATAAGCCAGAGGGTTTAGCCCGTAGAAGGGACCCAATCACAATTACCATTCACCTAGCCCTAGAGCTAGATCTCTCCTTACGATCTCGAGGGAGATCAAGCTTGTACTCGATACATCATCATCAATATAATCAAAGCAGGACGTAGGGTATTACCTCTTCGAAAGGGCCCGAACCTGGGTAAATGATGTCTCCTTCGTCCCTGTTACCATCGATCCGAGATCCACAGCTCGGGACCCCCTACCCCGAGGTCTGCCGGTTTTACCACCGACATTGGTGCTTTCATTGAGAGTTCCGCTGTGAGATCAACAAAGGATTGATGGGATCGTCGGTCAATGACTCCAACCCTCAGGGCACTATTTTTGTGCTCGAAACCCCCATCACTGGATCACAACCTCTCCTTTACGAGCAAGGAGCAATCCACGACCTTTTTTCTGCCCCGGCCGAATACCCCATAAAGGGCGAAGGGGTGAGGTATTTTCTGGAGAGCGATCCCGCCAGCGGCCGGCTAGAAACAGCCGACAAGTCTGATCTTCAAATTAGCTCGGCCGATCCGGCAACTACATGTCCCTCACACAATAAGAACATCGGGGCTTCAAGCCCACGGTCCATGGAGATCAAAATTCCGCTCCCACCCACCTCCCACATTGAATATTGCCCCGATAATTTGGGTCCTTCCGATGTCTGGGATCTGGCCTATGTGCATGAGCTACCTGACAAATCGATCATGCACTTCTGGGCCAGGTTTTTGTACGTCAAAAATGACATACCGGATTACTGGGACTCAGAAATAATAGCAGCCTTTCAGCATGGCTGTAAAGATAAAGGCGTTTCGAATGCTCTCGCCCGCCGCTGTGTTCAAACACTCCTGGAGCTATCCGATCTAGTGTCAAAATTCTGTACCATCGAGGATGCCTGGCTGGCCCAGGAAGAGCAAACGGATTCGATCCGTGACAACAAATTGAAGTGTGACAGGCTCACACCTCGTCGCGAACTCCGTGCGCAACGCACATCAGTCGAGCGACCTCGGAAGAAGAAGAAAACAGTTGGCCGATCTAGGACCACCCTCGATGGCCTCCTGGATAAGCCATGCCCGATCCACTCCGTTCTGCTAAATACCTGCCCAACCCACAACCTTCGCGACTGCTGGATGATGAGGCGGGTAGCTAAGGGAGGCCTAACCCTCCTCACTGGCAAGCCTAGGCATTCAGAGGAGTCCTCGGGCGATGACGAGGTCCTGATGATCTACGAAACCTTTACGTCCAATAATCAGAGGAAGCGGGCTCTCCGGGAAGTCAATTCAATCCGGCAAGTAACAACTCAGGGCGCGTGGGTAGACATGCAAATTACATAAAGATCAACCGAAGTCTACCCTGAGTAGATGCCCCGCCGCTCTGGTTCTTGACCCAATTTTGGGCAGCTGCCATCTTCGAAAAGTGCTCATGGACGGGGGCAGCAGCCTAAATTTAATATATGCAGATACTCTGGACAAGATGCAAATCGATAAACCGCGCATCGAACAGAGCCATACTACCTTTAAAGGTATAATACCGGGACGAGAAGCACGTTGCAGTGGAAAAATCACCTTGGATGTGGTCTTCGGAACGCCCGATAACTACCGATCCGAAGAAGTGTCGTTCCATATTGTCCCTTTCAAAAACGGTTATCACGCCCTCCTGGGACGGGACGCCTTCTCAAGGTTTCAAGAAATTCCACACTACGGCTACATGAAGCTCAAGATGCTGTCGGTGTACTAAAGCATGGGTGCCCTCGTACCATGACTTGTGCACTGGCAGTTGTAGCCTTCCTAATGGCAAGGGCTTGCAGGAGGGTTACGGTGACTCAAGACTGGATGAACAAGACCGTGAAGGAGACCTCCAGGCAGGTCATTGAGAAGTAATATTCTAGTATTGAAGATCAAGATTACCCTTGCCGGCAAGCTTTGTACCGGCAAGGTGAAGACCAAGACTCTGGTTGCCGGCAAGCGAAGGCCCGGCAAGCTCCGCGCCGGCAGGCTCGTTCTGTCCTGTTACCGCTCCACCTCATCACCGGCTAGATAAGCTCGTGTGACAGGTGTCGAGCGGGCAGGCAGTCAACATAGCTGGCCAAGGCACGTGTCAGCATACCACGCAAGGATTAACTTTAATGACACCCGTCCCCGAGACGTGTCAAGATAACAGGAGAGCACCAGGACCGGTGGTACAGATCTTTTACCCAAAGCCTCGCCTCCCCGACGTAGCACCTAACGGTGCATTTAATGTGTTTGTCCTACCCCGTCTGGAGATAGATGTGGTGACGGTGCAAGTCACTATTCATACCCTACAAATGACCGTATTAGCCATTGTGGTAACCCCTTGGCCTATAAAAGGAGGCCCACGGCTACACTTAGAACGGTCGACTCCTAGTTCAATTACACGCTATAGCTGCACTTCTCGCACACCTTGCCGGCAAGCTGCGCTCCTTGTAACCTTTGAGCTCATACACAATCTAACCACAAGAACAGGAGTAGGGTTTTACGTTCACAGTGGCTCGAACCTGGATAAATCGTTGCTTGTTCTCACATCTATTAGCCCTGCTCTTTATAATACATTGATCCCACAGCCGAACCGCAAAGGGATCCTCTCGATCCCATAGATCGTTGTTTTCCCACGACATCTTTGGCGCACCAGGCAGGGGGTCTTATATTACGAATCAGTGTTCATAGTGTGAGTACTGGCCCCATCACCTTCGTCGATGGCGCCGAAGAAGAAGACCGGAGCCACAACGGCTCCCACCACCTCCAAGCGGCCTTGCCAGGCTTCCGCAGGCGGTGCAGCCGGTGTGGGCGCTACGGCTGGGACGGCTGGGGCAGGAGGCACCGGCAGTGCAGGTGTCCAGCATCCCCATTGTTTCGGCAATCACAGTCAGTGCACCGGAGATGGCGCAGACGGCCAACTCCAACAACGTTCAGGTGAGCACGATCATCACAGTAAAACAATTCGGACCAGCACAAGCCAGGACCCCGCCACCACGACGTCCAAGGACGGAGCGGCGACGTCCAACAATGCTGCGGCGGGACGTGTGCCGCGACCATCGCAAGATGGGCGCCCGCGCTTCCCCGCGGTGCTGCTGGTCCTGGAGGGCGTCATGCCGACCCTGAGCATCATCCTCATGATGTTCAGGCTCCACCACCACCACGCCAACCCGTTGGTAAGCATGCGCCGCGGCAGCAGGTACGCGACGAGCTTCCTCCTGGCCCTGCCAGGAGTCGAACATCATCCCGTTCTGTGTTTCCCGCCATGCCAACCACGGCGGCAGAAGCCATGGCGCGAGTTCAAATGCTTTTGAACTTAATGCCAGCTCCTGACAAGATGGACAAATGGAGGGCCACCATTCAGAGCCTCATCAGTTTTGCCGAACCTGGCAAAACACAAGATGTGGGCCCCTCCAGACGACCACCCACAGTGCCGACAGGACCAACTGGCTGCCGTGCCGGAGACGGTGCACCAACAGTGCAGTCGCCTCGACGCCAACAACCACAGCGGCGGCAATCTTGCCGATCAGATGACCAGGACGTCATGTCCATGGCATCGTCAGATCTGTGAGGCCGCCAAGACCAGCGCCAAGTGCTCCACGAACGGTGCGACGAAGATGCCCATACGAAGATCGAGCGATGCCGGGAGGCACGCCGTCTATCAGACGACCATGCCGGGCCGGCAGCATACGTGCCAGTGCCAGGGTACGCTGGGTGCTTACCTTACGAGGTGGGCTGCCTAGCGTTTACTCGTGAGCTGCGGCAGGTTTGCTGGCCATCCACCCATCCCTTCAAGCCAGAGCTGCCCGACAGATACGACAGCACGCTCAGTCCAGCAGAGTTCCTTGGCATCTACACCATCGTGGTGCAGGCTGTCGGGGGGCGCTCAAGCCCAACGTCAGATCATGGTTGATGAATTTACCGGAGGGCTCCATTTCTTCTTGATAGGATCTATGCCATCAATTCGTGGGTGCCTACCATGATGGCCACAAGCTCCCTGGTCAGGAGAGCGATTTGCATGTGATCCCCTAGAGAGATGGCGAGACCCTCCGCAAGTATATACAGAGGTTCAGCCGTGTGCACCACAACATCCCCAATGTTCATCCCGCAGCTGTTTGCACTGCATTCCACACGAATGTGCGCAACCGCAGAATGCGGTCTGAGATGAATAGCGTGAAGGTTAGGACAATCAACGAGCTATACGCCTTGGCGGACAAGTGTGCACGTGCTGAGGAAGGGAGGTGACTCCCTGGGGAAGATGCTGGTGCCGAAGTCGACTCCGAGGACGACGACGCAGATGACGCATCGACCCCGCAGAAGAAGAGTCGGAAGCGCAACAGAAAGCACAAAGTCAAGTCAGTGATGGTAGTCGAGAGCCCCGCTGATGCCAACACCGCCAAGAAGTCCAAGGCAGAAAGCCCCGGCAAGGAGGTTGCCGGATGCGCTGATTGCCGGGAGGCTGTGGCAGGCGACAAGGGTGGCAAGACCGGTGGGCCGTACTGTAAGATCCACCGTACTAAGGGCCATGATCTCCAGGAGTGCCAGCAAGTGGAGCAAGTTGCTGAGAAGCAGAAGCAAGAGTACGAGAAGCGCGACAAGGAGAAGGGCCAGGATGGTGCCGGTGGATCCGCCAAGCAGAACCATGGTGGCCGAGGGGGCCGCCGCGGCAAGGCCAAGCAGCCAAAAGAGAAGGCTGCTCAAGGCTAGAATGATGATGATGAGGACGAAGATGGGTCAGAGAATGAGTTCCAGAATGCGGTGGAAGCCATGTGTGTTGACGGAGGCACATCTTTGCACTCCACGCACCAGCAACTGAAGCAGTGGGTCCGCGAGGTGAATGCCGCGGAGCCCATGATGGGAGCACAGAAGCCACTCAAGTGGTCGCACACACCCATCATCTTTGATGCCGAGGATCACCCTGATCGCACCACTGCGGTCGGGTGTTTGCCGTTGTTGGTTTCACCAACAATCCGCAACCTCACGGTGATGAAGATGTTGGTTGATGGTGGGGCCGGCTTGAACTTGATCTCTCCCGACGTGATCAAGAGGATGCAGATCCCCGACAAGGATCTTGAGGAGACCGGCATGTTCCAAGGGATCAGTCCAGGGAGGAACAAGCCGAAGGGCCAGATCACCCTACCGGTCACATTTGGCAGCGACCTCAACTACCGAACGGAGAAGATTGTCTTCGACGTCGTAAAGATGCCGCTGCCATACAATGGGATTCTGGGCCGCCTGGCGCTGGCCAAGTTCATGGCTGCGTCACACTTTGCGTACAACGTCATCAAAATGCCAGGGCTGATGGGCGTCCTCACCATCAAGTCCAATCAGAGAGACAGAATCATCTGCACAGACAAGCTCTACCGGGAGGCAGTGGCAGCACCTGCCGTCAAGGCACTTGCTCCTGCCGGCAAAGCTCGCGGGGGAGGAAAGAAGAAGAAGTCTGGCAAGACCTCTGATACGGACTCTGGGAAGCGCACTTTAGAGTGCAGCACGCCTGTTGAGGACATACCAGAGAGCTCTACCGGCAAGAGCATGAAAGCCAAGGCCTCTGCACTGGCGACCAAGCAAGTTTCCTCAAGGGAGGATGGGATGAGTGGCACTTTCTCCGTAAGTGCCACTCTCAGTGACAAATAGGAAAGCGAGCTCGTTGCCTTCCTACGGGCGAATGTCGATGTGTTTGCTTGGCAAGCATCTGACATCCCCGGTGTTCCTAGGGAGGTAATTGAGCATCGCCTTGCTGTCTGCCCTCATGCAAGACCCATCAAGCAGAAGGTCAGGAAGCAAGCCTTGGAGCGGCAAGAGTTCATTGCCGAGGAAATCAAGAAGTTGGAAGCAGTGGGCCTAGTCAGAGGAGTGCTACACCCAACGTGGTTAGCCAATCCAGTCGTAGTGCGCAAGGCGAATGGGAAGTGGAGGCTTTGTATAGACTTCACTGATATAAATAAAGCCTGTCCAAAAGACCCTTTCCCTTTGCCGCGCATCGACCAGATTGTGGACTCCACTGCCGGCTGTGAGTTACTCTCTTTTCTTGACGCCTATTCTGGTTATCATCAGATCTTTATGGCCAAGGAAGATGAGGAGAAAACCGCATTCATCACTCCATGTGGCACATACTGCTTTTTGCATATGCCTTTCGGATTGAAGAGTGCCGGGGCAACCTTTACCAGAGCAGTTCAGATCAGTTTTGAGCCACAGCTGCATAGAAATGTGGAAGCCTACATGGATGATATTGTGGTCAAAACCAGAGACAAGTCAACACTGATCCAAGATTTGGAAGAAACATTTGCAAACTTGCGCAAGCTCAACTTGAAGCTCAACCCCGAGAAGTGTGTGTTTGGTGTTCCGTCCGACAAGCTTCTTGGTTTCTTTGTGTCTCAGAGAGGGATTGAAGCCAACCCCGATAAGATCAAAGCAATTGAGCAGATAGAAGCACCAAGACGCGTCAAGGACGTCACGCGTCTTGCCGGCTGCGTTGCCGCCCTTAGCAGGTTCATCTCCAAATCGGCAGAGCACGCCTTGCCATTTTTCAAGATATTGAAAAAGGCAGGTCCAATGAACTGGACTCCGAAAGCGGAGGCCGCGCTCCAAGATTTGAAGGAGTACCTGTCCTCTCTGCCAGTCCTAGTTGCGCCTAGGCCGCAAGAGACAATGCTGCTATACTTAGCTACGACGAATCAAGTGGTTAGTGCTGCACTTGTGGCTAAAAGAGAGGCACATGAAGAGGAGGTAGCAGCCGCAGAACCATGACCCGACAAGCTAGAGTCTTCTCCGGCAAGGTCAGGTGCCGACAAGCCAGAGATTGTGCAAGCCAGCAAGCCAGATTAGCAAGTTGTGAAGAAGAAGATGGTGCAGCGCCCAGTTTACTTTGTCATCTCCCTCCTGCAAGGGGCTAGATCAAGGTACTCTGGTGTGCAGAAGTTGCTCTTTGGCCTTCTCATGGGCTCAAGGAAGCTGCGCCATTATTTTGAAGCACACCCAGTCACCGTCGTCACTCGCTTTCCTTTGCAACGAATTCTAAGAAATCTAGAAGCAACCGGCAGGATTGTGGAGTGGGCATTGGAGCTGTCAAGCTTTGATTTGAAGTTTGAGAGTACCTGAACGATTCAGAGCAGAGCCTTGGCGGAATTCATTACAGAATGGACCCCAACGCCAGACAAAGAAATTCCAGAGACCTCTCTCCCCGGCAAGGAAATTGTTGATGATTGGATCATGTACTTTGACGTTGCTTTCACGCTGAAAGTCGCCGGTGCCGGTGTGTTGCTTATAGCACCCACCAGAGAGCACCTCAAGTACGTGCTTCAAATGCACTTTCCCACGGAGCAGGCCACCAACAACACTGTTGAGTATGAGGGATTGCTTGCCGGCCTGCGCATTGCAATCGACCTTGGTATTCGAAAGCTGATTATCAGAGGCAACTCACAGCTTGTGGTGAGGCAGGTCAACAAGGATTACCAGAGCCCTTTGATGGAGGCCTATGTTGATGAAGTGAGAAAGTTGGAAGAGCACTTTGACGGTTTGCAAGCAGAGCACGTTCCCCGTGCCCAGAATTGGATTGCCGATGACCTGTCAAAGATTGCCGCCCAAAAGATGCCTGTGGAACCAGGAACTTTTGTGCTCCAGTTGACTCAGCCATCCGTTATGCCATCAAGGCTGGCGAAGAAGAGAAAGCAGGACGTTGGTGGTTACTTTCTGGCAGAGCTGCCGACAGCCACCAAGAAAGTGGATACCGCTGACAAGATACCCTTGGTCGGTGAGCCGTACTTTCCGGTAAGCTAGATTCTTGCCGTCGAAGCAAGCACTCCCATAGAGGAAGAAATGCCTTTAGTCCTTGTCGTCGAGCCACAAGCTCCGGCATGGGCACAGCCAATTGTCCAGTACCTTCAAACAGGAGATGTTCCCGATGAACAAGAGGACGTAGAAAGAGTAGCCCGTCAATCAAGGATGTACAAATTTGTTGACTACATTTTGTACAAGAGAAGACCAAATGGGGTGAAATTGAAGTGCATCTGCCAGGAAGATAGACAGAGGCTGTTGGAAGAAATGCATGAAGGGATGTGTGGCTCTCACATTGGGTCACGCGCACTTGTCGGCAAGGTGTTCTGTCAAGGATTCTACTGGCCGACAACCCTTCAAGACGCCTTGGCGGTGGTCATCAAGTGCGAAGCGTGCCAGTTCCACTCCAAGGACATCCACCGGCCAGCTCAAGCCCTCCAAACCATCCCTCACTCCTGGCCTTTCTCGGTCTGGGGGCTCGACATCATCGGCCCCTTCCCCCGTGCTACCGAGGGCTTTGAATTCTTGTACATTGTAATTGACAAGTTTACAAAGTGGCCTGAGGTAGAGCCAGTGAGGAAGGTGATGGCACAGTCAGCCATCAAGTTCCTGAAAGGATTGGTTGCTCGTTTTGGTGTCCCCAACAGGATCATCAATGACAACGGCACCCAATTCACGAGCCGCGCCTTCACAGCATATTGCCAAGAACTTGGAAATAAGATTTGCTACGCCTCTGTTGCTCACCCAAGGAACAATGGACAAGTAGAGAGAGCAAATGCAGAAGTGCTGTGTGGTCTCAAGACCAGAACTTTTGACAGGTTGCACAAGTGTGGAAGGCGCTGGGTGGAAGAGTTGCCAGCGGTTCTTTGGTCAATCAGAACGACACCAAGTCGAGCCACTGGCCAGACACTCTTCTCCCTTGTTTATGGTGCAGAAGCGGTGCTCCCCACAGAACTCAGATACGGGTCACCTCGAGTCTTGGCCTTTGATGAGGAGGATCAAGATGAGCTGTAGCAAGATGATGCCACGCTCCTTGAGGAAGATCGTTTCTGGGATGCTATCCGTGCTGCATGGTACCAGCAAGCTTTGCACCGCTACCATAGCCACGAAGTGAATGCCAGGAACCTTGAGGAAGGCGACCTTGTTCTTCGTCGCATTCAATCCACGAAGGGTAAAAACAAGTTGATGCCGAAGTGGGAAGGCCCTTACTGGGTGGTGCAAGTCACTAGGCCCGACGCAGTCCGCCTAGAGACCAAAGATGGCATTCCGGTGCTCAACTCATGGAATATTGAGCATCTTCGCAAGTTTTACTTGTAAGGTGCGGTTGCCGGGCTGCCCGGCAGCCTCTTTTGTACAAGTTTGCCAGCAAGGCATGTAAACCTTTGTACAAAGCCGGGCGCAGATCCCGTGCACATAAATAAAGTTAAGTGTTTCACAACTCTTTGTTGAGTACATATTTGTTTATAAGTTGCAGGCATCCTTGTGTTACATTTTCCCTTGCATAGAATGATTAACGAACCGTTAAGGTTCCAACCTCCTCTTTTCTCTTCTTTCTTTTTCAAAGGACAGAAGGGTTCCTCGCGTACAAGTTTCCCAGGGGAGTGATGGTATGGATACCAAATGACGTTCAAGATATCGTCCTACGGCAAGAAGCACAGCAAAGAAAAAGCTAAGTTGAAAAACTTTGAAATAAATTCTTTGTTGTAGTTGCAATTTCTCCTTCAACGATTTTGCCCTTTGTATGAGAAACCTGCACGCTAAGGAACCTTGTCATGATCAGCTACGCCCTTACTTTGTTTCGAGTCCACTCAACAACTTAATTGGCTACGTTGTGATCGTCAAGTGTAACCTTGCCAGCAGTGGCACTTCCGGCAAGCTGCTAAGGACCCGTTCCTCAAGCGCTCGCGGCAACAGTGCGCGCACCGGCAAGATCCCGGCAAGTGTAGGGTACAGAAATCATGCAAAGACAGAATAAGACAAGAGGAATAGCATGCATTCATCTATCCAAAACACAAGTCATAGTACATCAAAACTCAGTGCAGATCTAAGTTAAGATGAATCCGTCTTTTACATGATCATGCACGTGGCAAGGTGTCGCTACAAAGTCAATGGGTGACCCCACCCTGAGTCCTGGAGACCTGGCCGACTCGATCAGCTATTGGAGCAACGATCTTGTTGGCATCCGTGGTTTCGGCATCCTTCGGCAAGCTTGTGAAGGCTCCAGAGAGGTCAACGCCTGGATTGCGGTACGCAACTTTGACGAGTACCTTGTAAAGAATAGCTCGAGCAAGCTTGCGGGATTCCTTGGCAAAGGAGTCGGACCATTCTCTATGATGCTTCTACAATGCCTTGACGAGGCCCTCAAAGAAGAGAGTCAGGCTGGCGCTTGCCGCTTCTTGGTCATTGGGAGCATAACTATATTTCACCAAGCGCATGACGGCAAGCTGGGCGCTGATCTGCTCGGTGGCCTCCACAAGGCGGTCGGTCCACAGCTGCAAGTTGCTGTTGAGCGTATTGAAGGAACTGACGGTGTTGGCGTATGCAGCTTTCTCCTTCTCAAGATCTTTGGCCAAGGCGGCTTCTCTGGCCTTGGCACTGTCAAGATGCTCCTCCAACCCCTGTAGCTTCAGTTTCAAATCTTCCTTGGCGTCGACAGCTTGGCTAAGTTCTTGGCTCTTGGCAGATAGCTGCGTCTACAGGTCACCCAAAGTGTGAGCTGCCGTCTGCGCTGATGCTTGGAGAGTCAAGAGCTCTTTTCTATTGTCAGCGACTTCTTCTTCAAGCTTCGATACCTTGGACTCCAACTCTGCCTTGGCGGCCTCAGCGCCCTCTGCGGCCTTGACGGCTTCCAAGAGCCTGTCAGCGTGAGCCTGAGCTTGAGTCTCGATGGCCTGTTTGTGGCCCTCCTCTAGCTCTTGGGTCCGCTGCACGAGCAGAGTTTGGATCTCCTCGTCCTTGCCGCATAGCTTGGCGGCAAGTGCTTCCTCTCGGGCAGCAAGTTCTTTTTTCTTAACGATGAGTTGCGCTTCGCGCTCCGTCAACTTGCTATCCAGGGCCGCTGCCTTCTCCTTGGCAGCGTCAAGCTTCTCTTCCTGCCTCTTGAGGCTATGGAATTTATCATTGTACCAAGGACGGAGTTCCTATGCCTTCTCCTTCAACTTCCCTTTGGCTAGCTCTATAGCTTGCCGCCGTGAATGGAGCTCCTCCCAACGCTGGCTGTAGCGCTGCTGCACATCCTTGAATCCGGTGGCCATTGCCGTCAAGAAGGCAAGGTCCGCAGCACCATCGTTGGAGCCGTCTGATACTGTGATGCTGCTGGAGAAGGGCGCCAAGATCTCCGCAATGGCTTCGTCAAAAGTAGGCTCCCCGGCACCAGATGTGCAAGGGGCTTCAGATCCCTGCTGCTGATCGGTTGGCCCCAAGGGCCCTGTCAAAGCATGTGCCTCAGTCGCACTGGTGTGGACGTCGATGCTTGGCCTGTCACTGCTAGCCTCCCCCATCTCAGCGTCTGTTATGTCGAGCTCAGATGCATTGCCGGGGGGCATAGCAGGCTCTTCGGGGGTTTTCGTGGCCTCCTCAGTAGCGGGCGCGGCGGCCTCCATGGTAGAAATCCTAGCAGCCTCGTCAGTGGTGCTCTTCACAATTTCCTCCACAGGTACCTCCCTCTCCTCCGGAGGGGTTGGTTCTGCAGGACAGGGAAGAGGCGGAAAGCAAGATGAAATCAAAACTCCAAGATTCAGATCGAGTTCAAGAAAACAAAAAAGATTGGCAAGTGATTTACCACGATAAGCCCGTGGAGGGTATGACGTTCTCCTTCCAGCGACTTCGGTTGCCGTCGCTTGGTCCCCGGCAACGTTGGTTGCCGGAGAGGCCTCGATGTGAAGGAGCCCTTCTTGGGGCTCCTCTGGGGGAGGGCTGCTCCTTGTCGGCGAAGGTATTGGCAATGGCTCAGAGGTTGAGGGTGCCATCAAGGGCTCCGTCCCTTGGCGCTGTCCCTCCGGCAGGCCGCTTTCCTACTCCTTGTCGGTCTCCATCACTGAAGACTCGACAGTAGTGCTTGCCAACAGGAATTGAACATGAGCCTCACGTGGTGGGCTCGAGCTGGCAACCTCAGGCGGGGTGGCGCTTTGCTCTGTGCCTATTGCCGTCTTGCTCTCCTCAGCGGTTCTGGCTTTCTTCCTCTGCCTTTTCGCCAAGGGCACATCATCCCTGCAAGATTTGAATGATCAAGATGATTAGTTCAGCAACGACTTCAAGATAATTACGAGAAAGATGGATGAAGATGGTGTACTTACTCCTCCTCTTCTTTGCGATCACTGAGGATAGACAAGTCCCAGTACACCATGTCATCCACACCGGAGGGCGTAGGTGCTGGTAGCGCCTCCCTAGCTGGCTTGGCTCTTGCCGGAGCCAGGGGCTGCGACGCACCCTCACCCCCTGTGGTTGGCGAGATTGGTTGCCGGGAGGCGGCTCCACGAGGAGGCTGACGCCTGGAAGGCTGAGGCCAGGAAGCTGCAGCCGCTGCTCTGACGCCGGCAAGCTCCTTGCTTGTCGGCTCGATGTGCGCTGCCTTCTTGGCAGGCTTCTTGGCAATGGTGGTGTTCACCTTGACGGGAGAAGGGCGAGGTGCCTCCTCCTCTTCCTCCTCATCTGAATATTCCTTGGGCTGCTCCTCTTCTTCCTCAGACTCCCTAGCCCAGTCTTCCTCGCTCACATGCTCTCCGGCATGCTCTTGAGTGTGGCTTCCTCCGCTAGTTCCCGGAGCCGTGGCCTGCTCTTTGGCTTGGCCTCCGGTGCGCTCCCCCTTGCCGGCACCCTTGGCCGCTCGGGGGCGAGCCGCCTTCTTTCTCTCGTCGGCCCTTGCGGCAAGGAACTCCTCTTCTTCATTCCTCGTCGGGTGGACCATGTCATCCTCGACTCAGACAACTACTTCCTTCAGGCCGGCAAGCCAATCATCCACTGCCTTCTTGCCGAGTACCTTCCATATGCTTAGTACCCTCTTGGCATCACATGCCGGCATCATTGCCAGTATGGAGGCCTTGGCGGTGTTGTTGCATAGTGGGATTACCTTTGCCGGCAGATGGAAGGTGCAGCCCCTGTTGAAGAGCTGACAGATGAGCCGGTAGTGTTCCATTACCGACAGATTGTCATTCAAGCCTGGGTTCAGACACATTGGATCGGTGGGGCCCTGATAATCCCATGCTTGCTGGCCTCCTCTGTGCTGCAGCGGGGCTATTCGGCGGCGGGTGAAGTCAGCCCCCACCATCTCGACCGTCAAGCCGGCCTCCTTAAGGGCAATGATCCAGTACAGAGCCAGCCCAAGCTTGGCATCATTGGGGTCAACATTGCTCCAGCTGTTAACCTTCTCGATCTTCTCCGTCCTGAGATGGCAGAATTTCGGCAAGTCCTTCTGTTGGACCCAGCACCAATCGACCCTCCATTCATTCCACTTAATGTGCAGCTTGCCCTACGGGTAGTACTTCTTGTGATTTCCCCTTGGGATCCAAGTCACACTACCGGAAAGGGCATCATCTTCAACCCGAGGGATGAAGAAGTGCCGGAACAGGGCTACACTGGGCATCACCCCAACGAAGTTCTCACACAGATGCGCGAAGACTGACAGGCAGGTGACTGCATTGGGCATGAAGTCCAGCAGTCTGAATCCGAAAGTGTTCATCACCTCAACAAAGAAATAAGAGAAGGGCGGGCATAGCCCACAGTAAATGTACCCGGCGAAGAAATGAAATTGGTCATCGGCGGGAGGAAGGGATCCTGGGAGCACCACTGTGGCCTCGTGATCATGCGTCTCGCTCGCATACGCATATGAGTAGTTCTTCGTCAGATCGTCTTCTGTAAGCGCCGGCGGGAAGATAGCATTGTCCCGCCACCGTGCAACTTTGGCGGCCTTCCTCTCATCTGCCGCCGAACTGGAGAGCTTCACGCCTCTCTTTGGTGCCATGGTGAGATTTGGGGGGGGGGGGGTCTAGCGAGCGGCAGCGGAAGCAAATGGCGCTCTCTGCTCTTGGGTGAGGAAGAAGAAGGCGGCGATGGCAAGATTGGGAGAAGGGGGTAAATGAGCAGCGCCCCTCGTGGATTCCTTTTTATGGGGAAGGCGCAGGGGCTGGCTCTTTACCGTCCTACGTGGCTGCGCTTTTCAGGCGCACTACCTCCCCGCGCCCGTTCCATTCCGCCTCTCCCACACCCGCATTTAATGCGCGTCGTGGGGGGCGTGGTAAAAGAGAAGATTATGGCAGTTATCCTCTGCCACACGTGCCTGTGCACTGTTTGGGCCCAGCCCAATGACGCCTCGCATGCGCGTGTGGCCCAGGCCCAGGGGCTCCTGTCGGTGTACTAAAGCATGGGTGCCCTCGTACCCTGACTTGTGCACATGCAGTTGTAGCCTTCCTAACGGCAAGGGCTTGCCGGATGGTTACGGTGACTCAAGACTCGATGAACAAGATCGTGAAGGAGACCTCCAGGCAGGTCATTGAGAAGTACTATTCTAGTACTGAAGATCAAGATTACCCTTGCCGGCAAGCTTCGTACCGGCAAGGTGAAGACCAAGACTCTGGTTGCCGGCAAGCGAAGGCCCGGCAAGCTCCGCGCCGGCTGGCTCGTTCTGTCCCGTTACCGCTCCACCTCATCACTAGCTAGATAAGCTCGTGTGATAGGTGTCGAGCAGGTAGGCAGTCAATATAGCTGCCCAAGGCACGTGTCAGCATACCACGCAAGGACTAAATTTAATGACACCCATCCCCGGGACGTGTCAAGATAACAGGATGGCGCCAGGACCGGTGGTACAGATATTTTACCCAAAGCCTCGCCTCCCCGACGTAGCACCTAACAGTGCATTTAATGCGTTTGTCCTACCCCATCTGGAGATAGACGTGGTGACGGTGTAAGTCACTATTCATACCCTGTAAATGACCGTATTAGCCATTGTGGTAATCCCTTGGCCTATAAAAGGAGGCCCACGGCTACACTTATAGCGGTCGACTCCTAGTTCAATCACACGCTGTAGCTGCACTTCTCGCACACCTTGCCGACAAGCTACGCTCCTTGTAACCTTTGAGCTCATACACAATCTAACCACAGGAAGAGGAGTAGGGTTTTATGCTCATAGCGTCCCGAACCTGGAAAAATCGTTGCTTGTTCTCACATCTATTAGCCCTTCTCTTTGTAATACATTGATCCCACAGCCAAACCGCAAAGGGATCCTCTCAATCCCATAGATCGTCGTTTTCCCATGACAGATGCCGGGCCCAAACGGGATCATTACAATCGCGAGTAACCCCGACAGAGCACTCAAGGCCAAGAACAAGACGGCGTCACTCACCCTAGAGTCCCTATCCGAAGCCCTTGCGGCCGAGGAATTAACATCACTACGAGCCAAAGTCGACCGGGATGATATCATCCTCGACAAACGACCGAAGTCGACCTCATTTAAGCTGGCCGATGACATAGTCAAATTCCAAGTGCACCCTACAGACCCAGCTAAAACAGCGTCAATTGGGGCAAATCTCGAGCTGGAAATTGACGAGGCCCTACACAACTTCCTTAGAGAAAATTGGGATATATTTGCCTGGCATCCCTCGGATATGCCAAGGATACCCCGGAGACTTGCCGAACACAGCTTGAATATCCTGAAGGGCTACAAGCCTGTCAAACAAGCACTTCGGCGCTTCTTTGAGCCCAAGCGTCAAGCAATGGGCGAAGAACTGGCCAAACTTCTGGTGGCCGGATTCATAAGAGACATAAAACACCCCGATTGGCTCGCCAATCTGGTCATGGTACCCAAGAAGGATAGGTCCTGGCGCCTGTGTGTCAACTTTAACGACCTTAACAAAGCTTGCCCCAAGGACCCCTTCCCACTACCACGCATTGATCAGATCGTAGACGCCATAGCTGGGCACGATTCGTTGTGCTTTCTAGACGCATACTCTGGGAATCGTCAGATAAAGATGAAAGAATCCGACCAGGCTGCGACTGCCTTCATTACACCTTACAGGCCGTTTTGCTTCAACACAATGCCTTTCGGGCTGAAAAACGCCGGTGTGACCTACCAACGCATGATCCAAATATGCTTGGAAAAACACATCGGGAAAATCGTTGAGGCCTACGTCGACGATGTAGTGGTCAAAACTAAACACGTCGGGCAGCTGGTCGACAACCTCCGCAACACATTTACTAGCCTGCGGGAGTATCAGATTAAGCTCAACCCGGAGAAATGCGTCTTCGAAGTACCCGCGGGCAAACTCCTCGGCTTTATCGTGTCCAGCTGAGGAATCGAAGCCAATCCGACAAAAATACAAGCCTTGGCCCAATTAGAGGCGCCAACCGAGCTAAAAAATGTTCAAAAGCTAGCAGGCTGCGTGGCCGCTCTAAGTCATTTTATCTCAAGGCTCGGGGAAAAAGCTTTACCCCTTTACAGGCTACTAAAGCAAACAAAGAATTTTAAATGGACTGATGAGGCAGCAGCTGCCCTGGAAGATATTAAAACCCTCCTCGCCACAAACCCCATCTTAGCGGCACCAGGCATATGTGAGCTGATGATATTTTACATCTCGGCCACCGACCAGGTGGTCAGCGCAGTGCTCGTGGTCGAACGAGACGTGGAGGGCCATAAGTTCCAAGTTCAAAAACTAGTCTATTACATCTCCGAGGTCTTAACCCCGTGCAAGACACGCTACCCGCACTATCAGAAGATAGCCTATGCCGTCTTTATGGCGTCACAAAAACTTCGGCACTACTTTCAAGAGTGCTCAGTAACCGTGGCATCTGAAGTCCCTTTAAGTGACATAATTAATAACAGGGATGCTACGGGGCGCATAGAAAAATGGGCCATAGAGCTCTTACCCTTCGAAATAACATATCGGCCGCGCCGAGCTATTAAATCTCAGGTGCTGGCAGACTTTGTAGCCGAATGGACAGAGGCCGAGCTCCCTAGAGAGTACATCACATATTCACACTGGACCATGTATTTTGATGGTTCAAAAATGCTCGCTGGGCTAGGGGCTAGAGTAGTGCTCACGTCACCAACAGGCGACAACATCCGCTACGTGTTACAGATCATGTACACCGACTCCAATAATGCGGCCGAATACAAAGCCCTTCTGCACGGGCTCTGGATAGCAGTCTCGATGGGCGTTAAACGCCTCGAGGTTCGAGGAGATTCCAAACTCGCCATCTCCTAGGTAAATGGCGAGTTCGATGCAAAGGACCCAAAAATGATGGCTTACCGGAATGCAGTCCTAAAAATCTCGGCCAGGTTCGAGGGGCTTGAATTTCATCACATCCCCCGTGATAGCAACCAGGCCGCCGATATCCTCGCCTGAATGGGCGCTAAACGGGATAAGGTCCCCGAAAACACTTTCCTCGAACGGCTCTTCATGCCATCCGTAGTCTGGCAGGACGACAAAGAAGCATCGGAGTCAAACGACGCAGGGTAATTCGCCCCACCCGAGGACGAAATGGAACAAGATATAATTGGAGGATCGGCCATCCAGGAAACGGCTTCGGCACACGAGGTCATGGCAGTCATTGCACCCTGGACAGAGCCACTCCTTGCATACCTACTCCGCAAGGAGCTCCCCGAGGACCAAACCGACACACATCAGATTATAAGGCAGTCTAAAGCCTATAAAGTCCATGAGGGTGAGCTCTATAAGCAAAGCACCACGGGCGTCCTCCAGCTATGCATATCCGAAGAGGAAGGGAGATCGCTACTTAGCGAAATACACGTTGGCATGAGCGGACATCACGCCGCTGCCCGGACCTTGGTCAGCAAGGCGTTCCGAGCTGGTTTTTACTGGCCGACAGCAGGGGCCGATGCTACAACAATAGTACGGCGTTGCCCTGGCTGTTAGGTGTTCGCCAAACAAAGCCACATGCCCCCTATAGCCCTCAGGACTATTCCGATTACTTGGCCTTTTGAGGTCTGGGGGCTCGACATGGTTGGCCCACTTAGGGGAGGGTCACGAAAAAATAAGTATCTACTTGTCAGGGTAGACAAGTTTACAAAGTGGATCGAAGCGAAACCAGTCACCTTGGCTGGAGCAGTCCCAGTAATTGAGTTCATCTCTGGGGTAGTGCACCGTTACGGTATCCCCTACAGTATTATAATGGATAACGGGACAAACTTCACAGCCAAAGAAGTCAAAGCATGGTGCGCAAAGATGGGCATAAAGCTCGACTATGCGTTAGTATATCACCCGCAGTCAAACGGGCAGGTAGAACGCGCCAACGGACTAATCCTCAGTGGCATTAAGCCAAGGCTGGTACGCTCCCTTAAAGAAGTAGACTGCAAGTAGGTAGAGGAACTCGATTCCGTCCTATGGGGCCTGTGCACCACGCGAAATCGATCTACGGGTTACACCCCATTCTTCATGGTATACGGCACCGAGGCAGTACTCCCTTGAGACATAATCCACGACGCACCTCAGGTACACATGTACGAGGAGCGAGAGGCCGAGCTAGACTGGCAAGACGCCTTGGACGCCTTGGAAGAGGAACGCAACATAGCCCGGGCACGTTCTGCGATTTATCAGCAACAAGCAAGGCGCTATCACAACAGGGAAGTCCGCGCAAAGGAATTCAATATAGGAGATCTGGTCATGAGGCTCCACCCGGAGAAGCAGAAGCATAAACTCTCACCTAAATGGGACGGGCCATTTATCATCGACCAGGTCCTAATCAGAGGCACCTATCGAATTCGAGATCTGACGGACGGGCGTTTAGAGCCCAATCCCTGGAATGCCGCACTGCTCCGGCGTTTCTACGGTTAAAAACTTGAGCATCTTCTCCCCATGTACATACCTTTTTTTGCATTTAGCATTACTTTGCTTTCTATCTACCTCGGGGACATCTTTATATGTCTTTCCTTGAGGGCCATGCCAAAATACAACATGTTCCTTTAAAACGTGCGTCTTCTCCATTCCTTCTATCCTATCATCCTTAAAGACAAAATATGCACCAATTTGACTTAAGATTTGGCCAAGCTGGGTTGCCCGGCTCCTGTGCTTGCCCCTTACGTTCCCTATTATTCGGCTAAGGGGCAAAGGGAGCACCGCTGTGATTGTTACTCCCGGGTCACCCAGAGCAGTACCTCAGACGGATAAAGCCAAAAGCTAGCGTTCTTAAACGTACAAATTGGTCGGCCACGACATAGGAGTAGAGTGGAGGGCGTCTTTCAAACCCCGACCAGGGGCTTTACCCCCGAGGTCACTCATCTTCGGACACAAGTGCTTGGCACAACCGCCCGAGAAAAGGAACTGTTGGAAGAACTATTTTTCTCGGAAGATGTTTCTTACGTTAAGAAGTAATATAACATAACTCTCTGCCCCACTCTGGTCTTTCGAACCATATAGCCGGATTGTCTTGTCACCCGAAGTACCTGGTCCGACTAGTTCGACCAGTAGTAAGGGACACTCCTCGCCCACTGGACGAGGAGGTAGAAGCCGATGGCTGGTTGACAGAGTTTGGATGCACAGTTTGATTCATTAATGATGTAAAGTACTTTGATACATAGAGTCATACAAAAATATTCAACTACGCTCGGTCCAGTCCATCTATTAAGGTATCTAGGGCACAGTCTTTTTGAGAAAAGTGAGCCACATGCATGACATTTTCATACACTAGGCTGGTGGGTATTTCTTCCCCGTCAGGCCCTATGGGCCCTACCTCGGCCAGGTGTGTTGTTTCCACGCCAGTGTACCGGGTCTTGACCATGGCCCAGGCCTCCCTCGCTCCCTCACGACATGCCGATATCTTCCAGGCCTGAATCCGGCGCCGAGCTCTCTTAAGATGCTTGGCAAGGACTGACATGTGTTCAGGCACGTGTTCCTCCTCGGGCCATAAAGCCTTAAACACTCCCTTCATCGACTTCCATGTGCTTTCATGTACCGCGGACAGATGAGTTGCGGCATCTTCAGGCAACAGGCCAGAGGGGCTCTAGGGGCTGACTAGTTAGGGAAACTACCAAGAATCACATATTAGCCTATCGATCACATCTAGCAATCCTACAACCGGGAAACCATCTTAAAATGGAAACGAAAGGTTACCATATATTGCTTCACTTGTTTGTCGGTTCTTCGCCTCGGCGGCGGCTAGTCGAGCTTTCAGGTTCTCGATCTTCTGAGCCTGTCGGGCATTTTCCGCCTTGAGCGTGCTCGTATCGTCCCTCCTCTGAGTTAACACATGTTGGCCAACCTGTCGCTGCGACTCCGTATAGAGCAAATCCTCGCGGTCCTCTTTAAGATCCCTTTCCAGGTGACCAAGGGCTTCCGCTGCTACAATACATCATGTTGTTACATGACCCAAGGATCTTTACCACAAGAATACCATGTGAAACGGAAGCACTTACCATGCGCGTCTATGGTGAAAGTCTTCACGTGCTCTACCTCGGCTAGAGCGGCGTTCAACTTCCCTTCTGTTCGGGAAAGCACCTCAGCGAGATGATCATTCTTCTCCCAAGCACCCTGTCAAAGGCATCAGTTTTATTACAAGCCTCGATATGGTCGCCACTGCCCATATCAAGACTTAGGGGCTACTGCCGCGTTCGGCAGTTTAGTTTGCCTTTAAGCAAACAAATTAGGACGAGCACAAGAGATCTCCAAAAATAACGTAGAATTGGGTGGGGCCTTACCTGCAAACCCTGTGATAGAACACCCACTGCCTTCTCAAAGACAGAGCGGGTCGCGCCGAGGTATGCGTCCACCGAGCTAAGAGCGTTAAACTCCTGACTCGTGAAGGCGGAATTCCTTAGGGAGGCCTTCCATTGTCGGTGGCTGATGGCACTTTCGACCTCGGATGGGGTGACCGAATAGGTTCCCGAATCCTCTAATTGGCGTACTTCGGGAGTAGCTCCCGAGGTAGGGAGGGGTCCCACACCATTGCTCGGAGCCGATGTCCCCTCGGCCCTTGTATCCTCCGCTGTCGGAGGAGGAGCGGGCTGTCTGCAAATGGATTAAAAGAATTGAAATTCGGGACATCATTCTCGGGGGCACAATAACAAGGATATTACCTGTGAACTGAGGAAGCATTTCGGTCTGCCTCCACGGTTGCCACGCGCGCCCGAGCTCCGCGTGTCTCCAGCAGAGGACTCCTTCGAGGGGCCGGTTCTCCACGTGGACGTTTTGAACGTCGTCCCTTTGGAGGAGAAGTCAGAGGACTAGGGGCCTCAGGACGAGAAGCACTCTTTCGAGTAGAGGTAAGGGGCTTTACCGATGAGGCCGGCCGCGTTCCCGGTACATCGGGAGTAATGGCTACCCTTGAGCCATCAAGGCTCTCCAGATAAAACTTCCCCCCTTCATATATGAGGGACAGTTCCTCATCTTCATGGAAGACGGGGTCCTCCGCCCGATGATGTGTCTCTGGTTCAGGCGCGGGGCTGCTTAATGTCTCGACCCAGTGCCTCCATCTCTATCCAGATTTAGTAAAAGGTCGGTTAGAGGAATTAACCGTGAAATAACTCGGATAGACGAGGAAATCCAGGAAAAACTTACTATGTCGGCGGGGTTGTGGTAAGACCGCCCGTCTCAGAATTGCTGCCTTGCAAAATCCTCTGCTGAACCCTGGTAAATACCGGCTAGTACGGTCCCAAAGGCCGTCTGGTCATTGAAACTCTTCTGAATCGATCGGGAGGCATCTTCGGTTCCGTTGTACATGCACAATAGATGCTGGCGTTGCCGAAGTGGCTGGACTCTTTGGTTGATTGCCGTGGCCATTACATCTATGATGGTGAGGACGGTGTCGGATAGCCGCTTCACTTGAGCTGCTAGGCTGGCTACATTGGCGTCGTCCTCCTGAGTGGCGCTCCGCGGTCTCCAGCTGTAGTGCTTCTTCGGGGGGCTCCGAGGCGTATGTTGGGAGCCCGGGCCGAACTGGGTCGTACAGTGGAACGTCATCTATGTAAAACCACTCGGACGGCTAGATGTCGGAATCCTCTTGAGGGGTGCCTGATGGGTAGTCAGTCCCATCAATTCGGCAGACTTCGGCTGCACCTACTTCGTATAGCTCTCCGGTTGGGGAGCAGGGCATTATGCAAAAATACCTCTGTCACAGCCCGAAGTGTGCCTCGCATCCGAGGTACATTTGGCAAAGGGCGACAAACCCCGCGATATGTAAGATTGAATTGGGGGTGAGGTGGTGGAGTTGTAACCCATAGAATTCAAGAAAGCCCTGAAGAAAGGGATGAATGGGAAATCCCAGGCCGCTGAGGAGGAAAGGAATGAAGCATACTGTTACGTCTCCAACGTATCTATAATTTTTGATTGTTCCATGCTATTATAGTATCAATCTTGGATGTTTTATATGCAATTATATGCCATTATATATCATTTTTTGGGACTAACCTATTAACCCAGTGCCCAGTGCCAGTTGCTGTTTTCTGCTTGTTTTTGCCTTTTCAGAAAATCATTATCAAAAAGTGTCCAAATGAGAAAAAACTTTGGATTAATTTTTTCGGGACCAGAAGAGACCCAGGAAGCTTCTTGAGAAGACCAGAAGAGCCACGAGGAGGCGGCAAGCCTGGAGGGCCCAAGGGGGTAGGCGCGCCCCCAGGCTTGTGGGCCCCTCATGGCACCTCTTGACCTAATTCCAACGCTATAAATTCCCAAATATTCCCAAACCAACAGAGAGACAGAAGAAAAAACCTTTCCGCCACCGCAAGCCTATGTTCTTCCGCGATCCCATCTGGAGGCCTTTTCCGGTACTCTGTCGGAGGGGGAATCGATCACGGAGGGCTTCTACATCAACCTTGCTGCCCTTTCGATGATGTGTGAGTAGTTTACCACAGACCTACGGGTCCATAGCTAGATGGCTTCTTCTCTCTCTTTGATCTTAAATACCATGTTCTCCATGATGTTCTTGGAGTTCTATATGATGTAATCTTCTTTTGCGGTGTGTTTGTTGGGATCCGATGAATTGTGAGTTTGAAAGCACATTTGCTCCCTTGGTGGTTTTGGTAATTTACAACAACATATATCTCATTGAACTAATAAACATTCAAGTGAAAGATTTCAGGAAGTTCAATGATTGGCATGGCAAGGACTAGGAATGTGGACCCTTCAAAATGCTAAGGACATATATTGGAAAGAGCTCAAGACTCTTCATTTTTGGTTTAGTGATCCAAGATCACATTGAGTCCATAGGAAAGCCAATACTATTAAAAGGGGATGAGGTTTTGATAATGATCTATTTGCTCAAGTGCTCAATGATATTGCTCCAAAACCCTCACCCACTTTCCCTATCCAAACTTGTCCCATTTCACAAAAGTCAACTCGGATCCACTGAATCTCATTCATCCAGACCCACTGAGTTAATCAGGACAGTGCCACTTGCCAAACCCTAACAAATCGGATCCACTGATATGGATCTCGGTCTCACCGAGATGGGTGACCATCTTTCTGTTGCCTAGTTGCAATTCTTTCGGTCTCACCGAGATTGCACTCAGTAACACCGAGATGGAGTGACCAAGTTTCTGTTGCCAAGTTGCATCATTTCAGTCTCACCGAGAATATGCAATCGGTGCCACCGAGACTGGGTCTAGCCCTTACCATTGCACTTCCGTTCCTCCGAGATGTTCCATCTGGTCCCACCAAAACTTCAAACGTTCATATCTTTGCTCAACTCGGTCTCACCGAGATTCTGGTTTCGGTGCCACCAATTCTGGTCAAATGTGTGTAACGGTTGGATTTCGTGTGAAGGCTATTTATACCCCTCCACCACCCTCTTACCAAGTAAGAGAGCCATCAGAACGTGCCTACACTTCTACCATACATTTTCTGAGAGAGAACCACCTAATCATGTGTTGAGATCAAGACATTCCAATCCAACCATTTGAACCTTGATTTCTAGCCTTTCCCAAGTTGCTTTCCACTCAAATATTTCTTCCACCATAGCCAAATCTGTGAGGAAGTTATTGAGTGTTGGGGAGACTATCATTTGAAGCACAAGAGCAAGGAGTTCATCATCAACACACCATCTATTACCTTTTGGAGAGTGGTGTCTCCTAGATTGGTTAGGTGTCACTTGGGAGCCTCCAGGATCATGTGGAGTTGAACCAAGGAGTTTGTAAGGGCAAGGAGATCGCCTACTTTGTGAAGATCTACCCCAAGTGAGGCTAGTCCTTCGTGGACGTAAGCCATGGTGGAATAGGCAAGGTTGCTTCTTCGTGGACCCTTTGTGGGTGGAGCCCTCCGTGGACTCACGCAGCCGTTACCCTCCGTGGGTTGAAGCCTCCATCAACGTGGACGTATGATAGCACCACCTATCGGAACCACGCCAAAAATCATCGTGTCTTCATTGCGTTTGAAATCTCTGATACCCTCCTTTACTTCATGTGTAGTTATTTACTTTCCGCTGCCACACTCTTAGAATTGCATGTGTAGGGTGTTGCTTGACTTCTCATACTTGCTAAAATCTTCCCACAACTAAAATTGGGAAAAGGATAGATTTTTATTTGGTCAAGTAGTCTAATCACCACCCCTCTAGACATACTTTCGATCCTACAAGTGGTATCAGAGCTTTGGCCTCCATTGCCTTGGTTTCACAACCTAGGAGAGTATGGCGTCTAGTGAGGGTAATTACCACCGTAGATGTCCATATTTTGATGGTACAAACTTTGCTAGTTGGAAACATAAGATGAAAATGCATATTCTTGGTCATAACCCCGCCGTTTGGGCTGTTGTTCATGTTGGCTTGCAAGGTGAATTCTTTGAGGATGGCAAGGAACCGGATCGTGAAGCGACCGCGGAAGAATTGAAGATGTTGCAATACAATGCTCAAGATTGTGACATTCTCTTCAACGGTTTGTGTCCCGAGGAATTCAACAAGATCAGCCATCTCGAGAATGCAAAGGAAATTTGGGATACTTTGGTTGATATGCATGAGGGTACCGAGTCCGTCAAGGAATCTAAGTTGGATGTGCTTCAAAGTCAACTTGACAAGTTCAAGATGAAGGATGGTGAAGGAGTCGCTGAAATGTACTCTAGGCTTGCTCTCATCACAAATGAGATTGCCAGCTTAGGAAGTGAAGAGATGACCGACAAATTCATCATCAAGAAGATCCTTAGAGCTTTGGATGGAAAATATGATACCATTTGCACATTGATCCAAATGATGCCAAATTACAAAGATCTCAAGCCCACGGAGGTCATTGGAAGGATTGTCGCCCATGAGATGTCACTCAAAGACAAAGAGGAGCTACATAACAAATCAAGTGGTGCTTACAAAGCCTCAACCGATGCTCCCACAACTTCAAGCGACAAGCTAGTATCCAATGAAGAGGTAAGCCTAATGGTGAAAAGGTTTAACAAGATCATCAAGTCGTGACCAAAATTGTTATAATTGTGGAAGACCCGGACACTATTCCAATGAGTGTACGGCACCTCACAAGAAAAGAGACGAATCACCAAGAGGAAGATATAGAAGAGATGAATCACCTCATAAGGAGAGAAGGAGTAGAGATGATCGTTATGAGCGAAGACCCTCTCAAAGAAGCAAGGATTCGGAATGGAAGGACAAGTCATCCAAGAGCTACACAAGAAGAAGACATCAAGCTCATGTTGGTGAATGGATTTCCGGCTCCGACTCCGACAACCACTCCGAGAGAAGCTATCACTCCAACTCCGACTATAGTCAAGATGAAGGTGTTGCCGGACTTGCTCTTGTGTCATCCAACTCCAATGATCTATTTGATTCACCAAATGAAGGAATTGGAAGATGCTTCATGGCAAAAGGCCCTAAGGTATCACACCCCGAATACTTTGACTTCAATAGTGATGAGGATGATTTGCTTGGTGATGATGATTTACTTGTTGATAAAGCTAGTGATGTGAGCTATAATAAAAATGCTAATAATCATGATAGTCAAGAGGAAACGAATGACAATGCTATTAAGGAGATTGAGCGTCTAACTAAAGAACTAAATGCTCTTAAGTTAGCTCATGAAACAACTCAAGAAGATCATAGAGAACTTCTAAGAACTCATGAGAAGCTACGCTTCAAGAAGCTAAATTTAGAGCAAGAGCATGAGTTTCTTAAAGCTATCAATGATGATCTTCAAAAGAAGAGTTCTTCATATCTTGCCAAATGTTTACTCTTGTCTACCTCTGTGCCACAAGTTAAATCTAAGCAAACTAGCAACAAGAGTAAAAAGGGTTCAACCTCTAGTAGTAACAATAACCATGCTAAATCCAATGTTGTTGCTTCTAGTAGTTCTATTGATTCCACTAATGATTCTCTTAGCCAAGTTACACTTGAGCAAGAAAACAATCTATTGAAAGGAATTATAGAAAAAAGGTGTCTACAAGAGCCTTGCCGGGAGTAAGCAATTTGAGGAAATTGTACGCAAGCAAGGAAGGCACCGGAAGAACCAAGGTATTGGTTTTGAACGAACGTTCAATGCCAATGGAGTTGAGTGGGAAGAAGATCAATACCCCAAGACGAAGTTTGTTCCTCAACAAGAGAAGTATGATCCTACTTCCTTCAAGGGGACACAAGCTCAAGATGATCTTCCACCACAAGACCACAGGCTAAAAGGCAAGGACAAGCTTCAAGAGGAGATTGACTCATTTGAAGAAGCACCTCAAGCCTTGGTCAAGTGGGTTCCCAAGACTTCATCAAGTTATACTTCATCAAGTGCTACAACAACTCCAAGGATTCCCATCAAGTTGATGTGGGTCCCAAAGAAGAAGAACTAGAGAGTTCTTGAGGGTGACTCCACCAACAAACTTCACTCACATTCATTTATGGAAAGAACTTGTGCAACCAACTTCAACATCTTTCACTAGTTCATGGAATCACAAACCCTCTTGTTGGTAAGGCAAGGGATAAGGTATTCAATGCATTCATGGACATCATCATATGTGTATTTCACTCGATGTCTATGGATATCCTTGTATGTTCCTTGTGTGGGACTAACCCATGTAGGTATTGAAAGCACAAAACTCCAAAGGATTGCTCCCAACTCTTGATGGTCTACATCAACTTTGAGCATCCACATCTTCAACATCTACATGAAGTCAACATCGACAAAACCCAAGGTTAGTTCATCCCTCCTTGGGGGGATATCACATCTAGGGGGAGCTTTACTCTAAGACTTGAGTCAAAGCAACTCTAATGGTGTGAACACATTAATGCTTTATGTAAAAGTGGCAACCCCACTTGTGCTTAAACGATGAGTATGACCTATGATCAAATGTTCACATTTGACTCCTAAGTCAATATACTCATATATATATGACTATGTCATCGCCCATTGCTTGATAGATGCTAGAATTGGTTGTGCATGTTTGACACATATTTTATTTGCTATCTTATTGTGTGAGCATGTTGCTATGCATATTTTTCTCATTCGAGAACATCCATTTGTTGTTTTGCTTGTCTTGGTTTTTCTGGCCAAGTGGATGTACAAGAATGCCTAAGCACCTTCTCTAGCTATCTATTCTTTCTTGTCTCAAACTCTATTCTTGCTATATCACAAAATTTGAACAAGTCATTTTCGGACCCTCTGGGTGAAGCGCACTCAGAGTCACCGATCTGAAAGGGCTGAACTCCAAAACCTTCAAATGTGTTTCGGCGTGACCAATCCATATCCATTCGGACTCACCGAAATCATTTGATTGATCTGAGTTTTTGATCTCAGTGAAACCGATTCGGACCAACTCGGCGTCAGCGATTTGCTGTAACCGTTCGCAGTTACACGTCTCGGTGCCACTGATTTGCTCCACTCGGTGCCACCGACAACAGTTGGGTATATATATCCAGCGGGCCTGAACGATTGAAATTTCTCAAACTCTTTCATTCCCGCACCCCCTCTGCTACCATCGCCCCTGTCTCCGGACTTCACCATTGCGTCCAGCGCGCCCTCGCTGTTGGACTCCACCGCCGTCAACGGAAATCTTCACCGCCGTTGCCGCCATAGAGAGTTTTCGCCAAGTTAGCGTAAAACTCGACCCCCTCGTGCTTCAAATTCCGATTCAATGCACTAGGGTACTCGCCATGATTCATGCCACGATTACAATGCTCTTACCTCGTACCAAATTCCGTAGAATAGATTCGAGCAAAATTTTAGGGTTAATTTTCCGCAGAACCAATCTCGGACCCACCGGTTTGGAATTTTTGGCGTCACTGATTTGGTTTAGGCCATTGCACTAGTACGTCTCGGTTCCACCGAGTTGTACTAATCGATGGGACCAAAAAGAGATTTCTGTGAAACCCTAGCATCTCGGCAGGACCAAAACCCATCTCGGTCTGACCAAAGTGGTGTGCCATGTCTCTGTCTAATGCTTCAGCTTCACCGAAATGTCCAACTCGGTTGATCCGATATTAGTTTTGTGAAAACTTGAAACTGAAGTTTGAACTCAAATCTTTCAAAAATAGCTGCATTTTGTGATAACTCTTCCTCTCTGCCTATACCTATTCTGTTCACAGGTCAGCTTGTAAGATGTCAGATGCCAGTGACAGTCAGAATGTGTCAGAAAGGTCAGCTGATTTGAGTGTAGGGTCAAGTCCTGAGGAAAGCTTCTATGAAGGAGAAAGGAGTTCTCCTGATTTGCCCAAGGCTGCCACCAAGTCCAGAAAGAAGAGGAATTCAGATGATGATGATGAGGACTTTGCAGCTGAGGAGGCAACCTCCAAGAGAAAGAAGCCAGCAGTAGTAAGCAAAGAGTATGAAGGCAGACAAGAGAAGAAGGGCACCAGAAAAGTTCCAGCATCAACTGCAGCAAAGAAAGGCATGACAATCACTCTTGAGGAGCTAACTGGCTCAAAGGCAAAAGCTGCAGGGAAGAAAAGGGAAACAAAACAAACTGCACGTGTCATATTCAAACCAACCTCCATGAGAAGAGATGATGGTACTGATGATGAGGAAGAACCAACAGCAAACCCTCGTCCAACACAGCAGACATCAGCGGAAGCATTTGCAGATGCAATTCTCTCTACACCTTCCACGCACACTGGAGCTGCCAGCCAGAGATCTTCACCTCCAGGAGCTCCTGCCCAGAGTGACGTGTAGCTCTATACCTATTCAAGCTTTTTGGTACTTGTTGCCAAAGGGGGAGAATTTGTATAGATCTTTAGCTTTGAGAGAGAGAGAGAGAGAGTCTTGCCTTTTGCTTCGCTTGTTTTTTTGAGAGATTTGGTGTGTGCTTGATACTTTGTTTGTGTTGCTTATGACTACGTTGGTTGTGTGGTTGATCATACTTTGCTTCATATCTATGCTCAGTGATTACTCTTATCATCATTTATGTATGATCATTCACATGTGTTGTTGGTGATGAGTGCTTATATTCCATTCATATCATTTTGTGCGCTCCACCAAGATGTATGTGACATGGAAGAGTGACCCATGATCCTAATCGATTGTGCATTTGCATTCAAACGCAAATTTTAAATAATGCACAAATTTAGGGGGAGCTCTTACTTATCACATACTTCTCAAAGCGATGATACTATGCGTTGATTATATTTTCTATCGAAGCTTTGATCTATATGTTGTCATCAATTACCAAAAAGGGGGAGATTGAAAGCACATTTTCTCCCTTGGTGGTTTTGGTAATTTACAACAACATATATCTCATTGAACTAATAAACATTCAAGTGAAAGATTTTAGGAAGTTCAATGATTGGCATGGCAAGGACTAGGAATGTGGACCCTTCAAAATGCTAAGGACATATATTGGGAAGAGCTCAAGACTCTTCATTTTTGGTTTAGTGATCCAAGATCACATTGAGTCCATAGGAAAGCCAATACTATTAAAAGGGGATGAGGTTTTGCTAATGATCTATTTGCTCAAGTGCTCAATGATATTGCTCCAAAAACCTCAGCCACTTTCCCTATCCAAACTTGTCCCATTTCACAAAAGTCAACTCAGATCCACCGAATCTCATTCATCCGGACCCACCGAGTTCATCTGGACAGTGCCACTTGCCAAACCCTAACAAATTGGATCCACCGATATGGATCTCGGTCTCACCGAGATGGGTGACCATCTTTCTGTTGCCTAGTTGCAATTCTTTTGGTCTCACCGAGATTGCACTCGGTAACACCGAGATGGAGTGACCAAGTTTCTGTTGCCAAGTTGCATCATTTTGGTCTCACCGAGATTATGCAATCAGTGCCACCGAGACTGGGTCTAGCCCTTACCATTGCACTTTACTTCCTCTGAGATGTTCCATCCGGTCCCATCGAAACTTCAAATATTCATATCTTTGCTCAAGTCGGTCTCATCGAGATTCTGGTTTCGATGCCAGCGATTCTGGTCAAATGTGTGTAACGGTTGGATTTCGTGTGAAGGCTGTTTATACCCCTCCACCACCCTCTTACCAAGTAAGAGAGCCATCAAAACATGCCTACACTTCCACCATACATTTTCTGAGAGAGAACCACCTACCCACGTGTTGAGATCAAGACATTCCAATCCAACCATTTGAACCTTGATTTCTAGCCTTTCCCAAGTTGCTTTCCACTCAAATTTTTCTTCCACCATAGCCAAATCTGTGAGGAAGTTCTTCAGTGTTGGGGAGACTATCATTTGAAGCACAAGAGCAAGGAGTTCATCATCAACACACCATCTATTATCTTTTGGAGAGTGGTGTATCCTAGATTGGTTAGGTGTCACTAGGTAGCCTCCAAGATCATGTGGAGTTGAACCAACGAGTTTGTAAGGGCAAGGAAATCGCCTACTTCATGAAGATCTACCCCAAGTGAGGCTAGTCCTTCGTGGACGTAAGCCATGGTGGAATAGGCAAGGTTGCTTCTTCATGGACCATTTGTGGGTGGAGCCCTCTGTGGACTCACGCAGCCGTTACCCTCCGTGGGTTGAAGCCTCCATCAACGTGGACGTACGATAGCACCACCTATCGGAACCACGCCAAAAATCATCGTGTCTTCATTGCGTTTGAAATCTCCAATCCCCTCCTTTACTTCATGTGCAATTGTTTACTTTCCGCTGCTACACTCTTAGAATTGCATGTGTAGGGTGTTGCTTGACTTGTCATACTTGCTAAAATCTGCCCACAACTAAAATTGGGAAAAGGATAGATTTTTATTTGGTCAAGTAGTCTAATCACCCCCTCTAGACATACTTTCGATCCTACAGAGTTTATGATCAGATTATTCATGAGAAATATTTGAGTCTTCTCTGAACTCTTTTATGCATGATTATTATAGCTTTGTATTTCTCCCCGATCTATCGATTTGATTTGGCCTACTAGATTGATTTATCTTGCAATGGGAGAGGTGCTTTGTGATGGGTTCAATCTTGCGGTGCTCAATCCCAGTGACAGAAGGGGACATGACATGTATTTGTATTGTTGCCATTAAGGATAAAAAGATGGGGTTTAATCATATTGCTTGAGTTTACTTTGTCTACATCATGTCATCTTGCTTAAGGTGTTACTCTGTTTCATACTTAATACCCTAGATGCATGCTGTATAGCGGTCGATGGGTGGAGTAATAGTAGTAGATGCAGGCAGGAGTCGGTCTACTTGTCTCGGACGTGATGCCTATATACATGATCATTACCATGAATCCGCATAATTATTTGCTTTTCTATCAATTGCCCAACAGTAATTTGTTTACCCACCGTATGCTATGTGTTCGAGAGAGAAGCCTCTAGTGAAAACTATGGCCCCCGGTCTACTTTATCATATATTAAAAACCTAAAAATACCTTGCTGCAATTTATTTACTTTTATTTTAATTAGTATTTTAGTTTATCTATTTATCTCTATAAGATTTAATCCTTGCAAATAACCGCTAAGAGGATTGACAACCCTCTTATTTGCGTTGGGTGCAAGTGTTTGCTCTTGTGTGTGCGGGTGCGTTTAACGGAATTTTGCTTGGTTCTCCTACTGGATTGATAACCTTGGTTCTTAACTGAGGGAAATACTTATCTCTACTGTACTGCATCATCCTCTCCTCTTCGGGGAAATACCAACGCAGACTACAAGTAGCAGGAAGAATTTCTGGCGCCGTTGCCGGGGAGACATCATCAAAATTACGAAGTACCTTCGCACAAACTATCATCCACTTGCATTTATTTTATTTGCCTTTTATTTGCATTTGCCTCTTGTTTTCATCTCCCCCACTTCTATTTTTTTACAAAAACACAAAAATATTTTTATTTTCTTGTTTGCTAGTTTGTTTGCTTTGCCACAATGTCTGAATTTGAGAAAGTTGTGATTGAAAGTGCTAGTGAGGATGGTGCTAGTGAATCTCTTGGGGATAAAACACACTCTCTTGATCTTAATCATGACCCTCCGGAGACTAACTCCCCCACTAATTTTTAGACTAAAGTTTATCATGTGGGAAGTGTTAATATTATTGGGAAAAACATTATTCAGAAATTCTTTAATTGCGCGGAAGTTATACCAATAATTAATGGGTCTATTCTTGATAAAACAAATTGTTATGTGGATGCTATTGCAATGCTTGTGGTCAAATTAGAAAGAATTTTTTTACATATCCACCCTGCCTTACAAAAGATATTTTATGAACTTCCCAACATCCATGATCCTAGGACTAAGAAAATTGCCACTATAATTCTTATGCATGAATTTGATTATATAATCCGAGAAACTAGGGATATTTTTTTGCTTTTACAAAATTAATTTTTAGCATCCTCCTATAGAGGAGATTCTTCATGATAAAGATACTATTCGTAGGTTCGAATCTAAAGATTACTTTGCTTATAGTAAAAATATTAGAAGGAGAGTCCCATATGCCGAAATAATTAAAACTATGTACCACCATGCTTGTGATAAATTTGAGTGGGTTACTAAAGGAATTGATGAGGGATTTAGTGAATAATGGTTTGAGGGTACGGCTAGAGATCCAATTGATGATGAGATACATGTTTTATATGAGGACGTTTATGGTGATGATCCTGAGTTTGAAGTTATGAATGTTAAGGTCACTAATCAAAGCCCCTTCAATTACCTAAGCTCACCCACTAGAAAAGAAGAGCATGAGAGTAGAGAATTAATGAGAAAAGTTTTGGAAGATTTAATCAAAAAGGACTTGGGGATGAAGGATGACAACACTTGAAACTATGCATTATGCCTAGCTAGGGGCATAAAACAATAGCGCTTGTTGGGAGGCAACCCAATGAATAAAATAAATTTTTGCTTTTACCTTATGTTCTTGAGTGTTTACACAATTATAGATTCTGTTATTATTTTATTTTATGTTTTAATTAGTGTTTGTGCCAAGTAATGCCTTTGGGATTATTTGGAAGATTGTATGTTTGATGCTGTTGGAAAACAGAAACTTTTGTGTCCAGTGCTGAAATTTTGTTTTTTCGCTAGAGTGTCAGAAACAGCTGAGTTTTTTACCCAGTATTGATATATGAATTTCCCACTTTATCCTAATTTTTCAGAATTTTTGGAGTTACATAAGTATGATGATAATTCAGATCTTTACAGACTGTTCTGTTTTAGACAGATTCTGTTTTTGTTGCATAGTTCGCTTATTTTGATGAATCTATGGATCGTATTGGGGGGTATGAGTCATGGAGAAGTTGGAGTACAGTAGCATTATGACAATATTAAATATGAATCAATTTACAACAGTACCTAAATTTTAAGATTTGTTTGTTATACTAACGGATCTCACGAGGTTTCTGTTGAGTTTTGTGTGCTGAAGTTTTCAAGTTTTGGGTGAGACTACGATGGACAAAGGAATAAGGAGCGGCAAGAGCCTAAGTTTGGGGATGATCAAGGAACCCCAAGGTAATATTCAAGGACGACTCAAGTGTCTAAGCTTGGGGATGCCCCGGAAGGCATCCCCTCTTTCGTCTACAATCTATCGGTAACTCACTTGGAGCTATATTTTTATTCATCACATGATATGTGTTTTACTTGGAGCGTCTTGTGATATAGTTTGTTTGCTTTTTAGTTTGTCATAATCATCCTTGCTGAACACACATTTTTGAGAGTGACATACATTATTCGTGATTTGTTAGAATACTCTATGTGCTTCACTTATATCTTTTGAGCTAGGCAGTTGTTCTAGTGCTTCACTTATATCTTTTAGAGCACGGCAGTGGTTATATTTTAAAGAAATAGTTGCACTCTCATGCTTCACTTATATCTTTTTGAGAGTCTAATGAATAGCAATGGTAATATGCCTGGGTTATGAATTTGGTCCTGATATGATAGGTATTCAAGAGGGATATAATAAAAACTTTCATGTAGATCACTGAATATGATAAGTTTGATTCCTTGCAATAATTTTGTGATATTAAGATGGTAATATGTGGGAGGTATTAGTAGATAATTGTGGATTAGTAAGAATATTGGTGTTAAGGTTTGTGATTCCTCAAGCATGCATGTACGATCTATCGTTATGCTAAGAAGTTGGAGCATGATTTATTGTTGATTGTCTACCTTATGAGTGGCGGTCGGGGATGGCGATGGACTTGTCCTACCAATCTATCCCCCTAGGGGCATGCGTAGTAGTACTTTGCTTCAAGGGCTAATAAACTTTCGCAATAAGTATGTGAGTTCTTTATGACTAATGTGAGTCCATGGATTATACGCACTCTCACCCTTCCGCAATTTGCTAGCCTCTTCGGTACCGTGCATTGCCCTTTCTCACATCGAGACTTGGTGCAAACTTCGCCGGTGCATCCAAACCCCGTGATATGATACGCTCTATCACACATAAGCCTCCTTATATCTTCCTCAAAACAGCCACCATACCTACCTATCATGGCATTTCCATAGCCATTCCGAGATATATTGCCATGCAACTTCCATCGTTCCATTTTTTTGACACACATCGTCATTGTCATATTGCTTTGCATGATCATATAGATGACATAGTATTTGTGGCTCAGTCACCGTTCATCATTTTTTATACATGTTACGCTAGTATCATTGCACATCCTGGTACACTGCCAGAGGCATTCATATAGAGTCATATTTTTGTTCTAGTATCGAGTTGTAAGTAAATAAAAGTGTGATGATCATCATTATTAGAGCATTGTCCCAGTGAGGAAAGGATGATGGAGACCATGATTCCCCCACAAGTCGGGATGAGACTCCGGACGAAAAAAAAAGAAAAAAAAGAGGCGAAAAAGGGCCATGAAAAAAAATGAGAGAAAAAGAGAGAAGGGGCAATGTTACTATCCTTTTTCCATTCAGAGTAGCACCATGTTTTTCATATAGAGAGTCTCCTATTTTCTCACTTTCATATACTAGTGGGAATTTTTCATTATAGACTTGGCTTGTACATTCCGATGACGGGCTTCCTCAAATGCCCGAGGTCATCATGAGCAAGCAATTTGGATGCACACCCACTTAGTTTTCATGTTGAGCTTTCATACAGTTATAGCTCTTAGTGCATCCGTTGCATGGCAATCCCTACTCCTCGCATTGATATCAATTGATGGGCATCTCCATAGCCCGTTGATTAATTAGCCTCGTTGATGTGAGGCTATCTTCTTATTTTTGACTTCCCCTTATTGATCTCTACCACCACACTCTATTCCACCTATAGTGCTATATCCATGGCTTGCGCTCATGTATTGCGTGGGAGTTGAAAAAGCTGAAGCGTGTTAAAAAGTAGGAACCAATTGCTTGGCTTGTCATCGGGGTAGTGCATGATAAATACTTTGTGTTAAGAAGATGGAGCATGATAGGATTATATGATTTTGTAGGGATAACGTTCTTTAGCATTTTTGTTTTGAAAGACATGATTGTTTATTAGTATGCCTGAGTATTGATGTCTTTATATCAAATTATAGACTATTGCTTTGAATCATTTGGATCTTATTATTCATACCATAAGAGAGAGATTACATGATGAAACATGATAGGTAGCATTCCACATCAAAAATTCTGTTTTTATCATTTACCTACTCGAGGACGAGCAGGAATTAAGCTTGGGGATGCTTGATACGTCTCCAATGTATCTATAATTTTTGATTGTTCCACGCTATTATAGTATCAATCTTGGATGTTTTATATGCAATTATATGCCATTATATATCATTTTTGGGACTAACCTATTAACCCAGTGCCCAGTGCCAGTTGCTGTTTTCTGCTTGTTTTTGCCTTTTCAGAAAATCATTATCAAAAAGTGTCCAAACGAGAAAAAAAACTTTGGATTAATTTTTTCTGGACCAGAAGAGACCCAGGAAGCTTCGGGAGAAGACCAGAAGAGCCACGAGGAGGCGGCAAGCCTGGAGGGCACGCCCAGGGGAGTAGGCATGCCCCCCAGGCTTGTGGGCCCCTCGTGGCACCTCTTGACCTAATTCCAACGCTATAAATTCCCAAATATTCCCAAACCAACAGAGAGACAGAAGAGAAAACCTTTCCGCCGCCGCAAGCCTTTGTTCTTCCACAATCCCATCTGGAGGCCTTTTTCGGTACTCTGCCAGAGGGTGAATCGATCACGGAGGGTTTCTACATCAACCTTGCTGCCCTTCCGATGATGTGTGAGTAGTTTACCACAGACCTACGGGTCCATAGCTAGTAGCTAGATGGCTTATTCTCTCTCTTTGATCTTCAATACCATGTTCTCCTCGATGTTCTTGGAGTTCTATCCGATGTAATCTTCTTTTGCGGTGTGTTTGTTGGGATCCGATGAATTGTGAGTTTATGATCAGATTATTCATAAGAAATATTTGAGTCTTCTCTGAACTCTTTTATACATGATTATTATAGCTTTGTATTTCTCTCCGTTCTATCGATTTGGTTTGGCCTACTAGATTGATTTATCTTGCAATGGGAGAGGTGCTTTGTGATGGGTTCAATCTTGCGGTGCTCAATCCCAGAGACAGAAGGGGACATGACACGTATTTGTATTGTTTCCATTAAGGATAAAAAGATGGGGTTTAATCATATTTCTTGAGTTTACTTTGTCTACATCATGTCATCTTGCTTAAGGCGTTACTCTGTTTCATACTTAATACCCTAGATGCATGCTGGATAGCGGTCGATGGGTGGAGTAATAGTAGTAGATGCAGGCAGGAGTCGGTCTACTTGTGTCGGACATGATGCCTATATACATGATCATTGCCATGAATCCGTCATAATTATTTGCTTTTCTATCAATTGCCCAACAGTAATTTGTTTACCCACCGTATGCTATGTGTTCGAGAGAGAAGCCTCTAGTGAAAACTATGGCCCCTAGTCTACTTTATCATATATTAAAAACCTAAAAATACCTTGCTATAATTTATTTATTTTTATTTTAATTAGTATTTTAGTTTATCTATTTATCTCTATTAGATTTAATCCTTGCAAATAACCGCTAAGAGGATTGACAACCCTCTTATTTGCGTTGGGTGCAAGTGTTTGCTCTTGTGTGTGCAGGTGCGTTTAACGGAATTTTGCTTGGTTCTCCTACTGGATTGATAACCTTGGTTCTTAACTGAGGGAAATACTTATCTCTACTGTACTGCATCATCCTCTCCTCTTCGGGGAAATACCAACGCAGACTACAAGTAACACATACCCGTTCGTCCCCACGTGGGGTTGGGTGACTCTCGGCGTGCGCTTGCCCATTCGAGGATGTTAATACCGGGCGAGTGGAGGCCAGATCTGAATCTGGCAAATAGCCCTGGGTGGCTAGGCACTCCAGTTGGAGACGCGTGACGAAGCAGCTCCCCCAGTCGCCCTTGAGGGGGCCATGGGGTCGCCTCGAGGATCCCGCGTCGCTTGCCATAGTTTAGAGCTCTTGGGGCTGGACCTGGGAAGAGAAGGAAAGGCTTGCATGGATTATCGAAAGGGGGTCAGGATGCACTTGGTCGTAATCCTAGGTTGTGTATTTATAAATAAAAGAGGCCGACGCTTTGACGTCTCACCATAAAGCGACTCGATTCCCCAGAAGGCACGGTGATCAAGGTCAGGGACTGGAAGTCACGTGTAGTGGGGCCGGGCCCGAGTAAAACTGTCGGTCATACCGAAGACTTCAAGGCCGAGCTAAAAGATAATAAGCGGGAACTCGCCTGTCGAGCCAAGGACTCCAGAGCCGAAGTCCAAAGATGTCATCCTCGGCATGGAAGACCAGTTCAGTGGCTACTGACGGTGTCCTGGACTAGGGGGTGCAAACCTAGTCAGCCCATACTCCTCGGGCTGGGCCTGAAGGCCCTCATTTCTCATTCGGATGGACTCCGGAAGCTACACGCCTGGACGTGATCAAGACCGCATCTACCGAAGACTTGGCGTATACTCCAAGACATCTCCTGCCGCCTCCATACACATCCCTGGATACCGACCATGTAACCCTAGATGCCCTACCCGGCAGGTATATAAGCCAGAGAGTTTAGCCCGTAGAAGGAACCCAATCACAATTACCATTCACCTAGCCCTAGAGTTAGATCTCTCCTTACGATCTCGAGGCAGATCAAGCTTGTACTCGATACATCATCATCAATATAATCAAAGCAGGGTGTAGGGTATTACCTCTTGAAGAGGGCCCAAACCTGGGTAAACGCTGTCTCCTTCATCCCTGTTACCATCGATCCGAGATCCACAGCTCGGGCCCCCTACCCCGAGTGTCGGCATACGACACCTATGGGATCATGCGGATCCCTTTTACGGTTCGGCTAGGGAGAAGATGTACACAAAGAGCGGATGCAACGATCAACGCGGGGATCGTTTACCCAGGTTCGGGCCACTGAGTAGCGTAAAACCCTACTCCTACTTTGGTTTATTGTGGGTGTTTGAGCTCAGGTACACGGAGCGCTTCTTGGTGAATAGTACACAAGAAGGGCGGCTACGCATGCAGCTGGGCTAGCCAAGCCTTTCTTCTGTAGCTTCGCCTTGGGCCTCCTTTTATATGACAAAGGGGTCACCAACAGTGGCGAACATCAAGTACAAGAGGTGTAAAGTTACTACAGTGTTAACATGCTTATCCCTAACAACTTAGGACAAGCGCATTAAATGCTCTACTTAGGTGTCCCTTACTTTCTTGGGGATGGAAAAAAGAGCCCGTCCCATCAGCACCGCTTAATCCCATCCGCCGCTAGTGCCATGACACGCATCCAGGAGGACAAACCCTAAACGACAGGCTGGTCGCTGCGCAGGAGCGGTGGCAGGGCGGTGGGATCTTGCCGGGTGCGAGTCCTTGCCGGGTCCTCGTGAGCTTTCCCAGCAAGATCTTGCCGAGAACCCAGCCTTCGGCCCTCTGTCTTCTGATCGTTGGCTTGAACGCCTTCTTGATAATCTTGTATTTGTTTCCAGCTGTCCTCCGGCGGGTCTTGCCGCTGGTATGGCTACAACCGTCCGTGCACAAGTATGGGGTACTAAAAGACCCAAACTTTAGTACACTGACAGGAGCCCCCGGGCCTAGGCCATACACGGGTGCGAGGCGTTGTTGGGCTAGGCCCAAACAGTGCACGGGCACGCGTGGCAGGAGTTAACTGTCGCAATCTTCTTATTTACCGCGCCCCCCATGATGCGCGTTAAATGCGGTACATGGGACGCGTGCGCGGAATGGCCGCAGTAGCAGTGCGCTCGTAAAAGCACATTCACATTGGTTTAGTAAAGAGGCAGCCCCGCGCCTTCCCCATAAAAGGGAATCCGCAGAGGTGCTGCTCATTTACCTCTCGTCTTTTCCAATCTGGTAACCGCCATCGCCTTCTTCCTCGAGCTTGAAACAGAGCCTCCCCCATCCATTCGCCACCTCCACGCCCTCTTCATCCTCGGCCTCTGCTTCCATAGTCGCCATGCTGCCCAAAGCAAGCAAGGGCAAAGCGGCGAAACCGTCGACTCGGATGCAGAGACGGAGAAGATCGATCTGGTGGAGATGCGGAAGGAACACGACGTCTTCGCCCCGACGCTCGACATGCGCGCCCTGGTTGAGCAGTACATGTGTATGTGGGGGAAGGAGACGAGGGCTCACCCTGCAACTCGCGTGCTCCCAGCTTCCGTCAAGGGCGGCCCAGATAAATTCCCCTTCTTTGCCACTTACTTTTACTGCGGGCTCTGCCCTCCATTTTCTGATTTCTGCATCGACATCATGTACACATACGGCTTCCGTCTCTTGGATTTCACGCCGAATGCCGTGACATGCATGTCGGTCTTTGCCCATCTCTGTGAAATTTTCGCCGGGGTAGTTCCCAGCACATCCCTCTTTTGCCATTACTTCATTCCCCATATCGAAACAGGAGACGCCCTTTCTGGTTCTATCACCTGGATTCCAAGGGCATGGAATAAGGATATATACCCAGACGGTCTCTACCGTAAGAAGTGGGATGAATGGCGGTCCGAGTGGTGCTGGATTAAGGAGAAAGATCCTCAGCCGTTCTGTTCGCCCCGACAAACGAAAGTGGTTCGCGGCAAGGACTGGAGCAGCCTCAATCCTCAAGATGAGAAGCTCGCAATCGCAGTTACCAGAATCCACCGTCTCAGGGTTGCCGGGCTCACAATAGAAATGATTGGCGCTGATTTCCTCCGCCGCCGCATCGCCCCTTTGCAGAACAAAGGGAGACCAGCCTGGGAATTCAAGAATGTAGCAGATATCATGAGGCTGCGCCCTGGTTTGAACAACAACTTGACGGTCTTGCAGCACACAGCTCTCTGCCACAAACTGTTCAGGCCTGACGGGAAGTATAAGTTGCCGGCTGGCGTAATTCCCCTGTGCAACAACTTTGCTTTGAGCTCAATCATCGCCATGATGCCGGCGTGTAATGCTCACGGCCCTGACGGAACTTGGGAAGAGCCATCCTCGGAGCACGCACATGAGTTTTTTGATAACTTGTCGGAAAAAGCCATCCGGGAAGAGCCAACCCTCATCCGCCCCACCACTGATGAAGAAGTGGCTTACATCGCCAGCAGGGCGGAAGAGGTGAACCTAGCCGCGGAGGCCGGCAGCTTTGGCTTCGCGGAAGAGGAAGCCAGCGAAGAAGAGATAATGTTAGAGGAGACCCTTGTCGAGCAAGGTGAAGTTACCGGGGAGCAGAGTGGCATGGTTGCCGGGAGCTCCTCTGTCAAAGACACAACCGAGGAGCAGCTGCACGAGGAGCCCCCAGCTCCAGAGAAGAAGAAACGTGTTCTTCGGAAAGCCGTCTCCGGCGTCCCAACACATCAGCCTTCCTCGAGCGGTGAGGTTCCCGGCAAGGGGACAGCCGGCAAGGCTGCGCAGCGGCAAGGAGCCCAACAGCAACCCGCGCGACGTACGAGATGCACGACCGCGGCAACAACTGGAGCGGCGGGGGCGTCTCATACGACGGCATCAACAGCTGGAGCAGCAGGATCATATCAACCTACTGCTTCTGCCGCAGCCAAGCGTCCCAGGACCCCTTCTCCACCCCCTCGCACGGACACTGCAGCGGAGGTTGACTTTGACATCTCCGCTTTTAGTCTGGAAAGAGAAGAGTAAGGGTCCTTGCCGCATCTTTCAACTTTTGAATTCCTGGTTTTGCTTAACTCATTTGTCTTGCTTTGGCCTGTCCCCACAGAGATACGGAAACGTTGGCGCAAAGGATGGCGAAGAAGGCAAAGACTTCGACGGGTGATGAGCCTTCGGCAAGCACCACAGGTGCGCCGGAGCCCATCGTCATCAGCCCGGAGCCCAGCCCTCAACGCAGCCTCCAACCCAGCACCCAGCGTGAGCTCACTACCCATTTTCCGCTGGCGAGCGTTGGGGAGAATATCTTCGCTATTGACATCACCGGGCTTGTAGGAGAAGAACGGCAACAAGGAGAGCCATTGGAGGCCGTCCCTGATGTGCCGCCTCCGTCAACTACGCCGCCCAGAGATGAACCTTCGGCAAGGGCTTCCACTGGCGAGCCCATTCGCGTTGAAGAGGAGCCGACAAGCACGGGCACTGGCAATCCTACATCGGCAACCAATGTTGCCGGGAAAGGAGAAACCACCTCTCAACAGCTCGACACAGGTAAACCGTTCGCCTTGGTGCACTTGTCATTCTTTCTTTATTTTTGTCTTCTTGAACTTCAACTTCATTCTCATCTTGTTTCCTTTCTTGTTCTTCAGATCTCCCTTCGATGGAACAAATGGATGTTGATATCGTCATCGAAGAGACCGCCAAGGACGCTGCCGTCGAGGCCGATAGAGTCGCAGCTGACGAGGCCGCCAAAGCCGCACAGGAAGAAACCACCAAGGGGTCTGCTGAGGGGGCCAGCAAGGAGACCGGCGACCATACTGACGGCATTCCTGCCACAGGAGCGCCTGGCACTACACCGGTCGCGGAGCCACAAGCTGCCGGTGAGGCGATTGTCGAGGATCAACCGTCAACATCAGACACCCCCCCGTCAAGCAGAAACCTTAAGGTTGGCGACAACCTGTTTGTCAGCTTACCAGGGACGGCAAGCACCGGGGTGCCAACCGAAGGAGAAATTTTTGATGAAGACGTCATCGCCTCCGCTGGACTCAAGATCGTCGACGAGCCACGCGCCAGCAGCAGCGGGTCCAGAGAAGAACAACTCCTCCAAGCCATGAGCGACAACTTCCAAAAGCTTCAAGCGCTCCACCGCACCCGAAAGGAGAGGTTAGACTCCAGGGCGGCAGTTGTTGAAGCAGCGGAGGCAGATTTCCAGAAGCGCGTCGAGGAGACGCAAGTCTGGTACGCCGAGGCTTTCCAGGAACTGACGGCTGGCCAAGAACAACTGAATCAAAGTTGAAGCGAGTTTCTCTTAAAGCAGGCTGATGCCGAGAAGGCACAGGAGGTGGCCGCGCAGCAGGCTGCTGCAGAGGAAGCTCGCTTAACGGAACGCCGTGTCGGGCTCGATGCTTATGAAGAAGACCTTGCCGCTCGTGAGGAGGCGCTTGCCGCCAAGCTCCGCAGCAAGGACGAAGAGATCGAGAAGCTTGTCGCGCGGCGAACCCAGGACCTGGAGCAGAGACACAAGGAAACACTCGAAGCTCTAGCCATAGACCATGCCGGCAAGTTAAAGGAAGCCATCGATGCCGCCGAAGCTGCAGAGGCTGCCAAGAACGAGCTGGGCAATAAAGTGAAGAGGCTGGAAGCGGATCTCGAGGGCCATGGCAAGGAGATCTCGACGCTCAAAGCCGACAGAGAGAAGACTCTCTACAGCCTGGCGGAGATGCAAACCGCCATGTCCGGCAAGACCAAGGAGCTCATCTCAGCCAATGAATCCATCACTGATCTGACACTAAAGCTGGCGACACTGGAGGAGGACCTTGAGAACGGCAAAGCTCGCAAGAGGGCTTTGATCAAAGATCTCCAGAGTGAGAAGAGCCTGCTCAACAGCGCCGCCGCCACTTATAATGACTTTGAGAAAGGTGTGAAGATCTGGACTGAGCGCCTTGTCGACGTCGCGGAAAGGTTTGCCGCAGAACTGTCCACCATGGGTTTGGAAAACTTCAACTACTCTTCAGATGATAGGGTGTCTTCGAGTGTCAAGCTAACCATGTTCTTCGAGAGCATCGTCGACGCCCTCAAGCTGCTCCAGTCTGACCGAGCAACCCATCTGGCCAACGAATCCCGTAAACTCTGCCGGGCCGTCCTCCGCAAGGTGCTCGTCAAAGTGGTGCACAAGAACCCTGGCATCAACCTTACCAACGTTCTTGCTAGCTTGCCAGTGGATGCAGACCTCAAGGCCCTCGAAGAGCTTGTCGCGCCCATCGTCGACGGAGTGAGCCAAGTCAAGAGGGTCGAAGGCCAGCGTAGGGACTAGCCGCTTCGCTCCATTTTGTCGCCACCATTCCATGTCAAAGACAGTTTTATCTTAAGTTAGAATCGCGGCGACCATCAATGTAATATAACTTGCTATGTTTTGGATGAATGCATGCTATTTCCCTTGTCTGATTTCTTTCTGTATGGTCCATGCCCTACGCTTATCGGGAACTTGTCGGTGCGCGCACCCTTGCCGCGAGCGCTTTGAGGAACGGATCCTTAGCAGCCTGCTGGAGGTGTCGCTGCCGACAAGATACCTTGACGTTTTCAGTGCAGCCACTTAAGCTGTTGAGCGGACTCGAAACAAAGTAAGGGCGCAACCGATCACGACAAGGTTCCTTCGCGTGCGGGTTTTCCATACAAAAGCCAAAATCGTTCAAGGAAAATAAGTCTAAAATAAAAATTTGCTTAAGAGTTTTGCAACTTAGCTTTTCGTTGCTGTACTCCTTATTGAAAAATGTTAACTTGAACGTCGCCTGTCGGTGTCCATACCATCATCCCGCCCGGCAAACTTGCACGCGAGGAAACCTTCTGTCCTTTGAGAAAAAGAAAGAAGAGAAAATAGAGATATGGAACCTTGGTGGTTCATTAATGCTTACCGGAAGCAGGTGTAATAAAATATCTCAGACAAGCATGCATATAGATTGACATGAAAATCGACAAGAATTGTAAAACACTTAAGTTTATTCAACTATGCACAGGGTCTGCGCCTGGCTTTGTACAAAGGATCATATGCCTTGGCGGCAAAACTCGTACAAAAGGTGGTTGCCGGGAGACCCGACAACCGCGCCTTATGGGTAGAACTTACGAATGTGTTCAATATTCCAGGAATTGCTCATTGGAATGCCATCTTCGGTCTCCAGGCGGACTGCACCGGGCCTGGTGACTCATACTACCCGATAAGGGCCTTCCCACTTCGGCGTCAACTTGTTAGAATTCTTGGCCGACTGAACGCGCCGAAGAACAAGGTCACCTTCCTCAAGGCTTCGGGCATGAACCTTGCGGCTATGATAGCGGCGTAAAGCTTGCTGGTAGCGTGCAGCTCGCACAGCAGCCCGAAGACGATCTTCCTCAAGGAGCGTGGCGTCATCTTGGCGCAGCTGCTCTTGCTTGAGCTCATCATAAGCGAGCACTCGAGGTGACCCGTATATGAGTTCCGTGGGGAGAACTGCTTCTACCCCGTAGACTAGGGAGAAGGGTGTCTGGCCAGTAGCTCGATTTGGTGTCGTTCTGATTGACCAAAGAACCATCGGCAGCTCATCAATCCAGCGTCTTCCGCACTTGCGCAGCTTGTCGAAAGTCCTTGTCCTGAGACCTTGCAACACTTCAGCATTTGCCCTTTCCGCTTGGCCGTTGCTCCTCGGGTGAGCAATAGAAGCAAAACAGATTTTGCCACCAAGGTCTTGGACATACTGCATGAAGGTGCGGCTCGTGAACTGTGTGCCATTGTCGGTGATGATCTTGTTTGGCACACCAAAACGGCACACTAGTCCCGTGAAGAACTTGACGGCTGACTGTGCTGTCACCTTTCTCACTGCTTCCACTTCTGGCCACTTCGTGAACTTGTCGATAGCAATGTACAAGTACTCGAAGCCCCCGACAGCGCGGGGAAAAGGGCCCAATCTGTCGAGCCCCCAGACCGAAAATGGCCAGGAAAGAGGTATTGTCTGAAGAGCTTGAGCTGGCTGATGCAATTTCTTTGAATGGAACTGGCACGCTTCACACTTGGTTACTAGTGCAGTTGCATCCTGGAGAGCAGTGGGCCAAAAGAAACCTTGCCGGAATGCTTTGCCGACAAGAGCTCTTGAGCCTATGTGGGAGCCACATATGCCTCCATGTATCTCTGCCAACAGCTCCAGTCCATCCTCCCGAGGAATACACTTCAATTTCACATCGTTCGGTCTCTTTCTGTACAGGACATTGTCCACGAACTGGTACATATTAGACCGATGGGGTACTTTCTCCGCTTCTTCCTGTTCTTCAGGGAGTTCTCCTGTTTGAAGGAATTGGACGATGTGCTATGCCCATGTTGGAGCCTGTGGCTCGACAACAAGGACCAAAGGCATATCTTCGGCCGTGGGAGCATTTGTCTCTACGGCAAGGGCTTGAGGCCCTGCCGGAGCCTATTGCCCCCCGGCAAGCTTGGCGTCGTTCCCGGCAACTTCCTTACCGGCGGCTTCAGGAAGCTCTGCAGGAAAGTACTAGCCGGAACTCAACTTCCTTCTTTTGTCTTGCCTCGTCGATGGTGTTACGGATGGCTGAGTCAAGCGGAGCACAGAAGTTCCTAGTTCCACAGGTAACTTGAGGGCAACACGCTTTGACAGGTCGTTGGCAATATTGTTCTCCGCACGAGGAACATGCTCTGTTTGCAAACCGTCAAAACGCTCCTCCAACTTTCTCACTTCATCTACATATGCTTCCATCAACGGGCTCTGATAGTCCTTGTTAACTTGCCTGACGACAAGCTGTGAATCACCTCTAACGATGAGCTTCTTAATTCCAAGGTCCGCCGCGATCCTGAGACCGGCAAGCAGGCCTTCATATTCTGTAGTGTTGTTTGTTGATCTCTCCCGAGGAAAGTGCATCTGAATTACATACGTGAGGTGCTCTCCTGTGGGTGCGACAAGCAGCACGCCGGCACCGGCGCCTTGCAGCGAGAAAGCCCCGTCAAAGTACATAATCCATTCTCAATCTGTTTCCTTGCCGGGAATAGTTGTGTCTTGAATTTCTTCGTCTGGCGTCGGCGTCCATTCTGCAATGAATTCCGCCAAGGCTCTGCTCTGAATAGTCAAAGTGCTTTCAAATTTGAGACCAAAGCTTGACAGTTCCAACGCCCACTCTACAATTCTGCCGGTTGCATCTGGATTCCGCAAAATCTGCTGCAACGGGAAGCGAGTGACGATGGTGATCTCATGTGCCTGGAAATAATGGCGCAGCTTCCTCGAGGTCATAAGGAGGCCGAAGAGCAACTTCTGCACGCCAGAATATCTTGACCTAGCCCCCTGCAACAGGGAGCTGACAAAATAGACTGGGCGCTGCACCATCTTCTTCTTCTGCGTTGCTTCATTTGATTGCGCAGATCCTGCCTTGTCGGCACCAGAGTCTGCCGGGGAGAATCCCGGCTTGTCGCTTGACGGGCTTGTCGCTGCCGCTGCTTCTTCGTCGACCTCTCTCTGCGCCACTAACGCAGCACTAACCACTTGATTCGTCGCCGCTAGATATAGCAGCAACGGCTCTTGTGGTTTAGGCGTGACTAGTGTCGGCGGAGAGGAGAGGTACCTCTTCAAGTCCTGCAGCGCTGCCTCCGCTTCCGGAGTCCATTTGATTGGACCCGCCTTCTTCAAGATTTTGAAAAAAGGCAGGGCGCGCTCAGCAGATTTGGAGATGAACCTGCTCAGAGCAGCAACGCAGCCGGCAAGTCGACGCACATCTTTGACACGTCTTGGTGCTTCAATCTGCTCAATTGCCTTGATCTTGTCGGGATTTGCTTCGATTCCACGTTGAGACACAAAGAACCCGAGAAGCTTGCCGGATGGAACGCCAAACACACAATTCTCAGGGTTGAGCTTCAGATTGATCCTGTGCAAATTTGCAAATGTCTCTTCTAAATCTTGTATGAGCGTTGCCTTGTCCTTGGTTTTTACCACTATGTCATCCATATAAGCTTCCATATTTCTATGTAGCTGGGGCTCAAAACCGATCTGGACCGCTCTCGCAAACGTTGAACCAGCACTTTTCAACCCGAAAGGCATGCGTATGAAGCAATACATGCCACATGGGGTGATAAATGCGGTTTTCTCTTCGTCTTCCTTTGACATGAAAATCTGATGATACCCTGAATAAGCATCAAGAAACAACAGCAAATCGCAGCCAGCAGTGGAGTCCACAATCTGGTCGATGCGCGGCAAGGGAAAATAATCTTTTGGACAGGCTTTATTGAGATCTGTATAGTCGATACACAGCCTCCAGATTCCATTCGCCTTGCGCACTACAACTGGATTGGCCAACCATGTTGGATGGAGCACTCCTCTAACCAAACCTGCCGCTTCCAGCTTCCTGATTTCTTCGGCAATAAATTCTTGCCGCTCCAAAGCTTGCTTCCTAACTTTCTGCTTGACGGGCCGTGCATGAGGACAGACAGCAAGGTGGTGCTCAATTACCTCCCTGGGAACACCGGGGATATCAGATGGTTGCCATGCAAACACATCGACATTCGCCCGCAGGAAGGCAATGAGCGCGCTTTCCTATTTGTCATCGAGGGTGGAACTCACGGTGAAAGTTCCTCCCGTACCATCCTCCTTGACGGGCACCTTCTTAGTTGCTGGTGGAGCTGCCTTGGATTTCTTGCTCTTGCCGGTGGAGCTCTCCGGCACATCCTCGACGGGAGCGCAGCACTCCGAGGAGGTGCGCTTGCCGGAGTGTGTGCTAGAGGTCTTGCCGGTCTTCTTCCCCCCGGGAGCTTCGGCGGCAGGAGCAAGTGCCTTGGTGGCAGGTGCTGCGACTGCCTCCCGGTAGAGTTGGTCGGTGCAGATAAGCGCATCCTTCTTGTCGGAGTGGATAGTAATGACGCTCATCGGCCCGGGCATCTTTAAGGTATTATAGGCGTAGTGTGATGCCGCCATGAACTTGGCCAGTGCCGGTCGACCAAGAATCCCATTATATGCCAATGGAATCTTGGCGACGTCGAAGGCGATCTTTTCTGTTCTGAAGTTCAGCTCACTACCAAATGTTACTGGTAGTGTGATCTTGCCCTTCGGCTGGCTCCTTCCTGGGTTGATCCCTTGGAACGTGCCTGTTTCCTCAAGATCTTCGTCAGGAATTTGCAATTTCTTGATCACATAAGGCGAGATCAAGTTCAAACCGGCCCCACCGTCAACTAACATTTTTGTCACCTTGAGGTTGTGGATCGTTGGTGAAACCAACAATGGCAAACACCCGACCGCAGTTGTGCGATCAGGGTGATCCTCAGCATAAAAAATGATAGCCGTGTTGGACCATTTCAATGGTTTCCGGGCATCGACCGACGGCTCTGTCGCATTAATCTCGCGCGCCCACTGTTTGAGTCGGCGGTGAGAGGAATGCAACGAGGCGCCTCCATCAACGCACATGGCTTCTGTAGCTTTCTGAAACTCGTGCTCTCTGGACTCGTCGCCCTCTTCGTCATCATCGTCACCCCCCTGCTCCTTGTCGCGGCCTCGAGCGGGCCTCTCCTTTTGTTGCTTGGCCTTGCCGCGGCGACCTCCTCGACCACCGCGTTTCTTGCCAGACCCTTCAGCACCATCCTGGGCCTTCTCCTTGTCTCGCCTCTCATACTCAGCTTTTTGCTTCTTGACAAGCTGCTCAACTTGCCGGCTGTTTTGGAGATCGTGACCCTTGGTGCGATGGATCTTGCAGTACTACTTGCCGGAGCCCTCCGGCTTGTCGGCAGCCGCCAAAGCCTGACATAAAGAACACCCGGCAACCTCCTTGCCGGGGTCGTCAGTCTTGACCTTCATGGCGGTGCTGGTGTTGCCGGATCCCTCGATGGCAAGCACGGCCTTGCCCTTGCGCTTCCTGTTCCGCTGTCAGCCTTTCTTCGTCGGGGTGGTGGCGTCTTCGCCTTCAGAGTCGATTTCTGCGCCAGCATCCTCGCCGGGGAATCTCCTTCCCTCTTCAGCCCGAGCACATTTATCAGCCAGAGCATAGAGCTCGGCGATATCCCTGACTTTGTTCATCGCCAGCTCTTCCCGCATCTTGCGGTTGCGCACGTTCTGATGAAAGGCGCTGATAACCGCGGTAGGATGAACGTCTGGGATATTGTGCTGTATACGGCTGAATCTCTGTATGTACTTGCGCAAGGTTTTGCCCTCTTTCTAGGGTATGAGATGTAAATCACTTTCCTGGCCAGGAGCCTGGTGGCCTCCAGTAAAGGCGCCAACAAACTCATGACACAAATCTACCCAGGAGGAAATGGAATTCTCCGGCAAATGCATCAACCACGACCTTGTTAGGATCGAGAGTATATCGACCAGAGGGGGGGTGAATGGGAGATTCAAAATTTCTTCAGAATGTTTTGAACCGATCCCAAACACAGCAGCGGAAATTAAGTTCGGTAGCAACGCACTTGTTTTATCTCGCTATAGGGGACCAAATCTATCGGTGTAGACTGAAGCAATTCTATCAAGCGATGAATATCACAAGTCTGACATGGTCAATGGAAATGCAATTAACAATCAGGAACACAATTACGAGAGAAAACTAGATATGACTGTGATAGAAATGCATTGGGAATGATGACTAGGTGAAAGAATATAGCATGAATGAAATCACAGTTGTACAACACTTCGAAGAAAATCAGTCAGAGATGATGCTATATAATAACGAGAATCTGACAGACAATTGAAGAACTATGATTGATCAGATACAACTATCGGCACAGAGCACGAATGTTAACTGCTGAAGGAAATGCAGTAATGTAAAGTGAACCAGTGGTGCTCGATGGCGACAGAAGGATTTGGTAGACCAGTTCGCCCTTCTGCCAAAGGACTACGTCTGGTTGGAGGGGTTGTGATTTAACACAGAGGATAAACTCTCCTCGCCCTGTTCTCCATCAACTTCGGAGCTGATCAGACTCCAGTTGATTTCACTTGTGGTAGATACTTGTCGGCGATCTCCAAACCTTCACTGAAGATAAACTCTCTTCAGTTCTCTTCGCGAACCACAATACTCTTGGTTGCTGAAGATCTCGCTCGGTGAAGACAATACTCTTCGACACTCAAGCCGACACCTATCCGTCTAGAGAGTGGGCAGCTCTCAAGAGTAATAGGTACAAGAACCCTAACTCAGAACTACTGTGATGCTCAACCACTGTCTAAGTTTCGGTTCTTGATTTTTCTCTCGGTGGAGTTTAAACTTAAATCTCTCGGAGAGGGGTGCTCAATCAATCTTCTCGGAAATCTTAAGCGGAGCAGCCAACGGGCAATGTTGGAGCGGGGTGGCTATTTATAGCCACAGCCTTCCCTGATGGGAAATGACCAATTTGGACATGTGGAGCAGCCAATGGCCGAACGACACGAGTCCAACGGTCGGAAATTGAGCACAATGGTAACATTACCTGCGGAGCAAGTAATGCTAACTCCTCAGTTCTAAATATATCTCCCACAGCGAAGAACAGCGTCTCTTGCTGGTAGGTAATCATTCGAAGCATAAAGAGATTTCTCTCGGTCTCGCATAGGTTTGGGCTAAGCATCTCAGCGGATCTAAGCTTTGAGAACCTATACCCATCTTAATAGTACGGAGGTCCTATGACTCAAATGAATGAAAGAAGAATGATGAAAAGAATGCTACGTCTTCACTTCATCTTCGTCTTCCATCGCTGCAGTCAATTTCTTCGGACGCGATCACCGAACTGATTGCTTTACGTCAGCAATAAACTTTCGAGGGGTCATCTCCTTCACTTCATTCTTCTTCGACAAAGAGTCTAAAACGATGTAGCTCATTCATCTTCTTCGACAGAGATAATCTTCGGTGAAGTTCCTCGAACTGATCACCTGAGACAGCATTCTCTTCGGCACTGCATGGACTATTTCTTTCTGTGTGCACTAGCAAACAAATCAGTCCATGCCTGTTTCTGTCAACAATCTCCAAAATGCATGAGGGCAAGTATTGCAGCAACAATCTCCCCCTTTTTGGACGATTTGTTGACAAAACAGACTACGTCGAAAGATAGATAAAAGAATGGAATGAAATGTGAAGTAAATTTGATGACGAGAGATAATTACGAAGATAAAGCACGCTCCCCCTGAAGATATGCATATTCTGATTTGAGTGAGTATAGGAGTTAATATGGAGGCGAATCTTCGTATGAGTGACATTGGCAGATTATATCAGTCGAAGTTTCATCCAATGCACTCGACGGTGTCTGAGGTATTTCCTGCCACACACAATCTTTGACAAAGATTAGTTAAATAGTGAAGATATATTAAAGTGTGATGTGACAATGGATAAGCCATGAAGATTTTCTTAGAACACAAGTTAATTCCACTCGAGATAGATATCCTGCAAATTAGATGTTCAAAGAATAATCAGAGCAAACGAAGAATAATCAGAGCAAAGAATTCACAAGAATATTGTTCGGAGTGGATATGCAACAGACTATGTTTTCCTGCGACAAAGATGATCTCATAGAAATATGCGAGAGAAAACATCTTGTCAGACAGAGAATTTTATCTTTAGAATTCACGAATGACATAATTCTGAAGCGATTTTTCTTCTCCTGCATCGTTAGATATCGAAAGATAAGCATAGGAGTGAGATATATGAAGTTTTAAGTAATGAGATTTCTCTCTTCGAGAGACACAATTTCCAATACTCCAGGTATTCTTGCATAGGAGTGAGAGGAGTGATCTATTTGCTTTCACTTATCCTTGCATGAAAGATGAATATCGAGGATAATCACTGCAAGGAAGTAAGTATTCGATGGCACCTGCAAACAAATAGCTGGAAGCAAATGTAGCATTTGCAGGGGTTATTAACAGTACATGACGACGCAGTGTGCCATCACCACAGGTGGTGAGATTAAGTTCCACAGCCAAAAGTTCAACGGCCAAAAGCAAATTGTTCGAACGAAAAGCAAATGGCGAACGGAAACACCCTGCAAATAACCCGCTTTTCTATCTTCTCGATGTTCTTCTCCCCCTTTTTGTCAACAAGTGTCAAAAAGGAAAGAGAATGCATTCAAGGAACTACTCGTCCGAAGAATCCCCAGAGCTTGAACTATTTGGCGAGACAGAACGGGCGATGGTCGACGCTGAAGCAAGAGTTGGAGACGCGGCACGGGCTTCGGGATCAGCATCGGGAGTAGCAGAGCGAGGTGCATCGGGCTTGTAAATGAAGGTGCCTGCTGTGTCTTTGAGTTCATCATCGGGTTCGGCAAACAGCAGGTCGGTGGAGGCAGAACGGTGAGGGAGCACTGGAGTTTGCCTTCGGATGCGAGGGACTTCAAACAACTCCAGATGATCATAATCTTTCTCGATTATCTTCGCAGACAGTTGTTTACGAGAGTAATGCTTGCGGAGAAGGGTCCATGAGCGCTTTTTCTGTTCCTTTTCATACAGCAGGGCTTGACGAGCATAATTATGAAGCAGATTGATTTCAATCATCATTTCCACTTTTTCTTTGCGATCGAGCTTGATGTGACTCTCCAGTGATTGCTGAGTGCGAAGACAGATCTCGTACAGTGAGGGATTTTCTTCACGAGGGATATCAACTTTGACCTTCTTAACTTTCGGAGCTCTTGCAGAGGCAGAAGCAGTTGCATCAATTGGTGTCTTTCCTTTCCCGATATCCTTTACAATTCGGAGAGTGTCTCGGACTGGTGGCATGAAAACTTTCGGGACATATGGGTAGAAAAACTTTTTCACGATAAGCTGCTCAATGGCGAACATGACCCATGGTGCATATGGCTTCAAAACTTGAGGGCTATCAGCAGCATAGGCCAGGTTGCAAATAAGAAGATCAGGAATGTCAAACCGAATTCCATGAGCTACAGCATGAAGAGTATTTGCCACAATTCCATGAATGCTTTCAGGCTGGTTTATTGGCGTGAGAGAATTGCAGAGGATATAGAACAACACTTTGTTCTCATAGGCCAGGTGCTTCGGATTTGCTTCAGTACACTCATCACCAACAAGCTTAGGATCCATCAGCATATGTAGTTGAGCCTCGGATACATCCCAGAAGTGCAGTCTGTGTTCTCGTGAGGCATCAAATTCGAAACGAGGTAAATTTAACAGGGCCAAAAACTAGTCAGCCGAGCATTTGACTCTTTCTTCCTCGGTCATCCATTCGAGAATCCAAGTACTGCTGTCATTGAGGTCCCCTGAGATATAAAGAGTGGCATAGAACTGAAGGACAACTTCACGGTTCCAGCCATGGTTAAAGCGAAGAAAACTCTTCAGGAAGACCTGCTCGATCTGCTCGATGGTGTGATGGAAGCACGGTATGCTTTCTAGCTCGGCAAAGTTCAGAATTTTGTGCTCGAATATACGATTCTTTCCATACAGGACGCGAGCATAATATACGGCCTGTTCCTTTGTCCAGAACCTCGGTGACAACGAAGTCCTTTCTCCTTCATACGGACTGGTCCCAAAGAATGCAAGTTTCGAACGATGAAACTGCTCATTAAATGCTGGACCATTCGGGCCATCATCGACAGGAAACAGAGGAAAAGTTTCCAGTGGATTACTCAGAGGTTCTTCATCGGTCATGGATTTGGTTCGAACGTCATCAGGTGCAGGCACACCTTCATCGATAGGCTTGAGAGGAGCATGAGGCTTCCTCGATTTCTCTCGTGCAGACACCTTTGATGAACTTGACTGACTGCTGTTCTTGTTTGCCGGAACTACTTCGGCATCTTTTTGTCTTTCGGGCACTAGGGCCGTTTCTTTTCTTGCATTTTTATCGGCGGGAGGCACAACAACTTCTTCCTCGGTAGCTTGTGTCACAATAGGTGGGATAGTTTCTTCTTGAGCCATCGGCTCATCAGGTTTCTCTTCTTCCTGTACCAACTGTGGGGCAGTGGTACTAGGAGCAGGATCAACATCCATCTGGGTAGGGGCACCAGATGATGAGACCGGGGGTGTTTCCTTTCGGGAAGCATTTAGCTCCCCCTCAATCTTATCACTTTTCTCTTTATGTTCAGTTTGCTCTGTTTGCATTGTCCTCGGAGGCGATGAATCTGGCTTCTCAACCTCAATTTCTTCATCAACTTCATCAGCTGGAGATTTCTTCTTGGGAGGTACATTTTGCTCATCAGTCCTTACTAGGAATATATCAACTTCTTCATGTTGCACTTGGGCAACTGGCTCAGGAATGAGAACCTCTTCAGTACCAGCTTGATGCATGAGTTCATCTTTGCGAGGTGGAGAAGGTGGTACTTGTTGCAAGGGTACATGGGAATCCATTGGGGTAGGATCAGCAGAGACGTTCTGAAGGCGTCGTTCCTTGTATGTTTTCTGCTTGCTTGCTCTTGCCATAGCCTTCTGACGCTTTTCCTCTTGAGCTCTTCTCCGAGCGAGATCTGCTTGGTGAGCAATCTCCTCGTTTCTCCTGTCACACAGTTGAGATACTTCCTTGTGCAGGCGAGAGTGCCACTCAATTTTATCATTTCGCAAGACGCTCAGAGCCTTGGTGAGTTCAACAATTTCTTTGTTCTTCTTTTTCCTTTCGAACTCAAATTTGGCCTCATTTCTCATTTGCTCGACAGCTTGTTTTTCTTTGACAACCTTGTTAAGCTTCTTAGAGATTTTCTTCAGCTGAATGAAATGCTTCGTTACCAATTCCGTAACATCATCGGGCAGACCCAGATTGCACACATCATTAGCATTTGCATCATAAGCAGCGCTGTCAATTACATCAATCATGAAATTGAAGTCATATTTTTGTTCCTCTGAGGGAGCAGGAACATTGAGCTTGGCCCTTTTGGCAGCCACATCTGCTTTCTCTTCTGACTGCAGCTTTCTCTTAGTAACTACACCTGACAAAGTTCTCGGAGCCGCAGAACCCGAAGGTTTATCAGTGGATGGCATGGGTGCATGCCTCGGAGACTTCCTCGGAGATGGCAATGTTTTCACTGGCAAAGGACTCATGTGTGGCTTGTTGAGAATGGCGGGACGATCATACAAGGGAATTTCATCAGCGGTTTCTTCATCAGATGACTCATCAGAGGAGTCGGGAACAGCCTTCTTGGTTCTCTTGGTGAGGGTTTTCTTTCGTGGTGCTCGAGGGGACACGGATTTCTTAGACTTGCTGCCCTTCGAGGCTGATGCACGTTCCTTCTTTTTCTGCACGTCTTGCTGGGTTAGCGCGACGTTTTTCGCTTCGACTTGATACTTCTTCGCTTCTCTGGCTTCACGTTTGGCCTTGGCTTTCGCCCTTTTGGCTACTTCCTCGGGAAAGTCAGCGATAGTTTTGAGAGAGTCAGGATGAGCCTTTGCTGGCGGTGGAGGCCTGACTTTTTCATCATCAGGGCCAATGCAATTTTCTGCAATGCAATCATTCCATGGTGGCGTGAAGGCAAATAGGATCTGGTACTTTTCACGAACATTTTCATATCTGTACAATTTGCCAGCCCAGTGGCGGCGAATTCTCTGCAACCTATTGTTGCGTTCTGTCATTGATTCTCCTTCAGGCGGAGTTTTGTAACTTTCGGGATCTGACATCTCAGCTGTAGTGTTCTTCTCTCTGCCACGACCACCCTTTTTGGGATTTCCATCGGAGAAGATGGTTAGAGCGTCAGTGACTAGTTCGTCCTCGGGCTGACTGTGAGCAGAAGGAATTTCATCCGAATCTTCTTCGGACACTGACTCTTGTCTCTTCTTCGGGCCCTTGGGTGGCTTTAAGGATTTTCCTCCTCCTGTCATTCTCATTCGTTTTGACCTTGGTGGAAACTGAGACAAATACCCTTCAGAATCAGAGTGTTCTTCCGAGATCTGTGACATGACCAACCTGTGAAAGAGAGTAGATGCGAGGGAAAAACAAGGTAGGGTCATAAGCATGCACAGAACCATTTTTTTGAATGAAAACGATTTTAGGAAGATTAGGGAACCCATGGGAATCCAAACAGATATCCTTGATGGATTTTATAAGCTAGCATCAGATGATACATGGCAGATTAAAAACCATCTAATCTTTCGGATAACACATATGCACCCAAGATGAGGAGATCCAGTACGAGGAAGAACTACAAACCGCACTGGGCAAGTCTTAATGATTTCTAAAGAACTACCGCGGTGAAATATATCTAGATAAATTGCGACGGTAAGAACTGTCCAAGAACACAGGGAGATGGAGACGAGCAGTTCCAGATCTAGGCGCCCTAACTTGGAAACTTAGATCAACTACGGCAATGCGGGAAGGAGGATTACCGCACTGGCGTGACCAACCGCGACGAGTCTTCACCGGAGTTGCACGGCGGGGCTACTCGCCGGAGTTGCTTCGAGCTCGGGCTTGGGAGGAGGTAAAACAAGGGTTTGCGCGAACGAAAGAGAAGACGCGGCGATAGGTATTTATAGATGGAGGGGTGAACCACCCTTCCGAAATCTATGGCCTACAGATGCGGGACGTTCCACATTCAACGGGCACGATCACGATCAAGGAGATCGTGGGCACATGGCAACCGTATCCTGCGAAAATCTCGAGAAGAGAGCGGGAGGTCGAAAGGTTTGAAGGGCAGAATGCCAAAATCGGATAAAAGTTCGAAGTTAATTTCTTTCGCGACCAAGGACGTCGGAGAGAGATTTACTTCAGATCAATTGCATGCTCATGACGGACAGCATAGATTTAGATGAGAGAGAATTGAAGGATAAAAAGGGTCCGAAACAAATCACTCAGGCAAACGAGAAGAAAAACACCAAACGAGGAGCTATGAGTGAGTTGTTCATCGGACAAAACACAAACACGGCGACTCAAACAACAAATCAAGAACAAATAAGCACAACGAACCAGCACCAACAATATAGATCTTAGGTTAAAAGATAAACGAATAGAATCCCTGAGAGCGTGTTCCTGCACGAAGAGTTAGTTGTTTCTCGCAACCCATGCTTGTGTGGGCAGCGCAGACCACATTTGTCTTGACAGAGCAGAGATGTTCCTTCGTTGGTCCCTGTAGTTTACCTGTTCATCTCGAGAGTAATCATACGAGTAAGCATTGAAATTACTCCCAGAGACATGAGCATATTGATTCGAGGAGATGCACATGTACTCCTTTTGTTGAGAGTTTGACTGATATCTGTTCGAAGAAGTTGCACTGTCGTACTGTGAGTGATCATAATTTCCTCGAAGAAAATTACTCTGCACATTCAGGTTAGCAGTGACAGATAAACTTTCAATAGTGCACTTCTTCACCCAGATTTGCTTCTTGGGTGATCCAAACCTGTAGTTAGTTCCAACATACCGAGCGAAAACCTTACCATTCTGTTGTTTGAACAATTTGTAGTTTGAGTCATCAGACTCGTCAGAAATAACAGGAATGGGTGAGTCATATCCGGACAGGAGCGCAGGTTCGAGAGTTTTGCTTTTGGCAAGAACCCAACTCGTTCGAGGATATTGCTCGGGGGTCCAGTATGTTCCATCATCGTTGAGTTTCCTTTCGAAACCCAATCCTTCTTTTCGGGGGTTTTTGTGTAGTATTGACTTCTTGAGCACATCACATAATGTTTGATGTCCTTTGAGGCTTTTAAGCATTCCTGTCTCAAGCAAGTTCTTTAGCCTGCAATTTTCATCAGAGATAGCAACAAATTCCTCGGGAGAGGGGTTAGGAATATCATTCGAAGTAGTTGCAATATTCTCGATGGTAGCATTGGATATTTGAGCAATTGAATCAGCATTGCAACGTTCTAGGCATTTTGAGCAAGGAGGCACAAAATCATCAGGAAAGTTGATAGATTGCTCGGCGAAGAGAGAAGCTTTTTCTTTCGCAAGAACGTTATAAGAATCTTTCAGTGACTCGAGTTCTTGATTCCTGTTAAGGAGTTCATCTGATAAACTCTCGAAGTTGACTGTTAGAGAATCATATCGTTCGGAAAGATCATCAAACGTTGAAGAAAAAGCATTATTCTTTTCAGTCAACTCTTGATTCTTCTTCATCTCTTCGACCAGTAATCCTTCGGTTTTCCTGAGATTCATCTCAAGTCGTTCCAGCTCATCTTGTTGAGATTTTGCAATCTTAACAAGTTTGGCAAGTTCAATGTATTCAGGGGTTTTGTGCTTTGCTGATACCTGATCCTTTGAAGTTTTTGCCATGAGACAGAATGCGATAGGTTCATCTTCACTTGAAGCATTTTCATCAGTGTCTGATTCGAAAGACTTCTCGGATGATTCATAGGCGACGAATGGATTGCCTCTTCCTAGATTTCTGTAGAACTCTTCGTCTTCTGATTCGGAATCAGATGATTGATCTTCAGATTCCATATTCATTTCTACACACACTCTAGTCAACTGTGATATCTTCTTCATATTTGATTCAATGGTTGCTCTTGTTTGTACGTTAGTGACTGGTCTCGACGAAGAAGATGATGCGGTAGTTTCATTTTTCTTCGAGAGCTTAGTGTGATGATCCACTTGAATGAATCCAGAGCAGTGACGATTAGTCCATCTGTTGCTGTGTTTTTCATCGTGTTCCCAACAAGGACAGTCTGCTATGAAGTGACCAGGTTGTTTGCACTTGAAGCACTTCATTTCTTTCGGTGGTAATTTGTTCGAAGATCCAGACGTGTCATCTTCATCATCATTTGTGAGACATAGATTCTGTCTTCTGAGATAGTTTAGTCTTTCGGTGAGTATTTCCATTTCTCTTGTGATAGAGTGTTGATTCTCAATATCTTCTTCTTGAGGACTGCCATAGTGTGAGAGAACTTCTCCTTCAATTTCCGAAGAGGATTCTTGCTGACCATTTTCAAGTTCCATCTTTTCTTCGTGAATGGATAGCAGCGTCATAACTTTGACGTAGTGAAGTTCTTCATAGTCTGGTCTTTGCTTGATTTCAGTCACGATTGGATCATAGGTTGCATCAAGAATGCTCAGCAGCTTGTTGACCACATCTCTATCGGTGATATCAGTTACTTCTCGTTGACGAAGTCTTTCAACAATGTTTGTCAATCGATCGGTGAGTTCCATAGCACTTTCCTTACGAAGACTTCTGAAACCAGCAAACATAGCATGAAGCATATCTGTTTGTTGATCTGTTCTGGCAATGAATTCTTCATGAACATTCTTGATGGCATCCCAGAGTTGCTTAGCAGTGTCTAGCTTTCGGAACCGAATAAAAATATCTCTAGAGATGCTGTCAGAGATAATATCTTTTGCTTGCGCATCCAACCGTATCATAGCTTCATCGGAAGTAGGGGCATCAGGGTGTTGAACAGTGTATCCATTTTCCACAATTTTCCAAAGTTCAATGTTGATGGCTTGAAGTCTAATTTTCATTCGATCTCTCCAGTAGATATAATCATTTCCATCGAAGATAGGAAACCTTTCAGAGAGCGAGGGTCTACCTGCATGCGACATACTCAAAACTCCAAGGTTGTTAGATCTTTAATAAGAAGAGACAGGGAGTACCCGCTCTGATACCAATTGTTAGGATCGAGAGTATATCGACCAGAGGGGGGGTGAATGGGAGATTCAAAATTTCTTCGGAATGTTTTGAACCGATCCCAAACACAGCAGCAGAAATTAAGTTCGGTAGCAACGCACTTGTTTTATCTCGCTATAGGGGACCAAATCTATCGGAGTAGACTGAAGCAATTCTATCAAGCGATGAATATCACAAGTCTGACATGGTCGATGGAAATGCAATTAACAATCAGAAACACAATTACGAGAGAAAACTAGATACGACTGTGATAGAAATGCACTGGGAATGATGACTAGGTGAAAGAATATAGCATGAATGAAATCACAGTTGTACAACACTTCGAAGTAAATCAGTCAGAGATGATGCAATATAATAACGAGAATCTGACAGACAATTGAAGAACTGTGATTGATCAGATTCAACTATCGGCACAGAGCACGAATGTTAACTGCTGAAGGAAATGCAGTAATGTGAAGCGAACCAGTGGTGCTCGATGGCGACAGAAGGATTTGGTAGACCAGTTCGCCCTTCTGCCAAAGGACTACGTCTGGTTGGAGGGGTTGTGATTTAACATAGAGGATAAACTCTCCTCGCCCTGTTCTCCATCAACTTCGGAGCTGATTAGACTCCAGTTGATTTCACTCGTGGTAGATACTTGTCGGCGATCTCCAAACCTTCACTGAAGATAAACTCTCTTCAGTTCTCTTCGCGAACCACAATACTCTTGGTTGCTGAAGATCTCGCTCGGTGAAGACAATACTCTTCGACACTCGAGCCGACACCTATCCGTCTAGAGAGTGGGCAGCTCTCAAGAGTAATAGGTACAAGAACCCTAACTCAGAACTACTGTGATGCTCAACCACTGTCTAAGTTTCGGTTCTTGATTTTTCTCTCGGTGGATTTTAAACTTAAATCTCTCGGAGAGGGGTTGCTCAATCAATCTTCTCAGAAATCTTAAGCAGAGCAGCCAACGGGCAACGTTGGAGCGGGGTGGCTATTTATAGCCGCAGCCTTCCCTGATGGGAAATGACCAAATTGGACATGTGGAGCAGCCAATGGCCGAACGACACGAGTCCAACGGTCGGAAATTGAGCACAACGGTAACATTACGTTCGGAGCAAGTAATGCTAACTCCTCAGTTTGAAACATATCTCCCACAGTGAAGAAGAACAGCGTCTCTTTCTGGTAGGTAATCATTCGAAGCATAAAGAGATTTCTCTCGGTCTCGCATAGGTTTGGGCTAAGCATCACAGCGGATCTAAGCTTCGAGAACCTATACCCCTCTTAATAGTACGGAGGTCCTATGACTCAAATGAATGAAAGAAGAATGATGAAAAGAATGCTACGTCTTCACTTCATCTTCGTCTTCCATCGCTGCAGTCAATTTCTTCGGACGCGATCACCGAACTGATTGCTTTACGTCAGCAATAAACTTTCGAGGGGTCATCTCCTTCACTTCATTCTTCTTCGACTAAGAGTCTGAAACGATGTAGCTCATTCATCTTCTTCGACATAGATAATCTTCGGTGAAGTTCCTCAAACTGATCACCTGAGACAGCATTCTCTTTGGCACTGCATGGACTATTTCTTTCTGTGTGCACTAGCAAACAAATCAGTCCATGCCTGTTTCTGTCAACAATCTCCAAAACGCATGAGGGCAAGTATTGCACCAACAAACCTGACGTTGGGTTTAAGCACCAACGGGAAGTAGTTGGTGAGTATCTTGTCGTCTCGAGCCCCGGCAGCCTGCACCGCAATGGTGTAGATGCTCAGGAACTCTGACGGGTGAGTCTTGCCGTCGTATTTCTCCGGCACCTCCGGTTTGAAAGTTCGGGAATTGGGCCACTGGACTCGACGCAGCTCACGGGTAAACGCTGGACAACCCACCTCGTAAGGCAAGTTACCAGAATACCCTGGCGTAGGCTCGTCCACAGTGGGTCCCACGTGCCTGTCAGATTGACGGCGTGCTTCCCGCCGCCGCTCGATGGTAGTTCGAGCGTCTTCTTTGTTCCGTTCCCGAAGAACTTGACGTTGATCGCGGCGAACCCGCGGATCAGACGACGCTGTGGAATCGTCATCACAGGCGTCGATCCGCCGAGTTAGCGACCGCTGTTGTCGTTGCGGAGGGGAGCGCATCGTAGTCGTACCGCCTCCGGTCTTTTCGTCATCAGCACGCACCGGCTTGGTGGACTACCGCCGCGAAGCCCCGCCTGCTGCGGCCTGTCATCATTAGCCAAGCTGATGAGGCTCTGAATAGCAGATCTCCACTCTTCTAGCTTCTCTGCACCGGGAGGGAAATCTAGGAGCAGCTGCGCTCGTGCCAACGCTTCTGCCAGTGTAGGCGGCGGCGAAAGGTGCAAAGAACGTGAGGTTCTCTGACTCCTAACTGTGTTAGAAGGAGCTCCATCACGGTCTTCCGGTCGCGCCCCGCTTCCACCGGCGTGTTGGCGTGCATGCTGGCCCCGCGCATCTTGGGAGTGATGCGCAGGGGTTTTTCCATGGGGGCGCCTGGAACCACCAACGTCGCGGCGCTGCACGTCGCGCACGACCTGAGAAGGCCGCGGCGCATGCGCCGGCATGGATGTCTTGGAAGGCGCCGTCCCGTCCTTGGAGTTCGCTGCGCCACCCATAGGTAGCACGGCTCCGTCCTTAGACCTGGCAGTATGCGGGTTGTTGTCGCTGTTGCGAACGATGCCGCTCGCCTGGCTCTGATCGCCAGAACGTCGTGGAGGCTCGAGATCTCCACCTCCTCCACCAGCGCCCACGCCATCGCCCGTCTGCGTGGGTACGGGCGGGCCGGACGCGGATGGATCAACCGCCGTAGCGCCCTTCTTCTTTGGAGCCATGGCGACGAAAGTGATCAAGAACTGGCGCGCTGACCGCTAGATCGGGTTCACGCAACCTTCCCCCCTACCTGGCGCGCCAAAGATGTCGGCGTACGACACCTATGGGATCATGCAGATCCCTTTTACGGTTCGGCTAGGGAGAAGATGTACACAAAGAGCGGATCCAACGATCAACGCGGGGATCGTTTACCCAGGTTCGGGCCGCTGAGTAGCGTAAAACCCTACTCCTGCTTTGGTTTATTGTGGGTCTTTGAGCTCAGGTACACGGAGCGCTTCTTGGTGAACAGTACACAAGAAGGGCGGCTACGCATGCAGCTGGGCTAGCCAATCCTTTCTTCTGTAGCTTCGCCTTGGGCCTCCTTTTATATGACAAAGGGGTAACCAACAGTGGCGAACAGCAAATACAAGAGGTGTAAAGTTACTACAGTGTTAACATGCTTATCCCTGACAACTTAGGACAAGCGCATTAAATGCTCTACTTAGGTGTCCCTTACTTTCTTGGGGATGGAAAAAGAGCCCGTCCCATCAGCACCGCTTAATCCCATCCACCGCTAGTGCCATGACACGCATCCAGGAGGACAAACCCTAAACGACAGGCTGGTCGCTGCGCTGGAGCGGTGGCAGGGCGGTGGGATCTTGCCGGGTGCGAGTCCTTGCCGGGTCCTCGTGAGCTTTCCCGGCAAGATCTTGCCGGGAACCCAGCCTTCGGCCCTCTGTCTTCTGATCATTGGCTTGAACGCCTTCTTGATAATCTTGTATTTGTTTCCAGCTATCCTCCGGTGGGTCTTGCCGCTGGTATGGCTACAACCGTCCGTGCACAAGTATGGGGTACTAAAAGACCCAAACTTTAGTACACCGACACCGAGGTCTGCCGGTTTTACCACCGACACCAATGCCAACAGATGGCTACCTTGACTCTGATGAAAATGGTAAAGATTTTGATCAAAAGGTATACCGTTCCATCATTGGCTCTTTATTGTACCTATGTGCATCTAGGCCAGATATAATGCATAGCGTTTGCATGTGTGCCTGATTCCAAGCGGCACCAAAGAATCGTGTCACCACGCTGTGAAGCAAATTCTTTGATATTTGGCTCACACACCAAAGCTAGGATTATGGTATCCAAGGGACTCGGAGTTTGATCTTGTTGGGTTCTCTGATTCTGACTATGCTGGAGACAAGGTGGATCGCAAGTCTACATCAGGCACTTGTCATTTTCTAGGCCGATCTCTTGTCTGTTGGTCTTTGAAGAAACAGAACTACGTGTCACTCTCCACTGCTGAGGCTGAATACATTGTTGCCGGTGTATGCTATGCACAACTTCTCTGGAGGAAGCAAACCCTCAAGGACTATGACATCAACAAGAATAAAGTACCCCTCCTCTATGACAATGAGAGTGCCATCAAGATCGCCCACAACCCTGTGCGGCACTCAAGGACGAAGCATATCCAGATTCGTCATCATTTCCTTCGTGATCACGTGCTCAAGGAAGACATTGACATCATTCATGTGAATACTGAAGATTAGTTAGCAGATATCTTCACGAAGCCTTTGGATGAGAAGACGTTTTGCAAGTTGCGGTGTGAGATAAATATCTTAGAATCCTCAAATGTCCAGTGAATGGACACACATCCTAACGCTTATCCAATATTGATGTCTTTGGTGCACAACACACGAAGTAACATATGTCTTCAATTCATGAAGACTTACACTCTAAGTGTGAAAAAATTAATGAGGAATTTGACTTTAGAGCACCACGACCAGTTGTGCGCCGTGTCTGGGTCCAATAATTCCTATACGGTGGGTAACGCCACCACCCTTTTCTCAAAGATTTTCATTTGTCGTTGCATCTTTTGCTATATCTTCGTGACTGTGTTCGTCTTCATGCTTTGCCAAAATCTTTTGATTCGCGATACATGTATATCTATGAGTTTGTCCTCAACAACATTCACTTATTGCTATACCTTCAAGTTGATTTTTCTGCCCTAAGTGAATGTGATCAGACCCTTACCTCTCTGTGCTCAACTTTCCCAAACTACTCTAAATCTTCATATGCATTCTACTTGACACATGTCGATTGTCTTCACTATGTCCTTGACAGTCGAAGATTTTGAGACCAAAAATTTAAAATTTTCTATCCTTATCCGATTTGGACAGTTACAACAGAAGCCGGTCCGATTTCCCGCCCACGTCGCTGGGTAGTGGAGATAGTGGGTAAATGTGTGTCAGTTTTTACTGCACATGCAAGCCACTCGTCACTCAGATACGTAGCGCCAAGGGCATTTTTGTCCAAAATCTATGGATGCCAGTTCGCGTTCCCCTTCTATAAATACCCCTCGCCACAGTCATTTATTTTAGTCCCGCTCATTCACTCTCACCCCGAAACCCTAGCGCCACCGCTAGATTCCATCATCGTCGGAGAAAAAGCGCTTCGCTGCCGCAACTCCTCCGTCTTCGTACTCACACCGGCCGCGGATTGTCTTTGCTCCACCGCCGCCGTAGCTCTCTGCCACCTCCAAGTTAGGGTGTGGTAGATTGGACTGCTCGGCTTCGCTTCCTCGTTGAGTTATTCTTCCTCTATTCATCCGTGCGGTAATAAAAACTCATTTTTATCGTATGTTTGATCCGTTTGGTTTCTACGATATCCTCAAATGTTGTTTCTCCACTTCTATTTAAACAACACTTATCATTCCCTCTCATATTTCACTAATTTTTTCACTTGTGCTACATGAATCGTATGATTCCTCACTTGTACCTATTCTCAAATTCGTACAAATATGGAACCAACATATCACACACAAAGTGAATGTCTACTCCGTATGAGGTCATTATCTTCAAACTGATTAATCTTCAAAATCCTGAGAATGCCTATGACCTCTCCTATTTCCCTTGCATCTCAAATTCCTTCCCACGTACATGTCCGCGACAAAATCACTAGGTTCTCATAGTCTGAATTCATTTGCAGACTACTTGTAGTTATAGCTTGAATCACCTGAAGCTAGTTCCCGCTGTATCAGTTTTGTGAAGCCAAACATTAGTATAAACCCAATGGCCGAAGAAAATTCTCCCGGAGCAAGGAAAGGTGGAAGACTGTGTTGTCGGTACCGTGACTACTGGGTTCACGGACCCAACTACGCATGCGCCACGGTCGCGTCTGGTCAAGACCCAAGAAGACAGAAGAGTTGCTCATCATAGGTTTCTTTCCTCCTAAGCAGTGGTGGTATTCAAATCTTCTTCAAGAAGCTACATCAACAATCTCTCCAAGAAAGGGGCTCAGGCTCCATGGTGGCATGCAGATCTTTACCAAAGATCTGCATAGTCACCATCCCAGCCCACCAAAGGTGGAAGAAGCGAGACGGAACCACCCGGCAACGACTCCAGATGGCCAAGACCCGGGAACAACCACATCCGGCAACGACCACCTCCAGCTGGCCCGCACCCAGCAAGCGTCGACAGCAAGCTATCACCACTCCCACGCATGGCGCGCCTGTTCTGTGCTCATAGAGCTTTTGTGCCACGCGGTAGGAGGCCAGGCATGCCAGCAGAAGGACAAGATGTGAGGGATGAATCACCCCCTCTCCCCACCGCATGGAACACTCCTGTATAGAGGCATGTCACACCCTTTGCAGGAGGCACCATGGTTGGTGGTGACAAGACATGCGTTCATTCGCAGAAAGAAGAAGGCGAAGACACTTCATCAAGCATTTAATGCATATACCTACCTGGTCGGACCCAGGCAACTTCCTTAGTGGTGAAGCCATTGTGGTACTCCTTAGACTATAAAAGGAGGACCTAGCTACTAAGGAGGAAGGAAGAAGAGAGGGAAAAGAGGGGAAGAAGGAGAAATAAGGTTGGAAACTTGGTAGAACACCAGTAGGAGCACACTACTCTTCCCGTTCCCGGGAAGGACTTGTAGCTCAATACCCACCTAAAGAAAACCACACACAAAGTAGGAGTAGGGTATTACGCAATCATGCGGCCTGAACTTGGGTAAATCACCGTGTCATTTCATGCATTTCAGTCGTGATAGATCCTCACCTCCGCGCCCCACTCACGAATCAACAAGGGGACGTTCACAGTCCACAGTGTCTCTCATGTGTTCCGCACAAGTGCGACGACATTTGGCGTGCCAGGTAGGGGGGGCGCTCGTGCGGATCTACATCAACAAAGCCGCTGGCGTCCCTGGTGACGCCGGATTCACCACCATCTTCACCAACCTTTCTGTCTTCAAGCAAGGATGGCCAGAGTGCGGCTGCCTAAGCCTGCAGTCGCACGCCCAACACACCACCAGAAGCCCGGCAACGGTCAGCGGCAGAAGGGTGTCCTGCCTCGCCCTCGGAAGTATCGCTTGCCTGGCAAGGCCTAGGCTGCTCGGTTCACTCCCGGGGGCTGTGAGGCGGGACACCACCCCTGGTGCCCCCATGCGGCGATCGCGAAGACCACCCGCCTTGGGAAAGGTCTCGTGGTGGCTCGTCCCACCTACATTTCACTCCGCTACCACAAGCAGCCAAGCGAATCCCTTCGGGAGTACATCCGACATTTTCGCTAGATGCAGGACGGGATCCGCAGTCTACCCGTCGACTCCATCATCACGGCTTTCTACCTTAACGTCCGCAGTGCCAGGGTACGCGAAGCGATGGTGGTTCACTGGGTGCATACGGTGGTAGATCATTACTCTCTCGCTTACAAGTGCGCCCGGGCGAAGGAAACCAGCAACCTCTGGGGGGTTGGCGGAAGCCGGCTTGCTGTTTCGCGACCTGATTCAGTGCTGCAACGGGCGTTCATGGGATCTGAGCCATTAAGAAGGTCGACCGAGCTGAAGAACTCCTTCACCATTGTCGGGCCCATGGAACCCGGGGTATCCAGGCCTGTCTGCCTTTGGCCCAGGGCGCAACGCCTGGCGTGGGCCCAAGGCTCCTCATGAGGCCTTGGCCTCCCGAGGCCCCCTCCTCAGGGAGCGGGCAAGCGAGGCTCAGCACCTCGACCAGCAGCCTCACGAGGTCCTCTCGCGAGGCGACCTCCTGAAGTGGCCTCCCGAGGGCGCACGAGACGAAGGCCGTTCAGCGGAGCCGCGTGGTCTGGGGCCCATCACGTGGGTGACGCGCGTGGCGACGAGCAGCGACAGAGGCCGCGCCAGCAGGCGCGGATGAAGATGGTTTCCTATTTTGTGTTAAGGGAGCAGGGCCAGATACCTACTCCCCAAAGCGACCCCAAAGATTGCCTGATCGGCGAAGGAAGACCAAGACGGCGGGCGCACAGGGCGGAGGTCATCACCGAGCCCACCGGCGCGTCATGGATCACGCTTTGGCAGGCGAAGACCGCCTTTAGTCAGGATAGCCTGAGCGCCTGTCCCCTTTCAAAACCCGCCAAGTGTGGCAGCCCTTCCCGCCTAAGTTTCAAGGGGGAAGAGGACCGATGCGGGTATAAGGGGGGCAGAGCAGCCATTATAGGACGATCCCCGGTTCCCATCACCCTCGACCATGTACTCTCTCTCTCTCTCGCACCAGAGCAATACCAATCAAGTAGGAGTAGGGTCTTACACCGCAAGGTGGCCCGAACCTGGGTAAACCGCTGAGTCCACGGTCCGTCCCTCGCTAGCACGCTCTCGCCGTAGCCTCGTCGTCGCTTAGCCGTGGTAGGAGACGAAGTGGTAGAACGAGCTCACCCCAGTGTTCGAACCTTTGGGTCCCCGGAGCCCGACTTCCGACATTTTGGCACGCCAGGTAGGGGTGCGCTACTATTCTTCCGCTCCGCCCTCTGCTCCACCAACCCCATGGCCGACGCACGTTGCGAGCGCGCCGAGTGCAGGGCTGGCCGCGTGGCTCAGACGGAGCTAGTGGCCCGCGGCAATCGCCGCCGCCCCAAAGCCGAGGCTGCTGCCGCCACTGACCCCGCTGACCATCATGTTTGTGCCCATCATGTTCCTCTAGCTTGCTATTTTGATGCTTGCAAAGTGCTATGATGCTGTTTTGGGCAGATTGCTATTATAACTTGTGTTAATTGTATTTTCTGAACCGTTGCTCCGTTTTGGTCATGCCCTATATGAAACTTGCTTAGATTTGTGTGTAGTTTCATAATGTCATGTTGCATCCTTGATTTGAGTATTTATCGTTGATGTTTGCATGCATTTTGCATTATTGCCATGTTAAACTTGTTTAGCTCATATCTTCTAGACCGTAGCTCCGAATTAAATGTTCTACATATGTAACTTGATTAGAAAAACGTGTAGATCATCATGGTGCATGTTAACTTGTTGTTTAACAACTTCAACATTGTGCTTAATTCACATCAGTACCAATTTCAAAATTTGCATATGGGGAACTTCCGAAATTGTTATTTGTGTTTCCGGCCTCATTTAAACTTGCCTAGTTGTATGGATTGCTTATGCTTCATCTCTTGCCATGTTTAAACAACATTTAACCTTGTCATGCATCATATTTGGTTGTGCATCATGCCATGTTTATGCTTGTGTGTTTACCATGTTGTTTGCTTCTTTCCGGTTGTGCTTCTTCTCGATAGTTCCGATTTCATTGTGATTGTGAGGACTCGTTCGACTACGCTTGTTCGTCTTCTTCATGGACTCGATCTTCTTCCGAGCGGGATTCCAGGCAAGATGATCATGACCTTGGATATCTCTACTATCTTTGCTTGCTAGTTGTCTCGATGCTATCGCTATGTCGCGCATCCTACCACATATATGTTAGCCTCCCATATGCCATGATACAGCCTCTAACCATACCCAGCAAACCGTTGTTTGTCTATGTTACCGCTTTGCTCAGCCCTTTCTTATAGCGTTGCTAGTTGCAGGTGCAGTTGCAGGTTGTTCCATGTTGGGACATGGATATCTTGGGATATCACAATATCTATTATTTAATTAATGCATCTATATACTTGGTTTTGGGTGGAAGGCTCGGCCTTTTGCCTAGTGTTTTGTTCCACTCATGTCGCCTTAGTTTCCGTAATACCGGTGTTATGATCCTTGATTAGCGTTCCTAACATGCTCAGGGGAATGGGACCCTCTTGACAGTTCGCTTTGAATAACCGCTTCCAGCAAGGCCCAACTTTGGTTTTAACATTTGCCAACATAATAATACTGAATTAAATAATTAATATGCATAGGGAGTTAGCGCTACCCGGGGATTCTTAATTCAACATAATATAGGTGGGCCAGTGCCGATGGTGTTGGTCCGAAACGGGTAGACTGCGAGGCCACCACGGGGAAACTCGAGGCATTGGTTTTACTCATAGGATGTCCCATCCGGTCGTGGCCTGAGACGAGATACGCGCGGCTACTATCAGGGTGTCGGCACGCCAGGAGGTCTTGCTGGACTTGTGTTACCATTGTCGAAATGTCTTGTGCACCGGGATTCCGAGGATACTTCGGGCTGACTCGAGGTTGATCGGGTTTTCTTGAGGTTGAGGTCTTTCCACCGCAGCTTGTGTTGGTTTGTGATGGACCAGGTTGGAACTCCCCTGCAGGGTTAAATCTTACACGAGGCCGTGCCCGCGGTTATGTGGCGACTTGGATATTTATAACCTCTGGTTGTAGAGAACTTGACACTAAATTCTAATTAAAATACACCAACCGCGTGTGTAACCATGATCGTCTCTTTTTGAATAAGTTCGAGAAGAGAACACGGTGGGGTTATGTTTGACTCGTAAGTAGGTGTTCAGGATCACTTCTTGATCATTACTAGATTGCGACCGTTATGCGTAGTTTACTCTTCTTATTCTTGTACTCATAAGTTAGCCACCATATATTGCTTAGTGCTTACTGCAACCTCACCACCTTACCCTTCCATACCCATTAAGCTTTGATAGTCTTGCTACCCATGGTTATGGGATTGCTGAGTCCTCGTGGCTCACAGATTACTACAACAACAGATGCAGGTATAGGTAATGCGATGATTTGACATGAGAGCGATGCGCGTTTACTTTTGGAGTTCTTCTTCTTCGTTGATCTTGGGATAGGTTCCTGGTTGGCAGCCTGGGCTAGCAGGGTGGATGTCGTTCTTCTTTTTCGTTTGTTTTCATCAGTAGTCAGATTCTGCTCTTCCGTATGATGTTTGCTATGTATTGATGTATTCATTTGATGATTGTATGTATTTGTATGTATCCCCATCTGTCATGTGTATGGTGCGATGTAATGATATCCACCTTGCAAGCGTCTTCAATATGCGCTTCTATCCCTGGTGGGACCTCCGAGTTCCTCGAGGATAGGATCGCATATTGGGCGTGACAGCCGAATTCTAGCCCGACATGACTTTCGGCTTGTTAAAGGCCGGTTTTGTCTGTGGGCCCACTTATGTCCCGATTGGCTTTCGGCCTGTTAATGGCCCGACATGGAAATGGGCCAAGACTCAACTGACGTTTGTTTCGGCTGCTAGTGGCCCGTGGGCTCGTTTCCATTATTGTGGCCCTATCGAGCTTTCGGCCTGTTAATGGCCTGGTAAGAGCCCATGTTACGATGGGCCCACATTCGAGCCCAAAATCCAATTCTGCCACGGGACGACCCATGATTGTAACGGGCCTCGTAGATTGGACCATCCGAGCCATTATGGGCCCACGTAGATTGGGCCTGTTGGACCCCATTTCAACGATAGCATATATAATAACAAAGAATTATCCTACTCTACAATCCCCTAAAAAAACCTACACTATACAATAAAGAGATTAAGGCATAGAAACGAAGAATAATCCTACACCATACAATAAAGAAATTACAGTAGATTACATCCACTGGGCATCATAGTTCGCCAACAGTGATAATAAAGCGTAAACAAACAGCAAATTACATACACTGGGCACATACAGCTCATACATCATGGACGCCATCAACACAACTTACCATTTGAACTATAATCTCTTCAGAAAATAGAATTGGCCGGATTCAGATACCACAAATTTCAGTCTGCAAAATCTCCACTTTCTTTGTGGTTTCCTCGGTCTCACGTTTCATTTTTTTGAGTGTTGCATCTTTTGTCTGCACCTCCAATCTCAACATGTTGATTAAATCTTGAGACTCATATGCATGCTGTCTTGCCACCTCTAGTTGATGCTCTAGAACATCAGCACATTCCAATTCCAATCCATAATCAATTGGTAACGGCCATGCCGCACTGCTCTGAGAGCTTTGTGTTGATGTCACTTTATCCTGCGCGGGCCAGCGCCATGGCTCGCGCGCGCGGGAGCCGTCCGGCAACGCATCCTCACCGGAACCCGATGACGCGAGCTGCCAGATCGTCCGGCGCACCACGCCCGACACGCGCGTCATCCTCGAGCAGTAGCGCCAGCGTCATGACCGCACCATCCAAGAGGTCGCCGCCGCCGGGCGCCAGAACCGCGCCGCTCTCGCCGGTGGCGTCGCCTCCAGCAGCGAGGGCTGCAGTGCCTTCACTCGCGAGCTGCGCCGCGTGGTGTCGCCCGTGAAGTTCAAGCCCGAGCTGCAGCCCCGCTAGGACGGCACCCCCAACCCCATGGAGTTCCTGTAGCTCTACTCCTTGGGCATCGAGGCTACGCGCGGTGATGACAAGGTCATGGCGAACTGGTTCCCTATGGCCCTCAAGGACGCCGAGTGCTCGTGGTCGATGAATCTTCCCGAGGCCTCAATCTCCTCATGGTCCGAGCTTTGCAGGCAGTTCGTCGCCAACTTCAACGGCAGCTACGAGCACCCCCTCATGCTCAATGACATGCGCGCCGTGCGCCAGCAACCTGATGAGACTCTCCGCAAGTACATCCAGCGCTTCAGCCAACTGCGCAACAAGATCCCGTGCGCCTCTGATGCCGCGATCATCTCCACGTTCTCCTCCGGTGTCACGGATGTTCGGATGCGCGAGAAGCTCGCCATCAACGATGAGCTCGACACCACGGTTGAGCTGTTCGACCTCGCCGACAGGTGCGCCAAGGCTAAAGAGGGCCGCCTCTTCACCCACAATGACCCAGACGCGGCACCCGACGCCGCCAAGGCCAAGAACAAGGACGCCAAGCGCAAGGGGCCTGCCGTGCTTGCGGCGGAGCCTGAGCATAAACGTGGCCATGACCACGGTGAACCCAAGAAGGACGGCCGCCCTCACTGCGCCTACCATAACATGCACTCCCACAGCACCGAGGACTGCCATGAGCTCAAGTTGCTTCGCGAGGGCCGCCAGGACCTGCACGGCAACCGCAACGATCACGGCGCTGGCCGCGGAGGCGGCCACAACGGCAACCACTAGGGAGACCGCAACAATGGCAACAACTTCTGGCAGGGCTGGCGCGACCAGCCGCGGCAGGCCAACCCTCAAGCCAACGCCGCCCTGCCGCCGCTGCCGCCGCCGCCGCCTGGCAGGAACAACGGCAATCGGTCTGACAAGGGCGCTGGGGGCTACCAGGAGCCTCGCGAGGTGGCATGCATCCTCGGCGGGGCCCAGGCCCCTCCATCCAACCGCCACTTCAAGCATTTCTCTCGCGAGGTGAACGCGGCCCTCCCGAGGCCTGAGGCTTCTCAGCCCTCAAGTGGTCGCAGTATGCTATCTCCTATGACTCCAAGGACCACCCCAAGTCCACGGGGGCTGTGGGTGCGATTCCCATGCTGTGCACTCCCACCATCAGCAACGTCGCCGTCACCAAGACGCTCGTCGACGGAGGCGCAAGCCTCAACGTGATCTCCATCGAGACCTTTGAGAAGCTCCAAGTGCCCTATGAGCAGCTGATGCCGACGAGGCCCTTCTCAGGCGTCACTGATGGCTCGACCCTTCCACTGGGGCAAGTGCGCCTCCCCATCACCTTCGGCACCCGCAAGAACTACCACACCGAGCTCATCTTAGGCTAAACCGCGCTCGCCAAGTTCATGGCGGTGACCCACCACGCCGACAACGTCGTCAAGATGCCGAGCTGCAGCGACATCATCACAATCCGCTGCGATGAGAAGTACGCGGTCTGCTCCCTCGAGCGCGCCTACAAGGCTGCCGCCGCAGCTTACCCTGATGACGAGGACAACGCCGAGCCTGCCGAGGCTGCACCCGCCAAGAAGAAGCAGCTATTTTCTCAAGCACGCGCCGAGACAAAGAATGTGTCGGTGGATGGCAGTGGCTCCGGGCCCGCCTTCATCACCGGCACTGGCCTCGACCCCAAATAGGAAGGCGCTCTCGTCGCCTTCCTCCGGGCAAATGCTGATGTGTTCGCCTTGACAGCAGCAGATTTGTCCAGTGTGCCGAGGGAGGTGATCGAGCACCACTTAGCGGTGTGCCCCAACGCGCGCCCCGTCAAGCAAAAGGCGTGGCGCCAAGCACCAGAGAAGCAAGAGGTCATATTCCAAGAAGTCCAGAAGCTGCAGGAGGCAGGAGTCCTCCGAGAGGTGCGCCACCCCATGTGGCTCGCCAACCCAGTCGTGGTTCCCAAGAAGGGCGGCAAGGAGCGAATGTGCATCAACTTCACGAGCCTCAACAAATCCTGCCCCCAAGATCCCTTCCCGCTCCCGCGAATTGACCAGATCGTGGACTCCACCGCCGGGTGTGAGTTGCTGTGTTTTCTGGACACCTTCTTAGGCTACCACCAGATCAAGATGGCGACGGAAGACGTGGAGAGAACGGCCTTCATCACCCCCTGCGGGATATATTGCTACATTTGCATGCCCTTCGACCTGAGGAGCGTGGGAGCCACCTTCCAGAGGCTGATGCGCATCGCCCTTGGGTCCCAGATGGGAAGAAACGCGGAAGCCTACGTCGACGACATTGATGTCAAGACGCGCGAGGCATGGTCCCTCATCGCGGACCTCGAAGAAACCTTTGCCAACTTGCGCAAGGTCAACCTCAAGCTCAACCCCGCCAAGTGCGTCTTCGGAGTCCCTTCCGGCAAGCTGCTTGGCTTCCTGGTCTCCCACCGCGGCGTCAAAGCCAACTCCGAGAAGATCAAGGCCATCGAGCGGATGCACCCTCCCCAGAACCTCAAGGAAATGCAGCGCCTGGTGGGTTGCATGGCCTCGCTCGGGCACTTCATCTCCAAGTTCGGTGAGCGAGCCCTGCCGTTCTTCAAGCTCATGAAGAGATCGGGCCCCTTCAAGTGGACTGCCGAAGCTGACGCAGCCTTTGAGGACCTCAAGAAGTACCTGCCGAGCCCACCCATCATGGTGGCACCACACTCCCGCGAACCCTAGCTCCTGTACCTAGCAGCTACACCACAGACAGCCAGCGCAGCCCTCGTGGCAGAGCGAGAAGAGCTTGTCTGCGTCAAGAAGAAGCCTGCCTCACCAGCACTTGTCGAGGCTGCATCAACGTCCACCGAGGCCGCACCATCACTTGCCGAGGACCTTCTTCAGGAAGCCTCTAACGAACCGCCTCCCGAGCCTCCTGAGCCTCCCGGAGAACAAGCTACCGCTACAACTATGCGCCTCATCGAGCACCCCATGTACTTCGTTAGCACGGTGTTGCAGGATGCGCGCGAGCGCTACCCCATGCAACAGAAGCTCCTCCTCGCGCTCCTCATCGCCTCCAGGAAGCTGCGCCACTACTTCCAGGGCCACCCCGTCAAGGTGGTCACGTCCTACCCACTGGAGCAAGTCCTGCGCAGCTCCAACGCCGCTGGCCGCGTCGCCGAGTGGAACATCGAGCTGCAGGCCTTTGAGCTGGAATTTTGCACCACAAGGACGATCAAGGGCGCAGCCTTGGCGGACTTCGTGGCGGAATGGACGGATCCACATCAAGAGGAGCCTCGCGAGGATGAATCCCTCCTGCCTGGGGATGAAGCACCTGGTGGCTGGACCATGCACTTTGATGGCGCATTCTCCCGGCAGGGCGCGGGGGCTGGCGTCATGCTCACCTCGCCGACAGGAGACAAGCTCTACTACGCCGTCCAACTCTGCTTCAAGCATGACGACAAGGTCTCCAACAACATCGCGGAGTATGAAGGCCTCATCGCTGGCCTCAAGGCTGCCTTCGCTCTTGGCATCAAGCGCCACCTCATCAAGGGAGACTCGCAACTTCTCGTCAACTTCTCCAACAAAGGCTACAACCCAAGGACGAGCACATGGCTGCCTACCTGGAAGAGGTGCGCAGGCTCGAGAAGTGTTTCCTCGGCCTGGACCTCCAACACATCCCACGCAGTGGCAACAAAGAAGCAGATGACATCGCCAAGCGAGCATCTCGCCACGAGCCTCAAAACCCCAGCGTCTTCAAAGAAAGGCTCCTGAAGCCATCAGCTACGCCACTTGCCACCAGCGCCATGGCACCTCATGAGGAGCTTCCGCCCGCACCCCCCACAGGTGCGCCAGACTGTGGCCCATCTTCAGGCGCTCGCCTGCTGCTGGCGCTGGAGCCCCAAGCGGACAGTTGGGCCGCGGAGTTCAAGACCTACTTACAGAGCGACATCCTCCCAGAGAAGGACTCAGAGGCAGAGTGTGTGGCTCGCCAAGCCACAGCTTACTGCTTGAGAGATGGCGATCTCTACCGCAGGCGCCCCAATGGCGTCGCATTGCGGTGCATCTTCGAAGAGCAAGGACACGAGCTGCTTGCCAACATCCATGGTGGAGACTGCGGCCACCACTCTTCGTCGTGAACCCTCGTCGGCAAGGTGTTCCGCAGCAGCTTCTACTCGCCCACAACACTTCAAGACATCACCGAGCTGGTCCAATCCTGTGAAGCCTGCCAATTCCATGCCAAGCAAATCCACCAGCCGGCGCAAGGCCTCCAAACCATTCCCCTCTCATGGCCCTTTGTGGTCTGGGGGCTGGACATCCTAGGTCCCTTCCCTCGCGCGGCTGGCGGCTACCGCTACCTCTACATCGCCATCGACAAGTTCACCAAATGGGCAGAAGTGGAGCCTGTTCGCACCATCCCGGCAGGATCAGCCGTCAAGTTCATCAAGGGCCTCGTGAGCAGCTTTGGCGTCCCCAACCGCATCATCACTTACAACGGCTCGCAGTTACCCAGTGGCCTCTTCAAGTCATACTACGCCAGCCTTGGCACGCAGATCTGCTACGCCTCTGTGGCGCACCCCCGAAGCAACGGCCAGGCCGAACGCGCCAACGCTGAGGTCCTCAAGGGCCACAAGACTCAAAGCTTTAGGAAGAAGCTCACAGCCTGTGGCAAAGGTTGGCTTGACGAGCTCCAGTCCGTGCTATGGTCGATCCACACAACAGCGACCAAGCCTACCGGTGAAACACCTTTCTTCCACGTTTATGGGGCAGAAGCGGTCCTCCCATCTGAGCTCAAGCATGGGTCCCCGCGAGTCCTCGCCTTCAACGAAGCTCATCAGGACGGATCGCGGGAAGCTGATTCGCTCCTCCTCGAGGAAGCACATTGCCAGGCCACCATCCGCGCCGCCCGGTATCAGCAGGCGCTGCGTCGCTATCACAGCCGCAACAAATTCCCCCGCACACTTGAAGCTGGCGATCTTGTCCTGCGAAGGATCCTCTCCAGAGAAGGACTACACATGCTCTCACCCATGTGGGAAGGCCCTTTCAGGGTCGTGCATGTTTCCCGGCTTGGCGCAGCACGGCTGGAGACGGAGGAGGTTGTTCCGGTACAAAACACATGGAACATCCAACACCTCCACAAGTTCTACCCGTGACCTCACGCGTACAAACGAAATGGAGTTGTACATGCTCCGGAGCCTCTCTTTGCACTGCCTAATGGGCCCGCGAGAGCTCCCTCCCACAACCTAGTGGAAGCCCCATGCTCAGCACTGGCGGAACGATCGATCTGAGGGCGCCGCCTGGCTGCACCATCCTCAAGCTGTCCCATGTCTGTCACGGCAGCCTCTTCTTTTTGGATGTGAAACTGAGGGCGCCGCCTGGCTGCACCATCCTCAAGCTGACCCGTGTCGAACATGGCAGCCTCATCTTTTTGGTTGTGTAATGAACCTATTTTTATGCAACAGTAAAGCTTTATTTCCTAAGTATCATGTGTGTCTGGTAAGTTATTTACTTCAGGAGTCGTGCGCGCTCGTGATCTCCCTCCTGCGCCTCACACGAGCGGGGACTGGACACGGTGCCTGCACTCGGGCCAAGCCCAGCAGCGCTGTCAAACCCAAGTGACTGAGCTCTGGCCCGCGGGCCTGCTCCCGTGCACGTCACCTCACCAAGGTCCTTGGTACTTTGTCTCCTCGCGTGACGCCCACGAGCGAGCCAGCAAGCGCGCACTGCTCCTCCATTTGTGAAACTTGTCAAAGCATGTTGTCGCAGAGACAAGGCACACAGAAGGCCTCGTGAATGCTGCTTCGCGAGGCAATCACGATTCATCGCCTCTACAAGCCAACAGGAAGCTTCGCGAGCGCTGCCTCGTGAGGCGGCCTACGGCACCCATCCCCACCAAGTACCAGCGTGAGGCCTCACGAGCGAGAGCCTCATGAGGTGCACTCCGCAAGCCACGGCATGGCAAGCGCCACACTCCGCAAAAGCTAAGTCTAAAAAACACCTCCTGAGCCGCTCTCAGCGCCTCTCAAACTCTTCTCTCCTCGCAGACTCATTGAGTGCTGATGTTTTCTCCTTCGCGCAAGCCGCTTGCACGCCAAAGGGGGGCTTCCTGAGCATCGCGCCTCGGGAGCCCTTACTGCCTCGCAGAGCCCTACACCCTCTGGCCTTGTCTAGGCACGCGTCCTAACATACCAGCGACGGTCGTAGCTCGCTCGGGGGCTGGGTCCTGACGACGTAGAGCAACAAGGCAAGCAAGAAGAGAAAAATAGGCCTCACGAGGATGCCTTACGAGGAACACGAGTTAATACAAAACGACAAGTGATTAGCTAAATCATACAGACCATGTATTTACGCCCCCACGGGGCTACATCTATTCTGATGCAGAACAAGGAGAAAATAAAAGATCTATGAGGACAGGGCATCGTCGCCGCCATCGTCGCCGACGTCGTCGCCATCATCTTCGCCGTCGCTAGCCTCGCTGGAGCTCTCGCCACCATGAGAGAACTTCGCGACCAGGGCGGCCACATGGTCCTCCACCTCCCATCCAAGCCCATCGCGAAGCTCCGGGGGAACGGGGGCCATCACCCTCTAGAAGTCGAAGGCGGCTTCGGCGCGGAAGATGTTGCTGAAGCCCTGCGTCGCCGCCTGGCTGAGGAGCTCGCGGCACTCATCCACGATGATGCCGTTCACCCGCTTGGCCCCTTCTTCCAGCCTCTCCACAAGCTTGGTGAAGAAGTCGAGGTAGCTGGCATCGTTGTCCTCAAGAGGGCCCATGAGCCTCTCCTGGCAGATGGTGGCTAGGGCGTCGCAGGCTCGAATGGAGAGGGCGTGGAACATCTTGGCGCGCTTGTGCTGACGCCCACGTGCTCGAGCCGCCTCGTCCCTGGCATGCTCGATGACGTTGGAGACGCTGCCCACCTGCTGCTGGAGGGAGGCCAGCTCCCCCTCCGCGTCCGCCTTGGCCTTCAGCTGACGCTTTCGGCTGCCCTCTGCCTCTGTCAGCAGCTCCTTGAGGCCAGCGATCTCTGCCTTGAGCTCCTCGCGCTTCGTGGTGAAACAGTCCTCCTGAAGCTTTAGCTTCTTGGCATAATCCCCGGCAAGCGCGTGGCGATTCCTCTCGGTTTTCGCATCAGCATCTACCTGGATCTTCTTCTCCTTGGACTCTAGCTGAGCGTTGGCCCTGGCCATGCGCTGGTCATAGGAGGCCTGGGCGGCAGCCACCTGGCGGTCCAGCGTCTCCAGGCGCTCGCGCTCCGTGGCCTGCTCGGTTGCCGTCCTCGCGAGCTCTCGCTCGCGGATCACGACATCCGCCTCACGACCCACAAGAGCCTCGGCGCGCTTGTCAAGCTCGCCCTCGCGGGAGTCGAGCTCCTCCTCGCGAGTTGTGACAGTGTTCTCCCACGCCTGCAGCAGAACTGACTGGGGCGGCAGACTGCTCCCGCAGCACCTTCGCATGGGCCTCCATAGCGTCGCGGTGCCTGTCGGCCGCGTCGGCCTCCCGGACGGTGCTCTCGAAGATCTCTTTGGTGTCGAAGGCGACCTTCTCGCACTTCTCCCGCGTGGCCTCGTCCCGACGTCGGCCCAGCATGATGGCGACATCGAGCTGCCGCCACCCTTCCACCAGGCGCAGGTACTCGTCGACGAGGCGCACCTCCTCTGCTTGCAGGTCCGCTTCAAGGGCGTTGATCGCCGCCCTAGCATCCTGCAGGGCCCCGCGCTGGAGCACGGCACTGCTGCTCACGAGCTGCAAGGCCCAACCCGAGCTTGGCTCTGCGCCGCCCTCCGCCGTCATGGCCTGGGAGGGCCCGGCGCCGGCCCCCTCCGGGCCTCCATGTCTGCGCTCCCTTCGGGAGCCGCATCACTCGTCAGGGGCGGGGGGCTCATCGGGGTCTCCTCCTCGTCTTGCTATGGTGGCGCGCTCCGCGGGCTCGCCACGCCCGCCTCGGGAGCCTCGCGCACCGGTGACCGCTGGGAGCTGGCCGAGGCACCTTCAGGGGCGCCAGCCTCCTTGGCAGGGGCGGAGTTCGGCGAGGGGATTGGCTCTTCAGCCTCCCCCATCGTGGCATCACCTCCCGCGCCGGGCACCTCGGGAGGCGCGGCCCCGCCTCCGGAGGCCACCTCCCAAGGCTTGTTCACCTCAGCCTCAAGAGGCACATCCACGCGCGGCTCGGGAGGCGCCGCGTGCTCCTCCTCCACTTCCGCGTGCCCCGTCTCGGCTTCGGGGCGGCGGGTGGCTTCTTCACGTCCCTCGGTGTCTGTGGAGGATGCCAAGGCCCCCTTTGAGCTGGGGGTCTTCTTCTTCGTCGTGGGCTCCCTGTGTGAACCAAGGGCTTAGCCCTGAGCTTCCGGGAGGCAAAAAACAAGACATGAGAGAAAAAGAAAGCAAGGTGCGGTGACTTACTCGTCATTAGGAACCCACTTCCTCTTCTTCAATTTCGGAAGCGGGCGGCTACCGCTGCCGCCCTTGCGTGGCTCGCTCGAGCGCGCTCTGGAGGGTTCGACGTGAGACTTGCCGAGGTCCTCCTCCGCCGGGTTGGTGCCGGTCTCCTTCGCGGGGTGTCGGTGTAAAAACCGGCTGACCTCGGGGTAGGGGGTCCCGAGCTGTGGATCTCGAATCAAAGATAACATGAACCAAGGAGATGGTGTTTACACAGGTTCGGGCCCTCTCGAAGAGGTAATACCCTACGTCCTGCTTTGATTATATTGATGATGAAGTATTGAGTACAAGCTTGATCTACCTCGAGATCGTAAGGAGAAGTCTAACCCTAAGGCTAGGTGGATGGTAATTATGATTTCCTGTCCTCTACAGGGTAAACCCTCTGGCTTATATACACGCCAGGCAGGGTATCTAGGGTTACATAGGCGGTATCTAGGGATGCGTATGGAGGCGGCAGGAGATGTCTTGGGGTATACTCCAAGTCTTCAGCAGATGTAATCTTGATCACGTCATCGCTTCCGGAGTCCACCTAGATGAGGATGAGGGCCTTCGGGCCTAGCCTGAGGGCTATGGGCCGACTAGGTTGGGACCCCCTAGTCCAGGACACCGTCAGTAGCCCCTGAACTGGTCTTCGATGCCGAGGACGACACCTTCGAACTTTGGCCCCGGTGTCTTTGGCTCGATAGACGAGTTCCCGCTTGTTATCTTTAGCTCGGCTTTGAAGTCTTCGGTATATTTGACGATTGTTATTCTAGCCCCACTACACGTGGCCTTCAACCCCTGACCTTGATTACCGTGCCTTTTGGGGAATCGAGTCGTTTTATGGCGAGACGTCGAAGCGTCGGCCTTTTTCATTTATAAACATATAGCCCAGGTTTACGACAGAGCGCACCTTGACCCTTCTCCAGAATCCATACGAATCCCTCTTTCTACTCCCAGGTCCAACCCCGAGAACTTTATGCTTTGGCCGGTGATGCGGGATCCTCAAGGCGACCCCATGGCCCCATTAGGGGTGACTGGGGGAGCTGGTCCATCACGCGCCTCCAACTAGAGCGCCTAGCCACCCAGGGCTATTTACCAGATTTAGATCTGGCTTCCACTCACCCGGGATTAACCTCCAAGAACGGGCAAGCCCACGTCGAGAGCCACCCTTCCCCGCACGGGGATGAGCGGGTATGCTTCGTTCCTTTCCTCCTCCGTGGCCTGGGATTTCCCATTCATCCCTTTCTTCAGGGCTTGCTTGAGTTTTATGGGTTATAACTCCACCACCTCACCCCCAATTCAATCTTACACATCACGGGGTTTGTCTCCCTCTGTGAAATGCCACTCGGATGTGAGGCACACTTCGGGCTGTGGCAGAGGTACTTTTGCATAGTGCCTTGCTCCCCAACTGGGAAGCTATACGAAGTGGGAGCAGCCGAGGTCTACAGAATTGATGGGACCGACTATCCATCAGGCACCCCTTGAGAGGATGCCAACATCTGGTTGTCTGAATGGTTTTATATAGACGACGTTCCGCTGTACGACCCAGCCCGGCCTGGTCTCCCAGTATTCTCCTCAGAACCCCCGAAGAAGCGCTACAGCTGGAGACCGCTGAGCGCCGCTTAGGAGGACGATGCTGACGTGGCCAGCCTAGTGGCTCAAGTGAAGATGCTATTCGGCACCGGCCTCACTATCATAGACGTGATGGCCACGATGATCAACTGAAGAGTCCAACCACTTCGGCAACGCCAGCACCCGTTGTTCATGTACAACGAAGATGCCTCCCGGTCGATTCGGAAAAACTTCCCCGACCAAATGGCCTTTGGGACTGCGCTAGCCGGCATTTACCAGGGCTCAGCGGAGGACTTTGCAAGGCGACAATTCTGAGACGGACTGTCTTATTACAACCCTGCCGATATAGTAAGTTTTCCTAGACTTCCTCATCTATCCGAGTTGTTTCATGGTTAACTCTTCTTGACCGACCCTTTACTGAATCCGGACAGAGATGGAGACGTTGGGTTGAGACTTTGAACAGCCCCACGCCCGAACCAGAGGCGCATCATCGGGCGGAAGACCCTATCTTCCATGAGGATGAGGAACTGGCCCTCATATATGAAGGGGGGAGCTCTATCTGGAGAGCCTTAACAGCTCAAGGGTGGCCGTTACTCCCGATGCACAGGGAACGCGGTCGGCCTCATCGGTAAAGCCCCCTTCCTCTACTCGAAAGAGAGCTTCTCATCCTGAAGCCCCTGGTCCTCTGACTTCTCCTCCAAAGGGACGACGCTGAAAATGTCCACGTGGAGAACTGGCCCCTCAAAGGGGCCCTCTGCTGGAGACGCACGGAGCTCAAGCGCACGCGGCAACCACGGAGGCAGACCGAAGTGCTTCGTCAGTTCACAGGTAATGTCCTTGCTATTGTTTCCCTTAAAATAGCGTCATGAATTTCAATTCTTTTAATCCATTTGCAGACAGCCTGCCCCTCCTCCGGCAACTGAAGATGCAAGAGCTGGGAGGACATCGTCTCCGAGCAGCGGTGCGGGACTCCATCCTACCTCGGGAACTATTCCCAAAGTTCCTCAATCAGAGGATTCGGGGACCTGTTCAGCCACCCCGTCCGAGGTCGAAAGTTCCATGAACCACTGAGGACGGAAGGCCTCCCTAAGGAATTCTGCCTTCACGAGCCAGGAGTTTAACGCTCTTAGTTCGGTGGACGCATACCTCGGCACGACTCGTTCTGTCTTTGAGAAGGCGGTGGGCGTCTTATCATAGGGCTTGCAGGTAAGGCCCGCCTCTGTCCATGTTGTTTTCGGAGATTTCTTGTGCTTGTCATAATTTGTTTGCTTAAGGGCAAACTAAATTGCCGAACACGGCAGTAGCCCCTAAGTCTTGATATGGGCGCTGGTGACCGTATCCAGACTTGTAATGGTAAAAAATGATGCCTTTGACAGGGTGCTCGGGGTAAGAATGATCATCTTGCCGAGGTGCTTGGCCGGACAGAAGGGAGGATGAACACTACTCTAGCCGAGGTAGAGCAGGTGAAAACTTTTACCCGAGACGCACACGGTACGTGCTTTTATTTCATATGGTACTCTTGTGGTCAAAATCCTTGAGTCATGTAACAACATGATGTATTGTAGCAGCGGAAGCCCTTGGTCACCTGGAGAGGGATCTTAAACAGGCCCGCGAAGATTTGCTCTATACGGAGTCATAGCGGCAGGCCAGCCAGCACGTATTATCTCAAAGGAGGGAAGATTCAAACGCGCTAAAGACGGAGAATGCCCGACAGGCTCAGGAGATTGAGACCCTGAAAGCTCAACTGGCCGTTGCCGAGGCAAAGAACCGACAAACAAGTGAATCAATACTTGGTAACTTTTTTCACTTCCATTTGAAGATGGTTTCCTGGTCATAGGATTTCGAGAATTGGTCCGCAAGCTAATGTTTAATTCTTGGTAGCTTCATTAACTGGCCAGCCCTTGGAAGCCCCTGCCTGTTGCCTGAGGACGCCGCGACTCGTCTAGACGAGGTGCATGAAAGTGCACGGGCGTCAATGAAGGTGGTGTTTAAGGCTTTATGGCCTGAGGAGGAACATGTGCCTGAAGACATGGTGATCCTGGCCGAGTGTCTTAAGAAAGCTCGGCGCCGGATTCAAGCCTGGAAGGTATCGGCGTGCCACGAAGGAGCGAGGGAGGCCTGGGCCACGGTCAAGACATGGTACACAAAAGTGGATACATCACACCTGGCCGAGGTAGGGCCCATAGGGCCGGACGGGTAAGAAATCCCCACCAGCCAGGCATATGAACATGTCATGCCTGCGGCTCACTTCTCTCAAAAAGATTGTACCCTTGATACCTTAATAGATGGGCTAGATCGAGCGTAGCTGAATTTTTGTATGACTCTATGTATCAAAGTACTGTACGTCATGAAGCAATTTGCGCATCCAAACCCTGTCAACCAGCCATCGGCTTCGACCTCCTCGTCCATTGGCCGAGGAGTGTCCCTTATTGCTGGCTGAACTAGTCAGACCAGATACTTCGGGCAACCAGGCAATCCGGCTATATGGTTCAAAAGACGAGAGTGGCGCAAAGAGTTATGTTATATTACTTTTTGACGTAAGAAACATCTTCCAAGAAAAATAGTTCTTCCAACAGTTCCTTTTCTTGGGTAATTGTGGCGAGCACCTGTGTCCGAAGACGAAGGACCTCGGGGGGTAAAGCCCCTGGTCGGGGTGTAAAAGACCCATTCCACTGTATTCCTATGTTGTGGCCGACCAATATGTACGTTTAAGACTGCTAGCTTTCGGCTTTGTCCGTCTGAGGTACTGCTCCGGATGACCCGGGAGTAACAATCACAGCGGTGCTCCCTTTGCCCTTTAGACGAATAATCGGGAACGTAAAGTGCAAACACAGGAGCCGGGCAACCCAGCTTGGCCAAATCTTAAGTCAAATTTGGTGCATATGTTGGCTCTATGGGCGATAGGATAAAGGGAGTGGAAAAGACGCATGTTAGAAAAAACATGCGGTATGCTTCATGGCCCACGGGGAAAGACATGTAAATATGTCACCGAGGTAGGCCGAGGAAAAAGTCATGTTGGATGCAGAAAAGAAAAGGTATGTACATGGGAAGATGATGCTTGAATTTTTATCCGTAGAAGCGCCGAAGTAGCGCGGCATTCCAGGGGTTCGGCTCCAAACGTCCATCCGTAGGATCTCGGATCCGATAGGCACCTCCGACTAGGATCTGGTCGATGATGAATGGTCCGTCCCATTAGGGCGAAAGCTTATGTTTCTGCTCCCCCGGGTGACGCCTCATGACCAGATCCCCTACGGTGAACTCCTTTCCGCGGACCTCCCTATTATGGTAGCATCTTGCTTGCTGCTGATAGATTGCAGAGCATGCCCTAGCTACATTGCGCTCTTCTTCCAAGGTGTCCAATGCGTCCTGCCAATCTAGCTTGGCCTCCCATTCCTCATACATGCGTACCCGAGGTGCGTCATGTATTATGTCGCAGGGGAGTACCGCCTCGGCACCGTATACCAGGAAAAATGGGGTGTACCCTGTAGATCGGTTTGGTGTGGTGCGTAAACCCCATAGGACGCAATCAAGTTCCTTCACCCATTTGCACTCCGCCTTTTTAAGGGAGCGTACTAGTCTTGGCTTGATGCCACTGAGGATTAGTCCGTTGGCGCGTTCTACCTGCCCGTTTGACTGCGGGTGGTAGACTGACGCGTAGTCGAGCTTTATGCCCATCTTTATGCACCATTCTTTCACCTCTTTGGCAGTGAAGTTTGACCCGTTGTCTGTTATAATGTTGTGGGGGACACCGTAACGGTGCACAACTCCGAAATGAAATCAATTACCGGGACTGCCCCCATCGAGGTGACTGGCATTGCCTCGATCCATTTTGTGAACTTGTCTACCATGAAAAGTAGATATTTATTTTTTCGTCATCCTCCCTTAAGTGGGACGACCATGTCGAGCCCCCAGACAGCGGAAGGCCAAGTGATTGGGATAGTCCTAAGGGCTGTAGGGGACATGTGGCTTTGTTGGGCGAATACCTGACAGCCGGGGCAGCGTTGTACCAAAATTTTGGCATCGGCCCCTGCTGTTGGCCAGTAGAAACCAGCTCGGAACGCCTTGCTTACCAAGGTCCGAGCAGCGGCGTGATGTCCGCTCATGCTGGAGTGTATTTCGCTAAGCAGCGATCTCCTCTCCTCTTCGGATATACATCGCTGGAGGACCCCCCGTGGTACTTTGCTTGTAGAGCTCACCTTCATGGACATTATAGGCTTTAGACTGCCTTACGATCCGACGTGCGTCAGTTTGGTCCTTAGGGAGCTCTTTCCAGAGTAGGTAAGTGAGGAGGGGCTCGGTTCAGTGTGCAATGAGTGCCATTACCTCATGAGCCGAGGCCGTTTCCTGGACAGCTATCCCTTCGATTACCTCTTCCTCCATTTTGTCCTCGGGTGTGGCGAATTGCCTTGCGTCGTTTGATACCGACATCTCTGTGTCATCGTGCCAGATTACGGATGGCTTGAAGAGCCATTCGAGGAAGGTGTTTTCTGGTACCTTATCCCGTTTGGGGCCCATTCGGGCTAGGATATCGACGGCCTGGTTGCTGTCACGGGGGTTATGATGGAATTCAAGCCCCTCGAACTTGGCCGAGATTTTTAGGACTGCATTCCGATAGGCTGTCATTTTTGGGTCCTTTGCATCGAACTCGCCATTTACTTGGGAGATGGCGAGGTTGGAATCTCCTCGGACCTCAAGGCATTTAACGCCCATTGAGACTGCTATCCGGAGCCCGTGTAGAAGGGCTTCATATTCGGCCGCGTTATTGGAGTGTGTGTACATGATCTACAACACATAGCGAATATTGTCGCCTCTTGGTGACGTGAGTACTACTCCAGCCCCTAGCCCAGCGAGCATTTTCGAACCGTCGAAGTACATGGTCCAGTGCGAATATGTATTGTATTCTCTAGGGAGCTCGGCCTCTGTCCATTCGGCTACAAAGTCTGCCAGTACTTGAGATTTAATAGCTCGGCGTGGCTGGTAAGTTATTTCAAAGGGTAAGAGCTCTATGGCCCATTTGGCTATGCGCCCTGTAGCATCCCTATTGTTAGTTATGTCACTTAAAGGGACTTCGAATGCCACGGTGATCAAGCACTCTTGAAAGTAGTGCCGAAGTTTTTGTGCTGCCATAAAGACTGCGTAAGCTATCTTCTGATAGTGCGGGTAGTGCATTTTGCATGCGGTTAAGACCTCGGAGACGTAATAGACTGGTTTTTGGACCTGGAACTTTTGGCCCTCCATGTCTCGTTCGACCATGAGTACTGCACTGACCACCTGGTTGCTGGCCGAGATATACAATATCATCGGCTCACCTATGCCTGGCGCGGCTAAGATGGGGTTTGTGGTGAGGAGGGATTTGATATCTTCCAGGGCGGCTGTTGCCTCATCAGTCCATTTAAAATTCTTGGTCTGTTTCAGTAGCCTGTAAAGGGGTAAAGCTTTTTCCCCGAGTCTTGAGATAAAACGGCTTAGAGCGGCCACGCGGCCTACTAGCTTCTGAACATGCTTGAGCTCGGTTGGCGCTTCTAGTCGGGCCAGGGCTCGTATTTTTGCCGGATTGGCCTCGATTCCTCGGCTAGACATGATAAAGCCGAGGAGTTTGCCTGCGGGTATGCCAAAAACGCACTTCTCCGGGTTGAGTTTGATCTGATACTCCCGCAGGCTGTTAAATGTGTCGCGGAGGTTGTCCACCAACTGTCCGACATGTTTATTCTTGATCACCACATCGTCGACGTAGGCCTCGACGGTTTTTTCGATGTATTTTTCTAAGCATGTTTGAATCATGCGCTGGTATGTTGCCCCGGCGTTTTTCAGCCCGAAAGGCATTGTATTGAAGCAAAACAGCCCATAGGGCGTAATGAAGGCGGTCGCGGCTTGATCGGAGTCTTTCATCTTTATCTGATGGTACCCTGAGTAGGCGTCCAGGAAGCATAATGAATCATGCCCGACAGTGGCATCCACAATCTGGTCGATGCGGGGTAATGGGAAGGGGTCTTTGGGGCAAGCCTTGTTAAGGTCTTTAAAATCGACACACAGGCGCCAAGACTTATCCTTCTTGGGTACCATGACTAGATTGGCGAGCCACTCGGGGTGCTTTATGTCTCTTATGAATCTGGTCTCGAGAAGTTTAGCCAATTCTTCGCCCATCGCTTGACGCTTGGGTTCAGAGAAGCGCCGAAGTGCTTGTTTGATAGGCTTGTAGCCCTTTAGGATGTTCAAGCTGTGCTCGGCGAGCCTGCGGGGTATCCTCGGCATATCTAAGGGATCCCAGGCAAATATATCCCAGCTTTCTCTAAGGAAGTTGCGTAAGGCCTCGCCAATTTCTGGCTCAAGATTTGCCCCGATTGATGTCATTTTAGCCGGGTCAGTGGGGTGCACTTGAAACTTGGTTATGTCGTCGGCCGGCTTGAATGAGGTCGACTTCGGCCGTTTGTCGAGGATGACATCATCTCGGTCGACTTCGGCCCGCAGTGTCGTTAATTCCTTGGCTGCGAGGGCCTCGGATAGGGACTCTAGGGCGAGCGATGCCGTCTTGTTTTCGGCCTTTAGTGCCCTGTCGGGGTTGCTTGCTATCGTAATGATCCCGTTGGGTCCTGGCATTTTGAGCTTCATGTAGCCGTAGTGTGGAATCGCTTGAAATTTTGAGAAAGTGTCCCATCCCAGGAGGGCGTGATAGCCACTTTTAAAGGGAACGATATGGAACGCTATTTCTTCGGATCGGTAGTTGTCAGGTGTCCCGAAGACCACGTCCAAGGTGATTTTTCCACTGAAACGTGCTTCACGTCTGGGTATTATACCTTTAAAGGTGGTACGACTCTGTTCGATGCGCGATTTATTGATTTGCATCTTGTCCAGAGTGTCTTCATATATTAAGTTTAAGCCGCTACCCCCGTCCATGAGCACCTTCTGAAGACGGCAGCTGCCCACGATTGGGTCAAGAACCAGTGTGGCAGGGCACCTGCTCGGGGCGGACCTCGGTTGATCTTTATGATCAAAGGTGATTGGCGTGTCTATCCACGCGCCCCGGGCGGCTACTTCCCGGATTGAATTAACTTCCCGGAGGGCCCGCTTCCTCTGGTTATTGGATGTGAAGGTTTCGTAGATCATTAGGACTTCATCATCGCCTGATGGCTCCTTCGAGCGCCTAGGCGTGGCGGTGAGGAGGGCTAGGCCTCCCTTAGCAACTTGCCTCGTCACCCAGCAGTCACGAAGGCTGTGAGTTGGGCTGGTGTTCAGTAGAACGGAGTGGATCAGGCACGGCTTATCTAGGAGGCCATCAAGGGCGGTCCTAGAACGGTCTATGGTTTTCCTCTTTTTCCGAGATCACGTGACCATCGTGCATTGATCACGGTGTTCATGACGAGGTGTGAGCCTGTCGCGTTTCAAGTGGTTGTCACAGATCGAATCTGTTCGTTCTTCCTGGGCCAGCCAGGCGTCTTCGATGGCGCAAAACCTCGACACCAGATCAGATAGTTCGGAGAGTGTTTGGACGCAGCGGCAGGTGAGAGCATTTGAAACGCCCTTATCCCTACAGCCACGCTGGAAGGTTACTATTATTTCTGAATCCTGGTAATCTGGTATGTCATCTTTGACAGATGAGAACCTAGCCCAGAAGTGCCTGATCGACTCGTCAGGTAGCATTCTTACATAGGCTAGATCCCAGACATCGGAAGGGCCTGATTTGTCGGGACAATATTCGATGTCGGATGTGTTCGAGAAGGGAACTTCGGTCTCCGTAGGCCGAGGGCTCAAAGCCCCGACGTTTTTGTCGTGCAAGGGACATGTAGCCGTTAGAGGAGTCGAACTGATTGGGGGATCAGACTTGTCAGTCGTCTCTAGCCGGCCGCTGTCGGTGTCGGGGTTGTGGAACCCGGGGTACCACGACCCATCTGCTCGCGGCCCAGGGCGCGGCGCCTGGCGGAGGCCCAGATAGGCAGCCCACCAACGAGCGCCCCAGAGCAAAGTCACCTCACGAGGCTCCGGCCACCCAACGGCCCCGCCTCCCGAGGACCCCTCCTCAGGGAGCGGGCAAGCAGGACTCAGCAGCGGCTCCACCCGAGGCCCCCTCACGAGGCCACCTCACGAGGCTCCCTCATGAGGCCCCCTCTCGAGGCGGTCTCCCCGAGGCATCCTCCCGATGGCTTTCAAGGCAAGGAAGATCCAGCTCGGTCGCGCGGTCTCTGCCCACCACGTGGGTGACGCGCGTGGCGACGAACGGCGACAGAAGCCGCGCCAGCAGGCGCGGATGAAGATGGTTTCCTCTTTTGTGTTAAGGGAGTAGGGCCAGCTATCCCCTCTCCAAAGCAACCCCAAAGGTTGCCCGATCGGTGAAGGAAGACCAAGACGACGGGCGCGCAGGGCGGAGGTCATCACCGAGCCCACCGGCGCGTCATGGATCATGCTTTGGCAGGCGAAGACCACCTTTAGTCAGGATAGCCTGAGCGCCTGTCCCCTTTCAAAATCGCCAAGTGTGGCAACCCTTCCCGCCTGAGCTTTGGGGGGGGGAAGAGGACCAAGGCCGATATAAAACGGGCAGTGCAGCCACCATAGGAGGAAGGATCGTCTTCAACCTTGTACGCGAGAACTCTCTTGCCCACAATAATCCCAAACACAAGCAGGAGTAGGGTCTTACACCGCAAGGTGGCCCGAACCTGGGTAAACCGCTGAGTCTTTTCCCCATCTCTCGCTAGCACGCTCTCGCCGTAGCCTCGCCGTAGCTTAGCCGTGGTAGGAGACGAAGCGGTAGAATGAGCTCACCCCAGTGTTCGAACCTTTGAGTCCCCGGAGCCCGACTTCCGACAGTCGGAATCGCTTTCTAGAAAGTACCTTAGCCCTTCGCTCTTTACGGAGACTTCGGCCGGGGCGAAAGAAGGGCGAGGGGTCGTTCCTTGCTCGTAAAGTAGAGGGAGCGATCTGGCGATGAGGGTTTCGGGCATAGAAATAGTGCCCTGGGGGTTGGAGTCATTGACTGACGATCCCATCGATCTTTTGCTGATCTCACAGCGGAACTCTCAATGAAAGCACCAGTGTCGGTGTAAAAACCGGCTGACCTTAGGGTAGGGGGTCCCGAGCTGTGGATCTCGGATCAAAGGTAACAGGAACAAAGGAGACGGTGTTTACCCAGGTTCGGGCCCTCTCGAAGAGGTAATACCCTACGTCCTGCTTTGATTATATTGATGATGAAGTATCGAGTACAAGTTTGATCTACCTCGAGATCGTAAGGAGAAGTCTAACCCTAAGGCTAGGTGGATGGTAATTATGATTTCCTGTCCTCTACAGGCTAAACCCTCTGGCTTATATACACGCCAGGCAGGGTATCTAGGGTTACATAGGCGGTATCTAGGGATGCGTATGGAGGCGGCAGGAGATGTCTTGGGGTATACTCCAAGTCTTCGGCAGATGTAGTCTTGATCATGTCATGACTTCCGGAGTCCACCTGGATGAGGATGAGGGCCTTCGGGCCCAGCCCGAGGACTATGGGCCGACTAGGTTGGGACCCCCTAGTCCAGGACACCGTCACGGGGGGCATGGTGGCCTCGTCGCCGGTGCCGGTCTTCTCTGGAAAGGGCGCGGCGGCCGCGTCGCGGGCGCAGGTCCTCTCCGCAAGGGGCGCGTCAGCCTCCACGCGGGCGCTTCCTTCACCTCCCGTGCACGCGAGCCGGGAGGGTGCGATCATGAATCGCACATCGTCGTCGTCATCGTCGTCGTAGCCGAGCTCTTCCAGCTGCTGGCAGCGAGTCCGCGGGGCCACCCCGGCGTCGCTCTCCATCGCGGTGCTTGCCGAGGCCTCAGCATTGTCATGGCCTCCTGATCCGGGCAGCACCAAGAGAGGGTTGTCGTGAGGCCCCTCGTGACACTCCGGGATCAAGCCCCACTAGTCGAAGCACGCCATCTCCTCGACCAGCTCATCCCTGTTCTTGTAGCGATACAAGGGGAGCCCATCTTGGGGCGGGTCTTCTGCCTCCTCACCCATCAGGAGATGCATCACCTCATCTGTCGGAAGTTGGGCTCCGGGGACCCAAAGGTTCGAACACTGGGGTGAGCTCGTTCTACCACTTCGTCTCCTACCACGGCTAAGCGACGGCGAGGCTACGGCGAGAGCGCGCTAGCAAGGGACGGACCGTGGACTCAGCGGTTTACCCAGGTTCGGGCCACCTTGCGGTGTAAGACCCTACTCCTGCTTGGTTGGTATTGCTCTGGTGCGAGAGAGAGAGAGTACAAGGTCGAGGGCGATGGGAACCGGGGATAGTTTGTAATGGCTGCTCTGCCCCCCTTATACCCGCATCGGTCCTCTTCCCCCTTGAAACTTAGGTGGGAAGGGCTGCCACACTTGGCGGGTTTTGAAAGGGGACAGGCGCTCAGGCTATCCTGACTAAAGGCGGTCTTCGCCTGCCAAAGCGTGATCCATGACGTGCCGGTGGGCTCTGTGATAACCTCCGCCCTGCGTGCCCGCCGTCTTGGTCTTCCTTCGCTGATCGGGCAACCTTTGGGGTTGCTTTGGGGAGTAGATATCTGGCCCTACTCTCTTAACACAAAAGAGGAAACCATCTTCATCCGCGCCTGCTGGCGCGGCCTCTGTCGCCGCTCGTCGCCGCGCGCGTCACCCATGTGATGAGCCCCAGACCGCGCGGCTCCGCTGAACGGCCTTCGTCTCGTGCGTCCTTGGGAGGGGGCCTCGGGAGGCCACCTCAGGAGGTCGCCTCGCGAGGCCGCTGGTGGAGGTGCTGAACCTCGCTCGCCCGCTCCCTGAGGAGGGGGCCTCGGGAGGCCAAGGCCTCATGAGGAGCCCTGGTGAGGTGCTTGGTGATGATGGCCTGCTGGGCCCATGCCAGGCGTTGCGCCCTGGACCAAAGGCAGACGGGCCTGGATACACCGGGTTCCATGGGCCCGACATCATCCACCACCTCCGGCTTCAAGTCCTTGGAGCCGGTAATGGCACACACCGGGTGGGAGCGCTTCTGGAGGGGGGCGATGCGCCGGCGCAGGAACTCCTTGACGACCATCACTCCCGTCACCTTCGCGGCCTTCAGCTCATCCATCCTCCCCCATAACTGCAACAGCTTGGGGTTGGTGAGCTTGGCGTGCTCCCATCCGGAGCTCTTCACGGCGGGGGCTGCCTTATCGAGCCCCTCCACGTTGACGATCGTGGATCTCCCCAGGGCAGGCTCCAGCTCCGCCTCCACCATGGCCGCCGCCTTCGCCCTGCCCTTCTTGCTGGGTGGCGCCATGGATGCGCGGTGAAGCTTCGATTGAGAAGATGAGGAGGTCGCGACAAGTAGTGTGCGAGGAAGACGAAGGGAGGCGAGGAGAGGAGTGCGAAGGAAGGTAATGATGGCCCTGCGCCCTGCGTGGGTCACTTTTATGGCAGCGCAGGCGGTTTCCAAGGCGTAGTGGAGGAAGTGGGGGCGTCCCACGTCCCGTCGTGCGCCACGCGTCCCTGCCTGGGCCCGGCAGTCATTTAGGCCCCGCGCCGTTTCGTTCCCAACGGGCAGAAGCTTGCGCGTCGCGGGCCCGGGGGCTACTATCGGCCCAGTGGGAACCAGGGTACCACGGGCCGTCTGCCTGAGGCCCAGGAAGCAACGCCTGGCGAAGTCCCAAGAGGCGGCCCAGCCATGGGCGCCGCAAAGCAAGACACCTCGCGAGGCGCCGGCCTCACGAGGACCCCCTCCGCAAGGAGCGGACCCACTGAAGACTTAGCAGCAGCAGGAAGCCTCGCGAGGCGGCCTCCCGAAGCCACCCGAGCCAGGTGTCGTTTGGCGCTAGGCCTCGCGATCATGTGCCCACCGCGTGGGTGGCACACCCGCACGGGATGACAACAGCGACAGGGTCATACCAGCAGGTGCGGTCAGGGAGGATTTCCTCTTTGGTGATAAGGGGGCAGCGCCAGCTGCCCACCCCCAAAGCAAGTCCCAAAGACTGCCCGTTTGGTGTAAGAAGACCAGGACAATGAGGTGCGCAGGGCAGATGTCACCACCGATCCCACCAGCGCATCATGGATAGCGCCTTTGCAGGCGAAGACCACCTTTGGTCAGGATAAGACTGTGCACCTGTCCCCCTTCGAATTGCCGTTGTGTGGCAACCCTTCCCGCCAATATTGTCAAGGGAAGAGGACCAAGGCAGCTATAAAAGAGGGCAGGGTGCACCCTTAGAGGGGGGCCATTTTTTCCACCTTCTCCTACCTTGTACGCTTGTACGCACAATCTCACCAGAGCAATCCCAACCAAGCAGGAGTAGGGTTTTACACCGCACAGTGGCCCGAACCTGGGTACCTGCTGTGTCCCCTATCGTGCCTTGTGTGTGAGCGTGCTCTCGCCGTAGCCTCGCCGTGGTCACCGTCCAGTTGATAGGAACGAGCTTGCCCCCAGTGTTCGAACCAGGGTCCCCGGAGCCCAGCTTCCGACAAGTCCCACTCTATGTCAGCACAAGATTCATATGGAGCCAGATGCTAAACCAGTTGTTGATCATCAATGACGTCTGAATCCTAAAATGAAGGATGTGGTAAGAACTGAAATATTAAAGCTTCTAGTGGTAGGTATAATTTATCCTATAGCTGATAGTAGATGGGTAAGTCCTTTTCATTGTGTCCCTAAGAAGGGAGGCATTACTGTTGTTCCTAATGATAAAAATGAACTTATCCCACAAAGAATTGTAACTGGTTATAGGATGGTAATTGATTTCAGGAAATTAAATAAAGCTACTAGGAAAGATCATTACCCCTTGCATTTTATTGATCAAATGTTAGAAAGATTATCTAAACATACACACTTTTGCTTCCTAGATGGATATTCTGGTTTCTCTCAAATACCTGTATCAAAAGAAGATCAAGAGAAAACCACTTTTACTTGTCCTTATGGAACTTATGCTTATAGACGTATGCCTTTTGGTTTATGCAATGCACCTGCTACCTTTCAAAGATGTATGACTGCTATATTCTCTGACTTTTGTGAAAAGATTGTTGAGGAGTTCATGGATGATTTTTCTGTTTACGGAACTTCTTTTGATGATTGCTTAAGCAACGTTGATCGAGTTTTGCAGAGATGTGAAGAAACTAATCTTATCTTGAATTGGGAGAAGTGCCACTTTATGGTGAACGAAGGTATAGTTCTTGGGCATAAAATTTCTGAAAGAGGTATTGAAGTAGACAAAGCTAAAGTTGATGCAATTGAGAAAATGCCATGTCCTAAAGATATCAAAGGTATAAGAAGTTTCCTAGGTCATGCTGGTTTCTACAGAAGGTTCATAAAAGACTTCTCTAAAATTTCTAGGCCTCTTACTAATCTCTTGCAAAAAGATGTTTCATTTATTTTTGATAATGATTGCGTAGAAACCTTTGAAATACTTAAGAAAGCCTCAATATCTGCACCGATTGTTCAACCACCTGATTGGAACCTACCCTTTGAAATTATGTGTGATGCTAGTGATTATGCTATTGGTGTTGTTCTAGGTCAAAGAGTTGATAAGAAATTAAATGTTATTCATTATGCTAGTAAGACTCTAGACAGTGCTCAAAGAAATTATGCTACTACTGAGAAAGAATTTTTAGCAGTTGTGTTTGCATGTGATAAGTTCAGATCTTATATTGTTGATTTTAAAGTAACTATTCACACCGACTATGCTGCTATTAAATATCTTATGGAAAAGAAAGATGCTAAACCTAGACTTATTAGGTGGGTACTTTTGCTTCAAGAATTTGTTTGCATATTGTTGATAGAAAGGGAGCTGAAAATCCAGTAGCGGATAATGTGTCTAGGATGGAAAATGTTATTGATGACCCACTTCTTATTAATGATAATTTTCCTGATGAGCAATTAGCGGTGGTAAATGCTTCCCGCAATAGTCCTTGGTAAGCATATTATGCTAATTATATTGTTGCTAAATATATCCCACCTAGTTTCACATACCAACAAAAGAAAAAGTTCTTATTTGATTTAAGACATTACTTTTGGGATGACCCACATTTATATAAAGAAGGAGTAGATGGTGTTATTAGACGTTGTGTACCAGAGCATGAACAGGAACAAATCCTACGGAAGTGTCACTCTGAGGCATACGGAGCACCATGCGGGAGACAGAACTGCGCATAAGGTATTACAGTCTGGTTTTTATTGGCCTACTCTTTTCAAAGATGCACGTAAGTTTGTCCTTTCTTGTGATGAATGTCAAAGAATTGGTAATATTGGTAGACGTCAGGAAATGCCTATGAATTATTCACTTCTTATTGAACAATTTGATGTTTGGGACTTTGATTATATGGGACCTTTTCCTAAATCCAACGGGTATACACATATTCTTGTTGTTATTGATTATGTTACTAAGTGGGTAGAAGCTATTCCAACTAGTAGTGCTGATCACAACACCTCTATTAAAATGCTTAAAGAAGTTATATTCCCGAGGTTTGAAGTCCCTAGATATTTGATGACTGATGTTGGTTCACATTTTATTCATGGTGCTTTCCGTAAACTTCTTGCTAAATATGATTTTAACCATAGAATTGCATCACCTTATCATCCTCAGTCTAGTGGTCAAGTTGAATTAAGCAATAGAGAAATAAAGTTAATTTTGCAAAAGACCGTTAATAGATGTAGAAAAAACTGATCTAAAAAACTTGATGATGCATTGTGGGCTTATAGAACTGCTTATAAAAACCCCATGGGTATGTCTCCGTATGAAATGGTTTATGGAAAACCATGTCATTTACCTCTCAAATTAGAACATAAAGCTTATTGGGCAATTAGGGAACTTAGGTATGATTTCAAACTTGCCCGTGAGAAGAGGTTATTTGATATTAGCTCCCTAGATGAATGGAGAACCCAAGCCTATGAAAATGCAAACTTGTTTAAAGAAAAAGTTAAAAGATGGCATGAGAAAAGAATTCAAAAATGGTAATTCAAAGTGGGTGAGCATGTTCTATTATACAATTCTCGTTTCAGATTTTTTGTAGGAAAACTTCTCTCTAAATGGGAAGGGTGATATGTCATCGAAGAAGTTTATTGCTCCGGAGCTATCAAAATCAACAACTCCGAAGGCACTAATCCGAGAGTGGTTAATGGTCAAAGAATTAAATATTATATCTCAGGTACGCCCATTAATGTTGAAACTAATATTATTCAAACTATGACACCGGAGGAACACATAAAAGAGACCTTCCGGAACGCTCTAGAACCCTGAAAAGGAGTAGGTATGTGATACGGTCAGTAAACCGACTCCAAAAATTCCATAAAAAATATTTCTGTCCGTTTTGGAATATTAGAAAAAAATACAAAAATAAGAAATAGCCGAGGGGACCCACGAGGAGGTCCCAAGGTAACAGGGCGCGCCCTACCCCCTGGGCGCGCCGAGTTGCCTTGTGGGCCCCTCGTGTGCCTTCCCGACTCCGTTTTCCTCTCGTATACTTGTTTTGCAAAATAAAAATTCTTTATATATACTCCCGGATGTTTTGACCACCGTATCGCAAGTTTCTCCTCTGTTCTTGTTTCGGGCTGTTTTCTATCAGATTTTCGAGGCCAGACATCATGTCTTCCTCTTGCTCCAACAATGTGGGAGACGACGCTTGGTTGCTGCAGATGGAACTCAGGAGAGAGGAGGAGGAGGAGGTCACCATGAAAGAAGATGAGGGGGATTCGCTGGAATTCCACCCTCCGGCCTCCGAGAGGGGTACCCTTGCCGTCATCTCCACAACCCCAAACCCCCATCAAGCCATGAGGAGTACAACAAGCCATGGAAGACAAGAGGTACAAGAAGGGCTTGCCCCTAGGAGGCCCTTACACAGGTTACATCGGAACAATTTTCATAATTTGGTTCACAATTATGGAGTTGAAAATACTCCCCGTATGCACATACCTTCCAATTGGGACATCTCCCGTCCAAGTGAAAGTGATGCGGGAAAGAATGCTTGGGATCCAGAGAATAAGCATATTATGGCCGAAGTCCAAAAGAATATAGAGATGATCCAGCATGTACTCTGAGAAATTCAGAGCCCGAGGGAGATCCTAATCAATGTTATGAAAGACAAGCCCATCACTTCATCACCACCATCACCGAAGGAAGACACTTGAGTACACGGGTATGGGCACCACCCTTGGCTTGTTCCAAGCTTGGGGGAGGTGCCCCGGTATCATATCACCATCACTTTTTATTATCATTATCTATCCTAGTTCGATCCTTAGTTATTTCGTGATCTAGAAGAATAAAGTTTTAGTATGATCTAGTTTCGAGTGCTTGATTCGTGATCTACCTATCTTTGTAATTGTGTGTGAGAGTTATATAATAAAGAGTAGTTTGAGTTTTGCTTCTTTACTTTTATGTTTCAATCTTAGCAATAAAAAAATGAATGATGAAAAGATCATATGCTAATCCCTTGGGGAATTAATGACTTTACATAAGAAAAGTATAGTCGATAAAATTTATTGGAAGTTAACAAACATAGCATTGGTCATTGATGCAATTCATGAAAATTTAATAAAGGAAGAGAGGATTCACATATAAATATACTATCTTGGACATCTTTTATGATTGTGAGCCCCCATTAAATATTCTATACCAAAGAGTTGACGTTGGATAAGGAAGACATCGTAATGAGTTATGTTTGCTTATATTCACATAGTAGTTATATTGTCATAGATCCTCTAACATGTGGTGCTTGCTCACTATCTTTTGCTAGCCAAAAATCCGCACTAAGTAGAGATACTACTTGTGCATCCAAAAAACTTGAACCCAGTTTCATGTCATGAGAGTCCACTATATCTACCTATGGATTGAATAAGATCCTTCAAGTAAGTTGTCATCGGTGCATAAAGCAATGAAAATTGCCACTAAATATGTATGAACTTTTATTCTAAACGAAAATAAGCTTTGTACGAACTTGTGATGGTGAAGAAATAAAAGCGACAGACTGCATACTAAAGGTTGCTATCACAAGGGGCAATATAAAGTGGCGTTCCTTTGCATTAAGAGTTTGCACATCCAAAAATAAAAAGCGCGTGACAACCTCTGCTTCCCTCTGCAAAGGGCCTATCTTTTACTTTTCTGTATTTACTTTTATGCAAGAGTCAATAGTGTTCCTCTTTATTCCGTTTTTATTTTTCTCTTTGCAAGCATCATGTGGTTGGGAAAGATCTAGGCACATATATCCAGTTAGATGTAAGTAATCATGAGTTATTATTCTTGACTTTACCCTTGAGGTGAATTGGTTGGGAGGTGAAACTATAAACCCCCATCTTCCTATGTGTCTGACTGAAGCTTTCGCCCCATAAATATGCCGTGAGTGTCAGCAATCATAAAAGACTAAATGATGGTTGAGTATATGGACTTGCTAAACAAAAAGCTCTTATATAGACTCTTCCTGAAAATATGATGAATTATGATTGTTTCATTGACTAAGAACATAGTTTGTTAGTTTTCAAGAAAGTTTATGCTTTATACTTCGATGTTGTAATGAATTATTACTTGCTCATGAGAAGTTTTATGATAATATATTGCTGCTATAGTATTGATCATGATGCTTTCTTGTCCGTATTTTGTTTTATCAACACCTCTCTCTCTCTAAACATGTGGTCATGATTATCGATTTCGGCTTTCGTTTGAGGACAAGCAAGGTCTAAGCTTGGGGGAGTTGATACGTCCAATTTGCATCATGTTTTACTATTGATATTTATAATATAATTGGTCATTATTTCACTTTATGATGCAATTCTTATGCCTTTTCTCTCTTAATTTGCAAGATCTATTATATACATAAAACAGAAGTCAAACGAGCCATCACGTCCATCCACGTATATGCTAAATTATTTCGGCCGTTTGATTAGGACAATAATGGCTAAGATTTAAAAGTTTTACGTAACATGATAACGCGTAGGTAGCAGCATATTCCAACATATTGGACTGTCACGCGTATATGCACGTATATCAATACACGTACGAACCATGTTATGAGCCCAACACGGTGGACAGAGGACAGAGAAAGAAAGCCGAGCAGTCCGGCTGGCCCACGTCCGTAGGCAACAACGATGGCGTGGTGCAATCCGTTTCACATTAGCATCCCAAACTGCAAATAATTAGAAGGCAACGGCTGAGATTTAAAGCATATAAAAGTTACATACAACTATTGCTAGGTATAAATAATTTGTTCTGTCACTCACGAGTGACAAACCTGTCATCTTAAACATGTCTTTCCAGTGATGTGTCTGAGACAGCCAAAAATATCTGCCGCACACAGTACACGATATGGAATCTCCTGTGTACACAATTCCTAATCGAAGCACCATAAAAAATAAAGATACCCAGCTGGCCACGTCCAGCAACGCCCGGGAAGCTTGAGCTTCAAGAATAAAAATGCCCAGGAAGCTAAATCTGCCCGATAAGAAGAAGCCAAATCTGCCTGACAAGAAGACCACCTACAAAATCTTTATAAACCTATATCTATCCAGCCACCCTGTGTCCGATCTAGCCGCCCTCCAGTCGCCTCTCTCCAGGTCACCCGGCTTCTCCTAGCGTCTCACCTCGCCATCCATCTACGTTGACGGCAACTGCCATAACGGCCGGCAAGTACGCCAAGAAGAGGCGCTGATGCGGTTCTGCTGCTTACCTCTCTTCACGCTCAGGGACGCACTATGCTTACCTCATCTTTTCTCATGGGCTCATCCATATGGTTCTGGAATCTGATAGCTTAGACGTCCACCTCTCCTCATTGGATTTTTCTGATTGGTTTGCTTCTGTTTGTCTCAACACCGGACGAACATCAAAATCAGCCAAGACTATGACAGAACGTGTCTCAACGCCGACCAAACCTTCTGAGTTGTCTCTCCTGAATCATCAAGGTTTGTAAATATTATTTAATGAATTCACCTACTCAGGATAAAATCTATGAGATATTATCAATTGACAACCAATTTTCGAATGCTTTTGTAGACTAAACGCCATGCCGAATCAGAAGCGTACTGCCTTAACAGCGATAGGACAAACTGACATTCACGTCAAAGTAATGATAATATAGGATTCAATCAATCCTACAACCGATGAGCATATGAGCCTTGATGAATGATTTTTTATATATTATATATTTAACTGCATCGTTCTGTTGTTTTAAACAAGTGCTAATATATTGTAACTGTTTGACAGGTCCAAAAAATGCATGTTACTGGGAACATTAAAAAATCATGAAACTATAAATGTGGAGGAGTTTGATAAACACTTAATGATCAAACATAAATGAGAAATATGTCTATGCATTTATCATTTTAAAGTTGTGGAACCACAAAGTATCGCGCGTCGACCAATGAAATTAAAATTAGTTTTTCGTGCAATACAAAGGTAAGGACCATCGGATAGTTTTCCTGATTACTACTTTGAATTTGCTTCCAAGGACACAATACAAGAACATGGAGCGAAATATAAACAATGCTCAAGTATACCTATACTCTGTACTTCTAAGTAAGACTCAACTAATTAATCAAGACTCGACTAATTAATCTTTCTAGCTATGAAGTAACGAATCTCCAATTTTACAGATGTCATTGGACTACTCACCCAAATGAAGGATGTGGAATAAAGAATAACTAGAAAGTACTCACAGCCTTCACATTTGAGACTGTTCTAATAAAAGAGTAAGTGCATAAAGCATAGCCATTACTCAGTCTTTAATTGAACTTACGCTGTTGCATTAGAATTAACTTTTCCAACTTAAACTCTTTTATGAGTGATAAAATCAAAGTTACATTATGGGGAACTTCTGCTTATATTTTGAATGAGTATGTAATTAACAGCCAAACTATCCTTAGTGTGACATCAATAGCGGTGTAGAAATTTAACATTAAGTCCAATAAAGTCACAACATCTTCTATTATTTACAAAAAAATATCTAATAGATTTGTCATGATTAAATAGGGTTGTGCCTAAAGTCAACCAGTGCCAGAGGTATATACAGATCTAGATATACCCAAAGCTCAGGAAGTTCTTGACAGGTATGGAACGCTATCTTTTATTTATTATCAACTGATGAATTGTGACTCATATTTATTATGTAAAATACTAATAATTATACTTGACTAACTCCATATATGCAGGCACTCACCAGATGAAACTTCACCAAAAATGATCGAGATAGATAGAAGTACACAAGGTTTACAGAACTTATTGGAATGGCACATGAAAGCTAAGCAAATCAGGTAAGGCATCATATTTCTTCTAAGATATGATATCACCACTTTTCGAGGAAAACAAGAGCCTAAGACTTGCAGGGACAATTGACTAATATTAGTTATAAACTTATAATGGAGCCATATTCGACTTATTAATGTCGCTCAGCTTCTTCATGCTAACTTTGAGGTTTTGGGTAATTTACTTAGGATTTTGAATTCACGGCAATATTGCAATAGATTTGTTAAAAGAAAATATTCCATGTTGGTATATGTCATGTCATGATTGTTTTTTGCACTAATAACAATGGTATGGTAGGCATAGTATTCAACTCCAAATTAGTGACTGTAAAACTACCACAAGCCGCTGTATCTTTAACCAGCGCAGGACAATATTGCTTAATACATTTGTCTTGAACTTGATGAACGCATTGGATGGGAAATCTGAAGAAGCGCAGAAGATTATACGATAATTATTTTGAAAGTAAGACAAGCTATTTGTATTTACTGATATAGAGTAACAATATTTGGTTAGCACCATCAGAAGCATGCCATATTGTAATTATTTAAAAACACTCATACATGCAGCTCTGTGAGTTTTATGTTTGGTAACCACTCACCTCTCCTAGGGCCTTTTGAGGTCAACAGAACCATGAGGAAATCTAGCCCCAACATTATTGGCATCGCCTACAACACATTTGGAAAATCCATTACGTGAACCAAATTTCAGTTAGTACATGCACGTCGTCTTGCTTTGTGTTAATGCACATATAAATAATATATAACTAGCTAATGTATTGTAACAACATATAAAAATACCTGTGAACAACTAGCCACCATTGAGGAAGTAGGAATGATTCAAAGCCGCAACACATTACATAGGTGGAAGCCGGCAACACCAGCAACGAGGAAGCCCACAACTCGCTTCCGTGTGCAGACTCTCTGTAAACACAAAGAGAGTCCGAAGCTGCTTTCATGTGTATATATATGTTAATAAGCGCAAACAAGACTTAAGATGCTGGCATTATAAGTAGTAGATGGATATAATGAGTATAATTTTGTTGTATGAAGCTCCATATGATTATTATGAATGTGTTGAAGAGACAATTATAAAAGTTGGGTAGTGTGTCGACAGAAAATAAATCAAGTACAATTTCCTTAAAAAAAACACAAGGCACATCAGTGGCAAGTCAAATGACTATAATTTTTATCCTATGAATTACCTTTACATGAACACAAGATGTACGAGGTTATCTCCTAAATTATAATTTAACAGAACAACAAAGTAAATCATCCTTATCTCTAAATTAATTTAAAAGATCAAATATTTAAAAATAACTTACATATATACTGCCAGGCAAGAGGAGAATGCATAGAATATTGGGAGAGTAGGAAAAGATTCATACATGCCCCTAATGATCCGCCTCAGATGACGACAGAGAAGATGACCGTCCAGCCCGACGACACATCTCTCGGTCCCGGCGCCGTGAGTAGGAGAGCACAACACATGGGGTAGCTAGCAACAAGCTATCTATCATATTCTCCCATGGCTTCCTGGGCGACCGATCTGCCTTAGCATATCAGAACCGGCAAGATGCGACCTCACCGGTGGGCGGCTCAGGATCCCGGCTCGAACGCCCGCCCCCTCCTCGCTCAGAGCTGGCCTCCAAGAGCATCTCCTTCAAAGCTTCAGTGCTATGCATGCCACTCAATTTGGTATACATCCAAACTTCCAACACTACCACGAAAGAGCAGGGAAAGGGAAAGGGGATCTATTTTCCCTTTTAGAACAGAGACGTAGTGACGGGAAGCAACTTGACCGATTAGCCCATTGTGCCTGTAGGGAGTGACTTAAAACAAGTAGTACTCAAGCTTATTTTCTTACAAATAGATCCTGTAGGGAGTATAGTATTTTGTTCGTGTATTTTCTTAATAAATTGTACACGAACATTATTTTTTGTAATAGGAAAATTACAAATAATACTCCCTTATAACAAATAGTACTCCCTATATTATAACATTATTTTTTGTCCATCTATTATAATGTTAATACAGTACACGAAAAAAATAGCCTTTTGTAATGTCCGTGTACATATTTTTTTTTTGTAATTTTCTGAGTATATTTTGCTAAAGTAGTATTTTGTAAAAAAAAATGAGCAGAATTATTTTCTTACAACAATAGGTCATGGATCTATTAGTAGAGAATTTGATATTGGACTCACCATATGATGGACCGAGGATTAAGAAATAAATCCATTTATCAAAAAAAATTGCAAGCAACAAACCATTAGCTACGTAGTAAGACATTTTGGTTGTGCTAAAGAATATAATACATAGCAAAAGAACATAAACACTGTCTGTGACGAGTGTGATTAGAAGATAATGTTTTGATAGATTAAAATGATTACAAGATAATGTTTTGATAGATTAAGATAATTGTATCTACGTTGCATTCTCTTATAACCATTGTCAAGATATATATTACCTCTATCCCGAAAAGGTTGTCCTATATTTGTCTATATACGGATGTATCTAGACACGTTTCAGTGTTAGATACATTCATATTTGGACAAATCTAAGACAACATTTTTGGGACGGAGGGAGTATATATGAGCTGAAAGACACCACTACAGATGTGGCGTACACAATTAGCTTAAGATCTGGCCACGCATTACCCTTTTTAACAAGGCTTCAATTCTGACTAAAAGGAATTTCCTCTGGAATATTAACAATTTTGTGGTTAACCAATTGGTAATACAGTAGAACGAGAAAGTTGTGCAAGTTCTTTTGGGTAGATGCACTGGAAATATATGAACATTGCTGGCCCAAATTCACAGGTTTCACTAAATTATTGGTAATTTGATCTCATAGTTTTAATGATAAATTTCTACCATGAACATATTCTACGCCGTTATTGTGATGTTTTTATGTTGGGAATAATTGATGTGAGTCATAAATTGGACTATCACTTTTGTTTTAGGTCATTCTTATTAGGCTAGGGGAGTGTGATGAAAGATTTTCTCCCATTACAATGTACAAATTGACCTGCAAGCCATATGCCGTGCCAAGTAGCATCAGGGTCTCCTTTACCACCACCAATTTCTAATGGATAGGTCGGGCGAACATGGCCCCATGTCATCAGTAAAGAGAGATAATTGATGTTTAACCCCAAGATCATAACATTATGTCAGTAACCCGACATGTTCCATGAAGACCACCAACGTGGTGAGAGTGTCCATGACTATTGTGAATAGCATGGGCGAGCATAAAATTTGGAGACAACATGAAAGACCATGATTTCAAACATCGAGTTGACTACCCAATTAATAGCATTTCTCAAATTTTTATGTCGGCACTCGCCATCAATCTAATAATATTTATCAAAATATCTCCAACAAAATACAATATAGCGTCGATATGATGTGTATTTAGATTGTATTGTAAGATAGTTAACCATGTAGCCACACGTATTTAGAGCAGGAATATAACAAATATTATATCTAGCCGCGCAAATGCGCGGGTGGCCCTTCTAGTTTATATGAAAAGGGAGATTACCGGCAGCTGGAATTCTAGACCTGAAATAGCTACAGCAGAGATACCTATTCTACAGAGTTCCAAATGACCTGAAACTTCACGGAGATTTTTTATTGAATATATAAAAAATATTGGAAGAAAGAAATACCAGAGGGGGCCCACCTGCCCACAAGGCAACAAGGCGCGGCCACCCCTCCTGGGCGATGCCTTGTGGGTCCCACAACAGGCCTCTGGCCCCCTCCTTCTGCTATATAAGGTCATTTGCCCTAAAAAAATTAAGGAGAGGACTTTCGGGATGAAGCGCCATCATCTCGAGGCGGAACTAGGGCAGGAGCACTTTTGCCCTCCGGCGGAGCGATTCCGCTGGGGATACTTCCCTCCGCGAGGGGGAAATTGAAGCCATCGACATCACCAACGATCCTCTCATCGTGGGAGGACCAATCTTCATCAATATGTTCACCAGCACCATCTCATCTCTAACCCTAGTACATCTCTTGTATTCAATCTTTGTCTCAAAACCTCAAATTAGTACATGTGGGTTGCTAGTAGTGTTGATTACATCTTGTAGTTGATGCTAGTTGGTTTATTTGGTGTAAGATTATATGTTCAGATCCTTAATGATATTTAATACTCCTCTGATATTGAACATGAATATGATTTGTGAGTAGTTACGTTTGTTCTTGACGACATGGGAGAAGTCTTGTTATAAGTATTCATGGGAATTTGGTATTCGTTCAATATTTTGATGATATGTATGTTGTTGCTTCCTTTAGTGGTGTCATGTGGACGTCGACTACATGACACTTCACCATACTTGGGCCTAAGGGAAGGCATTATGGAGTAATAAGTAGATGATGGGTTGCTAGAGTGACAGAAGCTTAAGCCCTAGTTTATGCGTTATTCCGTAAGGGGCTGATTTGGATCCATATGTTTCATGCTATGGTTAGATTTATCTTAATTCTTCTTTCGTAGTTGCGGATGCTTGCGAGAGGGGGTAATCATAAGAGGGTTGCTTGTTCAAGTAAGAACAGCACCCTAGCACTGGTCCACCCACATATCAAATTATCAAAGTAGCGAACGTGAATCAAATAAACATGATGAAAGTGATAGGCGAGAATTCCCATGTGTCCTCGAGAACGCTTTGCTTTATATAAGAGACCGTTTCAGCTTGTCCTTTGCTATAAAAAGGATTGGGCCACCTTGCTGCACTCTTGTTACTATTGTTACTTGTTACGAATTATCTTGCTACAAAACTATCAGTTACCGCTACTTTAAGTGCTTGCAGAAAACACCTTGCTGAAAACCGCTTATCATTTCCTTCTGCTCATCGTTGGGTTCGACACTCTTACTTATCGAAAGGACTATGATTGATCCCCTATACTTGTGGGTCATCAGTTGTATGTTTTTCTTGAGTTCTATGCAAATGATTATGTTCACACTGCGTTTGCATTACCGATTGCTTGACCAGGCAATCCAACCTTTCTTAGCGTGAAAATTGTATCTTTACACGGGAGCAAAGTAAGCAAGAGCAGCTTAGTAAAAGCTAACTTATCCTAGCGCATTGCCAAAATAGCCAGCAGCAGGAGCCTGAGATTCAACCCAGCTTCACCCACATCCATTTCTTTTACTCATATCCCGTATATAAAACAAAAATTTACTAATTTCATGCCATTGGTGCAAAGACCAACTCCAACTGGGAAGTTAAGCAAGCTATGGGCAACACATATAACAAACTTTCCTTTTTATGAATTATAGATGACCCGTTGCGCCAATTGGCACAGAGACCAACTGCAGTCCGGAAGTTAACACGACGAAGAGCGTCAGTCAAGTAATCAATCACATAACTCTCCCTTTTCAACTACTTATTACCCACGTGATGCTCAATACACAAGCTTTGATCTTTGCACTTATCAATGGAAAATAGAATAATACTGGGGGTTTTATAAGAAGTCAAAAATACAATTGATTATGGTCATATTGCATTCCTATTTACCTTGGCTATGATCATCGCACATAGCTTTTTCTTGGCAATTTACTTTTGATGACATGAGACTCTATTCGTGATGGATTTTTTCCCAACCATCTGCAACTGCGCAAAGACCAACTACAACCAACTGTTAAGTAAGCTATGGGTGGCACGTTCATAAATATCACTTGCAAACCATTCAGGAGAAACATCCTTCACATAGTTCACCTAAATTTTTGGTTCTATTGGTTACTGTATGATAAGTCCAAATTATGAGACCATTTTACCGTTATTTTTGTGCCTACTTTGTAGGCTTTGTGGAATTTTACTGCGTTCGCGCACTTCTTTTTGTTGATAATCCCTTAGGTAACGGCTTTTGGAGCAATATTTGTTTAATCGAGAAAATCCCCAAAAATGGCAGTGGAATCATGTATTAAAGGTGATGAACACTTTCCATAAAAAGATCAAGCAAGAAGGCCAAGGAAACAGCCATCGTCGCGCTTCCAGAGTGAACAACGACACTCCATGCGACCGCGTGTGCTCGCATGAGCGGTCATTTGGCGTGCCGCCACCTCTGGGGGATCAGCTATTTTCACCCCGTCGAATCGGATCGTGGATCAGACATGCAGAGACTCCAGAAACTCGCTCAGAAGGTAGAACCCTAGCCGCCGGAGCCTATCTGGAGGGAGGATCAACGAGGAGAAGGAGGGGATTCCTCTCACCGCGAGGGGAACGAAGTCATCATCACCATCTCCATCATCACCGTCTTCATCATCATCGTCATCCACGTCCTTATCATCTGCAATATCAAGAACCCTAGTGGATCCTTCGGTGTATCGGTTGATGCATTCATCCATGTATTCCATTACCATTACCATGATGATTGTCATTCCCATGTGTGAGTAGACCCATTGTTCTCGGGGTATGGATGAACCCTAGTGTGTAATAGGCTGTTTGATATTAGGATTTAATATCCTCTTTGCATGTTTATGTTGATAATCTTCTTGGCGTTGGGTGAAGTCGACCATCCAACGTATGCCAACTTTGGACGGAAAGTTATTACTGTTGGCTAACTGTGTGGTTGTGAAGATGGGTGACATGACATGCCCCTTCTCCCTTCGTAGCGGATAGTTGCAATAGGGGGTAAAACGAAGACCACTTTGGCTGCGTCCACAGGGACCTCTTTCCCCTTAATCACCGTTTGATACCTGGAGTGGGGAAGAACGGTGCTGGCGTATGGGATACAGATTTACCACGAGTATGCACATATCTGTACCGGCTCCGCCCATAAAGAGAAACATGTAAAGTGGCTTAGGAATCTGAAGTAGCATTGTATTTAGGCACCGCTATAGACGCACACTAGAGGGGATTCCGAACCCCCGGGAACGCTTTTTAATCATTTGCTTCAAGTCTTATTTATATTACCAGTTATTTACCTTAATAGATTTAGTCATCATTACACTTGCAACTTTATTATTATTACTTTTACTATTCTGGATCACTTACAACTTCTAGGTACCTTATTTGCACCTTGCAAAGGACCCACGACTGATTCATGTGCTCCCTGTGGAATCGATACTCTTACTTCAAAAAGGCTACAACTCAACCCTATGCACTTGTAGGTTATCAAGCTTTTTCTGGCGCCGTTGCCAGGGAGCTGAGCGCTTTTGGTCTAAGTTCTGGGTTTGGTTTGAATTTTGTATACTAAGTTGTTTGCAGATCTAGAGCAATCATGGCTAAGTATGGACACAATTATCAACTTGCAGTCGTGCATCTTACAGGTCCACCTATTCAAGAAATGTTTACATCGTTGGGTCCTAATCCCACCGGTGTAGCTTATGAGGTGAACCCAAGTGTCCTCGAATTGTTGCATGGTAAACAGTTTAAAGGTGAGGATCCTTATCAACATTAGCAATTTTTCGAAGATGTATGTGGGACATTTAAGTTGAATGCTTTTAGCCTAGATGATATGAAACTAAAATTATTTCCTCACACTCTGGCTAAAAAGACAAGGAATTGGTTAGTGTCTCACCCTGCAGGTACCTTTGATACACGGAATAAACTTGCAAAAACTTTTTTGTCAGATTTTTACCTAGAAAAGAAGTCCTATGAAGCAAGGAGGAGGATTTTAAACTTCCGACAGAGGCCTGGAGAAAGTCTGATAAACACATATCAAAGGTATAAAAATTTACTAAATGATTGCCCTCATCATAAGCTCCCTGAATGGTTAGTATTGAATCTTTTCTATGGAGGACTGCAATATGATTCAAAGGAAGAACTAGATTTAGCATCTGCAGGTTCTTTTATTACTAGCAAAGTCCTAGGAGCATTGGAATTATTGGAAGGGAAACTTGCTAACCACGAAGCTTGGGGGAGCGATGAAGAAGGAGAGGGTAAAGTAGAAGTGGATTTTGATTGTAAAAAAGCTTATCTAAACTCAGGGAGAGTTGAACAAATAAGTAATGAATTATACCTTGACCCTAATGTTGTTTTAAGATTTGTTCAAAGCTATGCAGAGCATATGGAGTTCCCGAAGAGAAAATGGGAGAATTATACTGATGAGGACCCCGAGGAGGAGGTCATAGTTGAGATCTTGGAGGTGGAAACATCAGTACTCCCCATGGAAGAAGATTATGAACCCGAACCTGTATTACCATATCCAGTGAGAAAGGCGCAGCTTGAGTATTTTAGCAGGGAACATTCTGAGGATGAAAATGAGAATAAGAGCAAAGCTAAGGTGAAGCCTCAAAAAAGGAGAAAACAGGAAAAACCCATTGAAACAATGGAAGAAGAGGTAACTTGTTTTGTGAAAGGCTGCATCAAAGCTGCAGATACTGGTAAACCGGTGGTGCCTTGTTCGTTTGGTAGTACTTCCTATTTTGATCTTTGTGATATAGGGTCTTCTATTAATGTTATACCTTACACTCTTTACACTAAGCTTCATGTTGAAATTTATGCTTGTAACTTGCAACCAACTGATATGGAAATTAAACTAGCAGATGGTACTCTAAGGAGACCTTATGGGATGGTATCTGATGTTTATGTCATATTGGGAACCTTTACTTATCAAGTAGACTTTGTTGTAATGGAAATCCCTGAAGATGATTTTTGTCCCATAATATTTGGAAGACCATTCCTTAACACTGCAGGTGCAAGCATTGATTGTAAGAGGGAAGTTGTCTCTCTTAAATATGGGGAAGAGGTAAGAGAATTTCATTTTTCCAGATTCAAGAATCACCCCCAACCACGAGAGTATGACAACAATGAAGAGAAGACCATAGCTCAACTACCAGCAATCTACTTCAAAACCCCAAAAGATGATCTAGAAAGGAGTTTAACTGAATACGAGAAAGATCCAGAGGACCCAGCTAAGGAAGAAATAGATCATCACTTGAATGAAACACCGGTTCAAGATCCGGTATCTAGTGCGCAATATGAAGTACCTGAGAAGAAAGGAGATGAAGAACCACCACCACCTGAACTAAAACATCTACAAAAAGAGTTAAGGTATGAGTTTTTAGATGAAACAAATAGATACCATGTTATTATCGGTGTTAATCTTTCAGATGAAGAAAAAGAGAGATTAATGAATGCCTTGAGGAAACATAGAAAAGCATTTGGGTATTCAATGGATGACTTAAAGGGCATCATCCCCTCTATATGTACTCATTGTATATTCATGGAGGAGGGAGCTGAACCAGTTCATGAGTACCAGCGGAAGCTGAACCCCGAAATGAAGGAAGTGGTAAGAAAAGAAGTTATTCGTCTACTTGATGCAGGTATTATATATCCAGTTTTTGAAAGCAAATGGGTAAGTCTGGTTCATTGTGTGCCTAAAAAGGGAGGATTTACAGTAGTTCCTAATAGACATAACGAACTAATCCCTACTAGAACAATAGTTGGGTATAAAATGTGCATTGATTTCAGGAAGCTGAATAAGGAGACCCGTAAGGATCATTACCCCTTACCATTCATTGATCAAATGCTTGAAAGGTTGGCAAAGAATACCCACTTTTGTTATTTGGATGGATATTCAGGGTTTTCACAAATCGTCGTGCATCCAGAAGATCAAGAGAAGACAACATTCACCTGCCCTTTTGGTATGTACTCTTACCGTCGTATGCCTTTTGGCCTATGCAATGCACCAGCTACATTTCAAAGATGCATGAATGCTATTTTTGCTAATTTCGTTGAAGAAATCATGGAAGTCTTCATGGATGATTTTTCAGTCTATGGAACTTCTTTTGATGATTGTCTTTGCAATCTTGATAAAGTTTTGCAGAGGTGTGAGGACACTAATCTTGTCTTGAATTGGCAGAAATGCCATTTTATGGTCAACGAAGGTATTGTTTTGGGGCACAAAATATCTGGTAAAGGTATAGAAGTTGATAAAGCAAAGATAGATGCCATAGAGAAACTCCCTTATCCCCGTGATATAAAAGGGATAAGGAGTTTTCTTGGGCATGCAGGTTTCTATAGGCGCTTTATTAAGAATTTATCTAGTATTTCGAAACCCTTGACTAACCTTTTGTAGATAGACGTTCCCTCCACGTTCAATGATGAGTGTAAAAGTGCCTTTGAAAAACTGAAGCATGCTCTACTCAATGCTCCTATCATTACACCTCCAGACTGGGACATGCCTTTTGAGGTCATATGCGAAACGGATGATAATGCGGTAAGTGAGGTCTTGGGCCAACAAGTAGGTGAGAAGTTTAATGTTATTTACTTTGCAAGCCACACCCTCACTGATGCCCAATGAAATTATGCTAAGAATGATAGAGAACTCTATGCAGTGATCTTTGCTTGTGAGAAGTTTATACCTTATATTACTGATACAAAAGTTATATTCTATACTAACCACCAGGCAATAAAAGAGGTGTTGGATATTAAAGAAACTAAGCCTCACTGGATGAGGTGGTCTCTTCTTTTGCAGGAATTTGACAGTGAAATTTTAGGCCGTGAAAAGATAGGAGAAGTGTTGACAAACATCTCCCTGGTAAAGGAGGAGTATCAATACAATCCAAAAGGTATATGCATCCCCTACGGAACGGTTGTGGATTTGGATAGAGCTACAACTCGTAACTTTGGAGATACAGGACCACCATTCATCGGTCTAGAGGAACCTTTTGTGAAACTGAGGGTAAGGGAATAAAGTGATTTATTTTTCTATAACAACTCTTTGCACCCTAGTAAGTTGCAGAAGATGTCACCATTTCCTCGACCCCCAAGAACAAAGAAGCCTGGGACGAAGATCTTCGCAAAACACAAAGAGTGGAGAGGACTAGGGAACACAGGAAAGTTCTCTCTTTTTCCTTAAGCTCTCGTCAAAGTTGTTTTCGTTGTATTTTTCTGTATAAAATTATATGTTTTCTGTAGTCAAACGGGCGCACAAACGACGGCCTGCAGTCATTTGAAGCACCGTCTTTGATTCTGTTTATTTAAGCGCGCATGCAAATGGAGAAAACGATCGCTCAAGTGATTGCCAGCGACCGCTTGGAAGGTCGTCTTTTGATCTGTTCCGCGGAGGGAAATTGCGCCTCTGCTTGTGTTGAAAAAAAATGTTGTTGTCTCGCAGAAGAAAGGGGATCAGACGGACGCCCGAACGATCGAACACGCCCATTTTTAAGGTCGTTATGCATTCTATCCATGAAGAGCTCGGTGGAAGAAGGTCAAATGACCGCTCAAACGATCGATCGCGGTCGCTTGGAAGGTCGTTGATCATGATTTCTTTCCGAATTCTAACAGAACTGCGCCTAATCTTATTTGGTTTGTTTCCTATACTTTCTAACTTCCTTATCTCGTCAAAACCTGCGTCCTTAGCCTCTTATATACAGAACTATTGTTCCCACCTCTATCAAAACTAACCAACCAATCTAGGCAAAGTCTTCTTGAGTTTTGAGTTGCAGGTAGCCATGGCTCGTTCGTGGGATGAGAGGCAAACCTCTCCGTAGGAAGAGGAGGACTTGGAGCTGGAGGGCTATTCTCCAGCAAGCATAAGGGAGAGGATCCGTCGATGTCGCTGTTGGACCTCTTCCGAGGAAGATCCGGAGGAACCTCCTTATGGGGAAGAAGAAGAGGAGGATAAAGAGAAGGGAAAGAAACCGGCGGCCATCCCCATCAATGCCATCAAGATCATCATCAACGAGGACAAGATCGATTTTGTCAAGGAGACTCCCGCTGTCATGGGAAAGTGCGGTTTCAGTAACTGCACTATCCATGACCCGTTGGAAGAATCCGGCAAGATCGATCCAAGGGCGCGTGAGATGCACACCATTTGCACCCCCATGCAAGTTGGACCTCCTAGGAAAAGGCGTAACACCGCCTCGGTGCAACCAATTCCACCCCAGGTACAAATCAATAATTCAGTAGTTGAGACTAAAGCTATGACTGATAAGATCAGGGAGATGGAGGTTGCCTTGGCCGTCTAGACCCGTGAGGCTCTTGACACAAGCTTAAGGATTATCGCCAACCAAGATGCAACCCTTCGCATGTATTATTCTCGCATCACGGATTTGGAGGTTGCCAATAAGCTCATGATTGATGCCCTCACTGGTGTCACCGCTCCACCTTCAGAAGAGAACACCGGTATAAGTAAAAAAGACTAAATGAATCCAACCGGCTTAGCATGTTAAGCTTGGGGGGATTTTGAAGCCCTTTCTCATTTCCCTTATCGTTATTATTTTCCGTTGAGCTTTGCTTAAAAGAGTTCATTTAGTTCGAGTAATAAAAGTACTATCATACCTTTTGGTGAAAAGGGAAGAATCTTATCCATTGAGTCATGGATGGTTTGATGAATAGTCTATTATGATCTTGATGTATTTGCTTAGTATGGTTATGCTTCATTGTGTGCTTTGCATCTTTGCTTTTAGATGATGATTATAAGCCTTCCACATATTTAGTATCAATCGGGAATGAGAAGTTGACAATTTGATGTGATGCATTGGAACTGATTTCTGTTTATTTGGTGATTACTTGGTAAGGTCTCTTAAAACCAGTGAATCAAGTATGAAATGTGGACAAGTTCTTGTGCATAAAAATAAAACATTATAGATTCGATAAAACTTATATAATTCCAAATGGTTGAACTTGGATGTTTAAGCATACCATTCATATCACGTCTTGAAAAGAGAAAAGAAATTTTTTGAGTGATATGTGGCAGGCTTGGCAGTTCAAGAAATAAAATGGAAGTGAAGAACAATGAAAAGAAAGATGTATAACACTAAGACTTGCCTGACTGAAAGAGGAGAATAAAGTATCACTAAGAGTTAGAAATAGTCTCATTAACGATTGATAGTAAGGTGTGGAAGCCTTCATACTCATTTGATGGAAATTTGGATGTAATGGTGCATGGTGTAATTGATCATATGATGTAAATTCTAAAATTTTACTTTGGACCCATTCATTTGATTCATCCACAGCTCATAACCAAGATGACTTCTTCATTACAAGCTGGGTATTTGCTCGGGGATGAGCAAATCTTTAAGCTTGGGGGAGTTGATAAGTCCAAATTATGAGACCATTTTACTGTTATTTTTGTGCCTACTTTGTAGGCTTTGTGGAATTTTACCGCGTTCGCGCACTTCTTTTTGTTCATAATCCCTCAGGTAACGGCTTTTGGAGCAATATTCGTTTAATGGAGAAAATCCCAAAAAATGGCAGTGGAATCATGTATTAAAGGTGATAAAAACTTTCCATAAAAAGATCAAGCAAGAAGGCCAAGGAAACAGCCATCGTCGTGCTTCCAGAGTGAACGACGGCATTCCATGTGACCACGTGCACTCGCATGAGCGATCGTTTGGCGCACCACCGCCTCTGGGGGATCAGCTATTTTCACCCCGCCGAATCGGATCATGGATCAGACGTGCAGAGACTCCAGAAACTCGCCTAGAAGGTAGAACCCTAGCCGCCGGAGCCTATCCGGAGGGAGGATCAACGAGAAGAAGGAGGGGATTCCTCTCACCGTGAGGGGAACAAAGTCATCATCACCATATCCATCATCACCGTCTTCACCGTCATCGTCATCCACATCCTTATCATCTGCAACATCAAGAACCCTAGTGGATCCTTCGGTGTATCGGTTGATGCATTCATCCGTGTATTCCATTACCATTACCATGATGATTGTCGTTCCCATGTGTGAGTAGACCCGTTGTTCTCGGGGTATGGATGAACCCTAGTGTGTAATAGGTTGTTTGATATTAGGATTTAATATCCTCTTTGCATGTTTATGTTGATAATCTTCTTGGCGTTGGGTGAAGTCGACCATCCAACATATGCCAACTTTGGACGGAAGGTTATTACTGTTGGCTAACTGTGTGGTTGTGGAGATGGGTGACGTGACAGGCCCCTTCCCCCTTCGTAGTGGATAGTTGCAACAGGGGGTAAAACGGAGACCACTTTGGCTGCGTCCACGGGGACCTCTTTCCCCTTAATCACCATTTGATAACCGGAGTGGGGAAGAACGGTGGTGGCGTATGGGATACAGAGATACCACATTTTTTGGTCCCCTTTACACACGTTGTGCCGGGTGGGTGTCAAGATGTCCCACAACGACATCAACCGGGGTGGGAGTACATACCTTGTCGGGGGTTTTCAATCGTTGTGTGCAGAACCATTGGTCGGGCGTGATGGACTGGCATGACGCTAGTCTTGACCGGGTGGTTCTGGTTGTTTCACCGTTGGACTTGGATCACTTTTTAATGTGTGCTCTTTTTTGCAGGGAACCATGTGATCTTCTCATCCTCGTGCTCTTGTTTGTTCTATTTGAGTTGGTGCGTGGCCATTTCTTCCTGCTCTGTTTCTCCTCAGTAGTGGAGATGCGGCAGGGACAACCATGAAGATTGTTATCCATCCCATCAGATGACCACTTGCTACGCACGACGCTATCAGGGGTCACGTCAGTGCAAAGCATATGGTCCTAACAAGTGTACAATCTTCGTCTGGCAACACACCAAGTATAGGATTTGCGACACTCAAAATAGATCAACTCGTAAGCAATCCACCACTATTCTTCTTCGCAATTTTTATGTGGGTGTTACTACCTAGTATAGATTTGTGCTTGACACTATCACTAGAGGAAATTTCTTGAGTAGTCACCCTCTGGATGCTTTCAATGCCATGGGTAATCTAGTGGGATCACCCTCTGGATGCTTTCAATGCCAGAGGAAACAACATTGAGACTTTGGAACATGTTATGCGAAGGTTAGAAATATTGAGAACAAAATGCCAACTATTGAACATATTGAAAATCTTGATAAAAAGGTGCATAACCAAGTCACTAAATTTGGCTCTTCTGTAGGAACCACCTTGAAACTATTAAAGAAGAAAGAACCAATCTCCGAGAGAATAGAACAAAGTCCTGCTAGAATTGATAAACTGGAAGAAATCATTAATAACTTGGGTTTAGCTTTTCTTCCGCCAAAACTATTGAGAGGACGCCTACGAATAAGAATTCTAGACTTATGTATTTTCCTAAAAACAAAGGTGATTCATCTAGTAAGGAGAAAGAAGATCTAAAAATGATTAGCGTGCACACCAACTTCATCGAAATAATAAGGGAACCTATGACTGAAAACAAATTCCTTAATTTTGTTCCTAGGAGCATTATTATTAAAAATATGTTTGCTAAACCTCCTAGGAAGTCTAGATAAATGATTGAGGAACTGGATCTGAAAGATGATAACACTTGAAACTATGCATTATGCCTAGCTAGGGGCATTAAACAATGGCGCTTGTTGGGAGGCAACCCAATAGTTATCTTTATTTTGTTTTTGTGTGATGACATGATTATTGCTACTGTAATGACTCTTTTTTTAATCTTTTAATTAGTGTTTGTACCAAGTAATGCCTTTGGGATGATTTGAATGATAGTAAAGTTGATTATGTGCAAAAACCGAAAGTTTTGCGCCCAGTGCTGGAATTTACATTCTGTACTGGAATGTCTGAAAAATCTGAAATTTTTACACAGTATTGGGTTACAAATTTTTTACGTTGTCCTAATGTTTCAGAATTTTTGGAGTTACCAAAGTATGGATAAGTATTATGTCATTACGTGTTATTCTCTTTTAGATAGATTCTGTTTTTATTGCATAGTGTGCTTATTTTGATGATGCTATGGATTATATCGGCCAGGTGTTTTTGGGCGGCTAGCTATAGAGAAGGGAGCTTCAAAGATGAGTGTTGTGCGGAAATTACATGCCTCGGGCAAGTAGTTCACCAAGCAGATTGTTGTTCTGTTTGTGTTGTTTTGGTTTGGTTGAGTACTGGAGATGCAGCAAGGAGAGCCACGAAGATCACTATCTATCCCATCACAAGCCCACTTGCCGCACATGGCACAGGCATGGGTCATGTCCACCCAAATCGTACGGTCCTGAAAAACATATGATCGTTGGCTGCCAACATACCATGGTCGACCATGTTTTTCTGGGCGTCCGGGTGTAGAGATGGGAGGGCCAGGGGGTTAACCATGGCGCCGAGCATTGGAGCAAACGGGCGTGCCATGGGAGCCAAACGTACACTTTAATTATGCATGATGAACTATAATTGTCCACAAGTGATTATATTCATACTATGTTTTATTTTCCCTGTATTTAGTAATTTCACAGGTTGGTCTCATTCAGATTCAGAGGTGCTTTGCCTACCTGGCCTCTTGTCGTCGTTGTTCCTGACTGGCTAGCGAGTTTTTGGATGCTTACCCGGCTTCTGGGTGCTGCGAGATACATGGGGCCCGATGGGGCATTGTGGGGCCTCGTCGCCTGCACTGGCCATCACACGTCTACCCGCTGTGCATGGGCACACCCGACTCACGAGGCCGGACATGCCATGCTCATACCCTAAGCCAAGGGCCCGCGCGGGGCCGGCTAGCGCGAGCGAAAGCGAGAGTAAAAGGAGAAATCAACAAGCCAGATGTCCTTAATTGTTGGCACTCCACGCCCTTGCTCAACTTTGTCCCCAGCACAAAATTTGTCACGTCGAACAAGGACGGTATTGGTTTCTCACACATATGAGGAATTCTATATTCTTTATTCAGCGAAACCGCGTCACCTCACCCTGTCCCCGCGTCGCCCACTACGGCGGCACAGGGAACCCTAGCGATGCTACCATAGGAGCTCACCCCTCCCGCCTTCCCCGCCACGCCACCGCCGAAGGGGGCGCCGGCAAAACTCAGGCGCACCCCTGGGAAGGTGGCGGTGGGGCGCTCTGCTTCCCCCTCACGAATGATGCTGCTCGGGTGTGATGGCTAGGGCTTCAATGGGGTTTGCACAGGGCTGCTGCCTCCCTCGTCGGAAGTGTAGCTCCTCATCGCGGGAGGCACTGGAGGGGCATGTGGCGGCTAGCGTGGGGAGATGCATGAAGGCAGTAGATCTAGATCCTCGAAGTCCTCTGCAAGAGGTGCTGACGGCGGCTGGCTGGCCGATGCAGGCAAGCCGGGGCGGCAGTCCCGGAGACGCGATGATGAGGTGGTTGTGGCGGCCCGGCAGTTTTCTTAGTGCTGGATGCATGGAGGCCATGGATCTAGGGCCCACTCCCAAATCCGGCGGTGTCGGTGCTCGTCTCGGTGGGCCTCCATGTATGGCAGGCTGTCCGGTGCGCGGCGGTTTCAGCCGGCAGCTGCTGGTCCATGGCGATGGTGGTGTGCCACAGACCTAGATGGTGGTGCAGCGGCGCCACATCTTGTGGGTGCAAGATACGTCTCCAATGTAATCTATAATTTTTGATTGTTTCATGCTATTATATTACCAATCTTATATGCTTTATACATCATTTTATATCATTTTTGGGACCAACCTATTAACTCAGTGCCAAGTGCCAGTTGCTGTTTTTTTGCATATTTTTGGTTTTACAGAAAATCCATATCAAACGGAGTCCAAACACGATAATACTTTTTGAAGATTTTTCCTGGACCAAAAGAGACCCAGGAAGCTTCAGGGGGAGTCCAAAATCCAGACGAGTTGATGGCAAGGTAGCACGGCGCGCTCAGGGGGGTTGGTGTGTGTTGCCCCCTTGTGGGCCCCTCATGGCTTTGTCTGGCCTAATTCCAGCGTTGTAAATTCCCAAATATTCCAAAACCCCAAAGTGAGACTCGAAAACAATTATTTTGCCGGCGCAAGCCTTTGTTCTTCTGTGATCCCATCTGGAGGCCTCCGCCGATACTCTGCCAGAGGGGGATTCAATCACGGAGGGCCTCTACTGGACCTGGGCCTCTTTTCGCGCATGCACAAGCCTTTCGAGCTCGGCCGCATCTTTCTTCTTATCCTCTCGAAGGGCATCGCGCTTCGCGTACAAGCCCTTCAAGTCTTGTTCCACCTCCAATATCCGAACTTGATCCTTCTTCCGAGCATTTCGCTCTTCGGCAAGCTCGGCGCGGATGGCCTCCATCTCGGCCATGGCGGCTAAACCAACAATCAAAGCAAATATATTTGTATTAGAGTTGTTTTCAAGCAACAAATAAAGCTATGGTGCTACTCTCTGAATCTCCCACTATGCGCCTTATCCATCTGCCCCTTCAGCAGATTGATGTCCTCTTCGGACCGCGCGAGCTTGTGATTCAGCTCGTCCAACTCTTTTGAGTTGGATGCCGAAGAGGAGGCAGTGGCCTGCAAAAATTTCATTAGACTCCGACAATGATAATCGATCCTCTCGTCTGAAGAGTTTCGGGGGCTACTGCATATTCGCTTTTGACATAAAAAACAAATATACATCGACCCCCAAGTCAGTTTATCAAACTACCTTAGGGCTCAGGGACTACTGTATATGCGCTCTTAAAGGCATGAATTAGAAATAGGGAAGTTTTTAAAGTCTTCGAACAACTTTTTTTCCTTTCAAAACGTGTCCTTAAAGGGCTACTGAGTATACTGAGCATTAACTTAAAAGAGGTGAAGTTGTTCGAACTGACGTACCTCAAAACCTTTCGAAAGGCTAATGAAGGCCTCCAGAATTCCGTCTTGTACGGACTGAGACTGGTTGAACGCTGTGCCGAGAATGGCACGGTGCTTGGGCAGAATTGAGGAGCCCTGCAGAGCTTCCTCTATCTCCTTATGCCGCCCCAAGATGGGCGGCTGGGTGTCCTCGGCCCCACCCCTCGTTGGAGAGGTGGCGGCTGCCTCCGCACTGCTCGATGGCGGTGGAACTGTCGGGGCTAGGGACTCCGGGCAGTTAAGCACTGGTTCTTCAAAGACCAGGGGAGTCTTGTCCCCCTGGTCCTCGGTGACCGAGGTCTGGACTTCGGCCATGGGCATATCGGCACCACTCTCTGTGTTTAGCACAGGAGGGTCCGGATGCGAAGAAACCTCCCCAAGCTCATCATGAGCAGGGGAGGGATGCGCGCGCGCACCCGAGGAGCTCTCGGCCAGCTCGGGAGGAGGGACGGCATTATCTGACCCCTCACCTAGTAGGCGGCGTTGTGGGCTGTAAAAGAAAGCAGTACAATAAAATCAAGCACATATCGATTGAAGCTTATTATGTGCAAGTGTGTCAAACATGTTACCTCCTTGGCTGTGGCTTCTTTCGGCGTAGCTGGGGAAGCACGTCCTCGGAGGAGCTAGAGTGTGCGGCCTCGGCGGGGGCCGAGGACCGGCTGGGCAGAGCGGCATGGGTTTTCCGGAGCTTCTTGAACCGAGGAGGGGTCATCCTCCTCAACATCTTCGGACGTCTCCCTCCTCCACTTAGGAGAGGACTCCTCACCCTCCTCCTCTTCCCCCTTCTCCTTCTCTTCCTCCTCCTCTTGGAAGGAGGAGCCATGGTTACTTTCTGACCTGGCATCCGAAGTTTCTCTTCGGTAGCACAGGCCCTCCCTCTTCTCTTTGGCTCCCCCTTTTCCTTGACCCGGACCTCGTATGGCTCGTCGAACAAAAGGGCTTTGAGCTGGGGGGTGCTGGCTTCTTCGGGCAGTGGCGCCGGAGACTTCATCTTCCCGGCCTTGTTGCACCAGGTCTGATTACGGGATGTCAAACCGATCACTTCATTAAAAGTTAAAGAACATCGAAAGAACAGGAACATAAGTAAAACTGTCTCATACCTCGGATGGAGCATTATCAGCATCAAGGCCAGGGGAGTCTTATTGGTTCGATAACCTTGTTTCTCTACCGAGGGAAATACTATCTACAACTATATTACTTCACCCTTCCTCTTCGGGAAAAATCCCAACACATTTCACAAGTAGCAGAAGGAATTTCTGGCGCCGTTGCTGGGGAGACTTCATCAAACAAATAAGGTCCCTTTACAAACATTATCATTTACTTGTTCTACTTTTTATTTGCCTTTATTAGTCTCGTTAAAAAATCAAAAATACCAAAAATATATTGTGTGCTTTATTTGCTCGTTGCTATGGCTAGTTCTTCACTTGTTGCTTATACCCCGGAAAATGAAGTGCTTAATTTTAAACACAGGGGAGGAGAAAGTTTAAAAGATGCTTGGTATAGGATTTGCGACACTCAAAATAGATCAACTCGTAAGCAATCCACCACTATTCTTCTTCGCAATTTTTATATGGGTGTTACTACCTGGTATAGATTTGTACTTGACACTATCACCAGAGGAAATTTCTTGAGTAGTCACCCTTTGGATGCTTTCATTGCCATGCGTAATCTAGTGGGATCACCACCTATCATTATTAGTGAAACAACATTGACTTTGGAACATGTTATGCGAAGGTTAGAAATATTGAGAACAAAATGCCAACTATTGAACATATTGAAAATCTTGATAAAAAGGTGCATAACCAAGTCACTAAATTTGGCTCTTTTGTAGGAACCACCTTGAAACTATTAAAGGAGAAAGAACCAATCTCCGAGAGAATAGAACAAAGTCCTGCTAGAATTGATAAACTGGAAGAAATCATTAATAACTTGGGTTTAGCTTTTCTTCCGCCAAAACTATTGAGAGGACGCCTACGAATAAGAATTCTAGACTTATGTATTTTCCTAAAAACAAAGGTGATTCATCTAGTAAGGAGAAAGAAGATCTAAAAATGATTAGCGTGCACACCAACTTCATCGAAATAATAAGGGAACCTATGACTGAAAACAAATTCCTTAATTTTGTTCCTAGGAGCGTTATTATTAAAAATATGTTTGCTAAACCTCCTAGGAAGTCTAGATAAATGATTGAGGAACTGGATGTGAAAGATGATAACACTTGAAACTATGCATTATGCCTAGCTAGGGGCATTAAACAATGGCGCTTGTTGGGAGGCAACCCAATAGTTATCTTTATTTTGTTTTTGTGTGATGACATGATTATTGCTACTGTAATGACTCTTTTTTTAATCTTTTAATTAGTGTTTGTACCAAGTAATGCCTTTGGGATGATTTGAATGATAGTAAAGTTGATTATGTGCAAAAACCGAAAGTTTTGCGCCCAGTGCTGGAATTTACATTCTGTACTGGAATGTCTGAAAAATCTGAAATTTTTACATAGTATTGGGTTACAAATTTTTTACGCTGTCCTAATGTTTCAGAATTTTTGGAGTTACCAAAGTATGGATAAGTATTATATCATTACATGTTGTTCTATTTTAGATAGATTCTGTTTTTATTGCATAGTGTGCTTATTTTGATGATGCTATGGATTATATCGGCCAGGTGTTTTTGGGCGGCTAGCTATAGAGAAGGGAGCTTCAAAGATGAGTGTTGTGCAGAAATTACATGCCTCGGGCAAGTAGTTCACCGAGCAGATTGTTGTTCTGTTTGTGTTGTTTTGGTTTGGTTGAGTACTGGAGATGCAGCAAGGAGAGCCACGAAGATCACTATCTATCCCATCACAAGCCCACTTGCCGCACATGGCACAGGCATGGGTCATGTCCACCCAAATCGTACGGTCCTGAAAAACATATGATCGTTGGCTGCCAACATACCATGGTCGACCATGTTTTTCTGGGCGTCCGGGTGTAGAGATGGGAGGGCCAGGGGGTTAACCATGGCGCCGAGCATTGGAGCAAACGGGCGTGCCATGGGAGCCAAACGTACACTTTAATTATGCATGATGAACTATAATTGTCCACAAGTGATTATATTCATACTATGTTTTATTTTCCCTGTATTTAGTAATTTCACAGGTTGGTCTCATTCAGATTCAGAGGTGCTTTGCCTACCTGGCCTCTCGTCGTCGTTGTTCCTGACTGGCTAGCGAGTTTTTGGATGCTTACCCGGCTTCTGGGCGCTGCGAGATACATGGGGCCCGATGGGGCATTGTGGGGCCTCGTCGCCTGCACTGGCCATCACACGTCTACCCGCTGTGCATGGGCACACCCGACTCACGAGGCCGGACATGCCATGCTCATACCCTAAGCCAAGGGCCCGCGCGGGGCCGGCTAGCGCGAGCGAAAGCGAGAGTAAAAGGAGAAATCAACAAGCCAGATGTCCTTAATTGTTGGCACTCCACGCCCTTGCTCAACTTTGTCCCCAGCACAAAATTTGTCACGTCGAACAAGGACGGTATTGGTTTCTCACACATATGAGGAATTCTATATTCTTTTATTCAGCGAAACCGCGTCACCTCACCCTGTCCCCGCGTCGCCCACTACGGCGGCACAGGGAACCCTAGCGATGCCACCATAGGAGCTCACCCCTCCCGCCTTCCCCGCCACGCCACCGCCGAAGGGGGCGCTGGCAAAACTCAGGCGCACCCCTGGGAAGGTGGCGGTGGGGCGCTCTGCTTCCCCCTCACGAATGATGCTGCTCGGGTGTGACGGCTAGGGCTTCAATGGGGTTTGCACAGGGCTGCTGCCTCCCTCGTCGGAAGTGTAGCTCCTCATCGCGGGAGGCACTGGAGGGGCACGTGGCGGCTAGCGTGGGGAGATGCATGAAGGCAGTAGATCTAGATCCTCGAAGTCCTCTGCAAGAGGTGCTGACGGCGGCTGGCTGGCCGATGCAGGCAAGCCGGGGCGGCAGTCCCGGAGACGCGGTGATGAGGTGGTTGTGGCGGCCCGGCAGTTTTCTTAGTGCTGGATGCATGGAGGCCATGGATCTAGGGCCCACTCCCAAATCCGGCGGTGTCGGTTCTCGTCTCGGTGGGCCTCCATGTATGGCAGGCTGTCCGGTGCGCGGCGGTTTCAGCCGGCAGCTGCTGGTCCATGGCGATGGTGGTGTGCCACAGACCTAGATGGTGGTGCAGCGGCGCCACATCTTGTGGGTGCAAGATACGTCTCCAATGTAATCTATAATTTTTGATTGTTTCATGCTATTATATTACCAATCTTATATGCTTTATACATCATTTTATATCATTTTTGGGACCAACCTATTAACTCAGTGCCAAGTGCCAGTTGCTGTTTTTTTGCATATTTTTGGTTTTATAGAAAATCCATATCAAACGGAGTCCAAACACGATAATACTTTTTGAAGATTTTTCCTGGACCAAAAGAGACCCAGGAAGCTTCAGGGGGAGTCCAAAATCCAGACGAGTTGATGGCAAGGTAGCACGGCGCGCTCAGGGGGGTAGGTGTGTGTTGCCCCCTTGTGGGCCCCTCGTGGCTTTGTCTGGCCTAATTCCAGCGTTGTAAATTCCCAAATATTCCAAAACCCCAAAGTGAGACTCGAAAACATTTATTTTTCCGGCGCAAGCCTTTGTTCTTCTGTGATCCCATCTGGAGGCCTCCGCCGATACTCTGCCAGAGGGGGATTCAATCACGGAGGGCCTCTACTGGACCTGGGCCTCTTTTCGCGCATGCACAAGCCTTTCGAGCTCGGCCGCATCTTTCTTCTTATCCTCTCGAAGGGCATCGCGCTTCGCGTACAAGCCCTTCAAGTCTTGTTCCACCTCCAATATCCGAACTTGATCCTTCTTCCGAGCATTTCGCTCTTCGGCAAGCTCGGCGCGGATGGCCTCCATCTCGGCCGTGGCGGCTAAACCAACAATCAAAGCAAATATATTTGTATTTGAGTTGTTTTCAAGCAACAAATAAAGCTATGGTGCTACTCTCTGAATCTCCAACTATGCGCCTTATCCATCTGCCCCTTCAGCAGATTGATGTCCTCTTCGGACCGCGCGAGCTTGTGATTCAGCTCGTCCAACTCTTTTGAGTTGGATGCCGAAGAGGAGGCAGTGGCCTGCAAAAATTTCATTAGACTCCGACAATGATAATCGATCCTCTCGTCGGAAGAGTTTCGGGGGCTACTGCATATTCGCTTTTGACATAAAAACCAAATATACATCGACCCCCAAGTCAGTTTATCAAACTACCTTAGGGCTCAGGGACTACTGTATATGCGCTCTTAAAGGCATGAATTAGAAATAGGGAAGTTTTTAAAGTCTTCGAACAACTTTTTTTCCTTTCAAAACTTGTCCTTAAAGGGCTACTGAGTATACTGAGCATTAACTTAAAAGAGGTGAAGTTGTTCGAACTGACGTACCTCAAAACCTTTCGAAAGGCTAATGAAGGCCTCCAGAATTCCGTCTTGTACGGACTGAGACTGGTTGAACGCTGTGCCGAGAATGGCACGGTGCTTGGGCAGAATTGAGGAGCCCTGCAGAGCTTCCTCTATCTCCTTATGCCGCCCCAAGATGGGCGGCTGGGCGTCCTCGGCCCCACCCCTCGTTGGAGAGGTGGCGGCTGCCTCCGCACTGCTCGATGGCGGTGGAACTATCGGGGCTAGGGACTCCGGGCAGTTAAGCACTGGTTCTTCAAAGACCAGGGGAGTCTTGTCCCCCTGGTCCTCGGTAACCGAGGTCTGGACTTCGGCCATGGGCACATCGGGACCACTCTCTGTGTTTAGCACAGGAGGGTCCGGATGCGAAGAAACCTCCCCAAGCTCATCATGAGCAGGGGAGGGATGCGCGCGCGCACCCGAGGAGCTCTCGGCCAGCTCGGGAGGAGGGACGGCATTATCTGACCCCTCACCTAGTAGGCGGCGTTGTGGGCTGTAAAAGAAAACAGTACAATAAAATCAAGCACATATCGATTGAAGCTTATTATGTGCAAGTGTGTCAAACATGTTACCTCCTCGGCTGTGGCTTCTTTCGGCGTAGCTGGGGAAGCACGTCCTCGGAGGAGCTAGAGTGTGCGGCCTCGGCGGGGGCCGAGGACCGGCTGGGCTGAGCGGCATGGGTTTTCCGGAGCTTCTTGAACCGAGGAGGGGTCATCCTCCTCAACATCTTCGGACGTCTCCGTCCTCCACTTAGGAGAGGACTCCTCACCCTCCTCCTCTTCCCCCTTCTCCTTCTCTTCCTCCTCCTCTTGGAAGGAGGAGCCATGGTTACTTTCTGACCTGGCATCCGAAGTTTCTCTTCGGTAGCACAGGCCTTCCCTCTTCTCTTCGGCTCCCCCTTTTCCTTGACCCGGACCTCGTATGGCTCGTCGACCAAAAGGGCTTTGAGCTGGGGGGTTGCTGGCTTCTTCGGGCAGTGGCGCCGGAGACTTCATCTTCCGGGCCTTGTTGCACCAGGTCTGATTACGGGATGTCAAACCTTTCACTTCATTAAAAGTTAAAGAACATCGAAAGAACAGGAACATAAGTAAAACTGTCTCATACCTCGGATGGAGCATTATCGGCATCAAGGCCAACGTCTTCTTCCTTTTTGGGGAACTCATTTTTAGACGGCTTGAAAAGCGACGTCCACATCGAGGCAAGGTTGATGCGGAAGAAGTGCCGCATGGTCGCCTCATGCTCAGGCTTATAACGCCACATCGGGTTGGCCCAAAGTTGAAGAGGTAGGGCGCCACGATGGAGCATAATGTGGGCCATGTCCACCAACTTGACACCCTAATCGACCACTGACTTGAGCCGCTTCTGGAGCACCTGAACCTCGGCTGGGTTTCCCCAGTCAAGGCCCTTCTTCGTCCAGGAGATGAGCCTCTTCGGGGGCTCGGCCGTGAAGGCAAGGATCTCTGTCTGGCCCTTGGCAGGCACGTCGGTGATGTAGAACCACTCCCGCTGCCACACTTTGATGGTCTCCACAAAGACGCCCTCTGGCCAGCACACCTTTGGGAGTTCTTATCATGGCCCCACCGCATTCAGCGAGCTGGGAGCCACTGCTCTTTAGCTTGACGCTGAAGATCTTCAGCCACAAGCCAAAGTGCGGCTCAATGCGCAGGAATGCCTTGCAGATAGTAATAAAGGTGGCTATGTGGAGGATGGAGTTCGGGGCGCAGTGGTGGAAATCTAATCCGTAGTAAAAACATTAACCCCCTCATGAAGCGGTGAAGAGGGAACCCCAGACCTTAGACAAAGTGGGGGACGAAGACCACCCTCCCCCCTACCTTGGGAGCGGGAACGATAGATTCGGAGCAGCCGGCCTCGCTCGTCACCGGCGTGCGGCACTTGGCTGCTATGGGGATGTACCCCACGGACCGGAGCTCCTCGATGGTGCCCACCGTGATGGTGGAGTGCACCCACTGCCCCTTCAGTTCGGCGTCGGCCATCGCTGGTGGAGGATGAGCTCGAAAGGGTTGGAAGAGTGGAAATGGATCTGAGGGCACTGGAGCTTGAGCTTTGAGCAATGGAGCAGGGGATGGAAGCGTGCGGAAAAAAGATTTGCTGCCCCTATGCTTTTATAGGACAGTAAAAGGCCAAGAGTCCCCTCGCTGTGCCGTAAATCACTTATTCCCAACCCCGCATGCCGTTATACTCGCATCGATAAATCAACTTGTTGATGATATCCCTTAAAAACCGGGGTACGATCTCCGCATTGAGGAGACATGCCAATGAATGGTTGCCTCGGGCCACGATGTGTGATAACTGATTCAACCCAATGATAGGTGGTGGCGGTTCGATAAAGCTATCAGGGTTTGAACCCTCTCACTGGTTGTATCTACGTGGCAAGTCTTTGAGACTAAGTTACCTCGAAGACTTCGGATGTGGGTAATTGCCTTCGTAGAAAGGACTCTGGGACCTCTCTGCCGAGGATAAGGTTTAAAACACATGGTCCTTGGGGTCAACTGTAAAAGGAAACCCGATAAATTCATAAGCCGCTGAATACTTCGGATTCAAAACATGAGCTGATAAAGAAGGAACTCGCCTGCTAAGCTGAAGACATCAAGCCGAAGAGAACCGTCCGAGGAAGGAGCTGCAGTCCTCGTCTTTGAAGACCAGTTCAGGGGCTACTGACGGTGTCCTAGACTAAGGGATGCTGACCTATACGGCCCACAGTCCATGGGCCAGGCTAATGGCCCGCCGATCACTAAAAGGAAGGACTACCGAAGCCACGAACCTCAGCGTGATCAAGTTAGAAACCTCTGAAGACTTGGCGTGTACTTCAAGGATTGCTCTGTAGCCGGCGTGTTGACAACCGACCATGTGTATAGCCTAGGTACCCCAGGTGCATATATAAGCCGAGGGGTTTAGTCTTTAGAGGCACGATTACCAGCCTTAGGGTTTAGAACACAATCATACAATCTCGAGGTAGATCATCTTGTACTCTGTACCCCATGACATCAATACAATCAAAGCAGGACGTAGGGTTTTACCTCTTTGAGAGGGCCTGAACCTGGGTAAACATCGTCTCCCTTCGTCCCCTGTTACCATTTTTCCTAGACCTACAGCTCGGGACCCCCTACCCGAGATCCGCCGGTTTTAGCACCAACACCACCACCTCCATGACGATACATGTTTTTGTCACAATTATCATCATGGAAGTGTCACTTCCATGACAGAAATTTTTTCGTTCAGGCCATAATGTCAGAGATGTGTCTTTTTTTGTAGTGTAGATGGTTATTCTATTTTTTCTCAAATACCTGTTTCTCCTGAGGATCAGGAGAAGACAACTTTTACTTGTCCTTTTGGAACATTTGCTTATAGACGTATGCCATTTGGTTTATGCAATGCACCTGCTACCTTTCAAAGATGTATGACTGCCATATTTTTTGATTTCTGTGAAAATATTTTTGAAGTTTTCATGGATGATTTCTCCATCTATGGAACTTCTTCTGATGACTGCTTGAACAATCTTGACAAAGTTTTGCAGAGATGTGAGGAAACTAGTCTTGTCTTGAACTGGGAGAAGTGCCACTTAATGGTGAAGGAAGGTATAGTCCTTGGCCATAAAATTTATGAAAGAGGCATTGAGGTAGATAAAGCTAAAGTGGATGGCATTGAGAAAATGCCATGTCCTAAGGATATCAAAGGTATAAGAAGTTTTCTTGGTCATGATGGTTTCTATAGAAGGTCCATTAAGGACTTTTCTAAAATTTCTAGGCCTCTTACTAATCTCTTGCAAAAAGATGTTCCATTTGTTTTTGATCATGACTGTGTAGAGGCCTTTGAAATTCTTAAGAAAGCTTTGATTACGGCTCCTCTTGTTCAACCACCTAATAGGAATTTACCCTTCGAAATTACGTGTGATGTTGTAGGAGCTGTCCTTGGTCAAAGAGTTGATAAGAAATTAAATGTTATTCATTATGCAAGTAAGACCTTGGACAGTGCTCAGAAAATTATGCTACAACTGAGAAAGAATTTTTAGTAGTTGTGTTTGCATGTGATAAGTTTAGACCTTATATTGTTGATTCTAAAGTAACTATTCACACTGATCATGCTGCTATTAAATATCTTATGGATAAGAAGGATGCTAAATCTAGGATAATTATATGGGTTCTTTTATTACAAGACTTTGATCTGCATATTGTTGATACTGATAGGAAAGGATCTAAGAATCCTATAGCAGACAATTTATCTAGGATGGAAAATATTCTTGATGGCCCCATTCCTGTTAATGATAGTTTTCCTGATGAGCCATTGGCTGTTATTAGTACTTCTTCTCGTGATAATCCTTGGTATGTTGATTATGCTAATTACAATGTTGCTAAATATATACCACCTAACTACACATACCAAAAAAAGAAAAAATTCTTCTTTGATTTGAGACATTACTTTTGGGATGACCCACATCTCTACAAAGGAGTAGATGGTATTATTATACGTTGTATACCTGAGCATGAACAAGAACAAATCTTGAGGAAGTGTCACCCCAGTCCATATGGAGGACACCATGTTGGAGACAGAACTGCAGACAAGGTATTGCAATCTGGTTTTTATTGGCCTACTATTTTCAAAGATGCATGTAAGTTTATCCTTTCTTGTGATGAATGTCAAAGAGTTGGAAATGTTGGTAGATATCAGGAAATACCTATGAATTATTCACTTGTTATTGAACCATTTGATGTTTGGGGTTTTGATCACATGGGACCTTTTCCTTCCTCGCATGGTGATACTCATATTCTAGTTGATGTTGATTATGTCACTAAGTGGGTAGAAGCTATTCCCACTAAAAGTGTTGATCATAATACTTCTATTAAAATGCTTAAAGAAGTTATCTTCCCGAGGTTCGGACTCCCTAGATATTTAATGACTGATGGTGGTTCACATTTTATCCATTGTGCTTTCAGGAAAGTTTTAGCTAAATATGATGTAAACCATGGAGTAGCATCACCTTATCATCCTTGGTCTAGTGGAAAAGTTGAATTAACTAATAGAGAAATAAAATTGATCTTGCAAAAGACTGTTAATAAATCTAGAAAAAAATAGTCTAAGAAATTAGATGATGCACTCTGGGCATATAGTATTGCTTATAAGAACCCTATGGGTATGTCCCCATATAAAATGGTTTATGGAAAAGCATGTCATTTACCTCTTGAGTTAGAACATAAAGCTTATTGGGCAATTAAAGAACTTAATTATGATTTTAAACTTGCCAGCGAAAAGAGGTTGTTTGATATGAGTTCTCTGGATGAATGGAGAACTTAAGCTTATGAAAGTGTTGAGTTATTTAAATAAAAAGTTAAAAGATGGCATGATAAATAATTAAGAAATGATAATTTAATATTGGTGATAACGTTCTTTTGCATAGGTCTCGTTTTAGACATTTTGCAAGCAAACTTCTCTCCAAATGGGAAGGCCCATATGTCATCGAGGAAGTATACCATTCTGGAGCAATCAAGATAAATAACACCGAGGGAGACAAACCGAGAGTGGTTAATGGGAAAAGACTTAAACATTATAGTGCAGCTAATCCCATTAACATTGATTCAGACGTTATTCGAGTAATTACACCAGAAGAATACATAGAAGAAAACTTCCGGTAGGCTCCAGAATCCTGAAAAAGGAATAGGTACATGATACGTGATGACCTGCAAGGGCACAGGGCTATTGCGATTCACGGTAATTAGAGTATGTCGATCCCACAGGGAGCGGTGGTTGCACTGGTAACTACCAACCCCGCAGCTACATCATCACACACGCGGCTACGTTCACACCCAGAAGGTTATCTCAAAATTGTCTATTCGTCGGTTGCTAACGAAACGATAATAAGGTTGGTTTTGTCTAAATAACTAAGCACAGGTAGACATGTAAATAAAATAGCGAATAAAATAAGGGGGGCGATGCTTGAGTAAAAGGCGTTCTCGAGGCATTCAGAATCATTACTACCCGCACGTCCTACGGATACTTAAGCCACTTTTCATGTAGTTATTTGTGGGCGGAGCCTGGTACAGAACACGTTCTACTCATGGTAGACTTCGTGCCACACACACCCCCGTCATAGTCTCCCCCAGAGGGTTACAACTCATGACAATTAAGGGTTTACCCCATGGACGCGGCCAAAGGGCGGTCTCCGTTATTCCCCTATCGAATTGGTAGAGATGGGACAGGTAGAGGATACTACTGTCACCTTTTCTCCTCCACTTCCCTAGAGATTGCGCTATCACTTGCTTTCTCCGCTCTCTACTTCATCCAATAGTAATATCCTTGTGTCCAAAATTGGCAAAGGTTGGATGGTGCACTTCACCCAACATCACGAAGAACATTAACAATACATGAAAAGGTTATCTCATATCGCGCAAAATTGTTTGGTGCTAGTACAAACTAGAGTTCATACTATTCCCCAAGAACTAGTAATTCACTCAAACATGTAGATGAAGTACATAGAGGATTGAGACAAGTTACAAGCCAACATGATGTTGGAGATGGAGAGGAGCATGGTGGCGGCGGCCGAAGGTGTTGGGGGCGCCTCCTCTCCTCCTTCTTGTATTGGACCTCTCTCTATGGTGGAGTTGCTGCCATGAAGGTGTGGCGGTGGCTGATGGAACTTGTGGAGGATGGAGATGGTATGTGTCGGTGGCTATGGTTGGAGGTCTTCTTATAGGAGTCCTCCTCGGGGCTCCTCCGTTGATCTAGCCTCCTCCCTTTCATCCAAGGGCTCAAGGGAAGCCAAATCCAGATCCCAAAGAAGCCTTGGTCATCAAGGATCTCATAGGGAAAAACGGGGATGAAATTGGAGCAAATTTTGGAAAGTTCTGGCCAATTTTCGTGGCTATCTGGAGCTCAAACACCGCTCAAACGGGCGGCTCCGGTCGTATGAAAGGTCATCTTTCATTCTGGACTTCAGGAGCTGCTTCGTATTTTGGTCGCCATTTCTTCATACGAACTCCGATTTTGACATTCTTGGGCTCGTTGGATTGCTAGCGAAAAGCCTGATGCGTTTGTGGCCTTGGATCTTCATTTTTCACAATTTGATAAATGTCAAATTATCAAACTCTCCAAAGGGCCTTGATCTGGTGCGTGGAATTTCTCCGGTTTGAGCCCTAGCTTGATTCTTTTGATGTCCCAAGTCCATGAACATGTCAACACACCTACAAAGACCACAGAACAAAGAAAAACTAATAAAAACTAAATAAAAATAAAAAGTGTGCAATGAACTTGGTAAAACAAGTAAATACCGAAAACTATGCATTGGAGACATGAATAAGTGCTAGATGGATATGATATTAGGGATTTTGGCACTAGAATATACTTTAAAAAGTATGCATAAAATCCACTCATCAACATACCCAAGCTTAAACCTTGCTTGTCCTCGAGCAAAAAGGTTGATAAACCAAAGTTATCCATCTAGCTCATCAATCACATTATTACCCATAGGCGTGTTCTTGTCTTCTCTGCAAACTATAAGCATGATGGATCATATTTGTGCAAGGTAGCACATGCTCAACTAGGTAACATATATACATTTTGATAACCAAATCATTAGAGTTTCAGTAAAATTTCTATGCCCCTTGTCAAAGTTTAATCTAGCATGAAAACAAATACTTGGATCCTCTTATTAGATTATTCATTTCTTTTTGTTGTTTTTCTTTTTAAACAAACTTGAGCACAGAGAATTGTCAAAAGTCAAGATATGGAGTTTTTCATACATGCCCACTAACATTCTCAACTCAAGGCTCTCAGGCACTTACTTCAAACATTGTTTGCTGAAACTTTTATTGTCAGGCGACGGGATCATGCCAAAGAAATGATCATGCTTGGGTTTTGCAGTGGCTTAATTTTGAGTACTATGGACCAATATGTTGTCTCTTTCGAGCTCTTGCGGTCAGTACTCGTTTATTACCACATACACACTCACTCAAGAGAAAGCCAAATAATATTCTCTGCAGTGTTGCCACTGCGAACGTTAACAAACTCATAGCCAAAATCCGAGCCGAAGCTCTGGTGGGTCGTTCATTGGCCAGCGGAGTTCTCAGCATAACATCAAGAATGGTGACAAAGCCACATTTACACACGTACACGTGCATATAGTAGCAAGGCCATGGCACCAGCGAGAAGCTGAAGCGCCATGTAAAAATGCAACACAAATTTTAGCATAATCTCATTCACCTTTCAACTAAGTTCCTCTGGACAACTTTATTCACAAGGGCTATTGAGTCTGTTATATCAAACACCATGGGGTTAAGCTACTCCATAACTCTTTCTTTAAAAAAAATCTAACAAGTGTCAAACTTTTTATTCAACCATATCATCATCATTTTTTTTAAAGTAGAGATTGTGGCAATGTCTTTCAGAGGATCACAAGATTGTTCCCAAGCTAAGCAAAAACTTGAACAAACTGCATAGAAACATTAACTTGGCAATATGGGGCCTAACTTGAGCAAGTGATTCCCTTATACAAATACAGAGCAATCATACTTAAGCAAGCTTATCAAATAGTGGGACACATGATTGCATAGTATTCATCAGATGAAGATCATTGCACAAAACTCTACACATGCAAAAAATAACTTCCCCAAGCTTAGAATTTTGCAAGAACTAATCTCAAGAAAAACATAAAATGAAAAGAGAAAGTGCAAATTATTAAAGGAGAGTATGGAAAGTGGTTACCTTCCCCAAGCTTAAATGTAAGCAAGGGTAATAAAACTTTTACCGTTGAGGTGCAAATAACCTCTCCTTCAAAATGGACATGGACCTACGCTTCATCAAACGTTTTTGATATGGTCCGGTAGAACCGGGCACATGTAGTTGGAGACTTTGTTGTATCGAAGTGACCAAGTGGCTTGTGAGGGTTTTCATATGGTTGGCACCATACCGTACGTATCACCACACTAGGTCCAAACCTCTACGAAAATAACACACAAGATAAAAAAGAACAAGGCTCGGTATACGAACGTAGTTTGTATACCCAACCGGGCAAAAGAAATAAAAGATAACATGAAGAGCTACAAAGTTTATTGGTTTAGAGGCTTCAGAGGTAAATAATAAATATTAGAGTGCAAACGGACGGTTAAAATATAACACACTAACCTTGGCTCAAAGAAATAAACAAAATGAGTATTTTCTGACTTTCATACGAGCACTTGTACGACCGCTCACGGTCGTACGGTCCGCCGTCTTTTGATCTGTCGTGGCACATGGCGTCAGCACCTAGCCATACAAGCGCACATAGGAGCGATCGCACTCGCATCAAACTCCGTCTTGCGCTCTGGATCTCCGGTCGTTTTCTGCCCAAGCTTCATACGAGCGCTCCTACGAGCATACGCGCTCGTATGGGACGCCGTCTTTGGCTCTGGCTTTCTGCTTGTCTTCGTCGAGGAACCATACGACCGCTCATACGAGCGCTTGTGCCCGTATGATACGCCCTCATTTGGTCTGTTGCCTCTGGTTGTGTGTGCTGGCGCCTCCCTTGCTCAATACGACCACGCATATGACCGCGAGCGGTCGTATAAACGCCGTCTTTTGCCCTGTTTCGTTTGGAACTTCCTTTTATTCAAAAATTCCTGCGGGGTTAGCTCCAACACTTCTACTAGGCATATATTAAGAAGATCCAACCGTGCAATTTTACCATGTATAAAATTTTGAGCAGACGAAAAATTTCACCTAGTGAAGACTTAAACCAAACCAACTTTAGTAGCAATTCATGCAACGTGCCAATGCAAAAATATGAATGCAAACTAAACTACAAAGACACAAAATTAATATAGACTCCTACTAAATTCCGGGCTGCCTCCCGATAGCGCTTTATTTAGAGCCATATAGCTAGGCTTCGATGCTCCATAAATCCACCCGGATCCCAAGGGATACCGACCCGGTGTGTAGTTGGACTTGCCTCCGACCACTGTTTGGAGCATCTCATGGCAAAGTGTGGTTGGAGTCGTACCCTCTTGCGGTGCATCGACATCATGCATGTGAAGAGGTCCTCGCTCTCAGGTGAGAACTGATGCACCGGACTAGTAGGACATGTCTCCATGTACTTCTGCAATGCAAGGGTTAGAGACTTATGAATAAATTTTAATATGTCACCTTGGCTACCATTGTAGGGGAACACTTCATAAAATTCTTCCTTTGGAGTGGATAATTCGACACTCCTTAATGGTTTCCCCTGCATAAGAAAATTGTCCAAAGAAGCATAGTTGGACATTAGTGTAGATAAATCAAGAGTATTTCCTTCATCTAGTTTGTCACTATGAATAACACTAGGCTCCTCAAATAGGATGCTTAGTGACTCATGATCATTATCACCCTCACTTGGAGGATGACTGATGACCCACAAGTATAGGGGATCAATCGTAATCCTTTCGATAAGTAAGAGTATCGAACCCAACGAGGAGCAGCAGGAAATGACAAGCGGTTTTCAGCATGGTATTCTCTGCAAGTACTGAAAGTAGCGATAACAGATAGTTTCGATAGCAAGATAATTCGTAACAAGTAGCAAGTAACAAGTATAATAAAGTGCAGCAAGGTGGCCCAATCCTTTTTATAGCAAAGGACAAGCCAAAACAGTCTCTTATATAAATCAAAGAGTTCTCGAGGACACATGGGAATTCTCATCTAGTCACTTTCATCATGCTTGTTTGATTCGCATTCGCTACTTTGATAATTTGATATGTGGGTGGACCGGTGCCTGGGTGCTGTTCTTACTTGAACAAGCCACCCACTTATGATTACCCCCTCTCGCAAGCATCCACAACTATTAAAGAAGAATTAAGATAAATCTAACCATAGCATGAAACATATGGATCTAAATAAGCCCCTTACGGAATAGCGCATAAACTAGGGTTTAAGCTTCTGTCACTCTAGCAACCCATCATCTAATTACTACTCCACAATGCCTTCCCTTAGGCCCAAAGATGGTGAAGTGTCATGTAGTCGACATTCACACGACACCACTAAAGGAAGCAACAACATACATATCATCAAAATATCGAACAAATACCAAATTCACTTGATTACTTATGACAAGACTTCTCCCATGTCCTCAAGAACAAAAGTAATTACTCACAAATCATATTCATGTTCAAGATCAGAGGGGTATTGAATAGCATTAAGGATCTAAACGTATAATCTTCCACCAAATAAACCAACTAGCATCAACTACAAGATGTAATCAACACTACTAGCAACCCACAGGTACCAATTTGAGGTTTTGAGACAAAGATTGAATACAAGAGATGAACTAGGGTTTGAGATGAGATGGTGCTGGTGAAGATGTTGATGAAGATTGGTCCTCCCACGATGAGAGGATCGTTGGTGATGTCGATGCCTTCGATTTCCCCCTCCCGGAGGGAAGTATCCCCGGCGGATTCGCTCCGCCGGAGAGCAAAATTGCTCCTGCCCAGGTTCCGCCTTGAGACGGCGGCGCTTCATCCCGAAAGTCTTCTTATTATTATTTTTCTAGGGCAAATAGCCTTATATAGCAGAAGATGGGCCCTGGAGGCCTGCCAGGGGCACCACAAGCTCGGGGGGGGGGGCGGGGGGGGGGGCCAGGGGGGTAGGGTGCGCCCCCAGGCTTGTCGCTTCCTGGTGGGTCCCCTTCTGGTATTTCTTCAGCTAATATTTTTTATATATTCCAAAATAATTCTCTGTAAATTTTTAGGTTATTTGGAGATATGCAGAATAGCTATCTCTGTTGCACCCCTTTCCGGTCCAGAATTCCTGCTGCCGGCAATCTCCCTCTTCATGTGAAACTTGCAAAATAAGAGAGAAAAGGCATAAGAATTGTATCATAAAGTGAAATAATGATCAAAAACATAATAAATTACAGTAGGAAAACATGATGCAAAATGGACGTATCAATGACTTTCCTGCATATCAAATTCATTAGCATCAAGTTCATTCAAACTAGAATTATCATACTCTGATTCGGGCATCTCAAAGAGTTTGAGTAAATGGGGGGTACGAAACAATTCTTTCATCGTGAACCCCTTTTCTTCTTGTTCTCCTCTTCCTCTTCTTCTTCTTCTTCTTCTTATTCTTCTTCTTCAAAATGATGCTCTTGACAATACTTGTATATGGAATATATTTATCATACATCCATTCGATTATGGCATCATTGTTGTGGGCTTGAGCAACGTCTTGGATCTCAGCAAATAATATACCTGCATTTTTGCTTACTACATACCATAGGGATTCCTCGGTGACATCTGTCATATTATTGCTATAATTTGCAATCACTTGATCATAAGCATTCGTGCACTGAAAGTCAGTGTGCTCGCGAGAACCACAACATAAGCAACGAATTTGATACAAAGAACACATCATATATACATGCACATTCATCTACGAATAAATGTAGTTCTTTAATATCCATGGAAGTTATATCTTTTCCAAGAGTTGCTTCATCAAAGAACATATAAAGAATGTGCAAAAGGTTACTCTCGTGGGTGGAAGATGAGGGTGGGTGATCAATCCGTTCCTCCTCTTCATTTTCCTCGATGTTCTCTTACTCTAGGCACACTTTTTCATCCAAGATAGCTCGTTCTTTGTCATCCCCATTTGGTTGCTGCAAGTTAGTTTCATAAATATTTAATTCATGATCTCTTACCACTTCTTGCAGCCATTCATCATTGGGGGTTGTTTGCTCTTCATTGGTTGCATCTTTTCCTTCATCATTCTGTGGTTCCTGCAAGAGTTTTTCTATTTCCGGAACGGATGCAATCCGCTCTTGTTCATTGACAACTAATGCATTATCACAGAAATTATCTAGGCAAAAAGTATGGATAGGTTGCAACTCAATGTAAATAGTATCAAGGATAGCATCTCTTATCTCCAAACCCAATATATAATGTAGAACCTCATCAGCACCCGCAAGAAGCACAAATTGCAAGACCTCCATACTAGCATTGGATTTACTAAGAATATTATATTTTGCTAATACGGGATCAATATTGTACTTACATTGATATTGTAGGTGCTCTTTGGATCCACAATCTATGCATGATGTTGGATATGAATGGAGTATAAGAGACGTGTATTTTTTTACTAGTGCAATCCATTCCTTCAACTTTGCTTCATCGGTAGCCAAAAATGGTAGACTCTTATATCTCTTTTCCTTCATAGCAAGTTCCATATGTTCCAGGAGAGTCATCTCAGAAGACATGTTTAGCAAAAATTTTTGATAAAAGGAAAAACTGAAAGCTAAATAACATTTAACAAAATAAACTATGTGTGAGTGGGAAGGTAATAACCAGGCGCTTTTGCTCCCCGGCAACGGCGCCAGAAAAGCTTGATGACCTGCAAGGGCACATGGCTATTGCAATTCGCGGTAAGTAGAGTATGTCGATCCCATAGGGAGCAGTGGTTGCACTGGTAACTACCAACCCTGCAGCTACGTCGTCACACACGCGGCTACGTTCACACCCAGAACGCTATCTGGAAATAGTCTATTCGTCGGTTGCTAACGGAACGATAATAAGGGTGGTTTTGTCTAAATAACTAAGAAAAGGTAGACACGTAAATAAAACAACGAATAAAATAAGGGGGCGACGCTTGAGTAAAAGGTGTTCTCGACGCATTTGGAATCATTACTACCCGCACGTCCTATGGATACTTAAGCCACTTTTCATGTAGTTATCTGTGGGCGGAGCCTGGTACAGAACACGTTCTACTCGTGGTAGACTTCGTGCCACGCACGCCACCGTCATAGTCTCCCCGAGAGGGTTACAACTCATGACAATTAAGGGTTTACCCCATGGACGCGGCCAAAGGGCGGTCTCCGTTATTCCCCTATCGAATTGGTAGAGACGGGATAGGTAGAGGATACTACTGTCACTTTTTCTCCTCCACTTCCCTAGAGATTGCGCTATCACTTGCTTTCTCCACTCTCTACTTCATCCAATAGTAATATCCTTGTGTCCAAAATTGGCAAATGTTGGATGGTCACTTCACCCAACATCACGAAGAACATTAACTATACATGAAAAGGTTATCTCATATCACACAAAATTAGTTGGTGCTAGTACAAACAAGAGTTCATCCTATTCCCCAAGAACTAGTAATTCACTCAAACATGTAGACGGAGTACATAGAGGATTGAGTCAAGTTACAAGCCAACATGATGTTGGAGATGGAGAGGAGCATGGTGGTGGCGGCGATGGAGAGGGCACCGGCCGAAGGTGTTGGGAGCGCCTCCTCTCCTCCTTCTTCTTGTCTTGGCCCTCTCTCTATGGTGGAGTTGCTGCCATGGAGATGTGGTGGTGGCTGATGGAACTTGTGGAGGATGGAGATGGTATGTGCCAGCGGCTAGGGTTGGAGGTCTTCTTATAGGAGTCCTCCTCGAGCCTCCTCCGTTGATCTAGCCTCCTCCCTTTCATCCAAGGGCTCAAGTGGAGCCAAATCCCCGTCCCAAAGAAGCCTTGGTCATCAAGGATCTCATAGGGAAAAATGGGGATGCAATCAGAGCAAATTTTGGAAAGTTCAGGCCAATTTTCGTGGCTGTCTGGAGCTCAAACGACCTCTCAAACGGGCGGCTCCGGTCGTATGAAAGGTCGTCTTTCATTCTGGACTTCGGGAGCTGCTTCGTATTTTGGTTGCTATTTCTTCATGCAAACTTTGATTTTGATGTTCTTGGGCTCGGTGGATTGCTAGCGAAAAGCCTGATGCGTTTGTGGCCTTGGATCTTCATTTTGGACAATTTGATAAATGTCAAATCATCAAACTCTCCAAAGGGCATTGATCTGGTGCCTGGAACTTCTCCGGTTTGACCCCTAGCTTGATTCTTTTGATGTCCCAAGTCCGTGCACATGTCAACTGATGTCTACTACACAACTTATTCTTGTAGACTCGTGCTGGGCCTCCAAGCGCAGAGGTTTGTAGGACAGTAGCAATTTTCCCTCAAGTGGATGACCTAAGGTTTATCAATCCGTGGGAGGCGTAGGATGAAGATGGTCTCTCTCAAACAACCCTGCAACCAAATAACAAAAAGTCTCTTGTGTCCCCAACACACCCAATACAATGGTAAATTGTATAGGTGCACTAGTTCGGCGAAGAGATGGTGATACAAGTGTAGTATGGATAGTAGATATAGGTTTTTGTAGTGCGAACAATAAAAAACAGCAAGGTAGCAAGTAACAAAAGTGAGCATAAACGGTATTGTAATGCTTAGAAACAAGGCCTAGGGTTCATACTTTCACTAGTGCAATCTCTCAATAATGCTAATATAATTGGATCATATAACCATCCCTCAACGTGCGATAAAGAATCACTCCCAAGTTCCTATTAGCGGAGAACATAAGATAGAAATTGTTTGTAGGGTACGAAACCACCTCAAAGTTATCCTTTCCGATCGATCTATTGAACTATTCCTATAAGTGTCACAAACAGCCCTAGAGTTCGTACTAAAATAACACCATATGATACACATCAACCAACTCTAATGTCACCTAGATACTCCAATGTCACCACAAGTATCCGTGAGTTGATTATACGATATGCATCAAACAACTTCATAATCATAATATTCAATCCACACAAAGAACTCCAAGGAGCACCCCAAAGTTTCTATCAGAGAAAAGATAATGAAAACGTGCATCAACCCCTATGCATAGATTACCCCAATGTCACCTCGGGAATCCGCGAGTTGAGTGCCAAAACATACATCAAGTGAATCAATATAATACCCCATTTTCACCACGGGTATATGCAAGACATACATCAAGTGTTATCAAATCTGAATATTCAATCCGACAATAACGAAACCTCAAAGGGAAAAGATTTGATTCATCACAACAAAGATGGAGAGGGAAGAAACACCATATGATCCAACTATATTAACAAAGCTCGCGATACATCAAGATCATGCCAAATCAAGAACATGAGAGAGAGAGAGAGAGAGAGAGATCAAACACATAGCTACTAGTACATACCCTCAACCCCGAGGGTGAACTACTCCCTCCTCGTCATGGAGACCGTCGGGATGATGAAGATGGCCTCCAGTGATGATTCCCCCCTCCGGCAGGGTGCCAAAAAAGGGTTCCAGATGGGATCTCCTTGGTACAGAGGCTTGCGGCGGCGTAAAAACTCAACTAAGTTAACTTTTGGGGGTTTCTAAATATATATGATTTTTCAGCGTTGGAATCACGCGAAGAGGGGCCACAGGGGGCCCACGAGGCACCAGGGCGCGCCTGGGGGGGCAGGCGCGCCCAGGTGGCTCGTGGGGCCCCTGTGGCTCTTCTGCTGCTCCTCCGAAGCTTCCTGGGTCTGTTTCCTCCGAAGCTGCATTTGGACTTCATTTGATATGGATTTTCTGGAAAACCAAAAACAAGTCGAAAACAGCAACTCGCACTGGGCACTAGGTTAATATGTTACTCCATAAAAATCATATAAAAGCCATATAAAAGTGCACCAAAATCATACAAAACTGTAATAAACATGGCATGAATACTTCATAAATTATAGATACGTTGGTGTAACACCCCAAAATTTTCTCTCTGAATTTTTCAAATCTTTTTTTTATTAAAAGAAAATACTTTGAATTATTTTGACCCAAATCTTTTTCTTCTCTTTCTTCTGTTCTGATATTCATTTTAATTTTTATTGGGTTCCAAAATTTTAAATGGTTCTGTTTTGGAAGATTTAATTATTTGGAAAATTATTTTGGGGGATCACAACCAATTTTCTCTTTAGAAAAGTTTCTGGAATATTAAACCATTCAATGAAAATGGTCATTTCACTTCTTCTAGCTCTTCTAATTTCTCCCAATAATTTATTCTGTCATTCTAAATTATCCCTCAAGTCATCCACACAATCTAGGACAGTATCCACCACCTCTCCCCTCCACAAAAATATGTTTATCATATTTTATAAATTCCAAAGTTGGAATTTATATTATTCATAGTTCTTGGAAATTACAAAGGAACTATATTTTCTGCAATTCTTCTACCTCCACCAAAATTTCCCCAACAACTAGACAGTACCCAAAACCCATTTCACCAAAAAACATTGGGTTCCACAATTCAAAATTTTCAAATTTCATTCGGCTCAATTTTGGACCAGAAACAATCTTTTTGATGCAAACCTATTTTTAATAGCTCCAAAAAATTCCGAAACTTTGCCAAGCCCTCTTATATGCATCAACATCTCACCACAAAAATTCCCAAAAAATCCTAAAATCCCTAGCCCTCTCTGTCATTTCGCCAAACACATAGCATGCACACTGTTCATCTCTGAAACAAATTCAGTTAACTGAACTGGGTTCAGTGACAGAGGCGCTCGATGCCGTGTGCCTCACTCCACCTTCTCTCCTTCTCATCCACGCCTCTCTCAGTCATCAGTGAGCCACCGAACCCCCCCTGGTCAGTAACTCCACCGACGAAACAGTGCTTGGCCGGTGCAGCAGCCTCCGATCTCATCTGCGGCAGCCGAGCGGAACGGCTCGACCCCACCCGCCATCTTCATTGCTCCTACTGCTCCCTCACCTAATCTCCTCCACGTGGCAGCCTCTCCGCATCATCCCCACGCCGACCACACCGTCCAAACCCCCCATCCCTGGAGCCCACTTTCAGTCGCCGGAGATGAACGGCGCCCGCCATGGCCGTATGCGACCTCGCCGTGGATAAGGCCGCAGAGCCCGATTCCGTCCGCGTTCATGCTTCCGGAGAGATTCATTCATCTCCACGATCATTCACCGCGCCTCGCCACCGCCCCTAACCTACCTCGCCGGCGAAATAAATTCCGGCGTCATCCGCCCGTGCTGGACCTTCCCCGATCGCCTATAAAAAGGAGTCCCCGAGCTCAATTCTCTACTCGTACCACCTCCACCCCATCTCAATCGACCGCCAAGACACTCGCTCGACCCCGAGAGGGTCTCCTTCCCCGCCTCCGGTCACCGACCCGCCGCTACCATCCCCGATCACCACGACGCAAATACTCCACCTCCACTCTCCAAACTCTGCCAGTAGTCTCAAATCACACCCGTACATCGATCCCGCGCCTCAATTTCATCTCACGAGCTCTCTCCGGCGAGATCCTAATACGCCTGAACCGCCGTCCGCCGCCGTCGACATCGCCGCCGTTCAGGTGCTCGCCGGCGACCACCTCCACTACCGACCGAAGCGGCACTCCACCCCGAACACATCCCGATCACCGCCACCTTCCAAAACCCCGGTGATCATCGCCGGCGATCGCCGCCGTCCTCTGTGCACGCGCGCGAGCGTTTTCGAATTTAAACCTGATGGGTGGACCCCACCCGTCAGCGTTTTATTCTTTTCCGTTTAAAACGGAAGGCGTATTCCCTGGTTTACGCCTTCTCTGCTGAAAGGCGTATAACGCCCGAAGCGTTTTTCTTTTTTCTATTTTTAAGCAGAAAGCGTATTCTGTCATTTACGCGTTCTGATCTGGAAGGCGTATTTCTTGCCGAACCGTTTTCTGTTAAATAGCATAGGGACCTGCAGTTTTGCAGAAAAACCCCTGAGTTTAAAAGTTGAATAACTTTTAAATTACAACTCTGATTGAGTTGAATCTTTTTTTGAAATTCTTATTTTTCTCTCTAGTTTTTTTAGTATTTATTCAAAAATATTTTGAGACAAGTTTTGGTACTGTTGCCAAAAAAAATTATTGGAGTTTGAATTTGAATTTTTTTTCAGAAAAAGAAGAGGGGAACTTTGCCGGGAATTTTGAGTGTTCTTCTTCTGACTACTTTGGACAAGGCAAGCATTTTGAACTTGGGATATGGTGATTGCATTTGCATTGCATGGTTGCATCGGATGGAATTGCACCGTATGTGTAGTTGTCGCAAGTGCATGCATGCATGGTCATATTAATTCTTGTGCATGACTTGTACTTCAGTCAAGCATCTGACATGGGGAAAGGCTGTGAGCACCAGGAGTGCAGCTCCTGATTTGGACGTGCTGGTGAGCATGGTTCCGTTGTGACACGACGGTGTCACCGTGGCATGTGAGACATGCTAGACTTAATAATAACAACACCTCCTGAGTCGGCCTAGATCGAGTCTTGTTCCGTCACACCTAGCTAAACACTGTGCTGCCACGGGTCTTCCCACGAGGGAAGTACGGTTTACAAAGTTGCTAACCCCTATCTGTGTACACACCACATAGAGGGCCATGATGAGGGTTTCCACGGCCATGGACTAAATCCCGTCATCAGGTCAGGGGGCATGGGTGTATTCGGCTGGGCCGAGAGGGGGCACCCCTTGTAATCCGTGCATATGAATAGTGATCCCATGCTAATCGAGATTGTAGTCTCCCCGACTTAGAGTTTTTCTTGAACGGTGCTTTGGGTGATTCCTGGCATCCGGAAAGTTTATCTGGTGTGTGCTGGTCAGGTGTGTTTTCAACCCAAAGACCGTAGTGGGAATTAGTCAGTGCCACGGTATTGACTAAAGAAATCTCATGCACGTGGGTAAAGAGTACAACCTCTGCAGAGTTATACCTATTCGAATAGCCGTGTACGCGGTCAAGGACGTTAGCTGGGAAGGGTCAAGTGTCGGTCCGGTGTCGGTCTTTGGAGGAAAATAATTAATTTGAGCATCAGATGTTTTGCAGAATATTATTATCTCATCACTAACACTGTCATGAATATTTTGTCATCAGGATTATGATGGTTGTGAATATTTTTGTTACTATGCATAATATTGTGGACTAACCCGTTTCTCTTATTCTATTTTCCTGAGTGTCTCAGGGGCTGGCTAGACTACCCCGGGCACCCAGTTTTATTTTCAAGACCTCTCGTGGCATCCCTCGAGTTCATGGGCGGTCCTGTCTCGCCTGACTCTCTTGTGGATACCCGTTTGGCATTTCTTTTCAAGACCGACCGTGGTGTCACTTTTAGACGCCCGACTGGCATTTCTTTTCAAGACCTCTCGTGGCGTCGCTTGAGTTCATGGGCGGTCTGTCTCGCTCGATACTCTTTTAGACACCCGTTTGGCATTTCTTTTAACTTTCTTGGTTTATCACTAACAATTTAATTTTTCTGCACATGCTAATATTTGCCATGCCATGTTTTAAATATCAGTAAGCATGAACATATCATTTAATCCATCAGGGGCATATGCATTCAGCACCATATTAATATTCATCATACCATGCTTTAATTTTGTTCAACATTTGCATATAACTTGACCCATCATGATCATATGCATTCGGTATATCTTTTGTTCATATTGTTTGCGAGTACATTCAAACGTACTCTCTGGCTTGTCCCTGGCTATTTCATTGGCCAGACCTGGAGGAGGACGAGCTTGTGGAAGGAGATTGCGCTAGCGAGCCCGACGCTTAGAGGTGTCCCAGTCAGTCAACCTGTGATCTTGGAGTCTGCCACATGTATCATCCGTTGTGTTTCCGCTACACCAATAAAATAGCCAAGCCTCACAGTGACGCTTGACTTTTGTTATTGTATCAGGGTTGTTCCACCACCACACCACTGTATTATTCCACCACCGTAGTATATTGGCAAGCTTGTAATAATTGTTGAGCACTCTGGTTCAACCCCTGTGTAATATTATTGTACTGGTTATCTATATCAAGGAAGTCTACCAGTTGATCTTGGGGCTGGTATGACTTGAGGCTCTTTTGTGATTTATCCCAGAAATCGGCCTGACAAACCTTGGTATCAGAGCCAGGCTGACTGTAGGAAACCCCTTGGCACGGACGCTAGTAATAGAGTCGGTACTAACATTTTTAGCTTGCATCTCATGCATTTATAATTAAATCTGGCATGTATAAATTAAATCTTGTATAATTAAACCCTGCATGTATAATATAACTTGTTGTATGTTTTGGGGGGGCAATTTATTTTCAGTCGCTCAAAAAAAATTATTTTCAGTCTTTATGATTTCTTTTCTCATCGGTGTTACACAAATACCCAGAAAGAAAATGCACCGTCCCTGGACACGTTCCATGCCCAGTCCGCCAGAGGACAACTTTGGACAGATGGGAAATAATTTTACACAAGGACAGACAAGTCAACAGAGCAACGACTCAGCGTTTTCACAAGTATGTCGTTTGTACGAGCAAAGTCAAGAACAACACCAAGAGATGATGCAGCATCTAATCAATATGGGAAATCACCAAGGACATAATCAACACAGGTCAAGATTATCTGAGCTTCAGAGGACCAATCCTACTGTATTCTCACACACAGATAAACCTCTGGAAGCAGATGATTGGCTGCGGGATATGGAAAGGAAATTGAACATCGCTCAGTGTACGGACCAGGAAAAAGTGCTATATGCTCCGCACTATTTTTCTAGTACAGTAGCATCCTGGTGGGAAAATATATGTCACACTCATGGAGCGGATATAACATGGGAACAGTTCAAGGAATATTTTAGGGGAGCACATATCCCCAACAGTATTATGAAAATGAAGAAAAGGGAATTTGAGGATCTCAAGCAGCGAGGTACCACGGTAACTCAGTACCTGGACCAGTTTACTCAGTTATCTCGGTACGCAAATGACGAGTACATGACAGAAGACAAAAAGATGGAGAAATTTCTTGATGGACTCGTTCCATCTCTCAAGTGCCAACTGGTGGTCCACACCTTTCCAGATTTTAAGACACTGGTTGACAAGGCAATTATACTGGAGAATGAGCACCGCAACATAAATGAAATTCGCAAACGCCGTATGACCCAGTCAGTACAAGTTCGCAGCAACAGGCCCCGGAATGAATTTCAGAGGCCTGTGGCACCACGACCACCAATTCCAACACCACGACCGCAGCAGAGTCGCAGCATCTTCAACAACAGGACTAAGGACACAACGTTCCGTCCTGGCATTACCTGTTATGCCTGTGGTGAAGAAGGGCATTTTGCCAGGCAATGCCCAAACCAGGGGAACAATAATGTTCTGAAGCCCAACAACAATGACCGCAATGTTAATGCAGCCCCACGGCACAGCAACCCCAACAACAACCAAAGGAAGGGACAGGTGAATCACGTGACCTTTGAGGAGGCACAAAACGCACCGGACATCGTGTTTGGTACGTTCCCTGTCAACACAATTAATGCTACAGTTTTGTTTGATTCTGGAGCTTCCCATTCATGCATTTCCAAAAGATTTTCTTCGGAGAATCAATTTTCGTTTTTGCCTTTGCAAAATTCGATGGTTATTCAGTCCCCGAGATCGAAGCAAAGCACACAATGGTACTACAAGGATGTGAACATTGAAATCAAAGGAATGGAGTTTCTAGCCAATCTTATTGTTCTGGAAGCAGTCGACCTGGACGTTATCCTGGGAATGGATTGGCTGACTACAAATAAAGGTTTTATAGACTGCTACAACCGTACAGTGACTCTCACAAATTGTTAAGGGATGACAATAAAATTTGGCACAAGGAAGATTTCTACCTCACAGGGAAAATTAAATCAAGTGGATATGACAGAGTTGAGCAAGGTTCCTGTGGTGTGCGAATACCCCGACGTATTTCCTGAAGAGTTACCAGGCATGCCACCAGATCGGGAAATTGAGTTTATTATTGAGCTAGCACCGGGAACGGCACCCATTTATAAGAAGCCTTACTGTATGGCTCCGACAGAATTGGCTGAGCTAAAGAAATAAATTAAAGAATTAATGGAGAAAGGTTATGTTCGACCCGGCTCATCACCATGGGGATCGCCAGTTTTATTTGCTAAGAAAAAGGATGGTACCCTGAGGTTATGTATTGATTACAGAGCACTCAATATGGCTACCATCAAAAATAAATATCCACTGCCAAGAATCAACGACCTGTTCGAGCAACTGGCAGAAGCCAAGGTATTCTCAAAAATAGACTTGAGGTCAGGCTACCATCAATTAAGAATCCGATCGTCAGACATACCCAAAACTGCCTTTACCACCAGATATGGATTATATGAGTTCACAGTGATGCCTTTCGGTCTAACCAACGCTCCTGCTTATTTTGTGCATCTCATGAACAAGGTTTTCATGAAATACTTGGACAAGTTCGTGGTTGTATTTATTGATGACATACTTATTTACTCCAAGACACCAGAAGAACATGAGCAACATCTTCGGATAGTCCTGGAAGAATTAAGGAAAAATCAACTGTATGCCAAATTCAGTAAGTGTGAATTTTGGCTACGAGAGGTTGGTTTTCTAGGACACGTTCTGACACAGGATGGGATAGCAGTGGACCCAAGCAAAGTGAAAGATATCTTAGGATGGAAGCAACCCACCAACGTGACTGAGGTCAGAAGTTTTCTTGGTTTGGCTGGCTACTACCGACGATTTATTGAAGGATTTTCCACCATAGCCAAACCCATGACTCAGTTGATCAAGAAAGATAAGAAGTTTGAATGGACAGAAGCTTGCGAGAAAAGTTTCCAAGAATTAAAGAAAAGGTTGACCTCGGCACCTGTTCTGATCGTGCCAGATGTGCACAAAATTTTTGAAATATATTGTGACGCGTCCAGGAAGGGCCTTGGATGTGTACTAATGCAAGAAGGAAGAGTCATAGCATATGCCTCAAGACAGCTACGATGACACGAGGAAAATTATCCTACTCATGATTTGGAGCTAGCAGCAGTAATACAAGCACTCAAGGAGTGGCGACATTTTCTTCTTGGTACCCGATGCGAGATATACACAGACCACAAAAGTCTTAAGTATATCTTCACCCAGCCAGAATTAAACTTGAGACAGCGTCGTTGGCTCGAGTTAATTAAGGATTATGATGTGGGAATTCATTACCACCCGGGTAAGGCAAATGTTGTGGCAGATGCTATGAGCAGAAATCCATGCACCGACAATGACAGTGTGCAATTCTCACGGCATGAATTCAACCAGGAATTTGCCAAGCTCAATACGGTTCTAGTCACGGAAGGAACCATTGCCCAGTTAGAAATAAAATCAACATTGGAGGATCAGATCAAAGAAGCTCAGAAAGGACACCCCAGCATCGAAGGAATTAAAAGGAAGGTAAATTTAGGCAAGGCATCTGAATTTACCATTGATGGTCAGGGAGTCCTATGGTACGGAAAAAGGTTATGCGTACCCAACAAGGAAGAGCTAAAGCAACAAATTTTGGCAGAAGCCCACACAACTCCGTACTCCATTCACCCAGGAGGAACAAAAATGTACAAGGATTTACAGGAAATTTTTGGTGGCACGGGATGAAAAGGGATATCGCCATATATGTCGCACGGTGTGACTCCTGTCAGCGTATAAAGGCAGAACATCAGAGACCAGCCGGATTATTACAGCCACTCAGAGTGCCTGAATTGAAATGGGATGTGATAGGAATGGATTTTATTGTTGGATTACCAAGATCACAACACGGAAATGATGCTATCTGGGTTATCATAGATTTATTAACCAAGGTGGCACATTTAATTCCGGTAAAAACCACATACTCAACACAGAGGCTTGCAAGGTTATACCTCTCCCGAATTGTTTGCCTACACGGAGTACCCAAGACCATAGTCTCTGACAGAGGCACCCAGTTTGTCTCTAGGTTCTGGGATCACCTGCAGCAGGCCTTAGGGACACAGCTGGTTTTCAGCACAGCATATCACCCACAGACCGGAGGACAGACAGAACGGGTAAATCAAATATTGGAGGACATGCTGAGAGCATGTGTGCTTACTTACGGAGTCAGCTGGGAAGAAAGTTTGCCATATGCTGAATTTTCATACAACAACAGTTATGAAGCCAGTTTAAAAATGTCTTCTTTCGAAGCCCTATACGGACGAAGATGACGTACCCCACTCAATTGGTCCGAGACCGGAGATAGCAGAATCTTCGGCCCGGAAATTCTCAAAGAGGCAGAAACAAAAGTGAAAATTATTCAAGACAGACTGAGAGCAGCTCAGAGCCGTCAGAAGAGTTACTACGACCAAAAACACCGCCAGATCAGTTTTGAGCCCGATGAATACGTGTACCTCAGAGTATCTCCAATGAGGGGACTACATAGATTTAAGGTCAAAGGAAAATTGGCACCGAGATTTATTGGACCGTTCAGGATAATTGCAAGGAGAGGCAAGGTTGCCTATCAACTGGAGCTGCCAGCAGAACTATCGGATGTTCATGATGTGTTTCACATTTCACAACTACGGAGATGTGTCAGTAACCCAGAAAAGCAAGTCCAACATCAAAACCTGGATATCCAACCAGACCTCACATATAGAGAACGGCCTATAAAGATTTTGGAGGAGTCTGAACGGAGAACCCGACAGAGCGTGATAAAATTTTACAAAGTTCAGTGGAGTAATCACACCGAGGAAGAAGCAACATGGCAAAGAGAGGATCACCTGAGGGCTGAATATCCGTACCTGTTTGAGGGACAGCTGAAATCTCGGGGACGAGGTTTTTCTTAAGGGGGGTAGGTGTTGTAACACCCCAAAATTTTCTCTCTGAATTTTTCAAATCTTTTTTTTATTAAAAGAAAATACTTTGAATTATTTTGACCCAAATCTTTTTCTTCTCTTTCTTCTGTTCTGATATTCATTTTAATTTTTATTGGGTTCCAAAATTTTAAATGGTTCTGTTTTGGAAGATTTAATTATTTGGAAAATTATTTTGGGGGATCACAACCAATTTTCTGTTTAGAAAAGTTTCTGGAATATTAAACCATTCTATGAAAATGGCCATTTCACTTCTTCTAGCTCTTCTAATTTCTCCCAATAATTTATTCTGTCATTCTAAAGTATCCCTCAAGTCATCCACACATTCTAGGACAGTATCCACCACCTCTCCCCTCCACAAAAATATTTTTTATCATATTTTATAAATTCCAAAGTTGGAATTTATATTATTCATAGTTCTTGGAATTACAAAGGAACTATATTTTCTGCAATTCTTCTACCACCACCAAAATTTCCCCAACAACTAGACAGTACACAAAACCCATTTCACCAAAAACATTGGGTTCCACAATTCAAAAATTTCAAATTTCATTCGGTTCAATTTTGGACCAGAAACAATCTTTTTGATGCAAACCTATTTTTAATAGCTCCAAAAAAAATTGAAACTTTGCCAAGCCCTCTTATATGCATCAACATCTCACCACAAAAAATCCCCAAAAATCCTAAAATCCCTAGCCCTCTCTGTCATTTCGCCAAACACATAGCATGCACACTGTTCATCTCTGAAACAAATTCAGTTAACTGAACTGGGTTCAGTGGCAGAGGCGCTCGATGCCGTGTGCCTCACTCCACCTTCTCTCCTTCTCATCCACGCCTCTCTCAGTCATCAGTGAGCCGCCGAACCCCCCTGGTCAGTAACTCCACCGACGAAACAGTGCTTGGCCGGTGCAGCGGCCTCCGATCTCATCCGCGGCGGCCGAGCGGAACGGCTCGACCCCGCCCGCCATCTTCATTGCTCCTACTTCTCCCTCACCTAATCTCCTCCACGCGGCAGCCTCTCCGCATCATCCCCAGGCCGACCACACCGTCCAAACCCCCCCCTGGAGCCCACCGTCAGTCGCCGGAGATGAACGGCGCCCGCCATGGCCGTATGCGACCTCGCCGTGGATAAGGCCGCAGAGCCCGATTCCGTCCGTGTTGATGCTTCCGGAGAGATTCATTCATCTCCACGATCATTCACCGCACCTCGCCACCGCCCCTAACCTACCTCACCGGCGAAATAAATTCCGGCGTCATCCGCCCGTGCTGGACCTTCCCCGATCGCCTATAAAAAGGAGTCCCCGAGCTCAATTCTCTACTCGTACCACCTCCACCCCATCTCAATCGACCGCCAAGACACTCGCTCGACCCCGAGAGGGTCTCCTTCCCTGTCTCCGGTCACCGACCCGCCGCTACCATCCCCGATCACCACGACGCAAATACTCCACCTCCTCTCTCCAAACTCTGCCAGTAGTCTCAAATCACACCCGTACATCGATCCCGCGCCTCAATTTCATCTCACGAGCTCTCTCCGGCGAGATCCTAATACACCCGAACCGCCGTCCACCGCTGTCGACATCGCCGCCGTTCAGGTGCTCGCCGGCGACCACCTCCACTACCCACCGAAGCGGCACTCCACCCCGAACACATCCCGATCACCGCCAATTTCCAAAACCCCGGCGATCGTCGCCGGCGATCGCCGCCGTCCTCTGTGCACGCGCGCGAGCGTTTTCGAATTTAAACCTGACGGGTGGACCCCACCCGTCAGCGTTTTATTCTTTTCCGTTTAAAACGGAAAGCGTATTCCCTGGTTTACGCCTTCTCTGCTGAAAGGCGTATAACGCCCGAAGCGTTTTTCTTTTTTCTGTTTTGAAACAGAAAGCGTATTCTGTCGTTTATGCGTTCTGATCTGGAAGGCGTATTTCTCGCCGAACCGTTTTCTGTTAAATATCACAGGGACCTGCAGTTTTGCAGAAAAACCCCTGAGTTTAAAAGTTGAATAACTTTTAAACTACAACTCTGATTGAGTTGAATCTTTTTTTGAAATTCTTATTTTTCTCTCTAGTTTTTTTAGTATTTATTCAAAAATATTTTGAGACAAGTTTTGGTACTGTTGCCAAAAAAAAATATTGGAGTTTGAATTTGAATTTTTTTCAGAAAAAGAAGAGGGGAACTTTGCCGGGAATTTTGAGTGTTCTTCTTCTGACTACTTTGGACAAGGCAAGCATTTTGAACTTGGGATATGGTGATTGCATTTGCATTGCATGGTTGCATCGGTTGGAATTGCACCGTATGTGTAGTTGTCGCAAGTGCATGCATGCATGGTCATATTAATTTTTGTGCATGACTTGTACTTCACTCAAGCATCTGACATGGGGAAAGGCTGTGAGCACCAGGAGTGCAGCTCCTGATTTGGATGTGCTGGTGAGCACGGTTCCGTTGTGACACGACGGTGTCACCATGGCATGTGAGACATGCCAGACTTAATAATAACAACACCTCCTGAGTCGGCCTAGATCGAGTCTTGTTCCGTCACACCTAGCTAAACACCGTGCTGCCACGGGTCTTCCCGCGAGGGAAGTATGGTTTAGTAAGTTGCTAACCCCTGTCTGTGTGCACACCACATAGAGGGCCATGATGAGGGTTTCCACGGCCATGGACTAAATCCCGTCATCAGGTCAGGGGGCATGGGTGTACCCGGTTGGGCCGAGAGGGGGGCACCCCTTGTAATCCGCACGTATGAATAGTGATCCCATGCTAATCGAGATTGTAGTCTCCCCGACTTAGAGTTTTTCTTGAACGGTGCTTTGGGTGATTCCTGGCATCCGGAAAGTTAATCTGGTGTGTGCTGGTCAGGTGTGTTTTCAACCCAAAGACCGTAGTGGGAATTAGTCAGTGCCAAGGTATTAACTAAAGAAATCTCATGCACGTGGGTAAAGAGTACAACCTCTGCAGAGTGATACCTATTCGAATAGCCGTGTCCGCGGTCAAGGACGTTAGCTGGGAAGGGTCAAGTGTCGGTCCGGTGTCGGTCTTTGGAGGAAAATAATTAATTTGAGCATCAGATGTTTTGCAGAATATTATTATCTCATCACTAACACTGTCATGAATATTTTGTCATCAGGATTATGATGGTTGTGAATATTTTTTTTACTATGCATAATATTGTGGACTAACCCGTTTCTCTTATTCTATTTTCCTGAGTGTCTCAGGGGCTGGCTAGACTATCCCGGGCACCCAGTTTTATTTTCAAGACCTCTCGTGGCGTCGCTCGAGTTCATGGGCGGTCCTGTCTCGCCTGACTCTCTTGTGGATACCCGTTTGGCATTTCTTTTCAAGACCGACCGTGGTGTCACTTTTAGACGCCCGTCTGGCATTTCTTTTCAAGACCTCTCGTGGCGTCGCTTGAGTTCATGGGCGGTCTGTCTTGCTCGATACTCGTTTAGACACCCGTTTGGCATTTCTTTTAACTTTCTTGGTTTATCACTAACAATTTAATTTTTCTGCACATGCTAATATTTGCCATGCCATGTTTTAAATATCAGTAAGCATGAGCATATCATTTAATCCATCAGGGGCATATGCATTCAGCACCATATTAATATTCATCATACCATGCTTTAATTTTGTTCAGCATTTGCATATAACTTGACCCATCATGATCATATGCATTCGGTATATCTTTCGTTCATATTGTTTGCGAGTACATTCAAACGTACTCGCTGACTTGTCCCTGGCTATTTCATTGGCCAGACCTGGAGGAGGACGAGCTTGTGGAAGGAGATTGCGCTAGCGAGTCCGACGCTTAGAGGTGTCCCAGTCAGTCAACCTGTGATCTTGGAGTCTGCCACATGTATCATTCGCTGTGTTTCCGCTACACCAATAAAATAGCCAAGCCCCACACTGACGCTTGACTTTATTTTATTGTATCAGTGTTGTTCCACCACCACACCACTGTATTATTCCACCACCGTAGTATATTGTCAAGCTTGTAATAATTGTTGAGCACTCTGGTTCAACCCCTGTGTAATATTATTGTGCTGGTTATCTATATCAAGGAAGTCTACCAGTTGATCTTGGGGCTGGTATGACTTGAGGCTCTTCTGTGATTTATCCCAGAAATGGGCCTGACAGTTGGAGACGTATCAACATCCCCAAGCTTAATTCCTGCTCGTCCTCGAGTAGGTAAATGATAAAAGAAATAATTTATGAAGTGTGAATGCTAGCATAGTGCATAAGTTTGATCAATGATAATTTCAATCACTTTTTCTAGCATCATAACAGCAACTTTTTCTCATAAAACTCATCATGATAAAGTAGCAATCAATTCACATGTTATGGTTCAAACAATGCATTCTCTTGAAACTTAACAACCTATGTTCTTAGTCACCAAACAATTGCAATTCAACTTAATTTCAACAAAGTCTAAGTAAGGGCTCCACATACTCAATTATCATTTAGTCTTCTATGATTGCTAGTACTCAAAGCATATTTTTAGAACAAATGGCATCCATCGAACACAGAGAAAGATAGAGGCTTAATGTTTCGCCTCCCAACTTATTTATCATATAGATTATTGTCAACAATAATAATTCATGATCAAATATATTTGACTGGCCATATGTGCCTGGATCTTTCCCCACCACATGATGCCTTCTAAGTAGAGAGTAATTAAGCTTGGAATGAGAAGTAATACTATTGACTCTTGCATAAAAGCAAATACATAAAAGTAAATGCATAAAAGTAAAAGATAGGCCATTCGCAGAGGGAAGCAGAGGTTGTCATGCGCTTTTTATTTTTGGATACAAAAGCCCTTAATGCAAAGGAACATCACGTTATATTGCCCCTTGTGATAGCAACCTTTATTATGCAGTCCGTCGCTTTTATTTCTTTACCATCACAAGTTCGTACAATGCTTATTTTCCCTTATAATAAAAGATCATACATATTTTAGGAGCAATTTTTATTGCTTTTTGCACCGATGACAACTTACTTGAAGGATCTTATTCAATCCATAGGTAGGTATGGTGGACACTCATGGCAAGAAACTGGGTTTAATAGTTTTTGGATGCACAAGTAGTATCTCTACTTAGTACGATTTTTTTGGCTAGCAAAAGATCCTAAGCAAGCACCACATGTTGGAGGATCCATAACAATATAACTTCTATGCAAATATACCCAAACCTAACTCATTACGTTGTCTTCCTTGTCCAACTTCAACTAATTTGCTCAAGTTTGAAAATAATTAATGGGTATTCACAATCATAAAAGATGTCCAAGATAATATATTTATATGTGAAAGTCCTCTTCCTTATACTAATCATTCATGAATTGCTTGTATGACCAATATTCTGATTGTCAAGCTTCAATAGAATTCACTTTCTAACCCAATGTGAAACTACTACTAGACATGATACAAGCATATGAAGCACATATAATTTCAACTTTATGATATTCAATTTATTCAACAATTTACTCATAGGATATAAGTGAAGAACAAGAGTAAATGACAATCTACTCCAAAAAGATATATGTGAAGATCAAATGAGTAGTTAAGTAAATAGGTAGCTATGTGAGGACTCTCTCTCATTTAAAAATTTCAGATCTTAAGTATTTTATTCAAACATCAAAGAAAACAAAATAAAATAACATTCCAAGAATATCACATATCATGTGAAGAAGCAAAAACATAGGCTTAACCAAAACTGACCGATAGTTGTTGAAGAAGAAAGGTGGGATGCCTACCGGGGCATCCCCAAGCTTAGATGCTTGAGACTTATTGAAATAATAACTTGGGATGCCATGGGCATCCCCAAGCTTGAGCTCTTGTGTCTCCTTAATTCCTCTTATATCGTGGCTTCTCCTAAATCTTAAAAACTTCATCCACACAAAACTCAACAAGAACTCGTGAGATAAATTAGTATAAATCAACTCAAAACCTTAACATTCTCTATTGTAGCAAATCACTAAAATTATAATTTAACATTTCATACTAAATTTCTCTGCATATTTAATACTCCTATCCTCAAATAGAATCATTAAACAAGCAAACATATGCAAACAATGCAACTATAACAGCAATCTGCCAAAACATAACAGTCTGTAAAGAGTGAATAAGAATTCATACTTCCCTAACTCCAAAAATTATGAAAAATTACCACGTGATAGAGAACTCATGCATGCTTACTATGTAAAATTTCAAATTTTTATCATGTTCTGACAATTCACAAAAAATCAGGACATAACAGAAAACTTTCTGTTTTCAAACAGCAACACATAAACTTGCAAACTGGGCATGGTAAAGGCTATACTTGACATTTTATTGAACTAAAAGACACAAAACATGATTATTGATAACAGAAAGCAAATATAAACAAAAGAAAATGACGCTCCAACCAAAACACATATTATGTGACGAATAAAAATATAGCTCCAAGTAAGGTTACCAATAATGTTGAAGACGAAAGAGGGGATGCCTTCCGGGGCATCCCCAAGCTTAGACGCTTGAGTCTTCCTTGAGTATTACCTTGGGGTGCCTTGGGCATCCCCAAGCTTATGGTCTTGTCACTCCTTATTCTCCTCATATCGACATCTCACCCAAAACTTGAAAACTTCAATCACATAAAACTTAACGGAACTTGTGAGATAGGTTAGTATGATAAAAATAAATAATCCACTTAGGTACTGTCAAGACAAGTTTCATAATTGTTATAACATAATGCCTACTGTATTATATCATTTCCACAATTTATATTGACCAATATAAGCCATGGAAACACTAAAACAAGCAAACTATGCAATAAAAACAGAATCTGTCAAAACAGAACAGCATGTAGTGAGCAATTTAAAAACCATACTTATGTACCTCCAAAAGTTCTGAAAAATTAGGACAACGTAAAAAAATTGTAACGCAATAATGTGTAAAAAATTCAGAATTTTCTCACGCTCCAGTACAGAATAGAAATTCCAGCACTGGACGCAAAAGTTTCTGTTTTTGCACAGAATCAAATCAACAAGCATCCACACTATTCCAAAGGCTTTACTTGGGACATTATTGAAATAAAACATATGAAACATGATTACTACAGTAGATTAATCATGTGAACACACAAAAACAGTAGGTATAAATATTGGGTTGTCTCCCAACAAGCGCTTTTCTTTAATGCCTTTTTAGCTAGGCATGATGATTTCAATGATGCTCGCATAAAAGTGAAGAATTGAAAGATAATGAGAGCATCATGAAGCGTATGACAAGCACATTTAAGCCTAACCCACTTCCTATGCATAGGTATTTTGTGAGAAAATAGTTTATGGGAGCAAGAATCAACTAGCATAGGAAGGCAAAACAAGCATAACTTCAAAACTTTCAACACATAGAGAGGAAACTTGATATTATTGCAATACCTAAAAGCATATGATCCTCTCTCATAATAATTTTCAGTAGCATCATGAATGAATTCAACAATATAGCTATCACATAAATCATTCTTTTCATGATCTACTAGCATAGAATTTTTACTACTCTCCACATAAACAAATTTCTTCTCATTCATAAAAGTGGGAGTATCATATGAAACTCGAATACTATAAATTGTTTCCACATTAAAAGAGTAATGTTCAAAAAAAGGGTAATCATAATTATGACAAGTTTTATAAATATAATCATCACTACTTTTTATGACATAAGTATCATCACAATAATCATCATAAGTAGGACGCATGCAATCATCATAACAAATTTGATCATTCAAAGTAGGGGGACTAAAAAGATCATCTTCATTAAGCATAGCATCCCCAAGCTTGGGACAAACATTAATTGTAGCAAATAAATTCTCAAACATGTCATTCTCATCAAACATAGCATCCCCAAGCTTGTTGGTTTGCATATCATTAGCATTATCACCATCATCATCAATAGTATGAATAGCACCAATAGAATAACAATTATTATCATATTCCTCCAAGTTGGTGCCATAAAGATTTCAAGATCATAAGAAGTATCATTATCTTCCCAATTATAATCATCACAACAGGCAATAGGCATACCAAAATAATCATCAAGTGTATCATCTTCCACAATTATTTTTGATTCATTCTCATGAGGTACAACAATAGTAGGAGCAACATTATTTGGGAGAGATACCTCTTTGCCTCTACTTTTCCTTCTTTTCTTTTTCTTTACCACATTATGTGTGGGTTTATTTAATTCTTCCGAGCTTCTTATTGAAGAGATTGGTTGGACAGGAAGCTCCTCCTCGTTACCTGTTTCATCATGAGAGAAAATAGGAGGGAAAGGGGGAATCTTTACCCTTTCATTAGTATTTATTTTATATTCTATTTGTTTTCCCATTTTTCTATAGTTCGCAATATAAGCATTCTCCTTGCAATTTACCATACAAAACATATAGATTTCCTTTAGATTAGTTTCAATGTCATCCGTGAGAATGAATACTTCAAACCAACTATTTTTATGTGACAATTCCTCACACCCCAAGAATAGATAAAGCTCATTATATAGTTCGAGGGCGGTCAAGTCATTACAATATTTAGCCATGATTCGATCATGAAAAAGTATGCATTGAAAATTAAGGTGACCAACTTTATTGCAAAGTTCACAAGTAATAGGATAAAGAGAACATAATTTTGTAGCAAATTCATCTATCACTTTGAGCAAAAAATTGGTTCTATCATGTTTATGCTTCTTACAAAATCTATCATCCCTATAAGGCATGTCTTCACAAACTTTATGCACTCCACAAAAATTGACATGCTTATAAGAAACATTTTTGTCATGACTAGTGCAATCATCTTTAGTATTTTGGATATTCATAGAATTCATACTAACAACATTGCAATCATGCTCATCATTCAAAGATTTTATGCCAAACATTTTATTGAATTCTTCTTCTAACAATTGAGCACAATTATCGGAATCCTTATTTTCAAGAAAGACATTATAATGATGAATAATATGAGGCAACCTCAGTTCCATTTTTTTTGTAATTTTATTTTATAAACCAAACTAGTGATAAACAAGAAACTAAAAGATTCAATTGCAAGATCTAAAGATATACCTTCAAGCACTCACCTCCCCGGCAACGGCGCCAGAAAAGAGCTTGATGTCTACTACACAACTTATTCTTGTAAACTCGTGTCGGGCCTCCAAGCGCAGAGGTTTGTAGGACAGTAGCAATTTTTCCTCAAGTGGATGACCTAAGGTTTATCAATCCCTGGGAGGCATAGGATGAAGATGGTCTCTCTCAAACAACCCTGCAACCAAATAACAAAAAGTCTCTTGTGTCCCCAACACACCCAATACAATGGTAAATTGTATAGGTGCACTAGTTCGGCGAAGAGATGGTGATACAAGTGTAGTATGGATAGTAGATATAGGTTTTTGTAGTGCGAACAATAAAAAACAGCAAGGTAGCAAGTAACAAAAGTGAGCATAAATGGTATTGCAATGCTTAGAAACAAGGCCTAGGGTTCATACTTTCACTAGTGCAATCTCTCAACAATGCTAATATAATTGGATCATATAACCATCCCTCAACGTGCGATAAAGAATCAGTCCCAAGTTCCTATTAGCGGAGAAAATAAGATAGAAATTGTTTGTAGGGTACGAAACCACCTCAAAGTTATCCTTTCCGATCGATCTATTGAGCTATTCCTATAAGTGTCACAAACAGCCCTAGAGTTCATACTAAAATAACACCATATGATACACATCAACCAACTCTAATGTCACCTAGATACTCCAATGTCACCACAAGTATCCGTGAGTTGATTATACGATATGCATCAAACAACTTCATAATCATAATATTCAATCCACACAAAGAACTCCAAGGAGCATCCCAAAGTTTCTATCGGAGAAAAGATAATGAAAACGTGCATCAACCCCTATGCTTAGATTACCCCAATGTCACCTCGGGAATCCGCGAGTTGAGTGCCAAAACATACATCAAGTGAATCAATATAATACCTCATTGTCACCATGGGTATTCATATGCAAGACATACATCAAGTGTTCTCAAATCTGAATATTCAATCCGACAATAACGAAACCTCAAAGGGAAAAGATTCGATTCATCACAACAAAGATAGAGAAGGAAGAAACACCATATGATCCAACTATATTAACAAAGCTCACGATACATCAAGATTGTGCCAAATCAAGAACACGAGAGAGAGAGAGATCAAACACATAGCTACTAGTACATACCCTCAGCCCCGAGGGTGAACTACTGCCTCCTCGTCATGGAGACCGCCGGGATGATGAAGATGGCCTCCGGTGATGATTCCCCCTTCGGCAGGGTGCCGAAAAAGGGCTCCAGATGGGATCTCCTTGGTACAGAGGCTTGCGGCGGCGTAAAAACTCATCTAGGTTAACTTTCGGGGGTTTCTGAATATATATGATTTTTCAGCGTTGGAATCATGCGAAGAGGGGCCACAGGGGGCCCATGAGGCACCAGGGCGCGCCTGGGGGGGGCAGGCGCGCCCAGGTGGCTCGTGGGGCCCCTGTGGCTCTTCTGCTGCTCCTCCGAAGCTTCCTGGGTCTGTTTCCTTCCAGAAAAAATTGTCAAAAAGTTTCGCTGCATTTGGACTTCATTTGATATGGATTTTCTGGAAAACCAAAAACAGGCTGAAAACAGCAACTGGTACTGGGCACTAGGTCAAATGTTAGTCCATAAAAATCATATAAAAGCCATATAAAAGTGCACCAAAATCATACAAAACTATAATAAACATGGAATGAATACTTCTTAAATTATAGATACGTTGGAAATGTATCATCAACACACCTACAAAGACCACAAAACAAAGGAAAACTAATAAAAACTAAATAAAAATAAGAAGTGTGCAATGAACTTGGTAAAACAAGTAAATACCAAAAACTATGCATTGGAGACATGAATAAGTGCTAGATGGATATGATATGAGGGATTTTGGCACTAGAATATACTTTAAAAAGTACGCATAAAATCCACTCATCAATACGGTAAGTAAACCGACTCCAAAAATTCCATAAAAATAATTTTTATTAGTTTGCGAATAAATAAGAACTTTAGAAACAAAGAAAGGCCGAGGTGGTGCCCGAGGGCCCCACAAGGGCGGGGGGTGCGGCCTTCCCCCCTGACTGCGCCACCTGGCCTTGTGGGAGCCTCGTACACCTTCCTAACTTCGTTTTCCTCCCGTGTGCCTCTTTCGCAAGATAAAAATTCCTATAAAATCCCCGAGATGTTCTGACCTCCATATTGCAAGTTTTCGTCTTGTTTTTGTTTCAAGCTATTTTCGGTCAGGGTTCCGAGCTCTTGTTCATCATGTCATCTTAGGATTCCGACGGCGAGAGCTATGTTGCCTACCTGGGCACAACTTTCAGGCCCTACGACGAAGTTGATGATTATGAGTGGACAATGGATGAGGAGGAGGACGCAGATCTAAAGAGCGAGGGAGTTTTTAGCACGATGAGGAAGACGAAGAGGATGCTCTCCTGTCTTTACTAGAAGATATGGAGGAGATCGAGTTTGAGAAGTCAAGCGTTCCCATCTAGGTTGTAGCTATTAATGTTCAAAATAATTCTCCTTGTCGTGTGTAGGAAAACATACCTCCAAGTTCACGCAATGATCTCGCACCACTAGTTGCCAGAGCATTGACGGTCACTGGTAAACTAAGGGCTAAAATTAGGACCCTCAACCAAAAGATCAATACGCTTGAAGAGGAGAACCGTATTCTTCGCAGGATCATTGCAAAAGGGATTCCACCTCCATCACCAAAGAAGGGAACTTGAGTACTCGAATATGGGCACCACACTTGGCTTGTTCCAAGCTTGGGGAAGTTGCCCCAGTATCGTATCACCATCACTTTTATCATTTTTATCTATCTTAGTTTGATCCTGCTACTTGTAGACTGCGTTGGTATTTCCCCGAAGAGGAGAGGATGATGCAGTATAGTAGAGATAAGTATTTCCCTCAGTTAAGAACCAAGGTAATCAATCCAGTAGGAGAACCACGCAAAATCTTTTAGCAGCACCTACACACACAAAAGCAAACACTTGCACCCAACGCAAATAAGAGGGTTGTCAATCCTCTTAGCGGTTATTTGCAAGGATTAATTCTGATAGTGATAGATAGATAAAGTAAATTACTAAATAAAATAAAAGTAAATAAATTGCAGCAAGGTATTTTTGGATTTTAATATATGATAAAAGTAGACCCGAGGGCCATAGTTTTCACTAGAGGCTTCTCTCTCAAACACATAGCATACGGTGGGTAAACAAATTACTGTTGGGCAATTGATAGAAAAGCAAATAATTATGACGTATTCATGGAAATGATCATGTATATAGGCATCATGTCCGAGACAAGTAGACCGACTCCTGCCTGCATCTACTACTATTACTCCACCCATCGACCGCTATCCAACATGCATCTAGGGTATTAAGTATAAAACAGAGTAACGCCTTAAGCAAGATGACATGATGTAGACAAAGTAAACTCAAGCACTATGATTAAACCCCATCATTTTGTCCTTAATGGCAACAATACAAATACATGTCATGTCCCTTTCTGTCACTGGGATTGAGCACCGCAAGATTGAACCCATCACAAAGCACCTCTCCCATTGCAAGATAAACCAATCTAGTTGGCCAAACCAAATCGATAGATCGGAGAGAAATACAAAGCTATAACAATCATGCATAAAAGAGTTCAGAGAAGACTCAAATATTTCTCATGAATAATCTGATCATAAACTCACAATTCATCAGATCCCAACAAACACACCGCAAAAGAAGATTACATCGGATAGAACTCCAAGAACATCGAGGAGAACATGGTATTGAAGATCAAAGAGAGAGAAGAAGCCATCTAGCTACTAGTTGTGGACCCATAGGTCTATGGTAAACTACTCACACATATCGGAAGGGCAGCAAGGTTGATGAAGAAGCCCTCTGTGATCGATTCCCCTTCCGGCAGAGTACCGGAAAAGGCCTCCAGATGGGATTGCGAAAGAACAGAGGCTTGCGGCGGCGGAAAGGTTTTCTCTTCTGTCTCCTTGTTATATTGGGAATATTTGGGAATTTATACCACTGGAATTAGGTCAATATGTGCCACGAGGGGCCCACAAGCCTGGGGGGTGCGCCCTACCCCCCAGGGCGCGCCTCCCGAGCTTGTCGCTCCCTCGTGGCTCGTCTGGTCTTCTCCCGAAGTTTCGAGGGTACCTTCTAGTCCAGAAAAAATAATCCAAAGTTTTTTCTTCGTTTGGACTCTGTTTGATAATGATTTTCTGAAAAGGCAAAAACAAGCAAAAAATAGCAACTGGCACTGGGCACTGGGTTAATAGGTTAGTCCCAAAAAATGATATATAATGGCATATAATTGCATATAAAACATCCAAGATTGATACTATAATAGCATGGAACAATCAAAAATTATAGATACGTTGGAGACGTATCAGATCCTTCGTCATATCGTGATTTAGAAAAGTTTTCGTATGAAATAGTTTGCAGTGTGTATTTTCGTCCCCGTGAGTTATCAATGTATCCATTTGTGAGAGTATATATAATAAAGATTAGTATGGGTATCTTTTGCTTTTTATCATTATGCACCTCATCATTGCAAAGTAAAATTCATATGCTTATCTCATGGGAAGTAGTGACTTCACATGGGGTGTAGGAAGTAAAATTTATTGGAATTTGACAAACATAGCATTGGTCATTTAAACATTTCATGAAAGATTAGTGCAAGGAAGAGAGATTTCACATGCAAATATACTATCTTTGACATCTTTTATGATTGTGAACCCTCATCAAATATGTTCACACTTGATCAAATAGTTGATGTTGGACAAGGAAGCAACGTAATGAGTTATGTTTATGTATATTTGCATAGAAGTTATATTGTCATGGATCCTCCAACACGTGGTGTTTGTTTATAATCTTTGCTAGCCATACTTCCATACTAAGTAGAGATACTACTTGTGCATCCAAAACCCTTAAACCCAGTCTCTTCCCTGGGAGTCCACTATAACTACCTATGGATTGGGAAAGATCCTTCTAGTAAGTTGTCACCGGTGCATGCAATAAAAATTGCTTTAAATATGTATGATTTGTTATTGGAAGGGAAATAAGCTTGTACGAACTTGTGATGGTGGAGTAATAAAAGCGACAGATTGCTCAATAAAGGCCACTATCGTAAGGGGCAATATTAAAGTGATGTTCCTTTTCATTAAGAGTTTAGACATCCAATTCAAAAGCGCATGACAACCTCTACTTCTATTTGAGATGGGCCTATCTTTTACTTTTTTTGTTAAACTTTTACTTTTATGTTGAGTCAAATACTTCTTATTCCAACCTTATTATTCTCCACTTGGCAAACATCATGTGGCGGGGAAAGATCCAAGCACACATATCCAGGTGAATATATATGATCATGAGTTATTGTTGTTGACAATTATCCCTGAGGTAAATAAGTTGGGAAATGAAACATTAAACCCCCATCTTCCTTTGTGTCTGATTGAAATAGTTTGTTCTAAAAATATGCTTTGAATGCCAACAATCATTGGAAGACTATATGATAGTTGAGTATGTGAAGTTTGCTAAACAAAAGCTCTTACATAGACTCTTCTAGAAAAATAAGATGAATTGTAATTGTTTAATGACTGAAAATATATTTTCTTGGGTTTCAAGAGAGTTTATTGTTTATACCTTAACATGTGAATAGATTTGTTACTTGATCATGGGAAGTTTTATGAAAATAATTTGTTGTCCATGATATATAACTATGCTTATAAATATGATGCTAATATGTTTGACCTATTTATTTATCGACACCTCTCTCTATAAACTTGTGGTCATGTTTACCGAGCTCGGTATTCGCTTGAGGACAAGCAGAGTCTAAGCTTGGGGAGTTGATACTTCCATTTTGCATCATTATTTCCTACTATTATTTATCCTATTTGAATGTTATATTTCATATTATAATGCAATTTTAATGCCTTTTCTCTCTTAAAATGCAAGTTACATCAAGAGAGGGGGATTACCAACAGCTGGAATTCTGACCTGATAAAGCTACAACAGAGATAGCAATTCTCTGGAGCTCAAAATGAAGCAAGAATTTTTTGAAGAATTATTTAGGAATATATAAAAAATATTGGAATGAAGAAGTACCACAAAAGAGCCATGGGGGGTCAACAAGGACAGGAGCGTGGCCACCCCCTGGCCGTGCCACCTGGGCTTGTGGGGCCCATGATCCACCTCTCCCGGCGTCCGTCTACCATATATTGCCATTTGCCCTAGAAAAAAATAAAGAGAGGAGTTTCGGCACTTTCCGCCGCCGTCTAGAGGTGGAACCAGGGCAGGAGCACTTTTCCTCTCCGGCGAAGTGATTCCGCCAAGGATACTTCCCTCCGGGAGGCGTCACCAGCACTTCTCTCATCACGAGAATCATCATCTTCATCAACACCATATCATCTCCAAACCCTAGTTCATCTCGTGTGTTTAATCTTTGTATCAAACCTCAGATTGGTATCTGGGGGTGCTAGCAGCGTTGATTACATCTTGTAGTTGATGTTTTTTTGGTTAAATTGGTGGAATACTATTATGTTTAGATTGCCAATCACATATTTATACCCACTGATCATGAACAATAAGATGAGTTGCGAGTAGTTTTGTTTGTTCTTGAGGACATGGGAGAAGTCTCGTTACTAGTAATCATGTGAAGTTGATCACCGTTCAATGTTTTGATATTATGTTGTGCTGTTCTTACTCTAGTAGTGTTATGTGAACGTCGACTACATGACACTTCACCATGTTTGGGCCTAGGGGAAGGCATCGTGGAATTAGTTTGTAAATGATGGGTTGCGGGAGTGATAGAAACCTAAACCCCAATTTATGAATTGTTCCGTGAGGGGCTGTTTTGGATCCACATGTTTAATGCTATGGTTAGATTTATCTTAATTACTTCTCTTGTATTTACGGACACTTACATGGAGGGTATAATCATAAGTAGGTATTTGTTCAAGTAAGAACAGTACCTTAGCTCCGGTCCACCCACATAACACTTATCAAGACAATGAATGTAAGTCGATGAGTCATGGTGAAAGTAACTTGGCGATATTCCTGTGTGTCCTCAAGAGAGTTTTAGTCACTATAAGAAGTGTCACCGGCTTGTCCTTAGCATAATTAAGGATTGGGACACTTGTTGCACATTGTTACTTTTGTTACTCGTTACTTGCTACCAATTATCTTGCTATCACATTATCTATCAAAACTAGCTTACAACACTTGCAATGAAATCCTTGCTGAAAACTGCCCATCAATTCCTTCTGCTCCTCATTGGATTCGACACTCTTACTTATCGAAAGGACTATGATTGATCCCCTATACTTGTGGGTCATCAGGGCGCGACTACGGGGGGCGCCGAGAGCACACTCAAGTGGAGGGATATGGCCTCCAGGAAGTTAGAGCTCCTCATGCGGAGCCGTGAGCCCTATGGGAGGCAGCGGCAGCAAGCTAGGGTGCTGCAAGTGAGGCCCTGCTAGAGGCGGTAGTTACAATCGAGGGAGGAGGCAGCGGTCGGCGAGGCCTTGTGGGAGGCAGATGCGACAACTGACACTACAAAATTTTCTCTATTCATTGACAAAAACCCTGGCGACGAAACATGAACCGTCGCTTAAAATCATTTTCTATGATGGTCCACCATCACGAGGTGTTTTCCTCCCGGGGCAGGGCCCTAGCCAACTTTGGCGACATTCCGGGCTGATTTTTGGCGACGTATTGGGCCGTCACTACGCATGTCCATTTTCTGGGACGAGTCTCAGTGTCACAGTTAATGTTGGTGGGTCATTTTTTGTAAATGTAAATAGAAAAATAACAAGTAATTATTTTTCAGCTAAATCATTTAGCGGGATATTTTTTCATAATAGCGGGAACTTGGAATTGGGATCGTCGACTTAGGGCCCTCCGTCGTACCAGGCCCCTAGCAGCGAGTCGAGAGGTCAGCACGGCGAGGTGAACGTGGCTGTGAGGGTATGGTGAGTTGAACGTGGCTACGAGGGTATGGCGAGGCCACGCGCCACAGTTGAAGGGCAAAGTCACGCGCGACAGTGGCAGCGTCAAACAGGGGCGATTTCAGGTGAGATCTGTTTACTGAAAAACATCATAGTAGCAAATATCAGGTGCGTTCTATTTACTTTTCATGTTGTACAGGTAATGGATCGTGGTTGGATTACTCATGGAATGGTGCTCACGCCACCATACATGGCTGGCGTGAATCAGTTTATGGAATTCACGCTTGCTCACAACAACGGGGCCGAAGATATGTTGTGCCCATGCAGAAATTGCCGAATGGGATCCGCGAAACTATTGATGTTGTCGGATGTCACGTAAATGTCACTGGTATGCTCAGGTCCTATACGATGTGGATCTATCATGGGGAATCAGGGTACATCGGTGCACGCAATTATACTGCCAATGATGATGGTTATGAATCTGACGACTCTGATGATTTTGAGTTGTACCAAAAATCTATGTTTGATATGGTGGGAGCTCTAGTGGATGACATGGGCAGAACAGCTGGAAATAAAGAAGATGCATCTGGTGGGTTGGACATTTTTAAGAAGCTCAACGAAGAAGCGATGAAACCCCTTCACGAGGAATGTGGCCGTATGACATGGATGGCGTTCATTATCAGGGTGCTTCATATCAAAACATATACGCGTATGACCAACAAGACATTCAATATGCTTTGTCAGCTGTTGAATACTGCTTTGCCTAATGTAGAGTTTTCGAAATCTTAAGCTGATGCTAAGAGAGCTCTTTCTAATCTTGGTCTTGGATACCAGACAATTCATGTATGCAAGTATGACTGCATTTTGTATTGGGGAGACTATGCCAACAGTACTCATTGTCCCCACTGTGGTACATCAAGGTGGAGACACGTCGATGGGAAGAAAAAGGTTCCTCACAAGATCCTTCGATACTTTTCGATAATCCCACGGTTACAAAGATTTTTTTTCTTTGAGGGAAATATCAGAGCACACCCGGTGGCACAAGGAGAAGAGGGTTCAAGAGGCTAACGTAATGAGGCACCCCGCTGATGGCGATGCATGGAAGTACTTCGATGGAAAACATGAAGAATTTGCTAAAGATGCCCGCAACTTGAGGTTAGGATTTGCAACTGATGGATTCAATCCCTTTGGACACATGAGCAGTGCATACAGTATGTGGCCTGTTTTTGCCATTCCATACAACTTCCCACCCTGGATGTGCATTGTGACACCCCCCGACTTAATCGTGCACTAATCATACACGCAAATGCACACGATCAAGCCTAAGGACTCACGGGAAGATATCACAACACAACTCTAAACACAAATAAAAGTCATACAAGCTTTATATTACAAGCCAGGGGCCTCGAGGGCTCGAATACATAAGCTCGCGTACAAGCGTTAGCGGAAGCAACACAGTATCTGAGTACAAACATAAAGTTAAACAAGTCTGCCTTAAGAAGGCTGAGCAAAACAACGACACTGGATCGAAAGGCGCAGGCCTCCTGCCTGGGTGCCTCCTATCTACTCCTGGTCATCAGTCTCCACGTAGTAGTAGGCGCCACCGGAGGGGTAGTAGTAGTCGGCGGCGGGGGCAGCAAGCTCCGGGGCTCCGTTATCTGGTCGCAGCAATCGGGTATGGGGAAAAAGAGGTAGCAAAGCAACCGTGAGTACTCATCCAAAGTACTCGCAAGACTTACATCAGATCTATGCTAAGTATGCATCGGTATCAAAGGGAAGGGGCTGTATTTGTGGACTATACTGCAGAAATACCAGAATAGAGGGGTAGGCCTAGCCTATCGAAGACTAGCATCTTCAGCGTCTTGCAGCATTAGAAGAGTGTAGATTAGTACATAATTATAGTAGTAACAACAAGTATAATAGTAGCCATGCCCAGAGATCCTTCCTTGACTCCCTGCAAGAAAGCAATCCCGGAGCTAACATATTAATTAAATTCACAGGTATCCAGTTTTAGTTGTAGTAGATCGGGATACTTTTCGAGCGTCCTGTTACCTTGGACACATCTATTCGAATAGATATACTTCCCTGCAGGGGTGCACCAACTTACCCAACACGCTCGATTAACTCTAGCCAGGCACACTTGCTCGGGTCATGCCCGGCCTCGGCTGATGGACACGTCGTAGCCCTACCTAGGTTCAACTGAAAGCACATTTGCTCCCTTGGTGGTTTTGGTAATTTATGCCAACATACATGTTGTTGGACTAATGCCTCTATCTAGTGAATTTCAGACAAGTTCAACAATGGCGTGGCAAGGACAAGAGGATGTGGAACCCCTTAAAAATGCTAAGGACATGGATTGGCAAAAGCTCAAGACTCTAAACTTTTGGTTTAGTGATCCAAGATCACATTGAGTCCATAGGAAAGCCAATACTATTAAAAGGGGACGAGGTGTTGCTTAATAGTCTGTTTGCTCAAATGCTTAGTGACAGTACTCCAAAACCCTCAACAACTTTCTCCATCCAAATATGTCCAAAACCTACATTCCAACTCGGCCCCACCGAAATTTCCTATCCGGAGCCACCGATTTCATCTGGACTTAGCCACTTCCAAAACCCTAACAAATCGGATCCACCGATATGGATCTCGGTCCCACCGAGATGGTCTTGCCAACTCTCTGTAATCGTTTGCACTTACTTCGGTCCCACCGAGTTTTGCAAATCGGTCTCACCGAGATGGCTTGCCAACTCTCTGTTGCCTTATTGCTTCACTTCGGTCCTACCGAGTTGATGCAATCGGTGCCACCGAGACGAGGTTTTCCCTAACCATTGCACATCGGTCCATCCGAGTAGTTCCAGTCGGTCCCACCGAGATTCCTAACGTTCATATCTTTTACACTGTTCAGTGCCACCGAGATTTATGATCGGTGCCACCGAGTTGGGTCAAAAGTGTGTAACGGTTGGATCTTGTGTGGAGGCTATATATACCCCTCCACCCCTTCTTACTCAGTAAGGAGAGCCATCAGAACGTGCCTACACTTCCACCATACATTTTCTGAGAGAGAACCACCTACTCATGTGTTGAGATCAAGACATTCCATTCCAACCATTTGAACCTTGATTTCTAGCCTTTCCCAAGTTGCTTTCCACTCAAATCCTTCTTCCACCATAGCCAAATCTGTGAGGAGTTGTTTGAGTGTTGGGAAGACTATCACTTGAAGCACAAGAGCAAGGAGTTCATCAACAACACACCGTCTATTACCTTTTGGAGAGTGGTGTCTCCTAGATTGGTTAGGTGTCACTTGGGAGCCTCCGACATGATGTGGAGTTGAACCAAGGAGTTTGTAAGGGCAAGGAGATCGCCTACTTCGTGAAGATCTACCCGAGTGAGGCTAGTCCTTCATGGACGTAAGCCATGGTGGAATAGGCAAGGTTGCTTCTTCGTGGACCCTTCGTGGGTGGAGCCCTCCGTGGACTCGCGCAGCCGTTACCCTCCGTGGGTTGAAGCCTCCATCAACGTGGACGTACGATAGCACCACCTATCGGAACCACGCCAAAAACCACCATGTCTTCATTGCGTTTGATCTTCCATACTCTACCCCTTTACTTTCCGTACTCTTGCATGCTTTACTATTTCCGCTGCTCAATCTCTAGATATGCATGTGTAGGAAGTATTGGTGTTATCTTAACTTGTGCCAAAATCTGCCTAAGTTCCAAGAGAAACTAAAAACTGCTACTTTGGTTGGTTAAGTGTCTATTCACCCTCCCCCTCTAGACCTATCTCCTCGATCCCACAATTGGTATCAGAGCTTTGGTCTCCATTGCTTTGGTTTAATCACCATTGGAGGGAGATGGATGTGTCTACTTTGGGGAGTCTTAGACGTAGAGTGCCTATCTAAATGGGGAGTATTACAACTTTTGGAAGGATGAAATGCTTGATATCTTTGATGAATTTAACTTGAGCAAGTATATTCATAATCCTTATGTGCCCCCTATTGATCCCTTGCATCCTACTCATGAAGAGGAAATTGACATGCTTCGTAATCTTAGAACCGTCAATCCTATCATTAGAGGATTACCTAAAATTGTGCTTGGTTGTATGCAAAACTTTGAATGTGCTTATACTCTATGGCATGACTTGGAAAAGCGATATCCCGATTACTCTTTAAAGAATCTTGATGAGATTCTTCATAAGACTATTGCTTTTCACAAGATGAGTCCCAATGATCCTAAGTTTGATGATTGCTTGTTTGAGCTTCATAATCTTATGTGTGCCAAAGGAGATGTTAGAACTATTAGTAACATTATCACGGAAGCCATTATAATTCATAAACTTGAACATTGTCATGGTCATGAAACTAATGAACTCATTGCCCTAGGTGATGATCATATACATGATGATGATGATGATGTTGAGCATGGCTACTATGATGAGGACGAAGAATTTGACATTGAATTTGAGAAGACCATGAAGAATCTTAGTCTTATGGCAAATCTTCGAGATTACATGGCCAGAGGAAAAGAGTGGATTCTTGATAGTGGATGTACCGATCACATGACCGGAGATAGAGACATGTTTCGTGAGCTTGCTAAAAATGATGGTCCAAGCAAGTATGTGACTTTTGGAGACAACTCCAAGGGTAAGGTACTTGGCCTTGGTAAGGTGGCCATATCCAATGATAGCTCCATACAAAATGTTATGCTTGTAGAATCTCTTGGTTACAATCTTCTTTCCGTATCTAGACTAGCCGATTTTGGTTTCAATGTTCTATTTACCAAAGTAGATTGCCAAGTGTTTTGTCAAGATAATCATAATATGGTTTTTACCGGCATTCGTAGAGGTGATCTATACATTGTTGATTTCACTAAGAGAGCCCAACCTCGTACATGTTTAATTGCTAAATCCTCTAAAGGTTGGTTATGGCATAGGAGACTTGCACATGTTGGCATGCGTAACCTTGATAAACTTGTTAAAGGAGATCATATCCTTGGTGTGAAAGATGTTATATTTGACAAAGATCGACTTTGTAGTGTTTGCCAAGCAGGAAAACAAGTTGGAGGAAGCCATCCCGTGAAGAACATTATGACCACGAGGAGACCACTTGAGCTACTTCATATGGATCTTTTCGGTCCCAACTATTATAAGAGTCTTGGTGGTAACTCTTTTGGTTTGGTCATTGTTGATGATTTTTCCAGATTTACGTGGGTGTTCTTTCTCGATGACAAATCGCAGGTACAAAAGATCTTCAAGAACTTCGCAAGAAAGGCCCAAAATCAATTTGAAGTGAAGATCAAGAAGGTGTGGAGTGGCAATGGAACGGAGTTCAAGAACGCCAATGTGGACACCTTTCTTGATGAGGAGGGTATTTCACATGAGTTCTCGGCTACGTACACACCTCAACAAAATGGAGTTGTTGAGAGGAAGAACCGTACTCTTATTGAGATGGCAAGAACAATGCTTGATGAATACAAGACGCCAAAACACTTTTGGGCGGAAGCGGTTGAAACAGCTTGTCATGCGACTAATCGACTCAACCTTCACAAGCTTCTTGGAAAAACGGCGTATGAACTGCTCATGGGTAACAAACCACAAGTTGGATACTTTCGAGTATTTAGCTCAAAATGTTACATTCTTGATAAGCATCGTTGCTCAAAATTTGCTCCTAAATCTCATGAAGGTTTCCTACTTGGTTATGGATCGAACTCTCACACTTACCGTGTCTACAACAACTGTCACAACCCTAGTTTAGTAATGCACTTGGGTTAGACTTGCTTGTTGCATCATGTCTAAATTTCAACTAAATTTGAAATGGGGATTTAACAAACCCTAGCACCCCTCAGAAAAACTAGGATCAACTGAAAATAATTTCGATGAACCCAAAATGCCCTTCAGAAATGTTCATCATTTTTGAATTGGTTAAAAACCTCTGCCAAAAATGGTGCACATTTTTCTAGGTCATCTTGGATTTATGAATTAAATCATAAAGTATTTGAATTTGGGCATTTAAAGGCTATAAATATTTTAATTGCTCAAATAATTCTGGAAACAGTTGAGGGCTGTTGGAAATAATTCCAAAAGTGCCCACAACCATTTTCAGGATTTTAGAAAAAGGTTTAGTATTTTTACTAAATCAAAAACAGAAAGGAAAAAAAGAAAACAGAAAGAAAAACAGAAAAGGGAGAGAGAGAGAAACCCACCTGGGCCTTACCTGGCCGGCCCAGCCCAGCTGGCCCGCTTGCCAGTCATCCCCTACCTCTGGCAGTAGGCAGAGGCAGGACAGCGCACGGCGCGCGCGCGGCTGCGACGCCACCAGCTCGCCGGCCTGCCTCCCGAGCCACATCGACGCCGCGGATGATCTCGTGGGAGCCGTCCCGATCGAGCCATTCTCCCCATTCGCCCCCTCGCCCTCTCCTTCGCCTCTCCATCGCCATGGTTGAGAGCGGCACGAGCACGCCGCCGTGAACTTCGCGCCCACCGTGCTCCTCTCGCCTCCCCACCTTGTCTACACGCTTCGATTCCATCGCCTATGCCTTCTCGCCGAGTCACGCTTCACCGGACGCCCGGAGACGTCGCCATCGAGCTCGACGCCGCCGCCTCTGCCCCGAGATCGCCTCCGCCATTCTGCTCGCTCCGACGCCTGCCCGAGCTCGCTGACTAGCTCGTCGTGACCGCCGTGAGCCTCTCCACCGGATCCCCCTCTCCTTTGTCTCCTTTGTACGCCATAATCGCCACCTTGCTCGCGACCGAACACGCCGCCGCCTGAGCTCGCCGCCGCCGACGCTTCGGTGACCATTTGGTCCCGGGCGCGTGTCCACTGAGCTCGCCGCATCGCGTAGAGCATCTCCAGCGCTTCGCCTCGCATTTTTGCACTGCGCAGCCGCGTTCCCGCACACACCCGAACGCCGGCCGCCGCCGCGGAGCTCACCGCCGTCAGCTCCGGCCACCACCGACCCGGCCACCACCCCCATTCGACGCGCGCCGGCAAGAGCTCTCCAACGAGCCTAGCCACGCATCGAACGGTGCCCTGTAGGCGAATTCCGCAGCACGCCGATGTGTCTGCCATCGCCGGCGTCAAGCCGCCGGCGTATTTGACCGTTTTGACCGACAGGGTTGACCGGTTGACTAGGGGTTTGACCTCCCCTGGGTCAATGACAGGTGGGGCCCGCCTATGTTAAGTTGTTTTAGTTTAGCTTAATTAACCCCTAATTAGTCTCTGTGACACTGACAAACGGGACCCACACGTCAGGTTTGACCTGGCACGGTCAGTTGACTGCTGACATTACAGTGACGTAGTGCTGACGTAATAATCCATTTTCTGGAATTAGTTAATTTAAATAACCAAGAAATTCCAGAAAATAGTTTAAACTTCTAAAATTCATAATAAATCAACCGTAACTCGGATGGAAAAGATTTATATATGAAAAATGATTAGAAAAATCCAATCTATCTATTGGTACTGTTTTCATGCTTGTTAAAGCAACTTAAACCTACTGTTTAGGTTAAAACTACAAAATGGTATTTGAAATACCATATAAGGGGGTTGATTTTGAACCCTTGGTTCAAACCAACTCAAACCATTCTGTTGCTAGATGCATTAGCTCAAACACACACATTTTGCCATGTCATGATCATGCATCATAATGTTGCATATTGCCATGTATTGATTGTATCTTCGATATGTTCTCCACGGTAGGTTCTGCTCCCGAGGATATCACGAGTATCCAGCTGAAGGGTAGTACCCATCTACCACTCTGTCAGGCAAGCAACCTCCATTGAACATTCCGATACAAACCCATCCTCTCGCTCCTACTCTCTTTTACTGCATTAAACAACATCGTTTCAACTGCTATCTACTGCGGTAGCTGAACCCCTTTTCCTCTGCATGACCTATCATTGCCACAGTAAATAGCTAAAACCCACTAGCATGTGTAGGAGTTGTTTGAGCCCTTGTTGTGTTCCTACCATGCTATGCCAGCTATGCTTAGAGTTGTGTCAGGTCTGGTTCATCTGGGTGATGGATTGGAGTGAAATGGTTCTGCTCAGTAATGAGAGTAAGGTGTTGAACCTATTTTGGTACAGGTATCGATGAGAGGCCATGTAGGAGTACATGGTGGGTTGTTTCATTGGAACCGTCCCTAAGAACTGAGTTCCATGTATGATCCAAGACTAGCTACTACCACACATTGGGATCCTTAATTGACTCTCTCGACTTATTAATGGCCTTGATCTCTGTCCAGGAGTTGCAACTAGTTTCTGGTGTTTGTAGGATGTGCTGGGGGGCGTACTTAGCGCTGACCGGAGGGGTAGGCTTTGTTGCGGTAGGCACAAGGCACGGTGTACCAAGTGACACCTGAATGGTGCTCTTGGGAACCCTGCACTCATCGTTTGGGGCCGTAGTGGAAACCTCGGCCGGACTTCCTTGCGGAGTGGACTCAAATAGGCAATAAACCTGGACTAGAGACTTGTGTGGTTAGTCAGGTCGTGGCCGACACCCTCTCCAGGCTTCCACTTGAAGGTTGCCGAGATACATGACGTGTACATGGTGGTAAGTGGGGAAAGCGTGTGTGAAGAAGTACACCCCTGCAGGGTTATGATCTATTCGAATAGCCGCGTCCTCGGATATGGACTACTTGGGAACTTATGATGTTCATAGATAACTTTAACGGTTACTCATAAAAGTATCAAGACAAGTGTGAGTGTCGTGGATGGCCCTCTCGTAGGAAGACGGGAGAGGATCCGTGGTAGTGTATTGTCGTGGTGATTAGTGGACTCATGTGCGCTATCCCATCTCATTCAAACTGCTAGTAGTCGTAGTACAGGATAGCCAAGAGTCAGAGCTGGCTTGCTGCAATAAACACCACTACCCCTTTGTTGAAACTGTTGCATGAGTAGTTAGATCTGATGTAAGTCTTGCTGAGTACCTTTGTACTCACGTTTGCTTAATAAACTGCTGCAGAGGAGAACCCAGAGAACACAGATGGTTTCTATATAGACCTCGATGTTGACGAATGACTTGCTACCCAGGTGGCAATCTCGTGCCTGTGAAGGGTCACTGTAGATAGACGGGCTACACTAGCCCCTTTTATCTTTCTAGTTGTCTGTACCCAGACAAGTTAAGCTTCCGCATCTGCTTGTATGTCTGTATGACTTGAGTGTTGGGTCATGTGACCCCTACCTGTATGGATATGTTATGTATGGCTCTTCGGAGCCCCTTAAATAAATACTTTGAGTCGTTGAGTTATGTTGTGATGCCATGTTGTATCTGCACATATCAAGCATATTGTGTGTATGTTTGAAATGCTTGGTATGTGTGGGATCCGACACCTAGGTGTTTATTCTTGGTAGCCTTTCTTATGGGGAAATGTCTCCTGGTGCTTCCACTGAGCCATGGTAGCTTGCTACTGCTCCGGAACACATGGGTTGGCCGGCATGTGTCCTTCTTTGCTCCTGTGTCTGTCCCTTCGGGGAAATGTCACGCGGTGTTTACTGGAGTCCTTGTAGCTTGTTATGACTCGGTTGCACACGCTGATGACCGATTTGTCCTAGGCTTCTCTTCTTTCTACCAGGATCATGTGTTACTAATCTGTATACTTATAGGAATGATGCATTCAAGTCTCAGTTCAGTTTCTAGTACCTCCGTGTGTTAACAGTTGGTCTCGGAACCTTGATATTATGATGTTTGAGTGGTTATGCCACCATTTTGTAGGATGTCTCAAAATCTTTTTGAGCATTTACAGCCGTTATGCTGTCCGATTTGTCCTAGAAATTCTAATGCCTTTGCATTATTTCATATTTCAGATGGCTTCTCGCACCCCTCATCAGGTTGTCCGTCTGACCCGGTGCATTGATGTGCCAGGTCATACGGCCATGCTGGTTCGTGTCATGGTTGAGACCGGTTACCGCTGGTACCCCGAGTACACAGTGGAGGAGCAGTACCGGGACTTCAACCAGAGCCAGTACCTCTGCACCGTCAGGATATATCCCTCGTATCCTAGAGCTACATATCCTATTCACTGGTCTTATGGACTCGGAGTCATTATCGATATGTCTGTTCAGGATGCGGCCTATTCTATGATGACCATAATTCGAGCTAGGCACGCATTGCTTCAGAACACCGAGTTCAGTTATATGCCAGCATCACTCCCAGGCGAGGAGGGCTATCTTACTGGTCTTTACACTGATGCCGCTATGAGGAGCCGACACTCCAGACTACTGCACGGATATTGGAGGACAGGGATCGTGAGGTCCGTGCCCTTCGGATGGAGCTCTATGCTACATGAGCACGTCTTTGGATAGCTTTGACACAGCTTGCACCCGTCGTCTAGACAGGATACCTGGATATGGACGCGCTGTACCTAGTGCGGTCCCAGCTGCCTGACCGCATGGATTGGCCCGATGTCGGAGGCATCACACCTCCACGTGGACCTCTTCGACCACCAGCTGTGGGACATAGGCCACATCCGTGTCCTTATGGACCACAAGCTCCGTAGGCTAGAGAGTTTCCAGATCCTCACGTTCAGCTTCCGGGCCATGGTGGTAACCTTTACGAGGATTACTACGGAGATGCCTGAGGTAGTTGTGGTTGTAGTAGTATTGTAGTAGTTGTATCCACCACAGTCATGCGTGTCTTGTGGGATATGACTAGGTGTGTACTGAATTCCGGAGGCGTAGATAAATAATGTATAGGAGCTTGGAATGCCTCTGATGAGTTGTATCATCTTTCACCGCAGTTTGTACTCTAGCTTGGGCTTGTACTAAACTATGTTATGGTGTGTACGACCGATGGTATATATATGGCAGTTCGCTTGTTACCCTGTTGTACCGATGATCGTCTCTGCATTCATGTTTGCCAATACATTCTGCACCTCTATGCTAGAAATGTTGTCATCCTTGTCTAAACCGTGGTTTTGTTTCCCAGGATGGTCAATACTCGAAGCAACCCCGCTGCCCATGAGCAGGGTGAGGGCAGTGGAGCTAGGGATGAGAACCTTCCCCATCCACCTTCTCTAGCTAAGGTCATGCTAGAGGCGGAAAGGAACAAGCGTGAAACCAACCGTCTGCTTGAGCGCATTGAGCAGAACACAGCTCACCAGTAGCGCAATGACATGGTGTCTATCCATGACTTCATCAGGCTGTATCCGCCTACCTTCCACCACTCCGTCGAACCACTCGACGCCGATGACTGGCTCTGCAACATCACTCATAAGTTGTGCTCCGCCAACGTAGCTGAGGCTGACAAGGTCACTTATGCTGCATACCATCTCGAAGGTCCTGCTAGTCTCTGGTGGGAGAATTATGAAGCCATGCGCCCAGCTGGTCAGGTTACTACCTGGGCAGATTTTAGTGAAGCTTTCCGCCTGCACCATATCCCAGAAGGTCTGATGGACCGTAAGAGGGAGGAGTTCTGTAACTTCACCCAGGGCAAGATGACTGTAGATGCTTACAGTCGGGAGTTTGGAAATCTTGCACGCTATGCCCCTGAAGAAGTGTCCACCGATGCCAAGAAACAGGCTAGGTTCCGAAAGGGACTTAATCCTGAGCTCCGTCGTGATCTTCGTCTGCACCAGTGTCCCACCTTGTAGAGTCTGGTCAATAAGGCCATCAATGTTGAAACTGGCCAAACTGACTATGAAGCGTCCTGCAAGCATCCACGTGATTTTGGCTCATCCTCTGGTTCTGGATCACAGAAGCGCCGGGTGTGGATTTCGAATACGGCACTGCCACCCAGTGTCGGCGTACGACACCTATGGGATCGCGTGGATCCCTTTTACAGTTCGGCTAGGGAGAAGATGTACACAAAGAGCGGATCCAATGATCAACGCGGGGAATTTTTACCCAGGTTCGGGCCGCTGAGTAGCGTAAAACCCTACTCCTGCTTTGGTTTATTGTGGGTGTTTAGGCTCAGGTACACGGAGCGCTTCTTGGTGAACAGTGCACAAGAAGGGCGGCTACGCATGCAACTGGGCCAGAAAGCTCCCTCCTCCTTGTAGCTTCGCCTTGGGCCTCCTTTTATATGTCCAAGGGGTCTCCAACAGTGGCGAATAGCACGTACAAGAGGTGTAAAGTTACTACAGTGTTTACATGCTTATCACTGATGACTTAGGACAAACGCATTAAATGCTCCACTTAGGTGTCCCTTACTTTCTTGGGGACGGAAAAAGAGCCCGTCCCATCAGCGCCGCTTAACCCCATCCGCCGCTAGTGCCATGACACGCATCCAGGAGGACAAACCCTAAACGACAGGCTGGTCGCTGCGCTGGAGCGGTGGCAGGGCGGTGGGATCTTGCCGGGTGCGAGGCCTTGCCGGGCCTTCGCGAGCCTTCCCGGCAAGTATCTTGCCGGGAATCCAGCCTTCGATCTTCTATCTTCTGATCATCGGCTTGAATGCCTTCTTGATATTCTTGTGTTTGCTCCCAGCTGTCCCCCGGCAAGCCTTGCCGGGTCTTGTCTTGCTAGGAGATCATGCCGTTGGGAAGAAGCTTCTCCCCAACGAGCTCTTGTTCTTGCTTATTAATATAATGCTTGCCAGATATGGTATTCGCCGGGAAGCTTGGCCTTGCCGGGGTTGCCAGGCAACAATCCTGGACGGGAATGACCCATGCTAAGAAGGTTGATGAGACCCTGGTTCTCATTACACCGACACCCAGGTTTACCCCGAGGCCATCCTATGTGGCGCCTCGCCCAAACCAGCCGTATACTCCACCCAAGGCCTATGGTGGACCAGCCGCCAATGCTGCTCCGCGTACCAACACCGTGACTTGTTTCAAGTGCGGAGAACCAGGCCACTATGCTCGTGAGTGTCCCCAGAACGGTGCTTCCAACCAGCCAGGAAAGTCTATTGGCCGTGGAAAGCCAGCAAAGAAGATGTACTATGCCAAGCCAACCACCATTGCACGTGGACGTGTGAACCACCTCTCAGCCAATGAGGCTCATGATGACCCCGACGTCGTTCTTGGTACGCTTCTTGTTAATGGTCATCCAGCATCCGTTCTTTTCGACACTGGAGCATCTCATTCATTCATATCTGAAAGTTATGCTCAGTTGCACAATATGACATTTTGTGATATGCCCACTTCCATGGTAATTCAAACTCCCGGATCCAAATGGCAAACTTCTAGAGTGAGCCATGGAAATGAGATCCTTGTCGACAGACTTGTCTTCCTTGCATCCTTGATATCCCTTAAGTCTTCAGACATTAACATCATCTTGGGTATGGACTAGATGGCAGCCCATTATGCCAAGATTGACTGTTCCACTAGATCTGTTCAACTTACACATCCATCGGGTGAGATAGTCAATGTCTTAACCCGAGCTTCTGAGCGTCAGCTCTACTCGCTAAATGCCAGTCCTCTTCCAGATCTAGAAGATGTTCTGGTAGTCCGCGACTTTCCGGATGTCTTTCCAGAAGAACTGCCAGGCATTCCACCTGACAGGGATGTAGAGTTCGTGATAGATCTTATTCCAGGAACTGTCCCAATCTCTAGAAGACCCTATAAGATGGCACCCTTAGAGCTAGCCGAGCTTAAGAAACAACTCGATGAGTCCTTGAAAAAGGGTTTCATCTGTCCTAGTTCTTCTCCTTGGGCTTGCCCCGTCCTCTTCGTCAAGAAGAAGGATGGAACGGATCGGATGGTTGTGGATTATCGACCCGTCAATCTGGTCACCATAAAGAACAAGTATCCGCTCCCCAGGATCAACAATCTATATGATCAGCTCGCTGGATCCTCAGTCTTCTCCAAGATGGATTTGAGGTTGGGCTACCATCAAATCAAAATCAAGAACATGGACATTCCCAAAACGGCCTTTGTCACTTGTTATGGCCAATACGAGTACACCGTCATGTCCTTCGGTTTAACCAATGCCCCAGCCACCTTCTCCCGCTTAATGAATTCAATCTTCATGGAGTACTTAGATAAATTCGTCGTGGTTTACCTCGATGATATATTCATTTACTCCAAGAACAAGGAAGATCATGTCGAGCATCTAAGGCTGGTATTGACGAAACTTCGAGAGCATCGCCTTTATGCCAAATTTTCCAATTGTGAATTCTGGTTGCCAGAAGTGACCTATCTAGGCCACGTAATCTCTGGAAAAGGTATAGTTGTCAATCCCGAGAGAGTTCAGGCCATTCTTAATTGGACTCCACCTGAATCGGTCAAGCAAGTTGGGAGTTTTCTTGGTTTAGCGAGCTATTGTCGTCGCTTCGTCGAGAACTTCTCCAAAGTTGCGAAGCCTCTTACTTAACTCCTCAAGAAAGATAAAAAGTTCGAGTGGACCCCGCAATGCGAGTTCAGTTTTCAGGAACTGAAAAGACGCCTGACTTCTACTCCCATACTTGTGCCACCAGATTTCTCCAAGGACTTTGTTATTTATTGCGACGCCTCATGACAAGGATTAGGTTGCATACTCATGCAGGATCGTCATGTGATTGCCTACGCATCTCGACAGTTGCGTCCACATGAGGATAATTATCCAACACATGATCTAGAGCTTGCATCTGTAGTCCATGCACTCAAAACATGGCGACGTTACCTTCTTGGTAATCGTTGCGAGATTTTCACCGATCACCAAAGTCTGAAATACATCTTCACCCAACCGAATTTGAATCTCAGGCAAAGACGTTGGGTTGAGTTGATCATGGATTACGACTTAGGAATAACTTATACCCCGGGAAAAGCCAATGTCATGGCTGATGCACTAAGTCGTAAGTCTTATTGTAACAACCTCATGTTACAACAAGGTTAACCACTTCTCCACGAGGAATTTCGTAAGCTTAACCTTCACATTGTTCCTCGAGGATTCCTTTCTACCTTGGTGGCGAAACCTACCCTTATGGATCAAATCATAGCTGCCCAGAAGTACGATAGAGGAATATCCCGAATCAAGGAGAACATTGCTAGCGGAAACGCTAAGTGTTTCTCTATGGATAACCGGGGTGTTGTCTTCTTTGAGAACCGCTTGGTGGTACCCAAGAAGCAACAACTGCGGCAGTTGATCCTTAAGGAAGCTCATGAATCACCTCTCACGATTCATCCCGGTAGTACTAAAATGTATCAGGACCTACGCCAGAGGTTCTGGTGGACTAGGATGAAGAGAGAAACCGCTCAGTTCATTGCTAACTGCGACGTCTGTCGTCGCGTTAAAGTAGAGCATCAATGGCCTGCTGGCACCCTTCAACCCTTAGCTATTCCTGAGTGGAAATGGGATAAAATTGGTATGGATTTCATTACCGGCTTTCCCAGGACCAAGAGAGGGAATAATGCTATCTTCGTAGTTATCGCTCGTCTTTCCAAAGTAGCTCATTTCCTTCCTGTTTGGGAAAGTATAACTGCTAGCCAGTTAGCGGATCTATATATTTCTCGAATAGTGTCTCTTCATGGTGTTCCTTTGGAGATTAACTCAGACCGTGGAAGTCTTTTCACCTCTCGATTTTGGGACAGTTTCCAAAATGCTATGGGGACTCATCTCTCCTTCAGCACTGCTTTCCACCCTCAATCCAGTGGTCAGGTAGAGCGAGTCAATCAAATTCTGGAAGATATGCTCAGGGCTTCTGTTATCTCATTCGGAATGAACTGGGAGAAATGCCTTCCATTTGCCGAATTTGCCTATAACAACAGTTATCAATCTAGCTTGGGCAAAGCTCCTTTTGAAGTTCTCTATGGATGAAGGTGTCGAACGCCTCTTAACTGGTCAGAAACCAGGGAAAGGCAATTCTTTGGCCCGGATATGATTCAGGAAGCAGAAGAGCAAGTTCGCATTGTTCGTGAAAAGTTGAAAACAGCCCAATCTCGTCAAAAGAGCCAATATGATCATCATCATAAGGCTGTGACTTACGAAGTAGATGAGAAGGATTACCTTCGGGTCACTCCTCTGAAGGGAACCCATCGTTTCGGTATCAGAGGCAAATTGGCTCCTCGCTACATTGGTCCTTTTCGCATTCTTGCCAAACGAGGAGAGGTTGCCTACCAATTGGAACTGCCTCCGCATCTTTCTAGAGTTCACGATGTCTTCCATGTTTCTCAACTCAGGCGTTGCTTCTCGGATCCTATCCGCGGAGTGGACCACGAAACGCTTGATCTCCAAGATAACCTCACATATCGAGAATACCCTGTTCGTATTCTTAATCAATCCGAGCGTACCACTCGACGCCAGAACATCAAGTTTCTCAAGGTTCAGTGGTCTCATCGTTCCGAGAAAGAAGCTACTTGGGAAAGGGAGGATCGTCTTTGACTTGAGTACCCCACACTCTTCCCGACAAACCCTGAATCTCAGGACGAGATTCTTTTGAGTGGGGGTGAGTTGTCACAACCCTAGTTTAGTAATGCACTTGGGTTAGACTTGCTTGCTGCATCATGTCTAAATTTCAACTAAATTTGAAATGGGGATTTAACAAACCCTAGCACCCCTCGGAAAAACTAGGATCAACTGAAAATAATTTCGATGAACCCAAAATGCCCTTCAGAAATGTTCATCATTTTTGAATTGGTTAAAAACCTCTGCCAAAAATGGTGCACATTTTTCTAGGTCATCTTGGATTTATGAATTAAATCATAAAGTATTTGAATTTGGGCATTTAAAGGCTATAAATATTTTAATTGCTCAAATAATTCTCGAAACAGTTGAGGGCTGTTGGAAATAATTCCAAAAGTGCCCACAACCATTTTAAGGATTTTAGAAAATGGTTTAGTATTTTTACTAAATCAAAAATAGAAGGGAAAAATAGAAAACAGAAAGAAAAACAAAAAAGGGAGAGAGAGAGAAACCCACTTGGCCTTACCTGGCTGGCCCAACCCAGCTGGCCCGCGTGCTAGTCATCCCCTACCTCTACCAGTAGGTAGAGGCGGGACAGCGCACGGCGCGCGCGCGGCTGCCACGCCACCAGCTCGCCTGCCTGCCTCCCGAGCCACGTCGACGCCGCGGATGATCTCGCGGGAGCCGTCCCGATCGAGCCTTTCTCCCCATTCGCCCCCTCGCCCTCTCCCTCACCTCTCCATCGCCATGGCCGAGAGCCGCACGAGCACGCTGCCGTGAACTTTGCGCCCACCGTGCTCCTCTCGCCTCCCCACCTTGTCTACACGCTCCGCCTCTGTCGCCTACGCCTCCTCGCCGAGTCACGCGTCACCGGACGCCCGGAGACGTCGCCATCGAGCTCGACGCCGCTGCCTCTGCCCCGAGATCGCCTCCGCCGTTCTGCTCGCTCCGACGCCTGCCCGAGCTCGCTGACCAGCTCGTCGTGACCGCCGTGAGCCTCTCCATCGGATCCCACTCTCCTTTGTCTCCTTTGCACGCCGTAGTCGCCACCTCGCTCGCAACCAAACACGCCGCCGCCTGAGCTCACCGCCGACGACGCTCCGGTGACCATTTAGTCCCGGGCGCGTGTCCACCGAGCTCGTCGCATCGCGTAGAGCATCTCCAGCACTTCGCCTCGCCTTTTTGCACTGCGCAGCCGCGTTCCCGCGCACACCCGAACGCTGGCCGCAGCCGCGGAGCTCACCGCCGTCAGCTCCGGCCACCACCGGCCCGGCCACCACACCCATTCGACGCGCGCCGGCGAGAGCTCTCCAACGAGCCTAGCCACGCATCGAACGGTGCCCTGTAGGCGAATCCCGTAGCTCGCCGCCGTGTCTGTCGTCGCCGGCGTCATGCCGCCGGCGTATTTGACCGTTTTGACCGGCGGGGTTGACCGGTTGACCAGGCGTTTGACCTCCCTGGGTCAATGACAAGTGGGGCCCGCCTCTGTTAATTTGTTTTAGTTTAGCTTATTTAACCCCTAATTAGTCTCTGTGACACTGACAAACGAGACCCACACGTCAGGTTTGACCCGGCACGGTCAGTTGACCGCTGACGTTACAGGGACGTCGTGCTGACGCAATAATCCATTTTTGGAATTAGTTAATTTAAATAACTAGGAAATTCCAGAAAATGGTTTAAACTTCTAAAATTCATAATAAATCAACCGTAACTCGGATGGAAAAGATTTATATATGAAAAATGATTAGAAAAATCCAATCTATCTGTTGGTACTGTTTTCATGCATGTTAAAGCAACTTAAACCTACTTTTTAGGTTAAAACAACAAAATGGTATTTGAAATACCATATAAGGGGGTTGATTTTGAACCCTTGGTTCAAACCAACTCAAACCATTCTGTTGCTAGATGCATTAGCTCAAACACACACATTTTGCCATGTCATGATCATGCATCATAATGTTGCCTATTGCCATGTATTGATTGTATCTTCGGTATGTTCTCCACGGTAGGTTCTGCTCCCGAGGATATTCACGAGTATCCAGCTGAAGGGCAGTACCCTTCTACCACTCTGTCAGGCAAGCAACCTCCATTGAACATTCCGATACAAACCCATCCTCTCGCTCTTGCTCTCTTTTACTGCATTAAGACAACATCATTTCAACTGCTATCTGCTGCGGTAGCTGAACCCCTTTTCCTCTGCATGACCTGTCATTGCCACAGTAAATAGCTAAAACCCACTAGCATGTGTAGGAGTTGTTTGAGCCCTTGATGTGTTCCTACCATGCTATGCCTGCTATGCTTAGAGTTGTGTCAGGTCTGGTTCATCTAGGTGATGGATTGAAGTGAAATGGTTGTGCTCAGTAATGAGAGTATGCTGTTGAACCTGTTTTGGTAAAGGTATCAATGAGAGGCCATGTAGGAGTACATGGTGGGTTGTTTCATTGGAACCATCCCTAAGAACTAAGTTCCGTGTATGTGATCCATGACTAGCTACTAACACACATTGGGATCCTTAATTGACTGTCTCGACTTATTAATCGGCTTGATCTCTGTCCAGGAGTTGCAACTAGTTTCTGGTGTTTGTAGGATGTGCTGGGGGCCGTACTTAGTGCTGACCGGAGGGGTAGGCTTTGTTGCGGCAGGCACGAGGCACGGTGTACCAAGTGACACCCGAATGGTGCTCTTGGGAACCCTACACTCATCGTTTGGGGCTGTAGTGGAAACCTCGGCCGGACTTCCTTGCAGAGTGGACTAAAGACTTGTGTGGTTAGTCAGGTCATGGCCGACACCCTCGCCAGGCTTCCGCTTGAAGGTTGCCGAGATACATGACGTGTACATGGAGGTAAGTGGGGAAAGCGTGTGTGAAGAAGTACACCCCTGCAGGGTTATGATCTATTCAAATAGCCGCGTCCTCGGATATGGACTACTTGGGAACTTATGTTGTTCATAGATAACTTTAACGGTTACTCATAAAAGTATCAAGACAAGTGTGAGTGCCATGGATGGCCCTCTCATAGGAAGACGGGAGAGGATCCGCGGTAGTGTATTGTCGTGGTGATTAGTGGACTCGTGTGCGCTATCCCATCTCATTCAAACTGCTAGTAGTCGTAGTACAGGATAGCCAAGAGTCAGAGCTGACTTGCTGCAATAAACACCACTACCCCTTTGTTGATACTGTTGCATGAGTAGTTAGATCTGATGTAAGTCTTGCTGAGTACCTTTGTACTCACGTTTGCTTAATAAACTGCTGTAGAGGAGAACCCCGAGAACACAGATGGTTTCTATATAGACCTCGACGTCGACGAATGACTTGCTACCCAGGTGGCAATCTCGTGCCTGTGAAGGGTCACTGTAGATAGATGGGCTACACTAGCCCCTTTTTTCTTTCTAGTTGTTTGTACCCAGACAAGTTAAGCTTCCGCATGTGCTTGTATGTCTGTATGACTTGAGTGTTGGGTCATGTGACCCCTACCTGTATGGATATGTTATGTATGGCTCTTCTGAGCCCCTTAAATAAATACTTTGAGTCGTTGAGTTAAGTTGTGATGCCATGTTGTATCTACACAAATCGAGCATATTGTGTGTATGTTTGAAATGCTTGGTATGTGTGGGATCCGACACCTAGTTGTTTATTCTTGGTAGCCTTTCTTATGGGGAAATGTCTCCTGGTGCTTCCACTGAGGCATGGTAGCTTGCTACTGCTCCGGAACACATGGGTTGGCCAGCATGTGTCCTTCTTTGTCCTGTGTCTGTCCCTTCGGGGAAATGTCACGCGGTGTTTACTAGAGTCCTTGTAGCTTGCTACGACTCGGTTGCACACGCTAATGACCGACACGTGCATTGCTGGGTCATGTATGCCTGTCCCTGTAAGGTTGTGCCACCTTGGTTCACGACTAGTCATGTCGGCCCGGGTTCTCTGTCATATGGATGCTAGCGACATAATCATATACGTGAGCCAAAAGTCGCAAACGGTCCCGGCCAAGGTAAAGGCTGCAGCCGTGGGTTACCGTGCGTGAGGCCGCAAACTGATATGATATGTTACATGCTAGATCGGTGTGACTTAGGATCGGGGTCCTGACAACAAGTTCACTCGAAAAATTGAAGAGACGGTAGATGTGAAGTTTGATGAGACTAACGGCTCGCAAGTCGAGCAGTTGCCAATTGATGTAGGAGATCAAGAACCATCGGAAGCAATCCAAGACTTGCCCATTGGCAAGATTCGCCCAGTGGAAGTAAAGGAGAGCACCTCGTCTATTCAAGTGGAAGCCCCAACTTCGCATCAAGGTGAACAACAAGTTGATATTGAGGCATCCACAAGTGGAACACGTCAAGACGATGGGAATGAGGAAGTGCAACAAGATGATCCACCTTAACCTCCTTCTCCACCTCCACAAGCGAACAACGACAACATCAACGAAGAAGAAGAAGATGATGATGAGGAAGCCTCACCACAACCCAAGCAAAAGCTACCTCGAGTTAGAGCAAGAATCGACAAGAATCATCCCGTCGAACAAATACTTGGAGATATCCAATCCGGGAGAATCACTCGCTCTAAAACTCGTTTAGCTAACTTTTGTGAGCATTGCTCATTCATCTCTAGTGTTGAACCTTTGAAGGTGGAAGATGCTCTCAAGGACGCCTATTGGGTGAATGCAATGCACGAGGAGCTACACAACTTTGAGAGGAACCAAGTTTGGACATTGGTTGAGAAGCCTAAAGATGAGCAAAACATTATTGGAACCAAATGGGTGTTTCGGAATAAGCAAGATGAAGATGGACAAGTTGTACGCAACAAGGCTTGTCTCGTAGCACAAGGTTACACACAAGTCGAAGATATGGACTATGGTGAGACTTATGCCCCCGTTGCAAGACTTGAGTCCTTTCGCATTTTACTTGCTTATGCCAATCACCATGATATCACTATTTACCAAATGGATATTAAAAGTGCTTTCTTAAATGGTGAAATTGAGGAGGAAGTGTATGTTAAACAACCTCCCGGCTTTGAAAATCCCAAGAAACCTAATCATGTATACAAACTTCGTAAAGCTCTTTATGGTCTTAAACAAGCCCCTAGAGCTTGGTACAAATGCTTGACAAAGTTTCTTCTTGAAAAAGGGTTTGAAATTGGGAAAATTGATTCAACCTTGTTCACTAAGAGGGTTAATGGAGAACTATTTGTATGCCAAATTTATGTTGATGATATTATCTTTGGGTCTACTAACCCCTCTTTTAGTGAAAAGTTTGGAAGGATGATGTCGGAAAAGTTTGAGATGTCCATGATGTGTGAACTCAAATTCTTTCTTGGTTTGCAAATCAAGTAAACTAAGGAGGGTACCTTTGTCTCTCAAACAAAGTATACCAAGGACTTATTCAAGAAGTTCAACATGCAAGAAAGTAAAGGTATGAAAACTCCCATGCCCACGAGTGGACATCTTGACTTGACCAAGGATGGCAAACCGGTTGATCAAAAGGTTTATCGATCTATGATTGGTTCATTACTATATCTATGTGCCTCCCGTCCCGACATTATGCTAAGTGTGTGCATGTGTGCACGATACCAAGCGGCACCAAAAGAGTGTCACCTTAAGGTGGTGAAAAGAATTGTGAGATACTTGTTACAAACACCAAACTTTGGCATATGGTATCCCAAAGGATCCTCTTTTAATCTTGTTGACTACTCCGATTCGGACTATGCCGGAGACAAGGTTGATAGAAAATCCACTTTGGGTACATGTCAATTTGTTGGTAGATCTCTTGTGTCTTGGTCCTCCAAGAAACAAAACTCGGTATCTCTATCTACTGCCGAAGCGGAATACATTGCCGCGGGATCATGTTGTGCTCAATTACTATGGATGACTCAAACTCTTAAAGACTATGGTGTGCATGTGAGACATGTACCATTACTATGTGACAATGAGAGTGCTATTAAGATTGCACACAATCCCGTGCAACATTCTCGAACTAAGCATATTGAGGTTCGTCACCATTTCATTCGAGATCATGTTGAGAAAGGTGACATTGACCATAAACATGTTCGTACCGACAAACAATTGGCAGGCATCTTTACCGCAGTCATAGTCTGTAATTGTTTCCAACCATCGTTGTTGGCGGAGATTGAGATCTGGCTGAGTAAACAAATACTTCAGACTTTGATGATCCGTGTATATTTCACATCGATTACCAAGGAGGTAATGTCGCCATGGCTTCAATGCATATATCACTGCCGCAAGTTCCAGATCATGCACCGGGTAGTTCTCTTCATGAGGACGCAACTGTCGGGAGGCATAGGCAATCACTCTGCGTTCTTGCATCAGGACACAGCCTAATCCTTGGCGAGAGGCATCGCAATAAATCATGAAGTCCTTGCGAGAATCCGGAGGAGCAAGCACTGGTGCAGAAGTTAGCTTGTCCTTGAGAGTTTGGAAACTTTCCTGACATTTGTCTGTCCACTCAAACTTAACGCCTTTGTGAAGCAGATTAGTCAGAAGCTTGGCAATCTTTGAGAAATTCTCGACAAAACGGTGGCAATAGCTTGCGAGTCCGAGAAAACTTCTGACTTGCTTGACATTCTTCGGGGGAGTCCAGTCAAGAATAGCCTGAACTCGTTCTGGATTGACAGCAATGCCGTCCTTGGAAATCACATGACCAAGGTAGGTCACTTCGGATAACCAGAATTCACATTTGGAATATTTGGCATATAGTTGGTGCTCTCAAAGCTTTTCCAGAACAAGACGAAGGTGTTCAGCATGTTCTTCCTTATTCTTGGAATATACCAGGATATCATCCAGATAAACCACGACGAATTTGTCGAGGTAATCCATGAAGATATAATTCATCAGGTGGGAGAACGTTGCTGAAGCATTAGTTAAGCCGAATGACATGACGGTGTACTCGTATGAACCATAGCGAGTAACGAAGGCAGTCTTTGGGATATCTTCTTCGCGGACCCAGATCTGGTGGTAACCCAACCTCAAGTCAAGTTTAGAGAATACTAAGGAACCAGCCAGTTGATCATACAGATCGTTAATCCAAGGAAGTGGATATTTGTTCTGAATCGTGGCCTGGTTGATAGGTCGGTAATCTTGGACCAATCGGTTCGTACCATCTTTCTTCTTGACAAAGAGAGAAGGCGCTCCCCAGGCAGAGGAACTTGGATGAATGAAACCCATGCGGAGTGATTTGTCGATTTCCTCCTTAAGCTCAAGAAGTTCAAGTGGCGGCATCTTATAAGGACGCTTCGCAATAGGAGTAGTACCTGGTTTCAAGTCGATGACAAACTCGACAGCTCTAACAGGGGGTACTCCTGGAAGTTCATCCGGAAAGACATCTTGGAAGTCATGAACGACTGGAACGTTTTCGATCCCCTCAAGAGGAGAAGCTTTTAACGCATTCAGGGCATAAATCTGAGCCTCGGCATTTTGAACGAGATGAGCATGGTAGTTTACTATCTCATCCGAGGGGTGCAGAAGTTGGATGGCTTTAGTGGCACAATTGATTAAGGCAGTGTGAGCCTTCAACCAATCCATTCCCAAAATGAGATTGACTTTGGAAGACTTCAAAATAATGGGAAAGTCATGGAAGTCCAATCCTTCAATCTCAATGGTGACATTGGGACTGAACATGGAAGTTCGACATTGGCCCGCGGGGGTGTTAACCACTAATGATTGGTGTAGCTCTTCGCATTTAATGTCATGCACGCGTGCAAAATTTTCTGATATGAAAGAATGTGATGCTCCTGAATTAAATAAAACAGAAGCTGGTACTGAATTAACAAGGAGAGTACCCATCACAGTAGCTGGTTGGTCTTGATCTTCATTCATGTTGACATGATAAGCCTGACCACGACCATAAGAAGGCCTGGCATTGTTGTTGCGAGGCTGATTGTTGCCACAGCCATTACCACGGCCAGTAGATGGAAGTGCTAACTGGTTCTGGTTCTGACGGCATTCCTTAGCATGGTGACCTGGACGTCCACATGTGAAGCACAGCCCATTATCAGGATGGGGAGCAGGAGATCGAAGCAGTGGAGTCTGAGGTCTTAGCTGCCTTGGTGGTGGAGGAGGCAGATGAGGTGCAGCATAGGACGGTCTTGGAGCAGGTGTAGTTGGACGGTACATGCTGTGAGGGATCCAAATACGGTGCTTCTGGGAAGACGAGCCCGAAGATGAGCCCGCTTCACGGGTGCGCTTGAGCGCGTCCTTATGATCCTTCAAACCAGTCTCAACCTGTATAGCCTTGTTCACCAAGGTGGCGAAGTCAGCAAAGTCTTGGACTAAGAGTGTGAGCTTGATATCTGGGTTGAGCCCTTCACGGAACTTCTCCTGTCTGCGGGCATCAGTAGCAATATCCTCTTCAACATAGCGAGATAGTTCAAGAAACTCCCGCTGATAGACCTCCACAGTCTTGTTGCCCTGGGTAAGGTTGCGGAACTCACGCTTCTTCCGGTCCATGACTCCTTGCAGAATGTAACGGGCACGAAAAGCAGCTTGGAACTCCACCCAAGTGATGATGGTTCCAGTAGCTAGGGTATGCCTGTGACTGTCCCACCATTGAGCTGCGGGTCCCTTCAGGAAGTAGGATGCGAAAGTGACATAGCTAGCATTGGCCACATTAGCAGACTCCATCTCATAAGTGATGTCACGGAGCCAGTCATCAGCATCAAGCGGCTGAACTGAGTTGCGGAAGATGGTTGGGTTGAGGCGCACAAACTTTTACAAAGTTATTGAGGCTGGCTGCTGGTTGGCATTCGGACGAGGAAACTGATCCATAAGCCCTTACATGAATTGATGGTGCGTTTCAAATTGTTGCATCATTGCAGCCATATAGTCGGGCGGTGGTGGATTGTTGGCACCACGGCCTCGACCTGCGGGTCTAACCATCCTGCTAAAATCAACAAGGGGTAGTTTAGCAATGAGCATTGCAGTTGTATGGAATCATTCATGAAGTAACATGCACAACAAATGGAGTGCAATAGATACATCAACATAGTCAAACATGACATACAGATCCATACATAGATTCGGTTACAAGCCAGCGGTACAAGGTTCGGAAAGGAAAAGCTAGACACACTAGGCGGCACGCAGGCACGCGGTGGAGGGATACAACAACGGGACATAGCGATAGCTACATCAACGTCGGAGAAAACCACTAAAGCCAGGCAGCTGCAAGTGACGACGCAGGGTGCCCTCGATGTAAGGATCCTGCGCTCCGTGAACACTATGGTGCAGAACCTGGTCCCGGACTGGAAGAAGAGGACCACGTGGAGGAGTACAACCTCCAACAGCAGGCCACTCAAGACCTGGTGGCATCTCTGTCCTGCGGAGGTAAAGGATGTACTCTGGATGTATCCTCGCACTGACTGCTGGTAGCAACTCTGTCAGAGCGTCGTAAAGACGAGCACGAGAGGCGTACAACTCGACAACAAGGGCTTGGGCAGTGCGATCCAAAGCCTTAGTGTACTGTATCAAAACCTGCGGGTCATAACGACGTCGCACGTAAGGTGTACGGATAGCAGGGTAGTATCCACTCTCATCCCCAGCGGGGGCATATGGGATATATCTGAAAGCAGTCTCCTCCAAGCAACTGTGCTCTCTACGGAGATGGGCAATAGCAGTATAGGCAGCATCATGGACAGCCATGTCAACAGTCACTCCAACACCATGGAAGGTGTGCAACTCAGTGATGGAGTTGTTCTGCCGATCAAAGATACGAACCACAGCATGGTACTGCTCCTGGTTGAACTCGCGGTAGTCCTTGTAAACAGTGTACTCGGGGTACCAGCGATATCCCAACCTGGTCAAGAGGTCGACCAGGATAGCAGGGAACCCAGTCGCATCAACAGCCATGGTGTGGCGTACGAGCTGTCTTGCGGGACGCATCTGAAACAAGGAGTGCAAGACATCAAACGACAGTGTGAGAAGCATATGATACACTTTGAAAGGAATGATAGCAGATAATCCAGCTCTCCGGGTGAATGTGAACACGAGAACCTAATGTTAGAGTTAGCAAAACCTTTAACCCGAAAAGATGAGAGATCAGAGTCCCAGAGTAAGGAAGAGGAAAGATCCTAATACCACCCATTAGCGACGTGGGCCCGTAAGCCACACAACCATGTTAGTAAAATTGTTTTTCAAAGACTAGACTCAACTTTGGCCAAAGAGTTGGAAAGGGGGGGTTCCTACAGGCAGTCGGCTCTAATACCAACTGGTGATGCCCCCGACTTAATCGTGCACTAATCATACACGCAAATGCACACGATCAAGCCTAAGGACTCACGGGAAGATATCACAACACAACTCTAAACACAAATAAAAGTCATACAAGCTTTATATTACAAGCCAGGGGCCTCGAGGGCTCGAATACATAAGCTCGCGTACAAGCGTTAGCGGAAGCAACACAGTATCTGAGTACAGACATAAAGTTAAACAAGTCTGCCTTAAGAAGGCTGAGCAAAACAACGACACTGGATCGAAAGGCGCAGGCCTCCTGCCTGGGTGCCTCCTATCAACTCCTGGTCGTTAGTCTCCACGTAGTAGTAGGCACCACCGGAGGGGTAGTAGTAGTTGTCGGCGGGGGCAGCAGGCTCCGGGGCTCCGTAATCTGGTCGCAGCAATCGGGTATGGGGAAAAAGAGGTAGCAAAGCAACCGTGAGTACTCATCCAAAGTACTCGCAAGACTTACATCAGATCTATGCTAAGTATGCATCGGTATCAAAGGGAAGGGGCTGTATCTGTGGACTATACTGCAGAAATGCCAGAATAGAGGGGTAGGCCTAGCCTATCGAAGACTAGCATCTTCAGTGTCTTGCAGCATTAGAAGAGTGTAGATTAGTACATAATTATAGTAGTAACAACAAGTATAATAGTAGCCATGCCCAGAGATCCTTCCTCGACTCCCTGCGAGAAAGCGATCCCGGAGCTAATATATTAACTAAATTCACAGGTATCCAGTTTTAGTTGTAGTAGATCGGGATACTTTCCGAGCGTCCTGTTACCGTGGACACGGCTATTCGAATAGATATACTTCCCTGCAGGGGTGCACCAACTTACCCAACACGCTCGATTAACTCTGGCCGGGCACACTTGCTCGGGTCATGCCCGGCCTCGGCTAATCGACACGTCGTAGCCCTACCTAGGTTGAACAAAGAGGCCAGCACGCCGGTCTACACCCTAAGCGCTCAGGGGTCTTGGGCCCATCGCCCTTTGCACTCCTGCGCGTTGCGTGGGCGGCCGGTACCACACCTAGCCCCTGTATACACACGCAGGCTTTCGCGGTCCACCCGGGCGCGCGCCACTCAATTGTTGACGTCTGAAGAACTTCGGCTAATACATACGACGCCGAGTGCCCATACTATTCCTGCATGGTGGTTAGTGCGATAAGGCCAGAGGCCTACTCAGATCACATATCCTAACCCATTAGTGTGTTGGGAGCTCGCGGTGACAATCAGTGCTCCACGATCTGTGGTCCCGTCGCCCCGTCTCGAGGACTTGCGGCAAGGGCCAGTCCCAATTCCTCTCCTCCCTCTTCTGAGGCAATCTGCCTGCCCGGTCGCACCTCGTACTTATCTCACGGGTACCCTCACGGTCAACCCGATTTCACAACTCTCGCGGGTACCCCTCGGGGCTGACCCGACTTTAATCAGGGACTAAAATAAATATATGGTATCATGTGTCCATAACATCAAGAAGGAATCTGAGGAATCACCCTCGTTGGATTCCCACTCGATGTATTTGTCAAGGTGAATCCAGAGGAATCACCCTTGTTGGATTCACACTTGAGGGGTTGTACGATAGAAGCTTCATCGGAGGTGGTGAAAGAGGAATCTCGCTCGACAACCCACAACTGACCAGCTATACTACAGAGGCAACATCAGGAGTGAAGTAAGAGGTATCACCCTCGGCACTCGATGGTAGCTATGCAGAGCCATACAACTTAGGGGGTGTGCGGTGATGTGTCGGGCTCTGCCCACCGATCACTCTGATCCGGGCACTGGTAACAAAGCGGGGCAATTAGGACAAGGATGAGGGGCCACAAATGGTTAACTAACCAACCTATACTAAGCATATAGGATAGCAGGAATGGTATCAACAGTAGTTACAAAAACAGGCTATGCATCAGAATAGGTACTTTCGGAACAACAACTGTAGCAATTCTAATGCAAGCATGAGGGAGAAAGAATAGGTGATATAGGCATGTTCAAGGGGGTTTGCTTGCCTGGAAGCTCTGCGGGGAAAGAGGGGTTGTCGATGACGTAGTCGTACTCTGGAGCTGCGTCGGTCTCGGGGTCTACCGAAGAGAAGAGGGGGAAGAAACAAATAAATACAAGCAAACAAATGCAACCCAAATGCATGGCATGGCAATACGCTGTGCTGGTGGTGAACTATCACAGTACTACACGTAAGAGGCGGTGCAAAAAAAAATCTAGGAATATTTTCCCGAGTTTAGGCATCTGTCAGACAGATGAACCGGAGGGGAAGGTTCCATGTTTGCAGTGTTGTGAGCATGTGATAGCTACATGGAGGGCATATTTGGATTCGTCTCGTTTTTCTGATCAACTTTCATGTAGAAAACTTTTTCATCCGAGCTACGGTTTATTTTCTATGATTTTTCAAAGATTTAAACCATTTTCTGAAATTCCTGGAAATTAAATCAAATTTGAAAATACAGAAAAGGCTTTATTGCGTCAGCAGCACGTCATGATGACGAAAGCAGTCAACACCAGCTGGTCCAGGTCAAACCTGACCACTGGGACCCACATGTCAGTGACTCTGGGCTAAACTGTGATTAATTAAACTAAACAGTGGTTAATTAAAGGGTGGGGCCCCACTGTCAGTGTCAGATTAATCAGCCGATCAATTAAATTAACTAAAACGGTTATTAGGCGAGTGGGGCCCGCATGTCAGCGACTGGAGTTGCCCAGTCAGCACGTTGACTGGCAAACCCAGTCAACTGGGGCCCCTGGGCCCACTGGTCAATGACCTAGGGGGTACCCATGTGGCGGCCAGGTCTGCGGCGGCCGGCGTTTAAACTCCGGCGACGCCAAACGCGGCGGAGGTCCTCTGGACCTCGCCGGAAAACAACTACGGGGCACCGTTTCACGCGCGGTTAGGCGCGTTCGAACATGCACCCGACGGCGCGTCGATCTACGGCGATGCCGCGGGCTGGGGTGGCCGGACTTGGCCGGAGCAGCGACGGCAGGCGGCGGCGCGTTCGGGCGAGCTCAGCTAAGCCGCTACGGTGCACGGGGAGAGGCGTGCGTGCGTGGTTCCCAGGAGCTCGATGGTGAGCTCGGGCGCGCGTGACAGCAGTAGTGGCCACGGCAACGAGCTCAACGGCGGCGATGCGGGCACGGCAGCAGCACGACGAGCTGCAGGGACGGAGAAGGATAGGGGAGAGAGGGTTCCGGTGCGTGTGCTCACCGAGTGGCTCACGGTGGCCGTTGGGAGCTTAGGACCTGCAGACGGCGGCGAATCGACGGCGAAGATGACGGCAACCGAGGAGGAAGAAGGCGATGCTGGCGACAGCGCTGGGTCTCCTCAGCTCGAACGGCTCGGCGTAGCCGACGTAGAGGACGACGGCGAGGAGCTAGGACATGGCGGCGAGGAGTGGGGAGTACGGTGGCCGCAGAGATCGACGGCGACGGCGACGGATGCGTACGGGTGTGCTCGGGAGAGAGAGAGGGAGGCGATGGAGGGAGTGGATGAGGACGACACGAGTCCCAGGGAGGCCAGCACGGCATTCTTATCGCCTCTGCGACGCTGTAGCGGCGCGGGACGGCGAGCGGGTGCGGTGGCGATGGCGCGCGGCGTCGGTCGCGGACGTGCGCGGCTGACACGGGGAGGAGAGAGGAGGGAGATGGCGAGGAGTGGGCTGGGCCGCACTGTGGACTTAGGCCCAGTCCACCGTAGGTTTTTCCCTTTTCCCTATTTCTTTTCTGTTTTTCTTTTTACAGAAAGGTTTGCAATTAAAATGAGCTGCCAATTGCTTTTTGTAAAATGTGGGAATTGACCACAAAAATACACAGCAGTATACTGCACTGCCACAAAAAGTTTGGGCAAAGTTTGAATCCATTTGAATTTTTCATAAATGAAATGGTATTATAAAATTCTGAAATAGCACTGTTTTAATTGCTATAGCCCATTTTGGCAAATAGGTGATGTTGTTTTCCTGAACAATTATTTGTTTTGGAATATTTGCTAAAACATGAACTATTTTTCAGCAATTTTTGTGCAACTTCAAAATTCACTTGCAATTTGAATTTAATTCAGTGGTGGAATTTGAAATGAGATATGAATCCACATTGATCAAGCATTGCAAATCAACTTGACTTAGCATAATCATTATGGATCACTGTTGCTCATTACAGAGGGGTGTTACATGCATGGACCAATCCAATTTCATGATGGCATTGCTGATTCCTGGAAAATACTCACCAGGAAAGGATTTTCATGTATTTATGCAGCCATTGATAGCAGATATGCTGAAGTTGTGGGATGGTGTGGAAACAACAGCTGTATGCACGAGAAAACCTTTCAATTTGCATGCGATGCTTATTTGGTCCATTCATGATTATCCTGCATATGGCACTACCTCTGGTCGGAGCACAAAGGGTTATTACGCATGTGTGCATTGCGATGAGAATCCTTGCTTTGAGAAACTGAAAAATAAAATTGGATACATTGGCCATCGTCGATTCCTTCCTAGAAAACATCGTTTTAGAAAGCAGAAAAAAGCATTTAATAACAAGACAGAGCATAAGGGTCGACCAAGGAAGTTCACAAGCGAAGAAGTTAATCAGTACTTACAGCTTGCTAAGGAGAATTTCAAACCAGGGAAGTACCCTGGTAATGCTAGTAGAAAGAGAAAGCGCATGGATAATAATCCCACATGGCACCTGAGGGCGAGCTTACATGATTTGCCATATTGGAAGGATATCTTGTTACCTCACAACCTGGATGTTATGCACATTGAGAAGAACATATGTGAGAGTATCATTGGTACACTCCTTGAACTTGATGGTAAGAACAAGGATACCATCAGCGCAAGATTGGATTTACAGCATATGAAGATGTGGGATGATCATTGGCTGCAAAAAGATCTGAAGAAGGAGGGTTCTTACAAAAAGTATCCTGCACCATGGACACTTAGTAAGGAAAACAAAATAAAGTTGTGCAAGTTTTTGGCTAATGTCAAATTCCCAGACGGTCATGCTGCAAACCTGGCTACATATGTGGATGTTAAAACTGGTAAATTACATGGTCTGAAGACGCATGATTACCACATACTCCTGCAGACTATCTTACCAGTTGGTCTTAGCGGCATTGTCTCCAAGGAGATGTATGAGGCTATCGCTTTACTAGGAAGATTCTTTAAGGAGTTGTGTGCCAAGACATTAAGAATCGATGTCGTGAAGAAATTGAGAGATGACATTCCTGAAATTCTTTGCAAGCTTGAGAAGCTCTTCCCACCTGCTTTCTTCGACGTAATGGTGCACCTAGATGTACACCTTTCGGATGAGGCACTACTAAGGGGACCTGTCCAGTATGGTTGGATGTTTCCAGTTGAGAGAAGGCTTGGGTACCTTAAGTCAACTGTGCGTAACAAAGGAAGGCCCGAAGGCTCAATTGCGGAGTCCTATATCGGTGATGAGTGCTTGATCTTTTGCTCCAGATATTTGAAAGAAGACATAGAGACCGGTTTTAACAAGCCAGATAGGAACATGAGTAAGAATGATAAGAAGAATAAAAAGCAGAAATCTACGAGAGGAAGCCTAGGCATATTTTCAAATGGTGGTCCTGTTGGCATTGGGGCCGCCTACAAGAAAACATGCTCTGAGGATTGCGGCAAAATGCATAGATATATACTTGACAACTGTCCAGAAGTAGAGAAGTACATGGAGTAAGTTTCAACCACCTAACTAAGTTGTACTATAACATTGCAAACGAGTATATCTTAACTAAGTTCATGACTAGTTTACTTCTTTTTCACAGGGTTCACAAGGAAGAATTAAACAAAGGGGTGTGCGAAACTTGGAGCGGAAGCACAAGGTGAAGTTCAATACTGGTTTGCAGATCATGTAAGGAAGTTAAGAAATGCGCCCGAAGATATAAAACTGCTATCAAAAGGGCCAGACATGCGTGTACGTCCGTGGGATGCATGCACTGTCAATGGTGTTAGGTTCCGTACTGTGGATTCTGAAAAGGACCGAAGGACTCAAAATTCAGGCGTCATGATGAAGGTAGGTGTTGATAACTCCGAAGAAGAGAGGGAAGTATACGGGGTGCTGAAGCAAGTTCTTGAGGTCAATTACGGAGACAGATCAGTATTTATGTTTACATGTGATTGGTTTGACCTTGATGGCCTAAAAAAGAAAAGCTTGAAGATGAAGTCTGATGAGTTTTTTAGAAACGTGAATACTTCCGCATTCTGGTACCAGGACGCTCCATTCACGCTGGCGTCCCAAGCTACCACATGTATTTACTTGGAGGACACAAAGTTTTGTCACCCATGGAAGGTGGTTGTGCCTATTGGGTCCAGAGGCACATATGATGTTCCAGAAAATTTTGATGGTGAGCAGGACGCGACTGTACAAGCCTATCAAGAAGACACCCATTCTTCACCACATCATTTTGCTGCGGATGTTGAGGATGAAGTGGAGGATCATGATGCTGCCGGAGATGTTGAGGATGAAGAGGAGGAAGATGATACTGTACCAAATGTTCACCGCGAAAGAGATGAAGCATTAGGGGTTTCAGTTCCTGCTAGTGTTGTGGAAGAAATTCAGTGTAAATTTGAGTAGGGCAATGAAGACTTTGACATGAGCGAGGATGAACTGGTCGACGAGGAGGAAATAGGTCCAGATGAGATGGACAGTGATCTTGATTAAAAGTTGTGTTACTAGCATGTTGCTTGGTTGTTTAAGATGCTGATGTAATATCGTATTAGGGAGACTCGTGTTGAATATCGCAGACATTTGTTGAATTTGCTTTCATATATTTATGAAAGTGCTTGAAAGTAGTTCCAAAATGTATCCATTTTATTTCCATAAGGGTTTACAAAATGTTCAGAAAGTAATCAGATCATTTTATATAATTCACCTGACAAAGAACTACAGGAGAGCATACATAAGTACACATCCACCTATGACAGACAGTGCAGCTAAATCCCTTCTATCCCTGCTCTTAATAGCGTGCTTCAGGTAGATGTTTGCCACCTTCCTCTCTTCTTTCATGCAAGTTATCTGCTTGTCCTTCTCCATATTTGATTTCTATAGCACCAAATTTTCTTCACCGAGCTTGTGGATTACAGTCCTCGCTCTCCCCTTCCATTCTTCGTCCATCCACTTCAAATATCCATATGTGTCATATCACTATAGTACACAAAAAAAGTGGAGTTAAATTGTGGATGTAACTGATGAACGCATAACATAGAAAACAATTTGTTTTATTTCAAACCTCTTTTGGGCAGACCAGAAACCTACGCCTGAAATCAAATCCGTCCATGCAGACTCTACGGATTGGGGTACATAGGTGCCCACATGTCTCTATCTTTTGTATTCTGCTGAACTGAGGACTTTGCTGGGACATCGGAATACTACGGTTTACCACGGGGAGGATTTCACCGTCCTATTCACAGATACTAGATCATTCAGTGAACAAATAACGCACCGCGTTTCATGAGGGACATGGGTGCCGGGTTGACTTACCTGTGTTGGCCTTTTTCTTTTCGAACAGCAACTCCGATGTGATCTTCCATTCGCCAGGCAAGTCGCCGCCGCCGCCTCGGCCCGTGATGCTTTCATCGCCGACGCCGCCTGTGATGTTGTCGCCGCTACCGGCGGCGGGATGAGGATTGCTTGCCGCCGCCATCGATCGTACAACCCGGCGACCCTCCTTCTTGCTTCCGTGCGGGGACATCTTTTAACCATTGACGGCTAGGGTTTCCCTCGGGGCATGATGGTGAACGGGAAAGATAAAGATTTGACAATGTAGTGTGCGAAGGTACCGCTTTTAAGGGCCGACAGGTACATTTTGACTTAATAAGACAATACCACAACTGTTCAGAACATTGGAATGCACAACTTCAACATAAATCGGCCAAGTTTAGCAGAATTTTAAATTACATAAATCATAATAAAACTAATCTATTCAAAACTAATATCTCCCATGCCGCGCCTTCTCCAGTTTGAATTGCATCCTCTCCATCTTCTTGATGTTTTCATGGATGGCCAACATCACTTGCCTTTCTTTTGCTTCTAGCAGACCCTACTCGATGAGGTAGATCCGTCTCCATACGGCTAAGCATGCGTATGCGTCCATGCACGCGTACGCGATTTGTGCATCACAGAGCTCCACAACCTAGCGTTGGTGATACTCCTTGTCGAACAGATTCTTCATCTTGTCGTAGAATTCATCAATGATCAATCCGGCTACTTCCCCAAGCGAATTCAAAGGCTTGTTTGCGTCATCCAGAACAGCCCATTCGGCCAGGATGTCCTTGTAGTTTGTGACCCTTAAGCCCAAGAGCTCCAACAGTTCTTTGTCACGCCTGATGGAAAAACCTACGAATCTATATTGTTCCTTGAGGAGGAACTTCCACAGGGATGTGCGCATCCTTGGCAACTGGCATACCTGGTAAACAAGACAACTAGAGTCATTGCAAAGCTGGATGACTGCTGCCTAGTCCTGCGAGGGAGTGTACTCGAGGTCTATGCCGACGAAGACCAGTTCATATGCTCGCATGTATGCCTCGCTCTCTTGTATCCACGTCTCGACGGCGCTGATCTCGTTGGTGTAGACGGTGCGGATGGTGCGGCCGCCGTGGAGGTTGACACGGCGTTCCCGAGTGAACGGGGCTAGTAAGCCCGGCATCACCGTCCTGTCGCCGTCGAGGGCGCTGAAAGATCCAGCGCGAGACATGGTGCTAGTGATAGAAAGATGCGGGGAGAGATTGAGAGTGGAATGGGGAAGGCGATGGAGAGGGGAGTTGGCAACCGCTTAAATCGTGGTGGGAGACGAGGAGGCCGCCGAAGCATTTTGAACGACGACCATACCAAGCGTACGCCGTGTAGCCACGATCTGACAGCGCCCCGTTCATACGAGGCAGACGAGGAGGCACAGGAAGACTTGACCGTCCGTTGCTTTTTTTTTACACACGAAGACGTGACAGTGCATTGCTTTTTTTTTTCAACGCGCAAAGACTATGAAAGTGCTCTCGGTGTATTGTGGAACCGCTCATATTGTTTCCGAAAGCTGGTCATGCATATTTTGAAAGCCCTTGCAAATATTTCTGAAAGTGCTCACACTATTCATGAAAAAACATTTGCAGAAAGTTAACAAAGATACAATCACATATTTTTACATAAGCACCATGCATTTGTACATAACCACACCACTTATTCTACATAAATAAGTATAATACAATAACACATGACATCTTTGACCTTGTTCTAATCATAGTTAGAACATATGATCGCTCATACCTAAATTAACATACTACTAGTTGAATGTAGACACCAGAGTTCTTGCAATAACACACGACATCTTTGACCTAAATATGTTCGCTCAATTTAAATGAACATACTACTAGTTGAATGTACACACCCAAGTTCTTGCAATTCACCACCCGTTGTTTCCCTTCCGGCGCTTCCAGCCGCTCGAAGATCCCTCGTCTTTGTTCTTACAAGGGCGGAGTCGTTCCCTCAATGGTGGTTGGAGAAGGTGACGTAGCCCGTCCTTAATGATTAGGATCCTACGGTACAACTCGTAGCTAACGTACCCGTCTTTTGCTGCGTACTCGAGGTACAGCGGGGAAAGTGGCTTCCACTCCCAGTACTGGTGCTTGTCCCTTGGGAATGATTTCTTCATGTTCTTGTACGACGAGTCGATGATGGCCGCTGCAAGGTCACTCATGGAGTCCCTTTCTCCAACACCTTTGATACGGAACTGCTCTTGGATGTCGACATGGTGTTCGTCTGGAATTGTTATCCATGCATGGGCAAGCATGATCTTGTCGCCCCTCGTGTCCACGCTAGCGAAAGTTATCGATTTGCGTTGCAATAATTTATCCAACGCCTGGCACCACTCGGACCTGCAGTAGTGGTACACGAGGACATGCTCGCACATTGCGAGTTGCATAACGGCGACCCCTTGTCGTCTGTAACTACTCGAACGGGCGTACTCGAGGTCAAGTCCAACGAACTTGTTCTTCTCCTCCTGGAGCCATTACTCGTACATGGCGATGACTCGCTCCACAGTCCTAGGCTCGTTGGTGTACACCACCTCCAGCATGGTTGTGCCATGGGCAGTGATGTGGTGGCTCCCTGTTGTTAGTTTCTTGTCGTCCATGGCTGTAGGGAGGCGGTGGGGGGTTGTGGAGGACGAGGAACGACCGAGGAAGAAGATGCAAATGGATGCGGTAAAAGGAATGCGATCGTTAATTTCTCGTGCAAAAAAGCTAACCGACCAGAGCAGTTTCGACATCGCCCGGCGGTTCTAGGACGCACGGGAATCAGGCATCTGTTCGAGCAATTTTTTATGTTTTTTTTAGTTGAAGCAATTTTTTTAGGTGGGTTCGAGCAATATATTTTGTATCGCACTGACATTGCTCGCTCGACGTGTCTGCGTTGTGCGTGGTCTTGATATGGCACGCTCCACTTGTTTTGTTTTAAAGGATATATCAAATTATGATGTGACAACTGGCACTCCGGACTTTAATTTCTAACCGGACGTGACACTTGACATGATGAACTTGCTTTATACAAGATACCCACACAAACAAAACGTATGTGCATTGCAAACCAATTGGGATCACCTTAGATATGCAATGAACATCCCAACACATGAACATTTACCCATCAATAGTACATAAGCAAAAATAAAATGTCAAATGCACATACCTGACATGATGAAGCTCAGAGTATGACGTGACAACCGGCCATACGCACTACAATGTGTAAACAGTACACTTCACATGATAAACGAACAAAATGATTGTGCATTTCAAACCACTTGGGTTCACCTTGAATATGTGAGGAACATGGTACCACATGAACACATATTGCCATGATCAGAATTATAGAAGCAAACAAATGTCAAATGCAGATAGTTTTATCACCAATCAACTATGGCCGATATATGATACCATGCATAACCTAAGCGTGTCTGCACGCCGAAAGTATAGTGTGATGTAAACAATGAATAGTACTTTAAAAAAATTCACATCACTAAGTGGTTTGAATCATGATTGCAAAGTATGTAGCGTGTTTGGATTCATGCTCTCTCAAATCCTTCTGACAGTGGCATCTTACCGTGTGCAAAGTATAATCTGAAACTGTGAGGTGACAACCGGCACCGCGAGCTTGAATTTGTAAACAGCCGTGACACACTCACATGAGGAATGTGCTTTGTTAAAGTGACATGCACGAATAAAATGACTATGCGTTGCAAACCTAAATAAATTAGCGATGAACACGGTACTACATGAACACATTACAAAGCAAAGTAGAACCAACATTTATGCGAGGAACTATGCGTCATATGAATTGTGGTTTATTTTTTTCATATGAAAGTGGTCAAGACTATTTGTGAAGGTGCTGCAAGTTTACAGAAAGTTGTTCTCGCATAATATGAAGGAAAAAATAATCTGAAACTAAACAAAGCTCAGTTTTATCCTTGCCTCCCATACTAAACGTTCCCTCAATTTTCCCCTTCCCTCCACTCATTTTTGAACTGCCCGCGCGCCCACCTAATCCCAACCCTCCCCAAATACCGCCTCTTTTTTCCACACCAATCACATCCCCTTCCATAAAACGAGTTGTCTCCTCCTTTACCTCTCTCTCTCTCTCTCCCCCTCTCTCCACCTCCAGATCCACCCCCCTCCCTGCCGGTGGTTCTCGCTAGCTATGGCCACAAATCATTTGGTCAGGGAGCCGCTCCCGACGAACGGCGTTCTGCTGCGCCCCTTTTGCTATGATGGTAAAAGTACCCCAAGATCTCATTCAAATCAAAGAGTTCTCTTTGCGTTCTTGTGTTTAAACTGCTCCCTCAGATGCATATTACTTCTCGCTCAAATGGATGATCTACTGCTAAAATACGCCGAGATACATCCGTTGGAGCGACAAGTAGTATGGATCGATCGGATGGAGTAAAAACTTTGGGTTCTTGTTCGGTTTATGATTAGGGTTCTTTTTGTGCCCCGGGTAAACACCGCATGTCATTCTATCTATGGTTCGTTGATTAGCAAATCGTTGAGTATATCTTCTTCTGATTAAGTTGGGTATGTTTTCTCAAGATGCTTTTGGTCTCAACTAATTCATGTTGACAATATGCCGATTGCTAGTTCATTTCCTGGATCGTAGAACATGTACATGCAGAAACTCACCAAATAATGCCACTTATTTATTCAACAGTCACGTCCCCTTCAAGAAACAAGACGTCCTCTCGTATCTCTCAATTATCCCCCTCGTAACCCACCAAATTTTCATGTGTGTTCACATTACCAAATCTAGTTAGTTTCCCATATGAATGTTGTTGTTGTGTTTACAAGATATGAAATTGAGGGTTCTTAATCAGGTTATGACTGCTGGTGAATCCAGCTAGGGTTCTTACTGCTACTTCATTACCTTGATCTAAGAGTAATTAAGCACGTGTTTACTCATTTTGGCATCAATATTTGAAATTATCGTTGCCTCGTTTTGCACCTACTGTCAACTACTGATCATCGTTACGCAACAGATGTTGGCACATCAACAACGAAGTGGGACAAGCATACGGATCGGATGAAGAAGAAGAACATGTATCGACAGGAGAAGCTTCTCGAGTTACTAGCTTGGTATTGCCGTCGTATGACAGATTACCCATCTTTATCAGATCTACGAGCACGTGGTCCTTCACTTAGATGTACACACCATGAAGAACTGAATGAATGTGGCAGTGATAGTGAACAAAAAGACGCACATCCGGTCAGTACTAAAGATGTACAGGTCAATGTTATAGGAAATTCTTCATCTATGGTTAGAATATGTCTACTTTCTATGTCATGTGTCACGGGATGTAAATTGTGCACTACAATCTAATGTCTTTAAGTACATTATGGCAGGATAATTATCGTCATCAACTGGAATCGGTGACTAAGGGTCTACATGTGCTGCTTCAAGAGTTCAAACAACTCATGTCTCTGAATGCATATGTATTACCCAGCTCAAGCAAATCAAAGAGAAAGCTGGTTCACCTAGTGAGTAGGCCAACTCTTTCGTGTAAACACTTCCTTACTTTTGACCTTTATTCACCCATGTAACTGTATATTGCGGCAGATGCATCTATATCTTCTGGAATTCTCCCATATGATGTAACCTGCATGTATTTTTTCTATAGGTAAAGTTAGGACGCTCAAATGATGGCCTTACTGCAGGTCATTTGCCCGAGAAACAACAATCTGAACCAGTCATCAGTCCACTGGCAGTGCAGCAGGAAGAACTAGTAGCAGTCGAGCACGACGTGACAAACCAGCATGACGAACTAGATGCTATGAAGAAGGTCCTGGCATGGCAGCAGCTAGAACTTGAAGCTGTCAAGAAGGCCCTGGCAGAGCAGCAACAAGAACGTGAAGCTGTGAAGCATCTCCTGCCAGATGCGCAGTGTCAACTTGAATCTGTCAACAATACCCTTCTAGAGCAGCAAAAAGTACTTGAAAATGTCAAGAATGCCCTGCCAGAGCAACAAGATGACATTGAGGACCTGAAATTGGGGGTGTTTGATCAGTACAACCGTATTCGATCTATCAACAATGGCCTCCAAGAGCAGCAGGAAAAACCTGCAGTCGTCAAGAATGCGAATGAAGAGAAAACTACGGCTATCGAAAAGAGACTTGATGAACTTGATGCCCTGGTTAGGTACATCGTCAGGGTTGCGGTGCGAGGATGCCGTGAAACTGAGTCATGTGTCTAATTTTATACTGCGGTTTTTTACCATGGCTGGTTATTGTAATGTCTGAGAGAGTCTATTTGACAATTGTCAAGTTTGCGGTTTTATGAAAGCAGCGACATCTCAATTTGCATTCAAATTCAAATTTTGCACAAATTCATATCAAAATTGTCAAATATGCCCGCCAATTTTTGCAATATAAAACAAATTGATCGCGCGTACAAACTGTGACGGTTATGGACGCCGTCACCGGCGTATGGTCCCACATGTAAGAAACCATGTCACCCACGTATGGACCTGCCTGCCAGCATCCACGTCAGCATAACAATGGGCCCACATGTCAGAACCGTTGACCGGTCAGATGACACATCATCACCAAAAAACGATGCCTGGTCCCACTTGTAAGCAGCCACGTCAGCATCTTCTGGGCCCATATGTCAGCAACGTTGACCGGTCAAAACTGACGCTGATTTATTACTGACGGGACCGTCAGCGATAAAACCCACGGCGGACCCACATGGAAGAAGCCACGTCAGCAACTGCTGGCCCTACCTGTCAGAATCTTTGACCGGTCAAACCCGTGGACCGATCACCGGTGACGGGATTATCGTCGCGAAAAAGATTTTAGGCGACAGATTGGGCCATCATAGGTGACAATCTGGGCCATCACCGAACACGACCACCGATGACATTGTTTGGTCTGACACCTAACATATGAAGTTGCGTGATGAAAAAAGTGGTACCGTCAAAATTTTATTTTCTATGACGGCGCTTCAGTGATGGTGGGGGTGACGACCGAAAAACATCACCAGTGTATTTTACGTGACGAAAACGAGTTATACATGACACAAGTGAAGCGTTGCAAAATAGAGCAAAGTGTGTAGTGTGAGGGAGGAGGAAGCGACCGGCGAGGCCCTGCGGGAGGCAAAGGTGGCAACCGAGGGAGGAGGCAGTGACCGACGAGACCATGCAAGAGGCAACGGCGAAGAGCCAGGATTAGGACGGGAGAGATGAGAGGAGTCACGGGCGGAGGGTTGCGGTGGTTGTTTTCCTGTAAATTACCCCTCATATAGGGGTATTCTCCTTAAAACATTTTCTTTTGAGGGGTTTGTCCATAATTTTGAGAATCGAGGTTTTTTTAGGATTTTGGATTGCACTAGGATTCTTAAGAATCCTCACAAGATTTTTGAAGCCAAATCGAGTTTTTTGTGTGGTTGATTTTTGAGACCCAGATTCTCCAGAATCAGCTCAAATGAATTGGCCCTTGAGCTGCTTGGGGTCGACGTTGGCTAGCAAGATGCACTCCCAAAGGACCTGTCGGCTTGGGGCACTCGTAGTAGAGCTGCTCCAATGCTTCCACCTACTCTGGCATGTACTGCACATGCTTGCCGCCCAACCGCTGGTTTGGCAAGCCATTGCCGCCCTGCCGCTGGTTTGGCAAGCCATAGCCACCCAACCGCCATTCTACCTCCCCAAATCAATCTACTCTGACTGCCAAATCGAACGGCCGCGACGGTGGTGACTCCCCGGATCTGATAGCAGTAGGCAATGATAATGGAGAGAGAGACACCGACAGATGAGATGCGTGCGAAAGAGAGAGTAGAGGGCAAGAGGCAGCGACTGTGATGGAAGTGATGAGAGCGAGAGCGATGGGGTGGGGGTGAGAGCAGTGAGGAGAGCCTGTTGTTGTTTACGTTAGACGAACAAATAACCAGGTGATTCCTCTAAATCATAGGCATCGCTAGGTGAAGCATCTCGATGGTATATTTGCCGCATGCAGATGTCGAGGTTCCGGTTCCATACCCCAACTAAACACCCCCAACTAAACACAAGAACACGTGCTAGGAAGGAACCAACCCGTCTGGTTCCACCTTATCCTCAAACCAAAGACACTCTAAATTCAGAACGGGAACCGTATATCACGATCCATAGATGAATGAATCAACTATGTAAAGGATTTCATTGATGAAAATGTTTATATTTATCCCGAAGGGATGCCTTGGGGAGGCGCCGCTTACATCTTAGGGAGAGAGAAGAAAGCTCGCGTTCGTCTGGAGACTAAGTGTCCGTTTGGGTTGGACACTTTAAGGACATATCGTTAATGAGTAAAAGTCACGTGCTAATTTATTCCTTACAAATACCACCTAATCCTTTATTAGAGTATTTTATCCGATTGTGTTCAATTTTAAAAATTGATGGATGTGTGTATGTGTTGTATAGACAATATGAAATTATGAATGTTACGAAAATGAGAAATTCCACACTCTCCATCTGAACAAGAAATTGAATTATTGCTCCCCTTAGATTGCAAGTGCTAAATACATAGCAATCCATACACTAGAAAATGACATTGAACCTCAATGTCAGTATCTTGAGATATTTGACATTTGAGCCAATCCAACACTAAGACCTTTTTTTCTCTTAATAAGCAATCCAATGGCAAGACCTTTTTTTGAAGAGGAAATGCCAAGACCTTGAATGTCTACATTTTAACAGAGCCTTAAAAAAGCAAATCAGAAATATTAAGGTTTTTTTTTTGAGACAATCAGAAATAATAAGGTGGATAGGCTTGGTAGGCTAGCCCACCTACTCCACCGCACAACAGGCCAACGGCCCATCCACGTGCACGGCCCGCACCACGCTTCTTCTTCTCTATATCAAGAAATGGTACAACGTTAAAGCCACCAGATCCCACGGCGCAGAACTCCCCCAAACCCCCAAACCCCAACTAAAATCCACCCCCGAACTAGGTCATCCATGGCTGGCGGCGGGCAAGCAGCGGTCTCGTTCCTGACGAAGGTCGCAAAGGTGGCTGCCGGGTTGGGCTTGACGGCATCTGCCGTCTCCACGTCGCTCTACACGGTCGACGGCGGCCAACGGGCGGTCATCTTCGACCGCTTCCAGGGCGTTCTCCCGGCGGTCGTCTCGGAGGGCACCCACTTCCTCGTCCCCTGGCTCCAGAAGCCCTTCCTCTTCGACATCCGCACGCGCCCGCACAGCTTCTCCTCCACCTCCGGAACCAAGGATCTGCAGATGGTCAGCCTCACGCTCCGCGTCCTCGCCCGCCCCGATGTGGAACGCCTTCCTGAAATCTTCACCAACCTCGGCCTCGACTACGACGACAAGGTGCTCCCCTCCATCGGCAACGAGGTGCTCAAGGCCGTCGTCGCCCAGTTCAACGCAGACCAGCTCCTCACCGACCGTCCCCACGTCTCTGCCCTCGTCCGTGAAGCCCTCGTCCGCCGCGCCGGCGAGTTCAACATCGTGCTCGATGACGTCGCCATCACCCACCTCGCCTACGGGCACGACTTCGCCCAGGCCGTTGAGAAGAAGCAGGTCGCGCAGCAGGAGGCTGAGCGCTCCAGGTTCCTCGTTGCGCGTGCAGAGCAGGAGAGGCGTGCTGCTATCGTTCGCGCGGAAGGAGAGAGCGAGTCCGCACGGCTCATCTCAGATGCCACCGCTCTTGTAGGCAATGGCCTGATCGAGCTCAGGAGGATCGAGGCTGCCAAGGAGATAGCTGGGGTGATTGCGCGCTCACCCAATGTTTCCTACATCCCTTCCGGCAACAACAGCCAGATGCTGCTTGGGCTCAGCACTGCCCGTTGAATGAATTGCCACTTATCTTCCAGTTGATCACAGTACTCTAGTCACTTCAGATGCCCAATTATCCTTCACTTGATTACAATACTTGAATAACTTCAGATGCTTCGACATATTAGTTATGATTTTACGATTTTATCGTAGAGTGGAGACTTTTATTATGGAGGAGTCATTGAACAAATGTTGTATTTTGGTTGCCAACCTATGCTATATTTGTGCTTATGGTACGTTCTTGAATTATGTGAACCTTTTTATTATTGCAGGGATATGGTCCTCTATGGTTATTGCTCAGAGGCAACTTGGTTTTTGAATTATTGGTTTCATTTGTTGTTTTTTCTGATTGAAGTTCTAAGATTGTTTTGTTCATCATATTTGTTATTGCATAGTTTGGTCTGGGTAGCAAAATATTGCACTCTGTTTTGTAAATAGGGTGAGCATGCATGAGCTGCATTTGTCAACACTACACCTGCTTGCAGTTAATCTTTTGTTGTTTTTCTGGTTTTACTACTAGTGAAGTACTAGAACTAGCTATTTGACCGTGCGCTGCAACGCGGACATAAATATTAGTAATTTAACATCAATCATATCCGACGTATACTTTACACTCACCGTAATCTAGATTTTGATAGCATTTTATTTAGCTGAGGTTTTGGTAAGATTTTGATTTGATTTGGGTATGGACAGGGAAGACAAAAAAAGTTATATGATTGAGTTAAGATCTCTACTCCTAAAGTCTCAGTACGTAGGTTGTTCCCATCGATCGATATGTCTTCCCACCTCCCCATCGATTTTTTTTATCCCACACAAAACCGATCAATGCACAGAAAAACCCGAAAAACCCACACCTTGAAACCTAAGGTACGTCCTTTCCTCCCTACCTCGTCCGGCCCCGCCCCTCCATGTGCTACTAGGCCATGCCGCCGCATACCGGGTCACCATGCGGTTTCTCTACGCCACGCCCTTCGCCGTGGCCACGCCGGCTGCTGTGTTCATGAGAGGCAGCCAGCCGAGGCACCGGTGTAGGGAGTCCAACCGGCTCGGGTACTTTGTGGTGGCCACGGACGAGGGGAAGGCCGAGCTCGGGTGCCGGGACGTGGTCGTCGCGTGTCGCGGCATGATCCAGGCTCTCGAGTGGGTCGACGACCTCGGGTTCGCCATGGTGCCGCCCAGAGACCTCCTCGACGAGGCCGCCCGCGATGACGCCTTGGTGCACCACGACTGGTTCTCCATCTACACCTCCACCGACCCGGCATCCACCCACAACAAGGACAGCGCCAGAGACCAGGTAATCTTGTGAATACGATGGCACTGTCACGTACACAGTACACGGTACACGGTTCAGTGTTGAGCTCACTTGCAGCTGCATGCTCATGCAACCATGGATGCCAAGTGCTAGCTGAGCTGCGGAAGTTGCTGGACACATACAAGGACGAGGAGGCGAGCATCATGATGACTAGGCACAACATCGGGGCGGCGCTGGCCACCCTGAACGTGTTCGACATCGCTAGAACGGCTACGATTGTACGTCTGTCGCTATGTCCCCAGTCATGACGTTCACGTTCTCGCGGCAAAAACGACAAAATTGACCTGAGGATGAAAAGAATTCACAAACTGAACTATGTTTGAAAAAAATTCACCCGGCTGACCCTTTTGTGCAGCGCCCGACAGTCAGGCACTGCACTCCACTGTGCAGCGCCTGACTCTCAGGCGCTGCACGCCTGGCCAGCGTGGCACCGCTGGGCCCCACACCGAGCAGTGCAGCGCCTTGGTTCTATGGGCTATACATGTAATGTGCAGCGCCTATCTCTTAGGCGCTGCACATTCTGTTAGGGTTAGGGCTATGGGAGAGGCTGGCCCCCCTCCCCCACCCCCCACACATCCCAATCCCCCCAACCCCACACCCTCTCTCCCCCTCTTTCCCCTCCTCCTTCCTTCTCAAAATCTTGCAAATCTGAAGATTTTCTTCGTGGATTTCAAACCCAATCCCTCCCTCAAGGTAATCTCCTCCGATCCCGTGGTTTTCATCCAAGAAATGGTCACATTTGCTCAATTTTTGCTAGGGTTAGGCAAACCCTAGTTCTTCATGGATTTTGCAATTTATATGGAGATATGAGATGATTGTTTGACATTTTGCTAGGGTTAGGCTTCTTAGTATGTTAGGGTTAGGGCTATGGTTCTTGTTATGTTGGGGTTGGGGTTATGGTTGTTGTTAAGTTGGGATTGGGGTTATTGTTCGATATCTATGTTAGGGCTATGTATTTTGAGTTAATATTGCCATGACTACTTATGAAATATATTTTTCATTGTGTTGTTTTAATTATTTTAGGGATGGGAAGAACATGTGTTTATATTCATCATGTGGATAAAGACGCCTTTTTGAAAGGCAATATTGAACCGGACCCGGATGAGCTTGACATGGTGTTTGAGAGTACTCCTAGCTATGCCGAGGTCTTGGAACAAGTTAGGAAAGATTTGAATTGGATGGACCCAAGTTATATCGTTGAGTTGGAGGGAAGGCATAATGTGGGTTTTGGAATGCACATCCGTTGGAAGACCATGCGTGTGAACTCCGAGCAACGTTGGGTTGCATACAAGGAGACAGTGGCCGAATCACTAGACAAGGCTCTTGAGTTATTTGCTACGAAGAAGGTTGAGTCTAGTTTGCATTTGGACTTGAACTGGACCGCCTCCCCATTGGTTGCTAGTAGTCCCCCACCCATGAAGCAAGATGAAATGAGTGAACCTCCTTTGACTCAACAAGTGAGGCCAACATTGAGCCCGATTTCAAACAATAATGTGGGTGATGACAATGAAGTTTTGCAAGAGGATAATGATGAGTATGAGGACGATGACAATGAAGTTTATCTCCGTGACAACAATGTGGGTGATCTCGACAAATATCACGTGCAAGAGACAATGGACCATTCCATCCCTTATTCCCGTGGCTACGCATCGGAGTCGGATGACGAAGGTCCCGATGAAGAACTTGATGAGGAGGGGTTCACGGTGAAGGAGGCCTAAGCTTTCGAGAAGGTATTCGGGCGGGATCATCGGACACCATTGTTCAAGGATGTTAGTCTCGCGGATGAAGCCGTGGTGGACGGCGGCAAAGGTGTATGTCTTGGAGTTAGGCCATCTTCTCACCGGGATTTGGAAGACGGCAAGAACCGGATTTCAACCGGGTCGAAATTCGGAACCTTGTTGGAATTGAAGATGTGGCTGGACAACTACTCGGTCACACATTATCGTCCACACAAGGTGGTTCACTCGGACGTCAATGTGCATTACACGGTTGCATGTGAGGCTGACCGATGTCCATGGATTGTGCGTGCAAGACCATGGAAAGGAGGACCCACTTGGCACGTAGTTAGTTGTGTACCAAGTCACAGGTGCCGAGGCAAGAAGGTGGATGGCAAGATTGTGTCCCAAGATGTCACGCCCAATATGCGGTCCTATCCTCATGGGACTCAAAATCCCACTAAGGATAGAAGCGCATATCGAAGACGCTTGCAAGGTGGATATCATTACATCGTACCATGTACATAATAGATGGGGATACATACAAATACATACAATCATCACTTGAATACATCAATACATAGCAAACACCATACAGAAGAGCAGAATCCGACTACGGATGAAAACAAACGAAAAACACGAACGACAACCACCCTGCTAACCCAGGCTGCCGACCAGGAACCTATCCCAAGATCGACGAAGAAGAAGAAGAACTCCAAAAGCAAGCGCGCATCGCTCTCACGTCAAATCATCGCCTTACCTGTACCTGCATCTGTTGTTGTAGTAATCTGTGAGCCACGAGGACTCAGCAATCCCATAACCATGGGTAACAAGACTATCAAAGCTTAATGGGTATGGAAGGGGTAAAGTGGTGAGGTTGCAGCAAGCACTAAGCATTGTATGGTGGCTAACTTACGAGTACAAGAATAAGAAGAGTAAACTATGCATAACGGTCGCAATCTAATAATGATCAAGAAGTGATCCTGAACACCTACTTACGAGTCAAACATAACCCCACCGTGTTCTCTTCCCGAACTCCCTCGAAAAGAGACGATCACGGTTACGCACGCGGTTGGTGTATTATAATTAGAATTAGTGTCAAGTTCTCTACAACCGGAGGTTATAAATATCCAAGTCGCCACATAACCGCGGGCACGGGTTCGCGTAAGATTTAACCCTGCAGGGGTGTTCCAACCTGGTCCATCACAAACCAACACAAGCTGCGGTGGAAATACCTCAACCTCGAGATAGCCCGAAGTATCCTCGGAATCCCGGTGCACAAGACATTTCGACAATGGTAACGCAAGTCCAGCAAGACCTCCCGGCGTGCCGACACCCTGATAGTAGCCGTGCGTATCTCATCTCAGGCCATGACCGGATGAGCTAAGCGTACAGTAACTGACGTCACGAGTTGCCCCAGGTAGCCCGCACGGTGCTCTAGTTCGGGCCAACACCATCGGCACTGGCCCACCTGTATTATGTTAAATTAAGAATCCTCAGGTAGCGCTAACTCCCTATGCAAATTAATTATTCAATTCAGTATTATTATGTTGTCAAATGTTAAAACCAATGTTGGGCCTTGCTGGAAGCGGTTATTCAAAGCGAACTGTCAAGAGGGTCTCATTCCCCTGAGCATGTTAGGAACGCTAATCAAGGATCATAACACCGGCATTACGGAAACTAGGGCGGCATGAGTGGAACAAAACACTAGGCAAAAGGCCGAGCCTTCCACCCAAAACCAAGTATATAGATGCATTAATTAAATAATAGATATTGTGATATCCCATGATATCCATGTCCCAACATGGAACAACCTGCAACTAGCAATGCTATAAGAAAGGGCTGAGCAAAGCGGTAACATAGCCAAACAACGGTTTGCTGGGTAAGGGTGGTTAGAGGCTGTATCATGGCATATGGAAGGCTGACATATATGTGGTAGGAAGCGCGACATAGCAATAGTATCGAGACAACTAGCAAGCAAAGATAGTAGAGATATACAAGGTCATGATCATCTTGCCTGAAATTCCGCTCGGAAGAAGATCGAGTCCATGGATAAGACGAACCAACGTAGTCGAACGAGTCCTCACAATCGCAACGAAACCGGAACTATTGAGAAGAAGCACTATCGGAAAGAAACAAACAACATGGTAAACACACAAACATAATCATGGCATAATGCACAACCAAGTATGATGCAAGACAAGGTTAAATGTAGTTAAACATGGCAAGAGATGAAGCATAAACAATCCATACAACTAGGCAAGTTTAAATGAGGCCGGAAACACAAATAACAATTCCGGAAAATCCCCATATGCAAATTTCGAAATTGGTACTGATATGAATTAAACACAATGTTAAAGTTGTTAAACAGCAAGTTAACATGCACCATGATGATCTACACGTTTTTCTAGTCAAGTTACATATGTAGAACATTTAATTCGGAGCTACGGTCTAGAAGATATGCACTAAACAAGATTAACATGACAATAATGCAAAATGCATGCAAACATCAACCACAAACACTCAAACCAAGGATGCAACATGACAAAATAAAACTACACACAAATCTAAGCAAGTTTCATATAGAACATGATTAAAACGGAGCAACGGTTCAACAATTACAATCACACAAGTTATAATAGCAATCTGCCCCAAAACAGCAACATAGCACTTTGCCAACATCAAAACAGCAAGCTACAATAACATGATGGGCACAAACTTGATATGCACTTAAAGTAGACATGACATACTTCAAATCATCTTTAAGGTTCAGGTTCATAGGCATCAAGGTTAAGTCAATATGATCCATGCAAAATGCAATGTTCTGCTACAGATTATGACAGAGCATATACATGCGCAGGGTTAATGTGATGACAACTTGAGAGCAAGAAAGAGACATGCTACATGAACTTTACATGGCAACAAAAGGCATGGCATCAAAGTACACATCACATAGGCCAAATCAAATGAAGGAATCAAATACATATGAGCTCTAGATTAGTGGCTATCATCAAGCAAAGTTGACAAGTTTTATCACAGATAGCTTTTACTTAAAACAGCAACATTGACTAGACATGTTTACAAGCTCATGGCAGTCACATCATGGCATATCATGGCATGGAATAAATACTAGCAGCAAGAAGACATGAAAATGCTCCAAAGACATGTTGACAAGATGCTCATATGACATTTGCATTAAATCACACAAAAATGACAAAGTGACAAATATTAACAGTTTTCTGCAGTAACATCATCAGGCACTTTTGCAACAGAGATTATGACATGTATATGAGTCCTAATATGCATGCAACAGCAACCATCATGTAGAGCATGAAGAGTAGATCATTTTACATATAAGGATCATCATCATTGGACAAGCATGCACAAAGTTACAGCCACTCAAACATGCTAATGTGATGATTTTCAGACACGAAAACAACCTCGGGTCGAGTGGGATGGAGTGGTCCGGGGACGAGGGAGTCCAGCCGGCTCGTTTGGAAGGAGGGCTCGGGAGACGAGCCGGATCGGGACGGGGAGGTCCCGATTGAGCTCGCGGCCGGCCATGGCGGGGACGAGGGAGTTGGCCGGCGCGACTCCGGCGAGGGGAGGCACTCCGGCGGCGGGGACGAGGCGCGGGAGGCTGGATCCGGTCGGAGGCGAGGCGGCGCGGGCTGGGCTTGGCGGCGGAGCTCCTGCTCGGGGCATGGCGGCGGCGAGGTGGTGGCGGTCTCGGGCGGCGGTGGATCTTGGCGAGGGCGAGGGCGAGGCGAGGCGAGGCAGCGCGGCACGAGCAGCGGGGCAGCGACGGTGGCTCGGTTGCACGCGCGAGGCGGCGGCGCGAAGGCGGCGGGGCGGCTTGGGCGGCGCGGGAGCGAGGACGGCGGGCGCGGGGCGCGGCCCGGATGCGGCCCGAGGCGGGCCCGCGATGGGCCTGGCGGGCCCTGGCGCGGTGGGAGGAGGTGGAGGGCGACGTGGCAGGCTGCTAGAGGCCAGAGGGCGCGGCGGCAGCGGCGCCAAGTGGCGGAGGTGGACTGGGGAGCGCCGGAAATCGAGGAGGAGAGAGGTAGCATCCCAAAATAGAAGGGGAGGCCTTCCTTTTATAGCAGGGAGCTAGGGTTAGGGGGGGTTTAGTCCGTTTTCGGACCGTCGGATCGCGATCGGACGACTCCGGTCGCAAGAGGGGGTAGGCTGGGCTAGTGGGCTGGTTGAGGGCTGTGCTAGAAAGGCCAAGGGCTGCAGGAGAGAAGAGAGAGAGAGGCCCGGCAACAGTTTTCGGATACCGAAAACGTCCGACGTTTATCCGGCTATAGTGCCGCTATAGTTTAACGGTTGGGCTATCAAACGGACTCCGAATGCGACGAAATTTGGCACGCGGTCTACCTACAACATAATGAGACCGCACGCCAACTTTCAACCCATTCCAAGAACATTTTATTCCTACTTATAAAATAATAATTCGGAGGTGCCGCGGGTGCGTGCGAGTGTGTCGGGTCTCGAAACGGACAACGGAAGGGACGCGGAGAAGCCGGCAACTACTAACGGATGCAAGTTTTTATGAAAACATGTGGATGAAACGCACATGATGACATGGCGAAGTGCAACAAGCAAACGAATCACATGGCAACGACGGAAATAAATGGAAGGAATCTGGAGCATCGGTCTCGGGGCGTCACACAAGACCATAGACAACTCACGTCCGAGTTCATCGCTTACAGGCTTTCCAACACAATATCCACACTTCCAATCATGAGCATTCAGAGCGTCATGGACCTTGTGAAAGCCATCTTTCATTACAAGGTGAAATACGGCAAGGCATGGAAGGCGAAGCAAGCCGCATTCAAGATGTTGTATGGTAATTGGGATGAAGCATATAACCGAATCCCTAGGTTGTTGTTAGCTATGGCCGCCACTAACCCGGGCATGGTTCATGTGGTCGAGCCTCATGGGCAAAAAACAACGATTCACGACGGAAGGACTGTGCGAGTATTTGGCCGTGCATTTTGGGCGTTCGAGCAATGCATGAGGGCTTTCGAACACTCTCGGCCGGTCATCGCCGTTGATGGCACGTTCTTGACCGGACAATACAAGGGCACCTTGTTGGTTGCAATATCAAGTGATGCCAATAACCGGGTGTTGCCTTTGGCTTTTGCTTTGGTTGAGGTGGAGAACAATGATAACTGGGAGTGGTTCTTGCGTCTTTTGAGAACCAAGGTATTACTGGCTCAAAGGGAAATTTGTGTCATATCGGATCGCCATCAAGGAATTCTTAACGCGGTGGACATTGACATTCCCGGGCATGCTCCGTTGCATCATCGATGGTGCATGAGGTACTTTTGTTCAAACTTCTATAGGGCATGTGGAGTTAAGGAGTTGGCCGATAATCTTCAAGATTGTTGTCTCGCTTTCTCCGACAAGCGGTTCGCCAACTTGTACAACAAATTGGTACACAAAAAACTTGATCCCGGGGGTCTTGACTTTCTCAATAGGAACATTCAAGAAAGGAATATGTGGGCACGTGCTTTTGATGAAGATGGCCGGAGGTATGGTCAAATGACAAGCAACATGGCCGAATGCTTCAATAGGGTGCTCAAGGGTGTACGTGCATTACCCGTGACGGCAATAATTCAATACACATTCGACAAGATGAATGCGTACTTTCTAAAGCACTCAATGGAAACGGATAAGTAGATTGCGGGTGAGAACAAGAAGAAGTACAAGTACAAGTTCCCACCCAAGGTTGATGAATGGTTGGAATTTCAATCACGGAAGGCGGACTCACAAGAAGCTATATTATATAACGACGACGATTGGTTGTTCGAAGTGAAAGAGCCAGGAGGAACCAAAAACGATGGCCGCCAACACGGAGGACAGGCTTTCAAGGTCTCCCTAACACGGTATGATTGCTCTTGCCAGAGGCCATTGTTGCTTCATCTCCCATGCTCGCACTTGTATACCGCAGCTCGCGTTAGGAGTGTGGACGTCAATCACCCGCTCACTGTGAGGGAGTCCGAGTTCTCAATCATGACGGTTAAGAATACATGGGCTCCCCGATTTCACCCATACTTCGACCAATCACAATGGCCGGAGTACCATGGAGTTCAACTATGGCCCGATCCGGAATTGAAGGTCGTTAAACGGGGAAGACGTAAGACAAAGCATTTTAGAGGTGACATGGACGGATGTGGCCATGGTGGCGGTCGAGAATCGGGCAACGGCCAATTCCAAGAGCCTCGTGAGAGATCCCGTTGTTGTGACTACAAAGGTGGGGGACACAACACAAGAACTTGTACCAAACCAAGAAAGAGATCAAAGAAAAATGATGCAAGCACAAGCCAACAAGGAGATACACAAGTTCCTAGCGAAGCAAATAGTACTCAACAAGGGCCAAGCCAAGCAAGTGGTAGTCAACAAGTGCCAAACCAACCAAGTAGTAGCCAACAAGGGGCAAGACAAGGAGGAACTAGGCAACAAAGAGGGAGGCAACTAGGACTTACAAGAGGACGAGGTGGTGGTAGAGGCCGTGGTGGTGGTAGAGGCCTTGGTGGTGCTCTTGGCCGTGGCGGTGCTCTAGGCCGTGGCGGTGGTCTTGGTCGTGGTGATGCTTTAGGCCGTGGTGGTGGTCTTGGCCTTGGTGGTGGTCTTGGCCGTGGCGATGCTCTAGGCCGTGGTGGTGGTCTTGGCCTTGGTGGTGGTCTTGGCCAAGGTCGTCATAGAGGAATGTTTGGATACCTAGATGGACCATTTCCGTATGTGGCTCACTAACTATAATGTTTCAATTTACATATTATTTCATATGTTGTTCTTGTCCTTATTCACTAGTATGTAGCAATTTACATGTTTTTCTATATGGTCTTCTTGTCATTACTAACCACTATGTTTCTGTCATCGTAGGTATGGCGGCTTCTCAACCCAACAAACCAACAATGAAGGGGGTGGAGGAGAAGGATGGGGAAGGTGAGATGGCGGGATGGTGGGAGAAGGCTGCGAGGAAGCTGAGAGAGGAGGATGCAGCCGCACTATAGAAGAAGAAGCAACATGAGTTCGAAGAGAAGATGAAGGAAAAAGAGAGAGGGATATTTGAGGAGATCACGAGGAAGGACAAGTTTGTCCACCAAAGTTTGTAGTATTATGTGCTATCACTCTTCTATGTGTACTTCCATGTCCGCCAACCTCCTCTATGTGTTCTAGTATGTCCTATGGACTCCTCCATGTGCTATGACTCTTGTAAGTCTACTACGATGTGCTATGACTCCTCTATGTGTACTAATATGTGGTATGGACTACTCTCTGTGTATTTGTGCTATGTGTTGTGGACTAATTTATGTGTATTTGTGCTATGTGCTTCTTGATATAGGATTTGAACCTCAAAATGTATTTGTTTTCAGTTTTCTAAAAAAGCCAACAGTGCAGCGCCTGAGGTCTAGGCGCTGCACTACACAGTGTGACGCCTGTACCTAAGGCGTCACACTGTGCAGTGCAGCGCCTGATCCAAAGGCGTTGCACACACACTTAGACAAATATTTGGAGGAAAACCTACTGGAACCTTGCTGTTCTGATATCCAGGTGTGCAATTTTGTCATACATTGACAATTTCAACATCACTTCAAGTTCAACATCACTTCAAACATAAGTAGCACATTACTAAGAGTTCATCAACATCATTTCAAACAGAAGTAGCACATTACTAACAGTTCATCAACAAAGACAAGAAGTTCACAAAGAAACCGACGACTAGTTCTAAATGTTAGCAGATAGGTGGTTGCCTCCTTCCACAAACTCCATGCCCTCGTCTGCAGATACTGTCCACTCCCTCAATCCGTTGCCGGCGGTGGTGAGCGGTATGGCAAGGGATCCACCGGCTCCGGGGGCGGCGGGGTGCGGGTAGGCATCCGACCTATGATGCAATCCCATCTCTCTACATGACTCCGATCTGTTGACTTCGCTTCCTGCTTTGTCCAATCGGCGAACGCTAATGGCGGCTCCGATGGATGCGGCATCCTGCGCTTCTCCTCCATGTTGCCCTCGAACCAAATTCTCCAGGCGAGATTCAGCAATTCTCGATCTGCACGATCCTTGCACACTCGAGCATGTCTCCTGGCGACGGAATTCAGATCTGACCCCTCTTCCACCTCCTCCTCTGCTTCCTTCCACTCCCTCACGCACAGCAACCATGAGAGAACATCGTCTCTAATCCGCATCGCCCGCTCCCTCCAGCGCTGCGCCCTGGTCTCCGCTTGGGCCTCCGCCGAGAGCGAATCGAGCGGCTGCAGGAGATCTGGAAACTCCTGGTAAACCAGAGGCAGCGGGATTCGGTACCCCCTCCCCTCCCCCAATAGCACCCTGGTAGATCTGGAGGCGTGGGCCATGGGGAGGGGTATGCGGGAAGGAGATGCTCGGAGAAGCGGCGGCGGTGGCGGTGGCGGCTGCGTAAGACAAACAATCAAAGCATAGCAATAAGCATCACAAAACACATATGCATCCAAAACAATATAAGGTTCCATAATGGTTTCATCTCACTCATCTCAAAAACATCTCAACATGTAGGGTTCCGGAACGAAAGCATCCTTGTCAACACAAATCTAGGATTTCATCTCACTCATCTAAAAAACATCAACACAAACTAGGTTTTCACTATGTATAGGGTTCATCTCAACAATCTAGGTTTTCACTATGGAAGCATATATTGTCAATACAAATCAACTAAACTAGGGTTACAAAATGATTACAAATCATCTACAAATCCTAGATCCCACAAATCTATTTCAAAATTTCATGCAAATTTCTAATCCAACCAAATAAGGGTTCCACAAATCTGAAAAATACGTAACATTTTCTGGATATAAAGAAGGGGATCGGAGCAGAATACCTTATAGGATGGATTGGTGAAGAAATGCACACAATAAATCGTCAGATCTGAGGATTTTGGGAGAGAGGATTGAGAGGGGGAGAGGAGGAAGCCGCCGCCGCGCTCTGTTCTGTGACTGGAAGGAATGGGGTGGGGTGGGGGGAGGGCCAGTGGGCGGCCGTTTCAAAGTCACAGTGCAACGCCTAAGAGATAGGCGCTGCACATGGTAGTGTAGCGCCTAGCACCAAGGCGCTGCACTGCTCGGTGCGGGGCCCAGCTGTGCCACGCTGGCCAGGCGTGCAGCGCCTGACTGTCGGGCGCTGCACAAAAGGGTCAGCTGGGTGAAAATTTTTCAAACACAGTTCAGTTTGTGAATTCTTTTCGTCATCAGGTCAATTTTGTCATTTTTGCCCGTTCTCGCCAGCCCGCGCGTGAGCGGCGCTGGCGCTGTCTGCACTCTAGATGAACTGCTTAGCCAGTCAAATAGCTAGCATTAATTTTTACAGAAAAATTCAGAAGCAAAAATTAAATAGATGTCGATACTACTATTCACCAACTTGGTGTACTACTGACCCGGCTTTTGCAACGACTATCCATTGTGCAGCTACGCACAGGTAGCTTGTAGCTTGTTCTGGCTTAGTTCGTACGCTTATATCACATTCTCTGTGCAATGGGTTCAGTTATGGTAAGAAACTTTGAGTAAAAAATGTTAAAAATAGATCGTGATGGACAAATGTTAATCATGTCTATGAAACAAACCATTCTCAAGTGCTATTCATCGTGGAGACATTTGACTCGAGGGCTGTTGGAATCCCTATAGGTGTTATACCTCACAATTGCTGGACTGTTCTACAAATCCTAAAAATTCAAAGATGCGTAGCAGTCTCTTGGTTATTTATCTATGCTTCAGAGTTAAGGGCTTTGACACCATATTGCATGTTAGGCTCATAGGAGAAATGGTTTTAAGCTCTTTATCTTTCTTTTCCACAAGGATCTTTCTCTGTTTTCCATAGTTGTTAATGGATTTATTTAAGGCCCAGTGATTTGTTCCAGAACAACTGTACATCCACGACCTTTGGTTGTGTCATGTATCGATTACTTGTGAACTTCACAACTGTTATATGTACGATATAATTTTGAAGGGCGAATATAGTTCCTAACTATCTGAATGTTTCTTTTTATACAATTGATGAATCATTTACTGTTCGTTCTGCAAAAAATTGTAGATAGCTTCAAGTTGAAGAGGCATCATCTTACTCGCACAGGACAAATGGATTTTGTTTGTCCACATCCAGGCTGTGGTAAGTTAGGGATTCACTAAGTTTCTATTGCATGACAACCTTTTTGCTACTAATTCTCAACATACAGGTTGAGTTTATAGTTGCAGTGTTATTTTATCTAATGATGCTATCAATTCTACCCTACTTACTACGTTTCACTGATTTGATTAGATGAACTAGCATGCCAATTCTATCTAACTCAAGATGTACTGCTGATTTGATTACATAAACTTAATGAAACTTCCTCAGTAGGGAGATAGTAGTAATTCCCAACTCTTGATGGGCCTGTTTATTGATTGATATTATTTTAAGGATCATGATATGATATTTGCCTTCCATTTGTTTCATGGATCTTTGTTGCAGTTCAACAACCTTGAAGACTCGTTAGCTGGAACAAGAGGATCGAGTTGAAGACTCATCAGCTACTGTGCCGAGCGAGGATGCCGGAGAAGAAGTGATCAATGCTCCCCCAAATTCCGCGCCTCACCTTGTTCGAGATGGACAAGATGGCCTCAATCCAGGGTGGTGTCATGTTGGCATGGTGGTTCTGAAGATTGTGTGGAGAGCCTTGCTCTTCCCAGATTTGGAAGATGAGGAGCATGGTGATGTCGGCAGGAATTGGAGGGAGGAGACGAGAGGATAGGGGCCCTGTCGGTGATGGACAAGATGGTCTCGATCTAGAGAAAGACGAGGACGGCAGCCTGCAGGCACAACAACGCTCGGGGTTGAAGGGGAGTAAAAAGAAACAGGAGGGCATGGGGTGACGAGGTGAGTTGGGCCGTCAAGAAGGTTAAGGGAGGCTGGCGTCAGGGTACTTGATGCTGCCACTGCTTTGCGTGTTTGCTGCTCTGTGTTTGTGCTTGATGTGTCTGCAAAGGTAGGTGAGTTTGCACCGTCACAACAGTGAAGTATTGTTCCTCACCCTAGATTAGCCTAGATTAATCTATTTTGTGTAAATTTTATGCAAGGGGGTAACAACATGGAATTGAACTGAAACTGGAGAACAAGTAATGAGTTAGTGTGATTGTGATACCATTCTAATTTTTGCAGTTTGTCTTCAGTTCTTGTATAGCCTCTCTTATGTTGCTAGATAACCATGGGGTTTCGTCTCTCCCAGATATCAAACTGGAGCAGTTGGTCTGCTTCTCTTGAATGCTTTCCAAGTACCCCGTTCTGACTCTTTTCTCTCCTCCTTCCAGCCGCCTGAGAGTTTGAGAGTCGACTCCGTGAGATCTGGCCCGGCCTGATCCCAGATCTTCACCGCCGGCGAGACTGGCAGGAGAAGAGATGGGGGAGGAGCTTGGTGCTACTCTGTAAATAGTAGTTTTAGGCTTTGGTGTGTGGTTGACTTGTTGTCGTCTGGCGCGATGCCGTTGGAACGCAACCCGCCGTCGCTCTCGTGCAGCGACCGGTGGTCTCCGGCGTCGTCCTCTGCTCTTCCTCCGTGGTGGAGGCGAAGGGAAGGGGGCGGATCTGGAGCTAGCTCCCTAAATAAGCACGTTGGTGCCCTGATTTGGAGAAGGCTCCATCCTCTTCTTCTACATCTTGAGGCCACCATGGAGGTGGATGGGGAGCTGGAAAGGAAGGGGATCTGGATGTGGTTCTTGCAGATGGAAGTGGGGATCATCAGCGGCGGCAGTTCTACGTGGAGCTACGGCGCCTACTGGCTGCCGGTCTTCACCATTGTGTCGTCGCCTCTTCGGGCCGAAGGGCGGCCATTTCTTTCCTCCCGGCCATGTTGCCATAAGGGAGGCAGTCTCATCTTCCGCTCGGTGTTCATAGCGCGTTCTCGCTGCTGTGAAGGTTTCGGCGTCCCAAGTGATTCGTTCCCGGCGACGGCGAGGCTTCATCTGGGCGGAGGTTGTTCAAGACCCGATTGTAATTCTACTTTCCAGTTTGAGGTCCTTCTTGTAAAATTCAGGGACTTAGATGCTATTTTAGTTTTCTTTGAGTCCTTGTATGAGCTATGTGCTGTAACCGCTGAATACTAATGAAGCTTTCCAGGTCCTTCGGGACCTCTGTTCAAAAAAAAACTGGAGCAGTTACACCTTTTTTTTTTGCGAGAAACTTCCAATCTATTCATCTTCAATCATGGCAGTACAAAGAACAATAGAGGTAATAAAAATTACAACCATGTCCGTGGACCACCTAGCGACGACTATAAGCACTGGAGCGAGCCGAAGGCGAGCCGCCGTCATCGCCCCTCCCTCACCGGAGCCGGGCAAACCTTATTGTAGTAGACAGTCGGAAAGTCGTCGTGCTAAGGCCCCATAGGACCAGCGCACCAGAGTAGCAACCATCGCCGATGAAGAAAGTCGTAGATCAGAAGGATCAAACCTGTAAACACCCAAACAAAGACGAACGAAGACCGGATCCAAACAGATCCACCGAAAACCAGCACCGACCGAATCCCGCGAGATCCGACGGAGACAAACCTCCACACGCCCTCCGACGATGCTAGACACACCATCGGGACGGGGATAGAACGTGGGAGACATTATTCCTACTAAGGGATATCGCCGCCGCCACACAGCCCCAACCAAGACGCTGAATCTAACCAGAACGAGAACGGGGTCCCTCCCGCCGGCGGGGGGCCGAGATCCTCCGCACCTCCATGGCCTAGAGGCCATCGGAGATGGGGCGGACCGGCGGCGACGCCGACGGGAGGAGAAGAGCTTTTCTTGTGGAGGAGAAAAGAGATAACAGGTGACTCCAGCCAGGGGGAGGTGTGGCCGCTTGTCCACCACAGGCTACTACTAACTGTACTCTGCCTGCCTAGAATGATGTCAATTATCAACCACCTGGTAGCTATCCTTTACCACATACACTCCATAATCTGTAGCTATACAATTTGTGTGTTGTATTACTAACACCAGATTCACTCCTGTAAATCTCTAAACACGACCATAATATTATAATTATTTGTTTCACCAATATCACTTCGGTGGAGGTTGATACTTTTTTTAAGCTGTGGAGGTTGATACTTGGTTCTTTGAGGTTTACGAGGCAAAAGTTTCCTAGCACTTGCATTACCTTATTTTTTATAAAATTTACATAAAATCGCCATCGGTAGCGCCAATAGATAGGATGTGTTTGCAAGTTGTCTTGGCATGTTGCCCCTTGGGCCTTGGCTCATGATATGATACTTCTTGCTCTGATATGTCAGATATTTTTCTGGTTGTCAAGCATTTACTCTAATTACTAATATCTTTATTTTAACAAAGGGCACCAGTAATCAATACATGTTTCATTTAGTAGGCAGTATGATGTAATTAATTCACTTTCAGCTTCTGCAAACCCTGACCAAGCTGCAGAGAACCAAGAAGCAGGTAACAAGAACTAGCAAGTGCCATAAGGGAGAAGGAAACTGGCGCAGCTAGCTCACGGCATCTTGAAAGAGGTCCAGCTGGTTGTTGTAGGGTTTGCCGCATCATGACGTCCTAAATGTCTTGATGCTTCAATCTTATTTCTTTTTTCTTCAAGAGAATTTATGGCCAGGTGTGTTCAAATGCTTTTATCTTCTAAACATGTTTTCATATGAATGAGCTGAAGTCATTTCCTCAAAACTTTGGTGCTTATACTTTTCATTTAGGTTGCTCGACCAAGGCCGTTCAGTGATTGTGTGCACTCCACATGCATCGCCTTTGTTGAGTAAGAAAAACATGTTATTTTACCGATTATTATCACAAGTTATCAAAATGCATTATTTTACCGACCATCACAAGTTAACAAAATGCATTATTTTATCATTTAAATAATGCTAATTTCCTAGGGTCGATAGTGTAAAAAATAGTGTTACGGTAGTTTTTGTATATAAGAAAATACAAAGATATAACGAAACCAACCTACTTGATAGGGAATATTAAAGGGAACAAATAGAGACGACAACACATATTGTGACCATGGTATGTGTATTATAGATTTCGTTAAATGCATGGCCAATATGTTGTTATGTCTTGACACCGGTGCTTATGATATATTTCACGTGTATTTTGAATTTTTTAAAACACAGTACAGAGGCTGATGCTTACAAACGCGTACATACACTCACCCATATGAACGCACGCACGCACATCCTATCCTTATGAGCACCTCCGAGAGACTGAGCCGGTGGGTCTTGAGATTGACAAAGTCACCACAGGCGTCTCGCTATCGACAAAAACATCACCTCCCACTGAAAGAATAATTCACCTACAACGACAATCGTCACTATTGTCAAATGTATGTTATAGTGAGAGAATATTAACGTGAGGTGTTTAATGCAGTGCCATCTGTGGATAGAAAGGATATGAACCATGACAAAGAAGAGCGATGACTATGTGATAACAAGGTCGGAGGTGAGGTCGAAGGGTTGTCAGAAAATAGAAGGCAGGTAGGGAGAATGAAGATGATGTCATGTCTTGTTGCGGTGGTGATTAAGGAGTAAACAGAAAGGAACAAAGAGATAAGAAAGATTATCTTATGTCTTACAACAATTTTGGTATGTGTCTAAAAGTCGATTAGCGATGTATGTAGAAAAGCTGAGGGACCGCATCTTGATGGAGAAGATAAAAGATGACCACAACTTATGCTCTTGTGCTCATCTATGTTTATCTTGCGCCCGTAGCAACGCACGGTCATTCTACTAGTTTTGGTAATAGTTGATTTTCATTGTTTTGATTGAGTTAATGCATGACGTCGTTTTGAAAAAGTACCGATTTTGTTTTGATTATTTCAAGTTACTCTATTTACGTTGGTTTTTATTTTGTGCGGCATTTATTGAGATTATCAAAACAAACCCAAAAGAAAATCAAAGTGAAGGGGGAGGCGTGGGGGAGGAAAAAATGGGAAGGAGATGAAAGATGACGCTACCAACTTCCTTTTAATGGTAGAGATTATGTACAACAATACCAACTCCCTTTTAATGGTAGATATTATGTACAACAAAGGTAGCTTGGTCGGGAGTTCTTTTATTTGAGTCTTTGTTAGTTCCATTATGTTCCTTGCGCTTCAATTGTAATGTAAAAATAAAAGAGGAATGATGGCAATATTGGTACATTCGCATCACCTGTCCCTCGCCCTCTATTTTGGGCTTTTCCTCTCCACGCCTCCTAGTTTTTGTAGTTTTTTTAGTATCAGCCACAAAAACCAATGTACATACTCCCTCTATAAAGTAGTGATCTAAACGCTCTTATATTTCTTTATAAAGGAAGTAGTAACTTTACTCTTTCTGTTCTATATTAAATTGTCGCTGATTTAGTATAACTTTGTTCCGTGAGGGAGACCCCATGTCACCATATTTGTCCTTTGTGTGAAAGGAATTACTTCTCTTTTTAATCTGTATGGGGGTGCACAAGTGGATAGGGGAATACATGTAAGTGCTCACTCACCTTGGGTTAATCATCTACTTTTTGCGGATGACAATTTTGCAAAGGTGACCAACGCTCAAAGATTGAAAAATGCAAAGGTGACCAACGCTCAAAGATTGAACGAGGTGCTGAGAATTATGGTGACTGCTCGGGACAGTGTGAATAGAGAGAAAAGTTAAATTTATTTTAGTCCCAAGACGCCTGATCCAATTCGGCGGGACAGTTGCCATTGGTCGCATCAAAAGCGGAACTTTTGATCATATTGGTGAAAGGGTCAGGAGTAAGTTGCAAGGAGATACAGATAGGCTTATTTCATGTGCTGGCAAAGAGGTTCACCTAAAGTTAGTAATCCAAGAAATTCTGACATACTCTATGAGTTGTTTCAAGTTAACGAAGAAGTTCTGTAAGGGCATTTCTTCGAGTATGGCGAGGTACTCGTGGAGTAACCCAATAGATCACAGATCTTTACACTGGATCGACTGGGATTCACTTGGGAAACCAAAAGTTACTGGTGGGATGGGGTTCCAAAACTTAACTTTTTAATTTAGCCTTCCTGGATAAGCACGGCTGGAGGCTCATAACAAGCCTTGATTCCCTCTGTGCACGTGCCTCGAAAGGGGAATATTTTCCATTGACAGATTTCATGGAGGCTACAGCTCCCAGGTGTGTTTCTACAACTTGGCAATCTATACTGGCCAGAAGGCAAGCTTTGGTAACTAGTCTAATCAAAAGGATTGGAGATGGCTCTTCGGTCTCGATTTGGCATGACAGTTGGATCCCAAGCACTCTACCTTTGCGATCGTTTGTTCACATAGGTGCTGCAAGTCTATCTTCGGTATCTGAGTTGATCGACGCTGACAGTGAGTCGTGGAAGATTGATGTGGTTCGAGAACATTTTATTCCTCCAGAAGAAGATGCAATTCTGAATATCCTGTTGAGGTGAGGTGGGGGATGATTCCTGGGAATGGTCGGCAGAAAAGTCATGTATCTACACTGTGAAATCCACGTACTGTTCTCTAGTGATTCATAACGAGCATCAGCTCTAGAAAAAGGGGCAGTTACAGAAACTTCAAAGAAGAAGAAACAGTTGTGGACACGACTTTGGAAGCTAAAAGTTGTGCTGAAAGTGCGTGTGTTCTGGTGGCGGCTGTTACGCGGTATTCTGCCGGTGGAGAGCACTCTCAAACATAGACATATTGCGACGTTGGCGCGGTGTAAAGTCTGCCTAGACACGGATGAGGATATGGTTCATGCATTGATCAAATGCACACATGCGAACATATTATGGAGGGAGGCTAGGGAATGGCTACATATTAATCTTCCGGAGCTCTATACACATACATGGTCAAGAGATATTCTCTGCGACCCCAGGTTTGATGACACAGACCGTGCAAAAATTATCACGGTCATGTGGGCTATCTGGACATCCAGGAACAATATTACCCATGATAAGGCAAGCTTGGACCCAGTGCAATCAATGAAAATGAAGATGCCCTATCGCTACTGGAGTTACCAGGGGAGCATGCTAAAATCTTGCCAGGTCACATTACATGACTTGAGTTCGTCATTATTTTTGCTTTGCATGATCGTATAGAGCTGACGTGGCATTTGTGGCAATGCCACCGTTCATCATTATTTACATGTTACGCTAGATCATTGCACATCCTGGTACACTGCCAAATGCATTCTATTTGTAGTCGTCATTTTCTAAGTTATGAGTAAATAAAAGTGTGATGTCATTTAGAGTGTGCCTCTACCTGTGTGGAATAAAAAAAGAGACCAAAAAGAGCCCAAGAAAAAAGAGGCCAAAAAGATCCCACCAAAAAAAGAGAGAGGGGCACACTACTATCCTTTATCCACACTTGTGCTTTACAGTAGCACCATGTACTTCATATAGAGAGTTTTCATATATTTCATTTTCATACTAGTGGGATATTTCACATTGTAGAACTTGACTTGCATATTCCGATGATGAGCTTCCTCAAATGCTCGAGGTTTTGAGCAAACAAGTTGGATGCATACCCACTTAGATCATATGGAGAGCTTTCATACACTTATAGCTCAAGTGCATCCGTTGCATGGCAATCTCTACTACTCGCACTAATATCGACTGTAAGGTCTCTCGATTGCCTAACGGCCAGCTGCATTAGTGCGAGACTTTTTTAGCTTTTTGTCTTCTTATTAAACCTCCATCATCATTCTATTTGCCATCTAAGTGCGAAGACCAAGGCTTGTGGCCCGGACATTAAGCAAAGTGTTGAGTACTTGAAATGGTGGAATCATGGATTCGGTTATTTGAACAACGCTCTGGGTTGTGTTATGATAAGATGTTTGAATATGATAAAACCTTGAGTGATTGGAACCATGAATGTAGTACATACGAATATTGATTGGTATTACATGAAAACATTGAACCATGAAAAGCAAGAGTGATTTTATTTGCACATTTTGATGTTACTCCCTTGTCATCAATTATAGATTATTTCCTTGAATCACTTTTATTATGAATTCACAACACATTACATCATTTGATCAAGATTATGCTAGGTAGCATTGCACATCAAAAATTATATTTGTTTTATAATCTACCTACTCGAGGACGAGTAGGGATTAAGCTTGGGGATGTTGACACCTCTCAAACGTATATATTTTTTTTTTATTGTTTCATGCTATTATAATATCACTTTTGTATACTCTTTATAACATTCTATATTATTTGTTCTGGACTAACCTATTAATTCAGTGCCAAGTGCGAGTTGCTGTTTTTTTGCATGTTTTTGACTTTACAGAAAATCAATATCTATGGAGGTCAAAAAACCCTGAGGATTTAATACCATTTTTTCGGGGCACGAAGGTTCCAGAAAAGCACCGGAGGGAAACAAGAGGGGCCACAGGGCCACCACACGTCCTGGTGGCATGGCCAGGGCCTAGGCCGTGCCCCATGGCCGTGTGGGCCCCACAGGCACCACCTTACGTCCATTCTTTCGCTTATAAATTCCATATTTCATGAAACCCTTCGCAAGATTTTTCTTCGAATTTTTCCGTCGCCGCAAGTTTCTGTTCCGATGAGATCCAATCTAGAGGCATGTTTCGGCACTCTGCCGGAGGGAGAATCCACCACGGGAGGTTTCTTCATCAACCTTGCTGCCTCCATGACCATGTGTGAGTAGTCCCCTTAGGACCTTAGGGTCCATAGCAGTAGCTAGATGGCTCTCTCTCTCTCTCTCTCTCTCTCTCTCTCTCTCTCTCTCTCCCCCCTCTCTCTCTCTCTCTCTTTGATCTTCAATACCAAGTTCACGTGAGCTGCTTCACATGATTGGGATCAATTCGATGTAATTGGTGGTATGTTTGTTGGGATATTATGAATTGTCACTTTATGATCAAATTGTTCGCTGAATTCAATTGATTCTTTTGAGGTTTCTTTGCTGTATAATTAAATAGATTTGTATGATCTCCGATCTATCTATCTTCTTAGGCCAAGTTTGATGGGTATTTCTTCAGAGGGGGTGGTGCCTTGTAGTGGGTTCTAATCTTGCGATGCTCTATATCCTAGTGATAGAAAGGGACAAAGCACGTATTATATTGTTGCCACTAAGGATAAAACGATGGTTTATTGTCATATTGCTTGATATTTTACTGTCTACATTATGTCATCTTGATTATTGCAATGCTATGTTTATCATGAACTTAATACTTCGAGATGCATGCTGAATAGCGGTCTTGGGGTGGAGTATTAGTTGTAGATGTAGTTGGATAACGGTCTACATATCATGGACGTAATGCCTATATGAGATTATACCATGAATGATCATATAGTCATAAATATAAATACTGCAATTTAATCGCTGCCCAACTGTAATTTGTTTACCACACTACTTTGCTATGCTTATGAGAGATGCCTAGTGAACCTATTCCCCTGGTCTATCTGCATTACTGAAAACTTTATAGAAATATTATTCTTTGTTGTACCGTTTTATCTTTCTACCAGTTACCGTTATCCCTTGCAATTTAATCTTGTAACTAGCAGGACAAGAAGCTTGACAACCTTCTTGACGTGTTGGGGACAAGTTTGTGTTTTGTTTTGTGTGAAGGTACCAATGACTTCGTTTGCTGGGAGAACTCCTTCTGGTTCGATAAACCTTGGTTCTCTACCGAGGGAAATACTTATTGCTAGGTTACATCACCCTTACACTTGGGGGTTGCCCAACCACTCTTACGAGAGAGTAAGCAAAGCTTCCTCTAGTCCCGATGTCAGATCAGGCCCAAGAAGATTGCGAGAAAATTTTGCTGAATGAGTGAACCGGTTGCTTCCGGTTTTGGTGTCAAAACGATCGTGTGGTCCTTGTCGTTGACAAAAATGTTAGTGGCAAAGTTGAAGGTTGTCGTAGATGTTGAAGCGGTCCCTACAGCAGCCAAATTAGATTGGGTAACGGGAATCAAAGCGAAAGTCAACCACGAAATGAAATGGGGCGAACCAGGGAAAATATTTAGCAGTTTCAAAGGAAGTCGGACGTCCGGGTAGCTAGCCGGTTGGTCCGGGCGTTGGACAAACGTCTGGGTTGGTGGCCAGACGTCTGGGTAGGTAAATTTCGGGTCTTCTTCTTCTTCCGGGAATGGATCTCGAAATTTGGGAGGTGGAGAAGAAATTTGTGGGTGGAATTCAAGGAAATTGGCTAAAGCAACACAAAGAGAGGCTAGATCTACCAGTAACACATCAAATCCATGGACCAAAGTCAACAAACTCTCACAAGAACCAAGAAATTGCAAGAAATTGAATGAGGCTATTTTTGTGGGGATTCTAAAATTGGGCAAGAACAAAATGGGCTAGAAAGTGAGGGAGAGGGGCTCCAAATTGTGTCAACCAAAACTCATGATACCAAATGATGTAGGACCAAGTCCCAATTGACGCCCAACCTTAACAATTTGGAGATGAACAAGGAGAGAAAACACAAATAGCTCAAGGATCACAAGGGGATTAACTAGATCGAACAAGTTCTGTCACACATGTGCTCTCCAAACATCCAAACAAAGATACACATAGATCCACAAGCAACAAAAGTAGAAGTAAAAGGATAAATTATTCCCAAATCCCTAGAGAGATGGGGCCTTGAGAGATGTTCTTCTCCAAACCCTAGCGGAAGAGGAGGTCTTGATCCTCTAGGAGGAGATATGATGAGCAAAACTCTCTCAAGGTTTAGGTATATGCTTTGCTAACCCTAATGGGAGTCCATGGTACGGTATATATAGTTTAGGGCAAAAGAGGGAGGTAGGAGAGGGAAACATGGCCTTATTGCCTGATTTGCACGCAGACAGGGGTCGAACGTTTAGGGATATGCCAGACGTCCGGGTTGGAGGCCTCCAAGCGTTATACAATGGGGATATGGGAGATACACAAACATGTTTCGGAATCGTGCCGCAGATCAAGACCCAGAATCTACGTTCCACAAATCGCCTCCCCCGCATGAGGGGTTACCAACTAAAGTTGCATTAAGCGTTGTAGAGCTCCATTGCACAGATAATGACCACCAAGAGGGATCTGATGCACACGATGACAAGAATGAAACTTTTCAAAATTTCATTGGATTCTAGTTTTGGCGGGATATATTGCATACATATAAGGGTGTGACTAGGAAGTAATTGCACACATACACGTACACACTCTTTCCCCAACCGTTTCACACTCGAGCAAAGAAATTCTACCAACCTTCTAAAAATCCATCCCTATCCGTTCCCTCAAAAAGGACAACCTATTCATAGAAAGGCTGACTGACGCATGCATTAGATTGGTCACCCTGTACACGGTCCGATCACCCAAGCATCAATCGTTGGATCCTACACAAACGTCTTCCTTCTGTCCCCTCAGATTCAATCAAAAAGGCAAGTGGAAAAATTGCCCGAATGCCCGCAGAAGTTTGTCGTCGCTGGTTGCCCCCACCCACGCAGCGCACCCATCAATCTCGTCATTGCAGACCCTGCTTGGCCGCTCCCAGCAGTAGCAGCCTTGCCATGTCGCCATCACAACACCTCGCCTCACTACTGTTTCTAGCACCACACCTTGCCGGTCCTAGCAACCATGTCGCCATCGCAACACCTCGCCTCACTGGTTCCAAACCACACCCCGGCAACATCATAGCCATCCGCTCGCTAGCATCGATGTCGGCCGTTCCCAACATCCCCGCTTGGGGTTCCAGCATCGACGCTGGTCGCTCAAAGCGTCGCCACCTGGGGTCGCAGCATCCCAACCGACCTCTTCCATCATCGACGGTGGTCGTCCCCACATCGCTTGTCACGCCATTTAAAACAGGCTCCGACCACCCCTGGCAGCATTGATCCGCGTGAGGGGTCGCGTGTCTTGCCCTAGTTGCCTTGGAGAAAAAGCAGAGGATGATGGGGATTATACGATGTGTTGCACTCAGTGTTGCGCTCGGGGAGGAAAAAAGCAGCAACGCCTCGTCGTGGCGGTCCCTGGCTTGTGGCAGCAGGCAACGATGCTCGGGGTGTCCAGCAGAAGCGCTGCAAATCGGTACTCGCTTGCGACGAGCGTTGGTGAGGGAGAGAAGGTGAAGTCGGGCATGGAGAAGACGAGTTTTGAGGAGAAAAAGTGAGAGGATAAGGCTGGAGAGGAGATTGGTGTGCCGGAAGAACACATGGCATAAAGGACGCATGGGCGTGGGATCTCGCCCAGATCAGACGGCGCGCGTGCAACCGGCGTGAGCGCCAAGCTGATCGGCTGATCAAGATCCTTTTCTTCCGTTCTCCTTCTGTAAAGTAATACTACTATAAGACGTTTTACATCACTAGAATGCAATATACCCAAAGCCGAGGGACCTCTCCGCCAGCCGTAGAACATTAGGGAAGTTGAGCACTTGAGCCTCCGCCTCCGCCCCAAAAAACTCAAGGGGCGCAAAAAATGGAAACGAGCCCCCCAACGGACGGCAGCAGCCAGTAGCGAAAACCAGTAGAGCGGCCGCGGCCGCGCCCACCTTCGCTCCACCCCATCCCATTTCCCCTCCTATTCCAACCGCCTTCCTTCCACCTCAGCTTTCCTTCGGCTCAAAAAAAATGGCGGACTCGCAGGTGAATTTCCGCTCCCAAAACCGAAACCTCCCGCCGCCGGCGCCATCGCAATCTGCTTCGCGCTGACGGGGTGGTTTTTGTGTGCGCAGGTGGAGGGGCTGCGGAAGGCGTACGCGGCAATCATGCTGAACATGGCCAAGGAGTCGGCGGCGCGGGTGCTGGCGGCGGAGCGGAGCGTGGCGGTGCTGACCGGAGGGATTGCGGCGGCCAAGGAGGATGGCGTCGCGGCTCTCGTGCGGCTCAAGAACATCATGAAGGACAGGGTACGACTGTCCCCCCGTTCGAATCGCTTGCTTTGATTTACTTTGGTTGGATGGATGATTGGGTCGGTGGTTGCGTTCGAGTTGAGTTGTTTTTGCCGATGTGTGAGCGTACGGGAAGTTTGGAGTTCGGGTGTTTGAGAGTCTACGCGTTTTAGGGCAGGTTTTGGGAACCGTTTGTTTAGGTTGTCCTTCGGAATTCTTCTGGTTTCTGTTCGCGCGATGTTGACGGTGCAAATCCCAAACCAAGTTTCTCGGATGTGCCTGCCGTTTGTAGCTTGTTTGAGAGGGTATGTTCTCGCCTTGTTAACAGATTAGGGAAGCTGGAGCCTGGCGCGATTTCGTGCTTATACTTCATCCACTCTTGATGGAATTTAGACATTTGAAAGGGGATTTTCTCTATCTGAATGGATTGCCGCGGGCTTCCAGGCATCGGAAGGTTCTCTTGCTCTTCACACAATCGGCAGGTTGCTCGAGTAGGACACGAGCATTAAGAAACCTTGTGATTTAGTTTCTCCAAATCCGTTTGAAAAATATGCAGTGTGTTCTGTCATTGCTCGCTCATCCTTCAGTCCTTCTGCAGTTAGCTTTAGAAATTTTTGCTCTTACTGAATATGGTCGCTGAGAAGCAGTCAAGGTGTTGGTTTAACTGATTAGCATGTACACAATGCCCAAGTCTCAGGGACATACTGCTCATACTGTTGATGTTGCTGGAGGTCCAGTTATGTGCTTATATAATTATAAGACATTCCCGCTTTCTGATGGAGGTCTACTACTGTCAGAAGAACCTTTATAATGAAATTACGAAGTAGGTTCGTTCATATTGTACCACTATTCTGTGTCTTGACTGGTGAACTGTATTTTGTCTTGAGCATACACTTTCCGTGGTTGTATTATTTTAGTTGTTGTATAATTTATTCATAATGTGGCATCTAGCCTGAATGGCGATTTTGTGCGCAACCATGGTTTTATACATAATGAAAAGACTGCCGCTCCACTGCTCCCTTTGGTACACCCGCCCTGGGATGACCCTTCCTTTGCCAAGTTTCTCCTGGCACTGGGTCTACACCGGTAACAGTGCATCACGCTAGCAATGTGTCTCAGCTGCTTATGCTACCTTCAGTTCATTGGTGCCATTCTGACCTTCTGATTGTGAAAGTTCATAGTAACAGTACAATTACTATCATGCTATGTAAAACCCAAATAATTTTTGATTGTTATAATCCAGATAACAATGGGAAAATTCTCCACTCACTAAAGTTTGATGTGATAAGCTAATTATCCTGTTGCGACATATTTTTGTTACGATGGTTTTGGAAATCCAAAAAAAATCATACTTTACTGTTGTTACAATTTTTTGTGATCTGAGGCAAATTTGGCAATTTGTAAACTCATAAATGTTTTGTTCGGATGGCATATTGATGATATGCCATATAGACTACAATATTACCGATCTGCTTTACCAGTCCTTGTACTTGTTTACGTAGTAATTTTGTGATCTGTTCAGATTGTTGTGGTGAAACCGTGTAAGGGATGAATAACTTAATTTCTTATAGCAATTTACTTTAACTGTTTGAAAAGCTGAAGTATTTTACAGGTGGTGGCACTTCAATGTTGGCGAATATAGTTCCCTAAATCCTATCCCATTTTTCTTTCAAGTGATCTTGCAGATTGAATTTCATTTTTATGATCATTGCCTGGTAGCATAGAACCTTTGAAAAGGTGCCATCTTGTTCTAGGCAAATGCAATCATGGTTGTAAAAGGCATTCTTGAATTTAGGCTTGCAACTTGAAGGCCAAGACAACTAATCCTGATCTTCTACCCAAACACATGGATAACTCTGAGTCACTGCTCAGAAGCAATGGGCGCACAAGTATCTATTCATTGTCACGTTTAAGAATAGAAGACAAACGTGGTTCATACTATTTCCGCAATCCCCCTTTTACAAATCAACCTAGCTTATGTCTCCCTACTCTTATTTTCCTAGTACTAGTTGGTGATTTTAGTCTGTCTACCATCTCCGCCGTCTTGTTTTTTATAATGTTTATAACTTTTGTATTCTATTATGCTATTTGTTTGTTACCTTTTCTTCTTTCTTCTCAAGTTCTAGTTAATTGTTTTGACTATTGTAGTTGAATGAAGATTGATATGCCACATGCTTGCACTTTTTCATTACTCCGGGAGGAATATATGGACATTCAGCTAGTAATCGTAAAAAAAATGAATGCCCCTCTTTAATAAATTTTCATTTCATAGAAACCGAAACCTCTTGCCTAGGGTACATATATAACACATGTCGATTGGCCAAACCAAGCCTGCCAGAGTTACAATTTACAAGTGTCTAAGGGTGATGACTGATTGTGATCTTTACCTATGAATCCTTATTGACAGTTGCATGGGCTTGCTGATGGTTGCAGTGTCCATTGATGTATGCATGTGTGGTATTTCTGTCGAATCACTATGTGGCAATGCCAATCACGTGGGAGGATGTTATATTCACATGTTAAGGCCATCGTGCTTGTTCTACTATCTATTGCCAGGATGATATCCTGAAATTCTCCACTGATCTTCTCCAATCATTGATGGGATTTTATAAATAATAACATTAAGTTATTCGAGTTATGTTGTAGTTATCTTCCATTCATATTGTATGTCAATAATTACTCTTCCATCAGCGTAGTGAGTAAATCGCTCAGACAGATGGAGAATACTATCATACATGTGTTGCACTGCCTAGCTTCAGCTAATCGAACGAATCTCCTATATTTTCTAGTGTTCCCTATAAAAATAACACAGGGAAGGTGAGCCAGCTCCCCAACATCCACGGTTCCTACCAGTTACACAAGGGCGGCATGCATGCCACATTTTATAGAATCAAGTCTTACTGACACTGACAAGTTGAATAGAATGATTTGCACCAGTCAATTGGATTGATATGCCATCAGCTGTTGATGCTGATTTTTATTTAAAGAATGTTTGCAACTGCAGCAATACTTGTCCAGTTAATTTAGCTTTCATTTGCCCGAATATGATTACATTTTTAACTAGCTGTAGCCTTTTTAATTGTCTCAGTTTTAAGTTATGCACGTTTGAAACTTTTTTACATGTTCGCAGATGAAGCAGGTGGAATCGCAATCTTTGGCACATGTTAGAAAGATCAGTGAACTTCAGGAGCAATTACATGATGCTCGGAATACTGTGGCATCCCTTCAAGTTGAGCTGCAGAGAGCAAATACCGAATTGGAGGAGACACGGAAAACTTTAGCAGAGGAAAGAATGAATATCCTTCCAACCTGTGATAAGATTGGTTCAAATAAAAGCAAGATCTCTCGTTCTAAGGTGCATCTCCAAAATAGAAGTTTGTCATCAAAGAACAGAAATACCATTCGCCGCGTTTCCACTGACGCCAAGGAAAATGTAGCTGTTGAAAACATGGAGAACCTGTATCATCGTGGTTCTGATATGTCATCATTTATAGCAAGAAATAAGAAACGTGAGTTGTATCGTAATGGGTGTACACAGCGCATTCGCGCTCTTAAACAGCGGGGTCCTACTGCAGACTCCTCTAAACAAAACAGCAAGGAGGCTAGCGCGTCGAATAACCGTTCAAAGACTGGAAAGAGCGATAGTGCTAGGAGCACTAGACAGACAAGATCCACCATCGAACAGATACTTCAAACAAAGTTTCTGGCGAACTGCAAGCGCAAGAGAGGTCAACGAAGCAGGCCTGGTTATAAGCATGATAGTTCTGATGTGCATGTTAAAACAGAAGATAAATCATCTGGCACCTCTGATGAAAACGGGTGTTTGCTGCTTCTTCAGGCACTCGAACAGGATCTTTCACCTCCAAATTTGTTTTCCGGACATAGTGGTGAGGGTTTAACTGATTTGAAGGACGATTTGTTGATGGGTGGGAAGGTTGCCGACTTCAATTCTTGCATGGCCTCCCCTGGACCAATAGATGCACATGCAATCAGCAACATGCGAGCGACAAGGAGAAAAAGATCTAAGATGGTTAGAGTTTTTGAAGCTGGTTGTTCTGAGTCCAAAAGTGTTCCAGGTAACAATCTGCTAAGATCAACCAATGAGGATACCATTTTTGAGAGTGGGCAGAGCTCTGAAAGGATAGATGATCACTCTGCCATAAACAATGCTTCCGTTTTAAGTGATGCCACTAAAAATCTGATTCATTCTAGTGGTGCCAATAATGATCAATTTCAGTCTGGGGACAGCTCCCCACTAGTATTTCAGTCAACCAAAAGTCAAGTTGATGGTGAAGGTACCTATTAGAAACCTTGTGTGTTTACATGAAATACCTCTTTTTATGTAGATTGAACTCTAACTAGCCTAAAATTATGCAGGTGAATTACGAGCGAAGCACCCAGACTGCAGAACACCGGAGACTAATCCAGCAAAAAAGAAAGAAGTTAAAGTGGATGAAAGTTGCAATTTAGCTTCAGACACAGCTGATCATTTAATCATCAGCTCCTTGGAGAAAGAACAAAGCGCGAAAGCATCATCCGGTGTTTCCGTGCAACCTGAAGGCGTGAGATGTATCAAATACACATTCAATCGCAGGAAACGGAAGAATGTGTCGTTGAACAGAAGCAGTCTGGTTAGTCTAGCTGACAAACAAGAGTCTCACTTGGTAGAATCACCTAAAGGCGACAACCAACTAGCCCATGTTGCCCAACAGGTCTGTTATTTTATTTTCTGTGTGCTGCACGTCCACTTACGATTTTGCATTATATGTATCAAAGTGTTTGACAAATTAATCTTGTTTTGCAGCTCATTTTGTTGTCAGAGCTGAAGTGGTAAGAATTTTGCAGTGCATAAACCTGAAAGGCCGGATGGGTTCAGTGTAATGATGGTTAAGAGATATGCTTCAATAAGTGATGCAATAGATTCTTCAAGGGACGAGAAACTACATCTGGTGGCAAGCAGCAGCAGCAGCAGCAGAGCGATCAAGAAATCTAGATCGTAGTTTAGCATGCAACAAAGAGTGACTTAACATATACCTCAGCCAGTTGTTATTTTAGAAGAATGTACAAATTAGGTAATGAATTTGGAACTGTTATTTAGTCGATGCTGAATTGAAACTATTGGTTTATAAGCAGGTGATAAATTTTGAATTATTATGTGGGGCCATCGGTGTCAGGACTAGAGATGGATTAGGCTAACTAGCTCACGAATTTGACATTCAGAACACAAAACTTAGCAATTTCAGAGGAAAGTAGGAGCTAGGGTTACAACTTTAGGAGGCACCTAAGGGCCAGCCAGGAACATTGGCGGCTAGGGTTTGACCCAAATATAAGAAGATGAGCCGGAAGGCTCTCGATCCGTGGTTTTATAGCCTTACAGATAAGCTCGAAGCAAAAGAAAAGAAAAGAAGCATGTGAGCTCCTGTAGCTTTTGCCAGAAAGAAGAACAACGACGCCTTGGAGCTTGTATGCCGTCCGTAGGAAGATCAACGGTGTCCGACGGGTCATCAGCCGCGAAGCGGTACGGAGACGCGGGGGACGTTGGCGCAGACGGACGGCAGAGAGAGCTTGGTGCCAAAAGGAAAAGATTCAAACATAACTGAACTTGAGCGACAGTTGCTTATATCTTTAGATAACCAGTCTCGGGTCCTGACAAGTCCTCCCATTCGAGATCAGACCTGTCCTCAGGGATGAAACTGTGGGAAAACCTTCTGGATGAACGCTGCATCCTCCCAAGTCGCCTGTTCTAGAGGGAGATTGGACCACTTGATCAGCCACCTGACCACAGGAACACTGATGTTTCCTTGAGCTCCGGGAATTAATTTTCTTTCCAGCAGTGCTTCAGGTTCCAGAAGAATTGTGCCATCCGGGTTGAGAAGGGGTAGATTGGCGTTTGGAACAGCTAGGGGTCCAAGGTGCTTCTTTAATTGACTGACATGGAAGGTGGGGTGGAGGTGACAGTCTTCGGGCAGCAAGAGTGATGTAGGGTGGAACCCTAATTGACGATCTTTCACGAATTGGAGGGGATCCTATGAAGAACACGAAGAACACGAGGAAGAACACGGGGAAATCATAAGGGAAACACTCAAGAACAAGTCCAATCACACATCCACTAGACTAACACTTTCCCCTCCCTTGCTACAGTGAGAGGGGAGAAGAGAGAGGCGATCAGGTTTTCCTCCCGTTTCACCGGCGCCGCCGCGGGTTCTCCTCCCCTCCTACGGCCGTTTCGGCCGTGGGAGGGTGGGGAAACCCCGGATCCGTGCGTCCGGACTGTAAATAGGGTAGGATTAGGGTTTCCTCGTGGCGTCGCGGCGGTGGCGGGAGCGACGTCGCGTCGGAATAATGGTGCTGCTGCTCTTCCCCCACCTTGGCTTTGTCTTCTATGGCGGCGTCGAGGAGCTGGCGGCTCTGTGTCTGGGTATGGTCGACGAGGCGGCGGTGGCGACCATGCCATGGACTTTTGTCTCCCGGCCCTGGCTCCGTCGCGGCGTCGCTTCCTACGGCGGCGCCGCAGGGCTTGTGGAGTTTGCTCGGGAGGCTGGGTTCTGGCTTTTGTTGGTTCCCTAGCGTCCCTGCGTAGGAGTTGGCGAGAGGTTGGTGGTCTAGTGCGGGGGTTGCGGTGGTTGGGTGGCAGATCTGCTCTCCTTCCTCGACGGCGTCGGCCGGAAGTGGCAGGTCTGGGAGGCGAAGGGCACGGGGCTGCTCCCCGGCCGACAAGCCACAGCGACATGTCCTCCGTCGTTCGTGGCGGAGCGTTTCTTCGGCTCACAAAGCGTCATGGCGATGGTGCTCCTTCATCTTCAAGGTCAGTGGCGGTCCGTCTTCACCTCCGGCGTGCGTTCCGGCGACGTGGGAGGCTTGTGGCGGGCGATGCGGGCGTGCTGTGCAGAGGCCTCCAAGGGCTACATTGTAATTTGGTTTTTTCTTCTAAGGTCCTTTGTGCTTATGTTCCAGGACACCTGTCCTCTCTAGATCTTGCTAGGTGCTGCGTGTGGGTGAGTTGTATCGTTGGCTAATGGAACACGCAGGTACTTTGTCAAAAAAAAAACACATGGATCCACAAGGTACATGAACAATCAAAGGGAAAGATACAAGGTAAGAGATGAGGTCTTGATGATCTAGATAGATCCTTCTCACATGCTCACATGGAGGTCTTGATCTCCATGGGAGAGTCTCTCTCTCTCTCTCTCTCTCAAGAGGAGTAGTGCTAGGAGCAAGGCTCAACTAGATGAGCCAACACTTTGCTAACCCTAGAATGGAGGAGGGGAAGGTCTACTTATAGTACAAGCCACGAAGGGGTAAGTGGGAGAGAGATACATGGGTCACTGCGCGCAGGTAGGCCGGTTGTACCGGTCATCTAACCGGTTGTACCGCTGGGCGCTCAAGTGCCGGTTCCTGGAGGTGTTCGCGGAAGTAGGGACCGGTTGTACCGGTGGGAGGACCGGTTGTACCGGTTAGGCTGCAGCTGTGGGAACAACCGGGGCGGTACCGGTCTTGCGCCGCTTGATTACAGAACGTGGACCGGTAGTTGGGCGGTAGTGGACCGGTTGTACCGGTGTTCAGACCGGTTGTACTGGTACTTCTGGGCTGACACAATCCTCTTCTTCCTTCTCTTCCATGCTTCCCTCGCGGATGGTGTAGATGTACTCTTGTGCTTAGACTCCTCCTCATCATCCGTGGAGCTCCGACAATACCTATGTATGCACACGAGAGGAGTGTCAAGTAGTATACCATCCTCGAAGGGGTCAAGTGGGCACATGTAAAGGAGATGGTTCACCTTTATGTATGTGAAGTAGATGGAGTGAAGTCTAAAATAAACCCTGAGGTGGTAGGGACCGACGTAGATGAACCCTCATCTCCAAATCCCTGAAGTCGGTACCCTGACATCTCTGATCCCGGTCTATCCTGACCCTACGTATGTTTGGCAGACTGGGAAAAACATAATCCTGACCGGGAACCGGCTTGTCTCACTGTTGCGCGGGTCAAAACACCATAGCCATCTTCCTCGCTGCACAAGCCTGACCAGAGATGCAGCCGGGGCGAGCCTGCTGCCATACGGTGAGCACGCAGGCCAGGATGGCGATGTCAGCCGTGTGGATGACAGCCGAGGCCAGTGAGGAGTCAGCCGTGGCGACGGTAGCTATTTGCCATCAAGAGCACGAAGGACGCCATTAGGGATCACCGGACCAAGCTCAACATCTCCCTCGGCTTCGTTGACGCTGTGTCTCAGAGGGTCGCTGCCATCCACGACGACAAGCTTTAGGCGTGGGCACGCACGGCAAGGGCGACGACGACCACAGCCACCGGAACTTCTTCTGTATCCACGACGATGTCAACGAGCAACGACACATACGTACAGGGCTGGCTTGATATATTCCTGTACAAGCACGAACTAGTACGTGAGTCAGTGAGTATGCTTGATCGATTAGATGATCTCTTATGGCACACGCACGCGAGACGCCGGACACTGATGGATTGCAACAGGCTCTTGTGATGCCTGATATTTTTCTTGCCTTTTCTGATAGTAATCTAGGTGTAGTTCATGGTTGATCTCGGCAGTGCCAACACTCTGTCGATGAACACGGTGGCGGTGCTCGCCGCAAAGGCCAACTAGACAAGCCGCCGGTCTTCCCGTGAATATGCTTCTTCCTATTCATGCGCGTGGTAGCATCCGTGGCGGCATCCTCGCCCCGTTGGGGCCACTTTTCCTGCCGCCTAGCCCAGACGAGCAGCAAACGCTTGCCGGCGGGGCCCCCGCCGTGAGCTCCTCCGGTCAGGATAGCGCCATCAGCTACGCACGCCGTTAGTCTTGGACACGCGCAGGAGCTCGTCTGGGATGGCGTGGATGGCTAACCCGACCCCGTCCGACACGCTCATCAGGACCTCATCCGGAGGCGAGTTTAGATTGATTGGGGAGTGATCTTGTGAGGAAGAGATTGGGGAGGGAGATGCATATGACAGGTGGGCCCATGTTGTAAGTGAGAGTAGAAATCAATCCCGACTGGAATCATGCCTTCTCTTTTACAACAAACAGGATTTTACTCATGCAGGGTTTGGATTGACCGGGATCTGTAAATACAAGGTACCAACTTCAGGGATTTAGAGGTGAGGGTTTATTCACGTCGGTCTCTACAACCTCAGGGTTTATTTCAGACTTCACTCAAGTAGATGTCGCACGTGTCACTTGCCAAATGAACTCTTGACATGGTGATGTCTGTAGGATGCTCCACATCAAAGAGCTTGTAGGAAACTTTGCCAAATTTCTGTAACACCCTGAAGAGACCATAGTACTTGGAATGTAGCTTGAGGCATTTGTGAATGCTCAGGGTGGTATGTCTATATGGCTGTAGTTTAAGATATACCATGTCCCCAACTTCCAGAGTTCTTTCAGTCCTCTTCTTGTCTACATAATGCTTCATTCTCTCTTGAGCTCTGTGAAGATTTCCCTTGATCTGAGAAGCAATTTGCTCAATAGTAAGTACCGAGGGTATTGTATCAGTGCTATCACTTGGATATAAAGCTGCTTCAGCTAGCATTTGAGGAGGTCTGCCATACAAAGCCTGAAATGGGGTGATCTGTAGAGAAGTGTGGAAACTTGTATTGTACCACCATTCAACGATGGAGAGCCACTGATGCCACTTCTTTGGTTGGAGGAATGCCATGCATCTTAGTTAGTTCTCTAAACATTGGTTTACTCTCTCTGTCTGTCCATCGGATTGGGGGTGGTAGGAGGTGCTAAAATGCAGTTTAACTCCCATTTTCTTGAACAGATCTTGCCACAGATGGCTAGTGAATATTCTGTCCCTATCTGTGACAATAACAGAGGGTAGCCCATGCAGTTTAAAGATGTTGTCAGTGAAGGATCTTGCAATAGAAGTGACAGTTATTGGATGCTTCATTGCAACAAAGTGAGCATACTTGGTGAATCTGTCAACCACCACTAAGATCAGGTCTTTGTTTTGGGACAAGGGAAGGCCCTCTACAAAGTCCATGCTTATGTGGCACCAAGAAAAATCAGGTACAGGGAGGGGTTGGAGAAGTCCTGGGTATTTGCAATGCTCAGGTTTGTTGATTTGGTAGGTGGGGCATTATTTAATATAGTTGACAATGTCCTGTTTCATGCCAGGCCAATGGAACAGTAACTTGACCCTCTGGTAAGTAGCTCTATGGCCTGAGTGTCCCCCTAGTTCAGAATTATGTAGGTACGCCATTAATTTATTTTTGAGTTGGGTACTAGAGCCAATGAGCACTCTGTTTTTGTATCCGAGCACCCCGTGTTGGAAGGTATAGCTGGGCAGAGCATTTGCATTAGTAGCCAGTTGAGTGATCAGGTCTTTGCATTTCTGGCCAGACTGATAACTATCCACCACTTCAGAAATCCATGTTGGTCTTGCAGAGCTAGCAATGAGGGAGTGGAGTTTGTATTTCACTCTGGAGAGGGCATCTGCTACTCTATTTTTGTTGCCTTGCTTATATTCAATTGTGAAGTTATACCCCAGCAGTTTGACCAAGAGTTTATGTTGTATGCCTTCTGTCAATTTCTGATCCTGGATATACCTAAGGCTCTGTTGATCAGTTCTAATAATTAGTGAGGAAGCAACCACATAATGTTTCCATTGTTTCAATGCTTCAATGATTGCCAGAGCTTCTTTGTTATAGGTAGACCAAGTTGCAACTCTAGGGCCAATGGTCTTACTGAAGAAGGAAATGGGCCTGCCCTCTTGCATTAAAACTGCCCCAATTCCATAAGCACATGCATCAGCTTCCAACACAAAGGGTTTGGAGAAGTCTGGGAGGGCCAAAACTGGGGCCTGAGTCATTTTGTGCTTCAAGATGTTGAAAGCAGTTTGCTGTTCCTCAGTCCAGTGGAAATTATCTTTCTTCAAAGCATTGAACATTGGTTTGCAAATGTACCCATAGTCTTGGATAAATCTCCTATAGTTGTCAGTTAGGCCTAAGAAACTTCTTAGTTGAGTAATGTTCTCAGGGGTTGGCCAATTGATCACTGCTTCAATTTTGATGGGGTCAGTGGCTACACCATCTCCCCTAATCATGCGTCCCAGGTATTCAACTTGGGGCTGGCCAAACACACACTTGCCCATCTTTGCTAATAACTGGTTTTCCTTCAATGTGTCAAAGACAAGTTTCAAGTGTTGTAAGTGTTCCTCCAAAGTTTCACTGAAAATGAGGATGTCATCAAAGAAAACAAGGACAAACTTCCTCAGATATTTGGCCAGGATAGTGTTCATAAGCATTTGAAAAGTGGCAGGGGCATTAGTTAGCCCAAAAGGCATAACCAAATACTCATAATGTCCACAATGAGTGCTGAAAGCAATTTTCTCTATGTCATCTTTTTTCATCATGATTTGATGATACCCACTCCTCAGATCTAATTTGGAAAATATAGTGGCACCATGTAATTCATCCAATAGATCTTCAATAACTGGAATAGGGTATTTGTTCTTGACGATTTATGCATTTAGTTTTCTGAAATCATTGCATAGCCTCCAGGTTAAGTCTTTTTTCTTGACCAGTACTGCAGGGGAGCTATAGGGACTGGTACTATCTCTGATGACTTTGTTCTGGAGTATCTCTTTGATGATTGTTTTCATAGCATCCTTCTAGTGGTGTGGAATTCTGTATGGTCTTTGGTTTACAATTTTTGCATCAGGTAGCAGGGGTATACCATGATCACAAGCTATTTCTGGAGGTAGCTCAGTGGGAGGGGAGAAAAGGACTTTGTACTAGTCCAATAATTCTTGTATCTGATGGTGAACAATGGGTGGTTTTGCTTCTTCTGCTAGCACTTGATTGATAATTAGTAGGGCTCCACACACAGATTGGTCCAGAAGGTCCTCCTCTTCACAGTTATCTGCAATTGCAATAGAGGGCAAACTCTCATCATAAAATGTTTTCTTTTGACCATACAACAGTGATACTTGCACTTGCATCTTGATGAAATCCAGCTGGACATGACTGTGGGTGCACATCCAATCAGCCCCCAAGATGATATCATAGCTGACGGTGTCCTGGACTAGGGGGTGCTAACCTAGTCGGCCCATAGTCCTTGGCTGGGCCTGGGGGCCCTCACTCTCCTTCGGATGGACTCCAGAAACTACACGCCTGGACGTTATAAAGACTGCGCCTACCGAAGACTTGGCGTATACTCCAAGACATCTCCTACCGCCTCCATACGCATCCCTGGATACCGACCATGTAACCCTAGATACCCTACCTGGTGTGTATATAAGCCAGAGGGATTAGCCCGTAGAAGGGACCGAATCACAATTACCATTCACCTAGCCTTAGGGTTAGATCTCTCCTTACGATCTCGAGGTAGATCAAGCCTGTACTCGATACATCATCATCAATATAATCAAAGCAGGACGTAGGGTATTACCTCTTCGAGAGGGCCCGGACCTGGGTAAACACTGTCTCCTTCATTCCTGTTACCACCGATCCGAGATCCACAGCTCGGGACCCCCTACCCCGAGGTCTGCCAGTTTTACCACTGATACTGGTGCTTTCATTGAGAGTTTCACTGTGAGATCAACCAAAAGATAGATGGATCATCTGCAGATCAACTGTGGCACCAGCTATGAGGACATCTTCGTCCCCGGCCAACTCTTCGTGTTCGGTAGCATGATCTTTTGCGCCGACTCCACGGGCCGTCTAGCTCCCATCGAGAATTACGCCCCGGGTCACGTCGTGACTTTCAGAAGTTTGGAATACACTGCGGATTCCCGCGGTGAGCTCGTCCTTTCAAGTTGGACACCAGGCCGGATCGAGGGCTTATCAGACATCGGGGGCTCGACCCCATAACCGATCTCCCTCGAGGATGTCGGGCCAAGCCCCCTGGCCCCACAGGGTCCTGCGAAGGAATCGATTACCCCCACCTCGGACGACCTCGTCCCGACATCAAGCCATGACGTTGGTCCGGACCCGGCTTCGGATACTACGTCGGGTTTAGAACCAACTCGGGTACCAGATCCTAAATCAACTCCGGCCCCTCATGCGGTTGAGGACGCATCAAGTGACCCACCAATCGTACTTCGGGTCAGCCCGGCTTATAGCCAGGCCATGAACGCCGAAGAATTATCTCACCTAAACGAGATGCTTGACCGCATCCAGAGCTTATCAATCTCGGACGGTCAGACCTCGGTCTATGACAAGATCGGACTTAAAGCCGACGATCGGGATATTTATGTCCCACCCACGACCCACCTAGTCACCACGATCGATGATTTAACCGACGTGTTAGACTACGACGAGGCTACCGACATGGATGAAGGTGTCGTTGGCCCTACAGAAACCACTACGCCGCTGGTCAACACTGGCAAGTGGATGGCAACATCTACCTACGACGTATATATGGTAGACACTCCTAAGAACCCATCAAGATGTCGGCGAAGGCGCGGGAGAGGTGCCAATGGGGACCCCAGCGGGCACGACGCCACCGCCACCAACATTGACGCAGCAACAGATGAGGCTGACAACCCGGGAGAGGACATTCAAGCTTCCCTAGGGTGGCCATGCAGCCCCGTAGGAATCCCCGAGGACGAGGAACTTGATGACCTCTTTGAAGGGGCGGACGACAATTACTTACCTCAATCTGAGGAGGACGAGAGCCTGGGCACCAAGGACCCCTTTGAGCAAGAATGGTTCCGACGATGCCTCGTGGCCACCGCCCAAAGCATGAAACAGAAGTAGCAGTAGTTGCAAGCCAATCAAGATGCACTGAATGACAAATGGGTCGAGATACTCTCGGCCGAACAAGACCTCGAAGAACAACGCCGTAGCACGCCTAAACCTTACCCACGCAGGCGTTTGCTGCCCGAGTTCGACGAAGAACTAACTGACGACGTGCTCTTAACACGTGGACGGGTTGATGAACCTGACCGACCCCCTAGAGGGCGCGACAGGCCAGTACGGGAAAATTTCCACACCCAAACAACGACATGCTGTCACGGCAAAGATTCCGTTGATCACTTCGAGCATTACGACGCACGACGCCAGATAGAGGTGAACCGGGCGCCCCCTCGGTCCATATACGGATCAAGAGGGCGTGCGCCAGCCGGGTTCAACGGCTATGATGCCTGATGGACAGGAACGGCCGAGCTCGGGACCAAGCTTACAGACGGATATCTCCCGATGTCCGATATGAGACTGCTCGGTTCCGAGGTCCCGCTCACCCGATCTATTTTACAGACAGGGTAATGGAACATCAGTTCCCTGATGGGTTTAAGCCCATCAACATCGAGTCATACGATGGCACTACTGACCCAGCGGTATGGATTGAAGATTTCCTTCTCCATATCCACATGGCCAATGGAGACGATCTCCATGCTATCAAATACTTGCCGCTCAAACTAAAAGGTCCGGCGAGGCATTGGCCGAACAACCTGCCTCCTCATTCCATTGGGAGCTGGGAAGCACTCGAGGATGCCTTCAGGGCAAACTTTCAGGGCACTTATGTCCGACCTCCAGACGCCGACGACCTTAGCCATGCCATTCAGCAACCCGGCGAGTTGGCAAGAAAATTTTGGAACAGGTTCTTAACTAAAAAGAACCAAATCATAGACTGCCCCGACGCTGAGGCGATAGCCGCCTTCTGGCACAGCATCCGAGACGAATGGCTTATGCGCCAGCTCGGGCAAGATAAGCCGAGGACCATGGCGGCCCTCAGCTCACTTATGACCCGCTTTTGCGTGGGAGAGGATAGTTGGCTGGCCCGCAACACTCACAACGGCGAGGCAGGCACCTCGGAAGTCCGTGACGCCAATGGTAAGCCCAGGCGCAATAAGAATAAGCGCAAGCATAAAAATGGCGGAAGCGATACCGAGGACGCTGCGATAAACACAGGGTTCAACGGACCTAGATCCGGGCAAAAAAAGAAGCCCTTTAAAGGGAACAAATATGGACCCAGCCAGCTAGATAAGATCCTCGACAGGCCGTGCCAGATCCATGGCACGTCGGACAAACCAGCAACGCACACCAACTGGAATTGCTGGGTCTTCAAGCAGGCCGGAAAGCTGGCAACGGAGGGCCAAAATAAAGCCTAACCTTGCAGTGAAGACGAGGATGAACCTCAGCGACACAATAATGGAGGCCAAAAACAGTTTCCTCACGAGGTGAAAGACGTGAACATGATCTACGTCACCCACATCCCTAAAAAGGAGAGGAAACGAGCACTTCGGGACATCTATGCCCTAGAGCCTGTTGCCCCGAAGTTCAATCCATGGTCGGCTTACCCGATCACATTTTACAAACATGATCATCTGACCAGCAGATGACATGGCGGATCGGCTGCTTTGGTCCTGGATCCAATCGTTGACGGATTCCATCTGACGCGCGTCCTCATGGACGGAGGCAACAACCTCAATTTAATCTACGCGGATACAATTAGAAAGATGGGCATAGACTCATCTCGGATCAAACCCAGCTCGCTGCATGGGAATAGTGACTCTGGAGGTAGTCTTCGGATCACCCGAGAACTTCTGAAGCGAAGAGTTAATCTTCGACATCGTCCCCTTCCGGAGTGGATACCACGCGCTACTCGGGCGCACCGCATTTGCTCGCTTTAACGCAGTCCCGCATTACGCATACTTAAAGATGAAAATGCCAGGACCTAATGGTGTTATTACAGTCAATGGTAACATTGAACGCTCCCTCTGAACGGAGGAGCAGACCGCAGCTTTCGTAGCCGAAGTACAAGCAACCGAGGAGGCAGCTCGTGCAGCTAAACACATGCCCGGCTCATCAAAGTGCACACGGGTTGCACAGGCCGACTTCGGTCAGGCATCCGCTCACCCTAAATAGGGGCACGGGCTCCTCGTTCGCCTCTCCTTGGAAGGGCATTACGTCCCTAGGGTGCATAACTTTGCACTAAAAATTCCATGGGCGGCCGAGGAGCCGAAGCAAACAATGCGTCGTTGTCGGCTCAACCGAACAACAACGCACTTTGGACTTGCATACCAGCAGGGTGCTGTAAAAGGCCCTACGACAGTGGCATATCCATATGGCTTAAACCACCCAAGCGGCAGTCGCACACCTTTTTAAAGGACTCGACCGACGAAAGCATCAAGCAAACAAACGGCCGAGGTTGCATATAACCCATACCCACTTCGCTATCAACGAAGACGAGTTGGTCAACAGCACAGAGACGTAGACATGCGACAGGGAGGGACTTGGGCTATTAAACCCGACAACATGTCCGCCCTGTTTTTTACTCATTTTTTTAATTGTATCTTTTGTGAATTTCTTTTGTCAAAGCTCGTCATGTACGGCTTGACCACAATAAATAAAGAAAGTGCACCCTTCGAGGTCATTGCGCATTTCCTTATATCTACTGCCTTTGAGCCAAAAGTATACTTTCACGATACAACTGTTATTTACATTACAAAGGGCTTCGCTTTTAATCTCCTGCCCCCACTACAAGTCTGAAGTATCTATTCGGTGTCTCGGATGTTGCGTTATATGAATCAGTTTCGAACCTCGATTTTGGTCAATAGTTGGGTTACCCGGCTCCTGTGCTTACCCTTATGTTTCCGATCCATTCGGCTAAGGGTGTAAAGGGAGAACCACTGCGATTGCGCTGCCAGCTCGAATGGCAAAGTGCCTCAGTGGAGAAAGCCGAAAACTGACTGTCTTGGTAAGCGTAAACTGGTCGGCCATCCTAAGACAGTGTCAAGCAATGTATCGTTCGAGATCACCCGTGTTAAATGAAGGGCTTTTTGTTAAATTAGCCGAAGTGGTTAGCAGCATAAACCCCGGCTATATAGCCGATCACTTCACATACCGAGGGCTCGTCATCAGCCCTCACAGTCAAGCTCCTATGACTAAGTGAAAGTTATAAAACCACTATAGTCTGATTGCCTCGTTTCCATGGGCATTGACCGCCTTCGGGAACCGAGACGTTGACTAAGGGTCATGATCGCATAGGAAACACCCTTTGTATACTATACAAAGGGGTTGAAGCAGACGATTGGTCACTTTCAGTTTAACACGGTCACACAGGAGTCAAAAATAAAAAAGCACACAATAATATGTCAGAATATAAAGCCGAATTCATTTCAAACAAAAGGAAGTTTTTTACATTACACCACACTTCGGCATTCCGAAGTACTATCTAAAAATACATAGTGTCCTTAGGACACTCAGCCTCGGTGATCCGGGCTCCTTCCGCCACCTGAGCCAGGTACTGCTCCACGGTCCGGGCCTTCCCTTCGGGGGCCCCGGCGGCCACGACCGCCGCTTCAATGCGCGGATAGTGTGTCTTCATGCGGGCATACGCCCACTGAGCACCCTCCAGGCACGCGGAACGCTTCCAGCGCGCCACCTAGGGGACGGCCTCCTGCAGCCGGGCAAAGAACCCGAAGAAGCTGGTCGACAACACCTCCGCGGGCCAAAGGTTGTCGCAGAGGTCTTGGAGCACCGGCTTCACCATGCGGAAGAGCTCCATCAAATGCTTCATCTGATGATTCAGCAGCTCCGGATGCGAGGGCGTCTGGAATTGTTGCCAGAACGCTCTCTCCGCGGCGTGGCCCTCCCGCGCGCTGTAATAGCGGCCGGCGTCCACTGCACTCCTCAGAAGATCCGCGAAGGCCTCTGCGGATCGCCATAGCTGGGTGAGCTCGACGAACCCCTTGTGGCCCGAAACACACTAAAGTAAAAACGGCTTACCAGCAGCGATCTGCTTCACTTGCTGAAGCACTTCGCGGTCCACCCGGGCCTGGGTCTGGACCTCGACGTGCACCAGGTGCAGCTTCTCGAGCTCCGCGTTCGCCACCTTCTCCTTGTTCTGAAGGGCGTCGCACTCCTGATACACACCCTTCAGGGTCTTTTCCACCTCCACGACCCATGCCTGGTCCTTGTCCCTGGCCACCTTTTCGGCGACCAGATCCCCCTCGGCCTTCGTGGCCGCAGCCTTCTGCTGCTCGGCTTCTTGCCGTTCTTTCTGCAGCTCGGCCTTAAGCCCCTCAAGCTCGACTGTAGCAGCTGTCATGTAAAATAGCTTGGCGTCAGCATTAAAAAAAATTCTAAGAGCATTTTCAAAGTAAATTTGATGCCATCGCAACTTCTTAAAGTTTACCTTGAGACAACTCGATCTGCTTTTGCATCAGATCGAGGTCCTCCTCGGACCTCTTGAGCTTCCGGTTCATCTCCGCTATCTCCTCGGACATGGAGTTCGGAGCCGAGGTCGATACCTGCAAGCATACACTCATGCCTTAGTCCCTGTTTTCGACTTCAATCCTCTGGCCAGTCCTTTTTCGAAGGCCGGCCAGAGTCTTGGGGGCTACTAGATTAGTGCCTAATATTTTTCATGCTTTGACCCCAAAGCCAGTTTCTCAAAACTAGCTTTGGGCTCGGGGGCTACTGTCTGGCTATAATCTTACAAGTGCTACGCTACGATATAAGCAAAAAGTCTTCGGATAGAAGCCCGCATTCACAAGCAATTCTAAGCATGGAGGTTATTCGTAATATAAGTTTAAGAAGCATACCTCGAAGCTCTTGATGAGGCCCTTGAAGACCTCATGCATTCCGGCCTCTGCGGACCGGAAGCTATGCAGCGCCGTGTCGATCAAGGCGCGATGCTCTTCTGTGATGGAGGAGCCCGTTAGGGCTAACTCCATCTCCTCGACCCATCCCACGGTAGCCCACCCTGGAGCGGGAGGCGGGGGCGATGCAACCTCTGAACCCACCACCGAGGCGCAGGGCACAAGGGTCTCCGGCTGTGGCGTGGGCGCCGGAGATCGTTCAGGCTGGGCCGATGTCTGGCCCAGCCCTTCCTTGGGGACCTCGGGGACTGCCTCCCCTTGGTCCTGTGCGGCCGAGGTGTCAACCTCGGCCATGATGGCCGGTGCCTTGGCCCCCGTTGCATAGACTGGGGGGCTGGACCGGATGTCACTTCCCCCAGCCCCTCGAGAGCTGGGGGAGTCTTGGCGCACTCGGGCGTCCCGCTGTCCGACGGAGGCAGCCTGCTCGAAGTGTCACCGCTGAGGCGTACCTTGGGCGGACTGGTAAAACACCTTTATAAGTCTCACTCGATGAACTGGCTCTTGAAATCCAAATTTGGTAATAATAAACATACCTTCGGGGCGCCGGCTTCTCCCTCCCCAGCTCGAGGAGGTCCCCGTCTGACTCGTCGGAGAAGTTGGCCTTCTCCGGCATGGCGGGATCGGTGGAGGCCTTGCGTGGCCTTTTCAGACCCTTCGGCCTCGCCTCCTCCTCGGCGCCCTCGGACGCCACCCTCTTCCCGTTGAGGGAAGGGTTTCCTTCCCCATGTCCTCCTCCGCTTTATCCTCATGGGTGGAGGAGGCGTGGGTCTCCTCGGACCGAGTGACCGAAGTCTCCCGTTCTCGGAGGCCCGCCCGGCCCCTTGGAGGTTTCGACTCCTTGGGGACCACCATGTGCGGCTCCTCAGTTAAGAGGGCCCATAGGTGGGGACTCCCCTCCCCCTCGGGCAGTGGCGCCGGGCACAACATTCGCTGCGCCTTGAGGATTCACTTCGACAAATATACAATCGGTCGGTCAGCCGAAGTTAATGAGGTTCAAAGAAACACAGAGTAGAGCTGTGTATTGAAAACTACCTCGGGGGCGTCGTGGGAGGCTTCGAAGCCGAGGTCCCTCCCGGTCGGGAACCCGTCCTTGGATGGCTTGAACAACAGCGTCTACATCCCGGCCGGTGTGGAGCACAAGAAGTGGTGGATAGGCACCACATCCTCGGGCTTGTACGCCCACATCGGGGTGACCCGAGATTGGAGGGACAGGACACGGCGGTGGAGCATGACGTTCACCACGTCCGCCAGCTTGAGGTCTTTCTTGTCTATCCAGAACTTGATCTTCTAGAGCAGCACCTTCACCTCCGCCTGATTCCCCCAGTCCATGCTCTTCCTCCTCCAGGACGCAAGCTTCTTCGGAGGTCCAACCGAGAACGCTGGGACCTCGGCCTGGCCAGCAGCAAGTGGCTCGGTGATATAAAACCACTCGCGCTGCCACTCCTTGATAGTCTATATGAAGGTGCCCTTGAACCAGCCTGCCTTCCGGTTCTTGCTAATCATCGCGACCCCGCACTCCGCGAGCTCGGAGGCGCTGGATCTCGGCTTGATGCCGAAGATCTTCAGCCACAATCCGAAGTGCGGCTCGATGCGGAGGAAGGCCTCGCAGACGGTGATGAAGGAGGCGAGGTGGAGAATGGAGTTCGGGGCCAGATGATGGAAATATAGCCCGTAAAAGAACATGATTCCACGCATGAAAGGGTGCAGCGGGAACACCAGACCTATGATGAAGTGGGGGACGAAGACGACCCTCTCCCCAGGATTGGGAGTGGGTACTCGCTGGTTCGGCTCCGGCACGTGAGTGCTGACCTCAGTGGGGATGTACCCCGCGCTGCGCAGCTCCAGGATGGTGCCCTCCGTGATGGAGGAGCTGGCCTAGTGCCCCGTGAGGGTGATGTAGGGTGAAACCCTAGATGACGATCTTTTCACACTTGGAGGGGAAAAGGGCAAATTGAGAGAGAAACACAAGAACAAAACACTCAATCAACTAGATCCAATCACATATGCACTAGATCCACATACACATAAGAGAGATACAAGATCCAAAGTCAACACAAGAGGATACAAAGGTAACTAGTTCATCCCAATCCTTGGAGGAGTTGAGGTCTTGATGATCCTATGATGGGGATCCTTCCCTAGATGGGGTCTTGATATCCACTAGGGGATCTTCTCCTAGGAGGTCTTGGTCTCCATGGGAGAGGGGAGGTAGATGAGCAAAGATCTCTCTAAATCATGTCATATACTTTGCTAACCCTAGCTAGGAGGAGGTAGGGGAGTATTTATAGTAGTCCACGAGGTAGGAGGGGAGAGGAGCGGGATTACATGGCATGATGGCCGAAACATGCTGGCAGGGGCCGGATGTCCGGCCGTCGGGCCGGATGTCCGACGGTTCATAGGGGTGCCGGATGTCCGGCCAGGCGTCTAGCTGGCTCGGTTGCATTCTGGACAGGAGGGCCGGATTTCCGGCAGGGGGCCGGATGTCCGGCAGAGGGGCCGGATGTCCGGGGCCTGGGCTTGGCAGCTGTTGTTCTGGTGATGTTGGCGACGTCTCCACGGGCCGGATGTCCGGGCGCTAGGCCGGATGTCCGGCTGCTGATGTAAAGCAGCACTTCCTCTTCTCGATCTCCTTCATCCATGTACTTGGGGACTTGTCCGTTGTTCCAGGCTTCTCCGAGAGGGTCTTCTTGATACCTAAGCACACATAGCATTCTGGAATGAGGTAGTAGCCATGTCTCACGTGGATCATACGGAATGTCGTTAAGGAGAGATGTCACCTCGGTCTCGATAGCTCTTGCACGTGCTCGTGTCATTGGTCCTCTTGGTGCTTGGGGAGACGGAGGTGGGTCCATGGGGATGACCGTAGGATGCTCCGCATCATCTCCCCCCTTGGGAAAGATCCGTCCTCGGATCATAATCCACATCACCATGGAAGGGAGATAATTCCTTGACGTTGAAGATGTCGCTCACATTGTACTTGTCGCGAGGGATGTCGATCTTGTAGGCATTGTTGTTGTAGCGTGCTAGTACCTTGAATGGTCCATCGGCTCTAGGAAGTAGTTTGGACTTGCGCTTGTTGGGGAAGCAGTCTTTGCGAAGGTGTAGCCACACAAGATCTCCGGGGTTGAACACCATGGGGTGCTTGTTGATGTTGACCTTGGTCGCGGGTCGTTGTACTTGGCGCTCAATCGTGTGCCGTGTATCTTCATGCATCTTCTTGAGGTAGCTCGCTCGTGCACTTGCGTCCATGTTGATGCACTCTTGTAGTGGTTGCGGTAGAATGTCTAATGGAGACAACGGGTTGAAGCCGTAGATGACCTCGAAGGGTGTAACACCCCAAGAGTGCTCCTTCCATATTTGTACTCTCCATCATTGCAATATATGGATTTGTCATGATGATCTTGATGGATGGGCTTCTTCTCATGTTGTGTTTTTGTCTTTCTTTTCATTTTATATTTTATATCCATGCCTTTTATTTGTCATGTGCTTGCATCATCTTTTTCATTCATGTTGTTCATGAGCATTGCACCCATTGTTATTGTTATGTTCATCATGTATGCATTGTTTGTGTGGTCATCCCCCCATTTTTCTCACCCATGCACACCATCCCCCCCTTCTTCTCCATTCCAATATTATTCATCATGCAATATTTTTGTACCAAATTAATGTTCACCATATTCCTAAATTCTCCAGTCTATGTCCTAAACCTCTCTACCAAATTTCATCATTTTTGGAATTGATTTGGTTGGGTTCAAAAATGGTGCAAGTTTGAATTTAATTCAAACTTGAATTATTTTTCTGCCTCTAAAAATGTCCAAACCATTTTATTCAAATACTACATAATTTCTGGACTCCAGGGATATTTTTATATCTATCTCACCCTTCCCCAAACCCCCTGTGCTTTTCTTCTTTTATTCCTGCTTGAGGAAATAGAAAAGGAAAGAAGGGAGAGCAGCCCAGCAGCACCAGCGCGCAGCCCAGCAGCAGCAATAGAGCGGCCCAGCAGCTCGCCAGCCCAGCCTGCCCCGCGCGCCTGCCTTTTCTTTTCTCACCGCAGCATGCCCGCACCCCTCGCTCGTTCCCCGCCACGTGGCCGAGCTGGCCCCGCTTGCCAGCGACGGGCTACAGGCCACCCGCGCCCTGCTTTTCGTCAAGCTCTCGCCTCGCCATGGGGACCCCGAGCCCGAGAGCGCACGCGAGCTCCATTCCGTCACCCTAGCCCCCCTTATAAACCCTCTCCGTGTCCCAGCCCCCTCTAGGGTTCCTCTCCTCCACTCGCCGCCGCCGCTTGGAAAGAGAAACCACCAGATCCGCCGCCTCCATCGTGTCCTGTACGCATCTGAGCGCGTGGCCATTGTGCCGACGTGACCCCCGACCTCCTTCGCCTCGCCAAGCGTGTCCCACTTCTTCCTCGACGTCGACTACTTCCACTCCGTCCTCTTCAGCCCGCGGGACGCCAAGTTCGACGCCGTCCCCGTCGTCTTCTCCGCTTCGGTCGCCGTCCGTCTCCGGTCATTTTCGCCGCTGCCCGACTTCCCCGAGCCCGAACAACTCCACTACCGTGTTCGTCGTGAGAAGCCGCGCCTCCCCATGACCTTTTCTCCGTAGTTTGCGCGTTGTAGCTCCGTTTTCCACCGCGGACCCGAGAGCTCCGCCGCGGGACCTCGTCGCCGGTGAGTCTTCCGTGCTCTTCTCGTTGCATGCGTAGGTCCTGTAGATGCGCGTCGTCTCGTAGGTTCGATTCCGCGACTCCGCCGTCCGTTTGGTCACCGGAGTTCGCTCCGGCAGTGCCGCCACCGCGTCGGCCTCGTCGCCGGCCGGGGCCTCCCCTGTTTCCTCTGTTTCTCACACACGCGCGCACTAGCACCGTTAGATCCGGCCTCGACGGCGTGGATTAGAAGGCCCGTACCGATTCGCCTCTCTGTCGCGTCCTCGTCTGGCTCGCTGACCAGCAGGACCCGCTCCTCGGCGCAGAGTCGAGTTAAGTGGAGAGCGCCTCCTCTCTTATCGAGCGCACACCAGCTAGCCCAGTGGTTCTGTTCACCGTTTAGTACACGCGCGTCGCGGGTTCGAATCCCGGCCGATGCAGGGGGTTTTCCCCAAATTGTTTTGCCACTGACCAGTGGGTCCTCGTGGGACCCACCTGTCATTCACACACGCACACCCCCCCTCTTTTCATTATTTATTTTATTTCAATCTATTTCGACATTCCATTTCTGGTAAGTGCCCATCTTCCACTTCGGGAATGTCCAGATTTGGCGCTTTCCAGATCCGGCTAGTTTCCAGATCTGGCCGCTTCCATTTCGGGCATATGCCAAATCTGGCATATAACTTATTTAGATTTCTGTCCTAAGTGTATATGTGGCATTTTGAGCATTTTTCATGTAGGAACATATGAGTGTAATATATGATTTTGGGTTAGAAAAATCCAACTAATCCATTGGTGGCATTAGATTTATCTTTTGAGCAAGTTTGCATGCATGTCATTTTTGCATAAGGTGCCATTTTGTCATTTTTGTGTGAATTAATGCAATTGTCATATGAGCATCTTGTCAACATGAGTTTGGAGCATTTTCATGCCATCTTACTGCCAGTATTTGTTTCATGCCATGATATGCCATGATAGGAGTGCAACAAGCTTGCAAACATGCGTAGTCATTGTTACTGTTTTGCACTTGTTAAATTTCTGCTAAACTTGCCATGTTGCTTTGATGCTACCATCTAATCCAGAGCTTTTCTGAGCATGATCAGTAAACATGTTTTGTTCTATGATGCCAGTACATTCATGCCATGCTCGTTGATGCCATGTTAAACTCCTGTAGCATATGTAAACGTTGCTCTAAACATGCCTAATCAATGTAGCAGTTTTCCTGTTAACATTATGTTGCCATGTTGTGAGCTCATTTCTGGTGAATCCATGCTTCATATGATTTCGTACCAATGTATGAAATGTTCTATGCCATGTGTACTGTAGCTTCATACCAATTTCTTGCATTTTAGAGTACTGTAGCTTGCTGTTATGATGTGCATAAGATGACATGTTGCTATTAATTTCAGTTTTGCATTGCATATTGTGTTGCTCACCATTTGAGTTTCGTGCGCCCGTTCCTCGTGATCTTTATATCGTTTTCTATAGAAATCATCCATTCTTTCCAGTGGCATACTTGGGTTGCCAAGATTTTGCCCATATCCATCTTTGCTTCACCGTTCACGTCTCGTTGTCATTTCTATCGTCCCGGTAGCACCGATGCTTCATTTATGTCATGCTCAATATTTCACCATGCCATTTCATGCATCATTTTGCTTGTGCATATATGCCATGATTGTTTGTTTATTTCGATGCTTGTTCTTTCTTTTTGGGTAGTTCCGGGAGACGAGTCCGAGTTCGAGGAACCGGTTGAGAACGTGTACGAGGAGCAGTCTTACTATCCTACCGAAGAGACTTCAGGCAAGATGATCATTACCCTTGATAACACTACTATCTTTGCTTGCTAGTTGTCTCGTTGCTTTCGCTATGTCACGCTTCCCACCACATACATGTCAGCCTCTCATATGCCATGATACAACCTCTAACCACCCTACCCAGCAAACCATTGTTTGGCTATGTTACCACTTTGCTCAGCCCCTCTTATAGCGTTGCTAGTTGCAGGTGCAGTGCAGGTTGTTCCATGTTGGGACATGGATATGTTGGGATATCACAATATCTCTTATTTAATTAATGCATCTATATACTTGGTCGTGTGTGGAAGGCTCGGCCTTTTGCCTAGTGTTTTGTTCCACTCATGCCGCCCTAGTTTCCGTAATACCGGTGTTATGTTCCTTGATGAGTGCTTCTAACACATGTGGGGCATATGGGAACCCCCCTGTCCATTCGTTTTAGGCTAAAACTTCTCCAGCAAGGCCCAACATTGGTTTTAACATTTGCCAACATGAACCTAATAATTAATTGCATAGAGGGTCGCCACCTCGGGGACTCTTTTAATTCCAACATAACTCGGGCCAGCGGCAAAACACAACCGTTGGTCCACCTACCTAGCAGTCGGCAGAGCCGCCTCGGGGCAACTCGGGTTCTTTTGGCTACCGTCCACTTAGCATAGACGGATGATGCCCGTAGACAGAGTGCGCGCGGCTCTAGACACGGATCTGGCTCACCGGGAGGTCTTGCTGATTTAGTTTTACCTGTTACGAGTGGCTTGTCCACCGGAATTCCTTATCGTAAGCATCGTGTTATCATGGTGTGAGGATGTTCCATCGGATGCGTGTGGTAATTTATAATGGACTACTTGGAGCACCCCTGCAGGGTTAAATCTTTCGCGAAGCCATGCCCGCGGTTATGTGGCGACTTGGAAATTCATAACCTCCGGTTGTAGAGAACTTGACACTAATTCTAATAAAATATACCAACTGAGTGCGTAACCGTGATGGTCTCTTTTCGAGTAAGTTCAGGAAGAGAACACGGTGGGGTTATGTTTGAACCGTAAGTAGGTGTTCAGGATCACTTCTTGATCATATTAAACTTGCGACCGTTATGCGTAGTATGCTCATCTTTATTCTTGTACTCATAAGTTAGCCACTTAAACATGCTTAGTGCTTGCAGCAACCTCACCACATTACCACTTCCATTCCCATAAGCTTAAATAGTGTTGTTACCTTGGGTGATGAGATTGCTAAGTCCCTGTGGCTCACAGATTCCTACAAAACTCCAGTTGCAGGTACACTTGAGTCAGACACAGGTGAGCCCGAGATGCTCCACTGGGAGTACGATGATGAATGTGGGCGTATGTACGTCACGATGCCAGACGATCAGTAGTGGGCCCTAGTCGGTCGATCCGGGGATAATAGCAGGGTGGTGTTTTCTCGTTTGATTTCATCCGTAGTCGGACTCTGTCTTTCTGTTGGATGACTGTATGATGATTATGATATATTTATGCTGTAGCATGTGGCGAGTGTAAGCCTTTATCTAGTATTCTCCCTATTCACTTGGTTGTATGTATTTGAGTATCACCTTGCTATGCGTCGCAAAATGAGGTTCTGTCACGATCTTGAGTTCACCACGAGATTGCGATAGAGCTTCATATTGGGCGTTACAAGTTGGTAATCAGAGCCATACCGACTATAGGAGCCCCTTGATTGATCGAACCGTTGACGAGTCTAGAAGAAAACTATTTTGAGTCTTAGTTATATATCGGAGAGTAGGAATTCTTTTTACTCCTTATCCCCTTCGTCGCTCTGGTGAGGAATTGTGGCGTAGGTGTTTTATTCTACTACCTCTTCTCACTCAAATTTTTTTTAGGATCACGTGGGTATTGTTGGAATGGTTGCGATATCGGTGTGACGTGACTCTGTTCTTGGTGCCTCCCGACCGTATGGATTCGACCCGGGGAGTTGAGCTCCAAGGGGTTTTTGTCACACTCGCTATCATTTCGGTTCCGGAATACCAGAGGACGCCGACATCGAAATGCTTCTATACTTTTTGTGGTGGCAAATAGTGCCGTGACTTTTCCCCAGTACTGGTGGAGATAGCGCGGATGATCCACCATGGATAGTATCGTTGTGTTTTCGAAGGTCTGAGGTAGACGAATTTGCGAAGTTTCTCGGTCGTGTGTTGAAGGTTGCGGATGCGGTTGCAGCTGATTAGGTTGTTGTTTGATGAGTAGGTTCCTGGATCCGCAACCTGATCTCATAACCAAGAAGTTTAGGAAGTTCCTAGGGGAATTCAAGTATTACCTAGGATATCTTTCCAACAAACACATGATACGATATGGGGTCTATCACATGTTTGTTTCCATCTTCGTTACCTTGTGCATTGTTCTAACATTCTTTCCAAGTGGCTTCTCAATCTGTGGTGTATCATCTATCTTTCGGAATGCATTCGTTCATATCTATTCGGATGCTTGCTTGTGAAGAATTCTGTTGCAATATCTATCCGTTGATTCAGCTTTTTAATTATCTCATTGAAGATTCTAACGGTTGTTTCCATCTTTAGGATGGCTCCCGCAACCCGTTCGAATTCGACCCGTGATGATGGGGAGCAGTCAGAACCTCCACCTCCGCCTCCACCTCCGCCTCCGGAGGCATGGCAAGCTTTGATGGCGGCAACCAATGCCAATACTTAGATGCTGCTTCAGTTTATGCAAGAGCGGAATCAAGGGTATCAAGGCAGTCAAGGCCAAGGCAACTTCAACAATCAACCTCAATATGCAACTCTCAGCCAGTTTCTCAGCAACCAGCCCAAGTCCTTCAGTTCATGCACTCAGCCTCTCGATGCTGACGATTGGTTGTTGGATATCAACAAACACTTTGAGTGCAGCAATGTCAGACCTGAGGACTATGTCAAGTTCGCTTCTTTCCAGCTCAAGGATTAGGCAGCCGAGTGGTGACAGCAGTACAAAGATTCCAGGGGTGGTCGAGTCATCACTTGGACCGATTTCTGTCGTGATTTCAGAGCTCATCACATTCCGTCAAGTGTGTTCGAGGAGATGCGTGAGAAATTCAGAAATCTCAAGCAGGGAAGCATGTCTGTCTATCAGTATAACACTGAGTTCCAGAATCTCGCTCGTTATGCCAAGCAAGACATTTCATATGACAAGAGCAAGATCTACCAGTTCAGGGGTGGTCTCAGAGAGGACCTACAGCTTGCTCTCATCCTAGTCGATCCGCCTGAGTTTGATCAGTTCTATAACATGGCACTCAAGCAAGAATTAGCTCAGATCAAGTTTGATGCTTCTAAGAAGAGAATCAGAGATGCAGTTCACTCTTCTTCCTCGTCTCAAGTGGTTGCCAAGCAGCAGAAGTTCTGGTTACCTCCTCCTCCTCAGTTTCGTCCTCAGCATCAACAGAAGCAGTTTGGTGGTCGTGGTTCTTCCCACCCGCCCAACCCAGTGTTCCAGCAGAGATCTCAGGCTCCAAGGGCAGTTGTTCCTCCTCCTCGTCCGCTCTCGGAGGTGACTTGTCACAAGTGTGGGTTGAAAGGACACTATGCCAACAAGTGCACTCAGAAGCGCCTTCCACCTCCTCCTCCCGGCAGGCCTCCAAGCAATGCTATTGTCAAGCACAATCCCAAGTCTACAAGAGTGAACATGGTGAATTCAGCTCAAGCAGAGGAGTCTTCTGAAGTGATCATGGGTAATCTCTCAGTCAACTCCTTTCCGGCTAAAGTTTTGTTTGATACTGGTGCATCGCATTCATTCATTTCAAGACCTTTTTATGAGAAGCACAATTTTATGCCTGAACTGTTATCCAAGCCTATGTCGATTGTTTCTCCGGGGAAGATTATGAATTCTCGTTTGATAGTTCCTAATGTCGGTATCAAGATGGGCAACTATTCTTTTCTGGTAGATCCAATTGTTCTTGGGAATTCTGATATTGATCTTATCCTCGGCATGAATTGGCTTTCTAAGCACAAGGCTTCTCTTGATTGTGCGGCCAAAGAAGTTAAATTGACTCATCCTTCTGAAGAAGTCATTATCTTTGCTGCTCGTGATGATACCATTCGGTTATTCTCTCTCAACGAGAAAGGCGAGATTAATGCCATATCTCAAATTCCAGTGGTATGTGAATATGAGGATGTTTTTCCAGAAGAGTTGCCAGGAATGCCTCCTCACCGGCCTGTTGAGTTTGTCATTGAGCTCGAGCCCGGCACAAAACCCGTATGCAAACGTCCCTACAAGCTTGGGCCAGAAGAGCTGAAAGAATTGAAGAGACAGCTCGATGAACAAGAGCGTCTGGGTCTGATCAGACCGAGTTCATCTCCTTGGGGTTGTGGAGTTCTCTTTGTCAAGAAGAAAGATGGCACGGAAAGACTTTGCGTTGACTACCGGCCATTGAATAAGAAGGCAATCAAGAATAAATATCCACTTCCCAATATCAATGAATTGTTCGAGCAACTCAAAGGTGCAAAGGTGTTCTCAAAGCTCGATCTTCGGATGGGGTATCACCAAATCCGTATTCGTGAAGAAGACATTCCCAAAACAGCTTTCAGGACGAGCTTTGGTTCTTATGAATACACAGTCATGTCCTTCGGCCTTGCAAATGCACCTCCTACTTTCTCTCGTGTGATGAACTGGGTGTTCAATCCTTACACCAACGAGTTCGTTCTTGTCTATCTCGATGACATCCTGGTTTTCTCCAAGACTAAAGAGGATCATGCAAAGCATTTGCGCTTGGTACTTGATAAGCTCAGGGAGCATCAGTTCTATGCAAAGTTCTCTAAGTGTGAATTCTGGCTTGATGAAGTTCTTTACCTCGGTCACATTATCTCTGCCAAGGGCATCTCGGTAAATCCTGAAAAGGTTGAAGCCATTGTTAACTGGCAGCCTCCTCAAAATGTCAAGCAACTTCGAAGCTTTCTCGGGCTTGCAAGTTATTGCAGAAGATTCGTGGAGAACTTCTCCAAGATTGCAAAGCCTCTGTCTAACCTTCTCCAGAAGAATGTCAAATATTCTTGGACTCCTGAGTGTGATGTTGCGTTCAATACACTCAAAGAGAAGCTTGTAACTGCTCCAGTTCTCACTCCTCCAGATGAATCCAAGCCTTACCAAGTCTTCTGTGATGCTTCTCTGCAAGGTCTCGGTGGAGTACTAATGCAAGAGAAGAAAGTGGTGGCGTATACCTCTTGGCAGTTGAAGCCGAACGAGAGGAACTATCCTACTCATGACTTGGAGTTGGCAGCAGTCGTGCATGCCTTGATCACATGGAGACATCTCTTGTTGGGCAGGCAGGTGGACATTTTCACCGATCACAAGAGCCTCAAGTATATTTTCACTCAGCCCAACCTTAATCTCCGCCAGACCCGATGGGTGGAGATGATTCAAGAGTACAACCCGAGCATTGAATACACTCCAGGCAAGGCTAATGTTATCGCGGATGCTTTGAGCAGAAAAGCGTATTGCAACAGCCTAATTCTCAAGCCGTTCCAGCCTGATCTTTGTGAGGCTTTCAGAAAACTCAATCTCCAAGTTGTTCCGCAAGGATTTCTTGCAAACCTCCAGATCACTCCCACATTGGAGGATTAGATTCGTGAAGCTCAGCTCTTAGATGCCATGGTGAAGAAGGTGAAACTCGGCATTGCAAAGAGTCTTCCCAAATACAAGTGCTATCGAGTGGATGACAGGGATGCCTTGTTCTTTGAGGACAGGCTAGTTGTGCCAAAAGGGGATCTCAGGAAGGTCATAATGAACGAAGCACACAATTCTCTCTTGTCTATCCATCCAGGCAGCTCCAAGGTGTACCATGATCTCAAGTCAACTTACTGGTGGACTCGTATGAAACGCGAGATTGCTCAGTTCGTAAACGAGTGCGATGTGTGCCGTAGAGTGAAGGCGGAACATCAGCGTCCAGCAGGACTTCTTCAGCCTCTACCCATTCCAGAGTGGAAATTCGATCACATTGAGATGGACTTTGTCACCGGTTTTCCCAAGTCCAAGAGAGGGAATGATGCCATCTTTGTGGTCATTGACAAGCTCACTAAAGTCGCTCACTTCCTTCCAGTCAAGGAGTCTATCACTGCAGCACAGTTGGCAGAGCTGTACACTTCCAGAGTGGTCTCCTTGCACGGTGTTCCTCAGTTGATATCCACAGATCGTGGAAGCATCTTCACTTCCAGATTCTGGGATTCCTTCCAGTAGGCCATGGGCACAAAGATTCGCTTCAGCATAGCTTTTCATCCTCAGACTAGTGGCCAAGTCGAGAGAGTCAATCAAATTCTTGAGGATATGCTGAGAGCGTGTGTCATCTCCTTCGGCATGAAGTGGGAAGATTGCCTCCCTTTTGCCGAGTTCTCCTACAACAATAGTTTCCAAGCAAGCTCGGGCAAAGCACCATTCGAAATTCTCTATGGCAGAAAGTGCCGTACTCCTCTCAACTGGTCCGCAACCGGTGAACGCCAACTTCTTGGCAATGATATGATTTCTGAAGCTGAAGAGATGTGTCGTGTCATCCGTGAAAATCTGAAAGCAGCGCAATCGCGCCAGAAGAGCTACTATGATAGTAAGCACCGTGACTTGGCTTTCGAGATTGGAGACCATGTCTATCTCCGTGTTTCTCCTATGAAAGGCACCCAAAGATTCGGTATCAAAGGAAAGCTTGCTCCTAGATACGTGGGCCCTTTCAAGATAATTGGCAAAAGAGGCGATCTAGCCTACCAACTCGAGTTACCTTCCAACTTCTCAAATGTGCACGATGTGTTTCACGTGTCACAACTTCGCAAGTGCTTCAAGGCTCCTGAACGCACCATTGACTTCCAAGACATTGAGCTCCAAGATGATTTGTCTTACCGTGAGCATCCCATTGCCATTCTCGACGAAACTGAGCGCAAGACCCGCAACAAGTCAATCAAGTTCCTGAAAGTGAAGTGGTCTCATCATTCTGATCCAGAAGCCACATGGGAGCGCGAGGACCACCTCCGTTCCGAATATCTGGAGTTCTTTCGTTCCTAGATCTCGGGACGAGATCCTCTTGTAGTAGGGGAGAGTTGTAACACCCCAAGAGTGCTCCTTCCATATTTGTACTCTCCATCATTGCAATATATGGATTTGTCATGATGATCTTGATGGATGGGCTTCTTCTCATGTTGTGTTTTTGTCTTTCTTTTCATTTTGCATTTTATCTTCATGCCTTTTATTTGTCATGTGCTTGCATCATCTTTTTCATTCATGTTGTTCATGAGCATTGCACCCATTGTTATTGTTATGTTCATCATGTATGCATTGTTTGTGTGGTCATCCCCCCATTTTTCTCACCCATGCACACCATCTCCCCCTTCTTCTCCATTCCAATATTATTCATCATGCAATATTTCTGTCCCAAATTAATGTTCACCATATTCCTAAATTCTCTAGTCTATGTCCTAAACCTCTCTGCCAAATTTCATAATTTTTGGACTTGATTTGGTTGGGTTCAAAAATAGTGCAAGTTTGAATTTAATTCAAACTTGAATTATTTTTCTGCCTCTAAAAATGTCCAAACCATTTTATTCAAATACTACATAATTTCTGGACTCCAGGGATATTTTTATATCTATCTCACCCTTCCCCAAACCCCCTGTGCTTTTCTTATTTTATTCCTGCTTGAGGAAATAGAAAAGGAAAGAAGGGAGAGCAGCCCAGCAGCACCAGCGCGCAGCCCAGCAGCAGCAATAGAGCGGCCCAGCAGCTCGCCAGCCCAGCCTGCCCCGCGCGCCTGCCTTTTCTTTTCTCACCGCAGCGCGCCCGCACCCCTCGCTCGTTCCCCGCCACGTGGCCGAGCTGGCCCCGCCTGCCAGCGACGGGCTACAGGCCACCCGCGCCCTGCTTTTCGTCAAGCTCTCACCTCGCCATGGGGACCCCGAGCCCGAGAGTGCACGCGAGCTCCGTTCCGTCGCCCTAGCCCCCCTTATAAACCCTCTCCGTGTCCCAGCCCCCTCTAGGATTCCTCTCCTCCACTCGCCGCGGCCGCTTGGCAAGAGAAATCACCAGATCCGCTGCCTCCATCGTGTCCCGTACGCATCTGAGCGCGTGGCCATAGCGCCGCAGTGACCACCGACCTCCTCCGCCTCGCCAAGCGTGTCCCACTTCTTCCCCGATGTCGACTACTTCCACTCCGTCCTCTTCAGCCCGCGGGACGCCAAGTTCGACGCCGTCCCCGTCGTCTTCTCCGCTTCGGCCGCCATCTGTCTTCGGTCTTTTTCGCCGCCGCCCGACTTCCCCGAGCCCGAACGACTCCACCATCGTGTTCGTGGTGAGTAGCCGCGCCTCCCCATGCCCTTTTCTCCGTAGTTTGCGCGTTGTAGCTCCGTTTTCCACCGCGGACCCGAGAGCTCCGCCGCGGGACCTCGTTGCCATCGAGTCTTCCGTGCTCTTCTCGTTGCATGCGTAGGTCCTATAGATGCGCGTCGTCTCGTAGGTTCGATTCCGCGACTCCGCCGTCCGTTTGGTCACCGGAGTTCGCTCCGGCAGTGCCGCCACCGCGTCGGCCTCGTCGCCGGCCGGGGCCTCCCCTGTTTCCTCTGTTTCTCACACACGCGCGCACTAGCACCGTTAGATCCGGCCTCGACGGCGTGTATTAGAAGGCCCGTACCGATTCGCCTCTCTGTCGCGTCCTCGTCTGGCTCGCTGACCAGCGGGACCCGCTCCTCGGCGCAGAGTCGAGTTAAGTGGAGAGCGCCTCCTGTCTTATCGAGCGCACACCAGCTAGCCCAGTGGTTCTGTTCGCCGTTTAGTACACGCGCGTCGCGGGTTCGAATCCCGGCCGATGCAGGGGGTTTTCCCCAAATTGTTTTGCCACTGACCAGTGGGTCCTCGTGGGACCCACCTGTCATTCACACACGCACACACCCCCCCTCTTTTCATTATTTATTTTATTTCAATCTATTTCGAAATTCCATTTCTGGTAAGTGCCCATCTTCCACTTCGGGCAATGTCCAGATTTGGCGCTTTCCAGATCCGGCAAGTTTCCAGATCTGGTCGCTTCCTTTTCGGGCATATGCCAAATCTAGCATATAACTTATTTAGATTTCTGTCCTAAGTGTATATGTGGCATTTTGAGCATTTTTCATGTAGGAACATATGAGTGTAATATATGATTTTGGGGTAGAAAAATCCAACTAATCCATTGGTGGTATTAGATTTATCTTTTGAGCAAGTTTGCATGCATGTCATTTTTTGCATAAGGTGCCATTTTGTCATTTTTGGGTGAATTAATGCAATTGTCATATGAGCATCTTGTCAACATGAGTTTGGAGCATTTTCATGCCATCTTACTGCCAGTATTTGTTTCATGCCATGATATGCCATGATAGGAGTGCAACAAGCTTGCAAACATGCTTAGTCATTGTTACTGTTTTGCACTTGTTAAATTTCTGCTAAACTTGCCATGTTGCTTTGATGCTACCATCTAATCCAGAGCTTTTCTGAGCATGATCAGTAAACATGTTTTGTTCTATGATGCCAGTACATTCATGCCATGCTCGTTGATGCCATGTTAAACTCCTGTAGCATATGTAAACGTTGCTCTAAACATGCCTAATCAATGTAGCAGTTTTCCTGTTAACATTATGTTGCCATGTTGTGAGCTCATTTCTGGTGAATCCATGCTTCATATGATTTCGTACCAATGTATGAAATGTTCTATGCCATGTGTACTGTAGATTCATACCAATTTCTTGCATTTTAGAGTACTGTAGCTTGCTGTTATGATGTGCATAAGATGCCATGTTGCTGTTAATTTCAGTTTTGCATTGCATATTGTGTTGCTCACCATTTGAGTTTCGTGCGCCCGTTCCTCGTGATCTTTATATCGTTTTCCATCGAAATCATCCATTCTTTCCAGTGGCATACTTGGGTTGCCAAGATTTTGCCCATATCCATCTTTGCTTCACCGTTCACGTCTCGTTGTCATTTCTATCGTCCCGGTAGCACCGATGCTTCATTTATGTCATGCTCAATATTTCACCATGCCATTTCATGCATCATTTTGCTTGTGCATATATGCCATGATTGTTTGTTTATTTCGATGCTTGTTCTTTCTTTTTGGGTAGTTCCGGGAGACGAGTCCGAGTTCGAGGAACCGGTTGAGAACGTGTACGAGGAGCAGTCTTACTATCCTACCGAAGAGACTTCAGGCAAGATGATCATTACCCTTGATAACACTATTATCTTTGCTTGATAGTTGTCTCGTTGCTTTCGCTATGTCACGCTTCCCACCACATACATGTCAGCCTCTCATATGCCATGATACAACCTCTAACCACCCTACCCAGCAAACCATTGTTTGGCTATGTTACCGCTTTGCTCAGCCCCTCTTATAGCGTTGCTAGTTGCAGGTGCAGTGCAGGTTGTTCCATGTTGGGACATGGATATGTTGGGATATCACAATATCTCTTATTTAATTAATGCATCTATATACTTGGTCGTGTGTGGAAGGCTCGGCCTTTTGCCTAGTGTTTTGTTCCACTCATGCCGCCCTAGTTTCCGTAATACCGGTGTTATGTTCCTTGATGAGCGCTTCTAACACATGTGGGGCATATGGGAACCCCCCTGTCCATTTGTTTTAGGCTAAAACTTCTCCAGCAAGGCCCAACATTGGTTTTAACATTTGCCAACATGAACCTAATAATTAATTGCATAGAGGGTCGCCACCTCGGGGACTCTTTTAATTCCAACATAACTCGGGCCAGCGGCAAAACACAACCGTTGGTCCACCTACCTAGCAGTCGGCGGAGCCGCCTCGGGGCAACTCGGGTTCTTTTGGCTACCGTCCACTTAGCATAGACGGATGATGCCCGTAGACAGAGTGCGCGCGGCTCTAGACACGGATCTGGCTCACCGGGAGGTCTTGCTGGTTTAGTTTTACCTGTTACGAGTGGCTTGTCCACCGGAATTCCTTATCGTAAGCATCGTGTTATCATGGTGTGAGGATGTTCCATCGGATGCGTGTGGTAATTTATAATGGACTACTTGGAGCACCCCTGCAGGGTTAAATCTTTCGCGAAGCCGTGCCCGCGGTTATGTGGCGACTTGGAAATTCATAACCTCCGGTTGTAGAGAACTTGACACTAATTCTAATAAAATATACCAACTGAGTGCGTAACCGTGATGGTCTCTTTTCGAGTAAGTTCGGGAAGAGAACACGGTGGGGTTATGTTTGAACCGTAAGTAGGTGTTCAGGATCACTTCTTGATCATATTAAACTTGCGACCGTTATGCGTAGTATGCTCATCTTTATTCTTGTACACATAAGTTAGCCACTTAAACATGCTTAGTGCTTGCAGCAACCTCACCACATTACCACTTCCATTCCCATAAGCTTAAATAGTGTTGTTACCTTGGGTGATGAGATTGCTGAGTCCCTGTGGCTCACAGATTCCTACAAAACTCCAGTTGCAGGTACACTTGAGTCAGACACAGGTGAGCCCGAGATGCTCCACTGGGAGTACGATGATGAACGTGTTGGGGAATGGAGCATGAATTTCAAAAAATTTCCTACGCTCACGCAAGATCTATCCATGGAGATGCATCACTATGAGAGGGGAGAGTGTGTCTACATACCCTCGTAGACCGTTAGCAGAAGCGTCTCACAACGCGGTTGATGTAGTCGAACAATCCTTCGAGCTCCACCGATCGAGTACCGAACGTACGGCACCTCCGAGTTCTACACACGTGCAGCTCGATGACGTTCCTCGCCTTCTTGATCCAGCAAGACGTCGAGGTAGTAGATGAGTTCCGTCAGCACGACGGCGTGGCGACGGTGACGGTTAGGTGATTCCGGTAGGGCTTCGCCTAAGCTCTCCAAAAATATGACCGAGGTGGAAAACGGAGATCGGGGCACCGCACACGGCTATGGGACAATTGTTGTACTTTGGGGTGCCCCCTTGCCCCCATATATAAAGGATGAGAGGGAGGAGGCTGGCCCCCTAGGGGTGCGCCAAGTGTGGGGAGTCCTACTAGGACTCCTTAGTCCTAGTAGGATTCCACCTCCCATATGGAGTAGGAAAGGGGGAAGGGAGAGGGAAAGGAAAGAGGGGGCTGCGCCCCCTCCCCTAGTCCAATTCGGTTTGGGCAAGGGGGGGCGCGCGCCTCCTCACGTGGCCTGCCTCTCCTTTTCCCGTATGGCCCAATAAGGCCCATTACTTCTCCCGGTGTATTCCCGTAACTCCCCGGTACTCCGAAAAATACCCGAATCACTCGGAACCTTTCCGACGTCCGAATATAGCCTTCCAATATATGAATCTTTATCTCAACCGGGACTCCGAACAACATTCGGTCACCAATCACATAACTCATATAATACTATATCATCATCGAACCTTAAGTGTGCGGACCCTACGGGTTCGGGAATGATGTAGACATGACCGAGACGACTCTCTGGTCAATAACCAACAGCGGAACCTGGATGCTCATATTGGTTCCTACATATTCCACGAAGATCTTTATCGGTGAACCTCATATGACAACATACTTTGTTCCCTTTGTCCGGCGGTATGTTACTTGCCCGAGATTCGATCGTCGGTATCCAATACCTAGTTCAATCTCGTTACCGGCAAGTCTCTTTTCTCGTTCCGTAATACATCATCTTGTAACTAACTCTTTAGTCACGGTGCTTGCAAGGCTTCTGTGATGCTATATTACCGAGAGGGCCCAGAGATACCTCTCCGATAGTCGGAGTGACAAATCCCAATCTCGATCCATGCCAACTCAACAAACACTTTCGGAGATACCTGTAGTGCACCTTTATAATCACCCAGTTACGTTGTGACGTTTGATACACCCAAAGTATTCCTACGGTATCCGGGAGTTGCATGATCTCATGGTCAGAGGAACGTGTATTTGACATAGTGAAAGCAATAGCATTAAACTGAACGATCATATGCTATGCTGATGGTTGGGTCAAGTCCATCACATCATTCTCCTAATGATGTGATCCCGTTATCAAATGACAACTCATGTCCATGGTCAGGAAATCTTGACCATCTTTTGATCAACGAGCTAGTCTAGTAGAGGCTTACTAGGGACTCAGTATTTGTTTATCTATTCACACATGTATTAAGTTTCCGGTCAATACAATTCTAGCATGAATAATAAACCATTATCATGAACGGGGAAATATGAAAATAATAAACACTTTATTAATTGCCTCTAGGGCATATTTCCAACAGTCTCCCACTTGCACTAGAGTCAATTAATCTAGTTTACATCTCCATGTAATTAACATCCAATCAGTTCTTGAGCTGATCATGTTTAGCTTGTGTGAGAGGTTTTAGTCAACGGATCTGTGCAAATCTCTATGTCTTATGTAGATGCGGTCACCATACTCTGCTTTGGAGCTACTCCAAAATAACTACCCCACTTTATGTATCCAGTCAGAGACTCATAGTCTTCCGGATCGGTGTTTAAAGCTTGCATCGATGTAACCCCTTACGACGAACTCTTTATTACCTTTGTTTCCCGAGAAATTCTTCCTTAATCATCTTAAGGATATACTTTGACCGCTGTCCAGTGATCTACTCCTGGATCACTTTCGTACCTCTTTGCCAGACACATGGCAAGGCACACAGCATGGCATACTTTATAGAACCTATGGCCGAGGCATAGGGGATAACCTTCATCCTTTCTATTTCTTCTGCCATGGTCGAGATTTGAGTCTTACTCAATTTCACACCTTGCACCACAGTCAAGAACTCCTTCTTTGACTGATCCATTTTGAACTTTCTTCAAACTTGTCAAGGTATGTGCTTTGTGAAAGTCCAATGGGGCGTCTCAATCTATCTCTATAGATTTTAATGCCTAACATGTAAACAACCTTTACCTTGATCTTCAAGTCTTACTCCACTTCACACCAGCCAAGAACTTATTTCTTTTGACTTGATCCATTTTGAACTTCTTCAAAATCTTATCAAGATGTGTGAACTTTTATCAGGTGTCTTGATCTATCTTTACAGATCTCGATGCCCAATCCGTGGATAACTCAAAAACAGGTTTTTATTGAAAAACTCCTTTCAATTAATTCTTTATGCTTTCTAGAAATTCTACATCATTTCCAATCAACAATATGTCATCCACATATACTTATTAGAAATGTTATAGAGCTCCCACTCACTTTGTTGTAAATACAAGTTTCTCCATAAACTTGCATAAACCCAAACGCTTTGATCATTTCATCAAAGCGAGTATTCCAGCTCCGAGATGCTTGCACCAGTCCATAGATGGATCGCTGGAGCTTGCATACTTTGTTAGCACCTTTAGGATCGACAAAACCTTTCGGTTGCATCATATACAATTCTTCCTTAAGGAATCCATTAAGGAATGCCGTTTTGACGTCCATTTGCCAGATTTCATAATCATAAAATGCGGCAATTGCTAACATAATTCTGACAGACTTTAGCATCGCTATGGGTGAGAAAGTCTCATCGTAGTCAACTCCTTGAACTTGTCGATAGCCTTTAGCAACAAGTCGTGCTTTATAGCCGGTGACATTACCATCAGCGTCCGTCTTCTTCTTAAAGATCCATTTATTTTCAATAGCTCGCCGTTCATCGGGCAAGTCTACCAAAGTCCATACTTAGTTCTCATACATGGATCCAATCTCGGATTTCATGGCCTCAAGCCATTTGTCGGAATCCGGGCTCGCCATCGCTTCTTCATAGTTCGTAGGTTCACCGTTGTCTAACAACATGACCTCCAAGACAGGATTGCCGTACCAATCTGGTGCGGAGCGTGTCCTGGTTGACCTATGAGGTTCTGTAGCAACTTGATCCGAAGCTTCATGATCATCATCATCTACTTCCTCTCTGGTCTGTGTCGGTGTCACAGAAATTTCTTCCTGTGACGTACTACTATCCAGAGGAGGTACAATTACCTCATCAAGTTCTACTTTCCTCCCACTCACTTCTTTCGAGAGAAACTCCTTCTCTAGAAAGGATCCATTCTTTAGCAATGAATACTTTGCCTTCGGATCTGTGGTAGAAGGTGTACCCAACGGTCTCCTTTGGGTATCCTATGAAGACGCACTTATCCGCTTTGGGTTCGAGCTTATCTAGCTGAAGCCTTTTGACATAAGCATCGCATCCCCAAACTTTTAGAAACGACAGCTTAGGTTTCTTACCAAACCACAGTTCATACGGTGTCGTCTCAACGGATTTAGTCGGTGCCCTGTTTAAAGTGAATGCAGCTGTCTCTAATGCATAACCCCAAAACGATAGTGGCAAATCGGTAAGAGACATCATAGAACGCACCATATCCAATAGAGTACGATTACGACGTTCGGACACACCATTACGCTGTGGTGTTCCAGGTGGCGTGAACTGTGAAACAGTTTCACATTGTCTTAAGTATATGCCAAATTTGTAACTCAAATATTCTCTTCTTCGATCAAATCGTAAGAACTTTATTTTCTTGTTACAATGATTCTCTACTTCACTCTGAAATTCTTTGAACTTTTTCAAATGTTTCAGACTTATGCTTCATTAAGTAGACATAACCATATCTACTCAAATCATCTGTGAACGTGAGAATATAACGATATCCACCGCGCGCCTCAACACTCATCGGACCGCATACATCAGTATGTATTATTTTCAACAAGCCTGTTGCTCGCTCCATTGTTCCGGAGAACGGAGTCTTAGTCATCTTGCCCATGAGGCATGGTTCGCATGTCTCAAATGATTCATAATCAATTGATTCCAAAAGTCCATCTGCATGGAGTTTCTTCATGCGTTTAACACCAATATGACCTAAGCGGCAGTGCCACAAATATGTGGTACTATCATTATCATTTTTGCATCTTTTGGCATCTATGTTATGAACATGTGTATTACTATTATCGAGATTCAATAAACCATTAAGTGCATGATCATCAATGATATTATCCAAATAAATAGAATACCAATTATTCTCCGAAAATGAATAACCGTTTTGCAAATAACATTATCAGATATAATGCTCATGCTCAACGCAGGCACCAAATAACAATTATTTAGGTTTCCACTAATCCTGAAGGTAGAGAGAGCGTGCCGATGGTGATCACATCAACCTTGGAGACACTTCCAATGCACATCGTCACCTCGTTCTTAGCTAGCCCTCGCTTATTCCGAAGCTCCATGTTTCAAGTTGCAGGCAACTGAACCAGTATCAAAATACCCAGGTGCTCCTACGAGCACTAGTAAGGTACACATCAATAACATGTATATCAAATATCTTTGTTGACATTGCCAGTCTTATTATCTGCCAGTTACTTTGGGGAAGTTCCGCTCCCTGTGACATTTCCCTTTGCAATGGGAGCACTAACTCTCGGGTTTGGTTCAGCCTTGGGTTTCTTCGCGTGAGCGGCAACTGTTTTACCGTTCTTCTTGAAGTTCCCTTTTCTTTCCCTTGCCCTTCTTGAAACTAGTGGTCTTATTAACCATCAACACTTGATGCTCCCTTTTTTGATTTCTACATCCGCAGCTTGTAGCATCGCGAATAGCTTAAGGATCATCTATCCCTTGCATGTTTATAGTTCATCACGAAGATCTAGTAGCTTGGTGATAGTGACTAAAGAACTTTATCAATCACCACTTTTATTCGGAAGTCTAACTCCCACTTAATTCAAGTGATTGAAGTACTCAGACGTTCTGAGTACATGCTCACTATCGGAGCTGTTCTCCTCCATCTTGCAGCTATAGAACTTGTCGAAGGTGTCATACCTCTCGACCCGGGTGTGAGCTTGAAAAACAAACTTTCAGCTCTTGGAACATCTCATATGCTCCATGGTGCTCAAATCATGTTTGGAGCCCCGGTTCTAAGCCGCAAAGCATGGCGCACTAAACTATCGAGTAGTCATCTTTTCATAACATCTGCCAGATGTTCATAACGTCTTCAGACAAAGCCATAGGGGTTGCTCACCGAGCGGTGCATCAAAGACATAAGCCTTCTGTGCAGCAGTGAGGACAATCCTCAGAATACGGACCCAGTCCGCATAGTTGCTTCCATCAACTTTCAATTTAACTTTCTCTAGGAACGCATTAAAATACAGGGGAGCTACAGCGTGGTCTATCGATCTACAACATAAGACACTATTGACTATGTTCATGATAATTGAAGTTCAATTAATCAAATTACTTAAGAACTCCCACTTAGATTAACATCCCTCAAGTTGTCTAAGTGTAACATGATCCACATCAAACTAATCCACATCCGATCATCACGTGAGGTGGATCAGTTCATCAATGGTGAACATCTTTCATGTTGATCATATCTACTATATGACTCGTGTTCGACCTTTCGGTCTCTTGTGTTCCGAGGCCATATCTGTATATGCTAGGCTCGTCAAGTTTAACCCAAGTATTCTGCGTGTGTAAAACTGGCTTACACCCGTTGTATGCGAATGAAAGAATCCATCACACCCGATCATCACGCGGTGCTTAGAAGCGTCGAACCTTCGCAACGGTGCATACTAGGGGAGAACACTTATCTTGAAATTTAGTGAAGGGATCATCTTATAATGCTACCGTCGTCCTAAGCAAAATAAGATGCATTAAAGGATTAACATCACATGCAATTCAATATATATGTGACATGATATGGCCATCATCGTCTTGTGCTTTTGATCTCCATCAGCAAAGCACCGTCATGATCTCCATCGTCACCGGGTTGACACCTTGATCACCATCGTAGCGTCGTGACACCTTGATCTCCATCGTAGCGTCGTGGTCGTCTCGCCGACTATTGCTACTACTACTACTGCTAACTCATAGCGGTAAAGTAAAGCGATTACATAGCGTTGGCATTGCATACAATAAAGAGACAACCATAAGGCTCCTGTCGGTTGCCTGATAACTTACAAAACATGATCATCTCATACAACAACTTATATCACATCATGTCTTGACCATATCACATCACCAGCATACCCTGCAAAAACAAGTTAGACGTCCTCTACTTTGTTGTTGCAAGTTTTACGTGGCTGCTACGGGTTTGCAAGAACCGTTCTTACCTACGCAAAACCACAACGTGGTGTAGTGATTGCTTTTTGATCTTCTAAAAGAACCCTCTTCATTGAAACCGATTCAACTAAAGTGAGAGAGACAGACACCCGCCAGTCACCTTTATGGAACGAATGCACGTAGCGGTGAAACCTGTCTCGCGTCAGCGTACGCGTAATGTCGGTCCGGGCCGCTTCATCTCACAATACCGCCGAATCAAGTATCAACTAGTAACGGCAAGCAATATGTATACACCCACGCCCACAACTCTTTTGTGTTCTACTCGTGCAAATCACATCTACGCATAGACCTGGCTCATGATGCCACTGTTGGGGAACGGAGCATGAATTTCAAAAAATTTCCTACGCTCACGCAAGATCTATCCATGGAGATGCATCGCTACGAGAGGGGAGAGTGTGTCTACGTACCCTCGTAGACCGTTAGCGGAAGCGTCTCACAACGCGGTTGATGTAGTCGAACAATCCTTCGAGCTCCACCGATCGAGTACCGAACGTACGGCACCTCCGAGTTCTACACACGTGCAGCTCGGTGACGTTCCTCGCCTTCTTGATCCAGCAAGACGTCGAGGTAGTAGATGAGTTCCGTCAGCACGACGGCATGGCGACGGTGACGTTGAAGTGATTCCGGTAGGGCTTCGCCTAAGCTCTCCGAAAATATGACCGAGGTGGAAAACGGAGATCGGGGCACCCCACACGGCTATGGGACAATTGTTGTACTTTGGGATGCCCCCTTGCCCCCGTATATAAAGGATGAGAGGGAGGAGGCTGGCCCCCTAGGGGTGCGCCAAGTGTGGGGAGTCCTACTAGGACTCCTTAGTCCTAGTAGGATTCCACCTCCCATATGGAGTAGGAAAGGGGGAAGGGAGAGGGAAAGGAAAGAGGGGGCTGCGCCCCCTCCCCTAGTCCAATTCGGTTTGGGCAAGGGGGGGCGCACGCCTCCTCACGTGGCCTGCCTCTCCTTTTCCCGTATGGCCCAATAAGGCCCATTACTTCTCCCGGTGAATTCCCGTAACTCTCCGGTACTCCGAAAAATACCCGAATCACTCGGAACCTTTCCGACGTCCGAATATAGCCTTCCAATATATGAATCTTTACCTCTCGGACATTCCGAGACTCCTCGTCATGTCCGTGATCTCATCCGGGACTCCGAACAACATTCGGTCACTAATCACATAACTCATATAATACTATATCGTCATCGAACCTTAAGTGTGCGGACCCTACGGGTTCGGGAATGATGTAGACATGACCGAGACGACTCTCTGGTCAATAACCAACAGCGGAACCTGGATGCTCATATTGGTTCCTACATATTCCACGAAGATCTTTATCGGTGAACCTCATATGACAACATACTTTGTTCCCTTTGTCCGGCGGTATGTTACTTGCCTGAGATTCGATCGTCGGTATCCAATACCTAGTTCAATCTCGTTACCAGCAAGTCTCTTTTCTCATTCCGTAATACATCATCTTGTAACTAACTCTTTAGTCACGGTGCTTGCAAGGCTTCTGTGATGCTATATTACCGAGAGGGCCCAGAGATACCTCTCCGATAGTTGGAGTGACAAATCCCAATCTTGATCCATGCCAACTCAACAAACACTTTCGGAGATACCTGTAGTGCACCTTTATAATCACCCAGTTACGTTGTGACGTTTGATACACCCAAAGTATTCCTACGGTATCCAGGAGTTGCATGATCTCATGGTCAGAGGAACGTGTATTTGACATAGGGAAAGCAATAGCATTAAACTGAACGATCATATGCTATGCTGACGGTTGGGTCAAGTCCATCACATCATTCTCCTAATGATGTGATCCCGTTATCAAATGACAACTCATGTCCATGGTCAGGAAATCTTGACCATCTTTTGATCAACGAGCTAGTCTAGTAGAGGCTTACTAGGGACTCAGTATTTGTTTATCTATTCACACATGTATTAAGTTTCCGGTCAATACAATTCTAGCATGAATAATAAACCATTATCATGAACGGGGAAATATGAAAATAATAAACACTTTATTAATTGCCTCAAGGGCATATTTCCAACAGAACGTGGGCGTATGTACGTCACGATGCCAGACGATTAGTAGTGGGCCCTAGTCGGTCGATCCGGGGATAATAGCAGGGTGGTGTTTTCTCGTTTGATTTCGTCCGTAGTCGGACTCTGTCTTTCTGTTGGATGACTGTATGATGATTATGATATATTTATGCTGTAGCATGTGGCGAGTTTAAGCCTTTATCTAGTATTCTCCCTATTCACTTGGTTGTATGTATTTGAGTATCACCTTGCTATGCGTCGCAAAATGAGGTTCTGTCACGATCTTCAGTTCACCACGAGATTGCGATAGAGCTTCATATTGGGCGTTACAAAGGGGGACTTGTCGGTAGTAGAGTGTCGTGCTCGTTTGTAGGTGTACTCGGCGATGGGCAAGCGTTCCTCCCACTCCCTTATGTTCTTCTTGATCAACACGCGTAGGAGTGTGGAGAGTGTCCGGTTCATGACCTCCGTTTGGCCGTCGGTTTGTGGATGATATGCCGAAGAGAATAAGAGCTTGATTTTGAGCTTGGCGCATAGTGTTTTGCAAAAGTAGCCAAGGAACTTGACGTTGCGGTCCGACACGATCGTCTTGGGCACTCCATGCAATCGCAAGATTTCCCTACAAAAGAGATTTGCAACATGTGAAGCATCGTCGATCTTGTCACATGAAATAAAATGTGCCATCTTAGAGAAACGGTCCACAACAACAAATACCGAATCCTTGCCGTTTTGATTTCGAGGCAAACCAAGCACAAAATCCATACTAATATCTTCCCATGGTTGATATGGAATAGGAAGTGGAATATATAGACCATGAGATTGAGCTTTGGACTTAGCTTTGCGGCATGTAGAACAACGGTTGGTGTAGCGTGACACATCTCGAAACATCTTTTGCCAAAAATAGTTCTTGGAGAGCGTGGCAAATGTCTTGTCTCCTCCGAAATGTCCCATGAGTCCTCCACCGTGAGCCTCTTGCAAAAGCAACAAACTAAGAGAAGACTCGAGGATACAAAGTTTGTTAGCTCACATAAGATAGTCATCTTTCAAATAGTATCGCTCCCAAGTTTTGTGTGTTAAGCATTTGGCATATGGAAAGGCAAAGGAAGCATCATGCACATATAAGTCTTTAATGTGCTCAAATCCTATAACATTCAACTCAAGTTGAGTAACTAGCATGCACTTGCGGGAAAGAGCGTCCGCCACAACATTTTCCTTACCTTTGATGTACTTGATAACATAAGGAAAAGACTCAATGAATTCACTCCATTTAGCATGACGCTTATTCAATTTTGTTTGACCCTTAAGGTATTTATGCGTTTCATGATCCGTATGAATAACAAATTCACGAGGGCGAAGGTAGTGTTCCCACACATGCAAGACTCTCACTAGTGCATAAAGCTCTTTGTCATAAATGGGGTAGTTAAGTTGCACGCCGGAGAGTTTCTCACTAAAATATGCAATGGGTCGCTTCTCTTGCATCAACACGCCACCTATGTCATTACCACTGGCGTCACAATGCACTTCAAATGTTTTCTCAAAGTTGGGTAATGCAAGTAATGGAGCATGTGTAAGCAAGTTCTTAAGCTCATGAAATGCGGCATCTTGAGATGGACCCCAAACAAACGGTGCATTCTTCTTACTCAATGCGTGCAATGGTGAGGCAATAGTGCTAAAATCCTTCACAAAGTGACGATAAAATCCGGCTAAGCCAAGGAAACTACGCACTTGAAGCAAATTGGTTGGTTGTGGCCAAGTTTTAATAGCATCAATTTTAGCTTCATCAACTTGAACACCCTTAGAGGAGACTACAAAGCCCAAGAAAACAAGCTTGTCAACACCAAATGTGCATTTTTCCATATTAGCATAAAGGCGCTCGTTTCTAAGAACTTGCAAAACTTCCCTAAGATGTACGACATGATCTTCAAGCGATTGGCTAAACACAAGAATGCCATCAAGGTATACCACAACATAAATGCCAATTAGTTTGCGAAGAACATAGTGCATCACACGCATGAAAGTACTAGGTGCTTGAGATAAGCCCATAGGCATGACCAACCATTCATACAATCCAAATTTGGTTTTGAAAGCCGTTTTCCATTCATCACCCTCTTGCATGCGAATTTGATAATAGCCACTTTTAAGATCAATTTTTGAGAAAATGGTGGCTCCACTAAGTTCATCAAGCATGTCATCAAGGCGTGGAATGGGATGGCGGTATCTAACGGTGATAGCATTAATGGGACGACAATCAGAACACATGCGATAGCTACCATCTTTCTTAGGCACAAGAATAACCAGAACGGCACATGGACTTAAGCTCTCGCGTACATACCCATTCTTCATGAGATGTTGCACTTGCCTTTGAATCTCTTTGGTCTCTTCGGGGTTGACGCGGTAAGGTGCCTTGTTTGGTAGAGGTGCGCCGGGGATGAGGTCGATGCGGTGTTCGATTCCGCGAAGTGGAGGAAGTCCGGGAGGTAGCTCATCGGGAAAAACATTCGCGAATTCCTGCAATAGATGAGACAACACCAAAGGTAGATGTTGTGAAGTATTAGTCCTCACCGCTTCATCTTTGCACACATCACATCCCTTATGTCTCTTTTGGTGGCTAAAAGCACTAAACCTTTCTTGTCACTCAATGTGGAGTCGCTCATTTTTGGCTTATGGCTCTCACTCTCTTTTTGGTGGTTCACTCGCTCACTAATCTCTCCACGATGAGTTGAAGCTTGCTTGTCGGCGATGACTTGACTTGGCGACATGGGTCGAAGCACGAATTCCTTGCCCTTCATCTTGAAGCTATAGTGATTGGTCCGTCCGTCGTGGATGATGCCACGGTCGAATTGCCAAGGTCGTCCGAGGAGGAGATGGCATACAGACATGGGAACCACATCACAGTCCAAGGTGTCTTCATAAGCGCCAATCTTGAAGGACACTTGAACGGTGTGCTCCACTTGAATGGTGCCGGTGTCGCTCAACCATTGGACCTTGTATGGGCGACGGTGCTTCTTCTTGAGCAATTGTAGCCTGGATCATAGCTCTTCACTTGCCAAATTGTGGCAACTTCCACCGTCGATGATGACCTTGACGGAACGTCCTTGGATACCTGCTTTGGTATGGAAGATATGGCAACATTGGTCTTTGTCTTGTTGTTGAAGTGTCAAGATCATGGAGACAACAAGATTGGGGCTCGAATCATTGTCACAAAAGACTTGATCGTCTTCATCTTCATTCACTTGTCTATGCATGGCCACATGCTCGAGGGCTTCCATTTCTTCTTCACTCATGGAATCGTAGGTGCCGTCCGCATTGGCGATCATGGTGTGCCATGTGGGGCACTCAAATGACTTGTGGCCTCAGCCCTTGAAAGTAAAGCACTTGATGTCACTTGTCTTGGCGGTAGCATCCGTAGGAGTTGTTGATGACGAAGCTCTTGTCTTGGTTTTACTTGGAGTAGGACGACTCGACAATGTCATTGGTGGCTTGGAGCTTGACTTGTCGCCGGTACTTGGTGTAGCTCGAGTCGGTGTAGGAGTTGTCGTAGTCGTTGAAGCTTGAGTGTATGAACCATAGGTCTTAGAAGAGTACTTGGAGTATTTGTAGTCCTCTTGCACTTGTCGCTCCGCTTTGGTGGCTTGGTGCACTAGCTCGAGGAGGTTGGAGTAAGGTTGGAAGTCCGCAATTTTCTTGATTGGATGGTTGAGTCCATTCAACAAACGCGCCATAGTTTGTTCATCATCTTCCTTGACGTTGGCTCGGATCATTGGAATTTCCATTTCTTGGTAGTATTCTTCAATCGACTTGGTGTCTTGTTTGAGGAGTTGGAGTTTCTTGAAGAGGTTGCGGCTATAGTGTGTAGGCACAAAACGAGCTCTCATGACATGCTTCATTTGAGTCCAAGTGATGATGGGTGGTTCGCCTTTCTCTTGGTGTCGTTCGATCACTTGCTCCCACCAAATGAGAACATAGTCTTGGAACTCTAGCGATGCCATGGCTACCTTTTCTTCCTCGTCATATTGGTGTAGACGGAATATCTTGTCGACCTTCAATGCCCATGAAAGGTATTCTTCAGTATCGTTGCCTCCGAAAAACTTGGGCATGTTGAACTTGAGCTTGGCATAGCGCTCCTGATTGCGTTGGCGATTGCGATGACGCTCTTGCCATGGAGGTGGGTCTTGTAGCTCTTGCTCTTCTTGATTTACTTGGTGTCGAGGGCGTGGGATACGTGCACGGTTTCTCATTTCTTGGCGCTCCTCAAGTCATGTGGCGTCATCTTGTCGCTCTTGTCGGAGGGTCTCTTCTTGTTCGCGCATGCGGCGGTTGCGCTTGTCAACGGCGCGAGTTTCTTCACATAGGGCACATTGAGCTTCAAGTGCTTGCTCCTCACAACGTTGTCGTTCTTGTTGTAGAGCGTCGATGTCTTGGTGTTCTTGACGATGGCGTTGTGGAACTTGCTCTTGGTCCATGGCGCCTTGTGCTTGACGATGTTGTCGTTCGCGCTCTCGAAGGCGGTCTTGCAAACCATTGCCATGGAATGGGTTTCGCGTAGCTTGATGGTCTTCTTGTTCTTGGTGACGATGTGGTCGTGCTCATGGAAGACTTGCATCCGAAGACGTGTCCGAAGAGTGGCGGCTCGAGTGGCGCCATCTTGATCTTGAAGTAGACGAAGTGGAAGAAGCATGGTTGACCATCATGGTATGGAACTCTTCCATTTGAGATGATAGCTTGTCATCAAGGGTTTGTCGAAAGTCGGAGGCGAGTTATTCGATGCGTCCGCCCAATGCTTCGCTTTCTTGATGTGCTTCGCTTTCTTGATGTAAAGCTCGTTGGATGCCAAAGAGGTGTGCCTTGGTGACGTAGTCATTCAGTGCATCGTCTTGCTCATTGAATAGTGGATTGGTAGAAGTGCTTGGCCTATCCATGATTCTCAAACAAGTGTTAGTGAAAGAAAGAAATGAACTAGAGCAATATACCTTATCCAATGTTGAAGATGGATCAATGATCACCCAATATGGTATTATGGAAATAGTGCAATTGGTACCGGATCGTGTCAATCTCACACCTACACAATTAAAGCTTTTGGAGTAGCTTGGGTAGGATGGTGGCACAAAATTTCTACAATTGTTAGCAAGATATCAATAATGTTGAGGAAGATTCACAAATTCACAAGTGTAACGAGTAGACCAATAGCAAGGAATGGTACACGGAAACACACACACGGATAGATAAATGAGGTCGTGCAACCAAGGAATAAGCACAAAATGTGGAATCCACGGAAAATGCTCGTGTTGCACAACACTAGAGAGACGCTAGCACGCTTGCTCAATAGGCGGATACGAAGCTTGTGCACAACCTATAAGAGACAAAACATATCAACTTTCTATCTTACTTATGCTATGTATGTATGATTCCCGGTGAACTTGTCACGATGATCCAAGATGATCAAATATGATATGTAATGTGGCAATGCTATGACTCTTGCTTACAAGCTTGTTGTTGCTCTTTCTATTTGCTTAAAAGCTTCTCTTTCTTTTGATGTTTTCCTTGGACACTTATGCGAAATGCTCTTACCAAGATAGCAATGATGTATATGCGGGAATAATTGTTAACACAAGAGATGATACGATGATATGTGCACGCTATGATAGCTATGCGGAATGTGTATCACTAAAGTGCACAAGTAGCATTGCCCGGCAATACGCAAAAGGCTAGTCTTGTAGGAAAGTGACGCAAAAGAAGGCCTTGGGGTTAACAATGCAATGGCAAGGAAATGAACAAGTTGTTGTCGATGTTACCATCCTTACTTACGGTGGTGGTGTCACAATGATGAGTTGGTCGTTGTCGATGTCGAGTCCGTGGCGAAGTTGAGCGGCGGTGGTGTCGATGACGAACCGTCCCTAAGTAGCTGAAACACGTTAGGAAACGAAAACCGCAAACTCAAATTCTCAAGTGGCAAAATTCGTGGTGGTTGCGGAAGTAGGTGGTGGAGTTGCCCTATTGTTGTATGGGTTGCCGGACGGATGTGGTGGAAACGATGAAAAACGGTGAAAATTGGCGAAGTTGTGAAGTGCTGGTCTCCAGGGGCCGGATGTCCGGGCTTGGGGGGTCGGATGTCCGGGCTCTCGACGTCGGGCCGGATGTCCGGGGTCCTGGATCCGTGGACGAACGTGATGAACAAGTGGGGAAAAAGAGAAATCAGGAAAAAATTCGAGGAATTTCATGGATGGAATCGGTGGAGATGGTGGGGAAAAACTAGATCCACTTGAAACACAGCAAATCCATGGATCAAAATCAACAAAATATCATCAAACCAACAAATCACAAAAAAATTTGGTATGGTTATTTTTGTGCTGAATTTTCAAAATTGGGCAAAAACAACAAAATTGGGGCTAGAAAGTGGAGGGGAAGAACTCCAAAGTGTGAATCAACCTGGCTCTGATCCGAGATGATGTAGGGTGAAACCCTAGATGACGATCTTTTCACACTTGGAGGGGGAAAAGGGCAAATTGAGAGAGAAACACAAGAACAAAACACTCAATCAACTAGATCCAATCACACATGCACTAGACCCACATACACATAAGATAGATACAAGATCCAAAGTCAACACAAGAGGATACAAAGGTAATTAGTTCATCCCAATCCTTGGAGGAGTTGAGGTCTTGATGATCCTATGATGGGGATCCTTCCCTAGATGGGGTCTTGATATCCACTAGGGGATCTTCTCCTAGGAGGTCTTGGTCTCCATGGGAGAGGGGAGGAAGATGAGCAATGCTCTCTCTAAATCATGTCATATACTTTGCTAACCCTAGCTAGGAGGAGGTAGGGGAGTATTTATAGTAGTCCACGAGGTAGGAGGGGAGAGGAGAGGGATTACATGGCCGGATGGCCGAAACATGCCGGTAGGGGCCGGATGTCCGGCGGTTCACAGGGGTGCCGGTTGTCCGGGACTTGGGGGCCGGATGTCCGGCCGGTCGTCTGGCCGGCTTGGTTGCATTCTAGACAGGAGGGCCGGATTTCCGTCAGGGGGCCGGATGTCCGGGGCCGGTCGGGCCGGATGTCCGGGGCCTGGGCTTGGCAGCTGCTATTCTGGTGATGTTGGCGACGTCTCCAGGGGCCGGATGTCCGGGCCCTAGGCCGGATGTCTGGCTGCTGATGCAAAGCAGCACTTCCTCTTCTCGACCTCCTTCACCCATGTACTTGGGGACTTGTCCGTTGTTCCAGGCTTCTCTGAGAGGGTCTTCTTGATACCTATGCACACATAGCATCCCGAAATGAGGTAGTAGCCATGTCTCACGTGGATCATACGAAATGTCGTTAAGGAGAGATGTCACCTCGGTCTCGATAGCTCTTGCACGTGCTTGTGTCATTGGTCCTCTTGGTGCTTGGGGAGACAGAGGTGGGTCCATGGGGATGACTGTAGGATGCTCCGCATCAGAGGGTGTTCTCCGCCATTGCGGGGGATGGAGGTGGAGAAGCGCTGAGGGGGCGAGGCGAATTCGGGGTTGGATCTGGGCGCTGGAGCTCAAGAGGCAGCAGGCAGGACGGAAGGGGAGCGTACTTTTCCCGTCTCTATCCCCTTGCTCTTATATAGGCTGATAAAAAGGCCAAAAGTCCCTCCGACCGCGCCGTTGAAATCGCCATTCCCTGTAAAAAGATGTCGTTATGCGCTTAGGGAGAAACAAAATCTTAATGATATCCCATAGAAAATGGGCACGATCTCCATCTCGATGGGACGTGCCAGTAAGAGGATTGCCTTGGGCCGTGATTTGAGTGAGCAGTAACTGCCCGCCCTGTCGTGGGTGGTGCCGCTTCGATAAAGTTGTCAGACTAGAAGTTCTATTCACACCTACACAACAGGCCTTCAAGGCTAAGTAACCCCACGTCTTTGGACAGAGAGCGCGTTCGGTCGGGTCCCGTTCAAGGGACGCCACTCCTTCCAGGAGTGGTCCATGGTGGCTTCGGATGAAGAAAGGTATCAATAGAAAAGGGATAACTCGTCTATCGAGCCAAGGACTTCGGAGCCAAAGTTGTTAAAATCGAAGAGGTCGTCCTCGGCATAGAAGACCAGTTTGGGGGCTACTGACGGTGTCCTGGACTAGGGGGTGCTAACCTAGTCGGCCCATAGTCCTCGGTTGGGCCTGGGGCCCTCACTCTCCTTCAGATGGACTCCGGAAACTACACGCCTGGATGTGATAAAGACTGCGCCTACCGATGACTTGGCGTATACTCCAAGACATCTCGTACCGCCTCCATACGCGTCCCTGGATACCGACCATGTAACCCTAGATGCCCTACCTGGTGTGTATATAAGCCCGAGGGATTAGCCCGTAGGAGGGACCGAATCACAATTACCATTCACCTAGCCTTAGGGTTAGATCTCTCCTTACGATCTCGAGGTAGATCAAGCCTGTACTCGATACATCATCATCAATATAATCAAAGAAGGACGTAGGGTATTACCTCTTCGAGAGGGCCCGAACCTGGGCAAACAATATCTCCTTCGTTCCTGTTACCACCGATCCGAGATCCACAGCTCGAGACCCCCTACCCCGAGGTCTGCCGGTTTTACCACCGACAATAGCCCCCTGAGTGGTAAAACCCTGAAATCAAAGTTAAAGTTTTCCCATTGAATAGTATAAGGGCACAACAATGATATAAACTCTGTCCACAATGTCCCTCCATTTGCCACAACTACTTTAGTTCTTTTAGTTGGTGTGAGCTTGCAAGCAGCAGCACATGCCATCTGAGGGGAAATGAAAGTAGTAGAACTGCCACTGTCAATGAGGACAGTAGCAGGTTTGTCCCCCATCATGACTGTCGGTTCTAAATCCAGCATATCTCGTAGTAGGGGTCCTAAGCTAGGCGTCTTGGAGCGATGGTAACATGGACACAAGATTTTACCCAGGTTCGGGCTCTCTCGAAGAGATAATACCCTACGTCCTGCTTTTCATTGTATTGATATGGGGATAGTACAGAGTACATGTATGTACCACGAGATTGTTCTAATGAATATGAGATGATCTATTGACTAGTCTGGCCTCGGTTTATATAATGCACCGGAGGCCTAGGGTTTAGGAGAGTCCTCGTCTTATGCGCCAAGTCTTGTGGAATCTTCCTTGTATGCGTCATGGGCAGCCCGAAGTGGCCCATGAGTGAACCGCCATGGGGGTCCTCGGTCCGATCCACCTGGTCAGGAGACGGCGTGATGAGTACCCCCTGATCCAGGACACCATCAGTAGCCCCTTGAACCGGTCTTCAAATTGGGGACGCTCCTCGGTTCTTCTGAACTGTTCATCATCTTCGGCCGTCGGTCTTGAAAGCTGGTTCAACAAATATTCGCATCTCCAATCTCGAGGATCGCTGAGGCGTATCTGAAGAGTTCACACGTCGGGCATCCGAGGAGCCCCTTTAGGTTCTTGGCCTTTATCAATGCCTTGTTATTTTTTACACCACACCTCGGGTTTGAAGTTTTTCCCGTGCGGCGGTGTCCTCTTGCATCGGAGCTCCAACGCCGGACTGCATCCGAGGTGTCTTTTTGCAGCCGAGCTCCCATGCCGGTCTGCATCTGAGGTGTCATAGATCACCTTGGTTTGAAAAAGTTGAAGGAGTTCAGCCGAGCTTAATGCCGGTAATGCCCTCTATGGAGCCAGCAACATGCATCCGAGCTCTATGCCGGAATGCTTCCGAGGTGGTGCACCACCTCGGGCTTGGGCTGATTTTTTGTGGATTATTTCGGTTGGTGCAATTTATTCTCTGCCGAGATGTATAGCCAGTGGCCCTCAAGTTGTGTGTCGGCCAAAAATCCGAGATGCACTTGAAGGAAAACATAAAACCGCTGATCCCAGTAGCCCCTGAGACTCAGGTCGATTCACGAAATTGGCCTGAGGATCAACTCCTTGCTCGGCAGCATACATAGGAATGGAAACGCGGTGTGCATAGTCCTCGAGACTCAGGTTGGGTGCGGCCGACCAACCTGAGGATTGTAATCTCCTCGGAAACTGTTTTGCACTTTGTAAATTGTCGGCATTGAATCGTCAATGCAGTAGCCCCCGAGCCACTGGTCGGGTGGCAACACCAGATCAGGGGATCGATGTAACCCGTTAATGGCTTTTAAGTGAGAAGCGCGAAGCCTAGTAGCCCCCGAGCCTTAATTTGGGCAAGGGTGGCCGAATTAAGGATCAATATCCGGAGTAAATTGATTTTATGTGTAATTATTCTATGTATCCAAGTACTTTACATCATTAACGCTCGGATCTGCATTGTACAAAACTTTGTTGACCGACCATCGGCTTCAACCTCCTCGGCTAGTAGCCGGGGAGTGTTTGTCCTACTTTATAAAGCCTTTATGCGGGCAAAGATTTATGGCAAACAAGGCAATCCGGCCATATGGTTTTATAAACAAAGGTACGCGGAGAGATATGTTATATTACTATTTAACGTAAGAAACATCTTCTGGGAAAAATAGTTCCTTGACAAGTTCCTTTTCCCAGGCTGTCATGTTGACCATGATCATGAAACCTCACCCCCGATCAATGTGGGAGGAAAATGTTGAGGATTTAGTTGGGGGAAAGTTCCTGAACTCTGTGGTCTTAATGGACCTAAATTTTCACTTCCGTCGTTGCCGACCAATTATATTCTTAAGACAGCTAGCTTTTGGCTTCAGCCAGTCTGAGGTACTAACCAGGATGACCCGGTAGTAACAATCACAGAGGTGCTCCCTTTACCCCCTAGCCGAACAATCGGGAACGAAGGGGTAAGCACAGGAGCCAGGCAACCCAGCTTGGCCAAAATCTTAAGTCAAATTGATGCATATTTATGGCTTTATAATGATGATTACGGAAGGCAGCACTTGTATATTAAATACAAATGCTTTATGCTATATGTTATTTTGACTCCATTGTGACCGTTTATCATTTGAAAGTGGCCCATCGTCGGCTTCCACCCCTTTGTAGATGCTATGCAGGGTGTTTCTGCAGTAACAAGACAACCCTTAGCCAACGTCTCGGTGCTCGGTGGCAGTTGTGTTAGCGGAAACGAGGCAATCAGATATGCAGGCTTTATAACTTTCACTTAATCATAGGAGCTTAAAGTTGGGAGGCCAGTTACTAGCCCCCGGTTAGTGTTCGACGTCAGCCGAGGTCAAGCCATTAACACTTCGGCCAATTTTATGAAAGGCCCATCGTTTAACACGGGGTAACCTCTATCGATTTGTAGTTTAACACAGTCATCGGATCGCTGACCAGTTTACGCTTATTGTGACAGTCAGTTTTCGGCTTTCTCCACTAAGGCACTTGACCAGTTAAGCCGGAAGTACATTCGCAGTGGTTCTCCCTTTACCCTTAGCTGAACAATCGAAAACGTAAGGATTAAGCACAGGAGCCGGGCAACCCAACTATTGACCAAAGACACAATTCGAAACTGATGCATATAAAGCAATATCCGAAAACGTTTTACCGAGGACTCCATGGAGTACCATGGCTTTTGGTGGGTTCGGCTCTAGCTGCAACCCCCGTTGATATTGTTGATGCTTTTAAAGGCGTCTGGCATTGCACTGCGAGAGTTATGCTGGAGACACACAAATAGGTTAAAAGTGCCATAAGCTTGGAAAACCAAAAAGCTCACATAAAAAGTTTACGTCTACATCGAATCAAGTCTTTTAGTGCCAATCTGAAATTGGTCTTAAAATTAGTTTTTGCTTCCGTCGTGCTTTAACATGATACATCCGATCTCCAGACTTCAAGCGGGTCAGCCTTCGGCTTCAACCTCCTTTCCCGAAGGTGGAGTGCTTCTCAGGCCAGTTTAGCGAACTAAACTCGAGCGGCTTTAGAGAGAAACTAGGCTATCGTGCTATTGACCACACACTCGCGTTGGAAAAAAGGAGTAGTAGAAAAAGACTTTGCAACGACTAAGAAGAAAATATTAATTACAAAACGGCTCATATAAATTTAAGAGCCCCCAGTTAACATGGGAAAAAGAAGTGTTTTTAACAAACATTGTTTTTAATAAACATCATTTTTAACAAACTTTTTTTTTGTTTAACACAAATATAATGCTTGGTCGAACCGAACAAAAATTAAACATTTAAAAAAAATTATGCATGAAAGCGACTTAGCTGGTTAATGTGCTTAGTATTGATGACGCGGTCTGGGCTTGTGGTGGGACGAAGATGCCCATTGATCTCTGACAGACCCGACATGATGCGTAGTCCTCGGCCCGGCCGAGGCCCCAGCCTCCAAGCCGGATCCGAGGTGGCTGAGCGAGGATCTCGGCTTGATAAAGTGACGACACAACACTGCCGATGTAGTTTAGGCAAAGCCCCTGGTCCAGCCGAGGTAGCGGTGCAGGTTGGCAGTGCGACGTTGGAGGGACGACGACGTTGGCTTGCCGAGGTGGTGACACAAACCAGTCGAAGTCGATTTACCTGTGCACATAAAATAGTGCAAGCCAACAGTAATAATAAAATTTTACAATAATCATAATAAAAAATGGCATAATTAATTTATGCAAAGGGGGTAATATGGTAAATATAGCCTGGGCGCTGAGACGGTGCGACGACGCGTTGTGGTGGACACGTGACGTAGTTCAAATTCGTTTGACAGGCCGGGCTGCGTGTGCGGTGGCTGCCGGACTACAAATGAAGTATAGACCGGTCGTCGAAAATCTACGCAGAAAAATCATGCAAACTGGCAGAAAAATATTCTGTGCAAAGGGTAATATACAGTACAGGTAATTAGAAAAATAGAACCTGATGTTTCTGCTCGGTGCAGCATGGCGTAGAAATCCGAGGTGAAAAACATGAAAATGGAGACTGGCTATGCAGCTCGGCGTGCATGCATGCGGGCCAGCGCCTGGCCCTCTCGGGGCGGCTGTCCCTAGCGTGTACGTATGGATGGAGCTTCTGACACACGAATGCTGTAGACAGATCGTCCCTGCCAAAGCGTAAAAGATCTTCGGCGATCGCCAGCAGCCGCGTACGGAATATTGCATAATTTTTCTCAAGCTCGATCTGCGAATAAAAATTGCCCTAGACAGCAGTATCAATTTGCAAAGAAGAGGAACAAATATAACTGAAATTATAGCACCTGATTTGGAGTCAGTCGAGATCCTGTCGATCCGTGACGATCACCCAGTAGGCTCTCAATGAAAGCACCAATGTCGGTTCTAAATCTGGCATATCTCATAGTAGGGGTCCTAAGCTAGGCGTCTTGGACCGATGGTAACATGGACACAAGATTTTACCCAGGTTCGGGCTCTCTCGAAGAGATAATATCCTACGTCCTGCTTTTCATTGTAATGATATGGGGATAGTACAGAGTACATGTATCTACCACGAGATTGTTCTAATGAATATGAGTTGATCTATTGACTAGTCTGGCCTCGGTTTATATAATGCACCGGAGGCCTAGGGTTTAGGAGAGTCCTCATCTTGTGTGCCAAGTCTTGTGGAATCTTCCTTGTATGCGTCATGGGCTGCCCGAAGTGGCCCATGAGTGAACCGCCATGGGGGTTGATACGTCCATTTTGCATCATGTTTTACTACTATTATTTATAGTGTTTCTAATCAATATAACACTTTGTGGAGCAATTCTAATGCCTTTTCTCTCTTAATATGCAAGATTCACACAAGGAGGGAGAATACCGGCAGCCGGAATTCTGGACCTGAAAAAGTTCTGTCAAGATACCTATTCTGCACATCTCCAAATGAGCTGAAATTTTATGGAGAATTATTTTGGAATATATAAAAAATATTGGAAGCAAAAAGTACCACAGGGGCCACCCAGGTGCCCATGAGGCACCAGGGCGCGCCACCTCGTGGGGCCCCTAGCCCACTTTTGTCCCCCATTTTCTGGTATATAAGTGCATTTGACCTAAAAACTTATAGAGAAGACTTTCGGGATGGTGCACCGCCGTCTCGAGGCGGAACTTGGGCAGGAGCACTTTTGATCTCCGGCGGAGAGATTCTGCCGGAGAAACTTCCCTTCGGGAGGGGGAAATCGTTGTCATCGACAACACCAGCGATCCTCTCATCGTGGGAGGACTAATCTTCATCAACATCTTCACTAGCACCATCTCATCTCAAACCCTAGTTCATCTCTTGCATTCAATCTTTGTCTCAAAACCTCAGATTGGTACCTGTGGGTTGCTAGTAGTGTTGATTACATCTTGTAGTTGATGCTTGTTGGTTTATTTGGTGGAAGATTATATGTTCAGATCTATTATGCTATTCAATCCCTCTCTGATCTTGGATATGAACATGATTTGTGAGTAGTTACTTTTGTTCTTGAGGACATGGGAGAAGTCTTGTCATAAGTAATCATGTGAATTTGGTATTCGTTCGATATTTTGATGATGTGTATGTTGTGATTCCCTTAGTGGTGTCGTGTGAACGTCGACTACATGACACTTCACCATCTTTGGGCCTAAGGGAATGCATTGTGGAGTAGTAATTAGATGATGGGTTGCTAGAGTGACAGAAGCTTAAACCCTAGTTTATGCGCTATTTCGTAAGGGGCTGATTTGGATCCACATGTTTAATGCTATGGTTAGAGTAATCTTAATTCTTCTTTCGTAGTTGCGGATGCTTGCGAGAGGGGGTAATCATAAGTGGGAGGCTTGTTCAAGTAAGAACAGCACCCAAGCACCGGTCCACCCACATATCAAATTATCAAAGTAGCGAACGCGAATCGAACAAACATGATGAAAGTGACTAGATGAAATTCCCATGTGTCCTCGAGAACGCTTTACTTACTATAAGAGATCATTCCGGCTTGTCCTTTGCTACAAAAAGGATTGGGCTATATTGCTGCACTCTTTGTTACTATTGCTACTGGTCACTTGTTACAAATTATCTTGCTATCAAACTACTCGTTACCGATAATTTCAGTGCTTGCAGAAAACACCTTGCTGAAAACCGCTTGTCATTTCCTTCTGCTCCTCGTTGGGTTCGACACTCTTACTTATCGAAAGGACTACGATTGATCCCCTATACTTGTGGGTCATCAGGACTCTTTTCTGGCGCCGTTGCCGGGGAGTGAAGCGCCTTTGGTGGGTGGAATTTGGTAAGGAAACATTTATATTACGTGCTGAAATTTATTGTCACTTGTCACTATGGAAAGTAATCCTTTGAGGGGTTTGTTCGGGGTATCTTCACCTCGACCGGAAACACCAAGAGTTGCTCCTCAACCTACTGCACCTATTGAAAAAGTTATTTATTATGAGATTCCTCCGGGTATGTTAGAGAAACTGCTAGCTAATCCTGATGCAGGAGATGGAATGGTACATCCTGATATGCACTTGATCTATGTGGATGAAATTTGTGGATTGTTTAAGCTTGCAGGTATATCCGGAGATGGAGTTAAGAAGAAAGTATTCCCTTTATCTTTGGAGGGAAAAGCATTAATATGGTATAGGCTATGTGATGATACTGATACATGGGACTGGAACCGATTGAAACTAGAATTCCATCAGAAATTTTATCCTATGCATTTGGTTCATCGTGATCGGAATTATATATATAATTTTTGGCCTCGTGAAGGAGAATGCATTTCTCAAGCTTGGAGGAGGCTTAAGTACATTATTTACACATGCCCCAATCATGAGCTCTCAAAAGAAATTATCTTACATAATTTTTATGCTCGGCTTTCTCATGATAATCAAAATTTGCTCGATTCTTCTTCGACTGGCTCCTTTATGAAGAAAACTATTGAATTCAGATGGGATCTTCTGGATATAATTAAACGCAACTCTGAAGATTGGGAACTCGACAAAGGTAATGAGTCAGGTATAATACTCGAGTTCGATTGTGTTAAATCTTTTATGGCCACCGATGCTTTTCATAAGTTTAGCACTAAATATGGACTTGACTCTAAGATAGTAGCTTCCTTTTGTGAATCATTTGCTACTCATGTTGACCTCCCTAAGGAGAAGTGGTTTAAATATCATCCCCCTGTTAAAGAAAAAATTGAGGAACATGTTAGTGTTAAAGAAGAAACAATTGTTTACCATGCTGATCCAGTTGTGCCTACCGCTTATATTGAGAAACCACCTTTTCCTGTTAGGATTAAGGAACATGCTAAAGTTTCAACTATGGTTAACAAAAGTCATATTAGAGCACCTGGACCCTCTAAACAAATTAAAGTTAAACCTAATGTTGCTATGGTTAAAGATCTCTTGGTTGATAATATTGATGGGCATGTTATTTACCTCTGTGATGAAGCAGCTAGAATTGCTAAACATGTTCCTAAAGATAAAAACAGACCCGTTGTGGGCATGCCTGTTGTCTCAGTTAAAATAGGAGATCATTGTTATCATGGCTTATGTGATTTGGGTGCTAGTGTGAATGCTATTCCGTTTACCTTATATCAAGAAATTATGCAGGATATTGCACCTGTTGAAATAGAAGACATTGATGTTACTATTAAGCTTGCAAACAGAGATACCATTACACCACTTGGGATTGTTAGAGATGTTGAAGTCTTGTGTGGAAAAATAAAATACCCTACTGATTTTCTAGTCCTTGGTTCTCCACAAAATGATTTTTGTCCCATTATATTTGGTAGACCTTTCTTGAACACTGTTAATGCCAAGATTGATTGCGCTAAAGAAACTGTTAGCGTTAATTTTGGTGGTATGTCTCATGAGTTTAATTTCTCTAAGTTTCGTAGACAACCTCATGATAAATAATTGCCTAGTAAGGATGCAATTATTGGTCTTGCTTCTATTGCCGTACCTCCTACTGATCCGTTAGAACAATATTTGCTAGACCATGAAAACGATATGCATCTGAATGAAAGAAATGAAATAGATAAGATGTTCTTTGATCAACCACCTATCCTTAAACATAATTTGCCTGTTGAAACTCTTGGAGGCCCTCCTCCACCTAAAGGTGATCCTGTGTTTGAATTGAAGCAATTGCCTGATACATTGAAATATGCTTATCTTGATGAAAAGAAGATATATCCTGTTATTATTAGTGCTAACCTTTCAGCGCATGAAGAAAACAGGTTACTAAAAACTCTAAGGAAGCACCGAGCTACTATTGGATATACTCTTGATGATGTTAAGGGCATTAGTCCCACTCTATGTCAGCACAAGATTAATATGGAGCCTGATGCTAAACCAGTTGTCGACCACCAACGACGATTAAATCCTAAGATGAAAGAGGTGGTAAGAACTGAAATATTAAAACTTCTGGAAGCAGGTATAATCTATCCCATAGCTGATAGTAGATGGGTAAGTCCCATTCATTGTGTCCCTAAGAAAGGAGGTATTACCGTTGTTCCTAATGATAAAAATGAACTCATTCCACAAAGAATTGTAACTGGTTATAGGATGGTAATTGATTTTAGAAAATTAAACAAAGCTACTAGAAAATATCATTACCCCTTACCTTTTATTGATCAAATGTTAGAAAGATTGTCTAAGCATACACACTTTTGTTTCCTAGATGGTTATTGTGGTTTTTCTCAAATACCCGTATCACAACCCGATCAAGAGAAAACCACCTTTACTTGTCCCTTTGGAACTTATGCTTATAGACGTATGCCTTTTGGTTTATGCAATGCACCTGCTACCTTTCAAAGATGTATGACTGCTATATTCTCTGACTTTTGTGAAAAGATTGTTGAGGTTTTCATGGATGATTTTTTCGTTTACGGAAATTCTTTTGATGATTGCTTAAGCAACCTTGATCGAGTTTTGCAGAGATGTGAAGAAACTAATCTTGTCTTGAATTGGGAGAAGTGCCACTTTATGGTGAATGAAGGCATTGTCTTGGGGCATAAAATTTCTGAAAGAGGTATTGAAGTTGATAAAGCTAAGATTGATGCTATTGAGAAAATGCCATGTCCTAAAGATATTAAAGGTATAAGAAGTTTCCTTGGTCATGCTGGTTTCTATAGGAGATTTATTAAAGACTTCTCTAAAATTTCGAGGCCTCTTACCAATCTTTTGCAAAAAGATGTTCCATTTGTTTTTGATGATGATTGTCTAGAAGCCTTTGAAACACTTAAGAAAGCCTTAACCACTGCACCTGTTGTTCAGCCACCTGATTGGAACTTGCCTTTTGAAATTATGTCTGATGCTAGTGATTATGCTGTTGGTGCTGTTCTAGGACAAAGAGTTGATAAGAAATTAAATGTTATCCATTATGCTAGTAAAACTCTAGACAGTGCCCAAAGAAACTATGCTACTACTGAAAAGGAATTTCTAGCAGTTGTGTTTGCATGTGATAAATTCAGATCTTACATAGTTGATTCCAAAGTAACTGTTCACACTGATCATGTTGCTATTAAATATCTTATGGAAAAGAAAGATGCTAAACCTAGACTCATTAGGTGGGTTCTATTGCTACAAGAATTTGACTTGCATATTATTGATAGAAAGGGAGCTGAGAATCCCATAGCAGATAATTTGTCTAGAATAGAAAATGTTCTTGATGACCCACTACCTATTAATGATGATTTTCCTGATGAGCAATTAGCTGTCATAAATGCTTCTCGTAATACTCCTTGGTATGCAGACTATGCTAATTACATTGTTGCTAAATATATACCACCTAGTTTCATGTACCAACAAAAGAAAAAGTTCTTTGATTTAAGACATTATTTCTGGGATGACCCACATCTTTATAAAGAAGGAGTAGATGGTATTATTAGACGTTGTATACCTGAGCATGAACAGGAACAAATCCTACGGAAGTGTCACTCCGAAGCTTACGGAGGACACCATGCGGGAGACAGAACTGCACACAAGGTATTACAATCTGGTTTTTATTGGCCTACTCTTTTCAAGGATGCTCGTAAGTTTGTCTCCTCTTGTGATGAATGTCAAAGAATTGGTAATGTTGGTAGACGTCAGGAAATGCCTATGAATTATTCACTTGCTGTTGAACCATTTGATGTTTGGGGATTTGATTATATGGGACCTTTTCCTAAATCCAATGGGTATACTCATATTTTAGTTGCTGTTGATTATGTTACTAAGTGGGTAGAAGCTATTCCAACTAGTAGTGATGATCATAACACCTCTATTAAAATGCTTAAAGATGTTATTTTCCCAAGGTTTGGAGTCCCTAGATATTTAATAACCGATGGTGGTTCACATTTTATTCATGGTGCATTCCGTAAATTGCTTGCTAAATATGATGTCAACCATAGAATTGCATCTTCCTATCATCCTCAAACTAGTGGTCAAGGTGAATTGAGCAATAGAGAAATAAAATTAATTTTGCAGAAAACCGTCAATAGGTCTAGAAAGAATTGGTCTAAGAAACTTGACGATGCATTATGGGCTTACAGAACCGCTTATAAAAATCCTATGGGCATGTCTCCTTATAAAATGGTTTATGGAAAAGCATGTCATTTACCTCTTGAGTTAGAACATAAAGCATATTGGGCAATTAAAAAACTAAACTATGATTTTAAACTTGCCGGTGAAAAGAGGTTATTTGATATTAGCTCATTAGATGAATGGAGAACCCAAGCTTATGAAAATGCCATTTTTTTTAAATGATGGCATGATAGAAGAATTCAAAAACGGGAATTCAAAGTAGGTGAGCAAGTTCTATTGTATAATTCTCGTTTGAGATTCTTTGCTGGAAAACTCCTCTCTAAATGGGAAGGACCGTATATCGTCGAAGAAGTTTATCGCTCCGGAGCCATAAAAATAAACAACTCCGAAGGCACTAATCCGAGAGTGGTGAATGGGCCAAGAATTAAGCATTATATTTCAGGTACCCCCATTAATGTTGAAACTAATATTATTGAAACAATTACTCCGGAAGAATACATAAAAGAGACCTTCCGGAACACTCCAGAACCCTGAAAAGGAAGAGGTATGTGATACGGTAAGTAAACCGACTCAAAAAATTCCATAAAAATATTTTCTGTCAGTTTTGGAATATTTAGAAAAATACAAAAATAAGAAACAGCCGGGGGGACCCACCTGGTGCCCACGAGGCACCAGGGCGCGCCACCCCCCCAGGCACAGCCTGGTACCTCGTGGGCCCCACGTGCGCCTTCCCGACTCCGTTTTTCTTCTGGATTACTTGTTTTGCAAGATAAAAAATCTTTATATATACTTCCAGATGTTTTGACCACCGTATCGAAGAAATCTCCTCTGTTCTTGTTTCGTGCTATTTTCCTGGCAGATCCGAAAGTATGTCGTCCCAAGACTCAGATGGGGAGAGCTTCGTATCGCACTATGTTGCAAATCCAAAGATCTATGGGGATATAGACCCCTATGGATGGTCTGAGGAGGAGGATCAAGATGCCAACGTAAAGGGGACGGAGGATGCGAGTTCCGATGAAGACGATGCTCCTCTACCCCAACCAGGGGATATGCACGTGGAGTTCAAGAAGTTGAGCCTTCCAAACACAGTAAACAAATCTAAGATCCAATTTATCCCGTCCCGTTTTCTGCAGGAAAGCAAGGAGGCATTATGTAAAAAGGTATTGAAACTTGAGCAAGAGGTCGATGATTTGAGGGAGGAAAATATCATCCTCAAACGTAAGCTGAGCAAGCTCACTACTTCACCACCACCACCATCACCGAAGAAGGAGACTTGAGCACATGGGTATGGGCACTCCCCTTGGCTTGTGCCAAGCTTGGGGGAGGTGCCCCGGTATCGTATCACCATCACTTTTATTACCATTACCTATTTTTAGTTCGATCCTTAGTTATTTCGTGATCTAGTTGAATAAAAGTTTAGTATGATCTATTTTCGAGTGTTAGTTTCGTGATCTATCTATCTATGTAATCGAGTTGAGAGTTATATAATAAAGAGTAGTTGAGTTTTTGCTTCTTTACTTTCATGTTCCAATTCTAGCAATGAAAATAATGAAAAAGATCATATGCTAATCTTATGGAAAGTAATGCCATTACATAAAGAAAAGTATAAGTGGTAAAATTTATTGGAAGTTAACAAGCATAGTATTAGTCAATGATGCAATTCATGAAAGAATTAATAAGGGAAGAGAAGATTCACATTCAAATATACTATGTTGGACATCTTATATGATTGTGAGCCCCCATCAAGTATTTTATGTCAAATTGTTGACGTTGGACAAGGAAGACAACGTAATGAGTTATGTTCGTTCCTATTCACATAGAAGTTATATTGTTATAGATCCTCCAACATGTGGTGCTTGCCAGTATATTTGTCGGAAGTAGGGCTCCGGGGACCCAAAGGTTCGAACACTGGGGTGAGCTCGTTCTTCTACTTCTTCCCCTACCACGGCAGTGCTACGGTGAGACTACGGCGAGAGCGCGCTAGCGTAGGACGGGCAAAGGCACCGCGGTTTACCCAGGTTCGGGCCACCTTGTGGTGTAAGACCCTACTCCTGCTTTGTGGTTGAGATTATCGTGGATCAGAGAGTTCTTGCGTACAAGGTTGAAGATGATCCATCGATCTATGCTACGGTGGCTGCACTGCCCCTTTTATAACGCCTTGGTCCTCTTCCGCCTCGAAACTTTGGCGGGAAGGGTTGCCACACTTGGCGGTTTTGAAAGGGGACAGATGCTCAGGCTATCCTGACTAAAGGTGGCCTTCGCCTGCCAAAGCATGACCCATGATGCGCCGGTGGGCTTGGTGATGACCTCCGCCCTGCGCGCCCGCCATCTTGGTCTTTCTTCGCCGATCGGGCAACCTTTGGGGTTGCTTTGGGGAGTAGATAGCTGGCCCTGCTTCCCTAGCACAAAAGAGGAAACCATCTGCATCCGCGCCCGCTGGCGCGGCCTCTGCTGCTGCTCGTTGCCGCGCGCGTCACCCACGTGATGGGCTCCAGTCCGCGCGACACGCCGAACGATCTTCTCCTCGAGCGCCTGCGGGAGGGGGCCTCGGAAGGCCACCTCGGGAAGCCGCCTCGTGAGGTCACTCGGGAAGCCACCTCGTGAGGGGACTTGGGAAGCCGCCTCGTGAGGGGACCTCGCGAGGCCGTTTATGGTGGTGCTGAGCGTTGCCTGCTACTCCCTGAGGAGGGGGCCTCAGGAGGCTAGGGCCCCATGAGGGGGCATGGCGAGACACTCGGTGGCGACGGCCCACCAGGCACACTCCAGGCGTCGTGCCCTGGGCCAAAGGCAGACGGGCCTGGATACCCCGGGTTCCATGGGCCCGACAGTAGCCCCCGGGCCCGCGGCACGCACGTTCCCGCCTATGGAGGGGCGAAACGGCACGGGCCCTAACCGCCTACGGCCAGGCACGGCGCGTGGCGCACGATGTGACGGGCGACGCCCTCACTTCCCACGACGCCTCAGGAACTGCCGCGCTGACATAAATCCTGGCGCGGGCGGCGCGAGGCCATCATTGCCTTCCATCACACGCTCCACCCTTCTGTGCCTTTCCTCCTTGCATGCGGCTCCTCGCGATTCCCCCCTTCGAGCCTCGCCTGTTCTTTCTCCCGGTCCACGCCTCCGCCACGTAGATGGCTCCCGCCGGCAAGAGGGGGAAGGAGGTGACCCCGTCCGCAAGCGAGCCCGTCCTAGGGGCGGCGCTGCAGCACTCCGCCATCGACGACGAGGAAGGCTTGGACAGGGTGCTTCCGTTCGTGGCCGGCGGCCAGAACGAGAACCAGGCGACCCAAATCTGGCCGGGGTCGCGCGCGCGGCGCGACCTTGGGGCGACGGCCTACCCCTTCTTCCTCCACAGCATGTATGCAGGGTTGGTACCGCCATTTTCAGACTTCTTCTATGCCATACTTGCCCACTATCAGGTTCACGCTCTTCATCTTCAACCCAACTCCATTTTTCTCCTGGCAACGTTCGCCTTTTACTGCGAGGCCTTCGTGGGCGTGAGGCCCTCTATGGCGCTCTTCCGCCACTTCTTCTGCCTGCGGCTAACTGCGGCGGACCAGCGCTCCAGATGCGCATCGTTCCTTGCCGTCAAGGGAATGGAGGATGGCATTATCAACTTGAGGGTTGCGAAGAAGGTGGAAGGATACCGGCAGCGCTGGGTCTATATGGACGCACGCCAGACCAACCTGCTCCTGATGATCCTTACAGATCCGGCCGAGAAGATCGCCGTGTGGGGGCATGAGAAGCTCACCGACCCGAGGATGGAGCCCGTCCTTGAGCGGATGGCGGCGCACTGGGCCGCCTCACTGTCGGGGACGGCGGTTGTCAGGGAGTACCTGCGGCGGCCTGGGGTCAGACGCGCTAGACAGGGCCCTGGCGATTTTGCTCAATTCCCTTGCCACGGAAGCGCCGGAGGGGGCGCTCCCACTTTTTCGCTATCCAGAGAAGGAGGAGCTAGTGAAGGTGATGCCCCTCTTCGATCAGTGGGGCCTCGTGCCTGAGGGCCACGTCGGGCCCCGCGACAACCCCCTCATGGTAGAGGTGGATTCGGGAAGCGGCAGCGGCAGCGGAGATTCGGAGGAGGCCACGGAGGACGACCTCAGCCGGGTGCCGCCACGCGTTCGCCGTCAGCTCATCTGCGAGCTCAAGGATGATGACGCCGAGAGCGTCCCTCCTGCGGCAGCGGGGGCGGGCGAGCCCCTAGCGCTTGAGGCCCGTCATGAGGCTGAAGCCGCCCAGGGCCCGGAGACGGGTGACGACGTGTCCGGGTCTACCGCGGTACGCTCCGGAGGCCGAAGCGGCGGCGCCGAGGTGATGCCCGGCGAGGGCAGCGCCAGCCAGCCGTCTGCGGGGGAGAAGAAGAGGAAGTGGCTCGTCAGCGACGAGTAAGCCTTCTGTCGGCGTCCTTAATTCTTGTTCTTTTACCCGGCTCGGAACTGAGCCACCATTCGTGCAGGGGATCTGCCGCGGATCAGAAGAAGAAGAAGAAGAAGAAGACAACGATGAAGGTGAGGGTTACCCTCAGCCCGCGGGGGGCGTCGATGTCCACCGCTGGTCCCGGAGGGCATGGAGAGGCCACCCGCCGTCCCGACGCCAGAGCGGGGTGCACAGAAATCGAGGAAGGGACAACCGCTCCTCCAGGGTCGCGCGCGGGCGCATCCTGTGAGGCCGAAATGGGGAAGCCTCGGGAGGCGGCCTCAGGAGGCGGAGACGCCCTCCCCCTTGGCCCTGCTGCGGGCAAGGAAGCGACGACGAGGGAGGCCGAAGCGTCTGCCCCCCCGCCGGGGGCCTCCCTGGGCGCTGGGGAAGGAGTTGCGGGGCGTGCCAGGACCGGCACTGACAGCCCCCGTAGCGCACCGCCGCAGCTGAACGAGGGGGGCGTTCTGGCGAGCCCGCCGCCCCACGCAAGCGGCGCCAAGGGCTCCCTTGCCTTCGCAGCGGAGGGTGCCAGAGGGCCCGGCCCGGACTGGCCCCTGGTCCTCGCGAGTGACCGTGCTTTGCTCAGGCCTGAAGCCTTGCGCGACGCCAAGGCCGTGCTCGCTCGGCTCTGCACGGACTTCCAGGACGCGGAGACGCGCCTCGCCGAAGAGCGCCTAACACTTGCCGATGGGTGGCGCCGGCTCAGCATCGCCGTCGACACGGCCCGAAGTCATGACGAACATGCTCGCGCATTGCGCGAGAAGGACACCGCCGAAGCGGAGGGGGCTCACGCGAGGGCCCTCCAGGAGGCCGAAGCAGCCATCGTGCGCCGCGAAGAGGCGGAGGCCCTCCTGAAAGAGCTCCAAGACCAACACGCCGAGCGGGCGCGGTCGCTCATCGTGCGGGAAGACACCCTTGCCACTCGCGAGAAGGAGGCCGCAGCCCGCGAGGCAGACCTCGAGTCACGCATGGAGGGCTTCGAGAAGAAGGCAGCTGAGCAGGCCATGGAGAAGGAGCGTCTGGAGACGCTGGGGCGCCAGCTGGCCGATGCCCAGGAGGCTCACGTGAAGTGCGTCACCGACGCCAACGCCCGACTGGAGGCTAGAGAAAGGAAGGTCCAAGAGGACGCTGACGCCTTCGAGTCAGAACGCGAGCGGCTCCGGATGGAGGTCGCTGATCTCAAGGCGGCGCTCGCCGAGGCGGGGACCCGCCGGAGAGCCGTGCCGCAGCCCGGGTCTAGTGCCGTTGATCAGGGACAGGAGCATCGCGAGCGTGCCAAGGTACTTCACTCCCTCGAGATCCGCGCCCACAACGCCCTAAATTCCATCTGCCAGGGAAAGCTTGGGGCCCTCCACGAGTCCCGCGACGCCGACTACATCAACTTCTCCACCAAGCTAGTGGAACGGCTTGAGGACGGAGCCAAGGAGATGGACGGTATCCTGGAGGAGGAGTGCCATGGCCTCTTCTTCCTGGCGTCCACTCGCGTCTTCAGCCACCTCCTCCACTCTGACCCCAACTTCGACTTTGACAAGGTGATAGCCCCAGTCCCCGAGGAGCTTCGTGATGGGCTCGCAAGGGCGGTGGAAGGCCATGTGAGCGCATTAATCGGGAAGTACTCCTGCGGCAGTGGCGAGAGCTCCAACGGTGACGGCGCCGACGAAGATAATGGCGACGCGAGCTCCTAGGGTGCTTTTTCCCTTTGTTACCCTGCGCTAGATCGACGTGGCCCGTGGGGGCGCGACGATGATGCCCTGGTGTTAAATACTTTATGTTTGCTATAAAGGACATTCGAGCCCTCACGAGGCTCTCTCTTTTTGCTTGCCATGATGCTCTACGTTGTCAGGGCCCAGTTCTTGAGCGGCCATAACTGTCGCTGGTATGTCCGGTCGCGATGCCTGGACAAGGCCAGGAGGCGAGGGGCACCGGGAGCTAGTGATGGTCCCTGAGGCGCGATGCTCAGGGAGCCCGCCTTTAACGCACAAGCGGCTTGCGCCAAGAGGAACACGGGCGCTCGTGAGGCCGTCGGAGGGAAAGGCTCGCAAGACGGCGAGGGTGGCTCGCGAGGCGGGAGACTTAGCCCTCCAGGAGGTAGTATGGTGGGCCGCCTCTCGCAGGGTACGTCTTGTGAGGGTTCCGCTCGCGAGGCCTCCTGCTGGGACGGCCGCCGAGGGTTAGCCCCCAAGGCGGTGCCTGCTGGCCTCCTGAGGTCCTGAGGGTGCTACCTCGCGAGATCCTTCCAGGGACCTGCTGCTGAAATAGCTGCACGCAGAGCATTCAACGACAGTGCGCGCTCGTCGATTCGCTCATGGGTATTACGCGAGGAGACAGGACACCAAGGACCTTGGTGGGGTGGCGTGTACGGGGCAGGCCCGCGAGCCAGAGCCCGGTTGCTTGGGTTTTTCAGTGCTGCTGGGACTGACCCGAGCGCAGGCACCGTGTCCAGCCCCCACTCGCGTGAGGCTCATGAGGTAAGGTCGCGAGCGTGCACAACTCGTGAGGCCAGCGACTTAGCAATACATTAGATATCTTAGGAATAGAGTTGTACTGAAACGTAGTAATAAGTTCGTTACACAACCAAAAAGAGACATGATTGCCATGTTCGGCACGGATCAGCATGAGGTTGGTGCAGCCCGTGGGGCGCCCTCAAGTGATTGTTCCGCCAGCGCGGAGCATGGGGCTTCCACTAGGCGTGGGCATGATCGCGGTTCGATCGTTCTGCCAGCGTGGAGCATGGGGCTTCCACTGAGACGTGGGCGGGAGCTCTCGCGGGCCCATCAGGCGAACGCAATGAGAGACTCCGGGGCATGTACAGCCCCGTTTCGCTCGTACGCATGAGGGTCACGCGTAGAACTTGCGGAGGTGTTGGATGTTCCAGGCGTTAGGCACAGGAACTCCGTCCTCCATCTCCAGCCGGGCTGAGCCGGGCCTGGAGACATGAGTGACCCTGAAAGGGCCTTCCCCAATAGGTGAGAGTTTGTGAAGTCCCTCTCTGGAGAGGATCCTGCGCAGGACGAGGTCGCCGACCTCGAGAGTGCGAGGGCGGATGTGGCGACTGTGGTAGCGACGCAAGGCCTGCTGGTACCTCGCGGCACGAAGGGTGGCCTAACGGCGGCCCTCCTCGAGGAGCAGCAGATCGGTCTCCCGCGAGCCATCCTGACACGCTTCGTCGAAGGCAAGGACTCGCGGGGAGCCGTGCTTAAGCTCCAGTGGGAGGACCGCCTCAGCGCCGTAGAAGAGGAAGAACGGCATCTCGCTAGTGGGCTTGCTTGCCGTCGTGCGGATGGACCATAGCATGGACTGCAGCTCGTCGAGCCAGCCCTTGCCGCAAGCCTCAAGTTTCTTCTTGAAGCTCCTTGTCTTGAGGCCCTTGAGGACCTCGGCATTGGCGCGCTCGGCCTGACCATTGCTTTGCGGGTGCACCACCGAGGCGTAGCAGATCTGCGTGCCGAGGCTGGCGCAGTAGGACTTGAAGAGGCCGCTCGTGAACTGGGAGCCATTGTCGGTGATGATGCGATTGGGAACTCCAAAGCGGCTCACGAGGCCCTTGATGAACTTGACGGCGGAGCCTGCCAGGATGGTGCGCACCGGCTCGACCTCTGCCCACTTGGTGAACTTGTCGATGGCGACATAGAGGTAGCGATAACCACCAGCTGCGCGAGGGAAAGGCCCCAGGATGTCCAGCCCCCAGACTGCGAAGGGCCATGAGAGGGGGATCGTCTGGAGTCCCTGTGCAGGCTAGTGGATCTGCTTGGCGTGGAATTGGCAGGCCTCGCAGGCTTGGACCAGTGCGGTAGCGTCACGTAGAGCAGTGGGCCAGTAGAAACCGCTGCGGAAAACCTTACCAACGAGGGTGCGCGATGAAGAGTGATGGCCACAGTCTCCTCCATGTATATCAGCCAGCAACTCGCGCCCTTGCTCTTCAGAGATGCACCGCCGCGAGACGCCGTTGGGGCGCCTACGGTATAGCTCGCTATCTTGTATGCAGTAGGCGGTGGCCTGCCGGGCCACGCGCTTCGCCTCCGAGTCCTCCTCCGGCAAGGTGCCGCGAAGCAAGTAAGCCTTGAGCTCCGCGGCCCAGCTATCGGCCTGAGGCTCGAGCGCCAGCAGCAGGCGGGCTCCTGAGGCCGGGCCACAGTCTGGCGCGCCCGTGCGTGGCGCGGGCGGTAGTTCCTCGCGAAGGAGCGCCGTGCTCGCGGCTGGGGGTGTGGCGGATGGCTTGAGGAGCCTTTCCTCAAAGACGCCAGGGCTCTGGGGCTCGCGCCGTGACGCTCGTTTGGCGATGTCGTCGGCCTCTTTGTTGCTACCGCGGGGGATGTGCAGCAGCTCCAGGCCAAGAAAGCGCTTCTCAAGTTTACGTACCTCTTCCAGGTAGGCGGCCATGTGCTCGTCCTTGGGCTTGTAGCTTTTGTTGGAGAAGTTGACGAGGAGTTGCGAATCGCCCTTGATAGTCTGACGCTTGATGCCTAGGGAGAACGCGGCCTTGAGGCCGGCGATGAGGCCCTCATACTCTGCGATGTTGTTGGAGACCTTGTCGGTGTACCTGAAGCAGAGCTGCACAGCGTAGTAGATCCTATCTCCTGTTGGCGAGGTGAGCATGACCCCAGCCCCCGCGCCCTGTCGGGAGAAGGCGCCGTCGAAGTGCATGGTCCATCCGCCAGGCGCCTCATCCCCTGGCAGGAGGGACTGGGCCTCGCGAGGCTCGTCCTCGTACGTGTCCGTCCATTCTGCCACGAAGTCGGCCAGGGCCGCGGCTTTGATGACTCTGGTGGTGGAGAACTCCAGTTGGAAGGCTTGCAGCTCGATGTTCCACTCGGCGACGCGGCCGGCGGCGTTGGGGCTGCGCAGAACTTGCTCCAAGGGGTAGGAGGAAATAACCTTGATGGGATGACCCTGAAAGTAGTGGCGCAGCTTCCTAGAGGCGACGAGGAGCGCAAGGAGGAGCTTCTGCTGCATGGGGTAGCGCTCGCGCGCATCCCTTAGCACAGTGCTGACGAAGTACACGGGGTGCTCGACGAGGCGCGCAGTTGTTGCGACAGCTTGCTCCTCAGGTGCCTTGCAAGGCTCGGAAGGCCCGGGAACCTCGCGAGGCTCAGGAGGCTCGCGAGGCACAGAAGGCTTGCGGGGGACGGCGGCCTCATGAGGCTCAAGAGGCTCGCGAGGCCCAGAAGGCTTGCGGGGGACGGCGGCCTCATGAGGCTGGAGGGGCATCGAGGGTTTCTCCTTGGCACAGACGCGCTCCTCCCGCACCGCCACCAACGCCGCGCTGGCCGTCTGAGGGGTGGCCGCCAAGTACAGGAGCAAGGGCTCGCGAGAGCGCGGCGCGACCATGATGGGCGGGCTCGTGAGGTACCTCTTGAGGGCTTCAAAGGCGGCGTCTGCCTCAGGAGTCCACTTGAAGGAGCCGGACCTCTTCAGGAGCTTGAAGAAGGGCAGGGCTCGTTCGCCAAACTTGGAGATGAAACGCCCCAAGGACGCCATACACCCCGCCAAGCGTTGCATTTCCTTGAGGGTTTGGGGAGGGCGTATTTTCTCGATGGCCTTGACCTTCTCTGGGTTGGCCTCGATGCCACGGTGCGAGACTAGGAAGCCGAGGAGCTTGCCGGAGGGGACTCCGAAGACGCACTTCTCCGGGTTGAGCTTGAGGTTAACCTTGCGCAGGTTGGCAAATGTCTCCTGGAGGTCCGCAATGAGGGATCCAGCCTCGCGAGATTTGACCACGATGTCGTCGACGTAGGCCTACGCGTTCCTCCCCATCTGGGGCCCCAGAGTGATGCGCATCAGCCGCTGGAAGGTGGCGCCCACGCTCCTTAAACCGAAGGGCATGCAGACGTACCAAAATACGCCGCAGGGGGTGATGAAGGCCGTCTTCTCCACGTCTTCGGCCGCCATCTTGATCTGATGATAGCCTGAGAAGGCATCCAGGAAACATAGCAGATCACACCCGGCGGTGGAGTCCATGATCTGGTCGATGCGGGGCAGCGGAAACGGATCCTGAGGGCAGAACTTGTTGAGGCTGGTGAAGTCGACGCACATGCGCTCCTTGCCGCCTTTCTTGGGGACGACGACTGGGTTGGTGAGCCATTCGGGATGGCGCACCTCACGAACGACTCCGGCTTCTTGGAGCTTCTGAACTTCACTGATGATGAACTCTTGCTTCTCTGGCGCCTGGCGCTGCGATTTCTGCTTGACCGGGTGTGCATTGGGGCACACCGCTAAGTGGTGCTCGATCACCTCCCTCGGCACACCGGACAAGTCGGATGCTTTCCAGGCGAAAACATCCGAGTTTGCCCGAAGGAAGGTGACGAGCGTGCTTTCCTATGCAGGAGGGAGGCCTGTGCCGATGGTGAAGGCGGGGCCGGAGCCGCTGCCGTCCACCGACACCTTCTTCGTCTCGGTGCGGTAATGAGAGAACAACTGCTTCTTCTTCGCGGGTGCGGCTTCGGAAGGCTCAGCCGCGTCCTCGTTGGCTGGGTGCGCGACAGTGGCAGCCTTGTAGGCGCGCTCGAGGGTGCTGGCCGCGTCCTTTTCGTCGCAGGCGACGGTGATGATGCCGCTGCAGCCGGGCATCTTGAGGACGTTGTAGGCGTCATGAGTGGCCGCCATGAACTTGGTGAGAGCTGGGTAGCCCAAGATGGCATTGTAGGGCAGGCCGTTGTGCGCCATGTCGAAGTCGATGAGCTCGGTGTGGTAGTTCTTGCGGGTGCCGAAGGTGACGGGGAGGCGCACCTGCCCCAGCGGAATGGTGGAGCCATCGGTCACTCCGGAAAAAGGCCTGGTCGGCATCAGCTGGTCGTAGGGCACCTGGAGCGTCTCGAAGGTTTCAATGGAGAGCACGTTGAAGCCGGCACCCCCGTCGATGAGGGTCTTGGTGACCGCGACGTTGCTGATGGTCGGAGTGCACAGCATGGGGAGCGCGCCTGTGGAGGCCATGGACTTGGGGTGGTCCTTGGAGTCGAAGGTGATGGCGTACTGCGACCACTTGAGGGGTCACGCGACCTCAGGCCTCGGGAGGGCGGCGTACACCTCGCGAGAGAGTTGCTTGAAGTGGCGGACGGACGCGGGGGCTTGGGAGCCGCCAAGGATGCAGGCGACCGCGCGAGGCTCCTGGTAGCCCCCAGCGCCCTCGTTAGGCTGGTTGACGTCGTTCCTCCGAGGAGGCGGAGGCAGCGGCGGGAGAGCGGCATTAGCCTGAGGATTCGCCTCACGAGGCTGGTCGCGCCAGGCGGCCTCACGAGGCTGATCGCGCCAGCCCTGGCGGTAGTTGTTGTTATTGTTGCGGCTGTCCGAGCGGTTGCCGCTGCGGCCACCTCCGCGGCCGGCGCCACAGCCATTGCGGTCGTCTCGGCGGCTCTGGCGCTCGTCGCGGAGCAGCTTGTGCTCATGACAGTCTTCAGTGCTGTGGGAGCGGACATTGTGCAAGGCGCAGAGTGGCCGGTTATCCTTCCTAGGTTCGTCGAGGTCGCGGCCGCGCTTCTGCTCGGCCTCCGCCGCAAGCACGGCAGGGCCTTTCCTTTGACGTCCTTGCTCTTGACCTTGGTGCCGTCGAGCGCCGCGTCGGGGTCGTTGTGGACGAAGAGGCGGCCCTCTTCAGCCTTGGCGCATTTGTCGGCGAGGTCAAGCAGCTCGAGCACGGAGTCGAGCTCACCATTGATGGCGAGCTTCTCGCGCATCTTGATGTCCGTGACGCCGGTGGAGAACGCGGAGATGACGGCTGCGTTGGAAGCGCGCGGGATCTTGTTGCGCACCTGGCTGAAGCGCTGGATGTACTTACGGAGGGTCTCGTCTGGGCGCTATCGAACGCGCTGCAGGTCGTTGATGGTGAGGGAGCGGTCGTGTGTGCCCTTGAAGTTGGCGATGAACTGGCTGCAGAGCTCGGCCCACGACGAGAAGGAAGCCTCGGGGAGGTTCATGAGCCAGGAGCGCGGGCCGTCCTTGAGGGCCATGGGGAACCAGTTTGCCATGACCTTGTCGTCGTCGTTCGCCGCCTCGACGCTCAGCGCATAGAGCTGGAGGAACTCCGTGGGGTTGGGGGTGCCGTCGTAGCGCGGAGGCAGCTCAGGCTTGAACTTCGCGGGCCAGACCACGCGACGCAGCTCGTGGGTGAAGGCACGGCAGCCCACGCAGCTCGAGGGGACGCCGCCAGCGACGGCGGCGCGGTTTTGATGCCCGGCCACAGCAACATCTTGGACGGCCTGGTCCTGGCTCTGGCGCTGGCGCTCGAGGAGCACTCGTGCGTCGGGGGGCGCGCGGCGGATGATCTGGCAGCTGGGCTCGCAGTGGTCTGGAGAAGACGCGCCGCGGGACGGCTCACGAGCCCGCGCGCTCCGCTGGGGCCCGGCGTGCTCGTCACGCAGAGGAGGCGGCGGGGGGGGCGCCGTACGCCGGGTCCCCAGCACGAGACGATGGAGGGCGGAGCGAGTGAGAAGGCGCTGTAGCGTCCTCGGCGACGTCGACGAGCTCGGTGATGCGACCAAGCCAGGCGTCGTAGCCGGCGTCATCAGGACGGTAGCGGAGTAGCTCGCGCGCCATGAGCAGCGCGGCCTGCGGGTTCGGCGGCCCACGGTTGGCGAGGGAGGAGGCCGTGGCGGTGTGGCCATCCGCCCGCACGGAGGGGTGCAGGGAGGAAGCCTGCTGCTCGCGGGCAATGGGGTCGGTGGCGGCGGCAGCATCGGCGTCGGGGCGGCGGCGATTGCCGCGGGCCACCGGCTCCGTCTGGGCCACGCGGCCAGCCCTGCGCTCAGCGCGCTCGCGACGTGCGTCCGCCATGGGACTGGTGGAGCTGAAGGTCGAGCAGAGGAACAGTAGCGCACCCCCTACCTGGCGCGCCAAATGTCGGAAGTAGGGCTCCGGGGACCCAAAGGTTTGAACAATGGGGTGAGCTCGTTCTTCTACTTCTTCCCCTACCACGGCAGTGCTACGGCGAGACTACGGCGAGAGCGCGCTAGCGTAGGACGGGCAAAGGCACTGCAGTTTACCCAGGTTCGGGCCACCTTGTGGTGTAAGACCCTACTCCTGCTTTGTGGTTGAGATTATCGTGGATCAGAGAGTTCTTGCGTACAAGGTTGAAGATGATCCATCGATCTATGCTACGGTGGCTGCACTGCCCCTTTTATGCCGCCTTGGTCCTCTTCCGCCTCGAAACTTTGGCGGGAAGGGTTGCCACACTTGGCGGTTTTGAAAGGGGACAGGCGCTCAGGCTATCCTGACTAAAGGTGGTCTTCGCCTGCCAAAGCATGACCCATGACGCGCCGGTGGGCTCGGTGATGACCTCCGCCCTGCGCGCCCGCCGTCTTGGTCTTTCTTGGCCGATCGGGCAACCTTTGGGGTTACTTTGGGGAGTAGATAGCTGGCCCTACTTCCCTAGCATAAAAGAGGAAACCATCTGCATCCGCGCCCGCTGGCGCGGCCTCTGCTGCTGCTCGTCGCCGCGCGCGTCACCCACGTGATGGGCTCCAGTCTGCGCGACACGCCGAACGGTCTTCTCCTCGAGCGCCTGTGGGAGGGGGCCTCGGAAGGCCACCTCGGGAAGCCGCCTCGTGAGGCCACTCGGGAAGCCGCCTCGTGAGGGGACTTGGGAAGCCGCCTCGTGAGGGGACCTCGCGAGGCCGTTTATGGTGGTGCTGAGCGTTGCCTGCTACTCCCTGAGGAGGGGGCCTCAGGAGGCTAGGGCCCCATGAGGGGGCATGGCAAGACACTCGGTGGCGACGGCCCGCCGGGCACACTCCAGGCGTCGCGCCCTGGGCCAAAGGCAGATGGGCCTGGATACCCCGGGTTCCATGGGCCTGACAATATTTGCTAGCCAAAAATTCGCACCAAGTAGAGATACTACTTGTGCATCAAAAACCCTTAAACCCAGTTGCATGTCATGAGAGTCCACTATATCTACCTATGGATTGAATAAGATCCTTCAAGTAAGTTGTCATCGGTGCAAAAAGCAATAAAAATTGCCTCTAAATATGTCTGAACTTTTATTGTATGGGAAATAAGCTTTGTACGAACTTGTGATGGTAAAGAAATAAAAGCGACAGACTGCATAATAAAGGTTGCTATCACAAGGGGCAATATAAAGTGATGTTCCTTTGCATTAAGCGCTCTAGCATCCAAAAACAAAAAGTGCATGACAACCTCTGCTTCCCTCTGCGAAGGGCCTATCCTTTACTTTTATGTATTTACTTTTTATGCAAGAGTCAATAGTGTTCTCCTCTACTTCCTTTTTATTTTTCTCCTTTGCAAGCATCATGTGGTGGGGAAAGATCTAGGCACATAGTTGTGGATGCTTGCGAGAGGGGGTAATCATAAGTGGGAGGCTTGTTCAAGTAAGAACAGCACCCAAGCACCGGTCCACCCACATATCAAATTATCAAAGTAGTGAACCCGAATCGAACAAACATGATGAAAGTGACTAGATGAAATTCCCATGTGTCCTCGAGAACGCTTTACTTACTATAAGAGATTGTTCCGGCCTGTCCTTTGCTACAAAAAGGATTGGGCTATATGGCTGCACTCTTTGTTACTATTGCTACTGATCACTTGTTACAAATTATCTTGCTATCAAACTACTCGTTACCGATAATTTCAGTGCTTGCAGAAAACACCTTGCTGAAAACCGCTTGTCATTTCCTTCTGCTCCTCATTGGGTTCGACACTCTTACTTATCGAAAGGACTATGATTGATCCCCTATACTTTTGGGTCATCAGGGTCCTCATCCCGATCCACCTGGTCGGGAGACAACATGATGAGTACCCCCTGATCCAGGACACCATCAATGACTGTGACTGTAAATGCATATTTGGTTGTGCTAATTCCCATGAGAGCATGCATAGAAATTTGGAGTTGCTGATCTGGCATAGGTTCAATAGTTTCAGTGTTCACTTCTTCAGTGGCTTCAGTGTAGTAGACCCATTCAGCATCATCAGTGTAATTTTTTTGGAGGGCATTAATTTGTGCTTGTGTTGTCATTTTACACACTTTCTTGTGGCCAGGAAACCAAGTCTTTTTGCACTTGTAACAGATGCTCTTCAGCCTTGCCTATTGGATTATAGAGACAGTGTTATTGAGAGGTGGGGTTTGGGTTGTTCAAACTGAGTGGGTCTCTGATAGGTGGGCTAGCAATCTGTACAAGTTGCCTTTTTGGAGGTTGGACCTGCTCCATTCTTCTGGCCAACCACATAGCTCTCTACAAATTTGGGGGTTCATGGCATTGCACATAATGTTGAATGTTGTCAGACAGACCTGCGATGAAACTTGATTTGTAGTAATCATCTGGAAGTGCAGGATTATCTCTCCTCATGAGATTCATGTTGTGCTCAAACTTTAGGACATAATCATTAACACATGATGTCTGTGTAAGAGCATGGAAGGCTCTGACATTGTCACAGACAGAGGTTTCTGAAAAACTATCTCCTAAGTGTTTGCAAAACCTATACCAAGGCAAGGTATTGGCCACAATGCGTGTTCCTCTCCACCATTCCATGGCTGCTCCTTTTAAGTATGTGATAGCTATCTCGGTCTTTTGTTCAGGAGGTGTCCTAGCAGCATCAATGTACATTTCAATGGTCTGAATCCAAGAATCAGGGTCCTATCCATCAAAATCAGGGATATGCATTTTAGCAGGCTTAACCAGCGCTTGGGTCCTTCTGTTGTCAAACTACAACTTTCTATTAACCTGAGTATTTCTTCTGGTCTAGTCCACATTTTCCTCAGCTTCCACAGGAGCATCAACTGTAGGGTTTAACACTTCGAACTGATTTTGGGCAGGGAGGGAATGTCTCTGCTCAGGAGCAGCAGCTGACTGTTTGTTTTGGGAGAAGTTGGGGTGCCTATAGGGTGCTTTGTTACTGCCATCAAGGTGCAGCTCTTTACCAGTGTTCACATCCTGCAGAATAACAGAGCCTACAGTAATAGGTGATTGAGGGTTATCTCCCAAGTTTCTTAGGGGGCCTTGGGGAGTGGTAGTTTGCCCACTGCCTTGAGCAATTTCAGGGGTACTGGGTGGCTATACTTTGGGGGTTGGCAACGTCCCAATAAACTGAGACAGGGAGGACTGGAGCTCACCCAAGGTTTTCTGCAGAGATTGGAAGTTAGTAGTCACATGCCCTCTGAACTCTAAAAATTCCTGCTTGTCCACTTCCCTGTTTTGCTGCAGGGTTTTGACATCCAGTTGAAGAGATTCGAATTCCAAGTTTTCAGTGGACGAAGACTCACCACCCATCATGACACCAGAGAACAAGTAGGGAGGGATTAATCTAATGATTAGTCTAGAAACCTCACCCACTGCCAACCTGCTAAACAAGGAGGGGATTTTACAACAACCGGGGCTGCAACTAGGCCTTGTTGTTGCAGATCCTTCCACCACCGTTCATCGTCACCATGCCACGCCGCCAAAGTAGACCGGATCCGTGAGGGTGGTGGGATTTTACCGCGCAAGAGTTTTGGCAACCACTAACCTTTGTAGACCTATCCCCGAATGATCACCGCCGCCTGCGCCACTAGAAGACCGCAGCACCGCCGGAATCGGGTGAAAGGGAAGGATTTTACAACACCTTCAACTCCCCTTTCGGCACCCAGATCCCATTGACGGAGCAAATTCCCGTCAGATCCCTCGATAGGGGTCCAAGTGTAGCTGGAAGTCATGGATTGGAGGTCACACGAGGGGTTTATCTCGGTTCAGGCCTCCGGAGAGTAATACCCTACATCCTGTTGGTTTTGATGATTCATAATGGAGGGGTACCTCGTGCGAGGGGTTACAATGGTGTATGAGATTGCTACCGAGAGTTCTCCTATATGAGGATAGATGATCCATGGGTACCCTAGACCTCCCTTTATATAGGCAGGTGAGGTCTAGGGTTTTACAGGATAGATACGATCTGGGCGCTGCCGCCCTCTAGTCTTGGGCGTCAAGAAGGTCATCCTGCCTCCTAGGTTTTCTTCCTCGTCTTTGGCTTGGCGGGCCCCCCTGTGGTTGATGCGGCCGGGCTCCTGGGTGTCAGCCATCCCTGGTACAGGACCCCATCAGTAGCCCCCGAGTGTGGCAGAGGTCATAGTGAGGGTCGCAAGTCCTCAGGCGGGCTCTCATATCTTCTTGTCTTCCAGGAGCCCGGACTGACTCCGGACTTGGCTTGCCGGGTAGGCCGGACGTCTGCTGGCCCGCTGCTTGGCCTGCCGCGAATTGATGGGTATGCCATGGATTTTGAGGAGATAATACTGCCGTGACCATTGCTCCTGCCTTCTAAAAAAGAAAAAGGAAGAAAAACCTCCTGGGATAAAGGGATTGAAACGCCCGTTTCGCCCCGGCCGGGTGCTTCTTCTAGACTGCGTTGGTATTTCCCCGAAGAGGAGAGGATGATGTAGTATAGTAGAGATAAGTATTTCCCTCAGTTCAGAACCAAGGTTATCAATCTAGTAGGAGAACCCCACAAAACCCCTTTAGCAGCACCTGCACACACAAAAGCAAACACTTGCACCCAACGCAAATAAGAGGGTTGTCAATCCTCTTAGCGGTTATTTGCAAGGATTAATTCTGATAGTGATAGATAGATAAAGTAAAATACTAAATAAAATAAAAGTAAATAAATTGCAGCAAGGTATTTTTGGATTTTAATATATGATAAAAGTAGACCCGGGGGCCATAGTTTTCACTAAAGGCTTCTCTCTCGAACACATAGCATACGGTGGGTAAACAAATTACTGTTGGGCAATTGATAGAAAAGCAAATAATTATGACAGATTCATGGCAATGATCATGTATATAGGCATCACGTCCGAGACAAGTAGACCGACTCCTGCCTGCATCTACTACTATTACTCCACCCATCGACCGCTATCCAGCATGCATCTAGGGTATTAAGTATGAAATAGAGTAACGCCTTCAGCAAGATGATATGATGTAGACAAAGTAAACTCAAGCGATATAATTAAACCCCATCTTTTTATCCTTAATGGCAACAATACAAATACGTGTCATGTCCCTTTCTATCACTGGGATTGAGCACCACAAGATTGAACCCATCACAAAGCACCTCTCCCATTGCAAGATAAACCAATCTAGTTGGCCAAACCAAATCGATAGATCGGAGAGAAATACAAAGTTATAACAATCATGCATAAAAGAGTTCAGAGAAGACTCAAATATTTCTCATGAATAATCTGATCATAAACTCACAATTCATCGGATCCCAACAAACACACCGCAAAAGAAGATTACATCGGATAGAACTCCAAGAACATCGAGGAGAACATGGTATTGAAGATCAAAGAGAGAGAAGAAGCCATATAGCCACTAGCTATGGACCCGTAGGTCTATGGTAAACTACTCACACATCATCGGAAGGGCAGCAAGGTTGATGAAGAAGCCCTCCATGATCGATTCCCCCTCTGGCAGAGTACCGGAAAAGGCCTCCAGATGGGATCGCGGAAGAATAGAGGCTTGCGGCGGCAGAAAGGTTTTCTCTTCTGTCTCTTTGGTATATTGGGAATATTTGGGAATTTATAGCGCTGGAATTAGGTCAAGATGTGCCATGAGGGGCCCACAAGCCTGGGGGCGCGCCCTACCCCCAAGGGCGCACCTCCCGAGCTTGTCGCTCCCTCGTGGCTCGTCTGGTCTTCTCCCGAAGCTTCGAGGGTCCCTTCTGGTCCAGAAAAAATTAATCCAAAGTTTTTTCTTCGTTTGGACTCCATTTGATAATGATTTTCTGAAAAGGCAAAAACAAGCAAAAAACAGCAACTGACACTAGGCACACGGTTAATTGGTTATTCCCAAAAAATGATATATAATGGTATATAATTGCATAATAAACATCCAAGATTAATACTATAATAGCGTGGAACAATCAAAAATTATAGATACATTGGAGACGTATCAAGCATTCCCAAGCTTAATTCCTGCTCGTCCTCGAGTAGGTAAATGATAAAAATAGAATTTTTGATGTGGAATGCTACCTAACATGTTTCATCATGTAATCTCTCTTATGGTATGAATAATAAGATCCGAATGATTCAAAGCAATAGTCTATAATTTGATATAAAGACATCAATACTCAGGCATACTAACAAACAATCATGCCTTTCAAAATAAAAATGCTAAAGAAAGTTATCCCTACAAAATCATATAATCCTGTCATGCTCCCATCTTCTTAACACAAAATATTTATCATGCACTACCCCGATGATAAGCCGAGCAATTGGTTCATACTTTTTAACGCGCTTCAGCTTTTTCAACCCCCACGCAATACATGAGCGCAAGCCATGGATATAGCACTATGGGTGGAATAGAGTATGGTGGTAGAGATTAATAAGGGGAAGTCAAAAACAAGAAGATAGTCTCACATCGACGAGGCTAATCAACGGGCTATGGAGATGCCCATCAATTGATGTCAATGCGAGGAGTAGGGATTGCCATGCAACTGATGCACTAAGAGCTATAATTGTATGAAAGCTCAACATGAAAACTAAGTGGGTGTGCATCCAACTTGCTTGCTCATGAAGACCTCGGGCATTTGAGGAAGCCCACCATCGGAATATACAAGCCAAGTTCTATAATGAAAAATTCCCACTCGTATATGAAAGTTACAAAATAGGAGACTCTCTATATGAAAAACATGGTGCTACTTTGAAGCACAAGTATGGAAAAGGATAGTAACACTGCCCCTTCTCTCTTTTTCTCTCATTTTTTTTCATGGGCTCTTTTTGGCCTCTTTTTTTTCTTTTCTTTTTATATTTCCTCACTGGGACAATGCTCCAATAATGATGATCACCATACTTCTATTTACTTACAACTCAAAAGAAAATTACAACTCGAAACTAGAACAAAATATGACTCTATATGAATGCCTCTGGCAGTGTACCATGATGTGCAATGATGCTAGCGTAACATGTATAAAAAATGATGAACGGTGGCTGAGCCACAAATACTATGTCAGCTATATGATCATGCAAAGCAATATGACAATGATGATGTGTGTCATAAAAACGGAACGATGGAAGTTGCATGGCAATATATCTCAGAATGGCTATGGAAATGCCATAATAGGTAGGTATGGTGGCTGTTTTGAGGAAGATATAAGGAGGCTTATGTGTGATAGAGCGTATCATATCACGGGGTTTGGATGCACCGGCGAAGTTTGCACCAACTCTCGATGTGAGAAAGGGCAATGCACGGTACCGAAGAGGCTAGCAAATTGCGGAAAGGTGAGAGTGCGTATAATCCATAGGCTCACATTAGTCATAAAGAACTCACATACTTATTGCGAAAGTTTATTAGCCCTTGAAGCAAAGTACTACTATGCATGCCCCTAGGGGGATAGATTGGTAGGAAAAGAACATCGCTCGTCCTCGACCGCCACTCATAAGGTAGACAATCAATAATAAATCATGCTCCAACTTCTTAGCTTAACGACAGACCATACGTGCATGCTTCGGGAATCACAAACCTTAACACAATTATTCTTAGTAAACCACAATTATCTACTAGCACCTCCCACATATTACCATCTTAATATCTCAAAACTATTGCAAGGAATCATATTCAATGATCTACATGAAAGTTTTTATTATATCCCTCTTGAATACCTATCATATTAGGACCGAATTCATAACTCGTGCATATTAACATTGCTATTCATTAGACTCTCAAAAAATATAATTGAAGCATGAGAGTGCAACTATTTCTTTAAAATATAACCACCGCCGTGCTCTAAAAGATATAAGTGAAGCACTAGAGCAACTGCCTAGCTCAAAAGATATAAGTGAAGCACATAGAGTATTCTAACAAATCACGAATAATGTGTGTCCCTCTCAAGAAGGTGTGTTCAGCAAAGATGATTGTGACAAACTAAAAAGCAAACAAACTATATCACAAGACGCTCCAAGTAAAACACATATCATGTGATGAATAAAAATATAGCTCCAAGTGAGTTACCGATAGATTGTAGATGAAAGAGGGGATGCCATCCGGGGCATCCCCAAGCTTAGACGCTTGAGTCTTCCTTGAATATTACCTTGGGGTGCCTGGGGCATCCCCAAGCATAGGCTCTTGCCGCTCCTTATTCCTTTATCCATCATAGTCTCACCCAAAACTTGAAAACGTCAGCACACAAAACTCAACAGAAACCTCGTGAGATCCATTAGTATAACAAATAAATCTTTAACTGTAGGTGCTGTTGTAAATTGATTCATATTTAATATTGGCATAATGCTACTGTACTCCAACTTCTCCATGACTCATACCCCCCGATACGATCCATAGATTCATCAAAATTAGCAAATTATGCAACAAAAACAGAATCTGTCTAAAACAGAACAGTCTATAAAGATCTGAATTAAAGTTATACTTATGTAACTCCAAAAATTCTGAAAATTTAGGAAAACGTGGGAAATTAATATATCAATATTTTGTAAAAAATTCAGAAGGTTATGACATTCCAGAAAAAAATAAAAACTCCAGCACTAGACGCAAAAGTTTCTGTTTTTAAACAGCATCAATTATACTATTTTCCAAATCATCCCAAAGGCATTACTTGGCACAAACACTAATTAAAAGATAAAAACAGAATCATAACAGAGGCTATAATTGTGTAAACACACAAAAACAGAAGGTAAAACAAAAATTTATTTTATTCATTGGGTTGCCTCCCAACATGCGCTATTGTTTTATGACCTAGCTAGGCATAATGCATAGTTTCAAGTGGTGTCAACCTTCAAATTAATTCCATAGGTGGCCCTCATAATGGATTCATATGGCAGCTTAATTATCTTTCTAGGGAAGTGTTCCATCCCTTTATTTAGTGGGAATTGAAATCTTATATTACCTTCTTTGATATCAATAATATCACCTATGGTTCGTAGGAAAGGCCTACCAAGTATTATAGGACAAGACGGATTGCATTCAATATCAAGCACAATAAAATCCACGGGCACATAATTTCTATTAGAAAGAATAAGCACATAATTTATTCTACCCAATGGCTTTTTAATAGTGGAATCCGCAAGATGTAAATTAAGGGAACACGCATCCATATCGGTGAGACCTAGCACGTCAGATATTGATTTTGGTATAGTAGAGACGCTAGCACCTAGATCACACAAGGCATTACATTCATAATCCTTGATTTTAACTTTAATAGTGGGTTCCCATTCATCATGTATTTTCTAGGAATTGAAACTTCTAACTAAAGTTTTTCCTCATGAGCTTTTATCATAGCTTCTACAATATGTTTAGTAAAAGCTTTATTTTGTTTAGATGCATTAGGTGAATAAATCATGGATTGCAACAAGGAAATACACTCAATTAAAGAACAATTATCATAATTAAAGTCCTTGTAATCCAAAGTAGTGGGTGCATCACTATTTAAAGTTTTGACCTCTCCAAACCCACTTTTTTCATTTTTATCATTAAAATCATCACCCTCCAAACAATTGGGACGCCTTCTAGATAAAGTTGAATCATCTTCAGTACCTTTTTTCATCAAGTTTTATGTTACTAAATAAAGATTCAATAGGGGTGACACCAATCATTTTAATATCTTCATCATTACTACGATAGAATCCTGGTGGAATGGCTTTTTCTAAGAATTCCCGCTTAGCTCTCAACCTAGCAGTCCTTTCTTTACTTTCATTAATGGAGACATAGATAGCTTTAATAGACTCATTTATACCATGCTTGGGTGGCAAAATTTTAATTTTGAGATTTTCCACATCATGAGCGATTCTATCCATGTTCCTAGACATTTCATCAACTCTATTCAATTTTTCTTCTATCATAGCATTGAAAACTTTTTGCGAATTAATAAATTCTTTAATATTACTTTAAAGATCAGAGGGTATCCTATTATTATTATTATATGGATTGCCATAGGAATTACCATAATTATTAGAGGAAATTCCAGGAAATGGTCTAGGATTGAAATTACCCTTATAAGCATTGTTGTTGAAATTATTTCTAGAAACGAAATTCACATCAATGGCATCATTATTTTGCTCAATCAAAATAGACAATGGCACATCATTAGGATCAACATGAGCATTTTTACTAGCAAGCAATTTCATAAGAGCATCCATCTTATCACTCAAAGTATTAATTTCTTTAACAGAATTTACCTTCTTACCAGTTGGAGTTCGTTCAGTGTGCCATTGAGAATAATTTGTCATAATATTGTCAAGAAGTTTTGTAGCTTCTCCCAATGTAATTTCCATAAAAGTACCACCCGCGGCAAAGTCTAGCAAATTTCTAGAAACAAAGTTTAGTCCCGCATAAATTTTTTGTATGATCATACATAAGCTTAAACCATGTGTTGGGCAATTTCTTATCATTAATTTAATTCTCTCCCAAGATTGTGCAACATGTTCATGCTCAAGTTGCTTAAAATTCATAATTTGGTTTGTTAAAGAAATAATCTTAGCGGGAGGAAAATACTTGGCAATAAAAGCATCCATAAACTTATCCCAAGAATCAATACAATTTCTAGGCAAGGATGAAAACCAAGTTTTAGCACGATCTCATAGTGAGAACGGAAATAATTTCAATTTGACAATATCATTATCCACATCTTTCTTCTTTTGCATATCACAAAGTTCAACGAAAGTATTTAGATGGGATGCAGCATCTTCATTAGGACTACCAGAAAATTGTTCTTTCATAACAAGATTAAGCAAAGCAGCATTGATGTCACACGACTCCACACTAGTGGCGAGAGGATCAATAGGAGTACTAATAAAATCATTATTATTAGTATTGGAAAAATCACACAATTTTGTGTTTTCTTGAGACATCACGACGAAGCAAGCAAACTGGCAAACAAGCAAACGAAAATATTGTTGTGTTTTTGTAAAAAAAAATTAGAAGTGGGGGAGATAAAAATGAGAGGCAAATGCAAATAAAAGGCAAATAAAATAAATGCAAGTGGATGATAGTTTGTGCGAAGGTACTTGATAATTTTGGTGATGTCTCCCCGGCAACGGCGCCAGAAATTCTTCCTCTTGTAGACTGCGTTGGTATTTCCCCGAAGAGGAGAAGATGATGCAGTATAGTAGAGATAAGTATTTCCCTCAGTTAAGGACCAAGGTTATCAATCCAGTAGGAGAACCACGCAAAACCCCTTTAGCAGCACCTGCACACACAAAAGCAAACACTTGCACCCAACGCAAATAAGAGGGTTGTCAATCCTCTTAGCGGTTATTTGCAAGGATTAATTCTAATAGTGATAGATAGATAAAGTAAAATACTAAATAAAATAAAAGTAAATAAATTGCAGCAAGGTATTTTTGGATTTTAATATATGATAAAAGTAGACCCGGGGGCCATAGTTTTCACTAGAGGCTTCTCTCTCGAACACATAGCATACGGTGGGTAAACAAATTACTGTTGGGCAATTGATAGAAAAGCAAATAATTATGATAGATTCATGGCAATGATCATGTATATAGGCATCACGTCCGAGACAAGTAGACCGACTCCTGCCTGCATCTACTACTATTACTCCACCCATCGACTGCTATCCAGCATACATCTAGGGTATTAAGTATGAAACAGAGTAACGCCTTAAGCAAGATGACATGATGTAGACAAAGTAAACTCAAGCAATATGATTAAAACCCACCTTTTTATCCTTAATGGCAACAATACAAATACGTGTCATGTCCCTTTCTGTCACTAGGATTGAGCACCACAAGATTGAACCCATCATAAAGCACCTCTCCCATTGCAAGATAAACCAATCTAGTTGGCCAAACCAAATCGATAGATCGGAGAGAAATACAAAGCTATAACAATCATGCATAAAAGAGTTTAGAGAAGACTCAAATATTTCTCATGAATAATCTGATCATAAAGTCACAATTCATCGGATCCCAACAAACACACCGCAAAAGAAGATTACATCGGATAGAACTCCAAGAACATCGAGGAGAACATGGTATTGAAGATCAAAGAGAGAGAAGAAGCCATCTAGCCACTAGCTATGGACCCGTAGGTCTATGGTAAACTACTCACACATCATCGGAAGGGCAACAAGGTTGATGAAGAAGCCCTCCGTGATCGATTCCCCCTCCGACAGAGTACCGGAAAAGGCCTCCAGATGGGATCGCGGAAGAACAGAGGCTTGCGGCGGTGGAAAGGTTTTCTCTTCTGTCTCTCTGGTATATTGGGAATATTTGGGAATTTATAGCGCTGGAATTAGGTCAAGATGTGCCACGAGGGGCCCACAAGCCTGGGGGCGCGCCCTACCCCCAGGGCGTGCCTCCCGAGCTTGTCGCTCCCTCGTGGCTACTCTGGTCTTCTCCTGAAGCTTCGAGGGTCCCTTCTGGTCCAGAAAAAATTAATCCAAAGTTTTTTCTTCGTTTGGACTCCGTTTGATAATGATTTTCTCAAAAGGCAAAAACAAGCAAAAAACAACAACTGGCACTGGGCACTGGGTTAATAGGTTAGTCCCAAAAAATGATATATAATGGCATATAATTGCATAATAAACATCCAAGATTGATACTATAATAGCATGGAACAATCAAAAAATATAGATACGTTGGAGACGTATCAACGGGTGGCGCTTCGGGTCTGGTTGTTTATAAAGAGAGGGAAATGGAGGGTTTCAAAACCTACCTTGCTCTGGCGCATTCCACTTCACTGTCTTCCTCAAACCCTTCGCCACGATGCCACCTTGTGCATCTTGCCCCCGCGCCCTCGCCGCTGATGGCCAAGACAAGGAGTGAGAAGGGGAAACGAGTCTCCCATCGGGAGCTGTCATCGAGCTCTGCCGGCGGGATGCGGAAATGAGCCGCCCCCAAAGGGAGGGCTACACCGGGGTGCGCTGCGCCCAAATCCACTGGGAAGTGGTTTCCATCTGTGACCTCGGAGGGCGAGCTCAAGGGGTACAAAGATGACTCCTCCATGCCAGCGGATCTGAAGGTGCGCCTTCTGCCTGGGGAGATTTTGCCGGAACCCCGTGCCAATGAACACGTCTTGTGTTCAGGCTACTTCGGGCGGGGACTCGGCTTCCAGGTCCATCCCTTCATGCGTGGCCTACTGCACTTTTTGGCTGCCAACTGCACCACATTCCGCCCAACGGGGTGCTCCACATCGCCAACTTTATTACTCTCTGGTAATGTTATCTTGGGATAGCTCCACACTTCATTTTGTTCCGCTACTTCTTTCGAGTCTGCGTCCAATCAAACGAAGGCGCTGTCTGCGAGCTTGGGGGCGCCATTCTACAGCTTCGCCCCAACTCCACCTTCTTTTCCTTAGACCTCCCAAAGTCTGTTCAGGAGTGGCATAAGTCTTGGTTTTATGTGGAGGATCTCGGTGATGACCTACCGGCCTTTGTGAATGAACCCCCACAGAAGCTGTTTTTGTGGGCTCCGCTCACCAAACCGACCCGAGAGGTCAAGGTTCTGGCGGAGGCCACTGCTCATCTGAAGACGGGCGGATTGACCGGAGGCCACATCGTGCGCACTTGGGTGGCACGCCGCGTCCTGCCGCTGCAGGCCCGGGCCCCCCTGATGTCCCAGTATACGGGCCCAGAGGACCCCACGCAGGTTTCTCAAGACGAGTTGAGCTCCGAGGCCATCAACACCTGCCTCAGCTTCCTGGTGGGGTCGGATGCCATCACGAGGTCTCATAAAGAAACCGTGTGGCCCTTTGCAGCCGACCTCCCTCCTGGCAGCGTAAGTACATTCTCTGTGATTTTCTCACTGTTTGGGGACCGGGAGGCCGAGTCGTGACCTTTCGTTTTTCTTGTCAGGAATTCGCCACCTTCCAAGCCTTCCGATGCGAACCCCCGCTTACAGGGCAACAAGTGATCCCTGCTTTGGCCGCCCTTATGGCGGTGGCTCCTTCGGGGCCTTCTCGTGAGGAGGCCTACGCCACCCGGGGCCGGAAGGGAGCCCTGAAGGAGGCCCATGCTTAGGCCTCTGATTGTCAGGAGGACGATGAGGGCATAATTTCCCCCTCGAGTGGCAGCGGAGGCGGAGAGGGTGGAGATGACGATGATGGTGACGACGACGCTGAGGACGACGAAGAGGTTGAGGACGCTGAGGAGGGCGAGGACGAGGACTTTGGCAAGGAGGCAATGGGGACGGATGTTGAGGCGCCGTGCCGGCCCCTTAAAAGGCTTCACCGTGGCGTCCGAGAAGAGTCCCCAGTCAGCTGTGGTCCTCGCGAGCTCCGTGGGAGCTCGGTGAAGTCCTTGGGGCTGCAGATTCCCCTGATCGCCCCGACGCCGGTGCGAAAGAGGCATGCGTCGCCGGTTGCCCCGTGAGTTATCCTTATGGTTTGTGAGTTCACGTCAGTCATTTCTTGGCTCCATCGTTGACCTCTTGAGCTCATGTCCAGGGCTGCCCCTTACGGTCCAGCAGGATCGTCTGTCGCTGAACCCATCGCGGCGAGCGCGATTCCGGCCGTGCCTCTATCAGCGATCCCGATGGCGCAACCGTCCGTGGAGGTTCCAATCTCTGAAGCGGAGACCCAACCCCGAGGTACGTAGTCTTGGGTCTCGGCCATTGTTTTGGTGGCGACCCACGAGGGAATGTTCTCATGTGAGCTATTTTTGGCAGGGGCTCCTTCTGCTGAGGCTGCGGCTGGCTCTGGGGCCGGGGACGTTGATGAAGGCCGCATGGACTTGGCGTCCCCCCATGTTCCGGCCTCTGAGCCTGACCCGAATGTGCCGGCCTTTCCCCTGGCGAGTGTGGCTACTGCGGCGGCGATCGTGAAGATCTCTATTGGCGGGCCGGACCGTTCGTCGGCCCCATCATCCAGCACGACGCCTAGGGCGTGCTCCTTCCTGTCCGGTGGACTCGGACCTGAGGTCCCGCAGGAGGTCGCGGCGCCCTTGAGCACTGCGGATGAGGCGCTGGGACGCCTATGGGAGGCCCTGAGGGAGGTCAGGCAGGCTGTGGAGCCCGGTTTCAAGGTAAGATACCTTAGTATGCATGCTAGTGGTAGTAGCCCCTGGGGACGAGTGCGGCGTTGCTGTGCTAGCCATGCTTGGTCCCTGAAATAGTATGATGTGACCTTTTATGTTGCAACTATCAGGCCGTGTCCGAGGCGAACCGCAGCCGCGAGGCAAAGGTCGCAGAGTTGGAGTCACGGATCGCGGCATTGCAGCACTAGGGGGACGGGCTGCAATGTGAACTTGACGCCACTTCATGTGAGTCGCGGCTTTTTTGACTTGTGCTTGGGTGGCTTTCTTTGTGTTGATAACGGCGTGTGTTGTTCCTGCTTCTCCTCCTTTTTGTAGCTGTCGAGACCGCATCGACCTTGAGGAAGGAGGCTGAGGAGGCTGCGCAGGCCCGCCGTCGTGCTGAGGATGCTGAGCGGACAGCTCTGGCGAAGCTGGAGACGGTTCTTGCTGCGAAGCGGTTACTCGAGGCTGCCCTCCAACAGGAGAGAGAGGCCTGCCGCGTCCTCCGTACTGACCTTGGTGAGAGCAAGGACCAGCGGGCCTTGCTCCAGCAGTAGCTGCAGACAGCTGAGAAGGACTCCGCCTCGCAGGTGCAGGCTGCCTGGGAGGCCGAGCAAAGGATTGCATTGTTGGAGAAGGATGGCCAGGAGGTCACGGTGCAGCTTGCTGAGGCCCAACGTTACTGCGAGGATCTGGAGGCTGCCGCCCGAGGTTTGTGCGGAGGACACCTCCTCGTTGTTTTGTGATCAAAGGTTGGTTTCTTATATGCCTGTTGCTCTCTTTGTTGCAGGTCCTTTCCCGGCCATCCAGATCGATGACGTGGAGGAGCGACTGCGGGAGGTTGCCTCTGTTGTAGAGCAGATGACCACATCGTTGGGAGTTGCTGCTGGCACTTTCTTTGCTGGGCATCCTGACTTGACGTCTGACCTCGAGGTCGTCCTCAAGTTGCTGGCGGGCTCCTCCAATCAGCTTGATGATTGGCTATATTCCGTCGCCTTCAAAGGAGCTCATCAGGTGCTGGCTGGCGTCCGGGCTCATTATCCCAATACCAACCTTTGGATGATCGTGAGGCCTCCTGCCGGAAGTCCGAATCCACATGTGTTCCTGCAAGAAGTTGTCAAGGAGGTCGAATATGCCGCCGGGGTCTGTCCCCTGTAGGGTATTATAAAAAGGCATCCTGATGCAGGTAGCTCATAAAGTGGGGGCTTGTAATAAACCTGGAGAGGGTACTTTCTGAGTACTGTTTTAAAACGAGTTATTTTATGTTGTTTAGAACCTGCCATTTGCTGTGTTGTATGACTTCTTAATATCCGCTGGGAGAACACCCGTGCCCGACCAAATATGCGCGTGTTAGCATTGGCCATGTGGACAGGGGCCCCTTGTGAGCTCGGCTTGCTGGTCTGTGGTGCTATGCACTGACGTAGGCTGCGAGCTCCGGGTTGGTTCTCTGCATATGTTAAGATTTGTCTGAACTCTAGCGACTAGGTTAGGCCGTAAGCCTGTGTGGCCTCTGCCTTTATGGTAGGAGGCCTTGATTATTTGGCATGCTTCTCCGGCCTCCTACGCTTTGATGGCGAGGGAGGTCTACCAATAGGTATTTCTCCTCTGGCATGGTGGTTCTTCCTGGCACTTCTCTTGGTCTGTGTATATTATCTCTACCGGGTCTATGAGAGGTCACTGCTCCCAATCGTACCTTGGGAATTTTCTGACCCGGGGTATTTGCCGGGCCTCTGTGTGATGCGTTCCCCATCTCGTGACCACTTTGAGGTTGGCCTTCTCCGATCTGATTGCTTGTAAGGGGCAGTGATACGTCTCCAATGTATCTATAATTTTTTATTGTTCCATGCTATTATAGTATCAATCCTGGATGTTTTATATGCAATTATATATCATTTTTTGGGACTAACCTATTAACCTAGTGCCCAGTGCCAGTTGCTGTTTTTTGCCTGTTTTTGCCTTTTTAGAAAATAATTATCAAAAAGAGTCCAAACGAAGAAAAAACTTTGGATTAATTTTTTCTAGACCAGAAGGGACCCTCGAAGCTTCGGGAGAAGACCAGAAGAGTCACGAGGGAGCGACAAGCCCGGAGGGCGTGCCCAAGGGGGTAAGCGCGACCCCCAGGCTTGTGGGCCCCTCGTGGCACCTCTTGACCTAATTCCAGCGCTAAAAAATCCCAAATATTCCCAATATACCAAAAAGACAGAAGAGAAAACCTTTCCGCCGCCGCAAGCCTCTGTTCTTCTGCGATCCCATCTGGAGAGCTTTATCGGTAATCTGCCGGAGGGGGAATCGATCACGGAGGGCTTCTTCATCAACCTTGCTGCCCTTCCGATGATGTGTGAGTAGTTTACCACAGACCTACGGGTCCATAGCTAGTAGCTAGATGGCTTCTTCTCTCTCTTTGATCTTCAATACCATGTTCTCCTCGATGTTCTTGGACTTCTATTCGATGTAATCTTCTTTTGCGGTGTGTTTGTTGGGATCCGATGAATTGTGGGTTCATGGTCAGATTATTCATGAGAAATATTTGAGTCTTCTCTGAACTCTTTTATGCATGATTGTTATAGCTTTGTATTTCTCTCCAATCTATCCGTTTGGTTTGGCCAACTAGATTGATTTATCTTGCAATGGGAGAGGTGCTTTGTGATGGGTTCAATCTTGCGGTGTTCTATATCCCAGTGACAGAAAGGGACAAGACACATATTTGTATTGTTGTCATTAAGGATAAAAAGATTGGGTTTAATCATATTCCTTGAGTTTACTTTGTCTACATCATGTCATCTTGCTTAAGGCGTTACTCTATTTTATACTTAATACCCTAGATGCATGCTGGATAGCGGTCGATGGGTGGAGTAATAGTAGTTGATGCAGGCAGGAGTCGGTCTACTTGTCTCGTACATGATGCCTATATACATGATCGTTGCCTTGAATATCGTCATAACTATGCGCTTTTCTATCAATTGCCCAAGAGTAATTTGTTTACCCACCGTATGCTATGTGTTCGAGAGAGAAGCCTCTAGTGAAAACTATGGCCCCCGGGTCTACTTTTATCATATATTAAAATCCAAAAATACCTTGCTGCAATTTATTTACTTTTATTTTCTTTTGCAATTTTTTTTCTATCACTATCAGAATTAATCCTTGCAAGTGACCGCTAAGGGGATTGACAACCCTCTTATTTGCGTTGGGTGCATGTGTTTGCTTTTGTGTGTGTAGGTGCTGCTAACGAGGGTCTGTGTGGTTCTCCTACTGGATTGATAACCTTGGTTCTTAACTGAGGGAAATACTTATCTCTACTGTACTACATCATCCTCTCCTCTTCGGGGAAATCCCAATGCGGTTCACAAGTAGCAGGAAGAATTTATGGCACCGTTGCCGGGGAGACATCACCAAAACCTATCAAGTACCTTCGCATAAACTATAATCTACTTGCTCTTATTTGCATTTGCCTTTTATTTGCATTTTCCTCTCGTTTTCATCTCCCCCACTTCTAAAACAAAATTTACAAAAAAAAGACACAAAAATATTTTATTTGCTTGCTTGCTTTTATTGCCTTGATGTCAAACACATAAAAACAGAAAATGAAAGAAAAATTTAAGATCGCTATGGATCCACTTAAAATTTTCTACTTGGATCATCTTCAATCCATTTGTGCTCGTGCTAAAACCCCAACTAGTTTAGTTGAGAGAAAATCATTAGATGAGCATGCTCATTTTGTGCGTCACTGTTTTTCTCAAAAAGGGAGATTCTTATGGAATAAAATAAATTGTTTGCTATGTTATGCTTGGAATCTATGTGAAATTTATGATTTTACTTGTTGCTCTAAGAACCCAAAAAAACACCTCCCCTACCTATGTGAGTTTAATGATAATGAAATCTTATCTTCTTATGCCAAGGGTGTTTATAGTTACTACGGTATCGAACAAATTGAAAAATTTATTGCTTTTAAGGGTGCTTATGAAGTTGATTTTTTGATTGAAAAGTATGATGCTACTCTCTACAAATCTAAAAATCTTGCCATACTTAAATATTGCTATGAAAACTATGCTTCCAATACCTATGTTAGTGAATTCATTGGGAGAATGTCTGCTGCTTTGGAAAAGAATAATGATATGCATGAATCTATAGATAATTATGATCCTGTTGATTCGCCTGAAATATCCCTTTTTGATGAATTTGATGCTTGTGGCCATGATGCCAATATTAATTATGCTTATGGAGATGAACTTGCTATATTTCCTTATGTTAAAAATGAAATCATTGCTATTGCACCCACACTTGATAGCTCCTTGAATGAAAAGCATGATTGCAATGATGTTATTATAAATTCTATTAATGCCAATTGTGCTCATGATATGCAAAATTACAATCTTGGGGATGACAATTTTGTTATGTCCACTACTTATTGCAATGATCACGATTGGGGTGATAATACTCCTTATGATCTTGAAAATTTATTTAAGCCTCATGATGAATATGTTATTGATAATAATGTTTGCAATAATATTAAAAGTGGGTTTGGAAGAGTGTCAACTTTAGGTAATAATGATCCCACTACTTTGGAGAATTATCAATCTTATGGATTTTATGATAAAAGTGGGTTTGGGGAGGTCATGACTTTAGTTGATGTTAATCCCACTATCTTGGAAGATTATAAAACTTTTATGCATGTGGAATGAATAGAATATTTTATATGATAGCTATATTGTTGAATTTGATTATGATCCCACATGTAATTATTATGAGAGAGGAAAATATTGTTATAAAAAATTTCATGTCACTAAATTACCTCTCTTTGTGTTGAAATTTTTATTGCTTCATTCTTTCTATTTGCATATGCCAGATATTGCTTGTCTTGATAACTTGTTTTCTTATAAAATGCCTATGCATAGGAAATATGTTAGACTTAAATGTGTTTGTCACATGTTTTATGATGCCCTCTTTGTGTTTCAATTATTATCTTTTACGTGAGCATCATTAAAATCTCAAAGCCTATCTTAATGGCTATAAAGAAAGAGCTTGTTGGGAGACAACCCAATTATTTCTGTTTTTGTGTGTTTACGCAATTATAGCTTCTGTTATAATTGTACTTTTATCTTTTAATTAGTGTTTGTGCCAAGTAATGCCTTTGGGATGATTTGGATGATAGTATAATTGATGTTGTTTGAAAACAGAAAGTTTTGAGTCCAGTTCTGGAATTTTCATTCTATACTGGAGCGTGATAAAATTCTGAATTTTCTACACAGTATTGGTTTATGAATTGTTTACGTTTTCCTTATTTTTCAGAATTTTTGGAGTTACAGAAGTATGGCTTTTAAATAGATATTGTTGGTGTACTAAAGCATGGGTCGGACCCCGTCTCTCCCCAGAGGTCGGAGTACGTGACCTCGCAGAAGGGAGGGAGGCTGGCGTTTTCGTCGTCATTGGTGAGACGGATCGGGGACACATCTCCCTCCTTGTTGTCCGAGGCCGGCGTGACACCGGTCGTATTGGTGACTTCGCGTGTGTCTGTGTTGGCGACGAGGCAATCCTCCGATGCCTGGGCGAGACGACAGCTACCGCAGACCATTGCAACCAACTGGATAGCTGGCGCGGTCTCCATTCTGTAGGCCGGTGGGTTGACGTGGACCCATCCTGCCACGTCGGTGGTGAACGTCAGGGAGCCAAAGGTTAGGTTTCCCACGGCAGAAAGCCGCCGAAAGTAGAAGAAGATCCGACCTATGATCGGTCTCCAGCCGGTGCTGCCCGTGCCTGGCGCGCCAACTGACGGAGCAAATTCCCGTCAGATCCCTCGGTAGGGGTCCAAGCGCAGCTGGAAGTCATGGATTGGAGGTCACACGAGGGGTTTATCCAGGTTCGGGCCTCCGGAGAGTAATACCCTACAGGCTGCTAGTTTTGATGATTCATAATGGAGGGTTACCTCGTGCGAGGGGTTACAATGGTGTATGAGATTCCTACCGAGAGTTCTCCTATCTGAGGATAGATGATCCATGGGAACCCTAGACCTCCCTTTATATAGGCAGGCGAGGTCTAGGGTTTTACAGGATAGATGCGATCTGGGCGCTGCCGCCCTCTTGTCTTGGGCGTCAAGAACGTCATCCTGCCTCCTAGGGTTTCTTCCTAGTCTTGGGCCTGGCGGGCCCCCTATGGTTGATGAGGTCGGGCTCCTGGGTGTCAGCCACACCTGGTATAGGACTCCGTCACCCATCACCACCGAGGAAACACTGGCTCATGATACCAATTGTCAGGACTAGAGATGGATCTAACGAACTAGCTCACAAATTTCAGAGGAAAGTAGCGACCTAGGGTTACAACTTTAGGAGGCACCAAAGGGCCAACCCAAATACAAGAAGATGAGCCGGAAGGCTCTCTATCCCTAGCTTTATAGCCTTACAGATAAGCTCAAAGCAAAAGAAAATAAAAGAAGCATGTGAGCTCCTGTAGCTTTTGCTGGAAAGAAGAACAACGACGCCTTGTAGCTTGGATGCCGTCCGTAGGAAGATTAACGGTGTTCGACGGGTCATGAGCTGCGAAGCGGTACGGAGACGTGGGGGACGTTGGATCACAGACGGACGGCGGAGAGAGCTTGGCGCCAAAAGGAATAGATTCAAACATAACTGAACTTGAGTGACAGTTGATTATATCTTCAGATAACCAGTCTCGGGTCCTGAAAATCAAAAACTCGATCGGGAAAGGATTGCTCTCTGGAGCAAAAAAGCGGTTCTACGAAATTGAAAGCAGCCTCTATTCCCGAGCCTTCTGTTACTAGGCGCGAGGCGCACTGGTGGTGTCGAGATTTCATAAAAGAAAAAATTGGTTTGGCACATGGGGAAGACGAAGAAGTTTCTTTTTAATAATGTAGTGTTTTGGTGGACCCCTCATGATAGTGTGATTCTGTAGTACTTGCTAATCAATCCACACGGGTGGTGAAGTTTCTTATGTTGGTGGTTGTGTACTATGTTTCAACAAGTTATGTTGTGATCTCAATTCAAGTATAAAGATAAAGTCTAACTTCAGACTTCTCTACACTCCGCTTCGGCCCAAGCCCCCCGCGGTACGGATCAGTATTGACCTAGGTCACCTGTGTTATATATATCCTTTGTAAGCCGTTGCACAAGATAAGCTGATCAGTTGTAAATCCCTGGCATTTGTAAGCTCCCCTGATATAGTGAAGATTTACTGGTTGGCACCTGTGGTTTTTTCCCCTTCGTGTTGGAGGGGTTTTCCACGTTAAAATCGCGTGTCTCCTGTGTTGATTTCGTTCTTCGTCGTTTGATTTGCCTGTCGTATCTCTAACTCAACAAGAGGACTCTTCCCATTCACATCATGCAGCAAAGGCATGTCCGATGAAGAAGAGCAAAGGCGTGTGCGATGAAGAAGACGAGTCTCCATAACTTAGGGAAACTCCAACCGGCTGACCCATTTCATCCAGTTGTGTCCTTGAGTCCGCGGGGGCAAAAACCACGGCCCAACGCGCGGACGCGGACGCATTTTTTTCTGTAATTGGTTCGGATTTGCATCCACACCGAGACGATACAGATGCACCACACATCCGCTTGATGTCCGGCTTGGGCCCACATGTCAGCCACCTACTGGTCCTATTTAATTCGACGCGTGTTGGCGGGCTCGCACGTCAGCCACCCAACCTCCTCCCCGCGCGTCCTTTTTAATGCCACCCATGTGGTGGGGGTCGCCCAGTCCACTTCCTCCCTCAGACCAGAACTCTTCTTCCCCTTGCCTCCTAGCCGCCCGACATCCAGCCCTAACCGCCGCGCACCGCCCGCCGGCGCAACAATGCCGTGGAAATGGATCCCAGGGAAGGCCGGGAAGCACGACCACGAGGTCGACTCCTCCTCAGGGCAGAGCCGTCGCCGCGCGGCAAGCTTCACACTGACGCCGCCTGCAGCCCCGCGACAACTTGTGTACATCGGCGTCGAGCAGTGTGATCGGTGCTGGCAGGAGGCCATCCCAGTGCCATGGCCCGACGTCCACCTGCCGAACGGCTAGTATCTGAACCTGGAGAGTGTCCCAGTGCCCGCCGTTCCAGCCTCCGGCCGCACGGGCGAGGCCGAGAGACACCGCTGCCGAGCTCAGCTCTTCGAGGACCTCCGCTGTGACCCATCATTGTTCTCAGTCAACTCACCGTTCTAGGATACTTGGTTCCGCGATGAGCACTTGGACACTTGGTTCTTACTTCGCCGCTCAAGCACGTGCTCCCAGTCTCCCACCACCAGCCGACGAGTCCAACGAGGAGAATGACGAGGCCAACAAAAAGGCCCCCCAAGACTCCCATCTCGATGAGCTCGCCTAATGGGAGGGCCTGGTAGAGCAACTGGCCTTATCGGCCCTAGGCGATGCTGCCATGCCGGAGCAGCAGCAGCCGGAGGAGCCGGAGCAAGCGAAGGGGCAATCATGGTCGTGGACGACCATGGTGCCCTGCTCGCCGGAGTGCGTGTCGGGTGTTGACTATCGGGTAAAACTTGGTGGCATTCATATGTCTCTCGGAATAGATAGACTAGAGGTCCGAATGTGGACATGCCATGAAACTCGAGTGACTATGCCAGTGTGTGCGCTAACTCTCCAGAGAGATGCCACCCATTATCCCAGGGGAACGCCCGCACAGGCCATCTCCGAGTCCTAGCTTATGAGACCCGCGCCTTGGAGCCTAGAAGAAGGACCAAGTTAACCCATGGAGAGGCATCGAGCTCATCCCATTGCAGTCCCGAAGATGACTTCAGTCAGTTTTGATTGCGTGTCCGAGTGGACGGCGACCCATTGAGGGTGCTCGGCGGACCGAGAGTGACTCTTTTGGAAAGACGTCTGGAGCAATCAATCAGATTGATTTGCGGCTGAAATTTTGGGATTTGAAATCATGCGTGCACGTGTGGAAGCGGTTACGCCACGGCTCATGGGGAAAGTGGGGCACGTCGCCTCGAATTCCGCCCGCAAATCCGCCACGTGCACACCTTCCTCAGCGCGGTGAATCCCACGGGGGCCATCCGATTCAGGAATTAACGGTTGCAGATTCGCGAGGCGGATTTACCCAGGGTATAAATGGTGGAGGGTTAGGGTAAAGTGAGTAGATCCCCTTTTTCCCTCGCCTCCTTCGTCGCACTCTGCCACCCGTCTTCACGCCCTACGCGCCAGAGAACTCGAGAGGACGGGGAAGGATATGACGGCGAAGCTCGAAAGGGCAAAGAAGACGGTGAAGGGCTCTTCGTCGAGCGCCGGTGTCCCGGCCGGTCGAATTGAATGGGATTGGATCCCGTCGTGGGTCACGCGGATGCGGCTGTTGGAGTTGGAGGCCGATGAGCTGATTCCGGTGGGCGGCTGGAGACTATCAAAGGCGGACGAGCTGGAGCCCGCGCCGCAGGGGGATGAGCGCGTCATCCTCGTCACGCACGTCGAGCGAGGTTTTTCCATGCCGCCCCACCCATTCTTCCGTGGCTTCTTGAATTACTTCGGGGCGCAACTGCATCACCTCCCTCCCAACGATGTAGTGTACACTACAAAAAAACACTTCCGTGATGATACGTCTTTGTCATAGTAGGTCACGTTTTCTGTCATGCATGTACATCCGTGACGATTTTATGACAGAATCAAGATAGTCATACCTGTGTTGTCGTAGAAGTGTTCCATGACAATACTGAAATTATCATCACGGAAGTGTCCACTTCCATGACGATAAATGTCGCGTCATGGAAGTTTTTCGTCAAGGGTGACCGCCACGTGGCTTCCACCGTAACGGGTCGCCGTTAAGCTATCAGGTCCAGTTTTGGATCCGATAACCCGTTAACAGCCCTGACCAATGGTGATTTTCCACGTGTAAAATTCTCATTGGCCAACGGATCCACGTGTCTGCTCGGCGTCGTGATAGATGTCATCCATCCAATGGACTAGACGCGCCTATGGAACAGTGACACGTGGCACGGCGCAAAACAGGCCCATTTAGCTAAAAAGCCCGGCCCAGTCAAAATAAGCGGGCCGGCCCATTTATGACCTACTTTCATCTAGCCCATTTACAAAAACGGCCCATGCAAGATCTGCCAATTCGGCCCGTCAATGGCCCGTTAATGATTTGACACCATTGCGGCCCATCGTCTGTTCCAGCCCATTAACAACCCGCTATGTCTTTGGGCTCATTTGCCGGCCGAGGTTCTTTCGGCCTGTTAGAGGCCCATTATAGAGATGGGCCAATTTCCAGGCTGTACGTCTTTTGGCCCGTTAGAGGCCCATTATAGGCATGGGCCAAATTCCTGGCGGTACGTATTTCGGCCTTTTAGCGGCCCATTAGTGATTTGGGCCAACTTCCAGCCCGGTGTATCTTTCGGCCTGTTAACGGCCCACACCGTAGTTGGGCCATTTACATTCCGAGCTGACTTTCGGCCTCTTAGCGGCCCATGTTCTCCATGGTCCAATTCTAGCCCAACATGACTTTCGGCCTGTTAAAGGCCCGTTTTGTATATGGGCCAACTTATGGCCCGATTGGCTTTCGGCCTGTTAACAACCCGACATGGAAATGGGCCAAGACTCAACTGATGATCAATTCGGCCTGCTAGTGGCCTGTGGGCTCGTTTCCATTATAGCGGCCCTATCGAGCTTTCGGCCTGTTAACGGCCTGGTAAGAGCCCATGTTACGATGGGCCCACATTCGAGCCCTAAATCAATTTCTGCCACGGGACGGGCCATGATTGTAACGGGCCTCGTAGATTGGACCATCCGAGCAATTATGGCCAACGTAGATTGGGCCTGTGGGACCCTGTTTCAATGATAGCTTATATAATAACAAAGAATTATTACTCTACAATCCCCTCAAAAAAGAATTACACTATACAATAAAGAGATTAAGGCATAGAAACGAAGAATAATCCTACACTATACAATAAAGAAATAACAGCAGATTACATCCACTGGGCATCATAGTTCGCCAACAGTGATAATAAAGTGTAAACAAACAGCAAATTACATACACTGGGCACATACAGCTCATACATGATGGACGCGCATCAACACAACTTACCATTTGAACTATAATCTCTTCAGAAAATAGAATTGGCCGGATTCAAATAGCACAAATTTCAGTCTGCAAAATCTCCACTTTCTTTGTGGTTTCCTCAGTCTCTTGTTTCATTTTTTTGACTGTTGCATCTTTTGTCCGCACCTCCAATCTCAACTTGTTGATTAAATCTTGAGACTCATATGCACATTGTCTTGCCGCCTCTAGTTGATGCTCTAGAACATAATCACATTCGAATTCCAATCCATAATCATTTAGTAATGGCCATGTCGCACTGCTCTGAGAGCTTTGTGTTGATGTCACTTTATCCTGAAATGTTTCTGTAAGTACACATGACTACAGCAAAAATATAGTTACAACAGTGAAGCGAGCAAGACAGACTATCTTCTACATGGCAAAACAAGACTAACAATAATGCACACGTCATGAAGCATAAGCAGGTGATATTTTAAAAAGTATAAAGATGATAGTCTGTGCAGGCCGCATACAGAAATCACTCTTAGCTCACCAAAGGAGCATGATGTTGGGGCCAAATCCAAAACATAGACATGTTACAAATTTAAACCACGCGCAGCTACTGAACATTAGATATATCTTGCGTATAAGTAAGCAAGCAGTTAGCCATTGTGTAGCACGTATTAACTAGCTGGAACATTGTGTGCCATGTTTCAAAAGAGTCTTAGGGAGCATAATGAACTACAGAGGGATTCATACAACCTACTATAGCAAGCAAAACTATGCAATCATTAGCCTCGTATAAACTAGATTGTGAGCCTCATGCAGTAATAGTTGGTTAATGGACTTCAAAGCTTCAGGCACACTTCGCTAGAGTAATGAAATGGTAAGGCATTTAATTATGTCAACTAATAGTTATACAAGTACCCTACATGAGGCAACATTGTTTTGGCATCTAATTAACTGAGGACAAATAAAGCAATTGAAAAGAGCAATTTTGCCTGAAGCAAACAAGCAATTGAACTGTTGTGTTGGCAGCATGCATACATGCACGCCTCAATAACATCCTTCGCCTGGCTACATTTGAATCAACTGATGTATCTTCTATATAATGGAACAAGTAATATAACATTGTTTGCCCCCTATGAAGTATCTCAACTAGTATGTACTCAAGATCCTAGTAATGATAGGGAGGCTAATGATGTGAACATGCGTTTGGTTATGACATTTATGACATCGAGAACTTTACCATAGCAGGAAGGAGTTTCTCACTCTGTTCACTAATATAAGATGTTTTAGATATTTAAATGTAGACTACATCCGTACTGAAATGAGTGAATAGACACATTAAAATGTGTTTACATACATCTGATTTAGGAAAAAGTGAGAACATCTTATCTTATAATAGTGAGCGGAGGGAGTATTAATCAATGGCCTAATGAATGGGTTACAGGTGAAGAACCCTACGCCAGCACAATGTCAGACAAATAGGATGTCCTGGTAATTGTAATACAGTGACTTACCATAACTGGTTGTACAGGCTCAGTGCTGCTCCTCCTTCTCTTGAAAGGCTCCTTCCTAACATCTTGTACTTGGAAATCCTGAATCTTTGCTCGTTGCACCCCCTCTGCAAGGTGACACAAACTAGTTACAGGTCTCCTTACATGGAAGATAAATATGCATACTTCCAGTCTCTGGGCAACACCAAAGCCCGAGTTTATAACAAAATGACACCACATAAGGAAACATGCCACATCTCTAGCACACACTCAAATGAGCATTTACTATGTATGCGCTATATATAAACTAGGCGAACCTTCGTGAACTGGACCTCCACGCACTCTTGGGGAGCCTAGTTTTGTGTACAGGCAAACCTTTATGTCACCTATGAGTTATACAAGCCCCCACTACAACAGCCATTAGTGTTTAAATCATTGACAAGCTCTGTTAGGTCATGAACAATAAGTAATCAAAGCAAACAGTACTAGTATGGCTGGCTGATACAAACAAGCAATTGAACACATGTGTGAGCAAATCTTGCACAACACTGAATTACATATCAAGAAAACAAGCATAGAAGGAGGCTTAAAGACCATCACTTGACTGACCAAATTTAGGAGGCATTTAAACATCATGTGCAATGTACGAACTAGCATAAACATTGCATATTTCAGATTCTATAATGAAATGCACATGTATTAGGTTATGCCATGTATGATGCCTAAATCTACACTATAGCAGGCAGGAGTGATTCATCATTGCACACACAATTGAATTGCAGGTTAAGGGCCAGTTCTTTTCCACCTTTTGAGAGCTTAATGTCAAAATAAGCCAAAAAAGCTCTAAAGAACTCGTTTTTGAGTTATGGGCTTGGGCTTAACTTATTTCCACCACCCATTCCTTCACAATGAGAAAAAGCTTGCCAGAGGGGGGGGGGGTTGCTTCCCATAGAAGCTCACTTAAAATTGAAGGGGTATAGCGAAATGACTCTGTTGTTTGCCCATATCACACTGAAACTGCCACTGCTCAGGCCCGCGTCACACCCGACCCCCAAGTAAAAACAAACACGCAAGCGTTCGTTCCCCTGCCCGCCCGCATCTCCTCTCCCCTTTCCCTCTGCCTCGATCCCCTGCCTGCAACGCTAGAGTTCCTCCTGCGAGCCACCACCACCGGTCACATCTGTCCTGCTCCTCGACGATGCTCTCTCCGGTGAGGCTCCATGGCCTGCGGGTAGGGCTCCATCTCCCCGGCAGCTCCTCCCTCTGGCGCTGCCCCTCACTCTGCTGGTCCCCAACAGCTACTCCGCTATGGTCCGTCCAATGCTCCAATCCGGCGGCCGCCGCCCAACTATGGCCGACGCCCCACTCCGGCAGAAGGCCCCTCGTTCCCCCTCCCCTCCTCCTAGGCCATGGCCATGAGGTGCTATTGCGGGATGAGCTCATCCAACAAGGTGTGGTTCTCCTCTGATTTTTTGCCAAACTTTCATTCTGATCTGCTATATGATGAATTGCTATGAACTGCTGCTGCTATATGATGAATTGCTATGAGCTGCTGCTGCTGCTATATGATAAATTGATATGAGCTGCTGCTGCTGCTGCTATATGATGATTTGCTATGAGCTGCTGCTGTTGCTATATGATGAATTGCTATGAGCTGCTGTTGCTGCTATATGATTAATTGCTATGAGCTGTTGCTGCTGCTATATGATGCTTTCAGGTGGTGCTGCTAAATGATAAAAACCAGCCACTTGGACCATGGAATTTTGATAGATAATGATTAATCATATAAATTTAGGCAATTATCCTCTTTTTGGAAGACATTGACCAAAGTAGATTGTGCCAAGTAGATGGTATCTTTGTATTTGCATTTTGAACAAATAATGATGCTTTGTTTTCCTATCATATTAATTACTGCGATGGGTTCAATTTGTGATGTTTGCAAGTCAAATTTATTTTCATATGGGTAGCAAAATGACAAAATATAATGCAATAGACTTTTCACTGATCATACAACAGATAAGCTGAAAAAGAAGGCAATGAAAGGAACTGGTTGGCTTATTATCTCGAGCTTATATTCACATGAGCTTATTTTCATAGGATAACTCAAAATAACCGGCCCTAAGAACCCTAGCCAACAGCAATGCCAAACAAATAACATGTTACGATGCTTGCAATGGAGTGACTTACCATACCACGCTGTATAGGCTCACCGCTGCCCCTCATTTTTTTGGGATGTTCCATGAAAATGCCCCATACATCTTGTACTAAGAAATCTTGTACTTTTTCATTGCTGTGCCCCATCTGCAAGCTGACACAGCTAATTTGAGGCATCTCTACATGATAATACATTGCATATCCCTTGCACATAATTAAAGCACCAATTAAAGATTGTGCAGGTTGCATAAACTAGCCATGACTCTGTGTACTGGACTTGCAGGCACTCTAAGGGAGCCTAATTTAGTGCACTGGCATTCCTTCATGCCACCTATGACTTTGTCTAATGTATGACGTCTATATCTCTAATTTAGCAGCCAGTAGTGGTAATCATTGGCTACACAAAGGGATTACTGGTCAAAATACTAGCAAAGCACGCTGGCAGGCACACAACAATACAAGAGAGAGACGCACTTACAAGATCATAACAATGCTTCAGTCCAAGAGTTTGGTTGGCCAAGGTGTTAGATCTAGAAGAAACATCATCCTTGTGGCTCTTGCCAGCCCCATAACATGTAACAGCGACCTGTTAGTATATTTGAAGTACATCTGGCAGGTGATGTTGGATGGGTTTAAAGGTGACAAGTACCTAGGTCGTGGCGGGTGCTTGGCATCATGCCAGGCGGTGGGAACCAGGTTAGAAACGTCAAGCGTGATGACACTGCGGTGGCTATCGGCGTCCGGTAAGGAGATCTAGGACCGTGGACAAGGGTGTTTGTGAAGCGGCTCCAGTAGTGTGGATGACGGTATGGACGAAGCAGATCTGAGGCCATGGACGAGGGCATCGGTGAAGCTGCTCTGGTGGTAGGGTTGAAGATGGTGTCGACGAAGCAGATCTGCGGCCATGGACGAGGGCGTCAGGAAGATGCTCCGGTAGGGTGGACGATGCGGATCTGAGGCCGTGGACTTGGGCGTCGGCGAAGCGGCTTCGGTTGGGTTGAGGATGGTGACGGTGAAGCGGCTCCAGTAGGGTTGAGGACGGTGTCGACGAAGCGGATCTGAGGCCGTCGACGGGGGCGTCGATGAGGCGGCTCCGGGGGTGTGGACGAAGCGGCTCTGGTGCGGTGTAGGAAGGAGCCACTGCAGATGCGTTGCGGTTGACGAGAGCACCGGCAAAGCAGATCTGGCACGGTAGACAAGGCCAGTACTAAATGGGCTGTGGTACAGTGGTGGATGAGCAGTCTATGGTTTCTAGGGGAGGTGCACTACAAAAAAAGGACACACCCGTGACATTATGGCCCAAACGAAAACTTTTTCTGTCATGGTTGTGACACTTCTATGACAATAATTGTGACAAAAACACGTATCATCATAGATGTGGTGGGCTCCTACTTCTATGACAAAAAATTATGACAGAAAATGGGCTTTTCGTCCTGGGCGGGCCGGAGACGCACCCGCATGACATTCTTTGGGCCGTCCATGACATAAAAAATCATGGTAGAAGTGAGGGCGAGGAAATTTTTGGGGAGTTCACGGTTACGGTGGGTGGTCGGGGGCCGAGCGATGCAGTGTGGTTTGTGCGTTTCTCTTGTACGCGCGCGTGTGTGTGAGGCGCTCGCTAACTGAACCTGAGTGAGGTGTACGTTCGCTTACTCTACCCGAGCGATCGATCGCCCTCGCACTATGTACTGAACACGAGCGATCGATCCCTCGCACTACGTACTGAACCCGATCGATCCCTTCGCTGCTAACTGAAGCCGATCGATTCCTTCGCTGCTAACTGAACCCGACCGATTCCTTTGCTGCTAACTGAACCCGAGCAATCGATCGCTGCTGCTGCTTACTGAAGCCGATCGATCGATGCGTTGCATCAAGCCCCCTTGCGAGACGTAGCAGCCAGTTGGGTTTGCCTCTCGATGAACAGTGCCCGTTGCTGCCGCACGCGCGATACATGTTGACATGAGTCGAGACGCATCGATCGAGCCGGTTCATTGGTTGTGGATGAATAGTTCCCATTGCTGCCGCCCGCTCGTACGCCCCACACCCAGTCGGTGGGGGTTGGATGAACAGGACCCCGGCCGTGTAGGCGGTTGGCGCTGGATGAACAGGACCCTGAGGAGGCCGTGCCGCTATACGCCATTCCCCAGCCGGTTGGGGGTGGATGAACAGGGCCCCATGGAGGCTGGATGAACAGTAGCCGGTGGAGGCTGGATGAACAGGACCTCATGGAGGCTGGATGAATAGTAGCCGGCGGAGGCTGGAGGAAGTCAATGGTGGATGAACAGTAGCCTGTGGAGTCCTGTTTTGCGGTACGCCACACCCCTCCCGATGAACAGGACTCCGTTTCGACCGTAGGCAGTTGGGTAGAAGTCTGTTTCCTCTGTTTTGCGGTACGCCAGACCCTCCAGATCAACAGGACCCCGTTTCGACCGTAGGCGGTTGAACAGAAGTTTGTTTCCTCCGTTTTGCGGTACGCCGGACCCCTCCCGATCAACAGGACCCCGTTTCGACCATAGGCGGTGGGAGAGAAGTCCGTGTCCTTTGTTTTGCGGTACGCCAGACCCTCAGCTGATGAACAGGACCCCGTTTCGACCGTAGGCGGTCAAACAGAAGGCTGTTTCCTCCGTTTTGCGGTATGCCAGACCCCGAGTCAATGAACAGGACCCCGTTTCGGCTGTTCCGTCCAAGCGGGTTGGCTCCCGGTGAACAGGACGCGTTCTGACCCAGTCGCTTGGCTCCCGAGGAACATGACGTTGTTTCCTCCATTCCGACCCAGCCGGTTGGCTGCCGATGAACAAGAGGCCGTTGCTGCCGTCCGTTGCCTCTCTCCATGTACACGAGCCCTGGCCGTACATCTGCGCAAGTATGCGTTCGAGACCCCACCTATATATGTACGTACGTGGCCGTATTTTTTGTCGTGTGGCTCTACGTACGTGTACACGATTTAGACGAGGCTGCTTGAACTGCTACGTTGGGGGCTCTACTATGATACGTGCCACTGCTTACACGGCCACAGTTCATTGTGGCAGAGAGACTGATCGACTAGTATGTACGTATACACTTGCGACCAGAAAGATAACGATACATACGCTTCGACCTGGTGGGTCCCAGCTGTCTGGGGGATAAGGAGGCACTTCCTTGCGAGCGAAGATATAGCTGGTGGGTCCCAGCTGTCATGGGGAGGAATCATTTTTTTTCGCACAATAAGGAGGCAGTTCCTTGCATGCGAAGATGTAGCTGGTGGGTCCCAGCTATCAGGGGGAGGAAACTTTTTTTCCAGCGTAATAAGGAGGAACTTTCCTTGCGTGCAACCATGGACCTCATGGGTCCCAGCTGTCAGCCTCTCCATGTATAGTCCTCTTCCGATGACTCTCATTTGTTGACCACGCCGCGCCAAGCGCATGAAGGCGGTGGACGACGGCGAGGCCCCGGACAGGAACGACCAGGAGATGGGGAAGATGCGGCAGTGGAGTCACAGACGGAGAGGAGTACGATGTACGAGGGTTGACTGGTTCGGTGCGACCTGGGGCTGCAGTTAGGGGAGAATAACAGGAGGGGTGGAGGGATGGCCTGGCCGCCAGTGGGGTAGCGCTTCGCAGCGAGGCGTGTGAAGCAGCGCCGCTGGCCGCCAGAGGTCCCGCCGGCGCTGGAGGAAGAACACGAGAGATTGAAGATGCATGCCGGCCGTTGGATGTACATCCAATGATTACAGATGTCCGAATCATTTGTTAACTAAGTTGACAATGCCTTCCGTAGGCTTCGACCTATTGGCCCACATGTCAGCCTCCTTACGTGCGAAGATATAGCTGGTGGGTCCTAGCTGTCAGGAGGAGGAATAAATTTTTTTTGCCCGTAATGAGGAGGCACTTCCTTGCGTGCGAAGTTGTAGCTGCTGGGTCCCAGCTGTCAGGGGGATGAAATATTTTTTCTGCGTAATAAGGAGGCACTTCCTTGCGTGCCGGCCGTTGGATATAAATCCAATGGCTATGGATGTCAGAATCATTTGTTGACCAAGTTGACAATGCCTTGCGTAGGCTTCGACCTATTGGCCCACATGTCAGCCTGCAAAAATGTGGCACATATTCAACCCATGTTTTTTAGAATTTAAAGTCCATTTGCTGCGATGGGTGAACAAATAAAGTAGCATCTGTGTGGTCCATTTAAGTTTTTTCTAAGAAATCACAGCCCATTTGCACTTTCTCGAAATACACGAATTTGCTGGGCTTGTTGTAAATATAATGTTGGGTTGGACGGAGCAATGTTATCAAAAAATAAACCAGGGCTGGGCATTTTATTATATATAAAATTATATAATTAGCGCGTTATTGCTCAAAAAATGAGCGCGTTATTATTACACTGGTCCTTAAATCTGAGCAAGCTTTTGTACACAATCACCAGGATTTTCGTTGTAAAAAAACCAGGATTTTCCTTCCGAACTTCTGTAAACATTTTTTTATAAGTTAATAAGACGTGGGATATTTTTTTAATATATATGTATCTATTAAATATATGATAATAATATATAATAACATAAAATAATTTAAATATATATAATATAGTTAGAAGGGAAAACATAAGTTGGATCAGGCATTCTTATTCTTATATATAGAAAAATAGAAAAGAGTTATGCGTTTTCGTCAAAAAAACATAAGTTGGCCTGCGGATGTTTAAGTCAAAATAAAACCTTGGCTGGGAGGCCCATGGGCTAGTAGATACATGCTGGAGCTCAAAACAATAAGTTTAAAACACTGTGTCGGCATGTCGTGGGCTGCGCCCTGCGCATGTTAAAAAACAAAACCTATGCTGGGCAGGCCACAATCCAGCTGATACTTGTTCACCCTCTGAAAAAATTATACCTGCTAGCTCCCCGATGACAGTCTTCGTTGTAAATTTATCTCATTTATTGACTACATTGACAGACCCGTGGGCTCCAACGTCAGTATACCATTAGGAGAAACGAATATCCATTTCTGAGAGAAAACTTTTTTTACAATGAGGCACTTGCTTGCGTAGGGCCATGGACCTTGTGGGTCCCGACTGTCAGCCTCTCCACGTACAGGACGGGAACGAACATGAGCCGGGGAAGAAGGGGCAGTGTAGTAGTAGTTTGCGCGCCTTCTTTCTGTCGAGTACGCCGCAGTAGCCCAGTAGCTATGCCCCCTTACCCGCACCTGCTCGGCCTGGGTTCGATTACCCCTGGTGCAGTTGCAATATTCCCAAACTTTTTGCCTCTGTTATTACTGACATGTGAGTCTCCCCTTGTCATCCACACACGCCACCTCCAAAACTAGCCAGAATTTCGTCCCTAGTTTTCTCTGTTTTTCGCACTCTCAACATTGTCTGGGCATTTTGAAAATAGCATATCTTTTTGACTATGCATCATATGAAGATGTGCTATACATGAATGTTGATCAGCATGATGTTAGCTTGCTGTTAGTTCCATTTTTAACCATGAATAAAATTTGGAACATGTTGTTATCCCTGTTTGAAATGGGCGTGTTGATATAAATGCTTTGCCTCTAAAACTTGCAGTTTCTTATCTGAAACTGAAACTTGCAGTTTCTTCTCTGAAAATCACATGGTCTGCACTTTTATATGAAACTACATTTTTGAAAGTACTAAAAATAGATCTCTGGAATTCAGAAAATACTTCATATGCTGAATACTGCAAAGATCTGAAATTCAAAAGATATTCATATATGAAAGTACCCAAAATACACAACACAAAACACAATTCACAACCTGCAAATACTGATAACCCTAAGCTCCTCCTATGATTATTCATCGGGGCACTCCCCTCCTATTCCTCGGCGGCAGACCGCCACCCCGTGAGACAAGGTGAATGGCGAGGGAGCCTTGGAGAACGGCGGGGAAGCATCATCGCGCCAACTGCTTTCCTCCTCTTGCGGTTGGGTACGGTCGACGAAGACTCCACCGGCCCGCTCTGACATGGCACCTCACAAACGACACCGTGTGGATGCTCGATCCTTGATCCTATGGATGCTCGATCTTGGATCGATACTCCCACTACCTCCGCCTCATGACCGGATTCGGCGAATCTGTTTGCTCCATGGCCCGGGGGAGCAGCTCTATGGACTCCCGCACGACTCCATCCGGGTGGATCGTCGCCTTTTTGCTCTTTTTCAGATATTTGGCCATCGCCATCACCGTCGCCGCTAATTTCCGCTGGCTGTCAAACCAAGAAGGTATCTCCATCATCCTGGATAGCTTCACAGGGGCGCCATCTGCGATCGTCACGTATCGGTTGTACTCCTCCATCGATCTACTTCTCCACAGCACCTTCAGTCACCGATGGTGGTTTTGGAATGGAAGAAGAGCGGCGGCAGTTTTGGAATGGAAGAGGAGAGGAGTGACGGTGGTCTTGGAATGCAAGAGGAGCGTCTACGATCATCACATATCGGTTGTACTCCTCCATCGATCTACTTCTCCATAGCACCTTCACTCACCGGCGGTGGTTTTGGAATGGAAGAGGAGTGGCGGCGGTTTTGGAATGGAAGAGGAGAGGAGCGGCGGTGATCTTGCAATGCAAGAGGAGCGGCGGGCGGTGGTTTTGGAATGTACATCATGCCGTGTTTCACAGCTTCCAAGATTCACAACCAACTCATAAGAGTCCCATAATAAGTACAACAAAGATGCCTATGCATCTCAATGATTCACAGATCAGAGCCAATATTAACTTTAAAACTAAAACAAAGTTGTGAGAATGTGTACAGGTAAAGAAAAATCGATTGATGCTTCCCTGAGAAAAGAGTAATCCTTGGAAAAGTGCCAATATATCAAGCAAACCATAAACCTAATTCATGTAAGCTATTTGATTCAAGTATTTGCTGCAATACTGAAACCAGTATAGTTTATGGGCATGCATGTCAAACACCGGTAGGTTAACATGTTCTGCATAAGCAGGTCACCAAGAACTTGTGGAACCATCCGAACATCTGTGCCATTCGAAGCCACGTTATTTTAGATGGTGGCACTCACACTCTGCATATGCGGGTTCCATCCGAACATTTGTGCAGTTCCACTATAATGTAGCTGAATAACCCTGCTTGCACAGATAATGAAAAGGCATGATTAATAAGTGGACTCAATGGTAGGCCTAAGAAGGCACATCGACTCAATTCTCCTGGATACACCTTCTACAAGTGATGAACCAGGAAGGGCCTTGCGTCATTCCAATCACTTTTTTTGTGCAGGTCAACTAAAATTAAGCATCCCTGTTTGCAGAAATATTTAAATGTGTCAATACTTCAAGAATGGGACTATTTGATGAAACATATACTAACAAAGAGAAGCACTTTCATTATGTACATTGGAAATGAAATGATAGCAAAGATAGTAGCTCTATTTTAACTGTATTATTACTTCATTTTATCAGTGGCACTAGCGGTGCCAAAACATTGCCTCAAATTATTAGTGGCATTAGATTAAGGTGCGAAATAATATCATTATTGCTTTCTCATGGCAGTGCCAAAACATTAGGACAAGATCACTAGCTGCATGCAGAGTCAACATGCAGGATCGTTCTGGCAAAGGGTAGTACCAAAAAGGAACATACCTTGTCATAGGAACCATATCTGTAGTCAACGCCATAGTAGATGGGTTGACACCAATCACCAACATGGATGATTATATTCATGCGACCTTTTTGTGCAGTTCACCTAAAATGAAGCAATGTTTGCATCATGCAGTTAGCAAGAAGTACTTGCTCCCATGAGCTGGCAGCGTCTTCAATAGTTGCACTAAAAATGAGCAACATCAAGGTTGGTCGTCAAGCTCGTGGAATGTGCAACTATAATTTGGATATGCTTTTGTGCAGTTCATCTAAAATCAAGTGTCCATGTTCGTTACACAAATATGTGCAAAGTGCCATTGTGGTGACGGTGACGGCTAATCTTGCAAAGGATAATTAACTGTTGGAGGAGATTAACCGCAGAGTTCCATGAGAAGGTTAGGAACTCCAATCACCCTTCGTGCGATTCCACTAAAATCAAGAGACGTTGCCCGTGTGACATTTTAGTCGAACTGCACAAGACACTCTTTCCAAAAAAGAAGTGTTTTGTGCAGTTCACCAAAAGGTCGCAATAGCAACAAGGTGAAATGTATATCTCTGTTTGCACAAATAGGTAGAAAGGCGGGTGAATAACAAGTGATGAAACATACGTCAAATGAAAATAAGCATCATCCTTATCTTAATGGCAATCATAGAAGGACAGTAGCAATTTCTAAAGCTGCGGTATTGCTTCGTATTACCGGGGGCATTAAGATTAAGAATGACAACTGTTAAATTTGACATTACTTTAATGGTGCCATTGCTTGATTTTACCAGCTACATTAGATTAATAGGTGCTAAAGAGTTGGTATAAGGGCATGTTATAGTAGGCAGACTAGGACAGTTGCATTTCTAACGAAAAGAAAAACTTACTTATCTTAACGGGAAATATAGCAGGACATTAAAACAATGCCATTGCTTCATATTACTGGGGCCATTACATTAAAAACAACATTGGTTAAACATGTCCTTACTTTAACAGTGAGATTGCTGCATTTTACCAGAGGCATTAGATTAACAACAGCTAAAAATCGCCACAAGGGCATCAGACAGTGGGCGCACCAGCACCATGTACCTCCACCGATGCATAAAGTGGTGATGCAAACAAACAACCAAACAGGATATCTGGGTTGGTCCCATTTTTGTACACTATAGCCACCTTTTACTATGTGAGGGCAGCAAATCTAGTGCTGGAAATACTCTGTTGACTTGTCCCCCAATCCCCACTTTCTTTCCTTTTTGAACCAGTAGATCGGTTCTATATTCAGTTTGTACTGTGTTTTCCCTTTATTTCCCTTTTCAACCAAGAGACTGGTTGGGTAGCCAGTCTCTACTACCCCCCACCCCCCAATCTTTCCTCTTTGAACCAAGTCCTAAGTCATGCTAGAACTTTTCCCCCGTTCTTCCCGCTTTGAACCAAGTCGTAGATTCGACTGCATGAAGTAGCTTTACCTCTAATAGTAATAATTTAGGTGGCTTTGGAACAGCCGATCGAGCCTATCTACGAGGGGGTCTGAGAAGTAGAAAAAGATCCACATGCAGTGACGTGGGGACCTGGGCAGTAGAGCAGGGCTAGTTTCGAAGGAAGTTATACCTGAGGTTCGTCGGGATTTGGCGAGGTGGGCGGCGGGAGGCCGGATCTGCCCACACCATGGCATTGAGGAAGACTGGGTCGAAGGCCCTCCCTAGCCGGCGCTGTGTGGGAGAGAACGGCAAGGCACGCGTATCAGGATGTGCCGGCAGTGGGTTTGCTCCATCGCCGACAAGGACCGTGTGAACGTTGCACCTTCACCCCTTCCCCAGCGGAGGGGATCCGGCCGGATCTGTGACCAGCGGTGAGCAGAGAGAGAGAGTGTGGCCACCGCTGTCGTGTTTAGATCTGGAGAGGATGAGTGTGTGAAGAGAGCAACCCTAGCAAGCAAGAGCGGAGGCTCCTGCTTATATACATATAGTGGAGTAGTTTTCTTTTTTTCTCTCCATCAAAGCAATCGTTCAAAATTGCGTATGCGCTAGGTTACACTTTGTATTGTTCACTTCCGGTCCCCGTCCCTCCATTAATTGAACAACCACACGGGTCAAATTATCACGGGTAAAAATATAGAACGAACAAGCTCAAACTCTTTTGAATTTGAGATGTCGATGGCACCGTTTGAACACATTGCATCCATGTACTAAGTAGTTTGAATTTGAGGTAACGTGTGGCTTTTGCAGTTCAAATCTAAATGGGGGCACACCATACATTTTGTTTGCTTACCACACTATACTTATAAAACATGCACAATTTACATTTCGAATAGCTAGCTAGAGCTTGAAATGTATTGTTTCCAACATAAAGTGACATCAAATTTCTGAAAATTCATGATCTTAGCATTTGCAAAAAAATGTAAGAGCCATCAATCTTTTTTCTAATTTTGAACATAAACTATATGCAACCTTTTTTGAGGGAGACCGGGTCTCACTACTAGGGAAAACCTTACCAGTAGCGCTGGTACACGCGCTACTGGTACGGCGCTACATCTAATTTTTAGCAGCAGCGATCTTTTTGACCAGCGCTACTGGTAAATTAACTTAGTAGTAGCGTGCTTTCAACAAGCGCTACTGCTACTTATCTATAGCGCGTGTATAAGAAAAGCGCTACTGTTAAAAGCGCGCTGCTGGTAAACCTTGGCCCCGCGCCACTGCTAATGTTTTATGTTTTTTTTCTGTGTTTTTACGCTGTATTTAAACAGATACAACTTTTATACAATAACAACATGCATATTCATTGAAAAATATGTAAGACCTTATATTGTCTAATCGTCGGCATCGATGAGCAAAAGTTATTAAAAGTCTCTCATCTCATATCATCATCATCATTCATCGGCGAACACATGTCTCAAAACATCGACACAAGTTATTAGAAGTCTCGAATACATGCAACAATATGGTCACATACTCATGTTTCTTCATCTGTGTAAACTATGATATGATCGCATAGAAGAGAAGAGCGATCACGATGAGCAAAAGCGGGATTATGTAGTAGTTCTTGAGGCACCGGTTCTGATTCCTCTGTCGCGCTAGCGTGAACCTCAAGTAACCAGCTTCCGCCTCGCTTCTGCTATCAAACCCTTTCTGGTTGCCGCCCGGGAAGCGGTACACTTGGGCCTGATACTCTGGCCACTCCTCGTACACTCCCGGAACCCTCCCGATGTACACGGCATACCACTTCGCCATCGATGATCTATATACCTGTCAGAGATGCATATATCATCAAGCGAATTCAACGATAATATGCAACATAATATACGTCGGCATGCGGAGAGAAAGAGTTAGCAAATAGAAGCAACATATAATAAACATAGTTAACAAATTCATCGTACCCAAACTAACTAACTAGCGCGCGGCACCGTTTACATCAAATAGTTTCGTCGTACAGATAAATTCAAAGTTTTGTAGTGGAGAAAGTAACAACTAAACAGACACGTTGTCATCGTCAATGAGTGCACTCGTCCCATTCGGCCATATCCGGGAGGATGCACCCAAGCTTTGTGAAAGGCCTCATGTCCTGACGCTATAGGGCTATGCGGGTTCGGACATCAGCCCGTGATATTGGGCTTCCGTAGAACATCCCATTCTCTTCGAGGACGTCTTTCATGATGATCGACGCAATTTCTTGCTGGATGCGGTAGAATTCATTTCGGAGTTGATGATCAGGTACGGTTCCTAAGGCTTCGACCCATCTCTGTATATGGGTATCGGATGAAGATGTCCTGCAAAGTGATTGCATATCCCTTCTGTACTCCAGCATTTGATGGATGACGTAGAATCCATCCTTATCACTGCTTGCCGGTCGCTGGATGCAACAGAAGTCAGTCTTATGGCCGAAACACAGCCTGCCCTTATTTGTTTTTCTGACTTGGATGTAGCCACCCCGCATGTTGAAGCCCAGGAGAGCTCTGTCCAGAACATACTTTTTGTGTGTGTAATCTTTCTTCTCTATGGTCTTGGACGGGTCCAAATACAGAGCGCGGGAGAAACGCGGGTAAAGAACGATGAGAACGGCGTGGCCCCCGCTGTGCAAAATAAATACACGATCAAGTTAGCCTCCATGCGTGCAAAGTAATGATTGAAATGGACGAAAGGATGTGTATGTGTTATAGTGGCTATCCGCGGATGACTTACCCGAGATGATAAGGTAGGAGAATCATTTCCTTGTCCTTATTGATGACCAAGAATTCTTCGATGTACTCCTTCACATATTGATGGTTGGCTTCGTTGATTGACAAGAAACCCTCATGCATGTAGTACGAGTCTGCGACCGCAAGACCAGTGATTTGCTCTCTCCTGACGATGTAGTTCATATGCAGCGCATAAAGGCGGACGAATGTAAAATCAAGCTGCCTCATTTGAAACATCTCGAAGATGTAATCAAATCACAGGAAGAACAGGTCCGCGGGGCATTTGTGGACATACATGTTGCCACTGCTTGGCACATGAACCTTATAAAGTGGGTATTCTGGATTATTCGAGGCGAGAAGGCTTCTCTCTGTCTACAGCACATGGTCATGAAGTCTCCTGAGATCCCCTGTTATGGCGGCTAGCGCATCCGCCGGTACCATTGGCTTTCCCACGACATGGAGTAACGACGCATCTTTCATCGGTACACTGTCCGCAACCCGGGTCTGTGGAGGCGGCTGGCTGCTAGAAGCAACTTTGGCAGCTTTGGCGGCAGTAGAGCCTTTCACCGGTCGCTTCCTATGCTTCTTCTTGGTGGGCTCTGGTGTTGGTGGGTCCGTCAGACCCTACCTGACCCCCGCCCCCAGTGTTGTTGGGCCGAGCATTGCACGACCTTGGCTTACTTGAGCTTGGGTTGAGGCGGCATCTGGAGGTGTGTCCTGCGAGGATTGCATGAACAAAGACTTCTTGCACTCCCGAGGATGTTCCGGCTCCAGTACATCATGCATCTCCTCTTGACGCTTATATTCATATGGACGACTCATCGTTACTCCGTTGTCAAAGCCGGTATTGAGATACTGGAGAGAGTCGTCCTCCATGTCATGATCCATATCCTCTTCCATGGGGAGACGTCATCAGCCGCCGGAACGGGTGGACCCCCTTCCTCGTGTCGATCGCTCTCACCCAGCACCACAGACGGTGGTCGTAGTTGTGTAGGTGGGGTTGTGGTCATACCTTGCTGAGGTCCCGTTGGTGTGCTCCCAACCACCTCCACACGAAGAATATTCTTCGGCCACAGGATCGCCCAATTTTTGCATTAGCCAAGCTGCGTCGGGGTCTCATCGTCCTCTTCACCGGTTTGTATGGGAGGAGGAAAACCCTCGTAGCCCGCTTTCACACTCGCCACAGAGACCCTTAAGGCGTTATCGGGCATCTGCCGGCGGTGGAACAAGTGATCCTTTGGCTTCATTATAGTACCCTTCCCCACATCCACCAACCCGCCGTTCATGTGGTAGAGGAGGGTGCATGGAGTGGAGTCGGCCTGCGAAGAAATGTGTATGGCGTCATAGATATGAAAGGCAACGGGAACTGAAGATTAATTAGTTATGTTGATGAGGGTGCGACGCGTATTTACCGTGAGGGCGTCAAGCTCAGCCAATGTCGTCGGCCCAACATTCAAGCCAGAGACAGAGCACGGGCTGCTATGAGAGGGTGTGGGAGCAGGTGCAAGTGCGGGAGCAGGTGCTGGAGTAGGTGCGGGTGCGGCTGCCATAGCAGGTACGGGTGCGGGTGCAGTGTTCATCGAGTTGCTCCCGGTGAAGCTGGGCATGGGAAAATCAGTTGGGGCCGCATTTGGATTTTGTTGCACCCAGCTGACCATACTTGGAATCAAGCTTGTAAACGCAGCTGCCATATCATTTCTGCAGACAGCTACCGCTTCCCGGATTGCCTCAACTTTGGTTTTCTCGACCGCCTGCACCACCTTCTCGTCGATAGTCACTTGACTAAACTTCTTTCTCTGCTTTTTGGCCTCGGGGTCCTCGTTGTAGTAGAACTTCCATGTGGCACCGTCTCCGACGCCGTGCACACGTCCATATTGCGGTCGCTAGTCCCGCGGGTGTCCCATCATTATATTCATGGCCCGGTTGAAAGGGGTGTCCCACTTGTACCTCGCCGACGACTGAGTCGACGAGTTGCTTTCAGCAGCAAGCTTGTGTTGCTCTCTCTGGAAAATGAGCATGAATCGTTTACGAATGTGACTAGAACGTAGTCGACTTGATCAGAAGCTAATATAAGGTGGTAAAATGATAATTACCAGTATTCTCATGAATTCCCTCATCGGCCCGTCCGTGAAAAAAAACAATTTTTATGGGGTCCCACGAGAACCGGGCCCTGATGAAGTCATGCTCCTGCTGGTCGGTGAACTCAGCCAAGGGGTGTGGGAGGCCCAGACGTTCATGTTCCGTGTCCTCCTTAGCCCACACAGGACTCTTGCTCGTGTAACCACGGCTTCTGAGGCGGTGGTTCCCCATGTTCTTTGCCTGAAGCTGATTGCCTCACTCCGACCTGGCCTTGGCAGCTTCTTCATCGCAAGTCGCCTTAAACTTTTCACAGTCCTCTTCCGTAATTCTTGGATTGTCTGCAACAATCTCGGCGTAGGTTTGATGTTCTACTTCAATCGCCTTTTTCACCCTAGTTTTCCAGGCGCTCAATGAGTTGCTGAACTTCCCTAGGGCTTTGTTGTTTATTTTTTTTCATGGCAGCATCTTTCCACGGCTCGACGTCGTCATTCCGACCGGGGAACAGGAATCTTGCGTGCAACCTAGTTAGGAGCAGGTGCTTCAAATGTTCATTCTTCCGTATTCTTGTGTCGCTGATGTTAGCGGTATCCCATAGGATGCATGCTAGTTGGTTGCCGTAGGTCGCTGCCACTTCCCGCGGATGTGTTGGCTCAAACTCGCCGGGGTGCACCTCCATGACCACCAGCCTTCCGGTGCCGAGCTGATTTGGGCGTCGTGCCCTCTTTGTCTTCTTTCCTTCACTGGCTTGGGAGGTACCACCTTCCGTGGTCTCGTTAGCAACATCATCAGTTCCCGTCTCAGTGCCGGTGTTGGTGGCATCAGTGTCGGCGTCGGCGCCACCACCACCGTCGTCCATCATGACAAGGGGATCCCGCCACCCTTGTTTCTCCTGATCCGCTAGAAAGTCGAGGTAGGCGTGTCCTTGTACTTCTAATTGGGTGCGAGAACCTCCGGCCTCATCATTGTCGGCCATGTTTCCTAGGGTTCAGTCGAGTCATTTAATTCTCGAGCTTTATATAATATAAAATGAATAATGACATAAAAAATGGCCTATGTTTTGCTTGTGTGTCGTTTCATTCCCGTCCCGGCAAATCTCAGGCACTCGATATGTCGTACTTTCTAGCACAAGTAATGCCGAAATTCACGGAAAATTTCGGCATGACCTATGCTAAAAAGTGCACATATCGAGCGCCTGAAATTTGCCGGAACTGAAATGAATCAACATTCTGGCAAAACATAGGCCACTCGGAATCGGTTTCCCTGCAAACAACAATATTTCGGCACAACAATATTCCGGCGCAACAAGAGCAGCTCAACAATAGGCCCACATTCTATCATAAACTATACAACAACAACAACAATAGGCCCACATGTTATCACTCTCCTTTAGCATCTACATGGAGAGAGCTATAGTGTGGGTTTTGGGATGCTCACTACCTAGTGTCGAGGATGCGGGTGTCGTGTCGATGATCTTCTCGGCGTCGTCGAGCGGCACGTCGGTGATCTACCTCTGCGCGTCAAGCATTCGGGGGTTGAGGGCGGGTCGGCGTCGGTGGCGGGGTTGAGGGCGGGTCGGCGTCAGGGTTGGCGCGCGGAGACTGGCTGGTGGCGGCTGGTGGTGCGGAGGAGCGAAATCGGCGGCGGTGGCGTGCCATGGTGTGGGAGAGAGGGGATCGAGAGGAGACAGAGAGAGGAGAGTGGAGAGAGGGGATCGAGAGGAGACTGACAAAGAGAGGAGAGAGGAGAGTGGACTGGGCCCCACCAACTTAGCTACAGTGCGTGTTAGGAAGAAGCGCTATATCTAAGTTAGCTATAGCGCGTTTTCTCAACAAGCGCTATAGCTAGTTTAGCTATAGCGTGTTTCTGTCAAAAGAGCGCTACTGCTACGTGTTTTAAATCTTTTGTTTTATTTTTTTAATTCTTTTGTTTTATTGTTTTAATTCTTTTTTTATTTTTTTAATTATTTTGTTTTATTTTTAAAATTATTTTGTTTTATTTTTTAATTCTTTTATTTTATTTTTAAAATTATTTTGTTTTATTTTTTAATTCTTTTGTTTTATTTTTAAAATTATTTTGTTTTATTGTTTTATTTCTTTTGTTTTATTGTTTTAATTTTTTTATTGTTTTAATTATTTTTTTATTGTTTTAATTATTTTGTTTTATTGTTTTAATTCTTTTTTTATTGTTTTAATTATTTTGTTTTATTTTTAAAATTATTTTGTTTTATTTTTTTAATTCTTTTGTTTTATTTTTTAATTATTTTGTTTTAATTTTTAATTTTTTTAATTCTTTTGTTTACGGGAACTCCTCGGACGAAATAATTAGTGCGTAATATATATTACATCATTTGAACGATAACGGTGTTAAGTATGTATACAAAAATGAAACACACAAATTATGATAGTTTTTCAGCGTGGGCGATGACGCTTCAGACTGATCTTCTTCTTTCCTCTTTTGTTCGTTGTCGAATAATTGAGCCCCTTGTCGTGACTTTTCCTTTTCCATGGAGTACGATCTTTCTTAGGTAATGTAGTCTTCCTTTTTCTTTTGACATATGGTTCATCGTCATCATCGTCTTCCCTCCTCGGGTCACCGTACTCGTCATAGTCTTCCTCGTTTGCGACTCCATCCATTCCGACGATGCTCCTTTTGCCTCTCCTCACGACAACACGGTTGGGATTGCTCGGGTCATTTATGAAGAAGCATTGTGTCACGTGCTTAGCATGTACCCATGGCTCATTTGTGGCGGTGTTGGCGTCAGGTATACACATGGTAGTGAAATGTCAGTTTTCTCTGTGTACGTTCTTAGCCCATCTGACACGGAACATCGTCGCGCTATGCACTCCAGAGTAGTCAAGCTCCCAGATCTCTTTGACCCTTCCGTAGTATCTTTCAGTATCATTGCCGGTCATGGCTTCCATCATCACCACTGAGTTCTGGTTATCACTGTTTATATCTTTGGCCTCCGTGTAAAACATGTATCCATTGATATCGTATGCCTGATAAGTCGCGAGGTTGACCGATGGGCCATGTGCTAAGGCGTACATGAACATTCCGTCCGGACAGCCCTCTTCTGGGGATTAGCCAGAACTCGCTCTTTGAACCAATGCAAGAAAGTGGAGTTCTGCTCTCTAATAACTTCAGCGTCCGTGCTCTGGAGCCCACGGTCACGGTAGTTTTTTGCTATGGTCTCTTTGTGCAGTGTCACGAAATCTTCTAGCACATCTAGGTGTTGTAGCACTACTATGTTTGCTTTGTCAAAGTCGTTTTGTCGTCCTGAGCGGTCCACATTCAATTCCCTTCGGCCGTTGATGTGACCTTCTCCTTCGAGCCTTCCACGGTGCTTGTTGACGGGCAAACCAACAACAAGGTCTCCGTCGCCTAGATAATTCTCGCAGAAGGAGATGCACTCTTGGGTCAGATAGCCCTGGGCGATGCTTCCATCCGGACGGGACATGTTACGAACGAATCCTTTGATGACCCCATTCATCCTCTTTAACGACATCATGCTGTGTAGGAATGTTGGCCCTAGGTCGATGATGTCGTCCACGATGTGGACACACAGATGCACCATGAGTCAAAGAACACGGGCGGAAAGTACATCTCTAGCTCATTTAGTATGACAACGATCTCTTCCTGTAGCCTTTGGAGTTGCTTAACACTGATCGACTTTCAGAGATAGCGTCGAAAAAGTGGCATAGGTCAGTAAGCGTATCACAGACGTGTGTGTCCATAATACCTCTAAGTGCAACCGGGAGTAACTGCATCATCATCACGTGACAGTCGTGAGACTTCATCCCGCTGAACCTTTTTTTCTTGGTGACCAGATATCTGCTTATCTTCCCACATTATCTGGAACTAACTTTGATTCCGGCAAGGCACTTGAACAATTGATTGACCTCCTTCGGATCTAAGGTGAAGCAAGAGGGGGGGCAATACTGTTCTTCCTTCTTGTTTACTTTTTTACCCCTATCTTCCGTCTCCGTCTCCTCTGACGACTTTTTACCGGGCATTTGGAGATCTTTCCTGATATCCAAAAATTCCAAGTCATTTCTTGCCTTCGGCCCATCCTTGGTCTTCTCCGGCATGTTCATGAATGTTCCAAGCAAGCTCTCGAGGATATTCTTCGTGATATGCATTTGATCAAGGCTATGAGGCATGTCAAGTTTGGGCCAGTACTCCAAGTCCCAGAAAACAGACCTCGTTTTCCATACCTTCAGCAGCGGCTACGGCGCCTTTTTCTTCGTCAACAACTCATAGATTTCGACGCCGCTCCGCTTAAGTGGAGGTCCTCGATGCTCAGCCTTACCATTGAATAGATCTCCATGCTTTCTCCATGTGTCATCCTTCTCGAGCCATCTTTGATGCCCCATGTACACGGATTTCGAAGACCAGCCATCTTTCGATAGCTGCTGAGAAGTTGTATCATCCATGCACCTGGTGCATCCGCAATATCCGTGGCACACCTGGCCCAAGACATATCTGTAACCGAGATAGTCGTGCACTGTCGTGATCAGCGCGGCTCTCATGTTGAAATACTCTCCTGTGCTGGCATCCCATGTCTTGGTCGGGGTTGTCCATAACCATAACGTGTGTAGCTCCTCTTTCAGTAACCCGAGATACAGATTAATATCATTTCCCGGTTGTCTCAGCCCTTGAATAAGCATAGTCATGTGTATGTATTTTGCCTTCCTGCACTTCCAGGGGGGAGGTTGTACATCCATACAAACACGAGCCATGTGCTATGATTGGTGTTCTGATTGCCAAACAGATTCATGCCATCAGTACTGTTGACACCTGATTTTGGCACAACACAAAATGCAATAGAGATGACCTCAAATGACAAGATATTCTACGTGAGAAACTTCACATTGCCGAGTGGAACAACTTTGATGTTTGGACCATAATCATTCGGCATCATATCAAAGACCAAAACTACACTCGGATTGTCTTGTTTAGGTGTTCTGAGTGCTTTTTGGTCAATTACGCCTCCAAGACAATATCGGATGAAGGAATGCTCTACATGAATTATCTTCGTCTCGTCGAATCGGTTGATTTTCATATAAAAAACGTCTCAAACCGGGTTCGTATGCAAAAGTTAGAGCTATTTGAATGCAGCCCTGTCAAGAGGCAAAATACGGCGCGCCCCATCAGACACATGTCTGATGGGTGTCTGATGCAATGCGTGAGCAATTAGCCCTTCAAAATGGCCTCGGATCGAAAAACGTTCAACAAGAAAGTTGTTCGTCTCGTCGAAACGGTCAAAATTACTTTTGGGCACATTTTCATCCGAGGTCGTTTACTGCCTCAAAAACCTTGCCGGAAGGTGCAGCCAGAAAACATGCCGGGGAAAGCTTGCCGCCGTGAACAGTAACCGTGCTGCGGTGAACAGTGAACAGTAACCTTGCCGCGTGAACGGTAACCTTGCCGCGGTGAACGGTGAACAGTACCTTGTCGCGATGAACAGTAACCTTGCCGGGGGAAAAGCTTGCCGCGGTGAACAGTAACCTGCCGGGGGAAAAGCTTGCCGCAGTGAACGGTAACCTTGCCGCGGGTGAACAGTAACCTTGCCGGGGAAAAGCTTGCCGCAGTGAACGGTAACCTTGCCGCGATGAACAGTAACCTTGCCGCGTGAACAGTACCTTGCCGCCGTGAACAGGCCGGGGGAAAGCTTGCCGTCGTGAACAGTAAAAACTGTCAAGGCCAATCCGACCAGATGCTGAAGATGGGCTCAAATACTTATCTAGATGGCCTCGGATCAAAAAGTGTTCAACACCAAAGTTGTTCGTCTCGCCGAAACGGTTAAAATTGCTTTTGAGCTCATTTTCATCCGAGGTTGTTTACTACCACAAAAGGAACCCGCAAGGTGCAGAAAGTTTGTCGGGCCAAGGGATTGCCGGGTAAAGATCTTGCCGCGAGAAAAGAATATGGCCTCGGATGAAAAAGTGTTCAACATGAAAGTTGTTCGTCTCGTCGAAACGGTCAACTTTACTTTTGGAGTCATCGTCATCCGACGTAGTATATGACCTGCAGAGACGATACAAGAGTCGGACGGTCCAGTCAGCTATATGAACGAGTCCGACTCGAAATTAAGGATGACCCCGTGGAGTATTCAAGATGGCCTTATTTGGAAAAGTGATCAACATACGGATTGTTGGCCTCGTCAAAGCGCACAAAATTGGTATTTGAACCGTCTCCATCGGAAGTCGTATGCAGATTCCACGGCCCACGCAAGGAGCAAGGCAGAAGATTGGACCAGATTCGGGCTGAATCCGAGTGGGACCAGAACTAGGACTCTAGGACGTGAATTGATGTAATTTTCTTGTAAGGAAAGCCTAGGTGAATCCTTTGCTTGTACGGGAAGTCTAGCCGCCTCTTATATATGTTGGGGGTGATGGCCGATTGAAACAACACACAATCGAACAATCATTATACTACTTTTTCATCTACGTTTTATCTTTCCATCGTTTTTCTCTCTCGTTCTTCGTCGTTCTTCGTGTTGGAGAGCTGCAAGTACAGAGGCTCTAGGGGCGAGCGAATCGACCTAGGGCAGCCCATTGCTGCCACACTCCCTGACGGGGTCCCTCCCGGGCGTGCGGGGCTTCGGGTCTTCAAAAGCGTCTGCCGGCTGTCCTGCGTATCGCGCTGCCGGTCGGACCTCCTTCGACGTGAGCTGCAGTGCATCACCCCCGGCGTCGAGGGTACATGGTGACGTGTTCGTGTGTCAACACACTTTTTGGTGACTCCGCTGGGGAACTTTGATCCATCATCATCATCCATCATGTCCAATCTTCGCAATCCCTCGGAAGTTGACGCCGATAACATCATCAAGCCCAATCTGGAGGAGTTATCGGCCGAGCATCGCCAAGCTTATGAGGAGTACAAGAAGGCGCGTGAAGAGAAGGAGTTGCAGGAGTTCCTTGGAAACTTCAAGAAGGACCGCCAAGGCAATATCACTCCGGTTGGACAAATCAAGTTCCCTCCTCTTCAAGCCGATCAGGTTAAACCTTCTGTAAGTACTACCTTTTCTCCTGAGCAATGGGCTGAAATTGAGAGCCGTATTTCTGATAGCAATAATCTGATCTATCAAGCTTTCTTAGAAAATAATAATGCTCAGAAGAATATGCCTAATATGCCTGCTAGTATGAGAAACCCTAATTCAGCTTTGCCTATCTCATCGGCGCCCCCCATGCCGATGAATTATTTTCCCACCCATACCAATCAAATTGTGGCTGCACCGCTTAATCCTTTTATGAATATGCAGAGTTCGGTGGCAACGCCGAACCAAACCTTACCGATAGGTGGAAACATTGCTAGATCATTGCCAAACTATGGTTCGGCAAACATGCCACAATTTGTACCCGTAGTTGCTAACCCTAATCCTCCTATGCCAGTGCCACAAGCTTCATCATCTACTATGGACGATGCTTTAGCTAATTTTAGAGAGGAGATGGCTAAAACGCTTCGAGAGAATTTTGGTGTTGAATTACCTAGGAATCGGATTTATCAAAAGCCGTATCCTGAGTACTTTGATGCAATTCCGTGCCCTCAAGGATATAAAATTCCAGATTTTGTTAAGTTTAATGGAGAAGGCACGAAGACCACGTGGGAGCATGTTAGCCAATACCTAGCACAATTGGGTGATGCAGGCTCGATAAATGAATTGAAAGTGCGTTTATTTCCTTTGTCATTAACTGGTACTGCATTTTCATGGTTTTCTTCTTTGCCGCATGGCTCTATTCGTGTTTGGTCACAACTAGAGCAAAAATTTCATGATCATTTTTATAGCGGCGACAATGAACTTAAGTTGTCACATCTTACATCAGTTAAGCAGAAGCATGACGAATCGGTCTCCGATTACGTCAAGAGATTTAGAGAGACAAAGAACCGGTGTTATAGTTTAGTGATAACTGAGAGAGACTTGGCTGATCTTGTGCTCAATGGTTTGAGAACTCATATTAGAGAAAAGCTATAAGGCTATGAATTTATAAGCATCAACCAAGTCTTACAAAGAGCTTTGGCTCAGGAAAGCCGAAGCAAAGATCTCAAAGAGGTGCATAGATATAAAACTGATCGTCCTAAGATGAATGTGGTTGAATATGATAGTGGTAACTCGGACGATGAGGGTGATATGTATGCTACTGAATTTGTTTGGCCATCTAAGGCCAAACCATCTACTTGCAATGATCTGAAACCGATTCATAAGAATCGTGATGAAGAGATGAAATTTACTTTTAATGTTGCCAAGTGTGATAAAATATTTGATGCTTTGCTGCAAGCTAAGATCATTAGGATATCTCATACTTTACCGCCGTTTGAAGAGCTGAAACGGCGTGCTTATTGCAAATATCATAATTCTTTTTCTCATGCTACTAATGATTGCAATGTTTTCCGACGACAGATACAATCGGCCATCAATGACGGACGATTGAACTTTTCTGAGATGCAAATTGATAAGCAGCCTTTCCCAATGAACACTCTGGATTTGGAGGGGAAAAAGTTACTCATTCGGCCGGAAGTGGCCGAATCTGCTAATATAACTAATGTCATTGTTGGCGAGCCCAGGAAAGGCAAGGAGGACAGCAAGGTCTTAGGGAGGCAGGTTGTGCTTGACAAGCAACCTGATGGCAAGGAAGTGATCAGGATCACCATCAAGAATCCTACACTCGGGGGGGCAACCACAGGTGCAGCAAGACGCTCGTGTTAAATTTGTTAAGCCCAAGAGTCCTGAAATTGGCAAATGGAAGACGAATGAAGCTAAAGTGCAGCGCAAGAAAATCAAGCCAACTTTTGATATGTTGCTGTCCAAATATGCCAATCAAGCGGCCGGTTCTAGCTCTAACCGGTCAGCTAATTTGAAGCGTTCAAGATCACCTCCAAGGCAAGAATTTCAGCATCATGCAAGGACATATGGGCCGTGGGCACCAAGACCGTGGATGGCGCCACCACCTTATGCGCCACATTACATGGGAGGCTTCAATGGAGGATGGGGGCAGCCCCCAATGGCCCCTTATGCTTTTCATCCAGGGTGGGCAGAACCAAGGAGGCCTATTCGTGAGAGGCTTTCTTATCCCACACGAGGCCGTTTGAACAATGGTGTCAACCGGCCAATGCGAGATAGTCAAAAGAGTTTCAGCAATCAAGTGTGGCGTGCTAAATCTCCAGGTGCAGCGGTCGAGTCTGGAAAAGGTAAAGAAAATATCAATGCCGACTCACTCATCTTGGACACCGAAACTTTCACCACACAGCAGCCGATTGTGCATAGCAACCCTACTGAGCCGATACTTGTTATCGCGCCAAAGCACTCGGCTAATGATCATGAAGCAAGTACCAGCCAAGTAAAGCTAAGAGATCCTAAATACACTCAGCCAAGGTGGTGTCCTTTAGGGCTAACAAAAACACAGAAAAGAAAACTGCAGAGGTTAAGGAATCAAGAGATGGCAGAACAAGAGGCCGAGAAGCAAAGGGACAAGTTGTTCAATGACACTCGGCCCATGATACCAACAAAGCAAGTGTGGAAGCCTAAACCAATACAAGATGCAGCAGCTTCTACATCTATCACAGCAGCACTTACACCGCTAAAAGAGGACGATGCAACCATTCTTACATCGTCCACGTCACCTATTACTTCTCCTTCACTCGGACAGGATTCAGAATTGGTGGACACGCCCGAGGAGGGAGACGATCTGTTGGACTATGAGTCTACACCGGTTCGTGAAGGTATGGATATCAATATGGTGTATTACTTACCCGCTGAATTGCGTGCTGTAGATGAAGAAGGGGAAGTGGCTCAACTGGATTTTGGCCCAAAAAATGCAATATTTGAGAAGCCAAAAGAACCAGTGACACACTTGAAACCATTGTACCTCCTAGGTCATATCAACGGATCACCACTCGCTCGGATGCTTGTTGATGGTGGTGATGTGGTGAATCTTATGCCCTATTCGGTCTTCAAAAAATTGGGTCTGCCAGATGAAGAACTAATCAAGACCAATATGGTGCTTAATGGGTTTGAAGGCAAAGAGAAAACTGAAGCCAAAGGTGTGATGTATGTGGAGCTTACGGTCGGGAGCAAAACTTTGGCTACTGCATTCTTTGTTGCTGAGGTGCAAGGTAACTACAACGTCATACTAGGCCGTGATTGGGTTCATGCAAACCAGTGCGTGCCATCTACTATGCACCAGTTTTTGATCCAGTGGGTTGATGATGAAGTGGAAGTCATTCATGCGGATAACTCGGCTTGTGTTGCTTTGGCTGATGCATCGGTGGATTGGCAACATCCCAATGCTACTTGCTTGACGGGACGCGACTTGTCAGAATTTGATTTTCTTAGCGCCACAAAAAGTGGTTTCGTGCCCATTTCTTTAAAGTCGGTTGGTGGTAATCGGCTCCAAGGTATGATGTATTTAAATGGATTCTAACTCAGATTGGTTGCGAAAGCGTCTTGTTGAATATCGGTCCAATGAGAACGATATATATGAATCTATAGAGGAGTTAGTTGATATGGATAAATTAGGACAAGGTTTTACGTCGGCCGATCCATTAGAAGAGATAGACATAGGAGATGGTTCAATTCCTAGGCCAACATTTGTAAACAAAAATTTAAGAGCCGATCATAAGGCTAAGTTGATCGAGCTATTGAAAGAATATGTTTGTTGCTTTGCATGGGAATATCATGAGATGCCAGGTTTAAGTCGAGAGCTAGTGGAGCATCGGTTGCCTATAAAGGCCGGTTTTAGACCTTACAAACAATCGGCCAAAAAATTTAATCCAAAAACATATGACCGGATCAAGGAAGAGATCGGTCGTTTGCTTAAAGCTAATTTTATTAGACCTTGCAGGTATGCCGAGTGGATTTCTAACATTGTACCAGTGGAGAAGAAAGGCTCCGGCAAGTTAAGGGTGTGCATTGATTTCAGAGATTTGAATAGAGCTACACCCAAAGATGAGTATCCCATGCCTATAGCCGACATGCTTATTAATGATGCTTCTGGACATAAGGTTATTAGTTTTCTTGATGGTAATGCTGGATACAATCAGATCTTTATGGCCGAAGAGGACATGTCCAAGACAGCTTTTCGTTGCCCTGGTTTTCTTGGTTTATTCGAGTGGACAGTAATGACGTTCGGATTAAAAAATGCTGGTGCCACATATCAAAGGGCTATGAATTTAATTTTCCATGATCTGCTCGGCATTATACTTGAAGTCTATATTGATGATATTGTTGTCAAATCGGATGCTTTCGAATCTCATCTAGCCGATTTGCGCTTAGCTTTTGAAAGAATGAAAAAATATGGACTAAAGATGAATCCTTTGAAGTGTGCATTCGGCGTGTCGGCTGGCAAGTTTTTGGGTTTCATTATTCATGAAGATGGCATAGAGATCGATCCCAAAAAGATAGAGGCCATACAGAAAGTGGAGGCTCCAACGTGCAAGAGAGATATGCAAAAGTTCCTTGGCAAGGTCAATTATTTGAGAAGGTTCATAGCTAATCTGTCAGGGAAAGTCGATGCATTTACTCCTATCCTTCGGTTAAAGAATGATACTGATTTTACTTGGGGGGCAAAACAGCAAGAAGCATTTGATATGATCAAACATTATTTGTGCACTCCTCCGGTGATGAAAGCACCCAGGCACAAAGAACCCTTTAGGCTTTATATTGCAGCAGAGGAAGGTGTTATTGGTGCTGTTTTAACTCAAGAAACCGAAGGGAAAGAGCATACTATTACATATCTGAGCCGACGCTTATTAGACGCCGAGACAAGGTATACATTTATTGAAAAATTATGCCTCTATTTATATTATGCTTGCACAAAATTGAGACATTATCTAGTGCCTAGTACTTGCATAATAGCTTGTCAAACCGATGTCATCAAATACATGCTGCATAGGCCAATTCTTAGTGGTAGAATTGGCAAGTGGGCTTATGCTTTAATTGAATATGATTTGGCTTATGAATCTCTAAAATCCATGAAAGGCCAAATTGTTGCTGATTTTATTGTTGAACATCGGATTGATGACAAACATGATATTGATATAAACCTTGTCTCGTTAGTACCATGGAGATTCTATTTTGATGGTTCAGTTTGTAGCAATGGCCAAGGTGTTGGTATTGTTTATATATCTCCTCATGGTGCTGTTTTTGAAGCCTCATGCCGCTTAGAATATTTTTGCACAAATAATCAAGCCGAATATGAGGCATTGTTATTCGGCCTGGAGATGCTACTTGCTATAGGTGCTACACATGTTGAGGCTTTTGGTGATTCGTTATTAGTAGTGCAGCAAGTGTCCAAAGTCTTTCAATGTTTAGACGAATCACTTAATGTTTATCTTGATAAGTGTCTAGATACAATTTCTACTTTGGATTATTTTAGCATTGCTCATATATCTAGACATGACAATTGGAGAGCAAATCAATTGGCACAGCAAGCATCCGGTTATCATGTTGATCATGGCATGTTTCATATTTCTCAGAAGCCGATGTCTTGTCTTGCTAATATGGGAGAGGCCGAACCAGAGCCCACTGATTCGGCCACTAACAAAAAATCTAGTGCAGGTGAAAATCATGACTGGAGGAAGCCCATTATGGATTACTTGCGTGATCCAAGTGAAAGGGTGGACAGGACTGTTCGGCGTATGGCTTTCAAATATACAATAAGAGATGGTGGTCTTTATCGCCGAACGGTTGAAGATGTTCTTTTGAAATGTTTGGACGAGGACCAAGCAAGAATTGCTATGGGAGAGGTACATGAAGGCATTTGTGGTACTCATCAGTCGGCTCCCAAGATGAAGTGGTTATTATGACGTGCTGGATTTTATTGGCCGACTATGATCAATGATTGCTTCAGATATTATAAAGGGTGTGAAGCTTGTCAAAAATTTGGTGATATTCAATTAGCTCCTGCTGCTATGTTACATCCTATTATCAAGCCGTGGCCTTTTAGAGGATGGGGTTTAGATTTCATTGGGCAAATTCATCCATCTTCCTCGAAGGGGCATCGGTTCGTGTTGGTGGCAACCGATTATTTCACCAAATGGTCTGAAGCAGTACCTCTCAAGAACATGACACATACGGAGGTAATTCAATTCATAACTGAGCACATTATTCATAGATTCGGCGTTCCTCAGACATTGACTACAGATCAAGGTTCATCTTTCATGTCACATCAAGTTAGAGAATTTGCCGAATCATATAACATAAAGTTGCTCAATTCATCTCCGTATTATGCCCAAGCTAATGGACAAGCTGAATCTAGCAATAAGATATTGATCAAGCTCATCAAAAAGAAGATTGAGGATAATCCAAGAAAATGGCATGAGTTATTGTCTGAAGCTTTATAGGCACATAGAATCTCAAGGCATGGTGCTACAAAGGTAACTCCGTATGAGCTAGTATACGGTCAAGAGGCTGTTTTACCAGTGGAAGTGAATTTGAATGCTTTGAGAATAGCCAAACAGAATGATTTATCGGTAGTGGACTTTTACAATTTGATGATGGACAACATTGATGAAGTTGCCGATAAACGTTTGGCTGCTCTGAAGGCTATAGAGAGGGACAAGCTGAGGGTAGCAAGAGCTTACAATAAAAAGGTCAAGTTGAAGAATTTTCAGGTTGGCAATCTTGTGTGGAAAGTGATTCTGCCGATTGGTTCTAGAGATAGAAAATTCGGGAAGTGGTCTCCAAACTGGGAAGGTCCTTTTAGGATTGCAAGGGTAGTTCCGGGAAATTCATATTTGGTGGAATCCATGCAAGGAGTATTATTACCTCGAGCTCTCAATGGCAGATATCTGAAAAAGTACCACCCGAGTGTGTGGCAAGAAGCCTGATTAGGCAATGGCCGATATATGATTATCGCCCTTAGCATAAACATGACCGATACATAATTATCGCCCTGAGAAATATGAATGGCCGATGGAGTGTTGACATCGTCCTTAGAACAAACATGGTGCAAATTATTTTTTGGCATGCAAGCTTTGCCGAAAAACAGGGGGGCATGTGTTGACACCTGATTTTGGCACAACACAAAATGCAATAGAGATGACCTCAAATGACAAGATATTCTACGTGAGAAACTTCACATTGCCGAGTGGAACAACTTTGATGTTTGGACCATAATCATTCGGCATCATATCAAAGACCAAAACTACACTCGGATTGTCATGTTTAGGTGTTCTGAGTGTTTTTTGGTCGATTACGCCTCCAAGACAATCTCGGATGAAGGAATGCTCTACATGAATTATCTTCGTCTCGTCGAATCAGTTGATTTTCATATAAAATTGTCTCAAACCGGGTTCATATTCAAAAGTTAGAGCTATTTGAATGCAGCCCTGTCAAGAGGCAAAATACGGCGCGCCCCATCAGACACATGTCTGATGGGTGTCTGATGCAATGCGTGAGCAATTAGCCCTTCAAGATGGCCTCGGATCGAAAAACATTCAACATGAAAGTTGTTCGTCTCGTCGAAACGGTCAAAATTGCTTTTGGGCACATTTTCATCCGAGGTCATTTACTGCCTCAAAAACCTTGCCGGAAGGTGCAGCCAGAAAACTTACCGGGGAAAGCTTGCCGCCGTGAACAGTAACCTTGCCGCGTGAACAGTAACCTTGCCGCGGTGAACGGTAACCTTGCCGCGGTGAACAGTGAACAGTACCTTGTCGCGGTGAACAGTAACCTTGCCGGGGGAAAGGCTTGCCGCGGTGAACAGTAACCTGCCGGGGGAAAAGCTTGCCGCAGTGAACGGTAACCTTGCCGCGGTGAACAGTAACCTTGCCGGGGAAAAGCTTGCCGCATTGAACGGTAACCTTGCCACGATGAACAGTAACCTTGCCGCGTGAACAGTACCTTGCCGCCGTGAACAGGCGGGGGGAAAGCTTGCCGTCGTGAACAGTAAAAACTGTCAAGGCCAATCCGACCAGATGCTGAAGATGGGCTCAAATACTTATCTAGATGGCCTCGGATCAAAAAGTGTTCAACACCAAAGTTGTTCGTCTCGTCGAAACGGTTAAAATTGCTTTTGAGCTCATTTTCATCCGAGGTCGTTTACTACCACAAAAGGAACCCGCAAGGTGCAGAAAGTTTGCCTGGCCAAGGGATTGCCGGGTAAAGATCTTGCCGCGAGAAAAGAAGATAGCCTCGGATGAAAAAGTGTTCAACATGAAAGTTGTTTGTCTCGTTGAAACGGTCAACTTTGCTTTTGGAGTCATCGTCATCCGACGTAGTATATGACCTGCAGAGACGATACAAGAGTCGGACGGTCCAGTCAGCTATATGAACGAGTCCGACTCGAAATTAAGGATGACCCCGTGGAGTATTCAAGATGGCCTTATTTGGAAAAGTGATCAACATACGGATTGTTGGCCTCATCAAATCGCACAAAATTGGTATTTGAACCGTCTCCATCGGAAGTCGTATGCAGATTCCACGGCCCACGCAAGGAGCAAGGCAGAAGATTGGACCAGATTCGGGCTGAATCCGAGTGGGACCAGAACTAGGACTCTAGGACGTGAATTGATGTAATTTTCTTGTAAGGAAAGCCTAGGTGAATCCTTTGCTTGTACGGGAAGTCCAGCCGCCTCTTATATATGTTGGGGGTGATGGCCGATTGAAACAACACACAATCGAACAATCATTATACTACTTTTTCATCTACGTTTTATCTTTCCATCGTTTTTCTCTCTCGTTCTTCGTCGTTCTTCGTGTTGGAGAGCTGCGAGTATAGAGGCTCTAGGGGCGAGCGAATCCACCTAGGGCAGCCCATTGCTGCCGCACTCCCTGACGGGGTCCCTCCCGGGCGTGCGGGGCTTCGGGTCTTCAAAAGCGTCTGTCGGCTGTCCTGCGTATCGCGCTGCCGGTCGGACCTCCTTCGACGTGAGCTGCGGTGCATCACCCCCGGCGTCGAGGGTACACGGTGACGTGTTCGTGTGTCAACAAGTACTAGCGCCAAGCACGATGTTCCTTGGATCATCTGCGAAATATTAATATTCAGCGTTTAATGCTCTCCACTGGCTAGCATCTGCGAGGTGTCTCAGCTTCGGATCATCTCCATCATCTGGCTTCACCCTCTCCACATGCCAGCACATGAGCTTTGCTTCCTTAGGATCTACGAAATACCGCTGCAGACGGGGAGTGATCGGAAAGTACCATACAACTTTCTGTGGAACTTTCTTTCTGGCCTTCTTATATCGTGAAGCATTGCACTTTGGACAGATGGTTTTTTCCGCGTGCTCGTTCCGATATATGATGCAATCGTTGATGCATGTGTGGTATCTAATGTGCGGCAGATCAAGAGGGCACACGATTTTCTTGGCCTCCTCGACACTAGTAGGACACAGGCTTCCCATGTGAAGAACCTTCTTTAGATACTTCAAAAGCTCATCCAGGCTTGCGTCTGTTCATTTGTTTTTTGCCTTTGTCTTTAGAAGTTCTAGCATGAAACTCAAGCGGGTCACCTCGGGATCACAACCATCATACAATGGAGTCTTCGAGTCTAGCTCCAGTTGTGCCAGTTTGGCCTCCTCTCTAGAAGCAGCTCTGTCGCTAGTCGTCGAAGCACGTCTCGAACATGCGGGTCCCGCATGGCTGAACTTAGTAGAGACGAAGACTGCAGCGTGTTCACGTCTTCTCCGTCATGTACGGCCTCTTCTCCACCTGGTCCGGTCTCTTCTCCTCCATGTCCGGCCTCTTCACCATCGCCATTTCTGAGGCCCTCTTCTTCGGGCCCATTTTTGGTCATCTCTTCGTCTGGCCCCATGTCGTTATTGCCTGCCCCGTCGACGTCCTCATCATCATGATCTTCACTTATCCACTGAGTATGGCCATCCATGAAACCATGCATGAGCAGGTGCGCCTTGAATCGACCACCCTTAAATGGGTCGAGCCAGACTCCTCCTCTGCATCTTCGACACGGACATAAAACCTCCTTCCATTTTTTCATACATGTCGTCCACCGCGGATTGCCAGTATCTTTCCACCATCCTTCCATTGACCTTCATGATCGCCTGCGCGGAGCAAAAGAATTATAACCACGTACGCATGCATGCATGCATCAAATTCATACAAAAATTTGACATGACCTTCCTTAAACATATAGGACATATCGAGTTTGCCCGAAATTCGCCGAAACGGAAATGAATCGACATTTCGACAAAACATAAGCAACTCATGTCACGCACATTTCAACAAATACACACAATATAGGCATGCAAGTCACATGCCACACACGGTTCGGTATCATATCACGCATAGTTCGGTCCTATCGCGTGCGCGCACAAACACACACCCACACACGCACACATATTTCCATTCTTGCACAACTCTTCTTTTTGCTCACCTTCTTAATTAGTTAGTAGATCTAGATAGTGAGGTACCTAGATAGCTGTAACTAGGGAGAAAGAGAGAACTAGCTAGTGGACATGGGTGGATGGGCAAAGAAATTAATTAAAGAGAGGGAGGAGGAGGTGGTGGTGGACAGGGGCAAAGAAAGGGAGAGGGAGGAGGGAGGGCATTAATGGAGGTGGTGGAGGGGCAAAGAAGAAAGAGGGAGGGGGGAGCATTGAAGGAAGAAGCAACAAGCAAGTGGAAGAGAGGAGGGGGAGAAGAAGGGGGGAAAGCTATATTATGCCTGGCGACCATAATAGTAGCGGGTCACAAAAACGCGCTACTGCTAGTTAACCTAGCTGTAGCGCTGGGCACAACAACGCGCTGCTGGTAACTGGGCCCCATGAACTTACCCATAGAAAAATAATGGTAGCGCCCGTTAGAAAAAACGCGCTACTACTAGTTAACCTAGCTGTAGCGCTGGGCACAGAAACATGCTGCTGGTAACTGGGCCCCACCAAATTACCCGTAGAAAAATACCGGTAGCGCGTTCTAGACAAAACGCGCCATAGATATGTTTCTAGTTGTAGCGCTGGGTAGGGCCCAGGCGCTTCTAGTATCCCCTAACCTGGTGGTGCGGTGTGGCCCACTTAACAGTAGCGTGTTCTTACCTAACGGGCGCTGCTGCTAATCTGTACCAGTAGCGCTTGTTCTGTCAAGCGCTACTGGTAATTAATAGTAGCGCGGTGCACCTAACAAGCGCTACTAGTAAGATTTCTACCTATAAGCTATTTCCTAGTAGTGTCTATTGTAAATGTTTGCAAGTGGTACATAGCATCTCTGATAAAAAATACATCCAAATTCCAAGACCAGCGAACAACCAACTGTAGTCAGAAAGAGCCGTCGATGCGTCGTTGTCGCTGCTATCCTACCGGAGCCGGCTTGACCTCGTTAACGACTGTTGAGGAGCCTTCGTGCATGTGCCCCTAAGGAGCAGCGCCCCGGAGGCATAGTTGTCATCATTGATCTGAAGCACCTAATTAATATAACACCAAATTTTCCCATATGACAGGAAACGCTAACCTCACTGCCCCAAGGAGACAACATGAATCTACGCCGGAGCTCCATCGACTACGTCCCGACGGACAAACTCGACGAGGATCAAAGCTCAAAGAGCAAACTCGTAGAAAAGGTGTCAATCGATGTCGTCGATGTCCTAATGTAACCGGCTTCACCTTCTTGATGGTAGTCGAGTAGTCTTCGTGCATGTGCCCCTAATAACCAACGCCCTGGAGGAATGCAATTGTCGTTGTTTAACCCTCGCATTGATCCGAAGCACATGACACCAAATCTTGCCGGATGACAAGAAACCTTAACCTCACCGCCCCAAAGGAGATGGCAAGAATCTACGTTGGAGTTCCATCGACTATGTCTAGACGAATGAACTCAAGGAGGATCGGAGCTCGAAAGACAGACTCGGAGAAGAAGCGCCGACATCGTCCGCCGGAGCGTTGCGCGTGTGAGGACTAAAACCCCTAACATAAACTAATAACCGGAGCATAGGCACCAGGATTCCCCTCCCCGCCACCGGCCAACGGAGCGGTGGGAAGAGGGGAGGGGTGAATGCACCGGCTCATTGGTGAAGCATGGAGGGGAGAGGTTGCCCTAGCCGCCTAGGGTGAGTGGACTAGATTTGTATTCATACTGAGAATGGATTCAAATTTTATTGGTATTGCAATATACTTAGTGCTCCTACTTTTTTTAGATTTATCAACAGAACTACAGCCGTATGTTAGTACGACACAGCCTGCACGATATGTGGACGATAGCCAATCCAGCCGTCTACTGGACTCTGGTCACATGGATGGATGAACTGATCTCCCCTATCGTGCAGGGATCGTCCAGGCAACGACGTGTGTACAACACTACTCTAGTACTATCGCTGGTGTCTCTCTTCTAGTACAACTCAGCCGACGCATGGGGCTTGAGGGACGGGGGAGAGTGTGCCTATGGTCGGCTGCTCAATTGCCATCCCACATGTGAGTGCAAATGCAAGATGACGCGCGTTCCATTCCATGAGCGGCGTGCCGGACCGACCGACCATGTGGGGTGCGAAGCGAACACGACGTGCGTGCTGAATACATGTAGTACCACCATTTTCTTTTGGTTTTGCTCCATGGCGCAATCCATCGATACAAAATTATATTTAAAAGTGGAGGGCGGGGCTTTTCCCGCGCGTTAGGCGGGGCAGTTTTGCCTAGTCGGTTCGACAGAGAGGCAAGGAGGACGAGGGAGTAGTGGATTCAACTTACTGCTGCAAAGGTGGGGCTGTGTGATTTGACGGCTTGTTACTGTTGGAAAGGTGGGGCCTTGTGATTTGACTGCTCATTATAGCCATTATTACTGTGGCACTATGACCAGGGTGAGTCTCCCCTCCATGGTGTACAGGTGCTAAGCTTGCCACATATGCAAAAAAATCTGATGTGACAAGGTAAAAAGAAGAGAGAGGAGTTTGGTGAACCCAGGAAGAACGAATGCAAAGTGCGCGGACCTATGCAAAACACTTAAATGAGAGAAGTTTACGCAAAACATGAAGGAGTTTAGTTGTCAAAGAAAGACTTTAGCACCCCATCTAAGCACGTAGTGCTATGCATAATTTGCTGCATGAAATGTCGATCCAGATGCTGGTTGTCCCACATCCAGCATCATACTAGTAGTGGAGTATAGTATGTTAGTATAGTAGTACGTACATACTATACTAGTATCGCTGTTCTCTCTTTTCTACTTTAGTAGTAACTGAGCCGATGCACATTCCATTCCGTGAGCGGCGTGCCGGACCGACCATGTAGGTGTGACATGAACGCGATGAGCGTGCTGTATATGTACCACCTTTTTCTTTAATTTGAGCTTGTTAGTTTTGCTCCATGGCGCAATCCATCGATACTTACAAAACTATATTTAAAAGGCGAGGGCGGGGCAAGTTTTGCCTGGTCGGTTTGACAGAGAGGTGAGGAGGACGAGGGAGTAGCGGATTCAACTTAACGCGGGAAAGGTGGGGCTTTGTGATTTGACGGCTCATTACTGCTGGAAGGTGGGGTCTTGTGATTTCACTGCTCGTTATAGTCATTATTACTACGAGGGGTAAGTCTCCCCTTCCGTTCCCCACTCTAATTTGGTGCATGACACGTCGACCCGGATGCTGGCTGTCCCACATGTCGGCGAAAGGAGGTATAATTGTTGTCGACGACCTAAGGAGGAGCAAAAGAACCATGTGGTATACTCTAGTTTTCCACTGGAGTACTAGCCTGACACGGAGGAGTGCGAAACACGGCAGCCCAGTGCAATCACTGCTCTTCTCTCGCAGCTTCTCCCAGCTGGCGATCTCCTCCTTCAGCAGGTCGAGCTCGTGGCAGAGCTTTGCCTTGTCCTCCCGAAGTTCCACGATTTCGCCGGTCGCCTTCTCAACCGAGGCATTGCTCTCCTTCAGCAGCTTCAGCAAGCAGGCGATCAACTTCTTCTACTTGTTGAGCTGAGCGGGCATGTCGTCGCGGGCTAACGACTTCAGCATTGCCCGCTCAGCATGTTCGCCTCCATGGCGAATGCGCTTCTGAGAGCCCTCTCCTGCCCATGAGAGATCTTTCGAGGCCTCCGCGGCGCGGCAGGCCCTTTTTCCGCGGCCTTGGTAGTCGCTCCCTTGTTATTTCTCGGCCCAGAGCTCTTCCTACTGGCCATGGCAGATGCAAGAAACGACGAACAAGAAAGGCTTATGAGGAGGAATGTGCAATAATATTCGAGTAGTTAGTTTCCCTTTTTATAACCTAATACTAATATGTTGCAAAGTAGAAACACGTTTAGGTTTGATCGGTGTGAACAGGTTTGCAATTAATTATAGCATGGTACTTTGGAATGTGACGGGAAACAAGCTCGAAATTTATTGATGGTTTTGGTTTCGAAGCCCAGAACGGCTCCCGATGAGTTCTCACAACCAAGCATTTAAAAACTCGTGATAAATCAATGACCATCTTTTTCCAAACGACCAACTATTTTCATAGAAATACAACACATATAGATGGAGTATTTTCATAGAAATACAATACATAGATGGAGTGATTATCACGGTTGCAAACTGCCATGGCGCCGCATGTTCACTGCAACAGCAACTGAGCAGGTTACTCCATCGCTGGCGGGGAAGGAGGGCAGATCACCTCGCCTACAATGCATCCCTAGCGCCGCCGCCGCCGCTGGTTGAGCGATTTGGCTTCTCCTACCGCCCATTTGAACAGCTGCACTGGCTTCTCATGCCATTCCGCAGGCATGCGCGTTCTCTCCTCCGCAGTCAACTCCGTGAATATGATCTCTGCCATTAGCCCCAGCTCGAAATCAATGCGACGCTGCCAGATGCTTACATCCCTCAGCATATCACCCCTGAGATCGACATGCGCCTCCGCCTTGTGCTTCGCCAGGCGTAGCTCCTTCGAACTTGTCTCCAATCGACGCGACACTTCCTCGATCCGATTTGCCCTTGCTGCCCACCACCTGAAACGGAGCCCCGGCATGTCCTCCGGCTCCACTGATCTGTGATTCCAGAGCAATGGATCCCCTCTGAAAAACATGTGGGTTTCGCTCAAAGGCGGCAGTGCTGCGGGCCACAGGGAGAGGGAAGCCCGCGGGATGCTGGATCTAAGGGATTATCTATGGCGAAATCCAATAGTCGAGGCGGGGAGGCGAGTGTAGGCGGTGGGAGAGCCCTAGTAGGCTAAGATAAAGATACTACTCCACTCCTTCCATTTTTAAATACAAAGGCCACCAACAGTAACCGAGTCAAAAATTGATGACGTTGCCTCGTAGTACTAGCAACCCATGATTTAACTACTCGCATGCATGCAGTGGATGATAGTAATGTCATTCTCAACTAGTACTTCCTCCCTCACGTCCACTCAATTTGCATGCGCTATATTAATTGACCATCCATTAAGTGAACGACTCTACACGCGTCAAATTATCACGTGGGGTGGCTCTTTGTACAAAAATGTGTTCCACCGTGTACCCGCGTGTGTGTGCGAGGGAATGAGTGCATGCGTGCACATCTTCTCTTCGTGCACGTACTCCACCAGCGTGTGTGGGGGAGAGCGAGAGTGGTATACATAGACCTAGAGAGAGATGGTGTGTCCCCACAAAAAAAAGAGAGATGGTGTGTGTCAGAAAGAGGACCCGTGCGCGTGTGTGAGAGAGGACGAGTGCATGCGTGCACCTCTCCTCTTTGTGTACATACTAAACCTAGAGTACAAGTGTATGTGTGTGACATTGACCTATAGTGAGATGGTGTGTGCCAGAAGTCCCGAGAGAGTCGTCGGTGTAGGTGTGTGTGTGGGGAGGAGGGAGAGAGATGATACTTATGTGTCAACGCAGTGCGTGTGAAAAAGAGGCTAGTCAATAGTTCGCCATGAGACTATTCCTGGCGAACACCCCAATAACCGTAAGATCTGCATCCGACGGTGGAAGTTATTGGACGAAAACAACACTAAAAAAACAAATGCCATGGCATTTCTTTTCACTGCCACGCGATCCTTCGCAACTGTCCATTTGCAAGAAATCCCGATAGGCCGGGCTTTTGGTGGTAGGCAGGGAGCTTGGACTGTCAGTTTGCTCACATGCGGTCGCACATGTCAGTGATGTACCAAGCCGATGCGCGTCCCTTCGGTGAGCGGCGGGCCGGACCGACCGTGTGTTGGTGCGATGCGAAGGCGACAGGCTGTAAGTTTAACGCCTACTCCTTGATGAGATTGGTCGATACAAATCCCGATTAAGAAAGGGTAGGGCGGCGTTTTTGCCATGCGGGAGGCGTGGTAGTTTTTTTTACAATGGGATGGACCCGGCACTGCAAAAGTCATAGCGGTGGGCAGTACTACTACGCTTGTCGGAGGCGTAAGTGGGCCCGCATTCTCGGATGCGTACGTGGCAGAGCCGGACGCCCGCCAACCTCTTGTAGCGATAGCGAGGAGCCCACTGCTGGCTATTTTCTATATAATCTTTTTTTGGCGAATATATTTTCTATATAATCAGCATTGAAATTTTCAATCGTTCACGTGTGACGTGATATCAGCCGTTGATTGCTGTTGATCCAATGGTCTAGGTGGCTGGGATTTGCTTCTATCAACACCTAATTGTACCATGTTGTGTCTACAACATTCATCTGGAACCAGCAGCACGTCACTGTGATCAATCCACACAAGAAGCTCGCAACAACCCCTCCCCCATGTGCCACGTGGCCTCATGGGTGCACCCACATCATTTTAATCATAATATATTGACTGAAAAAAGAGAGAAATTTTGTAGCGTGTCATTGGAATTCTAACTGACGTGCTTTTGCACATACTGGAAGTACTAGTGCCACATCATCTAAAGCCTTTCTACACGCGCATATTTCTTATACAAATGTGCTCCACCGTGTACCCGCGTGTTTGTATGTGGGAACGAATGCGTGCGTGCACCTCTTCTCTTTCGTACACATAGTCTGTGTGTCTGAGAGAGAGATGGTGTGTGCAAGAAATCACGGGAGATTCATGAATTTGTGTGTGGGGGGGGGAGAGGGAAATATAGAGGGAGTATGTGTCAATGATGCAATTTGTGCGAAAGAGAGGCATATATACATATATGTATGTGTATGGGGGTGATATACGAGAAGCGAGGGGAGGGGTCGTCTGCGCGATATATCAATACAGACAGATAGAGGGAAGAACTCTAGAAGCCTACAAGCACTGGGAGAGGGGGGTGTTGGGAGATGGTGCGAGCGGCCAACTGGACGAAGACTCGGAAGGAGTGTACAAGTGCGAGATCGATATTTTAAGAGAGGGGGCAAGAACGTGCGCGGTTGCGCGCGTCTGAGAGATGATGCAGAAAGCATGGATGATGAGAGGTGAGACGATGGATAGACAATGTGTGTGTGGTAGCTAGGCAGTCCAATCTAGAGAGGTAGATTGATCGATGTGTACATGGGAAAAAGGGTGAGACCTGACTAGCTAGATATAGATCGATCGCTTTGTGTGGAAAACAGGGAAAGACCTAGCTACATATATATATAGAGGAATATCAATCAGTGCGCATGCATGTGAGAGATAATTAAAGAAGGCCCGAAGTGACGAAGATGGGGAGGTGTGTGTGTGGGTGGGTGCGAGAGTCCTGAGGTACTGTACTAGTGCGAGATCGATAATAAGAGATGAGGGGGCAAGAGCACGCTCGCACGGGCGCGCACGTGTGTGTGTGTGTGTGTGTGTGTGTAGGATCGAAAGTATGTCTAGAGGGGGGTGATTAAACTACTTGACCAAATAAAAATCTATCATTTTCCCAATTTTAGTTGTGGGCAGATTTTAGCAAGTACACCAAGTCAAGTATTACCCTACACATGCAATTCTAAGAGTGTAGCAGCGGAAAGTAAAATATTGCACATGTAAGTAAAGGAGGGGTTTGGAGATTTCAAATGCAATGAAGACACGATGACTTTTGGCGTGGTTCCGATAGGTGGTGCTATCATACGTCCACGTTGATGGAGGCTTCAATGCATGGAGGGTAACGGTTGCGCGAGTCCACGGAGGGCTCCGCCCACGAAGGGTCCACGAAGAAGCAACCTTGCCTATTCCACCATGGCTTCTGTCCACAAAGGACTAGCCTCACTCAGGGTAGATCTTCACGAAGTAGGTGATCTCCTTGCCCTTACAAACTCCTTGGTTCAACTCTACATGATCTTGGTGGCTCCCAAGTGACCCCTAACCAATCTAGGAGACACCACTCTCCAAAAGGTAATAAATGGTGTGTTGATGATGAACTCCTTGCTTTTGTGCTTCAAATGATAGTCTCCTCAACACTCAATCACTCTCTCACAGATTTGTCTTGGTTAGGAGAAGGATTGCAGTGGAAAGCAACTTGAAGCGGCTAGAAATCAAGGTTCAAATGGTTGAATTGGAATCTCTTGATCTCAACACATGAGTAGGTGGTTCTCTCTCAGAAATTGTATGGTGGAAGTGTAGGCATGTTCTGATGGCTCTCTTGCTTGGTAAGAGGGTGGTGGAGGGGTATATATAGCCTTCACCTAAAATCCTACCGTTACACACTTTTGACCGATCTGTGTAAAAGATATGAACGTTGGTCTTTTCGGTGGGACCGAACAAAACATCTCGGTGAGACCGAAGTGCAATGGCTAGGGCAAGACCACATTTCAGTGAGACCGAAAATTTCATCTCAGAAATTCTGAAGTGAAGTGACATCATTACAGCAACTTGGTCAAGCCGTCTCGGTGAGATCGAGAACCATTTCGGTTGCACCGAAGTGTTAGGGTTTTGGCTGTGGCAGTGGAATGATCATCTCGGTGAGTCTGGAGTAGGTGATATCGATGGGACCAAAATGATGAATTAGGGTTTTGGACAGATGTGTTTTGGGAAAGTGATTGAGGGTTTTTGGAGCAATATCGCTAAGCACTTTGAGCAACAACCTCATCAACAATACCTCATCCCCTTTTAATAGTATTGACTTTCCTAAGGGACTCAATGTGATCTTGGATCACTAAAATGAAAATGAAGAGTCTTATGGATGCCAACCTTGTCCTTGACATTTTGAGGGGTCCACATCCATTAGTCCTTGCCATGCCAATCATTGATCTTTTCTGAAATTTACTAGCAATAAGAATTAGATCAATGATGTATATGTTGTTATTGATTACCAAAACCACTTGGGATTACTTGCACTTTCAGTGTGCGTGTGTGCCTCATAGCTGGGGTGTGAGGGATGGATTGTGAGAGGGGGAAGGGATATGTTGTATATGTTGTTATTGATTATCATGCATGCACGAGAGAAAGTTAGTGGTACAACTATACAGAGAAGACGACTGTGTGTGTGTAAAAGACTTGGTGAGATCATAATCAATATAAAAGTGAATTCAAGTATTTGAATAAGAGATCATGATGTTTGAAACCCATGCATGCATGATATAATGGAGAGATGTGTGGTGTGGTTTTGAATCGAGCATGCTATACTATATACACATCGAACAAGGCCAAATTGATTTGAATTCGATATACCGTTGGTAGGCATCGTTTGACCGCATTTCATCCATGCATGGACAGAACTATTCAAATTGGAGATAATGGGTGGCTTTGGTTGCTAACATCTAAATGTTGTGTGTGTATGTGTGTGTGTTGTGTTAAATACATTATACATATCAAACATCATTTAGATTCCGAACATCTAGCTAGAGCATACATGTACTATGATTTGAATTCAACATAAAATGGATACACATATTTGAATTCGAGATTATATGGTACATGTAGTTCATATTTAAATGGGAATTTACTACTATATTCATGTCGTGTGTTGTGAAGATAATATTTAGATGATGGTATAACTAACCTGACAACAATCCCATTCAAATACGGAAAATGGACTCAATTTTAGTCCATATGGTAGACGGTACAAATTGTTTTTTTTTGTTGTTGAGGGAAGTACGAATTGATTTGGTACCGTACACGGTAAGCTTGTTCTCCCGAATTTTTAAGTTGTTCATTGTTTTTTTTGAATGGCATTTGTAGTAATTCATATAGTAAAACGGGACATGACTCTCTCTTGTGTGGTGCGAATTGTTTTTGTTTTGTTTTTGTACACGTTAAGCTTGTTCTCCCAAAATTTCAAGCCGCGCCTTGTTATCCCAAAATTTCAAGCTATCTGTTTGTCTCTTGTGCTACGAAACTCCCGCCCCTTCAACCCGTGCCTTGTTATCCCGAAATTTCAACGCGCGTGAAAACTCCTCCCTCCTCCGAAATCGGTCGCGCCGCCCCGACAAGCGAAATCCCCCTTCTATCCCTAAGCCGAAAATCCCGCCTCGACGTCCCATGGTCCAAACGGGTAGGGGTACTTTCGTAACTTACCCCACTTTTCGGACAATCGCGTCCCTAAGCCATGGTTCCCCCCTTCCACCCCCTCCGCCCCCATTCGTACACCGAGGCCGCCAAAACCCATGAAACCCCATGCTCCTCCGTCCGCCACCCGACCGCCGCCCAGCCGGAGCCTCTTCCCTGACGACATCGTCCGCCACGACAGCTCGATGTCCCTCATCCACCGCACCAGATGAGGATCCATCGTTGATCTCGTCGTCCCGCCGGTTCAGCCGCCCCGTCCTCCACCTCCAAGGAGCTGCCCCGACATTCGCCTCGTCTTTCGCGCCACCTCCATTCCCACAGCACCGTCTTCACCTGCACCACCGGAACCGCAGCACCATCACCAATTCCTCGGATGAAGGTGAGGCCTAGTCGGCACCACCAAAGAGGTTCTACACTAATCGCTGCATTTTCTCCTTTATTTGATCTCACGGTGTTGCCGCTGCTCGATCCCGAGCCGCCATGGCGCGGCTCCATCGACGGCGGCGTCACTGGCCACTTCCTCCATAGCGTCTCTCCTCCATGGCGTTGCTCCCTCGAGGGCGACGTCCACATCAGCAAGAGCTTCTGCTGCTGCTCTGGCTGTTGCTGGCCGTGCTACTGCTACTCCGGCTCTCGCTTGCGCTGGTGCTCTGCTCTTGCTCTTGCTCGCGCTACTACTCTACTCTTGCTCGCACTGCTGCTGCACGAGCAGCAGCTCTGGCACTCGCTCGCGCTCCTGCTGCTGCTAAGGCTCTCACATGCACTGATGCTCCAGGCGCTGCTACTGCTGCACGACCAGCTGCCCCGGCTACTCTCTGGTAGTACGTTCCCTGCTGGAGCGGCTGCCAATTTAGATCACTGCTTCTCTGCCATTAGTGCTCGAGTGGCCAAAATTACTGGTGCATTGCTTCTTTGCTACTACTCCATTCAGTTCTGACAGTAAAATTCAGTTTCGACAACAAAATTCAGTTTTGAGAGTATATTTCAGTTTCGACAGTGAAATTCAGTTTCGACAGTTAAGTTCAGAGACGAGCAGCTGATGTATTTTACATCTAGCACTTTTTGGTGATGTATTTTACATCATCTATTGGAGATGCTATTAGAATCCCACTCCAGGTTAATGTTGTCTCTCTTGTCCTGCTTCAGCCTCGCCGTCGTACACCTCACCGGAGCTACTCCAATGACAAAACCGTCCATCACAGCGGAGCGGTACCCTCGGCTCCATCTCCAGACACCTAAGATCTTCTTCCCCGCCTCCAACAGCCACAACAGCCGCAGCATCCTCAGCGACCAACCCAATGATGCTGAGATCGACATGGCTTCGCCAAAGAGGTTGTACACTTGTCGCATCGCTTTTTTACTCTACATGTAATATATATTGTCCACTGAGCACATGTATTGATGAGAAATACGAATAGTTTCTCCTATATGACAAGCGGTGAGGTACTAGGCAAGTAGCTATCCGTGATGGACTCTCTCGAAAGCAATCATTATTTATTTCTACGCGTTGGAGCTGTGCATGTGTAGATGGGCCTGGGAGTTGAGCTAGTAGGGTAGTGGGCTGGGTCCGAAGTAGTAGAAGTAGTACAAAAACATTTTTGGAGTGTAGGCTTTTGCCTGTTCAAGCCTACCTACTAGAATCGCCACTGGTTGAAAGAAAAAGTGAAGGAAAGACATAGGAATTGGAAAGTTTCCTATGGTATTACTATTCATGTATTTGGTTCAAAGGAATGGAGCAACGGAAAACTATAGAATTTTTTTCCTTTAGTGTCTCTTTCAAAGAAAAACCGTAGGAATTTTAATATCCACTTGGCCCTCCTTTTCAAATTCCTATTCATGAAGAACAAGACTAAGTGATAGTAGCATAATAGCATTATAACTGTACATTTTCATGTGGTTTGACTTTAATATGACCATGCTTCTTTGCATTTCTGTGATCTTCCAATTCCTGTGAACCAAACACCTAGATTGACAGAAATCCTGCGTTAGCAAATGCTCTGTTTTGCACTTGCATTCCTATCCTATTCCTGTGTTTCCTATCCCTGCGTTGTTAGAATCCTCCCATTCAAATGAGCCTTTACAGAATTACTTCTGATACAGATAGGTGTCAAAGAAAACTTTGTGTGGTTTGTCCCACTCCGGCCGCACCATCGTCCGCCCCAGCTGAGCTGCTCCAATGACGGAAGCGTCCAATGCAGTAGAGATCCCCCTTCCAGACTGTCTTTCACCTCCTCAGATCTTCTTCCCCACTCCCGGCAGCCACCACCACTGCATTACCATCATCAACTGAGCAGATGACCTTGAGGACTACATGGGTCCGCAAGAGAGGTTGCACTCTTTTGTGTCTGTTTATGTTATGCATCGCTTAATATTACCTGCTACTTTATCGTCCTGTTCACCTCTTAGACTCCGAGTCAGGTCCAAACTAATAATCAAACTTGAGTTTTGAAATAGTTGTGGGGTACATATTGGGGCAACAATGAATAGTATCTCTGTCTACTATCTGCTTAATCTCGGGTGTCTACTATGTGTTCATATTGGGTGGGAAACAAACTGCAAAGGAGCCATTACCTGTATTTTTTAACTGAAGCTATTATCTGTCTGCTATCATTGGTTTGGGTCTATCCATTGGTTGCTACCATCACTCTGGATTTCTGCATGCATTCCTTACATAATCTCACTATGTTTTATTCCTATGCATGTCAGTTATTGTACACAATGGTATTGAACATGTAGAGCAAAAGAGAAGAGCCTTGCGTGGCAATATAATGTCATGCAGACATCGCTCCATGGTGGCCGCAATGGCAGCCCCCACTCCCCCCATTCCAGATTGTAATCAAGAGGAAGATAACTGTTCAGAGGGGGATTCAGAGGGAGCAGACCACTCCTATTTACCCCCTGAGGTCTTTGCTCTCACTTGGCATGCTGATGTTGGTCATATCATGCATATGGCGCCTTGCATTGCTTACTTTATACATCATATATGTCATTTACTTAGTTTAGACATGTTTTGTGTAAATGCCATCTGTTTAGTTTCTATATCATATATGTGAATTATGCAATGCCATCTTCTTTAGCCAGGCATCATATATGGAAATTTTGCAATTCCATCATGTTTAGCCAGTCATCATATATGTGAATTATATCATGCCATCCTTTTTTTATTACGCATTACATTTGTCAACAATGTTAGTACATTCAACTACTCTTCCTGTGCATCAGCCATTTGACACAGTGATGGAAAAATCTGGAGTGAAAACAAGGTCTTCAGAGCAGATAGTGCTATCTAATGAAGCGCATATCTTGCCAGTTACAGATAGCTCCTCGGAGGAGGATTCAGAGACAGATGACCAGTTGTATTTCCCCTCCCCCCAAGGTGTATGCTCTAACTTGGCAGGGTTATATTGCTCATATCATGCATATGGTGTCTTGCATTGCTATGTCATTTGCTTAGTTTAGACATGCTTTGTGTGAATGCCACCTGTTTAGTGTCTAATTACCATATATGTGAATTATGCAATGCCATCTTGTTGCAAGGCATTATATATGTGAATTATGCAATGCCATGCTGTTTAGCCAGGCATCATATGTGTGAATTATATCATGCCATCCTTTTTTGTATTATGTATTCCATTTGTCGACAATGTTTGTTTATTCAACTACTCTTCCTGTGCATCAGCCATTTGAATCAGTGATGGAAAAATCTGGAGTGAAAACAAGGTCTTCAGAGCAGACAATGCTACCTGCTGAAGCATATATCTTGCTGGTTACAGATAGCTCCTCAGAGGAGGATTCAGAGACAGATGACCAGTCCTATTTTCCCCCTGAGGTGTATGCTCAAACTTGGCAGGGTTATATTACTCATATCATGCATATGTTGTCTTGCATTGCTTAGTTTAGACATCATATACACAATATTGAATACCATCTACTTAGTTTAGATATCATATATGCGATTGCCATCTGCTTACTTCCTTAGTATATACATCATATATGTGAATTATATCATGCCATCATGTGTACATAGACAGCATGTATGTGAATTATGGCATGCCAACCTATTTAATAAAGACGTCATGTTGTTATATCATCTCATCCTATTTACATAGTCATCATATTTTGAATTATTCATTCTATCCGTGAATTATATCATGGCATCATGTTTCCATAGACAACATGTATGTGAATTATGGCATGCCAACCTGTTTAATAAAGACATCATATTTGAATTATGTCATTCTATCTTGTTTAGTTAGCCATCATATATGTGAAATTGTGTCATGATAGCCATCATATATGTGAAATTGTGTCATGCTATCCTGTTTGGTTAGACAACATATGTGTGAATTATTTCATGCCCTCTTTTATTCCCCACTATCCATTGCACCTGTCTATCATACAATGTATGTACATTCACTTACTTTTCTTGTTTATCAGCCATTTGAATTGGACGGGGTGATGGCAGTACCCAGTAGGACAGAGAACCAGCTACACCCCATCTAACCCCAACCCCAGCAGATAGTAACCCAGTTCCACTTGACACAACACCATCTCCACCACAGAGCACCCAAGCACGAGCAGTTAGTAAGGCAACTGCAGTGCCCAAAGCATGAGGACCGGCACTGCGAACCCCAACTCAACGCTTAAAGCAGAAGAACAGCTGTTCTCAGGTCAGATTCCGTAGCTATGGTGCATACTCCTTTGCTCTTGCATCACTGTATTTACTCATACCAACTATTTCAATTTTGAAGGGTCCAATTGAAACTCCAATGGCACAACAGGTATGTTTTAAACATGTTTCTTTAACTGGTTTGCTTTTGTAACTTCTTGCTCTATGTTGATTTCAGTTTCAATTGTATAAACAGTTATGTTCTCATGTCAAGCACATTACAAGTGTTGTTAGTGTTGTTAGTTTCCCACACTTATATTCAGTCAATGCCGCTTTGTCTTAAACATATATGATTTGAACTGCGTCTCTATCTTGATTTGGCAACATAAACTAGGATGATATAGACAATAAAGTGACCATAGTACATAATATATGTTTGTTTCATGTTGTTATCCTATCAACATTACTACTGATTTGGTTTACCAAGATGAGTTTCATATACTACATGCTAAACCTGTGATGTGTCTGCTTGTTCCTCTTTTAGAATGCCGGCAGAATATTGGAGAAGAGTACCCCATTATGCAATGGTAAAGGAAGTAATGCAGACAAGGTTCAAGATAGTGAGACAACCCTGTTGGTCTCCAAGAAAGCTGATAAAAACTATCTTCAAGATAGTGAGACAACCCCAAAGTCCTGCCTGGATGTAGTGTTCGAGTTACTGGCCACTACCGCTGGCACAAGCTCTTCAAACTCGCTGCCTGAATAAGTTCGGCTTCTTGAGTCTCAACTACAAGTTGAAAGACAACGATCAACTGTGCTGCGACAAGAAGCCGAAGGACTGAGGAAGTCCCTGTAGAATTCAGATGCACACTTTCTGGTGCAACAGCAAGAGTTGGAGGAGTTTAGCGCCAAACAATAGAAAGCTAATAAGCTTGCTAAGCTTCTTGCCAGCATGGTGGGTGCCCAGGATATCGTTTCTTGAGCTCTTCTTAAGTGGTTTCATTTCTGGACTTGTTTTGCTACCGCATTTATTTGCACTGGTGGCCAACTTAGTCGCCTGGTGTTTGTAATATGCTGCTTTGTTGTTCCCTTTATTTGCATTGGTGGCGAACTTTGATGCCCAGTGGATGTAATGTATGTAATCACCGTAATAGCCTAGCGTTAGTTGCTTGCTTATTTATTTACTTATAGTCATGTTTATTGCTTGTAGTCACTGCAGTTTTGTTTCCTCGGCTTGCTAGTGGCCGCAATAACCATGGGCCAAATACGGACCGTAGGATCCATGGGCCTCCTATGGACCGTAGGATTCATGGGCCTCCTACGGGCCGTATGATCCATGGGCCTCCTACGCGCCATATGATCCATGGGCCGTACTGTTCGTGGGCTAAAACCGGACCGCAATATGGGCCGTAAAAGGGCCAATTTGGGAACAGTCGGTTTAAGGGCCCGTAGCATAACAGGCCGTTAACAGGCCGAAAGTCATCACAGGCTTAATTCTATCGACAGGTATAATGGGTTGTTAATGGGCCGGAAAACATAACGGGTTGAAAATGGCCCAATGGTTTAACAAACCACAAACGGACCGATTGTAACCATGGGCTAAATTTTTCCCATTAGCATAACAGGCCAATAACGGACCATAAGTAATTGAGGGTCGGAAATGAGCCCAAGAATTTATGGGCCCTTAGAAGGTCGAAAGAGAACACGGGCTGGAAACGGCCCAACTGAATCATGGGCCTTTAATCGGCTCAAAGCAGTTTACTGTTCATGATGGGCCAGAATCACCACAGGCCGTCAATGGGCCCAAAGATACAAAATGCCTCATATGGGCCGAAATACGTCACGGGCCATAGATGCGCCGAATGTGAGAACAGGCTGGAATCATATGGGACGGCCCACATGACGCTACTGGGCCGAATTTTGAAAGGCCATAACGGGCCGTGAGTACCTGGGTCGTAAATGGGCTGTATGCGAACATGTCGTTAACAGGCTTTCCATGGGCCGACCTGCTAACTTTTGACCAAGTCAAACGGGCCGACCTTTTTAACCTAAATGGGCCACTATTGGGTGGTGCCACATGTCTGCGTATCATAGGCGTCTCTCGTCCAATGAATCGACGACATCTGTCGCAACGCCGACCTGACACGTGGTTCCGTTGGCGAATGAGAATTTTACATGTGGAAAATCGCCATTGGTCCGGGCTAATAACGAGTTATCGGATCCAAATCCGCACCCGATAGCTTAACGGCGACCCGTTACGATGGATGCCACGTGTCGGTTACCCTTGACGAAAACACTTCCATGACGCGACATTTATCGTCATGGAAGTGGACACTTCCATGATGATAATTTCAGTATTGTCATGGAACACTTCTACGACAGCATAGGTATGACTATCTTGATTCTGTCGTAAAATTGTCATGGGTGTACATGCATGACAGAAAATGTGGCCTACTGTGACAAAGACGTATCATCACGGAAGTATTTTTTTTTGTAGTGGTGGGAGGGGTAGATGCGGCCTCAGAAGCAGATCCAGCGAGGTGGACGACGCCAACAGTGAATAGGCTCTGGTACGCCAGTGGATGAGCAGTCTAGGGTTTCGAGAGGGAAGGGGTAGAATCGCTGATGAAGTATGGACGGCGTGCTGTAAGATGCTCTGGTGCTGTGGAGTAGTCATTTTTGCGGGAGGGAAGAAGAAATGGGGGTGCCGTGTGGTGGGGTGGACCAGAAGTTACCAAAGCAACCCCGACCTATTATGTAAATGAGGGTTGTGTTGTTCTCCTTGCACCAAGGACAAAAAGGGAATTTCGCATGCTCCAGAATAGGTCACGGAAATTTTAGAAGTAGGCGGGAGATTTTGCCGCCCGCGGGATCGTTCGTATCCAGTTTCAACTAATTTTGGACAGTGCTAGTGGGAAGCCGATGATGCGCGACTGTGTACACGGCGCACATGTCAGCAATAACTAGTATGAAATCGACCCAGAAAAAAAGACAATAACCCGGATGATGCACCAATAACTTGTTACGATGACACGGGCGCGGCCGATCGTCCGGGTGTAACTGAGGCGCGTTCATAAAAAATAGAGCAAACGCTCAGCCTATGTATTTCTTGTGTAAATATGTAATTTTGTGCCATTGGTTATTTATTTTAAACACAATTCATTGACGTGTTAATTTCAATTATATTGTATAGTAACAAATGGATAATATAGATGCGCAAAAGAAATGCATATTATAGTCCGCTACTTAAAGTTGTTATCTCATATGATTACATGGCATCCATTTCTTGCAGTACCCGTTGAATTCATATATGAATATTATGTATATTACTTCATAATAGAACCTTAAATCATCCAAAACTAATGAATTTGAATGCAACACTAACAATGGTGCATGTACATGATAACTACAGTGGTTGTTTGAAGAAATATCACTATAACTTTGGCATGCACGATTGAAAAACGCTATTTGAAAAAAAGTATAACTTATGCGATATGTGAGTGTCCAATCTTTATAGCGTTGAATCGATATTGTATCTTCGGCCATGATACGAAGTAGATATTGATTATGTTCAAGCGAGGCATGTCCTCGACCATTAGATAGTGATACGTGAATGAATTGTGCTATCTCTCTCACACACATACGAATCTCCCTTCTCTGTGGGCATCTCAATCATACACGCGCGCTCCGTCTATTTCTCTCCCTCCGTCAAGGTTAGAAATCATCTTTCTACCTCGTCCTACAAGTCTCTCACACCACACACTCTCTCTGTCGAACACTCCCACCCCTTTAATTCCACCCACCCACTGCCACTCATGTCTCAAAGTATAACTACATCTCGCACACATATCCCTAAGGTTAACTCGAGTCCCCGGAACCACATGAATCCATACAATGGGATTCCAGTTGAGCACCTTTTGTTTTGAGATTCTGAGAAGAGTTCGCTCACACACACACACACACACACACACACACACACACACACACACACACACACACACACACACAGGCGCGCGCGCGCGCACGCACACACACACACACATTGTTTCTCTCTTCATTTATTTCGGGCATTTGCATGCACACCCGCTTGTTTATCTCCCTGATGTTTTAGCCATGCCTCGCACACATGCTATCTACCTATCCCCTAATATAGATCTGTAACACACAAACTCTCTCTCTCTCTCTCTCTCTCTCTCTGAGTGTCTCTCGCACCCTCCCCCTCCCAACACTGGCAGGACCAGGGTGACACCTCGATCTTGATCTTAATCTATCTACTTGCTTCTCTCTCAGACACACACACACACACACACACACTCGCTAGTTGTGTCGCTGTGCCTAGCACACGCACACTATCGATACGCCTTTCTCTCGCTCTCCCGCTCCCCTCCCAACAAAGACAGGAGCAGGGTGACACCTCGATCTTGATCTTAATCTATCTATTGGCTTGTCTCTCAAACACACACACACTCTCGCTAGTTGTGTCTTTGTGCCTCGCACACACACTCTCGATACGTCTTTCTCTCCATAGCCCCTTTAGATATGTAGATTTCTCGGTGGTCGTTGATGGTGGGGGTCGGAGTCGCGCACGCAGAGGTGTAATGACGATGACGCCGAATTGCAACCTCGATAATGCTTTTCTCTTCGACAACATGTGTGCGTTCTTGTGTGTGTAGCCAGCTTGCCCATTGTGCCTTGTTTTTATGGGCCTGGTGTGATGGTTTTCGCCCGGTTTACTATTAAATAATCGGGCAACTCTTTTCTTTGTTATTAATGAATTCGAGATCCTTTGGGGCAGACATAAAATATATCACTTTAAACCAATTATCACAGTAACTATATAAAAAGGCAGATATCTCTTGCTTGTTCGAGGAAGAACATCAGGTGGAGTGGTTAGTGCCTGATGTTCGCAACGCGTTGTCCTGAGTTCGAATCCTATCAGAAACTTTAGTTTCTTATATGTTTTTATATATACTTCTTTTCTCTACCCTACTGACAGTGGAACCCATACATAAAACGAGAGTGGGCACCTTGCTACATAGGTGGATTTAACAGAGAGTACTTAGAATACAAGTTTAAGGATTGGAATATTCATTTCTGAGCCCAAGCTCATCTGCACCCGCGCTGAAGAAAAAAATGAAAACAAATACTAGAAAAATTCAAACAATTCCATTTTTTTGCATGGTAGATAATTACATGCGTGAGGTCCGCTCCAATTTTCAGATCATTTGGACATCTGAGTAGCTCTCTCCAAAAAAGACAAATTTGGGGTCTGTAAAAAAGTTTACTGTTCATGTACTGTTCTGACCCAATTTGTCTTTTTTTGTTGAGAGCTACTCACATGTCTAAATGATCTGAAAATTGGAGCGGACCTGACGCAACAAATTATCTACCATGCAAAAAAAATTGGGAATTTTTTGAATTTGTTTGAATTTTTTGTGGAATATTTCTGGATTGGGTGCAGATGAGCATGGGCACCGAATCGCTGCACTAATTTTTTAAGGATTGATTTGTTTCATTTGTTTACTTTTTGTATGAATCTGTACCCACCGTGCAAGTTCATGTACTGTACATGGAATTAACTTTTTGTTTTTCAGAATCATACATGCAATTAACTCACATGGATTTGATGTGACTATAATTTCCTGCATAAAAGCATCTCCAATGGCAACCAGCAAATTTCCTCCTGCATCCGTTCGCGAACACGACGACATCCAATGCTAGTCGCATACATTTTGACAACAACTCGAACCAACCGGACGAAATTCATGCAAACACGGCCGGATTTCATATAAACATGACATATTTCATATAAAAATGTCGGATTTTCATATAAACATGACATATTTCATTACATTTACATCAACTAAGCAGTGTTATTCCGGCTCTGGAGGTATAATTAATACCTAATCTAAATGGTCGCCCGCGGATCCCTTTGTCTTCCTCATGTTCGGCATCCTGATCAAGACTCTTGCGGGGTCGACAAAGGTCCTCGCAAGAGAAGAACCGGGCAAGACACCGGCTATGTACGCCGTCGTCGCCTCGCCGGTGGCCTTCATGGGACCCAAGCTACGGCGGCCTCCCGTGTTCTACTTCTCCTCGATGATGGCGGCGGACATGGACGCACTGGCCATCGACTCGTCGCTCTCCACGCACCTGGCTTCTTTCTCTGCCTGCATGGCGTGGCCGCAGGCACGGGAGGCACGGCCGCAAACACGGGAGGCGCAGTCACAGATATGGGAGCGACAACGCCCGTGCCGGCGTGGAGCAACTCGCCACTCCTCATCGAGCTGGCCTGGAGCGCCGAGTTGCTGAACCACGCGCCGGCTTGGGGCGGCAACTAGCTCCGTCGGGCTAGGCAAGGGAGGTAGAGCAGCGACCTGCCTCGCTCGTATCCGGCGGGCTCGGCGGGCCACCCAACCAGCTTGTATGCCGGAGAACTGCTCCTCGGAAGCCATCGGAAGAGTGGAGAAAATGGTGAAGGAGGACGTGGGGGAGCGGCGGAGGGGTGCAATTATTGCCCGTCATCTGGCATCAGTTAAAATAGAGGGCGGACAGGAGGAGCTCGACCGGCGTTACGTTTCATGCCGGCCTGCTCATGAACGGACATGTGGCAGGAGTAGGTTTCAAAGCTTCCACGCGGGTTTAATGGAGGCGTGTGAATGTGGCGAGGAGGCGTGTTCAGCCGGGCGTGCAGTGCGCGGCGCCCTCGGCCAGCACACCACTCTCTACGAGTAGTACTTTACAGCTAGTAAACCAGGACGGTAATTTTTTTTGAGAAATGGAGGGTAAACTAGTAAACCAAGACGGTTCCCGATATGGTTTGAATGCAGACGAGGGAGAGGGTAGCGGTTCCCAAAACGTTGAACGGCCAATGATGCATCCTCCTTCAATTAGCATGCTAAGGGAAGTAATTAATGGGAGAAGCGGAATGGAGGCAGCACGATGTGAATGCGATGCAGTTTGCACTCATATAAAGGTGCCCCTCCACTCCAATGCATCTACCAGATCGTACGCACCTATGCACCTACACTAAGCGCAATAGTGCTCACTCCAATTCCCAAACCAAGTGACCAAAAGCCAGACCCATGGCGGCGATGCGCGCGAGCGGCCTGCGGCTGTGCCTGATGATCCGAGACGCCGGCCTACTGCACAGCACTGTGGACCGTCTTGCGCCGGTGCTTTGGACCGGCTGGTTAATAGCCCGCTTCGACGCCAGCTACGACTCTCAGTTGGACAAGATGATCGTCGGCACCATCAACAAGTTCACTGTCATCAAGAAGCTCGCGGACGACATCGCCGTACTCCTCTAGCCCGCGTGCCCAGGCTCCTCGCTGCCTGCTACCCTAATCGGCCTTGATGGTGAGAACCTCTTTCAAGCACCGGTGGCCCTGCGACTGCCCGCCGATGCGATGAAGAATGTCCACCTCGAGGTCGCGCTCGCTGCGAGGCACCTTGCCCTGCAAGCATTCATCGACCTACACATCCACGTGTACGAGCAAGTCGTGTACATAGGCCTCTACAAGGCCAGTGAGGACACTACGATGTTGGCCTTCGTCAAATGGCCGGAAGCCTTGGACGCCTTTGTTCAGAAGCACCTTGACCTCGCCACAAAAGTCGCTGCTCCTCAGCCGCCGGTCGGTGGCCCGGCACACTGAGTCGAGGAGGAGGAGGTCGTTGATGGATGCATCTTTCTTCTTGCCTCCTGTAACCACCACTGTGATCGTGTCGTAGTGGACTTAATTCTTATTGTATCACATTCTCATTCCAGTCGATAAAGACATGTGTGATCCCATTGCTCACATTTGGCGTCAATTATATGCATCACCGTAACTAGTAGTACCTCCATCCTGGTTTATTGGTCACCTTCGTGTGATTGTGCCAAATTTTGACTTTAGATTTAACTAACAATATGTTAATGCATGTCACAAAAAATAATATCATTGGAAACTATGTTCAAGTACGAATCCAACGATATATTTTTTGGTGACATGCATTAATTTTTTGTTAGTTAAATCTATGGTTTAAATATGGCACAAAGGGGACCAACAAACCAGGACGGACGTTGTGCTTACCTTTTGCACCAACTTCGTAATTTACGTACGATGCTTGACCCAACCTACCGAACTACTCATAAATCTGAAACTACGACCGAATGTATAAATTCAAAACTATTCGTGCAGCACGCCTGTCCCGTTCGCAAGTTCAAAATGCGAAACTGGAACGCGTACAGCAAGCCTGTCCCATTTGCGTCGCATCCCACACTGTCGTTCCGGCCCACCAATCAACGCGCTTTGGCTAGGCATATAGTATCACTAACATGTGGGACCGCATGTGAGGAAACTGACGATGCGCCAAACTAGCTAACTCCCCCGCTTACCGCGCGGGAAAAGCCCCGCCCTAGCGTTTTCAATCGTCATTTCTATGTATCGATCACGCCAAGGAGCAGAACCAAATGTTACAATTTATATTTCAAAAAAAATAATGTTACAATTTATACTCCATCGGTTTCTTTTTAGTCTGCATATAAAGTTTGGTCAAAGTCAATCTTTGTAAATTTGACTAACTTTATATTAAAAAATATCAACATTCACAATGTGAAATCAATATGATCAGATGCACCATGAAATGTATTTTCATACTATATAGTTTTAAAATGAAAAGACTGCCGCGTTCGAGTCGCACGCCCACACGGTCGGGACTTGGGAGTACTCCACGGTCGGTCCGGCACGCCGCATAGCTAGGGAAGGCGTGTTGCCTAGCATTTTCACTGTCATGTGGGACCGCAGTTGAGCAAACCGACTATCGGCAAACCCCCACCCCTCCTGTTGTGCGTCGGCTGAGTTTGAATTGGAAGAAAGAAACATGGAGGGGAAGAGCGCTGTAGCACGGATGCCAAGAAATTTGGTGTCAGATGGGAGTCGTGTCGATAGAGTAGGAGCACTCCGTACTAGTTTGTACTACTACCACTATACAACTACTACTGTACTAAAGTTATACTACTAGAGTACTAGTACTCCGGTACGTGCACGGCACAGCTTCGTAGGAACAAAATTGGGGCAAGATATTGTTTCAGGTGATTTCTCTGTTTTCTCAGTCAATGTATTACGAATAATATGATGTGGGGGGCACCCATGAAGCCGCGTGTTACATCTAGAGGTCTTGTTGCGAGCTTCTTGTGTGGATCGATCACACTGTCGCGCTGCTGGTTCGAGAAGAATGTGTCAGTGTACAATTAGGTTATAGTAGATCCTTTCGCAAAAAAAAGGTTATAGTAGATCCGAATCCCCGCCACCTGGACCATTGGATCAACATCAATCAACGGTTTATATCCTATACTTGCAAATGCATGCATTGACTACATAAAAATAATGAATATATAATATATAATACATAATATCGCATATTAGGTTTCTCTAAAGTCAAACGTTCTATACTTTCAGCAAGTTTGTAGAAAAAATATATTAACATATTGTCGGTGTACTAAAGCAAGGGTCCCCTCGTACCCTGACTTGTGCACAGGCAGTTGTAGCCTTCCTGATAGCAAGGGCTTGCCGGAGGGTTGTTGGGACCCAAGACACAGATTAAACAAGACCGTGAAGAAGATCTCAAGGCAGGTCATCGAGAAGTACTATTCTAGTACTGAAGATCAAGATTGCCCTTGCCAGCAAGCTTCGTACCAGCAAGGTGAAGACCAAGACTCTGGTTGCCGGCAAGCTCGTTCTATCCCGTTATCGCTCCACCTCATCATTGGTTAGATAAGCACGCATGATAGGTGTCGAACGGGCAGGCAGTCAACGCAGTTGGCCAAGCACGTGTCAGCATGCCACGCCAGGATTAACTTTAACGACACCCGTCCTTGGGATTTGTCAAGGTGACAAGAGGGTGCCAGGACCGGTGGTACAGATCTTTTTACCCAAAGCCTCGCCTCCCCGATGTAGCACCTAACGGTGCATTTAATACGCTTGTCCTACCCCGTCTGGAGATAGACATGGTGACGGTGCAAGTTACTATTCATACTCTATAAGTGACCATATTAGCCACTCTGGTAACCCCTTGGCCTATAAAAGGAGGCCCGAGACTGCACTTAGAACGGTCGACTCCTAGCTCAACTACACACTGTAGCTGCACTTCCCGCGCTCAAATACAATCAAACCACCAGAACAGGAGTAGGGTTTTACGCTCACAGCGTCCCGAACCTGGATAAATCGTTGCTTGTGCTCATATCTACTAGCCCTGCTCTTTGTAGTATTTTGATCCCACTTCCGAACCGCAAAGGGATCCTTTCGATCCCATAGATCATCGCTTTCCCACGACATCTTTGGCGCGCCAGGCAGGGGTTCTCGTATTATGAATCAGTGTTCGTAGTTTGAGTACCGGCTCCATCACCTTCATTGATGGCGCCGAAGAAGAAGACCGGAGCCACGACGGCTCCCACCACCTCCAAGCGGCCTTCCCAGGCGTCCGGAGATGGCGCAGGTGGCGCAGTCGGTGCGGGCGCTATGGTTGGGACGGCCGGGGCAGGAGGCACCGGCGGTACGGGTGTCCAGCACCCCCACCGTTCCGGCGATCGCAGTCAGCACACTGGAGATGGCACAGACGGCCAACTCCAACAACCCGCTGGTGAGCACGATCATCCCAGTATTACAATTTAGACCGGTGTGAACCAGGACCCCGCCGTCGTGACGTCCAAGGACGGATCGGTGACGTCTAACAACGCTGCGGCGGGACATGTGCAGCGACCATCGCAAGATGGGCACGCCACGCTTCCCCGCGGCGCTGGTGGTCCTGGACGGCGTCAAGCCGGCCCTGAGCATCGTCCTCATGATGCTCAGGTTCCACCAGCACCACGCCAACCCATTGGTGAACATGCGCCGCGGCAGCAGGTACGCGACGAGCTCCCTCCTGGCCCTGCCAGGAGTCAAACGCCGTCCCGTTTCGTGTTTCCCGCCATGCCAACCACGGCGGCAGAGGCTATGGCACGGGTTCAAATGCTTTTGAACTTCCCGCCAGCCCTAGACAAAATGGAAGAATGGAGGGCCACCATTCAGAGTCTCATCAATTTTGCCGATCCTGGCAAAACACAAGATGTGGGCCCCTCCAGATGACCACCCACAGTGCCGGCAGGACCATCTGGCTGCCGTGCCGGAGACGGTGCACCAACGGTGCAATCGCCTCCACGCCAACAACCACCACGGCGGCAAGCTCGCCAATCGGATGACCAGGACACCATGTCCATGGCATCGTCAGATCCGCGGGGCCGCCGAGACCAGCGCCAAGTGCTCCACAAACGGCGTGAAGAGGACGCCCGTACGAAGATTGAACGGCGCCGGGAGGCACGCCGTGTGTCAGACGACTGTGCTGGGCCGGCAGCATACGTGCCAGTGCCAGGATATCCTGGGTGCCTACCTTACATGGTGGGCTGCCCAGCATTTACTCATGAGTTGTGGCAAGTTTGATGTCCGTCCGCCCGCCCTTTCAAACCTGAGCTGCCCGACAAGTACGATGGCACGCTCAGTCCAGCAGAGTTCCTTGGCATCTACACCATCGCGGTGCAGGCTACCGGGGGACGCGACCACAAGCTTTTAGCCAACTACTTTCCATTGGCGCTTAGGCCCAATGTCAGATCGTGGTTGATGAATTTGTCGGAAGGCTCCATTTCTTCTTGGGCGGATCTATGCCATCAATTCGTGGGTGCCTACCAGGGTGGACACAAGCTCCCTGGTCAGGAGAGCGATTTTCATGTGATCCCCGAGAGAGATGGTGAAACCCTTCACAAGTACATACAGAGGTTGAGCCATGTGCCCCACAATATCCCCGATGTTCATCCCGCAGCTGTTTGCACCGCATTCCACACAAATGATGCATCCCGTAGAATGCGGTCTAAGATGAATATCGTGAAGGTCAGAACCATCAACGAGTTGTACGCCTTGGCGGACAAGTGTGCACATGCTGAGGAAGGGAGGCGACTCCCGGGGGAAGATGCTGGCGCCGACGTCGATTCTGAAGACGACGACGCAGATGATGCATCGACCCCGCAGAAGAAGAGCCGAAAGCGCAATTGGAAGCGCAAAGGCAAGACAGTGTGTGCCACCCCGGCTCAAAGGAACCGGAACACCCCGTATTCCAGCCCAGAGATCAAGTCTTCTGGAATACGGCACTGCTTGGCATAGAACAGAACAGCTCTTTATTACAAATAATCGGGTATAAGGGTTCAATATTACAAAGGTTACAGGGGCACGGCGACACTTCGCCTGCTAAGGTAGTTCTATGCTAGCAGTGGAACAACTCGTAGTGACGGAATAACTTCTAGCAGCGGAACAGCGATAACGGTGATGGACTCCACTCCACAGGGACTCTGGCTGGGACACGTCGTAGAGCGCAACATCGGGATCCTCGACAAGCAATCAATCACGGCATGACCTGCAATCTGGCATGACACGCCAGGTGAGTACTTTGAATCTACTCGCAAGCTCACAGCAACCAAAGCAATCAAGACAAACAACAGCATGGCATTTACAGGTTAATTACCATTGATAAACATGATCCTACTAGAATCAACATGAGAGTGAGCATGGCATGTACATGTTACTCATGATATGAACATGATGATACTAGCACTGGCATGCAAGGGGTCGACGTTGGAGGTCTCATGGACCAACTTACTCTGCTCGAAGGTTATCTCGTAACCACCGTAGGTATCCATCTTTCTTACCGTCATGATCATCACACGATCTCCTCATGATCAACCATCATCAAGAATACCATCGTGATCATCTCGTGATCACATAAAGATTAACCAACTTCTTCTCTCATGGAACCGGGGTTGTTAATTATCCAGGTTATTATTTCTGTTGACCCATAGTGTGACCTACTACGAACTGTGTCCATGACCGAGGACGCGGCTATTGATAGATTATACACTCTGCAGAGGTTAGTACACTGTAAACACACCACGGAACTCATGGCCTCATGCTCCCATTCGGGTGGACCAATGACATTCCGACAAAACCAATCTATTGCATGACACTCTCCCGGCCACTCCGACAAACTCCCCTTTGGGCTATGTCCTGGGTAGCCCCGATGTCAACTCGTGACATCCGCCACCTCTGTGGCTGCCACCGTCGTGGCCAAACAAAAACCTCGTCCCAAACGGGGACCTCAGTACCATAAAACTCGGGCACACAAGGCTATGGCCGCCTACCTGATCAGGGTAGCGCACACCCATAACCTTCCCCAGTAGGAGGCACCGGCGAGAGGCATGACAACAGACCGCATTAGGGCCTCCCCATCCAGGCAAGTGTGGCTGCACTGGTGAGCTCGATTCGGTGGCACCATGACTCAGCCAACAGATTTGTTCAAGTTCGATTAATGTCAGGTTCAACTTGAATGGTGATGAGCTGAGTCATAATAACATAACAATGCATATGAGCATGATATCAGTGTAACCATGGATGGGCAACATAACCATTTAACATCGGTACATCAACAACGATAAATCATTTAGTCTACGGGATGCACACGAGCATTGCATAACGATGATCAAGAATATCGCAAGTATTTTCATATCAAACCCTAACTATTCACATGAGCATATCATTATCACTAGCATCGGAAATGATTACAAGAATGAAACATGATAATAATAACATTAGCAATTAATCATTTCACTTACTAGATGAAAATGAACATGGCATAAGCATAGACATGGATTCACAAGCATATTCGAAGCATTAACAAAATCATTAAATGAGCAAACAATTATTAAATATTCAAGTGGAAACCATGGCTACTGCAATGCCATCATGCAAGTGTTGTTGTGGCTTGCCTGGGGATTAAGGATACACCGGGGAGAGGTGCGATGAACTCGCGGAAAGAATCGCCGGAAAAGTTTCCCTCTCGGGGGAGCTGATTAGGGGGCAAGGGAAAAATGGTCATTTTCACAGTGTGACAACCTCGTGAAAATGATACCAACAGAACGGGCTCGATGAGTAGAGAACATGGGCTTTTGAATCACCTGAATCGGAGTCACGGTTGCGGAGATACGGCCGTTCGTTCGTTAGGCAGACAATTAAATAAAAATATTCATTTCTGCGCTTAACGGGCGAACGTCCTCAAATTAACAGAAAGCGCACTTTAGGAAATACACTTTCGGCATACGGAAAATGTATTCTCTGCCAAAACAAAAGAAAAATACGCTTTCTCCAAAGGAAAACGTATTTTCCCGAGTACACTTCCACTTGCCATGTCAGCGGGCCTATGGGGTCAACGCGTGAGAGGCTTACAGGCAGGGCCCACTGCAACTCCCTCTCTCTCTCTCCTCGCCGTCTTCAACCTCCCGACGGGGAGGGCACAGGAGCCTGGCCGGGCCTCGCGCCGGCGACTCCGGCCATCCCCCGCGGTGCTCCGGCCACCGGAGAGATCGGGGCGGCGCCGCGCTTCGGGTGGGCTTCCGCACGGCCTCCGGGGAGCGCTAGGGCGAGCAGGGCATCGGCCATGGCAGAGCATGGCGTCGGCCGTCGCCGGTGTGTGCTGCACTCCACGCGAGAGGGAGAGATGGGTGCGGGGAGGCTTGAGGTGGAAGGATGGGATTCTGAGGGAGAGTTAGGTGGAGGGGGAGACACCGTGGAGCTCGAATTTGAGCAGAGAACAGCGGTGGCCATGGCGGCAATGCGGAGCGAGGAGGGGCTCCGGAGCTCAAATGAGAGGCCAGGGGGAGTGCTAGGGTGGAGAGATAGAGGTTGGTGAGGTCGGAGAGGCTCGGGGAGGGCTATATGTAGCTGCGGCGAGATGCCCGTGCTTGGGTGCCGCCAAGGGCATGAGAACGATGCCCTAGCGCGACCGCGTACGCGTGTGCACACGCGGAGAGGGTGATGGCAATGAGAGGGGGCTAGTGGAGTGCCAGGGATTCCGCGGGAGGAAGAGGACAGGGGCAAGGCGACGGCGGCCACGGGCACGCGGTGCGGCGTGGCTCGCCGGAGAGGAAAGAGGAGGGGGAGAGGGGTCCAGAGGGGACGCGTGGACGAAGGAGAGGGAGGGCTACGCGGTGGACATGGTGCGTTGGCGAGGCCACGGCGTTTGGGCGGCGGCCGAGGGCCCCAAAGACCAGAGCACGCGTTCTGCCTGCAGTGCACGCGCTCTACGCATGGTCACCGCGTAACAGTGGCATTGCACCGCGTTCTGAGCGGCCCAGGTATGTCTGGTAGGTTGATCACTCCCCCATAAGATGCTGAGAGCAAGGAAACAAGAACAGTGGCTCAAAGAATGGCTGGACTAGGCTCATGCACCAAGCATCAGGAAGGTGTTTGATCAATGGTGTGGGCAGAGAGCAAGTCCCATGGACCTGAGTTTTGGGTGAGGGTGATCAAACACTAAGATGACTATCAATGCAACTTTGCAGCTCAAGAGGAGAATCCTAGGTGGCACTTGCTTAACAATGTACTACACTGGGCAGAAAAGGGAAAATGGAAGATGCACTCACATGGATGATTGGATTGGGCTGAAAATTGGTAGAGGGTGATGATTTGGGCATATGAAGGCACCATAAAAATTTCATACCATTTGGATGAATAAAAATGGTACTTCCTTCACAATGCTTTCTACTGGATAGAAACTTGGGGGAATTTTGTCGAGCAAATGGATTGGCAAAATGATGTGAATTTTGGCATGCTCAAAGTATATAGGGATATTTCGGTCCTGGTTTAATTTCAGAATTTATGAAGCAGTATAAAATATAGTTGCTTCACAAACTGAAATTGTGACCAGAAACAAAGATTGGAAGGTGTGCTCACATAGATTGTGGGATTGAGATGAAATTTAGTGGAGAGTAATTATTTGATCATATGAATTATCTACCAAAATTGCTACTCATTTGGATAAGCCTAGCTAGTACTTCCTTCACAAAGCTTCTCTCTGGTCAGAAACTTTGGAAATTTGCTGAGGAAGATTTACTAGGCAAATGGAGCTGAATTTTGGCATGTGGCAATTATATGGGTATGAAAGAGTGCTCAAAAAGTTTGAGAGCAATCAAGAAAATATAAATGGCACTTCCTTCACAAATTGTCATACTAGACAGAATAGGAAATGAATATTCCTGAATTATTTGAACTAGGCAAGCAGGGGTTTTGACCTATTTGTGGAATATATGATCCAAAGAATTTATGAGAATTTTGTGGGAATTTTAGGAATGACAGAAATATAGGTTGCTTCACAACCTAGGTCAAACAAGGTTATTCCTTTAATAGAAAAAGGAATATTCCCAAGAAATAAAAATTTGGGGTTGGGCTAAGATGGAAATGGCATGGTCTTGGGAAAGCTTTGAGAGTGAAAAGCTACTTGGGAGAGGAGGAAGAGGTGATCTTCCCAGGTTTCAAGACCACAGAGCCACCGAAAAGGAACTCCAAATAAAAATTCGAAGAAATCCAAAAGAAAAAGAAAGGGCCAAAAATCGGGGTGTTACAAACCTACCCCCCTTACAAAAATCTCGTCCTCGAGATTTGGTTACTCAGGGAACAAGTATGAATATACTGACCTAAGGAGACCGTTTCCAACTCGGGTATCCTTTTCCTTTATAAATTGTTCCCACTGAATTGCATCTGACTGACTGCCTTGCTCTGGGGTGGTTTGCTTCACTGTATCCAACATTCTGACAGGTCTTCCCTCATATGTTCAATCTTACGCTGACTCCAATTCCTTCATATCTGCTGGCTCACTGATATATTATCATGACTGGAATTTCCATAAGTTCGGGAGGAACTTCCCCCATGGACGTGTCATTCTTATATCCAGCACTGATAGTATCAATGGAGTCATGAACAAATTTCCTCGGTGGACATGAAACATTTAATCATTTCATTGGTTACTAGATGCATGTTCTCCGGGTTCAAAACCATACTGGAGATCACAACTGCTCTCTTGGCGGAATCTGACTATTTGTAGGGAGTTCTAAATCATCTTCGATGGCTTCGCTGTCTCGAGTATCAAATCCGAACCAAAGATTTGACTGTCGATGGTTCTGGCGGAAGGCTCTTGTTCATGACAGGCTATCATTTCACTGGGTACCACATGTGAGGGCACATGATCCGAGAATGTTGTTCAGCATTCTGATTATTCATTCTGTCGGTATATCCATAGGCTATGCGATGCTTTAACACGGTTGCTGGAGTCAAACTGCGGAGCTGGCCTTTGGTCTGACATGGCAGACTTGGATATTTGATACTGACAATTCTGAGCATATACATTTGGACAAGCGAGTTACCTTGATGTGAGGTCCTTACCAACAGAGTATACCCCTTGGGTGTATATTCATGGTAATCGATACGGAATCATACTGTCTTGGGTATCCGTACCATGTTGTTCATGCAACAATTATCATACCTGTATTGCCGGTCTTGCTCCTCCATTATTGTTGCCTTTGTCCGGATCCTTTGATGAAAGGACTTGGCTTTATGCACCCTTAATTCTTTGTGTGACCATAGGTGTCGTCAGGTGCAATATTCCGGCAGGCATACCTTATCCTTATTCTACGATAGTGCAACAACGTTTAACTGGCAAGTTTATCATCTCTCGAGCTTTAACTGTAGGGCAATGATCATCCGAACCTTTGCATGAAATCAGCAAATAAATCAGTAGCCACCAGAACGGTCTTTACAACTCAGATCTGGGACATTACTGAAATAACTCAACCATGGCTCACAACGGCTGAAGAGCAGCTCAGAGCATGAGGTAGTGTTGATAAGAAGAATGTAGCAGTTCCCTAAGACGGCCGAAGAATAGCTCAGAGCCTAGGGTCACTGCTACCAAAAGAAACTCAACAGCTGCCCGAGACAGCGAAAAGCAGCTCAGAACACGGGTCAGTTGTTGAAAAGAGAAATATAAAGTCGGCATCCACCCTGGACGGCCGAAAACAGCTCAGAACACAGGCGTGGTGCCGTTACCAGGAAAAGGTAAGCAAGGGTTCATCATGATCATATACCAGGTTCACAGTTAGAGCTTACTGCTGTGGTCAATCATACATGACAGTGACAGAGGTTAATGATATCACTTTGTCGGGGGTGAGGAAGCTGGCCTTGATATCCATTGTCAAGATTATTGTTCCAACATTGTCTTGCTTCATAGCTTGTCAAACATTGCATCACACTGAGGTGTATAACTTGCTTTCTTCCTCTTACATACTCACGGATTTGTTGGATTCTCACCGTGCTTGTATCATCATACGAGTGACTTGAATGACCTTGGCAGCATGCTCACAATATACATGGAAGTATGCGTATCTGAGCATTTGATTCCTGAGGCAGACACTTGGGTCCTGAGTAGCTCGTGTTTCTGAGCAAACTGTTGCGGTTCTAATTCTTGAGGTGCACTGCCATATACTATCAACTCACTGGGTAACATCTTGTACTAATGTCGATGGCTATTTGTGGTGCCGTACTGACGTGGACTGGATAGCTTGTGTTGGAAGCCATCGAGAGTAGCGTGTTGAAGAGTGCTGGATAGCTTATGCTCGAAGCTTTTGCCGGGATAGCTTGCTGAAAAAGACTGGGTACCGTGCTTCAGAAGCTTTTCCCCTGGTTGCTTGCTTAGGAAGTTTTGGTGACTTGTGCGAGAAGCTTTCTGCGGTGGCTTACCGAAGAAGACTGAGTATCTTACACTGTAAGCTATCCACATATCATAACGAGGAAGATTGAGGAGCCTTGTATCGTAAGCTTCTCTGGTAGTGTGCAGAGGAAGACTGGATTGCTTACTCCAGAAGCTCCTTTCCGTGATATGCGGACTGAATGCCATATATATATACCCTTGATATTTCTGCTTTGTCTCGAAATATTTGATTGGACTTGCACACAACTTATCTTCCTGCTAGTTTAATCATTATGGCTGATGGTTGCACGCTGATGTACACTTGATGCTGGTAGTGAATCCAGAATGTCCTTTGTATTTAACCCAGATATTCCCAATATTATGCAGTCGGCTGAGAATTCCATAATGTTTAGCTGATCTTCCAAATATTTGAAATCCTCCCCGATTCTTCGAGCCCGGTGTCAGTTGGTGAGCAACTTTCATAAGGGGAAATAAGGCAACACCAAAGGCCCAAAGAAAGAAGCAAAAGAAACGACTAAACAAAAGCACACAAGGCATCAAGATTACATACAAGCAACATCACATTTTACAGCTATTCACAACAATATGCATGCCTACTTAAGCACACAAATCTCGCGGAAACTCCGTTTCTACGATCTACATGCTGTGGCGATGTGCACGAAAGTGGATGAATGTGTGGAGGGGTTGGTGTAAACAGAGCTACACCAAGCGCTGGCTCAGCACCGGTTGCATCTGGACGGGCTCAGGGGTGAGGACGGACTCGGTGATCATGTAGCGGAACACGGATGTCACGGCCACATCATCATCAAGCGGACGGAAGGGAACTGTACTCGTCCAGGGAAAGGGGTGACAAGGTAGGATAGCGGTGGAAAGCAGGGTCTGCTGGCATTGCCCTTTTCTGGTAACAAAGACCAGTAAGGGTTGCCCAAGCGGCGGGTTGGATGGCAAGATCCGGGTTAGAAACATGTCTACCACCGACACGATAGGTGTGTCTGAAGAGAATATATTGGTGCGATACCTGTGCATCAATCCTGCAAGTGATCGACACTACTAGGTACCTCGGCATCACTCCGCTGGGACAGAGATGACACCAAACACCAAAGAGCAAGTATGCAAAGCTGGAGGGTCCAGGTAGTGGGTCGAAACCGATGCCACCTACACTCACAAGATAAGATCGTTAGCGACAAGATATTGAGTCTAGATGCATGCTATGCGACAACCAAATGCAGCAATCAAGTGCAGCAAACCGACTAGACTGTATACTACCGGTTTCTAACGCTCGTGCGGACTAGGGTGTCCTACAGCCAGACCTGCTCTGATACCAAGCATTGTGGCACCGCGGCTCAGAGAGACCGGAACACCCCGTATTCCAGCCCAGAGATCAAGTCTTCTGGAATACGACACTGCTTGGCATAGAACAGAACAGCTCTTTATTACAAATAATCGGGTATAAGGGTCCGATATTACAAAGGTTACAGGGGCACGGCGACACTTCGCCTGCTAAGGTAGTTCTATGCTAGAAGCGGAACAACTCGTAGTGACAGAATAACTTCTAGCAGCAGAACAGCGATAACGGTGATGGACTCCACTCCGCAGGGACTCTGGCTGGGACACGTCCTAGAGCGCAACATCGGGATCCTCGACAAGCAATCAATCACGGCATGACCTGCAATCTGGCATGACACGCCAGGTGAGTACTTTGAATGTACTTGCAAGCTCACAGCAACCAAAGCAATCAAGACAAACAACAGCATGGCATTTACAGGTTAATTATCATTGATGAACATGACACTACTAGAATCAACATGAGAGTGAGCATGGCATGTACATGTTACTCATGATATGAACATGATGATACTAGCACTGGCATGCAAGGGGTCGACATTTGAGGTCTCATGGACCAACTTACTCTGCTCGGAGGTTATCTCGTAACCACCATAGGTATCCATCTTTCTTACCGTCGTTCTCATCACACGATCACCTCATGATCAACCATCATCAAGAATACCATCGTGATCATCTCGTGATCACATAAAGACTAACCAACTTCTTCTCTCATGGAACCGGGGTTGCTAATTATCCAGGTTATTATTTCTGTTGACCCATAGTGTGACCTACTACGAACTGTGTCCATGACCGAGGACGCGGCTATCGATAGATTATACACTCTGCAGAGGTTAGTACACTGTACCCACACGACGGAACTCATGGCCTCGTGCTCCCATTCGGGTGGACCAACGACATTCCGACAAAACCAATCTATTGCATGACACTCTCCCGGCCACTCTGACAAACTCCCCTTTGGGCTATGTCCTGGGTGGCCCTGATGTCAACTCGTGACATCCGCCACCTCTGTGGCTGCCACCGTCGTGGCCAAACAAAAACTTTGTCCCAAACGGGGACCTCGGTATACCATCAAAACTCGGGCACACAAGGCTATGGCCGCCTACCTGATCAGGGTAGCGCGCACCCATAACCTTCCCTAGTAGGAGGCACCGGCGAGAGGCATGACAACAGGCCGCATTAGGGCCTCCCCATCCAGGCAAGTGTGGCTGCACTGGTGAGCGATACGTCTCCAACGTATCTATAATTTAGGATTGTTCCATGCTGTTATATTATCAATCTTGGATGTTTTTTATATACATTTACAGCAATTATATATCATTTTTTGGGACTAACCTATTAACTTAGTGCCCAGTGCCAGTTGTTGTTTTCTGCCTGTTTTTGGTTTTACAGAATATCAATACCAAACGAAGTCCAAATGCCACAAAACTTTTTGGAGATTTTTTATTGGACAAGATAAACACTAGAAGCTTCGGGAGTAGACCAGACGCCAGAGGAGGTGGCCACGAGCCACCAGGGCGCGCCTGGAGGGGGCAGGCGCGCCCTGGTGCCTCGTGGGCCCACCTCAGCTCCGTTTGACCTAATTCCACCACTATAAATTCCCAAAAATCGGGAAACCAACAGAGGATTCCACGAAATACTTTTTCCACCGCCACAAGTTTCTGTTCTCGAGAGATCCCATCTGGGGGCCTTTTCCGGCACTCCGCCAGAGGGGGAATCGATCATGGAGGGGCTCTACATCAACCTTGTTGCCCTTCCGATGATGCGTGAGTAGTTTACCACAGACCTTCAGGTCCATAGTTAGTAGCTAGATGGCTTCTTCTCTCTTTTTGATCTTCAATACAATGTTCTCCTCGATGTTCTTGGAGTTCTATCCGATGTAATCACTTTTTGCGGTGTGTTTGTTGGGATCCGATGAATTGTGAGTTTATGATCAGATTATCCATGAATATTATTTGAGTCTTCTCTGATCTCTTTTATGCATGATTATTATAGCTTCGTATTTCTTCTCCGATCTATTGATTTGGTTTGGCCAACTAGATTGATTTATCTTGCCATGGGAAGAGGTGCTTTGTAATGGGTTCGATCTTGCGGTGCTCAATCCCAGTGACAGAACGGGACATGACACGTATGTATCGTTGCTATTAAGGGTAAAAAGATGGGGTTTATTCATGCGTGAGTTTACTTTGTCTACATCATGTCATCTTGCTTAAGGCGTTACTCCGTTCTTTATGGACTTAATACACTAGATGCATGCTGGATAGCGGTCGATGTGTGGAGTAATAGTAGTAGATGCAGGCAGGAGTTGGTCTACTTGTCTCGGACGTGATGCCTATATACATGATCATTGCCTTGGATATCGTCATGATTATTTGCTTTTCTATCAATTGCCCAACAGTAATTTGTCTACCCACCGTATGCTATTTTCTTGAGAGAAGCCTCTAGTGAAAACTATGGCCCCCGGGTCTATCTAAATCATATATTAAAAACCCTAAAAATACTTGCTGCACTTTTTCTTTATTTATTTTATTTTGTATTTTTTTTTCAATCTATCTATCTATCACATACAATTTAATCTTGCAACTTACCGCCAAGGGATTGACAACCCCTCGTTTGCGTTGGGTGCAAGGATTTGTTGTTTGTGTGCAGGTACTGCTAACGAGGTGTTGCGTGATTCTCCTACTGGATTGATAACCTTGATTTCATAACTGAGGGAAATACTTACCTCTACTGTGCTGCATCATCCCTTCCTCTTCGGGGAAAATACCAACGCAAGCTACAAGTAGCAGGAAGAATTTCTGGCGCCGTTGCCGGGGAGACATCATCAACATCTATCAAGTACCTTTGCATAAACTCTCATCTCCTTGCATTTATTTTATTTGCCTCTCGTTTTCATCTCCCCCACTTCTAAAAAGTTTTTACAAAAATACAAAAATATTTTCCGTTTGCCTTTTTCTTGTTTGCTTCTTTGCTTGCTTGCTCTTTCGTTATGGCTGTGATGCTCATAATAGATCAACTTGTAAGCAATCCTCTACCATCCTTCTTCGCAGTTTTTATGTGGGCATTACTACTTGGTATAGATTTGTGCTTGATACTATTACTGGAGAGAATTTCTTGATGTGTCCCTCTACGGATGCTTTTAATGCTATGGGAAATTTAGTGGGATCACCACCTATTACTATTAATGAAACAACTTTGACCTTGGAACATGTTATGAAAAGGTTAGATGCTATTGAAAATAAAATGCCTACCGTTGCGCATATTGAAAATTTAGATAAAAAGATTCATAACCATGTTACTCAATTTGGATCAAAGGTAGGGATTACTCTTAAGATGCTAAAAGAGAAAGAACCAATAATTAATGAAAGGATGGAACAAAGTCCCGCTAGGATCGATAAGTTGGAAGAAATTATTAATAATTTGGGTTCCGCTTTTTGTTCCGCTAAAACTATTGAAAAGATTACTCCTAGCAAGAATTGAAAGTTTATATATGTTCCTAAGACCAATGGTGCTACTTCTAGTAAGGGAAATGAGGATCTTAAAATGATTAGCGTGCACCCCAATTTCATTGATATAATTAAGGAACCTATTTACAAAAGTAAAATTCTTAATTTTGTGCCTAGAAGTGTGATCATGAGAAACACTTATGTTAAATCTATTAGAAAAAATGGATGTGTGATTGAGGAGTTGGAAACCAAAGATGACAATACTTGAAACTATGCATTATGCCTAGCTAGGGGCATAAAACAATAGCGCTTGTTGGGAGGCAACAGAATGAATAAAATATTTTTTTTTCTGTTATTGTGTGTTTTCACAATTATGCTACTGTTAAGATTGAGTTTTTGTGTTTTTAATTAGTTTTTGTGCCAAGTAAAGCCTTTAGGATGATTTGGAAGATAGTATAATTGATGCTGTTTGGAAAACAGAAAGTTTTGCGTCCAGTGCTGGAATTTTGGTTCTGTACTGGAGCGTCAGAAAAATATGAAATTTTTACACAGTATTAGTATATGAATTTCCCATGTTGTCCTAATTTTTCAGGATTTTTGGAGTTACAGAAGTATAGCTTTTAAATAGACTGCTACAGACTATTCTGTTTTTGACAGATTCTGTTTTTGATGCACTACTTGCTTGTTTTGATGAAACTATGGATTGTATCGGGGGGTATAAGCCATGGAGAAGTTAGAATACAGTAGGTATAATGCAAAAATAAAATATGAATGGGTTTGCAACAGTACATAAAGTAGTGATTTATTTTGTTATACTAACGGATCTCACGAAGGTTTTGTTGAGTTTTGTGTGATTGAAGTTTTCAAGTTTTGGGTGAGATCACGATGGATGAAGGAATAAGGAGTGGCAAGAGCCTAAGCTTGGGGATGCGCATGGCACCCCAAGGTAAAATTCAAGGAAGACTCAAGCGTCTAAGCTTGGGGATGCCCCGGAAGGCATCCCCTCTTTCTTCTACCAACCATCGGTAATTTTACTTGGAGCTATATTTTTGTTCATCACATGATATGTGTTTTTCTTGGAGCGTCGTGTATTATATGAGTCTTTGCTTTGTTTGATTTTTCGTTTGTCACAATCATCCTTGCTGGACACACCTATTCTAGAGAGCCACACGTTCATCATAATTTGTTAGAATACTCTATGTGCTTCACTTAAATTTTTTGAGCTAGGCAGTTGCTCTAGTACTTCACTTAAATCTTTTTGAGCACGGCGGTGGCTATATTTTGAAGAAATAAACTCTCATGCTTCACTTATATTATTTTGAGAGTTGATAAGATTAAAATTTTGAAGAAATAAACTCTCATGCTTCACTTATATTATTTTGAGAGTTGATAAGATGAAAATTTTGAAGAAATATTTGCTCTCTCATGCTTCACTTATATCTTTTTGAGAGATGATAATAGTAATGGTAATTTGCACAAGATATGAATTTGGTCCCAAAGTGATGAATATTCAAGAGGGATATAATAAAAACTTTCATATAGATCATTGGATATGATAAGTGTGATTCCTTGCAATAGTTTTGCGATATGGAGATGATAATATGTGAGTCATGTTAGTGAGTAATTGTGATTTAGTAAGAATATTCGTGTTAAGGTTTGTGATTCCCTATGCATGCACGTCAAGTCAATAGTTATGCAACGAAATAACATCCTACTTATGGTGCATTATTCGGTGTTAGTTATGTTCAATGCATGTTTATGACCGTTTTCGTTTTTTGGTTGGTTGCTTCTCAATCTATTTGCTAGCCTTCATTTGTACTAAGAGGAAATACTGCTTGTGCATCCAAAATCCTTAAACCCAAGTTGTGGCAAATGAGTCCACTATATCTACCTATATGCGGTATTGCCATGCCGTTCCAAGTAAATTTGCGTGTGCCAACTCTAATTTTCAAAATAATTTTTCCGTTTTGTGTGCCCGTACCGCTCATGAAGGGGCAGGGGGTGGCCAATATTTTCCATGCTAGGTGTGTTATTCTCACGATGAGTGTTTATTCACTTGTCATTGCACGAGAGAGTGGCTGGTAATAGGGATGCCCAGTCCCACAATGAATCAAAAATTAATAACAACAAAATTCCTTGGAAAGTGTTGGTATGGAGGGCACCCGTGGATACGGCTAGCCATGGATTGTGAAAGAATGGTGGAAAGGAAATAAACTTTACTTTCTGTTTGGGAACCGCCTATGATGTGTCTAGCATGGAAGATATTGGGAATTCTCGGTCGTTTTCGTTGACAGGAAAAGCATGCCTCTCAAAATAATTTTCATCTCTCTAATTTAAGCTTTGAGCTCTGGCACATTAGCAAATCTATGTTTCCCTCTGCGAAGGGCCTATCTATTTACTTTTATGCAATTTTATTTTTATTTGAGTCTCCATCTTCTCTTATAAAGCACCAACTAGAGAGCACTATTGTCATACTTGTGCATTGGATGTAGCTAATACGGAGTGTGTTTCATGAATGGATCAATGATTGAGCATAATGGGCTAGGGATAACTTTCTTTAGCGTTGATATTTTGAAAGACATGGTTGCTTGTTAGCATGCTTGAGTATTTATATCTTCATGTCAAATTATAGACTATTGCTTTGAATCATTCAAGTCCAATGTCCATGCTATAAAAGAAAAGAAAATATGATGAATATGATAGGCAGGTTCACCCTAGTGCCTCGTGGGCCCACCTCAGCTCCGTTTGACCTAATTCCACCACTATAAATTCCCAAAAATCGGGAAACCAACAGAGGAGTCCACGAAATACTTTTTCCGCCACCACAAGTTTCTGTTCTCGAGAGATCCCATCTGGGGGCCTTTTCCGGCACTCCGCCGGAAGAGGAATCGATCACGGAGGGGCTCTACATCAACCTTGCTACCCTTTCGATGATGCGTGAGTAGTTTACCATAGACCTTCGGGTCCATAGTTAGTAGCTAGATGGCTTCTTCTCTCTTTTTGATCTTCAATACAATGTTCTCCTCGATGTTCTTGGAGTTCTATCCGATGTAATCACTTTTTGCGGTGTGTTTGTTGGGATCCGATGAATTGTGAGTTTATGATCAGATTATCCATGAATATTATTTGAGTCTTCTCTGATCTCTTTATGCATGATTATTATAGCTTCGTATTTCTTCTCCGATCTATTGATTTGGTTTGGTCAACTAGATTGATTTATCTTGCCATGGGAAGAGGTGCTTTGTAATGGGTTCGATCTTGCGGTGCTCAATCCCAGTGACAGAAAGGGACATGACACGTATGTATCGTTGCTATTAAGGGTAAAAAGATGGGGTTTATTCATGCGTGAGTTTACTTTGTCTACATCATGTCATCTTGCTTAAGGCGTTACTCCGTTCTTTATGGACTTAATACACTAGATGCATGCTGGATAGCGGTCGATGTGTGGAGTAATAGTAGTAGATGCAGGCAAGAGTCGGTCTACTTGTCTCGGACATGATGCCTATATACATGATCATTGCCTTGGATATCGTCATGATTATTAGCTTTTCTATCAATTGCCCAACAGTAATTTGTCTACCCACCATATGCTATTTTCTTGAGAGAAGCCTCTAGTGAAAACTGTGGCCCCCGGGTCTATCGAAATCATATATTAAAAACCCTAAAAATACTTGCTGCACTTTTTCTTTAGTTATTTTATTTTGTATTTTTGTTTCAATCTATCTATCTATCACATACAATTTAATCTTGCAACTTACCGCCGAGGGATTGACAACACCTCGGTTGCGTTGGGTGCAAGGATTTGTTGTTTGTGTGCAGGTACTGCTAACGAGGTGTTGCATGATTCTCCTACTGGATTGATAACCTTGGTTTCATAACTGAGGGAAATACTTACCTCTACTGTGCTGCATCATCCCTTCCTCTTCGGGAAAAATACCAACGCAAGCTACAAGTAGTAGTGAGCTCGATTCGGTGGCACCATGACTCAGCCAACAGATTTGTTCAAGTTCGATTAATGTCAGGTTCAACTTGAATGGTGATGAGCTGAGTCATAATAACATAACAATGCATATGAGCATGATATCTGTGTAACCATGGATGGGCAACATAACCATTTAACATCGTTACATCAACAATGATAAATCATTTAGTCTACGGGATGCACACGAGAATAGCATAACGATGATCAAGAATATCGCAAGTATTTTCATATCAAACCCTAACTATTCACATGAGCATATCATTATCACTAGCACCGGAAATGATTACAAGAATGAAACATGATAATAATAACATTAGCAATTAATCATTTCACTTACTAGATGAAAATGAACATGGCATAAGCATAGACATAGATTCACAAGCATATTCGAAGCATTAACAAAATCATTAAATGAGCAAACAATTATTAAATATTCAAGTGGAAACCATGGCTACTGCAATTCCATCATGCAAGTGGCTGTTGTGGCTTGCCTGGGGATGAAGGATTCACCGGGGAGAGGTGCGATGAACTCACGGAAAGAATCACCAGAAAAGTTTCCCTCTCGGCGGAGCTAATTAGGGGGCAAGGGAAAAATGGTCATTTTCACAGTGTGACAACCTCATGAAAATGATACCAACAGAACGGGCTCGACGAGTAGAGAACGTGGGCTTTTGAATCACCTGAATCGGAGTCACGGTCGCGGAGATACGGCCGTTCGTTCGTTACGCAGACAATTAAATAAAAATATTCATTTCTGCGCTTAACGGGCGAACGTCCGCAAATTAACAGTTTCAGCCGGCGGCTGAAAAACAGAAAGCGCACTTTAGGAAATACGCTTTCGGCAGACGGAAAACGTATTCTCTGCCAAAGCAAAAGAAAAATACGCTTTCTCCAAAGGAAAACGTATTTTCCCGAGTACGCTTCCACTTGCCACGTCAGCGGGCCCGTGGGGTCAACGCGTGAGAGGCTTACAGGCGGAGCCCACCGCAACTCCCTCTCTCTCTCCTCGCCGTCTTCAACCTCCCGACGGGAAGGGCACAGGAGCCTGGCCGGGCCTCGCGCCGGCGACTCCGGCCATCCCCCGCGGTGCTCCGGCCACCGGAGAGATCGAGGCGGCGCCGCGCTTCGGGTGGGCTTCCACACGGCCTCCGGGGAGCGCTAAGGCGAGCAGGCCATCAGCCATGGCGGTGCATGGCATCGGCCATCGCCGGTGTGCGCTGCACAACACACGAGAGGGAGAGATGGGGTGCGGGGAGGCTTGAGGTGGAAGGATGGGACTCTGAGGGAGAGTTAGGTGGAGGGGGAGACACCGTGGAGCTCGAATTCGAGCAGAGGACAGCGGCGGCCATGGCGGCAATGCGGAGCGAGGAGGGGCTCCGGAGCTCAAATGAGAGGTCAGGGGGAGTGCTAGGAGGGAGAGAGAGAAGTTGGTGAGGTCGGAGAGGCTCGGGGAGGGCTATATGTAGCCGTGGCGAGATGCCCGTGCTCGGGTGCCACCAAGGGCATGAGAACGATGCCCTGGCGCGACCGCGTACGCGTGCGCACGCGCGGAGAGGGTGATGGCGACGAGAGGGGGCTAGTGGAGTGCCAGGGATTCCGTGGGAGGAAGAGGACAGGGGCAAGGCGCCGGCGGCCACGGGCACGCGGTGCGGCGTGGCTCGCCGGAGAGGAAAGAGGAGGGGGAGAGGGGTCCAGAGGGGACGCGTGGACGCAGGAGAGGGAGGGCTACGCGATGGACATGGTGCGGTGGCGAGGCCACGACGTTTGGGCGGCGGCCGAGGGCCCCAAAGACCAGAGCACGCGTTCTGCCTGCAGTGCACGCGCTCTACGCGTGGTCACCGCGTAACAGCGGCATTGCACTGCGTTCTGAGCGGCCCGGGTATGTCTGGTAGGTTGATCACTCCCCCATAAGATGCTGAGAGCATGGAAACAAGAACAGTGGCTCAAAGAATGGCTGGACTAGGCTCATGCACCAAGCATCAGGAAGGTGTTTGATCAATGGTGTGGGCAGAGAGAAAGTCCCATAGACCTGAGTTTTGGCTGAGGGTGATCAAACACTAAGATGAATGTCAATGCAACTTTGCAGATCAAGAGGAGAATCCTAGGTGGCACTTGCTTAACAATGTACCACACTAGACAGAAAAGGGAAAATGGAAGATGCACTCACATGGATCATTGGATTGGGCTAAACATTGGTATAGGGTGATTATTTGGGCATATGAAGGCACCATAAAAATTTCATACCATTTGGATGAATAAAAATGGTACTTCCTTCACAATGCTTTCTACTGGATAGAAACTTGGGGGAATTTTGTGGAGCAAATGGATTGGCAAAATGATATGAATTTTTGCATGGTCAAAGGATATAGGGATATTTAGGTCCTGGATTAATTTCAGATTTTATGAAGCAATATAAAATATAGTTGCTTCACAAACTGAAATTGTGACTAGAAACAAATATTGGAAGGTGTGCTCGCATAGATTGTGGGATTGACATGAAATTTGGTGGAGAGTAATGATTTGATCATATGAATGATCTACTAAAATTGCAACTCATTTGGATAATCCTAGATAGTACTTCCTTCACAAAGCTTCTCTCTAGTCAGAAACTTTGGAAATTTGCTGAGGAAGATTTACTAGGAAAATGGAGCTGAATTTTGGCATTTGGCAATTATATGGGTATTAAAGAGTGCTCAAAAAGTTTGAGAGCAATCAAGAAAATATAAATTTTAGTTCCTTCACAAATTTCCATACTGGACAGAATAGGAAATGAATATTCCTGAATTATTTTTGAACTAGGCAAGGAGGGGTTTTGACCTATTTGTGGAAGATATGATCCAAAGAATTTATGAGAATTTTGTGGGAATTTTAGGAATGACAGAAATATAGGTTGCTTCACAACCTCGGTCAAACAGGGTTATTCCTTTAATAGAAAAAGGAATATTCCCAAGAAATAAAAATTTGGGGTTGGGCTAAGATGGAAATGGCATGGTCTTGGGAAAGCTTTGAGAGTGACAAGCTACTTGGGAGAGGAGGAAGAGGTGATCTTCCCAGGTTTCAAGACCACAGAGCCACCGAAAAGGAACTGCAAATAAAAATTCGAAGAAATCCAAAAGAAAAAGAAAGGGCCAAAAATCGGGGTGTTTCACAATGATGGCAGTTGAGAGCCCCGACGACGCCAACACCGCCAAGAAGTCTAAGGCAGAAAGCCCCGGCAAGGAGGTTGCCGGATGCGCTGACTGCCGGGAGGCTGCAGCAGGCGACAAGAGCGGCAAGACCGGTGGGCCGTACTGCAAGATCCATCGTACCAAGGGCCACGATCTCCAGGAGTGCCGGTAAGTGGAGCAGCTTGCCGAGAAGCAGAAGTAAGAGTACGAGAAGCGCGACAAGGAGAAGGGCCAGGATGGTGCCGGTGAATCCGGCAAGCAGAACCGTGGTGACCGAGGGGGCCGCCGCGGCAAGGCCAAGCAGCCAAAAGAGAAGGCTGCTCAGGGCCAGAATGATGATGATGAGGACGAAGATGAGTCCGACAAGGAGTTCCAGAATGCAGTGGATGCCATGTGTGTTGACGGAGGCGCATCTTTGCACTCCTCGCACCAGCAACTGAAGCAGTGGATCCGCAAGGTGAATGCCGCGGAGCCCGTGATGGGAGCGCAGAAGCCACTCAAGTGGTCGCACACGCCCATCGTCTTTGACGCCGAGGATCACCCTGATCGCACCACTGTGGTCGGGTGTTTTCCATTGTTGGTTTCGCAAATGATCCGCAACCTCAGGGTGACAAAGATGTTGGTTGACGGTGGGGCCGGCTTGAACTTGATCTCTCCCGACGTGATCAAGAGGCTGCAGATCCCCGACAAGGATCTTGAGGAGACGGGCACGTTCCAAGGGATTAGTCCAGGAAGGAACAAGCCGAAGGGCTAGATCACACTGCCGGTCACATTCGGCAGCGACCTCAACTACCCGACGGAGAAGATTGTCTTCGATGTCCTCAAGATGCCCCTGCCCTACAATGGCATTCTGGGCCGTCCGGGGCTGGCCAAGTTCATGGTCGCGTCGCACTTCGCCTACAATGTCATCAAGATGCCAGGGCCGATGGGGGTCCTCACCATCAAGTCGAACCACAAGGATGCAATCATCTGCGCCGACAAGCTCTACCGGGAGGCAGTGGCAGCATCTACCAATAAGGCACCTGTGCCTGCCGGCAAAGCTCTTGGGGGAGGAAAGAAGAAGAAGAAGTCTAGCAAGACCCCTGATACGGACTCCGGTAAGCGCACTTTAGAGTGCAGCACTCCCGTCGAGGACATATCAGAGAGCTCTACCGGCAAGAGCAAGAAAGCCAAGGCCTCTACGCCGGCGACCAAGCAAGTTTCTGTGAGAGAGGATGGGATGAGTGGCACTTTTTCTGTAAGTGCCACTCTCGGTGACAAATAGGAAAGCGAACTCGTTGCCTTCCTACGGGCGAATGTCGATGTGCTTGCTTGGCAAGCATCTGACATCCCCGATGTTCCTAGGGAGGTAATTGAGCACCACCTTGCTGTCTGCCCTCATGCGAGACCTATCAAGCAGAAGGTCAGGAAGCAAGCCTTGGAGCGGCAAGAGTTCATTGCCGAGGAGATCAAGAAGTTGGAAGCAGCAGGTCTTGTCAGAGGAGTGCTACACGCTACGTGGTTAGCCAATCCAGTTGTAGTGCGCAAGGCAAATGGGAAGTGGAGGCTTTGTATAGACTTCACTGATATAAATAAAGCCTGTCCAAAGGACCCTTTCCCTTTGTCGTGCATCGACCAGATTGTAGACTCCACTGCCGGCTGTGATTTACTCCCTTTCCTTGACACCTATTCTGGTTATCATCAGATCTTTATGGCCAAGGAAGATGAGGAGAAAACCGCATTCATCACTCCATGTGGCACATACTGCTTTTTGCGTATGCCTTTCGGATTGAAGAGTGCTAGGGCAACCTTTGCCAGAGCGGTTCAGATCGGTTTTGAGCCATAGCCGCACAGAAATGTGGAAGCCTACATGGATGATATTGTGGTCAAGACCAGAGACAAGTCAACCCTGATCCAGGATTTGGAAGAGACATTTGCGAACTTGCGCAAGCTCAACTTGAAGCTCAACCCCGAGAAGTGTGTGTTCGGTGTTCCATCCGGCAAGCTTCTTGGGTTCTTTGTGTCTCAGAGAGGGATTGAAGCCAACCCCGACAAGATCAAAGCAATTGAGCAGATTGAAGCATCGAGACGCATCAAGGATGTCAGGCGTCTTGCCGCTGCGTTGCCACCCTCAGCAGGTTCATCTCCAAGTCAGCAGAGCGCGCCTTGCCGTTCTTCAAGATATAGAAAAAGGCAGGTCCAGTAAACTGGACTCCGGAAGCGGAGGCCGTACTCCAAGATTTGAAAGAGTACCTGTCCTCTCCGCCAGTCCTAGTTGCGCCTAGGCCGCAAGAGACGTTGCTGCTATACTTAGCGGCAACGAGTCAAGTGGTTAGTGCTACACTTGTGGCTAAAAGAGAGGCAGATGAGGAAGAGGTAGCAGCCGCAGAGCCACGACCCGACGAGCCAGAATCTTCTCCGGCAAGGTCAAGTGCCGACAAGCCAGAGATTATGCAAGCCAGCCAGGCAGATCAGCAAGTTGTGAAGAAGAAGATGGTGCAGCGCCCAGTCTACTTTGTCAGCTCCCTCCATCAAGGGTCTAGGTCAAGGTACTCTGGTGTGCAGAAGCTGCTCTTTGGCCTTCTCATGGGCTAAAGGAAGTTGTGCCACTATTTTCAAGCACACCCAGTCACCGTCGTCACTCACTTTCCGTTGCAATGCATCTTGAGAAATCCAGAAGTAACCGGCAGGATTGTGGAGTGGGCATTGGAGTTGTCAAGCTTTGATTTGAAGTTTGAGAGTACATCAACAATTCAGAGCAGGGCCTTGGCGGAATTCGTTGTAGAATGGACCCCAACGCCAGATGAAGAAGTTCTAGAGACCTCTCTCCCCGGCAAGGAAACTGTTGTCAATTGGATCATGTACTTTGACGGTGCTTTTACGCTGAAAGGCGCCGGTGCCGGCGTGCTGCTTATAGCACCCAGCAGAGAGCACCTCAAGTACATGCTTCAGATGCACTTTCCCCAGGAGCAGGCCACCAACAACACTGCTGAGTACGAAGGATTGCTTGTCGGTCTGCGCATTGCAATCGACCTTGGTATCCGGAAGCTGATTATTAGAGGCGACTCGTAACTAGTGGTGAGGCAGGTCAACAAGGATTACCAGACCCTTTGATGGAGGCGTACGTTGATGAGATGAGAAAGTTGAAAGAGCACTTTGATGGTCTACAAGCAGAGCACGTTCCTCGTGCCCAGAATTGGATTGCCGACAACCTATCAAAGCTTGCCGCCCAAAAGATGCCTGTGGAACCAGGAACTTTTGTGCTCCATCTAACTCAGCCATCCGTTACACCATCAAGGCTGGCGAAGAAGAGAAAACAAGATGTTGGTGGTTACTTTCCGGCAGAGCAGCCGGCAGCCGCCAAGAAAGTGAATACCACCGACAAGGTACCCTTGGCCGGTGAGCCGCAATTTCCGGCAAGCCAGATCCTTGCCGTCGAAGCAAGCGCTCCCGCAGAGGAAGAAGTGCCTTTAGTCCTTGTCGTCGAGCCACAAGCTCCGGCATGGGTGCAGCCAATTGTCCAGTACCTTCAGACAAGAGATCTTCCCAATGAACAAGAGGACGCAGAAAGAGTAGCCCGTTAATCAAGGATGTACTAGTTTGTTGAGAACATTCTGTACAGAAAGAGACCAAATGGGGTGAAATTGAAGTGTATCTGCCAGGAAAATGGACAGAGGTTGTTGGAAGAAATGCATGAAGGGATGTGTGGCTCTCACATTGGGTCACGCGCGCTTGTCGGCAAGGCGTTCTGTCAAGGATTCTACTGGCCGACAGCCCTTCAAGACGCCTTGACGGTGGTCATCAGATGCGAAGCATGCCAGTTCCACTCCAAGGACATTCACCAGCCAACTCAAGCCCTCCAAACCATCCCTCTCTCCTGGCCTTTCTCAGTCTGGGGGCTCGACATCGTCGTCCCCTTCCCCCGTGCTACCGAGGGCTTTGAATTCTTATACATTGTAATCGACAAGTTTACAAAGTGGCCTGAGGTGGAGCCAGTGAGGAAGGTGACGGCACAGTCAGCCATCAAGTTCCTCAAAGGATTGGTTGCTTGTTTTGGTGTCCCCAACGGGATCATCATCGACAACGGCACCCAATTCACGAGCTGCGCCTTCACAGCATATTGCTAAGAGCTTGGAAATAAGATTTTCTACGCATCTGTTGCTCACCCAAGGAGCAATGGACAAGTAGAGAGGGCAAATGCAGATGTGCTGTGTGGTCTCAAGACCAGAACTTTTGACAGGCTGCACAAGTGTGGAAGGCGCTGGGTGGAAGAGTTGCTGACGGTTCTTTGGTCGATTAGGACGACACCAAGTCGAGCCACTAGCCAGACACCCTTCTCCCTTGTTTATGGTGCAGAAGCAGTGCTCCCCACAGAACTCAAATACGGGTCACCTCGAGTCTTGGCCTTCGATGAGGAGGATCAAGATGAGTTGTGGGAAGATGATGCCACACTCCTTAAGGAAGATCGTTTCTGGGCTGCTGTTCATGCTGCACGGTATCAGCAAGCTTTGCGCCGCTACCATAGCCGCAAAGTGAACGCCAGGAACCTTGAGGAAGGTGACCTTGTTCTTCGTCGGATTCAGTCCACGAAGGGCCAAAACAAGTTGACGCCGAAGTGGGAGGGCCCTTACCGGGTGGTACGAGTCACTAGGGCCAGCGCAGTCCGCCTAGAGACCGAAGATGGCACTCCGGTGCTCAACTCATGGAATATTGAGCATCTTCACAAGTTTTACCAGTAAGGCGCGGTTGCCGGGCTGCCTGGCAACCTCTTTTGTACAAGTTTGCCGGAAAGGCATGTAAACCTTTCTACAGAGCCGGGCGCAGATCCCGTGCACATAAATAAAGCTAAGTGTTTCACAACTCTTTGTCAAAGTACATATTTGTTTATGTGTTGCAGGCAGTCTTGTGTTACATGTTCCCTTGCATAGGATGATTAACGAACCGTCAAGGTTCCAGCCTCCTCTTTTCTCTTCTTTCTTTTTCTCAAAGGACAGAAGGGTTCCTCGCGTGCAAGTTTCCCAGGGGGAGTGATGGTATGGATACCAAATGACATTCAAAATATCGTCCTACAGCAAGAAGCACAACAAAGAAAAAGCTAAGTTGCAAAACTTTAAAGTAAATTCTTTGTTGTAGTTGCAACTTCTCCTTGAACGATTTTGGTCTTTGTATGAGAAACCTTCACGCTAAGGAACCTTGTCGTGATCAGCTACGCCCTTACTTTGTTTCGAGTCCACTCAACAAATTAAGTGGTTACGTTGTGATCGTCAAGTGTGCCCTTGCCGGCAGTGGCACTTCCGGCAAGCTTCTAAGGACCGGGTCCTCAAGCGCTCGCGACAAGAGTGCGCGCACCGGCAAGTTTCCGGCAAGCGTAGGGTACAAGAATCATGCAAAGACAGAGTAAGACAAGAGAGATAGCATGCATACATTCATTCAAAACACAAGTTATATTACAACAAAACACAGTGCAGATCTAATTTAAGATAAATCTATCTTTTACATGATCATGCACGCGACAAGATATGGCGACAAGATTAGTGGGTAACTCCACCCTCTGTCCTGGGAATCAGGCCAACCCTGTCAGCGATGGGCGTGACGAGCTCTTCGGCGGTCTTAGTGTCGGCTCCCCGCGGCAGGCTGGCGAAGACCTTGGAGAGGTCAATGCCTAGGTTCCGGTACACCACTTTGACGAGTACCTTGAAGAGGACATCCCGGCAAAGCTTGTGGGATTCGCTGGCAAGGTATGTAGCTCGAGCCCCGCGATGCTTCTCCAGTGCCTCGATCAAGCTTTCGAAGAAGATAGTGAGCCTGGTGCTGGCGGTGTCCCCTTCGGCGGTGGAGTAGTGGTATTCCGGCAAGCCCATGGCGGATAGATGGGCAGAAATGCTCTCCGCGACGACCACAAGACAATCAGTCCAAAGCTTGTAGGCACCCTTGAGCTCATTGAAAGTTCTGGCGGTGCTCGCAACCAAGGCTTTCTAATCTTGGAGGTCCTTCGTTAAGATCTTCTCGCATTTCCTGGCTTCGTTAAGGGACTTCCCCAAGGCGGTCAGCTTCATCTTGTGATCTTCGATAGTATCGTTGGCCTTGGTGAGCTCTTGGCTCTTGGTGGACACTGAAGTCTGCAGCTCCGCCAAGGTGTGAGTTGCCTTCTGTGCCTCTGCTTTGAGCGCCAGGATCTCCTTGCCGTTGGCGGCGATATTCGCCTCGAGCGCTCGCACCTTATCTTCTAGCTCGGTCTTGGTGACCTCTGCCGCTTCGGCAGCATCGACGGCCACCGTGATCCTTTTGGCATGCTCTGTAGCTTGAGCCTCGATGTCCTCCTTGTGCTTGCGCTACAGCTCCTAAGTTTGCTGTGAGACAAGGGCCTGGATCTCATTATCCTTGCCGCGAAGTGTGGCGGCAAGCTCTTCTTCATAAGCGTCAAGGCCAACCTTGCGCTCATTCAGCTTTGCCTCCTCTGTTACTACCTTCTGCGCAGCCTCCTCTTGCACCTTGTCGGCCTCGGCCTTCTCCAGAATAAATTCCTCATGGGCCTTGGCAAGCTGAGTATGACGATCTTGAAGGTCTTGGAGGCACTCCGCGTACCAGATCTGCGTTTCCTCCACGCGCTTCTTGAATTCATCCTCCGCTTTGTCAAGGACGGCTGCCCTGGAGTCCAAGCTCTTCGTGCGGCTGTGGTAGCACGCCTGAAGCTTCTGGAAGTTCTCGCCCATGGCCTTGAGGAGCCGCTGCTCTTTGGTCTCGTTGGTGTTGGCATGCGGCTCATCGACGACCTTGAGCCCGGCAGCAGCGGTAACCTCACCGTCCTAGATCTCTCCTTCAGTGGGCGCCCCGATGCTTGACGTCCCAGGGGGGTTGACGAACAGGTTGTCGCCAACCTTTAGGTATCTGATCGAGAAGGGCTCCTCAGGTGTCGAGGGGTGATCGTCAACGGCCGCCTTGCCGGTCAGGATCGCCCTCGTAGCCGAGTCAGCGCTTGGCGCTCCTGGGACAGAGATGTCTCCAGTGGCCTCGGCACTACTGTTGCCGCCCTCCTCAATAGCATCCTTGGCGGCTTCCTCGTCAGTCCCCACGACAGCCTCACCGGCAGCAATGTTGCTGGCCTCATCGGCGACGTCCCTCGTGTTCTCCTCAATGGTGGAATCGACATCCATTTCGTCAGATGAAGGAAGATCTGAAAAGATAGAGAAGAGAGAAATCAAGACTCAGGTCAAGTTGAAGAAAACAAAAAAGAAGATTAAGAGAGAAAGATACTCGACGGCAGAAGACTTACCGGACTACGACCGTTGAGGGGGGACAGTCTCCTCTTCGGCAACCTTGGTTGTTGTCGCCTGGTTGCCGGTGGCCTCGGTTGCCGGCACTTCATCAATGCGAACGGGCTCGTCTGTGGAGGCCCTTGCCGGAGAGCCGTTTGCCGAAGCAGCGGTTGACAGAGACGCCCTAGTTGGATCTGCCTCCGGGTGCTCCTCCTCGCGGTGTTCTTCTCCTGCTCCCGTGCCGATGTTAGCGGCAAATATTTCGACACCAGCGCTTGCCAAAGGAAATTGGATAGTGGCCTCATGATCGGGCCTGCGGTCTGGGCTGATGTCCACGACCTCGTCGCCTGGCGTCGTGCTTGTTGCCGGCTCATCCTCTGCTGCGGTCCTTGTCCTCTTGGCCATCCTCTGCGCCAAGGTCTCCCTGTCGCTATCAAGTCAAGGCAAGACGAGACAAGTCAGATTAACACAAGCGAGAAATCAAGAGTTAACAAAGAAAATTGGAGATGCATACTCTTCTTCCTCCTCCTCGTCGCTAAAGATGGAGAGGTCATACAAGATCTCAGGCCTGTTGCTAGAAGAAGGCGGCAGGGTAGAAGTCCTGGCTCGCTTAGTTACCACAGGCGTAGCAGGACGAGACGACCCGCCCACTCCGGCAGCCGGCACGGCTATACTCCTCGTAGAGGTACGCCGCGTTCGCTGCTGTTGAGGGGCTTGGCGTTGAGTTCCTTGCCGCCCGGCAACCTTGCCGGTTACCTCCTCGCCAGCAACTTCCTCACCTGAGGGTACGCCGCGGACTGGCTCTCCGGAGGTAGCTCTCCGAAGGACACGAGTTCTCCTTGCCGGAACGGGAGGAGCGGGGGACTCTTTGGGTACTTGTTCTGCAATAGTCTCCCCACCCCGCTCCCCAGCAAGTTCTTCCTACTCTTCGGCAAGTTCCTCCAGGGGTTCCCTTGTCGTTCCATCACCAGCTTGCTCATCAACATTTGCTGCCGCGGACCCAGAGCTGCTGACGCCTCCAGCCATTCTGGCCTCTACCGCCCTGTTGGCGATGTGCTCCAATTCTTCGGGTGTGGTGTCGCGGAAGAGATCTTTTTCCTCTCTGACGGGCCTCTCCACCAAGGTGTCTAACCACTCTTGCACCGCGTCTTCGAGCGGCTCCTGCCAAAGCACTTCGACGCCATGGGCATTGCAGGATGGCATCACCGCAATGACGGAATCCTTGGCGGAGCTATTGCATAAGGGCACCACCCTTGCCGGCAGCTTGAAGTTGCCGCTGGGGCGGAAGAGGTGCTCACAAAGGGCCCGGTGCTGCAGCACTGTCAGATTGGCGTGAAGTCCAGTCCGGACAAGCATGATATCTGCCACGTTCTTGTAGTCCCAAGTGGGCCTGCCCTTGTTTTGGAGAGGAGCAATGCGGCGGTGAAGGAAATCAGCCCCCATCATTTCAACGGTGAGGCCGACAGCTTTGAGGCGGAGGATGCGCGTGGTGGCGATTGTGAGCTTCTTGTCATCAGCGGCGAAAGTTCTCCAATCCGTGCTGTGCTCCACCCTTGTCGTCCTGGGCTGGCAGAACTCCGGGAAATCTTTTTCCTTGATCCAACACCATTCCCCGCGCCACTCGTTCCACTGCTGATAGGGCAGCCCCGGAAGGTAGGCGTTCTCGTCCCTGGGGATCCAAGTGATGCAGCCGGAGAGAACATCTGCTTCGATGCGTGGAGTGAAGTAGTGGTGGAAGAGAGCTACACTAGGCAATACACCTATGAAGTTTTCGCACATATGTGTGAAAACAGCCATACAAATCATGGTGTTGGGGGTGAAGTCTAGAAGGTGAAACCCGTAGGTATACATCATTTCTACGAAGAATTCAGAGAAGGGAGGAATGAGCCCACAGTAAAAATACGCAGCCAAGAAAGGGTACATGTCTGGACCGGGCCTGATGGAGCCAGGAAGGACCTCTGGCGCGGTGTGGGCGCTCGTCTCCTTCCCCCACATGATTGAGTACTGACTCACCAAGTCGCTCTGATCCAGCACCGGCTTGAAGACGACACTGTCTCTCCGCGCCGCTGCCAGCTCCTCCTCCCTCATATCTGCCTCGGGGGCAATCGCCTTTCCCGGCTTGTTTCGGTTCCTCTTGGGAGCCATGGCTGCGCTGGGGAGGGCGGATATGGGAGCAGGCAGGGGCACGGCGCGGCGGTGGAAGCAAAGGGCGCTCTCTGCTCTTGCGCGAGGAAGAAGACGACGACAATGGCGAGATTGGGGGGAAGGGAGTAAATGAGCAGCGCCCTTCGCAGATTCCTTTTTATGGGGCCCCACGCCCGTTTCATTCCACCTCTCCCACGCCCGCATTTAATGCGCGTCATGGGGGCGTGGTAAAAGAGAAGATTACGATAGTTATCCTCTGCCACGCGTGCCTGTGCACTGTTCAAGCCTAGCTGAAAGAACATTTGCTCCCTTGGTGGTTTTGGTAATTTATGCCAACATACATGTTGTTGGACTAATGCTTCTATCTAGTGAATTTCAGACAAGTTCAACAATGGCATGGCAAGGACAAGGAGATGTGGAACCCTTCAAAATGCTAAGGACAAAGATTGGCAAAGCTTCAAGATTCTACATTTTGGTTAAGTGATCCAAGATCACATTGAATTCATAGGAAAAGCCAATACTATTAAAAGGGGATGAGGTTTTGGTTCTCACTCAGTTGGTCAAATGCTTAGTGATATTGCTCAAAAACTCCCAAATATTTCTCCACTTCCATCCAATCCAAAACCCTAAAAGTTGATCTTGGTCCCACCGAAACATTCTTATCCGGACCCACCGAGACTGCTATACACTATGCCACATGCCAAACCCTAACTTATCGGTCTCACTGAAATGGTTCTCGGTCCCACCGAGAAGGCTTGACCAACTTGCTGTAACGTTGTTACTTCACTTCAGAATTTCCGAGATGAAATTTTTGGTCTCACCGAGACCTGGTCTTTCCCTAGCCAATGCACTTTGGTCTCACCAAGAAGGTTATATCGGTCCCACCGAAAAGCCAAATGTTCATGTCTTTTACACTAGTCAGTCTCACCGAGATGTTCATATCGGTGTCACCGAGTTGGGTCAAAGACTTGTAACGGTTGGATTTTAGGTGAAGGCTATATATACCCATCCACCACCCTCTTACCAAGTAAGAGAGCCATCAGAACATGCCTACATTTCCACCATATGATTTCTGAGAGAGAACCACCTACTCATGTGTTGAGATCAAGACATTCCAATCCAACCATTTGAACCTTGATTTCTAGCCTTTCCCAAGTTGCTTTCCACTCAAATTCTTCTTCCACCATATCCAAATCTGTGAGGAACTGTTTGAGTATTGGGGAGACTATCATTTGAAGTACAAGAGCAAGGAGTTCATCATCAACACACTATCTATTACCTTTTGGAGAGTGGTGTCTCCTAGATTGGTTAGGTGTCACTTGGGAGCCTCCAAGATCATGTGGAGTTGAACCAAGGAGTTTGTAAGGGCAAGGAGATCACCTACTTCATGAAGATCTACCCCGAGTGAGGCTAGTCCTTCGTGGACGAAAGCCATGGTGGAATAGGCAAGGTTGCTTCTTCGTGGACCCTTCGTGGGTGGAGCCCTCCATGGACTCACGCAACCGTTACCCTCCATGGGTTGAAGCCTCCATCAACGTGGATGTACGATAGCACCACCTATCGGAACCATGCCAAAAACACCGTGTCTTCATTGCGTTTGATCTTCCATTCTCTACCCCTTTACTTTCCGTACACTTGCATGCTTTACTATTTCCGCTGCTCAATCTCTAGATATGCATGTGTAGGAAGTCTTGGTGTTATCTTAACTTGTGCCAAAATCTGCCTAAATTTCAAGCGAACTAAAAACTGCAACTTTGGTTGGTTAAGGGTCTATTCACCCCCCTCTAAACCTATCTCCTCGACCCCACAATTGGTATCAGATCTTTGGTCTCCATTGCTTTGGTTTAATCACCATTGGAGGGAGATGGATGTGTCTACTTTGGGGAGTCTAGACGTAGAGTGTCTATTCTCAATGGGGAGTATTATCACTTTTGGAAGGATGAAATGCTTGATATCTTTGATGAATTTAACTTGAGCAAGTACATTCATAATCCTTATATGCCTCCCATTGATCCCTTGCATCCCACTCATGAAGAGGAGATTGACATGCTTCGTAATCTTAGAACTATCAATCTTATCATTAGAGGATTACCTAAAATTGTGCTTGGTTGTATGCAAAACTTTGAGTGTGCATATACTCTATGGAATGACTTGGAAAAGCGATATCCCGACTATTCTTTAAAGAATCTTGATGAGATTCTTCATAAGACTATTGCTTTTCACAAGATGAATCCTAGTGATCCTAACTTTGATGATTGCTTGTTTGAGCTTCGTGATCTTATGCGTGCTAAAGGAGATGTTAGAACTATTAGTAACATTATCACGGAAGCCATTAGAATTCATAAACTTGAACATTGTGATGATCATGAAACTAATGAATTCATTACCCTAGGAGATGATCACATACTTGTTGATGATGATGATGATGTTGAGCATGGCTATTATGATGAGGATGAGGACTTTGATATTGAATATGAGAAGACCATTAGGAATCTTAGTCTTATGGCAAATCTTTGAGATTACATGGCCGGAGGGAAAGAGTGGATTCTTGATAGTGGATGTACCGATCACATGACCGGAGATAGAGACATGTTTTGTGAGCTTGCAAAAAATGATGGCCCATGCAAGTATGTGACTTTTGGAGACAAATCCAAGGGTAAGGTACTTGGCCTTGGTAAGGTAGCCATATCCAATGATAGCTCCATACAAAATGTTGGTTACAATCTTCTTTCCATATCTAGACTAGCCGACTTTGGTTTCAATGTTCTATTTACCGAAGTAGATTGCCAAGTGTTTCGTCGAGATAATCATAATATGGTCTTTACCGGCATTCGTAGAGGTGATCTATACATTGTTGATTTCACTAAAAGAGCCCAACCTCGTACATGTTTAATTCCTAAATCTTCTAAAGGTTGGTTATGGCATAGGAGACTTGGACATGTTGGCATGCGTAATGTTGATGAACTTCTCAAAGGAGATCATATTCTTGGTGTGAAAGATGTTATATTTGACAAGGATCGACTTTGTAGTGCTTGCCAAGCAGGAAAACAAGTTGGAGGAAGCCATCCCGTGAAGAACATTATGACCACGAGGAGACCACTCGAGCTACTTCATATGGATCTCTTTGGTCCCAACTCCTATAAGAGTCTTGGTGGTAACTCCTTCAGTTTGGTCATTGTTGATGATTTTTCCAGATTTACGTGGGTGTTCTTTCTCGATGACAAATCGCAGGTACAAAAGATCTTCAAGAACTTCGCAAGGAAAGCCCAAAATCAATTTGAAGTGAAGATCAAGAAGGTTCGGAGTGACAATGGAACGGAGTTCAAGAACGCCAATGTGGATACCTTTCTTGATGAAGAAGGCATTTCACATGAGTTCTCGGCTATGTACACACCTCAACAAAATGGAGTTGTTGAGAGGAAGAACCAGACTCTTATTGAGATGGCAAGAACAATGCTTGATGAATACAATACGCCAAGACATTTTTGGGTGGAAGCAGTTGAGACAGCTTGTCATGCTACAAATCGACTCTATCTTCACAAGCTTCTTGGTAAAACGGCGTATGAATTACTCACCGATAACAAACCACAAGTTGGATACTTTCGAGTATTTGGCTCAAAATGTTACATTCTTGATAAGCATCGTCGTTCAAAGTTTGCTCCTAAATCTCATGAAGGTTTTCTACTTGGTTACGGATTGAACTCTCACACTTACCGTGTCTACAACAACTTCACTCGAAAAGTTGAAGAGACGGTAGATGTGAAGTTTGATGAAACTAACGGCTCGCAAGGAGAGCAATTTCCGATTGATGTAGAAGATCAAGAACCATCGGAAGCAATCCAAGACTTGTCCATTGGCAAGATTCGACCCGTGGAAGTGAAGGAGAGTACTTCGTCAATTCAAGTGGAAGCCCCAACTTCACGTCAAGGTGAACAACAAGTTGACATGGAGGGATCCACAAGTGGAACACGTCAAGACGAAGGAAATGAGGAAGTGCAACAAGATGATCCACCTCAACCTCCTTCTCCACCTCCACAAGCAAACAACGACGACAACAATGAAGACGAAGAAGATGATGATGATGGGGAAGCCTCACCACAACCCAAGCAAAAGCTACCTCGAGTTAGAGCAAGAATTGACAAGAATCATCCCGTCGAACAAATACTTGGAGATATCCAATCCGAGAGAATCACTCACTCTAAATCTCGTTTAGCTAACTTTTTTGAGCATTACTCATTCATCTCTAGTGTTGAACCCTTGAAGATAGAATAAGCTCTCGAGGATCCTGATTGGGTAAATGCAATGCACGAGGAGCTACACAACTTTGAGAGGAATCAAGTTTGGACATTAGTTGAGAAGCCTAAAGATGAGCAAAACATTATTGGAACAAAATGGGTGTTTCGGAATAAGCAAGCAACAAGGCTTGTCTCGTAGCACAAGGTTACACACAAGTCGAAGGTATGGACTATGGTGAGACCTATGCCCCCGTTGCTAGACATGAGTCCATTCGCATTTTACTTGCTTATGCCAATCACCATGATATCACTCTTTACAAAATGGATATTAAAAGTGCTTTCTTAAATGGTGACATTGAGGAGGAAGTGTATGTTAAGCAACCTCCCGGATTTGTCAATCCCAAGAAACCTAATCATGTTTACAAACTTCGTAAAGCTCTTTATGGTCTTAAACAAGCCCCTAGAGCTTGGTACAAATGCTTGACAAAGTTTCTTCTTGAAAAAGGCTTTGAGATTGGGAAGATTGATTCAACTTTGTTCACTAAGAGGGTTAATGGAGAATTATTTGTATGCCAAATTTATGTTGATGATATTATCTTTGGATCTACTAACCCCTCTTTTAGTGAAAAGTTTGGAAGGTTGATGTCGGAAAAGTTCGAGATGTCTATGATGTGTGAACTCAAATTCTTTCTTGGTTTGCAAATCAAGCAAACTAGGTAAGGTACTTTTGTTTCTCAAACAAAGTATACCAAGGACTTATTCAAGAAGTTCAACATGCAAGAGAGTAAAGGTATGAAAACCCCCATGCCTACGAGTGGACATCTTGACTTGACTAAGGATGGCAAAGCGGTTGATCAAAAGGTTTATCGATCTATGACTGGTTCATTGCTATATCTATGTGCCTCCCATCCCGACATTATTCTAAGTGTGTGCATGTGTGCACGATACCAAGCGACACCAAAAGAGTGTCACCTTAAGGCGGTGAAAAGAATCGTGAGATACTTGATACATACACCAAACTTTGGTATATGGTATCCCAAAGGATCTTCTTTTGATCTTGTTGGCTATTCTGATTTGGACTATGCCAGAGACAAGGTTGATAGAAAATCCACTTCGGGTACATGTCAATTCCTTGGTAGATCTCTTGTATCTTGGTCCTCCAAGAAACAAAACTCGGTATCTCTATCTACTGCCGAAGCGGAATACATTGCTGCGGGATCATGTTGTGATCAATTACTATGGATGACACAAACTCTTAAAGACTATGGTGTGCATGAGAGACATGTACCATTACTATGTGACAATGAGAGTGCTATTAAGATTGCACACAATCCCGTGCAACATTCTCGAACTAAGCATATTGAGGTCCCTCACCATTTCATTCGTGATCATGTTGAGAAAGGTGACATTGACCTTAAACATGTTCATACCGACAAGCAATTGGCGGATATCTTTACCAAACCTCTTGATGAGAAAGTATTTTGCCACTTGAGGAGTGAGTTGAACATCATTGATGCTTCAAACTTGAACTAGAGACTCTTGGATGCATACGAGGGCATGAGCATTCGTGACTAATCCATGATACTTCCATGATCATATTATATCTTGGACACTTTGCTCCCTTGTATTGTATCTAACCTTTTGTAGGTACTTGGACAAGCTACATGTCATAAGATTGCATCTCACTCTTATCATGAGCAATCTTGTATGAACCAAGTATCAACAATCCTTGGTGGAACAAGGAACAAGACAACTCAAACATATCCTTTGACAACATTTAAGTCGATACTTCTTTCTTGTCATTTTAGATACATATGTTGTTCCTTGCAAATCTAACCCATGTAGGGAGATGAACTACAAAAGATAGGATTGCTCCCAACTTCAACTCATGAGCATGGAAATCACCACCAAATCCCAATGTAAGTTCTCACATCTTAGAGAAGCTTTACTCAAAGACATGAGCTAAAGCAACTCAACAAGATGTGAATACATTGAAATGCTTAAAGGAAAAATGGTAACCCCATTTTGAGCTTAACGATGACTATGACCTATGATCAAGTGTTCTCACTTGCCTCCTAAGTCAATATACTCTAACATAGGTGACCTAGTCGCCGACCCTCTAGATGAAGTTCTCTAGTGTTTCTTTTAAGTTTATCTTCTTGCTAGAGTGTTTCTTTTAAGTCTAGATGTTTCTTTGTTTCTTTTCTTTCAGTGTTCTTTTCTCTTAGCTAGTTTAGTAGTAAATTCGTTGCAAATCTTTGTAAGAATTCCTTTGCCTAGTGAGCTGAGTTGACAAAATCTTCCATTTGCACCAGAGTCGATCACACCGAATTGATCAACTCGGAGTCACCGATTTTGCTACTCTAAGGGATTTTAATTCAAATATTTTTTGAGATTTCTGCTCCAGCTCCACTCAATGATTCTAACCTTCTACTTGCATCTGGAACTATACTATGACTAAATGTATTTCTCAAGGACCAAACCCACTTGATCAATAACCTTGGAGTAACCCTTCTTGGAAATTGATGTCAAAGGGGGAGAGAGATCTACATCAAAGCCTATCACCAGCTCTTCCTTGTCAAAGGGGAGAGAGAGATGCACTTTAAAAGAAGAGAGAATGCTACATGTTTCTAAGAGGGGAAAAACATGATTTGTTTTCTTTGGTTGCTCTAGTTTTCTCGCCCTACCTACTCCCATCATCCAATGTCAATTTCAGGGGGAGAGGAAGTTCTTTTAAGGGGAGACAACTATTTTCTTTTGGGGACATGTCTTCTTTTGACAGAAGTATTCTAGTAATACTTTCTTCTACATGTCATCCCAATCTTGGTCTCTTGTTGATCTTGTGTCTTTTCTTGAAGAAATTATCTTGTGTTATCTAACCCTGTTTTCTCAAGTGTATTTCTTCAGGTACTTGATCAAGAACTTCGAGGTAAGTATATGCATCACACTCATGTACATGATGACTACTTGCTTTTGCACATATTGTTTGCAAGTGGATAATCATGAACATGTGAGTATTTCAATTCAGTTTGTTGCTCTGATGCATGTAGCCAAGATACATGTTACATGTGTATTCCCTTCACTCTGTGCCTCTGCTTTCCATGGACTATCATCAGTTACTATGCACATCTTTAGGGGGAGCTCATACATGTTACATGTTTTCTTCAAAGCTTTCATATAATCTCCAATTACATCTTCATTTGAAGCTTTGATGTATGTTGTAATCAATTACCAAAAAGGGGGAGATTGAAAGCACATTTGCTCCCTTGGTGGTTTTGGTAATTTATGCCAACATACATGTTGTTGGACTAATGCTTCTATCTAGTGAATTTCAGACAAGTTCAACAATGGCATGGCAAGGACAAGGAGATGTGGAACCCTTCAAAATGCTAAGGACAAAGATTGCCAAAGCTTCAAGATTCTACATTTTTGGTTAAGTGATCCAAGATCACATTGAGTCCATAGGAAAAGCCAATACTATTAAAAGGGGATGAGGTTTTGGTTATGAGTCAGTTGCTCAAATGCTTAGTGATATTGCTCCAAAATTCCTAAATATTTCTCCACTTCCATCCTATCCAAAACCCTAAAGGTTGATCTCAGTCCCACCGAAACATTCCTATCCAGACCCACCGAGACTGCTATACACTATGCCACATGCCAAACCCTAACTTAGCGGTCTCACCGAAATGGTTCTCGGTCCCACCGAGAAGGCTTGACCAACTTGCTGTAACGTTGTTATTTCACTTCGGAATTTCCGAGATGAAATTTTTGGTCTCACCGAGACCTGGTCTTGCCCTAGCCATTGCACTTCGGTCTCACCGAGAAGGTTATATTAGTCCCACCAAAAAGCCTAACGTTCATGTCTTTTACACTAGTCGGTCTCACAGAGATGTTCATATCGGTGTCACCGAGTTGGGTCAAAGACTTGTAACGGTTGGATTTTAGGTGAAGGCTATATATACCCATCCACCACCCTCTTACCAAGTAAGAGAGCCATCAAAACGTGCCTACATTTCCACCATACGATTTCTGAGAGAGAACCACCTACTCATGTGTTGAGATCAAGACATTCCAATCCAACCATTTGAACCTTGATTTCTAGCCTTTCCCAAGTTGCTTTCCACTCAAATTCTTCTTCCACCATATCCAAATCTGTGAGGAACTATTTGAGTGTTGGGGAGACTATCATTTGAAGCACAAGAGCAAGGAGTTCATCATCAACACACCATCTATTACCTTTTGGAGAGTGGTGTCTCCTAGATTGGTTAGGTGTCACTTGGGAGCCTCCAAGATCATGTGGAGTTGAACCAAGGAGTTTGTAAGGGCAAGGAGATCGCCTACTTCATGAAGATCTACCCCGAGTGAGGCTAGTCCTTCATGGACGAAAGCCATGGTGGAATAGGCAAGGTTGCTTCTTCATGAACCCTTCGTGGGTGGAGCCCTCCGTGGACTCACGCAACCATTACCCTCCGTGGGTTGAAGCCTCCATCAACGTGGACGTACGATAGCACCACGTATCGGAACCACGGCAAAAACACCGTGTCTTCATTGCGTTTGATCTTCCATTCTCTACCCCTTTACTTTCCATACACTTGCATGCTTTACTATTTCCGCTGCTCAATCTCTAGATATGCATGTGTAGGAAGTCTTGGTGTTATCTTAACTTGTGCCAAAATCTGCCTAAATTTCAAGTGAACTAAAAACTGCAACTTTGGTTGGTGAAGGGTCTATTCACCCCCCCTCTAGACCTATCTCTTCGACCCCACACTATCCCAACAATGCCTCGTGCAGATGCGCGTGTGGCCCAGGCCAGGGGCTCCTGCCGATGTACTAAAGCATGGGTTTCCTCGTACCCTGACTTGTGCACAGGCAGTTGTAGCCTTCCTGACGGCAAGGGCTTGCCGGAGGCTTGCTGTGACCCAAGACACAGATTAAACAAGACTGTGAAGAAGACCTCAAGGCAGGTCATTGAGAAGTATTATTATAGTACTGAAGATCAAGATTGCCCTTGCCGGCAAGCTTCGTACCGGCAAGGTGAAGACCAAGACTCTGGTTGCTAGCAAGCAACAGCCCGGCAAGTTCCGCGCCGGCAAGCTCATTCTATCCCGTTATCGCTCCACCTCATCATTGGCTAGATAAGCACGCATGATAGGTGTCGAATGGGCAGGCAGTCAACGCAGCTGGCCAAGGCACGTGTCAGCATGCCACGCCAGGATTAACTTTAACGACACCCGTCCTTGGGATGTGTCAAGGTGACAAGAGGGTGCCAGGACCGGTGGTACAGATCTTTTTACCCAAAGCCTCGCCTCCCCGACGTAGCACCTAACGGTGCATTTAATGCGCTTGTCCTACCCCGTCTGGAGATAGATGTGGCGATGGTGCAAGTTACTATTCATACTCTGTAAATGACCATATTAGCCACTGTGGTAACCCCTTGGCCTATAAAAGGAGGCCCACGACTACACTTAGAATGGTCGACTCCTAGCTCAACTACACACTGTAGCTGCACTTCTCACGCACCTTGCCGGCAAGCTGCGCTCTTTGTAACCTTTGAGCTCACATACAATCTAACCACCAGAATAGGAGTAGGGTTTTACGCTCACATCGGCCCGAACCTGGATAAATCGTTGCTTGTGCTCAATCTACTAGCCCTGCTCTTTGTAGTATTTTGATCCCACTTCCGAACCGCAAAGGGATCATTTCGATCCCATAGATCATCATTTTCCCACGACACATATACACCACGAAATATATATCATTTGATTCATCATTGCATATATTTTCACATCATGTAAATTAGTTAGTGTAAATGTTCACATTGTTTTCTACGAACTTGGTTAAGGTTTATAAAGTTTGACTACAGACAAAGCTATATGCAGAGTAAATAAAAACGGAAGGAGTAGTATAGATATAGATATAGAAATAAAAAATCTAGTACTATAGTCTATAGATATAGATATATAGCTACCTTTTTTCTATATTAAAACTCGCATTTTTGTGTAAACATTGTTTGGCTTCGCTACAATTTGCATTTGCGAGATGTGTAGGACTACCGCCTTGTTTAGATCCTCTATTTGGAACCCCACCATTATCCTTAATTAATTCATATTATAAATTTAGATTGCATTATCTTAGTTCTTGTCGGTTCTTCGGTTGCTTGCAGGAACTCAATCTCGTTATTCAGGTTGATCGTGCATACGGCAAGGTCAGTGACTATGGGAGATTGGTTTAATTAGCGATTGTCGATTCGTATCATCGCGTACGATATAGTTGGATTGTCAACGTCAAAATCCACCAAATCAATAGTTATCCCCACTCTCATCGAAAGATTGGGTCGCCATCACATGGCTACCAGCTAGACAATTCCTTCTCTAAAACATACACATGAACACCCATCTCAGTATCTAGGTCCACGCCTCCCTCTCCCTCGGAACACACACACCTCTCCACACGATCCATGTCTATTGGTCTCTCTCCCATCCCATCAAAAAAATAGGCACACCGCCATTCTCTCCTTCTCGCGTCCCCTGTCTATGTAGTTAGGTCTCCGTGTGACACACAAGCATTGCTCTCTATCTCTACTATCTCCCTCTCTCTCTCCCACACATAACCTTACCCCCCCCCCCCGGCGAGCTATGCTAACGACCTCTATCTAGCTCTCACACATGAAAACAGACGATGTATGTGTGTCCCTTCACCGCACACAGACTATCGCTCACCCAATATCCCCGCCCCGTAACCTTGTCGATCCCCTCTATGTCTATATCCTGTAACAGGTTGATGTTACACGCACCCCCCTCACTCTCTCTTTATCACAAGCACACGCACACACCCTCTTCCTCCCTTTCAGACACCTCTCTCTCTCTGACACACACACACACACACAGTCTTTCAAACACGCATATGCCCCTCTCTCTCTCTCTCTCTCTCTCTTTCTGTCGAGCACGCGCACACACCCTCTTCGTCCCTTTCGGACACTCCTCTCTCTCTAACGCACACATAGTCTTTCGAACACGCATATGCCCCTCTCTTTCTCTTTCTCTCACGCACACGCACACACCCTCTTCCTCCCTTTCGGACACTCCTCTCTCTCCAGCACACACACACATCAATCTTTCAAACACGCATATGCCTCCCCTCTCTCTTTCTCTCACGCACACACCCTCTTCCTCCCTTTCGGATGTTGGGATCTACGGTAGGGACACTCCTCTCTCTCCGACACACACACAGTCTTTTGAACACGCATATGCCCCACTCTCTTTAGGTCTCGCTGCCACCTCCGCCTCCCTCCCCCCCCCCCCCCCCGCGCGTCTTTGTGACACAAATATTCTCTCTATATCTAGCTATCTCTCGCAATAAGACATGGATAGTCTAAAAACTGGAATCAAGCAAAGGACCACACTTCTCTTCATTCTCTCTTGGAAAAATGAGCTCCAATTACAAAAGTCGAATCCACTCTTAAACATAATATATGAACATAGGGTGAAATCTTCCACACAAATGTTTATTGCGTGCATGCATGTCAATGATATTGATGTAGTACTACTCGTACATCCACACTGACCCAAATCACACAAATTACATTAAACCCTTCTCAAAATATGGTGTACATGTGATGTTTATTGTACTGCTCCTACTAGCCAGCCCCCGACACGTTCCAACATATTGTGCTACTTGAGATTCTATTTTTCTCGGTCAGACGATGTGTAAGTGTAACCACGAAAAGGTCAACCCCCGCCCCCATTGGCACTATAGCTCCAAGCTCCCATACGGACACAACACCCATCGGAGCACGCAGTCGTTGCCGAAGTGGACGGCACCGCGGCCTGGGAAGACGACGGAGTCTCCGACCTTGCCGACGTGGAGCACGCCCTCGACGGCCGCGAGTAGCGTGCCCTCACTGGCAGCGCGCCCACACGGAGGACAATGTGATTCAGCGGCTCGCCCTCGTCGGCCACGAGGGGGAGCGCGTGCTCCAGTAGCACACCCTGGTCGGTCACGAGGAGGTGCATCATGTCCTCGCTGCTCACAAGGTGGACGAGCGCGTTCTCCAGCAGCATGTCCGCGAGCATCGCATCCTCGCCGCTCTCGACGTGGACTAGCGCGTGCTCCGGCAGCACGCCCGCGAACATCGCATCCTCGCCACTCAGGCGCACGAGCCTGTTCTCCAACAGCACGGCCGCGAGCATGGCATCCTTGCCACTCACGAGGTGGATGAGTGCATGCTCCAGACAGTACCCCAGGAGTCGGGACGCGAGCACCACGCCCCCGGTGACGAGGAGTACTCCATGGTGGCCATCGCGGTTCAGGAAAATCCCGTGACTCCGCCGCGCCATGGAGGAGCGCGAGCTCCAGTGGGCGCTTGAGGAGTCCCGCGCTGATATGCAGGTGGTGGCCGACGTGCAAGATTATCCTTCGAGCTCTCCTCCTCCTAGGACAACTCCTCCAGCGCGCCCGTCCTACGTCCTCTGCGTCGGCTCCGGCGGACCTTTGGAGTTTAGTTGTATGGAACATGAATATTTGGATTAATCATACGACTACTTAAAAAGAATGTCATTTCTATCAAAATGTGAAGGATTAAGACTAATGCAAAAAACAACCTATGACTAACAGGCATGAATAGATGATGTGGCAGCATTGCATGCTGGAGAGTAACGCAATATATTGCAATTTATGGATTGCATGCATGCCTAGCTTATGTGGCATGGTTACATGGCTAGGAAAGAAAATAGATAATGCGTTGTATATATATTTAGGAATAGAAGATACTATCCACATGCACAGTTGCTCTCGAGCATATAAAGATCTTTAGAATGTAGTCCAATATTTTTTCAGAGGCTTAGGTGCACCGGATGCCGTGCCACGTTACAAAATTTTAGAAAAAAATAAGAAACAAATCTCGAGTTTGGCACGAGTGGGAAAATATCTGGTGCTACCGCACCTTATATGCTACCGTGATATGGACGCACCAGGGCCATTAGATTTGTGATCCAACGGACAACATTTCAGGATATGGACCAAAGCGCCATTTCAAAAATGTTTGGGAGTTTTCTGCAAAACTCGCACAGACCGATGCTAGCCACTCGATCCACGATCCAGTGGCTCAGAATCTTGTATCACGGTAGCATTTAAAGGTGTGGTAGACGAGCATGGTGGGGTGCAGCCGATACACTCCCCTCTCGGCGCATGCGGCAGAGGGGCGGTGGGGCCATGACGGGGTGAGGCGCACGTCGGGGGACGTGGTGTCATGGGTTCGAGCGGCGTCATGGGAATCGCGTGTGGCAGTGGTGGAAACATGATCGTCGCCGTAGTTCAGCATCCATGGACAAGTTGTCATGTCGTGTGATACATGCATTGCATACTGATCATTGCAAGGAGTAGGAGAGAAAACTAGGCGGATAAATACTTCATTATATTCAAGAGGACCTACGCTACTACATTTGTTCGAAAGACATGCACACCAGCGAAATAGTTCATCTATCCATATATACAGAGAGGAAATATTTTTTTTACTAACAAGAGAGGAAATAGTTCATCCATCTATAGTGCCCTGCTTCTTCTTCTTCTTCTTCTTCTCATTTTCTGTGGGGGTCGGCTTCGCTACAAGCTCCTTTGACCTGCAGCTATCTCGAAACTCACACGGGCATCGAGGGCTGCATACTTTATCCGCTCGTAGGTCAATGGATAAATCTCCCATCCAGGCGACCTTAATTCCAGCATCTCGTGCCCTTGTCAAGCTTTGTCCCGAGTACATAATTTGCTACGTCGAATAAGGATGGTGTTGGTTTGTTACAACCCTCTACAGGAATTTTGGATTGTAGGTCGGCGTACTTTTTCACATGAAGGTTGTACGACACCAGCTTTTCTTTGTCCCCTTCGATGGCTACTCCACAAAAGAATATGTCCTCCCGAGACAAGAAATCGTGGATCTCACCTGGTATGGAGGGCGCGTGCATGATGTGATACACCAAAACTTCATCTCCGAGGCATAGCTGAAGGACGGCGGCGCGTTGAATCTCCCCAGTGACACGCGTGGTGCACTTTGCGTCGAGACCAATGATCTTCATCTCCACATTTTTGAGGGAGTTGGATACATTGTTGGTCCACTCCCAAACAACCCTTGCATGGTCGGTGACGGTGGCGGCTATCCTCAACGAGCCTTCGTTGATCACATGCTTGATGCTAAAAACCTGCATATGGATCTCTTTCTCCATTTGGAACCGCCGGGACGGAGGGCTATGGTTTGGAGTATTAGGATTAGGTGGCTAAACAGAGTGGAAGAAGATGGTGGTTAAACAGAGTGGAAGAAGATCATTATTTAAAGGGGTTTCAGAGGTATGTGAAGAGGTTAAAACAGCGTGAATCCAGTGGAGTTTGAATGCAGACGAAGGAGAGGTGAAGAAGCCGAGGAAAATCGGTTCCCGATGGAGAATTAATGGAGACGTGGCATGCAAGCAGTTGATTAGACGGCTAGGTAGACCGGCCTGCCAAACGAAAAGCCTATGCGAGTAGGTGCCGGTTCGGATGGATATTGGCGCGTGCGTGCGACGCACAACTTCTGCGTTCGAATACCCGCAGAGCTAACCATTTGTTTTAGTTTTTTCCCATACTGTAGTTCTACTCCACGTACACGTATCGGTTTGGCATTTCCGTTTACACTTAGACATTTTTTGGGGGGGACAATAGACAGTTCATGTGCGTTATCAGAGAACATGGCACAGAGTTCGAGATCCCAAGCCTTCTTCTGGTGGTTTCTCGACGATTCTGCGTGTGTGCTATGTGTGTAACCTTTTCTGGTTAAGGAATATGCGGTTATCCTCAAAAAAGAAAAAAGCTTTCTTCGCGCTTCCGCATGCACGAGAATTTTGGTCTTCTCGCAATATGGATGCTACCTGGAGGATGAAGTGAACCCAGAGGCATGCTAGCACAACCTCTTTCCGATATACTACTATGTTACTAGTACTAGTAGTACTACAGGTGTAGTACTTGTTGGTCAAAATATTATTCATCTGGTCCTCACAGTGAAGTGACAAGACCCTGCGCCCGAGGTGACCCTAGTCCAGGTGGCGTGTTCGGGTTACCAAAGTCAGCCTCACCCTGTGCAGTCACTGTCACCGCCGTTGTATAGCATGCATGCCTCACCTCGTCTCCCTCTCCCCTAGCACCACTCCATCTCCATCTCCATCTCCATCTCCATCTCACCGGAGATCCTGAGGTCACTCTTCTTCATCTCACAGTTCCCCCGCATACCCTCGCCTCGCTCACCTCCCTTAGTACCACTATTCTACTCGCTAGCCGCTCTAGCGCCGGGAGCCTTCTCCCCCGTAAATCAAGCCTAAAAAACCCCACCTTCCAAACTCCACCATGGCCGAACCCGAACCACGTAGCATCCGTATGAGCCGCGGCTGGAGCGATCTCCCCATGGACATCCTCCACCTCTGTTGTTCACGTATGGATATGTCCAGCGCCGTGCGGCTGGCTGCATGCTCGAGGGACCTGCACGCGGCCATCGTCAAAGCGAGGCCTGAGATTTTCAAGACACCCTACTTGCTGCTATCTGATGTTGCAGGATGGCGTGCTCACAACTGTGCTCACCATGATACGGTGGTGCACATCATGCCCCTCGACCTCGATCCGACCACCATCACCCGAAACTTCTTGTCAGGTATGTACTGGGTCGGCATGAACTCCCACTAGATGGCTGCCGTCGGAGAATACCAAAACAAGTGGGTGCTCAAGAACGTCCACACCTCCTATGAGATTATCCTTCATCCCTTGGATCATATAGGGATTTGCCATCGCGGCCCACTTCCTGTAGATTACCAAGTCAGCTGGACGGACCTTGTTTTGCTGAAGGTTGTAATTTGCCAAGTGCCCACGGCATATGGGAGTTACACAGACTTCAAGCTAATTGCCTTGTTCGACCACGGAGTCGCCTATCTTTGCGGCGGTGCCGACTGTAGGTGGACACTACTCCCCTCGAAGAGCTGCATCGATGGTGATCCACAGTTTTGTGATGCTATTGAACACAATGGCATCATCTACGCGGTCGACAATGCAGATGGCACCACGTATTGCTGGGACGCCTCGTGTAAGTTGTTTTCGTCTGATTTTAATGATAACACCATGACATTGTTTGAACTTTTGTGATGATTGGCATATCCCTGTTACAGCAGAATTTGAGTAGAACTATGTCAATGTATTAGAGACACCATAAATCAGGAAATAAAATAGGGAGATTTGGAAGTCCAAATGGTAATCTCTATATTTGGAAGTAGTTAAATCATGTGATTGTGACCATGTCTATACAGCCAATTTGTACCCTTGAATAATCAAATGGTTAGGAAGATATGGTTATTCTCTTAACTTTATAGTAATCTTTGTACTACTAAATATGAGTGTGTATCAATAGCCATGTTAGTTTCCTCATTTTCATGATTTAGAAACATGCATAACACTGTTGGTTTCATCTAACCATACATTAGTAGGGAAGTAAAAGTGCATATGGAAAACTCTATACTTGGAAGTAGTGAAATCCTGTCATGCTTACCATGTCTACATGCCTATATTCGCCCTTCAGCAATCAATGGCTAGAATATTATCCTCACAAAAAATTTGCACACTGAACATGAGTATATAACAATGCATAGTGTGTTAGTTTCCTCTGAAGAATTTATTTGTGAGAACAGAACATGACTGCACAACATCCATGGCTATATTAGTTTCCTTTGAAGAATCGACTGCGAGATAACATGAGTATAACCATAACCATGCATAGTACTACTATATTTTCGACCCCAGTATACATTTCCCTCTATTTTCCTCTCAGTTCCAACAGGGACAGATCAATGATGTTTCTTACATTATCCTATTCATACTCTGAACATTGCTGATCTCACATTAACAATGTCTGTCCTTTTTGTCTCCTTTTTGATATGTTGCAGTGTCCATATGGATCCTGCCCTTTGTAATCACACCACCTTTGCCAAAAATAGGGAAGCACAACTGGTTCCTCACTCGATCAGACGACGGTGAAAGACTGATGATCATTCGCACGCATTAGCAGGCAAGTTTATATTGCAAAAACCCCACTGTGTACAAGCAGCGTGAAATACGTGAGTATCCGAAGAATGGTTGTTACGTCTATGAGCAGGATACCAACTTGTTGGGGCCTTCAGGATTTTTGAGTTGGAGGCGGGTAAACAGCCTTGGTTCACACTCTCTGTTTCTCAGACTCAATTATCCGATTACCCAGGAGATCACCTTCAAGGATCCTGATGGCAGAGAGGCTATGTTTTCTAGGGAAAACTGTGTGTACACGGTGAACCGGTCTACGGGATCAGCCGCCCCTGATTGTCAATGATACAGCCTGCAGCCAAAAGAAGGTGAGAATGAGAAAGGCCTCTGGATTAACTTTGATCCTTGGATGTCTCAACACCGAAAGGTAGTGATGTGGTTCAAGCCTTGAGGTTGGTAGGTAATGGGGCTGTTGCGTCGAAAGGGTGGAGTCCTGGTGTATACGAATCCCTGGTGGTTGAAGGGGTGCTGCAAATTATTATGGCGCTGGATCATCCCTCTTCGAATGACTTGCTGTCTTAGCTGCTTGTTCTGGATGGGTGATGTTCTCTTTTGTTATGCAGATTCCTTGTAATTTGGTCATCCTTGTCTATGTTACTCTTACTATGTACTAGTTCGCTCTGTTTAGAACTTTGTGATTTGTGTCTGGATGTGTCTGGATCACAAGAGTCTAAGCGCTTCAGATGAGTGTGTTTTGGTGGTTTAGCAAGACTTGTGAACTTTCATGTCTCGCTCTTTATGTCAGTAGTAGACGCTAGTCAGTGTTTGCAGGTTGTATATATCGTTGTTTTGAACTGTTTTTTGTTTCAAACTATTGATGTGCTAAATGGGGGCATCACCATTCTCCAGTGTTCAGTGTATATATCCTTTTTTCTAGTTATAATTTGAGCTCAGTGAATTTTCGATGATGTACACTTGTTTGGGCCATGTGAGGTGTCATTGAATATGGGCCGAGTAGTAACGCAATGTCAAACAGGCCAATTATGAACTCTGATGCCGAGCGCCAAAAAAAAGAAATATTAGTTCGACATGTGGGCTCCACCGGTGTTTTCGTGCACTTGCGCGGCAAGAGCGTACTTGTGCGCGTTCGAAATTCATGCTACCTTTTCATCCCGAACCCCCAGCCCCCCCCCCCCCACCTCTGGAATCTCGATGATATACTTATTTTGTGGCACCCCGGCTCAGAGATACCGGAACACCCCGTATTCCAGCCCAGAGATCAAGTCTTCTGGAATACGGCACTGCTTGGCATAGAACAAATCAGCTCTTTATTACAAATAACACGGGTACAAGGGTCCGAGATAACAAAGGTTATAGGGGCATGACGACACTTCGCCTGCTAAGGTAGTTCTATGCTAGCAGCGGAACATCTCAAAGCGGAATAATTTCTCGCAGCGGAACAACGACGACGGTGATGAACTCCACTCCGCAGGGACTCTGGCTGGGACGTATCCTAGAGCGCAACCTCGGGATCCTCGACAAACAAGCAAAGACGGCATCACCTGCAATCTGGCATGACACGCCAGGTGAGTACTTTGAATGTACTCGCAAGCTCACAGCAACCAAAGCAATCAAGACAAACAACAGCATGGCATTTACAGGTTAATCATCAAAGATGAACCTGATACTACTCGAACATCATGAGCATGGCAACAACATGAACATGGCAACAACATGAGCATGGCAACAACATGAGCATGGCAACAACATGAGCATGGCAACAACATGAGCATGGCATGTAAATATAATTCATGAACATGATGATACTAGCATGCAAGGGGGGTCGACGTTTAAGGTCTCATGGACCAACTTACTCTGCTCGGAGGTTATCTTGTAACCACAAACTTACCATCGTGATCATCACATGACCACACAGAGCTTGATCTATACCTGTGATCATCGCATTACCACATAAAGATCAACCAACTTCTTTGCTCATCGAACCGGGGTTGTTTATTATTCAGATTATTATTTCTGTTGACCCATAGTGTGACCTACTACGAACTGTGTCCATGACCGAGGACGCAGCTATCGATAGATTATACACTCTGCAGAGGTTAGTACACTGTACCCACACTACGGAACTCATGGCCTCGTGCTCCCATTCGGGTGGACCAACGACGTTCCGACAAAACCAATCTATTGCATGACACTCTCCCGGCCACTCCGACAAACTCCCCTTTGGGCTATGTCCTAGGTGACCCCGGTGTCAACATGTGACACCTGCCACCTCTGTGGCTGCCACCGTCGTGGCCAAACAAAACTGTCCCAATCGGGGACCTCGGTATACCATCAAAACTCGGGTCCTCAAGGCTTATGGTAGCCTACCTGATCAGGGTAGCGCGCACCCATAACCTTCCCTAGTAGGAGGCACCGGCGAGAGGCATGACAATAGACTGCATTAGGGCCTCCCCATCCAGGCAAGTGTGGTTGCACTGGTGAGCTCGATTCGGTGGCACCATGACTCAGCCAACAGATTTGTTCAAGTTCGATTAATGTCAGGTTCAACTTGAATAGTGATGAGCTGAGTCATAATGAAATAACAATGCATATGAGCATGACAACAGTGTAACCATGGATGGGAAACATAAGTATTTAACAATATAGCAGCAACAATGATAAATCATTTAGTCTATGGGATGCAAATGAGCATGGTATAACGATGATCACGAATATCACAAGTAATTTCATAACCAACCGGTAACTATTCATATGAGCATATTATTATCAATAGCATCGGGAATGATTACAAGAATAAAACATGATAAGAATATCCTTAGCAATTAATCATATCACTTACTAGATGAAAATGAACATGGTATAAGCAATGGGCTTGGATTCACAAGCACATTCGAAGCATTCACAAAATAATTAAATGAGCAAACAAATATTAAATATTCAAGTGGAAACCATGGCTATTGCAATTCCATCATGCAAGTGGCTGTTGTGGCTTGCCTGGGGTTGATGGATTCACCTGGGAGAGGTGCGATGAACTCGCGGAAAGAATCGCCGGAAAAGTTTCCCTCTCAGCGGAGCTATTTTAAGGGCAAGGGCAAAATGGTCATTTTCACAGTGTGAAAACCTCATGAAAATTATACCATCGGAACGGGCTCGACGAACTGAGATCGTGGGCTTTGGAATCACCTGAATCGGAGTTACGGTTGCCGAGATACGGACGTTTGTTCGTTAGTCAGAAAACAAACAGAAAAGTGTCCGTTTCTGCCCTAAACAGACAAACGCCCGCAACTTAAGGGTTTTGGCCGGCGGCTGGAAAAACAGAAGGCGTATTTCAGTGAATACGCTTTCCAACCGAGAAAGCGTACTCCAGGCCAAAGAAAAGACAGAATACGCTTTCCTTAGGTGAAAACGTACTTATGGAAATACGCTTCCACTTAGGACTGCGCGGACCCGGAGTTGACTCCTCTGTTTGACTGACGAGTGGGACCCGAGAGGAGGTGGGACCCGCTGAGCTGGGTCGTCTTCTTCCTCCCGCGTACCCTCTTCTGGCCAGAAGAGGAGCTCACCCCGACGAGGTTTGCCGTCGACTCCGGCCGCCTCCCGCGGCGCTCGGCCTACCTACGAGCTCGGGAGACCGAGGCGGTCCCGTCCAGGTAGGGCACGACCGCCGGGGAGCTCGGAAATGACGGGAGCTTCGGCCGCGGCGGAATACGGCCTCGGGCCATGTTGGGCGCGGTGGCTACAGGCCACCGGAGAACGAGGCCATATGCGGGGAGCTCCGGAGAGCTTCGAGGTTCTCTCGGGTGGAGGAAGGAGGAGGGGAGGAGGCCGGCATTGCTCTAATTTTGAGCGGAGGCCGGAGGCAAGGTTTCGGCCATGGGTGGACAGAGGGCCTCCTCGAGCTCAATTGAGCGGTGGGGCGGGCTCAGGGTAAAAGGAGAGGAGGTGAGTGAGCTCTGGGGGTCTCGGGGAAGGCTTATATAGCCGCGGTGGCGATACCCTCGCCGGATGCCGCCACAGGCGCTCGGGGGGACGCACTGACGCGCCCGCGTACGCGTGCGCACGCGGACTGGCTCGGACGGCGACGGGTGAGGACTAGTGGAGTGGCAGACGCGGGCGGTGCGGTGTCCGCTCGGCCACCGAGACACTGTGCTCATGCGGGCACGGCCACCGTGGCGCGAGGAGGGCGAGGAGGAGGGGGCAGGGCGGGGGAGCGAACGCGTGGCTGCGGCGGTGCTCTGGGACATGCTGTGACGCGCGAGAACGGGCAGGAGGAAGACGCCCGAAGCAAAACGCCAACCAGAGCACGCCCAACGCTGGCAAACAGCGTGGTCACCGCGTGCACAGGCGCACGCGGTGCGCTCTGGCCAATGAAAACATGTCTAGCGCATAGTCCTTGCTGAGTGGGTCCTCCCTGAAGTGATAGCTCGAAGAAATCTACTGTGGGTTGATGGGAAGGTTCAGCTAAAGTTTGATGTAGCAAACTTTGACCAATAGCTGTGGTAAAATGGTTTGGTTAAATGGTAAAATAAGATGCCACACAGGTTTAGGGTAGGAAGGACTACAATACTGTGAATTTTGAGGTCATTTGGACAAGGTTTGAGTGCAGTTGCTTTACAACTGCAAAAATTGGCCAGAATCTAGATCAGGAAGTAGCACTCCCATGGATGATTGTATTGAGCTGAAAATTGGCGGAAAATAATTATTTGGGCATATGAAGGTGCCATAAAAATTTCATCCCATTTGGATAAGTAAAAATGGAACTTCCTTCACAATGATCCACCCTGGACAGAAACTTGGGGGAATTTTGTGGAGAAAATGGCTTGGCAAAATAATGTGAATTTTGGCATGCTCACATTATTTAGGGATATTCAGGTCCTGGATTAATTTCAGAATTTTTTAAGCTATATAAAATATAGTTGCTTCACAAACTGAAATTGAGACCAGAAACCAAGATTTGAAGGTGTGCTCACATATATTGTTGGATGGAGATGAAATTTGGTGGATAGCAATGATTTGACCATATAGATGATCTACCAAAATTTCAACTCATTTGGATAAGCCTAGCTAGCACTTCCTTCACAAAGCTTCTATCTGGACAGAAACGTTGGGAATTTGCTGAGGAAGATTTGCTAGGCAAATGGAATTGAATTTTGGCATGTGGCAATAATTTGGATAGGAAAGAGTGCCCAAAAATTTTGAGGGCAATCAAGAAAATATAAATAGCACTTCCTTCACAAAGTGCCATTCTGGACAGAATGGAAAATGAATATTCCAGAATTATTTTTGAAGTAGGCAAGGATGGATTTTGGCATATTTGTGGAAGATATGATCCAAATAATTTATGAGAATTTTGTGGGAATTTTGTGAAAGGCAGAAATATAGGTTGCTTCACAACCTAGAGCAAACAGGGTTATTCCTTTAATAGAAAAAGGAATATTCCCAATAAATAAATATTGGAGTTGGGTTAAGATGGAAATGACATGGCCTTGGGATAGATTTGAGAGTGACAAGCCACTAGGAAGTGGCAGGAGAGAAGATCTCCCAGGTTTCAAGACCACATAGCCACGGAAAAAGAAATCCCAAATAAAATTCGAAGAAATCCAAAAGAAAAAGAAAGGGCCAAATATCGGGGTGTTACAAACCTACCCCCCTTACGATAAATCTCGTCCTCGAGATTTGGTTGCTCAGGGAACAAGTATGAATATTCCTTCTTAAGGAAACCGTTTCCAACTCGGGTATCCTTTTCCTTCATATGATGTTCCCACTGAACTGCATCTGACTGACTGCCTTGCTCTGGGGTGGTTTGCTTCACCGAACCCAACATTCTGACAGGTCTTCCTTCATATGTTCATCCTTACTCTGACTCCAATTCTTTTATGTCTGCTGGCTCGTCTGATATTATCATGACCGGGATTTCTATAAGTCCGGGAGTGACTTCCATTCGACGTGACATTCTTCTATCCAGCACCGACAGTAGTCAATGGCATTGTGTACAAATTTCCTCGGTGGGCATGAAACCTTTAATCATTGCCTTGGGTTACTCAAGTAGGTGCATATCCTCCGGGTTCAAAACAATGCTGAGAATCATAACCGTTCTCTTGGCGGAATCTGACTGCCTATAGGTAGTTCTGAATTACCTTGGCTGGCTCCACTGTCTCGAATTCGTACCGATGATTCGACTGTCACCATGATATGAGGTCCTTACAAACAGAGTAGGCCCCTTGGGTGTGTGTTCATGGTGATTAATACGGAATCAGCCTGTCTTGGGTATCCGTACCATGTTGTTCATGCCACAATTATCATTCCTGTATTGACGGTCCTGCTCCTTCATTATTGTTCTCTTTTTCTGAACCTTTTGCTGAAAGAGCTTGGCCATAGATATCTTTAATTCTTCGTGTGACCATAGGTGTTGTCATGTACAATATTCCGGCAAACATACTTTGTCCTATGGCCGTGCAACACACTTAACTGGCAAGTTTATCATCTCTCAAGCTCTAGCTGTAGGGCAATGATCATCCGAACCTTTGCATGAAATCGGCAAATAAATCAGTAGCCACCAGAACGGTCTTTACAACTCAGATCTGGGACATTACTGAAATAACTCAACCATGACTCACGACGGCTGAAAAGCAGCTCAGAGCATGAGGCAGGGTTGATAAGAAGAATGTAGCAGTTCCCTAAGACGGCCGAAGAACAGCTCAAAGCATAGGGTCGCTGCTACAAAAAGAAACTCAACAGCTGCCCGAGACGGCCGAAAATCAGCTCAGAACACGGGCTAGTTGTTGACAAGAGAAATATAAAGTCGGCATCCACCCCGGACGGCCGAAAGCAGCTCAGATCACAGGCGTGGTGCCATTACCAAAGAAAGGTAAGCAAGGGTTCATCATGATCATATACCAGGTCCACGGTTACTTGTATAGGGCTCAGTGTTGTGTCAATCACACATGACAGTGACAAAGGTTAATGATATCCCTTTGTTGGTTGAGAGGAAGCTGGCCTTGATATCCACTGTCAAGATTGTTGTCCCAACATTGTCTTGCTTCATAACTTGTCAGTCCTTGCAACACACTGAGGTGTATACTGGCTTTCTTCCTCTTACATAACTCATGGGGGTGTTGGATTTTCAACATGCTTGCATCATCGTACGAGTGAATTGTATGACCTTGGCAGCATGTTCACCATATATATGGAAGCATGTGTAACTGAACATCTGATTCCCAAGGTAGACACTTGTGTCTTGACTGATTCTTGCTTCTGACAAACTATTGCGGATCTGATTCTTGGGGTGCACTGCCATATGCTGCCAACTCACTGTGTAATATCTTGTACCAATGGCGATGACTGTTGGTAGTGCCGTACAGACGAAGACTGGATAGCTTGTGTTGGAAGCTATCTGAGAGTAGCGTGCTGAGGAAGACTGGATATCTTGCACTCGAAGCTTTTGCCGGGATAGCATGCTGAAGAAGACTGGGTATCGTACCCCAGAAGCTTTTCTCTTGGTTGCTTACTGAGGAAGACTCGGTACCTTATGCTGGAAGCTTTCTGCGGTGGCTTACCGAAGAAGACTGGGTATCTTATGCTGGAAGTCATCCACGTATCATACCGAGGAAGACTGCGGAAACTTGCGTCGTAAGCTTCTCTGGTAGTGTGCGGAGGAAGACTGGATTGCTTACTCCAGAAGCTTCTCTTCGTGATATGCAGACTGAATGCCATATATATTCATACCCTTGATATTCCTTTGACTGGAAATGTACTGTTGTCTTGCACACCAATTGTCTTCCAGCTGATTCATTATGATTGTGATGGTTGCACACTGAGTCAGTCTTGATGCTGATAGTTATTCCAGAATATCATTTGTATTCAAATCAAATATTTCCAATATAATGCAGTCGGCTGAGAATTTCATAATGTTTAGCTGAACTTCCAAATATTTGAAATCCTCACGACTCCGGTGTCGGTTGATGAGCAACTTTCATAAGGGGAAATAAGGTAACACCGAGGGCCCAAAGAAAGAAGCAAAAGAAACGACTAAAACAAAAGCACACACAGCATTAAGATTACATACAATCAATATCACATTTTACTGCTATTCACCTCACTATGCATGCCTACTTAAGCACACAATTCTCGAGGGAACTCCGGTACTACGATCTAACATGTTGTGGCGGTGTGCACGAAAGTGGATCATCGTGTGGAGGGATTGGTGTAAACAGAGCTACACCAATCGCTGGCTCAGCACTGGTTGCATCTGGACGGGCTAGGAGGTGAGGACAGACTCGGTGATCTTGTAGCGAGACACGGATGTCATGACCACATCATCATCAAGCGTACGGGCGGAAACCGTATCCGTCTAGAGAAATGGGTGATAGGGTAGGATAGCGGTGGAAAGCAGGGCCTGCTGGCATTGCCCTTTCCTGGTACCAAAGACCAGTGAGGGTTGCCAAAGCGGTGGGTTGGATGGCAAGATCCGGGGTAGAAACATGTCTACCACCGAAACGATGGGTGTGGCTAAAGAGAAAATATTGGTGTGATACCTGTGTATCAATCCTGCAAGTGATCGACACCACAAGGTACCTCGTCATCACTCCACTGGGACAGAGATGACACCAAACACCAAAGAACGCATATGCAAAGCTGGAGGGTGCAGGTAGTGGATCGAAAACGATGCCACCTACACTCACAAGATCAACCGTTAGAGACAATATAATAAGTCTATATGCATGCTATGCAACAACCAAATGCAACAAGCAAGGTAGACTCTGAACTACCGGTTTCTAACGCTCGCGCTGACTAGGGCGTCCTACAGCCAGACCTGCTCTGATACCAACCCTTGTGGCACCCCGGCTCAGAGAGACCGGAACACCCCGTATTCCAGCCCAGAGATCAAGTCTTCTGGAATGCGGCACTGCTTGGCATAGAACAAATCAGCTCTTTATTACAAATAACACGGGTACAAGGGTCCGAGATAACAAAGTTTACAGGGGCACGACGACACTTCGCCTGCTAAGGTAGTTCTATGCTAGCAGCGGAACATCTCGAAGCGGAATAATTTCTAGCAGCGGAACAACGACGACGGTGATGAACTCCACTCCGCAGGGACTCTGGCTGGGACGTATCCTAGAGCGCAACCTCGGGATCCTCGACAAACAAGCAAACACGGCATCACCTGCAATCTGGCATGACACGCCAGGTGAGTACTTTGAATGTACTCGCAAGCTCACAGCAACCAAAGCAATCAAGACAAACAACAGCATGGCATTTACAGGTTAATCATCAAAGATGAACATGATACTACTCGAACATCATGAGCATGGCAACAACATGAACATGGCAACAACATGAACATGGCAACAACATGAGCATGGCAACAACATGAGCATGGCATGTAAATATAATTCATGAACATGATGATACTAGCATGCAAGGGGGGTCGACGTTTAAGGTCTCATGGATCAACTTACTCTGCTCGGAGGTTATCTTGTAACCACAAACTTACCATCGTGATCATCACATGACCACACAGAGCTTGATCTATACCTGTGATCATCGCATGAACACATAAAGATCAACCAACTTCTTTGCTCATCGAACCGGGGTTGTTTATTATTCAGATTATTATTTCTGTTGACCCATAGTGTGACCTACTACGAACTGTGTCCATGACCGAGGACGCGGCTATCGATAGATTATACACTCTGTAGAGGTTAGTACACTGTACCCACACTACAGAACTCATGGCCTCGTGCTCCCATTCGGGTGGACCAACGACGTCCGACAAAACCAATCTATTGCATGACACTCTCCCGGCCACTCCGACAAACTCCCCTTTAGGCTATGTCCTGGGTGACCCCGGTGTCAACATGTGACACCTGCCACCTCTGTGGCTGCCACCGTCGTGGCCAAACAAAACTGTCCCAATCGGGGACCTCGGTATACCATCAAAACTCGGGTCCTCAAGGCTTATGGTAGCCTACCTGATCAGGGTAGCGCGCACCCATAACCTTCCCTAGTAGGAGGCACCGGCGAGAGGCATGACAATAGACTGCATTAGGGCCTCCCCATCCAGGCAAGTGTGGTTGCACTGGTGAGCTCGATTCGGTGGCACCATGACTCAGCCAACAGATTTGTTCAAGTTCGATTAATGTCAGGTTCAACTTGAATAGTGATGAGCTGAGTCATAATGAAATAACAATGCATATGAGCATGACAACAGTGTAACCATGGATGGGAAACATAACTATTTAACAATATAGCAGCAACAATGATAAATCATTTAGTCTATGGGATGCAAATGAGCATGGTATAACGATGATCACGAATATCACAAGTAATTTCATAACCAACCGGTAACTATTCATATGAGCATATTATTATCAATAGCATCGGGAATGATTACAATAATAAAACATGATAAGAATATCCTTAGCAATTAATCATATCACTTACTAGATGAAAATGAACATGGCATAAGCAATGAGCATGGATTCACAAGCACATTCGAAGCATTCACAAAATAATTAAATGAGCAAACAAATATTAAATATTCAAATGGAAACCATGGCTATTGCAATTCCATCACGCAAGTGGCTGTTGTGGCTTGCCTGGGGTTGATGGATTCACCGGGGAGAGGTGCGATGAACTCGCGGAAAGAATCGCCGGAAAAGTTTCCCTCTCAGCGAAGCTGTTTTAAGGGCAAGGGCAAAAAGGTCATTTTCACAGTGTGAAAACCTCATGAAAATGATACCATCGGAACGGGCTCGACGAACTGAGATCGTGGGCTTTGGAATCACCTGAATCGGAGTTACGGTTGCCGAGATACGGATGTTTGTTCGTTAGTCAGAAAACAAACAGAATAGTGTCTGTTTCTGCCCTAAACTGACAAACGCCCGCAACTTAATGGTTTCGGCCGGCGGCTGGAAAAACAGAAGGCGTATTTCAGTGAATACGCTTTCCAACCGAGAAAGCGTACTCCAGGCCGAAGAAAAGACAGAATACGTTTTCCTTAGGTGAAAACGTACTTATGGAAATACGCTTCCACTTAGGACTGCGCGGGCCCGGAGTTGACTCCTCTGTTTGACTGACGAGTGGGACTCGAGAGGAGGTGAGACCCGCTGAGCTGGGTCGTCTTCTTCCTCCCGCGTACGCTCTTCTGGCCAGAAGAGGAGCTCACCCCGACGAGGTTTGCCGTCGACTCCGGCCGCCTCCCGCGGCGCTCGGCCGACCTACGAGCTCGGGAGACCGAGGCGGTCCCGTCCAGGTAGGGCATGACCGCCGGGGAGCTCGGAAACGACGGGAGCTTCGGCCGCGGCGGAATATGGCCTCGGGCCATGTTGGGCGCGGTGGCTACAGGCCACCGGAGAACGAGGCCATATGCGGGGAGCTCCGGAGAGCTTCGAGGTTCTCTCAGGTGGAGGAAGGAGGAGGGGAGGAGGCCGGCATTGCTCTAATTTTGAGCGGAGGCCGGAGGCAAGGTTTCGGCGACAGAGGGCCTCCTCGAGCTCAATTGAGCGGTGGGGCGGGCTCAGGGTAAAATGAGAGGAGGTGAGTGAGCTCTGGGGGTCTCGGGGAAGGCTTATATAGCCGCGGTGACGATACCCTTGCCGGATGCCGCCACGGGCGCTCGGGGCGACGCACTGACGCGCCCGCGTACGCGTGCGCATGCGGACTGGCTCGGACGGCGACGGGTGAGGACTAGTGGAGTGGCAGATGCGGGCGGTGCGGTGTCTGGTCGGCCACCGAGACATTGTGCTCACGCGGGCACGGCCACCGTGGCGCGAGGAGGGCGAAGGAGGAGGGGGCAGGGTGGGGGAGCGAACGCGTGGCTGCGGCGGTGCTCTGGGACATGCTGTGACGCGCGAGAACGGGCAGGAGGAAGACGCCCGAAGCAAAACGCCAACCAGAGCACGCCCAACGCTGGCAAACAGCGTGGTCACCACGTGCACAGGCGCACGCGGTGCGCTCTGGCCAATGAAAACATGTCTAGCGCATAGTCCTTGCTGAGTGGGTCCTTCCTGAAGTGATAGCTCGAAGAAATCTACTGTGGGTTGATGGGAAGGTTCAGCTAAAGTTTGATGTAGCAAACTTTGACCAATAGCTGTGGTAAAATGGTTTGGTTAAATGGTCAAATAAGATGTCACACAGGTTTAGGGTAGGAAGGACTACAATACTGTGAATTTTGAGGTCATTTGGACAAGGTTTGAGTGCCGTTGCTTTACAACTGCAAAAATTGGCCAGAATCTAGATCAGGAAGTAGCACTCCCATGGATGATTGGATTGAGCTGAAAATTGGCGGAGGATGATTATTTGGGCATATGAAGGTGCCATAAAATTTCATCCCATTTGGATAAGTAAAAATGGTACTTCCTTCATAATGATCCACCCTGGACAGAAACTTGGTGGAATTTTGTGGAGAAAATGGCTTGGCAAAATAATGTGCATTTTGGCATGCTCACATTATTTAGGGATATTCGGGTCCTGGATTAATTTCAGAATTTTTTAAGCTATATAAAATATAGTTGCTTCACAAACTGAAATTGAGACCAGAAACCAAGATTTGAAGGTGCGCTCACATATATTGTTGGATGGAGATGAAATTTGGTGGAGAGCAATGATTTGACCATATAGATGATCTACCAAAATTTCAACTCATTTGGATAAGCCTAGCTAGCACTTCCTTCACAAAGCTTCTCTCTGGACAGAAACGTTGGGAATTTGCTGAGGAAGATTTACTAGGCAAATGGAATTGAATTTTGTCATGTGGCAATAATTTGGATAGGAAAGAGTGCCCAAAAATTTTGAGGGCAATCAAGAAAAGATAAATAGCACTTCCTTCACAAAGTGCCATTCTGGACAGAATGGAAAATGAATATTCCAGAATTATTTTTGAACTAGGCAAGGATGGATTTTGGCATATTTGTGGAAGATATGATCCAAAGAATTTATGAGAATTTTGTGGGAATTTTGTGGAAGGCAGAAATATAGGTTGCTTCACAACCTAGAGCAAACAGGGTTATTCCTTTAAAGAAAAAGGAATATTCCCAATAAATAAATATTGGAGTTGGGCTAAGATGGAAATGACATGGCCTTGGGATAGATTTGAGAGTGACAAGCCACTAGGAAGTGGCAGGAGAGAAGATCTCCCAGGTTTCAAGACCACATAGCCACGGAAAAAGAAATCCCAAATAAAATTCGAAGAAATCCAAAAGAAAAAGAAAGGGCCAAAAATCGGGGTGTTACATATTTATTCCAAGACGCCTGAAGAACATGAGCAACATCTTCGGATAGTCCTGGAAGAATTACGGAAAAATCAACTATATGCCAAATTCAGCAAATGTGAATTTTGGTTAAGAGAAGTTGGTTTTCTGGGACACGTACTGACACAGGTTGGGATAGCAGTGGACCCAAGCAAAGTAAAGGATGTCTTAGGGTGGAAGCAACCCACCAACATGACCGAGGTCAGAAGTTTTCTTGGTTTGGCTGGCTACTACCGACGATTTATCGATGGTTTCTCCACCATAGCCAAACCCATGACTCAGCTACTCAAGAAAGATAAAAAGTTTGAATGGACCGAAGCTTGTGAAAAACGTTTCCAGAAATTAAAGAAAAGGTTGACCACGGCACCTGTTCTGATTGTGCCAGATGTGCACAAGAATTTTGAAATATATTGTAACACTTCCAGGAAGGGACTTGGATGTGTATTAATGCAAGAAGGAAAGGTCGTAGCATATGCTTCAAGACAGCTACGGCGACACGAAGAAAATTACCCTACCCATGATTTGGAGTTAGCAGTGGTAATACACGCACTCAAGGAATGGCGACATTACCTTCTTGGTAATCGATGTGAGATATACACGGATCATAAAAGTCTCAAGTATATCTTCACCCAGCCAGAATTAAATTTGCGACAGCGACGATGGCTTGAGTTAATTAAGGATTATGATGTGGGAATTCATTACCACCCGGGTAAAGCAAATGTTGTGGCAGACACCCTCAGCCGAAATCCATGCACCGACAGTGACAGTGTGCAATTCTCACAGCACGAGTTCAACCAGGAATTTGCCAAACTTAATATGGTTCTAGTCACAGAAGGAACCATTGCCCATTTAGAAGTGAAATCAACACTGGAGGATCAGATCAAAGAAGCTCAGAAAGGACACCCCAGCATCAAAGGAATTAAAAAGAAAGTAAATTCAGGCAAGGCCTCCGAATTTACCATTGATGAACAGGGAATCCTATGGTACGGAAAAAGGTTGTGCGTGCCCAATAAGGAAGAACTAAAGCAACAAATTTTGGCAGAAGCTCATACCACCCCATACTCCATTCACCCAGGAGGAACCAAGATGTACAAGGATCTACAGGAAAAAAATTGGTGGCACGGGATGAAAAGGGACATAGCTGTATATGTTGCACGGTGTGACTCATGTCAGCGTATAAAAGCAGAACACCAGAGGCCAGCAGGATTATTACAGCCACTCAAAGTACCTAAATGGAAGTGGGATGAAATAGGAATGGATTTTATTGTTGGATTACCGAGGTCATGACACGGAAATGATGCTATCTGGGTTATCACAGATTTATTAACCAAGGTGGCACATTTCATTCCGGTAAAAACCACATACTCAACACAGAGGCTTGCTAGGTTATACCTCTCCCGAATTGTTTGCTTACACGGAGTACCCAAGACCATAGTCTCTGACAGAGGCACTCAGTTTGTCTCTAGGTTTTGGGATCACCTGCAGCAGGCCTTAGGGACCCAACTGGTATTCAGCACAACATATCACCCACAGACAAGAGGACAGACTGAACGGGTAAATCAAATATTAGAGGACATGCTGAGAGCATGTGTGCTTACCTATGGAGCCAGCTGGGAAGACAGTTTGCCATATGCGGAATTTTCATACAACAATAGTTATCAAGCCAGTTTAAAAATGTCACCCTTCGAAGCCCTATACGGATGGAGATGCCGTACCCCACTCAATTGGTCTGAGACAGGAGATAGCCGAATCTTCGGCCCGGAGGTTCTCAAAGAAGCAAAAACAAAAGTGAAACTTATCCGAGACAGACTAAAAGCAGCTCAGAGCCGTCAGAAGAGCTACTATGACCAGAAACACCGCCAGATCAGTTTTGAACCCGACAAATATGTGTACCTCAGAGTATCCCCAATGAGGGGGTTACAGAGATTCAAGGTCAAAGGAAAATTGGCACCGAGGTTTATTGGACCATTCAGAATAAACGCAAGGAGAGGCAAGGCTACCTACCAACTGGAGCTACCAGCAGAATTATCAGATGTTCATGGTGTATTTCACGTGTCACAACTAAGGAGATGTGTCAGTAACCCAGAAAAGCAAGTCCAACATCAAGACCTGGATATCCAACCAGATCTTAAATATAGGGAACGTCCTATAAATTTTTTGGAGGAGTCTGAACGGAGAACCCGGCAGAGCGTGATAAAATTTTACAAAGTTCAGTGGAGTAATCACACCGAGGAAGAAGCAACATGGGAAAGAGAGGATCACCTGAGGACTGAATATCCGTACCTGTTTGAGGGACAACTGAAATCTCGGGGATGAGATTTTTCTTAAGGGGGGTAGGTGTTGTAACACCCCAAAATATTTTCTTTGGATTTTCAAATCTTTTCTTTAAAATAAAATACTTTGAATTATTATGGCCATTTTCTTCTTCTGCTTCTTCTGTTCTGGAAATCACTTTTTATTTTTAATTGGGTTTCAAAATTTTAAATGGTTCTGATTTGGATGGTTTATTAATTGGGTAATTATTTTTGAAAGATCAAAAATATTTTTCTCTTTAGAAAAGTTTTTGGAATAAATAAAATTATTTCATGAAAATAATCATTTTGCCCCTTTCAAACACTTCTAAATTCCTCCAATAATTTTTCTGTCACTTCTAAATTATCCCTCAAGTCATTCTCACATTCTAGGACAGTGTCCAATATTTTTCCTCTCCACAAAATTTTTTCTCCCATTTTAAATAAATTCCAAAGTTGGAATTTATATTTATCCTAGTTTCTTTGGTTTACAAAGGAACCATATTTTTTATAATTCTTCTGCACCCACAAAAATTATCCTAGCTACTAGGCAGTACCCACAACCCATTTCACCAAAAACGTTGGGTTCCACAGTTCAAAATTTTCAAATTCTATCCAGTTCAAATTTGGACCAGATTCAAACTCCATGATAAAAACCCAATTTAAATAGCTCCAAAAATTCTGAAACTTTGCCAGACTCTCTTAAATGCTTCAACACCTTACCACAAAAATTACCATAAATTCGTAAAATCCCTAGAGCTCTCTGTCATTTCATCATACACATGGTAGGCGTATTGTTCATTGCTGTCAAAAATTTAGTTCACTGAATTTGTTCAGAGGCAGGGGCGATCGATGCCGTGCACCCCTCACCTTCCTTCTCCTCCACGGCGTCTCCACGGCGTCGCCGTCGCTCATCAATGCCTCGACCCCTGGCCCACTCCCCAGCCTCTCATCGCCGATGAGCTGTCGGCAAGCCAATGCAACGGCCACCGTGCTCATCCACGGCGGACCGAAGAACCACCACGGCCACCGACGAGCATTCACTAGCCGCCCCACCCAAACCTACCTCTCTCTCCATGCGGCACCTCTTCCGTGACACCGGAGCACCGACCAAGCCACCCAGGGCCCGCTGTCAGTCGCCGGAGTTGGATGGCATCCGCCATGGCCGTACCAAGCCTATCCGTGGAGGGAACGCATAGAGCTCCCCTCCGTCCGCGCTGATGCTTCTGGAGTACTCCGTCAACCTCTCTTATCACTCGCCGTCCTTGACCACCGCCCCTAGCTACCATCGTCGGCCGGATTAACTCCGGCGTAATCCAGTCCGCCTCGGCCATCCTCAGATCGTGTCGTGGTTTTGTCGCGACAGATGTCCTAGTAGAAGGACTTAGAGATGAAGCCATCGCACTAACGTGGAAGCTTAGCGGGGTTGAACGAGAACGAGAAGACGCCGGGTTACCTAGGTTCGGCCCCTCACGGTGGAGGTAAAAGCCTACGTCCTGCTTGTCTATATTGCTGTAGATCTCGATTACAAGGATGCAGATTCACTAACCTAGCTCTCGAGGGGATTGCAACTTAGCCTTTTTCGTATAGGTGCTCCCCTTTATATACACAGGTGGAACCCTAGATTACATGAGAGTTCGGGTCGTTCTTTGACCCGTCTCTTTATTCCTTCCTACTTGTTCTCCAAGACGGCTCTCCTTGCCATCTGACTTGTCGTGAGCCGGCCCATTATGTAAGCCGGCCTATCCTTACCAGGCCTTGCTAAGCCGGCCCATATAGAGACTTCAGCCCTGCAGTGAGTTGGCCCGCTAAGCTCGCGTTATGGCCAGGTTAACACTCTGCCGGGTCTCCTTGCTGGTGAATATCCCCAACATTAGCCCTCAGTTTGACTTGAATTTGTTCACGTTAAACTCCATCCTGAAAAAACAAAGCATTAGTAACACATTTCCAAGTGCTCCCAAGCCGCTCTTTTTAAGTCGCCATCATGGACCGGCTCAAGTTGCCGGGTTAGAGGATCGTTAGGTTCGCCCCCTCAGATTCAAACTTAGCATTTTCAACTCTTGTTCCTCATGACGTCAGGATCCACTTCCGCGAAATCCGGGATGATATCATCTCAAATCCTTGAGTGGGTACGTCCCGTCTTGTCAGGCGCGAGAATCGAGGCGCCACACCACCGAAAATTACTGCGCCGCCTGGGGTTCCGCCCTTGCCGTTTTAACCTTTACCGCGGCTATAAATATGCCAGCTCATTCCCATTTTCACCTTTTTACCCTATACTCTTCTTCCTCCTCGCGCCTGCTCGTCAGACCCGAAGTGCCGTCGCCCTAGAGCTCTCCGACGACCTCGACCGCGCCTTCTCCGATGCCCATCATCGCCGGAGCTCAACGAGACACCGCCGCCGCATTCGCCGCAATCAGGTATACCCCAACCCTTGCTCCTCTGGATCTACGGCGCCCATTCTCTGTAGTTCATTAGTGTTCTTCGTGTTCTTCGTGTTCGTCCTTCTCCCCTTGTTTAGTAGATCCAAGATCAACGAAATGATCCGTGTTGGCACCCTATTCACTGCGGTAACACTCATTTTCGCATCTGGCTCTCTGTATCGGCCATCACAGACTCGCATTGATGACAGGCCATCGTGTTCATTCCCACTTAGGTCTTTTAAACTTTTCTTTCCGCAATATTTTTAGATCCGTAAAAGTAGCTGCTCCATCAAATTCTTGTTTGCCACTAGCTCAACACTTAGGAGAAATCCAAAGCACCACCATCGTCAACTTCGGCTTATAATTGCCTTCGACGGCTTGCATGAATCCGGGTTATGAATTTAGCCATCCTGATTTTTATCATTTGACCGGGTCTTGTACTCTGACGGCTTGTCCTTCTCAAGCTTAACACGCCGGCTTGTCATTTTTGTCCTTGCAGTTAAACTGTTAAGTCGCCATGGCCCCCAAGACCGACAAATCCTGCAACTGGTTTAGATCGCAAGTCTCAACCTTGATGCTGAATGAGGTTGTAGGACAAGGCCTCTTGCCGGCTCAAACCGCAATCAACTGGCGGGCGCCTAAAGAGGAAAGCACCCCCCAGCCCCAACAAGACGAGGTGGTGGTCTTCGCCGATCATCTGCATAAGGGGTTTCGGCCGCCCGGGTCAAAAAATTTCTGTGACGTTCTCCACTTTTTCGACCTCCGACCGCAAGATCTTGGACCGAACTCAATTACCAACCTCTGCCAATTTCAAGTCTTCTGCGAAGTGTACCTCCAAACAACACCAACTGTCCTGCTTTTTCGCGAATTCTTCTATATTAACCATCAGACTGAGTTCACTGATGGTCCCAGCATAGAACTTGGCGGCGTCTCCATTCAACGGCGAAGGAACACTCCCTTTCCTGAGGCCAAACTGGCGAGTCACCCCAAGGGCTGGAACAAGACTTGGTTTTACTGCAAGAGCACTGCCCCTCAAGGTGAAAATCCCTTGCCGGGTTACAGACCAGACCGGCTCAATGCTACAGTGGCCTTTCCGGGTTGGCCATCAACAGAAGAACGCAAGCAATTCGCCCCTGTTTACTCCAAACTAAGGGCCTTGGTTGCTAACGGCCTTACTGGGATTGATCTGATGTGCTGGGTAAGCTGGCGGATCCAACCTCTTAGCCACAAAGGCGACCTGATGTGCAATTATACTGGTGAGCCGGCAGACACTCAACGGTTCAGTCAAGTCAATCTATCCGTGAGTGATATCAACAAAACCATCAAGAGGCTATTGGGAGAGCCTCAGGAGAAATGCAACAAAACCGGGCTGGCCCCCTTCTGCTTAACCAACCCGGTGCCTTCAGTAAGTGTTTGCCCCTTCTTACTTTGTTCTTTAACTCGCCCTCTTTTGCTCATTGTCAACTGCCAACTCGTCTCAAACAGGCGAACGATAGATTTTGGAAGAATAAGAAACCTCAACAACCCGCCCTCGCTCCAGCGGAGCAACAAGATGAGCTGGCTGGTGCTCGCTGGCGACCACCACCACCACCCACTGACACGGAGTTCCACCCCGAGCATGTTCCCAGAGCCTCGCTGAGCACCCGCACCACCTCTACACCATCTTAATCGACTCCCCACGCACCCAACCGACCTCGAGGAGGTCATCTTCTTCCTCTCCGACCACCGATCCGCCGCCACCCTCCCCGATCAGCACGACGTCGTTAGGCCACCTCCACCGCTCAAATTTTGCCAGTAGCCCTCTAGTGCAACCACTCATCGATCCCGCGCTTCAATTCCACAACCGGAGCCCTCCCCGGCGAGATCCAATCTTACCCGACGCCGCCGTCCGTCGGAGACGACCTCGCCGTCGTTCCGGTGCTCGCTGGCGACCACCACCACCACCCACTGACACGGAGTTCCACCCCGAGCATGTTCCGACCATCGCCACGCTCTGGAACCCCGGCGATCATCGCCGGTGATCGCCGCACTCCTCTGTACACGCGCGCGAAGCGCGTTTAAATTTAAACCTGACGGGTGGACCCCACCCGTCAGCGTTTTCTTTTTTCTGTGTTTAAAACGAAAGCGTATTCCACCTGGTTACGCTTTCTGTGCTGGAAAGCGTATTCTGCCTGAAGCGTTTTCTGTTTAAACCGCATAGGGACCTGCAGTTTTGCAGAAAAGCCCCTGGTTTTAAAAGTTTAATAACTTTTTAACCACAACTCTGTTTGAGTTGATTCTTTTTTTGAAATTTTTATTTTTCACTCTAGGTTGTTTTAGTATTTATTTGAAAATATTTTGAGACAACTTTTGGTACTGTTGCAGAAATTTTAATTTTAATTTTAATTTGTATTTTCCAAAAAAAAGAAGAGGGGAACTTTGCCGGGAATTTCGAGGGATCACTTTCTGACTACTTCGATCAAGGCAATCATTTTTGAACTTGGGATATGGTGAATTGCATGCATGGTTGCATCGGTTTGGAGTTGCATCGTATGTGTAGTATATCACAAGTGCATGCATGCATGGTCATATCAACTTTGCATTACTTGCCTTCCACTCAAGTATCTGACATGGATGAAAGCTGTGAGACCCAGGAGTGCAGCTCCTGTCTTGGACGTGCTGGTGAGCACGGTCACGTTATGACATGACGGTGTCACTGCGGCATGTGAGACATGCCAGTCTTAATAACAACACCTCCTGAGTCGACCTAGATCGAGTCTTGTTCCGTCACACCTAGCTAAACACCGTGCTGCCACGGGTCTTCCCACGAGGGAAGTACGGTTTAGTAAGTTGCTAACCCCTGTCCGTGTACACACCACATAGAGGGCCATGATGAGGGTTTCCACGGCCATGGACTAATGCCAGTCATCAGGTCAGGGGGCATGGGTGTATCCGGCTGGGCCGAGAGGGGGGCACCCCTTGTAATCCGCGCGTATGAATAGTGATCCCATGCTAGTCGAGATGATGGTCTTCCCGACTTAGACTTTTTCTTGAACGGTGCTTTGGGTGATTCCTGGCATCCGAAAAGTTAATCTGTTGTGTGCTGGTCAGGTGTGTTTTCAACCCAAAGATCGTAATGGGAATTAGCCAGCGTCACGGTGCTGACTAAAGAAATCTCATACACGTGGGTAAAGAGTACACCCTCTGCAGAGTTATATCTATTCGAATAGCCGTGTCCTCGGTCAAGGACGTTAGCTGGGAAGGGTCAAGTGTCGGTCCCGGTGTCGGTCTTCGGAGGAAATAATTAAATTGAGCATGAATTATTTTGCAGGATAATTATTGCTACTACTGATATTGTCATGAATATTATTGATGATATGAAGATTATTATCGACTAACCCTGTCATTTTATTTTATTTTCTGAGTGTCTCATGGGCTGGCTAGACTACCCGGGACACTCATTTTATTTTATTTTCTGAGTGTCTCATGGGCTGGCTAGACTACCCGGGACACTCATTTTATTTTATTTTCTGAGTGTCTCATGGGCTGGCTAGACTACCCGGGACACTCATTTTATTTTATTTTATTTTCTGAGTGTCTCATGGGCTGGCTAGACTACCCGGGACACTCATTTTATTTTATTTTCTGAGTATCTCATGGGCTGGCTAGACTACCCAGGATACTCATTTATTTTCAAGACCTCTCGTGGCGTCGCTTTTAGACACCCGTTTGGCATTCCTTTTCAAGATATCTCGAGGCGTCGCTTTTAGACACCCGTTTGGCATTTCTTTTCAAGACCTCTCGAGGCGTCGCATTTAGACACCCGTTTGGCATTTCTCTTGGATTCTCGGGCGGTCTTGTCTCGCCTGATTCTTCACGTTATTTTTTCTTTTGGATTCTCGGGCGGTCCTGTCTCGCCCGATTTTCCATTAACTTTCTTTGTTTGTCACTAAAATTTTATTTACTAATTCTTCTGCACATGCTAATATTTATCATGCCATAATTTAATTTCAGCCAACATATGCATATCATTTAATCCAGCATAAGCATATGCATTCGGTATATCTTTTGTTCATAATGTTTGCGAGTACATTCCAACGTACTCACAGGCTTGTCCCTGGCTTGTTAATTTGGCCAGACCTGGAGGAAGACGAGCTTGTGGAGGAAGAGTACGCTAGCGAGCCCGACGCTTAGAGGTGTCCCAGTCAGTCAACCTGTGATCTTGGAGTCTACCACATGTATCATCCGCTGTGTTTCCGCTACACCAATAAAATAGCCAAGCCTCACACTGACGCTTGACTTTATTTTATTGTACCAGTGTTGTACGACCACCACACCACTGTTTTATTCCACCACCGTAGTATATTGGCAAGTTTGTAATAATTGTTGAGCACTCTGACTCAACCCTGTGTAATATTATGTATGTACTGGATATCTGTATCAAGGAAGTCCACCAGTTGTTCTGATCTTGGGGCTGGTGTGACTTGAGGCTATTCTGTGATTTATCCCAGAAATGGGCCTGACACTTACCTTCCACGGCATGCCTCGATGGGCTTGGAATGTGAGTCCATGAATGAGCTTATCAACGACCTAGGAGGTGAGCTCTTAAGTATGTTTGTTCCTCCAGACAGTTGGACTCTGACAGTTATGGCATGGATGAAGAAGCCGTCCACCATACCGAAGGTGATTGGTGTTGAGATACTGGTGCAGGAACCGGGGTTGTACTATTCATCGCCACCAAGGCCACCGCGGACCACGTTAGGTATGTACCTGTATCGATTCTTCGTGCATGTCGAAGAAGTGGTCAATCCATCAATCGAAGTCCTGCCGCTGCGGCTGGTGGTGGGGTCCGTCGACGACGTCCATTACAGGAGTTAACGTCAGACTTTCCCTGTGTTGCTTGGAACGATGGATGGCACAAGGCCTACTTCATCGCGTGGCGGAGGCCACTGCTTCTTTGGGAGAAGTGGCCGGGCTGGCTGCCTGGATGTGCTCTAGTTTGAGGTAACAACTAAATCTTCTCAGATACTCCCTCCGTCCCAAAATAAGTGTATCAACTTTATACTAACTTTAGTACAAAGTTGTACTAAGCTTGAGACACTTATTTTGGGACGGAGGGAGTACTACTTATATCCGAGCTATAGGTGTCAAGCTCTGATGTGCCATTACATTAGATTATGACCTATTCTATTTTTGTACCTGATTTTTTTTCCGGAATGGGTGTATGTCAACTTAATGTGCTAGCATAACTTATTGTGTTTGTCTGTCTGTTTTCTTTGCACAGCATTCAAGATATTTCCACGTCATTGATCAAGATGATGAACGGTGATGTATGAGTTTGTTGGTTTCAAGATAGCCCTACCCGTAGCGATCCACTGCTTCCACCCCTATTGTGCCGCCCGCATGAAATTTTTGTATGCAAGCTCAATGTGCTATGATGTTGTATATGATTGTGTCAACTATATAAGTTTGTACCGAGCATCAGCAATGCATATGGCTGAAAGATGTAAGCACGAGCATCGACCGATCGGTTTCTCTCTCTCCCGCTAACAAGTGGGACCCACTGCATTATTTCTTCGCTCATGACAGCTTTTAATTAGGTTTCACTGGACTCTACATTTTTTCTTAACTTAAAATTTGAGTTCAGTGACTTTAAAAAAACTAGCAAAGTGGCCCGCACATACGTGCGGGCTAGTATGGATGAAAGTTTGCTTAAAAGAAGTCAATATTAAGTTCTTTTGTCGGTTGATTGTGAAGTGTTTTTTTCAGCATAAGAGGAATTCCCCTTTCGTGTTTCGAAAAATATCAAGAGGGCACGTTCACGTCGAATTGTTCAGGAGTGACGTGTGGTCGGGTGATCATGTTTTTAGTGTGGGTATGGCTTGCCATGGAATGCCAACTTATTTGGACCAACGGACACATCACACCGTAATAATTTCGTTCATGTTGAATATATGTATGATATTTTTGCGGAGAGTTCCGTATGCTTAAATTGAGTCCGAACATGACGCATTGATATATGTGACGGATTTTTAGTCATAATGAATAATGTACTGAATGTTTGTACGGAAAATTATGTAATTTGGGCTAAACACACGTATATGCACTATATACTTAAAGTTTTTTTTTTGTGCTGGTATGATATGATTAGTTGGGCTTTAGCCCAACACGTTTAAGCAGATGCACACCAGTGCTCACACATCTTCTCTCTCACTCTACGCTTAAAAAAATATTTCTCAAAAAAAAAACTCTACGCTTAATAAAAAGAATATTTCTCTCACTCACACACACCTTCACACGCTCACATGTTTCTCTTGCCTGATGGCCCGATCCCCTTTCTTCTTTCCTTCTTCCATCCGCTCACTCCAAAATTGCTGCCACCGGATGAGCCGTCCCAATAGTTTGCCCTCTTGATTTGTTGCCTTGAGCCTGCTCCTCCTCAACTGCAGGCATCCCCGCAGCTCAACTCGTTGTTGCGGCCACAGCCCACAGCGATGACTGTCTACGGCGGCTTGTCTCCTCGGCTGGTAAACAGCGACGGATGTGTAGCAGGTTCCGAGGAGCATCTGCGGAAGGGAGGCGGCGAGATCGTCGATCTGCACGGTGTTGTTTCCCTCGGCGTCCGTGCAGGTGATGTGGGCGTGGATCTCGTCTCCCGCAGCCAGCATGGATCCAGCTTGAGTATGAGGATGATGGCGACGTTGTCTTCCCCAAGCGCGCGAGCCATCCGCATCATCGTTGTTCCCACTCGAGGCAGCCCAACACATCATCACCATCCTCCACAGTGTCAGTATTCTTCGACCTACAGGTCCCTCTTTTTTGCTTTTCCTGTCTTATCATATTTTTTTGCTTAACCTTTCCTCAGTGTGTATGATTGTATACCAATATAATGTAATTGAGGTACTATCTGTTAGTGAATAATCTTAATTTTCTTCTGTACCCTCCACTTTTTTCTGGGCTTTGTGACTGGCATAGGTAGTGTTAGGCTGCCGTACCCCCATTCATATTCAACAAATTTAGTAGTATAATCACTGTATTGAGTTGGTATAGTTTAGTAGTATTTCCCAAAGACAAATTAATTTTTAATAGTTGAGTTGTCAAATAGGTCTGATCGAATTGTACATATACAAAATATAATGATAGACGAATGCCCTGACTATTGAGTTGTACTCCATCATATGTCGATATAGAATGTCGATGCTTGGTATTTATTAACTATTTTCATCATATGGATCTTGATGCACATTTCCAGTACTTCTGCAGAGTAGTAGACCATATCCGTCCTGCCATATCATGTTTACATCTCTGATTGTGTCAGTCCTCTCTCAAATCTTCACTTGTGTCTTTTTTACTTGTCTTCTTGTGTCTCTGTTCTTCCTACGCAATATCATAAATTTAACTATTATTTATGAATTCCGTATCTTCAAATGTAACAGTGATCCATAATACTGAAAATCATTGAATAATGTAGATGAAAGTATTTTATTGTTCACAAAAGTTTGCAAGCACATAACATACATGCACCGGTATGCTAGTTTTGCTAGTAAATTAATTGGCTTAAGAGGTGCATATAAACTTGCAAGCAGAGAACATGCATGCACATGTATGCTAGATTTGCTAGTAAATTAATTGGTTTCAGAGGTGCATCTGAGACATAGTACTACCAGACTGCCAGTGCGTCCCCAATTGATAAAGAATACAAAGTCAGTGGTTAAATGATAATACCTCACCATTAGTATCTTGGATGGTTGACTCGTGAATCATCATTTGAATCACTGATACATCATTTTTTCCCTCTTCAAACTATGAGATACAATACCATAATTTAGAACATCAAATAGAACACTTGGGTTTATCTTGAAACAATATATTATGTTGAAAGTATACACTTTTCACCTCATTGTTGAATTTCTTTTATTTGATAACTCTTTTGAATTTCTTGTTGCTAGGACTTTTGACATGTGTACAGTTTTCTTTAGTCTTTATCTGAATCATCTTCTACTGTGATTACAGCTAAATCTGTAGATTGAATGTTGGGTACTTCCTTTTCATATTTATTTCAACTGAATACCTCCTCATTGTGTAGTTTATTTTTTGCACCAACTTTTTTTTTTATTATTTCATAAAGCTTTTCCTTTCAAATCCTGTTTACATCGTTTTTTGTCTCTCTTTGTGTGTTCTCTGAAATAATTTTTTGACTCCACCTGCATGTTTACTTCTTCTTTTTATCCTCAATAGAAGTTTCTTGTTAGATGAAGTTGAGTTTTTCTTTTCAAGCACATTTTTCTTCTCACCTCTAGTTGCAATCTTGTAGGAACGATTGCTCTGTAAAAAGAAATCATTTTTACATTATTAAAAAAACATGTTTTTAATATCATTTAACGATAGGTTGTAAATAATTAATGCATATACAGGGAGATAATGTTTTGGGTGTATTACCTCACATGAAGTTCAATTTCTTTAACAGCTTCTTTGCTATTTCTAGATCAATTTTTTTCAATTTTTTTTTAGATATTTTGCTTGACCGAGAAGCTTTTTGTTAGATGATGTAGATCCTTTCTTTCCAAAGGTATTCTTCTTCTCACTTTCGCCTGCATTCTTGGAGTGGCTCTTGCCCTGTTAAGATGAAATCTTGTTGGTGATACTTTTAAGAAACTATTCCGTACTTATGATAATAAAACCGTTACTTAGTTGCAATACCTCATTATCTCACTTTTGAATAACAGAATTTGAAGAATCTTCTGTAACTTGGCTTTCCAGCATGCGTCATAAAGAACATACTCTCATTATAATTTTATAAACCATTTGAACATACCGTAAGGTTGTAACACCCCGATAATCATGCTACAGTAATTCCAACCTAACGATGCTATGTCATCATGCTTTACTAAGCCAAGTTGCCACATGATAAAAATCAAAGCCAAATTCAAATTCGAAAGACAAGTCAAATTATTACATCTTCAAACTTGCAAGCAAAATAGTTCATAATTTTGTAAATATTCCATATGTAATTAAGGTTAAGGAAAACAACATCACTTGTTTGCTCTTTTTGAACCTATCATCCAAAAACAGTACCTAAACAACCTCTTTTAAATCATTTCTAATTAAACCAAATTCAAATGGATTCAAATAATCCTCAAACTCTTTGTGGCAGTGCTAAATATTGCAAGTTAATTATGTGACTAGGTTCCACATTTTACAAAAGTCCAATGGTGTGAAAAGTAATGCAAAACAGAAGCTGGTAATAAAACAGAAAAAGAAAATGCAAAAGAACCTAATGTTACTGTGCAACTAGGCCTAAGTGCCACAGTGCACTCAGCCCAGCCCACCCTAGGCCTTCTCCTTTCTCAGGACAGAGGAGAGGCAGGGGCCATGGCGTGGCAGCCATCCCATGGCGCCATGGCCGGATGGCCACCACGTGCCCCTCCCCAGCCCTACAAGTACGCCCAGGCGAAACCCTAGATCGCCCTCTTCCATTTCCCCCTCGTTTCCCCCTTCGCCCCCTTTCTCCCTGGCTCGAATTCGAGCTCGTGAAGTCGTGCGGTGACCACTGCCTTGCCGTCATCGTCACGGCCATCGTCGTCTTCGGCGTGCGGGAGCATGCCCGCGAGGTTCTCCGCGCTCCACCTCGTCCGTTCTGGGCATTAGAGCAAGCCGGGGGGCTGTGTAGCCGTCGCCATCGTCATCATCTCCGCACGGTCGCCACCAACTCGCCGTCGATGCCGTCGCTCCGGACCACCCCGACCCTCCCTGAGCACGCCAACGGACTCACCGTGAGCTCCTCCTCCATTCCCCCCTGCTTGCCCCCTCGATTCATTGTTGTAGCCTCCGTCCCCGAGCTCGTCCATGGCAGCGCTGCTGCTGCTATGTAGCTATGCGCTGCTGCTTCTGCTGCTGCTCGCTAGCTGCTGCCGGCTACTGCTACTGCTGCTTGCTGCCGCTACGTGCTTGCTGCTGCTGCTGCTTTGACCGCCGCTGCTGCGCTGCTGCTGCTCGCTGCTCCCCTGTCGCCGCTGCTAGTTGCTGCTCCCTGCTGCTCCTGCTGCTGCCTGCTGCCGTCGCCGCGCGCCGCGCTTGGCCGCCGCGCCCCGAACCCGCTCGCCCAGCGCTCGCTCGCCGCTGCTCCTGGCCGAGCAGCCCCTGGCCGCGCCCATGCATGGGCCCGCACCACTGCCTAGCTTACAGCCATGTCCGCCACACACACGCACGCTTGCGTGCCTAGCCGGCTGGGCTCTGCCCAGTAAGGCCGGCCCTGTATAGAATTAGATTAGGTTAGTTTAATTACCTAATTAGCCTAATAGCAAATGACGTGTCGGACCACCCCTGTTAAATATTATTTAATTAAATATTAGACTATGACATGTGGGTCCCCGGGAGATTAAACTAAATAACTAAAATCAATTTAGCTACTGTCTATGACATACGGGCCCCACTGTTCACTATTTACCAGTTGACCAGTCAGCGTTGACTGTTGACTGGGCAGTCAACAAGCCCCACTGTTAGCCTTACATGCAAACAGCTGGGTACACTTCTGTGTACCCATAGTATTTTACTGTTTTAATTCGAGTTAATAATAATTTCAAAAAGTCATTAAAACTTTGGAAAATCATAGAAAATAATCCGTAACTCGGATGAAAATAATTTATATATGAAAAACGTTCAGAAAAATGAGAGGAATCCGTTGGTGCCCTCCATGTAGCTGTCACATGCCTCTAACACTGCAAACATGGAACCTTCCCCTCTGGATCGTCTGATCGATAAATGCCTAGAGCCGGGAAAATATTTTCAGATATTTTCCCGCTCCGTCTGTAACGCTTAGCACTGCATTAGGTCATCCCTAGCACAACATATTGCCATGTCATGCTTTGTGATGCATCTGTGTGCTTTATATTTACTGTTTTTTCCCCATCTTCTCTCCGGTAGACCTCGAAACCGACGCTGATGCCGTTGGTTACGACTACGCCGCAGACGACCAGCCCCTTTCAGCAGAGCTTCCAGGCAAGCAAAACCCCCTTGATCATTCCTATATCGCCCATTCTTTCTCTCCCATGCTTGCATTAGATTTTGCTACTGTTATTCGATAGCTCCTATACTGATGCATAGCCTGATTTTGTAACCTGCTGTTGATACTTTACCTGTTGTCCTATATGCTTAGTATAGGTTGGTAGTGATCCATTAGAGGCCCTACACCCTTGTCCGTGTTGCCAGGCTTTACTACCGGAAGATTCGATCAATGTGATCGATTTACAGAGACCGATCACGCCACCAGCACCCCCCCTTAGTTGTACGACTCTGTAGAGCTACTATCGAGTACCGAGGGTGATACCTCCTACCTCACTCCTGATGATATCTCTGTAGCGTAGCTAGTCGGTTGTGGGTTACCGAGGGTGATTTCTCTTTCACCACCTTCGATGATGCCTCTGTTGTGCAGCCCCTCAAGTGTGAACCCATCGAGGGTGATTCCTCCAAGTTCACCTTGACGGTTACATCGAGGGGGAATCCATCGAGAGTGATTCCTCGGATTCCCCTTTGATGTCACGGACACACTATTTCCTTTACACCGTTCCCGTTTTTGTTATTGCGGGACTAAAGGGACAGGCGGTACCACCCCGGTAGAGGTGGACCTGAGTTCCCGACAGTCTCTGGATAAGTCGGGTTGACCAGGAGGGTACCCGCGAGATAATTACGCGGCACGGCTGGGCAGGCAGAGACCGCCCTAGAGAGGGATGGGCCTGGCCCTTGTCGTAAGTCCGTGAGACGGGGAGACAGGATCACTGATCGTCACCGCGAGCTCCCAACATACTAATGGGTTTGGATATGTGATCTGAGTAGGCATCTGGCCTTTTCGCACTAACCACCACGCGGGATAAGTTATGGGCACTCGGCGTCGTACGATTCTCCCGAAAGCTCTGTCAGACGTCCAGTTCAGCATTGCGGCACGGCTGGGCCGGTGCCATCCAGGACAGAGGTGGTGCCTGGGTCCGTCCTGCGCGCAACGACTCAGAGCGCTTAGGACGATTGGCCCATGACCCCTTTGCGCTTAGGATGTAGACCGACGGGGACCTCTCTGCGAAGCCTCGGTAGGACTACGGCGTGTCGATCAGCCGAGGCCGGGCATGACCAGGAAAAATGTGTCCGGCCGGAGTTAATCGAGTGTGTTGGATAAGTTGGTGCACCCCTGCAAGGAAGTTATCTATTCGAATAGCCGTGTCCACGGTAACAGGACGCTCGGAGTTGTATCCCGATCTACTACAACTAGAACTGGATACATGTGATACTAAACTGATATTATGGCTCCGGGATCGCTTTTGTTAGAACATGTGCTGCCCCCATGTTTGGTTTTGGTAATTGATGACAATCTCTATGGACTAATGGTTGCCTTGAGTTATATTTGAAGGGTTTGTCCATAGGCTTGACTTGTAGACCATTTGTTGGTCTCAAGGTGATTTGAAGAAGAATATGTGATGATCAAGGTGCTATTCAAGGATTTATCCAAAGATTGGTCATGTTGATCAAGACTAAAATATGAAGAGTGATTCAAATTGATCAACACACAAAGCGTAGAAGATGTACCGAGCGAGATCAAGTGATCTCATGGTATGGTAAGCATTGTCCATTACGCTTTGTGTACTAACCCATGTTCTATGCGAGAGTTCTATGTGGGGTTAGGTATGTTTTCATGGGCTTGCGTCAAGAGGAAGATCTCATTCAACCCATGGAGGATGACATCAAGTGGTGATCGTCATCAAGATGCGGTGTGCAAGTTCAAGTGACAATGGACTTGTGAAGATGTGCCGAAGAGTGGCTCACCCATAGTGGAGTATGGGGGAGCAATCAACTAGTCTTCATCGAGCCGGCGCAATCAAGAAAGGTGGTCCAACTTGAGGAGGTCAAGATCGTCATCATCTAGCTCAAGTGGACTATGCGCAAGGCAAAGGTTTGCCCTTGATAGGTTTTCTATTTTACCGGTCTCATGGCGGTAGTTGGGAGACCGGGTTTTAGGATCGATAGCCGTACTATCAAGGGGGGCTCTCAAGTGAGTAGCTTTATCGTATCTTCGTAGAGAGCTCAAACCATTGCATCCTTGCATCATATTTCTTGGTTTGTGTTTGGTGTTTCTCTTTGTGAGTCTTTGAGCTTTTGGTCATCTTCATGACAAGCTCGAGGTCATCGAAAACGGAGTTCATATATGCATCTTCTATGATGTTTTCGATGTTGGAGTTTATGCCGGTTCTTCATTCATAGAGGTTTCTCATCTCTATATCATTGGTATTTTCTCTACTGCCACTTCTTAATATAACCAGTCGCTGTTGGATAGTATTTGTCGTCCTCTATCCAACAAGCTTGAGTTTGCTCAATTCGGAGCTCATTTGCAGAAGTTATGGCAGTTCAGGGTTTATTGTTTGTCTGGGCAGTTTACCTGTCACCAAAGCGGTAGTACCGCTCGGGACCACGGTAGTACCGCTTGACACGGTACTACCGCCCCTACTACCGTTGCACTACCGTGATTTCTACTGGCATTCTTTTTCGTTTAGCGGTAGTAAAGCGGTAGTGGAGCGGTAGTACCGCTTGACACGGTACTACCGCCCCTACTACCGTTGCACTACCGTGATTTCTTCTGGTATCATTTTTTCGCTAAGCGGTAGTTGAGCGGTAGTAGAGCGGTAGTACCGCTTGGTGCGGCACTACCGCCCCCTACTACCGTGCCACTGCCGTGCTTTGTTCTGTTGCCCAGTTTTCCTAAGCGGTAGTACCGCTTGGTCGGAACGGTAGTACCGCTTAGTGCGGCACTACCGCTCCAGTTCCTTGTTGATTGCCTGCTGTTTTTGAATTACTACCGCACGAGCGGTAGTACCGCTCGCAAGAGCGGTAGTACCGCTTGTGCGCGTCCTGCACGGGTAACGGTTGGATTTGGGGTGGCCCTATAAAAGGGGTCTTCTTCCCCAACGGTTTTCTCATCCTTTGAGCTCATTTCTCCCCCCATTGTTGACCTTCTTGAGCTTGCCTAACTCTCAATCCCTCCAATGATTCTTGCTAGTTCTTGAGGGAATAGAGAGAGGAGATCTAGATCCACATTTCCACCAATCACTTTCTCCTCTAAGTGAGGGGAACCCCTTGGATCTAGATCTTGGAGTTCTTGGTGTTCTCCTTGTTCTTCCTCTCATATTCATCCATAGCTTTTGTTGCTTTGGTGGGATTTGGGAGTGAGGGACTTGTCCACTTCGTGTGTTCTTGCCATTGCATTAGTTGCATCGGTTTGAGTTCTCCACGGTGATACGTGGAAGTTGTGAAGTTGAGTAGCTTATTACTCTTGGGTGTTTGGGCACCCTAGAGCTTGTTCCTCTTGGGTGCCTTGGCACCCTAGACGGCTTGGTGTCTTGGTGGTGCTCGGAGCTCAATCATTGTGGTGTAAAGCTCCGGGCAAGCGTCGGGGTCTCCAATTAGGTTGTGGAGATCGCCCCGAGCAATTTGACGGGTACCGGTGACCGCCCCCAAGGGTTGCCAAAGTGTACGGGTTCGGTGACCGCCCTCAAGGGTCCCATTTGTACGGGTTCAGTGACCGCCCTCAAGGGTCCCTTAGTGGAATCACGGCACCTTGCATTGTGCGAGGGCGTGAGGAGAATACGGTGGCCCTAGTGGCATTGTTGGGGAGCATTGTGCCTCCACACCGCTCCAAACGGAGATTAGCATCCGCAAGGGTGTGAACTTCGGGATACATCGTCGTCTCCGCGTGCCTCGGTTATCTCTTACCCGACCCCTTTACTTATGCACTTTACTTTGTGATAGCCATATTGTTTCTAGTTATATATCTTGCTATCACTTAGTTGTTTATCTTGCTTAGCATAAGTTATTGGTGCTCATAGGTGAGCCTAGTCGATTTAGGTTTTGTGCTTGACAAATTAAACGCTAGTTTTATTCCGCATTTGTTCAAGCCTAAACCGTAATTATTTTAAAGCGCCTATTCACCCCCCCCCTCTAGGCGACATCCACGATCTTTCAATTGGTATCAGAGCCTCGTCTCTCCTTATTAGGCTTTACCGCCTAGAGAGTAAAGATGTCGACTAGGGGATTAGGATTCTCTGACACTCTTAGTTTCAATGGCACAAATTTTGATGTTTGGGTAATTCGCATGCTTAATCTCTTTAGGGTCATGGACCCAAATTTAGAGCGAATTGTAGATATGGGTTTTTCTCCTTCAAAGGATTCTCAAAACTTATCTTTAGAGGATGAGAAAAACTCTTATCTCAATGCTCAAGCTTCTAATGTGCTTTTTGATGCTTTGAGCAATGTAGTTATATTTCAACTCATGCCGTTTCGGGATGCTCATGAGTTGTGGACAAAGCTTCAAGACAAATATGGTGTGTCCAAGGTTTGTGAGGATGATTGTTCTCCCTCCACCTCCGGCCGTATTGCCTTCTCAACTTCTTCTAATTCACCTACATGTGGTTTGCCACAAGGTAATGTTATGGTGAGTAGTGGTGTTCATTGTAATGATGATAGTGGGCTTATTGTTGATGATTCTTCATCACTATCTTATTGCAATGCTTCATCTTTGGACTTCAACACTTCGAGCACTCTAAATATTTCACATGCTTGTGTTGATAGTCATTGCATATCATGTAGAAATTGCTTGACCAAATGTCATAATGATATGCTTGCTATATCTTGTTGCCATGATAAAAATGTATCTATTTCCTCGAGTTGTTGTGCTAACAATGTAAAGGAAACCCAACACTCCATGGAACAAGATGTGGTCTTGAATGGTGCCTCAAGGGATCCTACATCATCATCTATTGCTTTTTGCCTTATGGCTAAGGCTTCAAAGGTACCTCCTCCTTTGAACCCCAATATGTCTCTTGATGATGATGTTGATGCTAATGATGATGAGGATAATGATGAAGAAAATGATAATGTTGCCTCCTTAAAAATTAAGGGGGAAATTATTTTTAAAGCTCTTCATAAGAATAAAATTGCTCGTTCCAACTTCATGGAAATTATGACTATTGCCATTGAGGGCAAGAAATATATGGAGGAGTTGGAATCTCATCTCGAGGAGCATGAGGCCACCATTGAGAAAATGGAAGGTCATGAGCGTGATTACGCTAATGAGATTGCGGAGCTATCTCAAGCTCTTGAACTTGAACAAACCACCAAGGAATCTCTTGAGGAGACCTTTGCTCTAGAATTATCTAGATTAAAGGAATCCCATGATAGAGCTCTCGAGGTGGCTAATGATTTTAGAACTAAAAATGATAAGCTTGAATTTGCACATGCTAAACTCCTTGAGGACTTTGAGCACCTCGAAAATGGCTCAAGGGTCGTTAAGAGTTCGCTCATTGAACTCACCGAGTCTCATGCTCAACTTCAAGCTTCATATGCTAAAGAGCTTGCCAAACTGTCTTCTCCTCTTATTGTTAATGATGATGCTTGTGCTACTAACTCTATTTCTTGTGAAGCATCCATTTTGAAGGAGAATGTTGAGCTAAAGGCTCAACTTGAGATGCTATCTAGCAATTATGGGAAATTGGAAGAAAGTCATGAAAAGCTCTCGAGCTCTCATGGTGATCTTCTAGTATCCCATGATGTGCTAAAGATAGCTCATGAGGCTTGTACTACTAAGGTAACATCTAGTGAGCCTCATGTGGACATTAGCACTACATCTAGTAGAAATGCTTTATTGACATGTGCTAGTCCTCGTAATTCATCTATGCATAACATTGGTACATCTTGTGATGAATTACTTTTCTTGCCTTGTTGCTCTAACAATGATGCTTATACTTCCTCTAGTACTTGTGTTGATACTAACCATGTAGAGGAAATCAAAGAGCTCAAGGCCCAAGTCACTTCTTTGAAGAAAGACTTGGAAAAGAGTCATGAAGGGAAGTCCACACTCAAGAATATTTTGAGTGTGCAAAAATCCCCCAATGACAAAGGTGGACTTGGATTCAACTCCAATAAGAAGAAGAAGTCCAAGATCAACAAGAAGAAGGGCCAAGAACAAGTCAAGAATTCGGCCAAGATTGTTTGCTTCAAGTGCAAGATAGAAGGGCACCATGTTAGATCTTGCCCATTGAAGAAGAAGCCCCATAGTGACAAGCAACAAGGGAAGCGGCCACAAGTTCAATCTCATGCTCAACCTCAAGTTGAAGAAAGGCCTCTTCCCAAGAAGACCCAAGTCAACGCTCCTCAAGTTGAGAAATCAATTGAGAAGAAAGTAAAGGGTAGATGTTGCTACCTATGTCGTGAGAAGGGTCACTTTGCTTCTTCATGCACGAATGGTAACTTATCCAACCCAATTATTATTGATGATATTTATTCTCTTGGGAAGGATAAGGTTGGCAATGTGTTTGCCAAGTTAGTTGGTACTCAATGTGGTGTCAAGAAAAGAACCATTTGGGTTGCCAAGCCTATTGTGACTAACCTCTTAGGACCCAACTTGGTTGGGGACCAACAAGCTCAAGCTTGATCAATAGGTGTTGATGGAGGGCATTGGAGACTTGGCTATATTATGAAGAATTAAGGGGACTTCATCATTCATATTGTCAAAAGCCAAGTCATTGGATTATCAAGTTTCTATCTTATATCCAATGTGCCTCCTTGCGGTAACTTGTACTTAAATTGTTTACATTGAAAGTTACTTGCCCCTTTGCATGTTTGGTTGTGTACCTTGCATGTGTTTGTATATGTTGTGCTTCCAATTTGCTTGTCTTGAGTAATCAAGTATGTGTATGTTGGTTTGCACATTATGTATGCGTGAGTGTTGTGTTGAGCCTTTGGCTCTTGTGAGAGATTAATGGAACATCCCATTTGTGGGGAGTGATGTGTTGCACGTCACGATCCTATAAATGTGTGTACATGAGGAATACCACCTAGTATTGATATTTCAAGATTATCTAGTCTCTATGTGGTATGTCTTCTCATGAGAAATTCAAATTCTAAATAGTCCATTAATTATCTCGTGTTGCATTCCTCTTATTGCCTCTTGTTTGGTTGTCATTGGTATCACATTATGGAGGAGTAATATGCTTAGTGTATATTACAAGCCTAGGAAATGTGTACATTTGAGAGATTGTCACTTAGAGTTGATATAGTAAATTATCTTGTTCCTAGGTGGCATGTTAGCTCTACAAGTTGCAATTTATTTATGTGTTTGGTGTGAAGATGATGTTGGCTTTCTTTACAATCTACCACCGGAAATTCATTCCAAATACTTCTTGTACTTGTACAATTGGTATTCTTGTATGTGGTAGAAATTGTTAAATCATCTTCACATTGGCTTGTGCTTATTTGCTTTATCTCTTGCCAAGGATCGTGTCAACTCCCATTGTCTTCCATACCACTTGTGGATCTTGTTATTTTCTTGATATTGTCTAGTGTTTTTCTAGATTTAGTGAAAGTGGTGATCCCATCTTGTGCATTTTGTATTCAAATGCAAATTCTCTATAATGCACAACGCTTGGGGGAGCTATCCTATTTTCTTTAGAACACTCATCTTGTGATCCTTATCAAGTGTGTGTTGGTGGAAGGCATACCGTTTCTTTTTGGTACTTTGTGCCATCATGAAACTTTGTAGAGGGATTGGTTTGTTTGGAACCATCCTCTCTCTTGGGAGTTCGATATCTTTTTATTGTTGTGTTTCTTTGGTATCTCATTCCTTGATGTATCTTTTATTTGGTATCCTTCAAGTGATTATTTCTTCATTTGGTATCTTATTTTCACTTGGTATTTTTTCCAATTGGTATCTTATCAATCATGTGTTGTTTTGATTCGGTTTCAATTGGTATCTCTTCTCATGTGTTGTGGAGTGTTGAAATCAACCATGTGTTGATTTCAATTTGTCTTGAATCATGTGTTGATTTGGTTCTTTGATATAATTTGGACAACCTTATGTTGCGTCACTCTTTCGTGTGCCTTCTTGGTTTACTTGGTGTTTTGTCCAAATTGTATCTCCCTTTGGTTCTTAGAAGTCTTAAGCATGCATATTTACTTTATGTATTTCCTTTGGCATGCTTTCCTTCTTTGACCCAATATATGGGGGAAACTCCACCAAGTCTCAAGTTGGATGAGATGTGCATGAAATTCAATTTCATTTCTATATGCACATATTTATGTGGAGTTTGTCCTATGTATTGTGGGTTCTCTAACTCTTTGGTCCCAATGAGTGTGGGCACCATTTTGTTTGTGATGTTGTTCTAGGAACAATTGGAGATGCATTGGATGCTCGGCTCACTCACAAGGAAGGTGTTGTCACCATGTGCTTATTGGAGTCAAGCTAGGATGATCAACGAACTACGTTCTACTACCTTCAATTGGTATCTTCTACATCATTCCAATGCTGTCCCGGTAACAAGTATCAACTTCATGCATACTTTTCTTGCATTCAACCTTGTGTAGGTTGCATCATGGCATGATGTTCTTGATTCGTTCTCGTGATACTTGCTTCGTTTCTCACAATTGGTATCAGATACTTGTTTCCTTTCTCAAAGCATCCCAACAATGAACTCTTGTTGTGAGTTGTGATGTCTTTGATGTTCGTGTAGTTGGAGTTCATTGATATACAATAAGACAATATTAAGCCATGTGCTATGCTTTCAAGCAAAGATCTTATTGGTATATTTATGACTTCCTTTTGGATATCTTGTTCCTTCGTGTTGTAACTATTTCGTGTGTATATCCTTCTTTGTGGATTGATATCATCATGATTTTCATCTACCTAGAACTTTATACACTTGAGAGAAATTACATCTCTAGATGATATCCTTTCTTTCACGACCACCTTGTCTTTCTCGTTTTATTTCTTTGGTGGCTCCGTGAAATCGTTTTTCTTGAGTACGGATCTTATATCATTGCATTTTGTTGCACTCTTGTGTGGTGAAGATTGTTTTCCTCTTGCTTGTCTTGATGAGGCTTTCACCATGTCTTTTGGTATCAACAATTGGTATCAACAATTGGTATCCCTCCTCTTGATGAAACTATCATTCCCTATCTTCACCATGGGTTGTCACAAGCTTTGTAGTTAATTCGCTTTTTTTTTGTGAGCTTGTGAACCCATTTGCTTGTTGTGTGTGGGAAGGATGTGTCTTGCACCTTGTATCTCATTTATTCAAGACTATGTTGATGCTTAATGCTCATTCTTATATTAGTCTTCTCAAGTGCTTTGCCATGACTCACACACATCGTTTTGGTTGAGCCTATTCCTAAGTTGCCTCTCTTTCATGTTGCTCAACCATGTGTTAGTTGCAAGTGCTAGGCTTAGTTTCCTATATGCACACTTGCACTTGTTGTGAGTTTCTATTGATTTTGGGGGAGTGATGATTCCATGTTTGTGCACTTTGTATTTTAATGCAAAAATTCTAATTTGTGCATGAACCTTGGGGAGCTCCCCTATGTCTTTAGAACACTCCTTTGCTCTTATCATAATATATGTTGTTCGTGTGGCTCGTCGGATCATTTGATTGATTGGTCCAATTGGTATCTTTCAATTGGTTTCTATCAATTGGTATCGGATTATTTGATTGATTGGTCCTTTTGGTATCCTTAGATTGCTTGCTTCTCTCTTGGTATGTCTTTGTGCCATATCTTTCTTTTTGCAATCTTTGGACCCTCAATATAGTTTGTCTTCCTCCAACTACTCATCATTGGATATGTGTATTGTATTTCACTCATATTTTGAGAAATACACACTTTATGGAGGAACACACATTATGTTGGCCTTCTAAGTTTTTCGCCCATTTGCAAATGGGGGAGAAGTTTAGAGGATTTTGGTCTTATGCTTTGGTCCTTCGGATCTTTTGATTGCTTGCTTCTCTCTTGATATGTCTTTGTGTCATGTCTTTCCTTTTGCAATCTTTGGATCCTCAATATAGTTTGTTTTCCTCCAGCTACTCATCATTGGATATGTGTATTGTATTTCACTCATATTTTGAGAAATACACACATTATGGAGGAACGCATATTATATTGGCTTTCTAAGCTTTTCGCCCATTTTGGCAATCGATGCCAATGGGGGAGAAGTTCAAGAGAGTTCTGTGGAGAAATTAAGAGAGCTATTTCTTCATGCTTGCTTTGGTTTTGTTCCCAAGCATTTGCATCACATGCTCTTGCATTATTAGTTGTTGCTTTTCATGGTGATGCTTAATTCCTTATATAAACTCTTTTGAAAGTGATTGTCATCAATTACCAAAATGGGGGAGATTGTTAGAACATGTGCTGCCCCCATGTTTGGTTTTGGTAATTGATGACAATCTCTATGGACTAATGGTTGCCTTGAGTTATATTTGAAGGGTTTGTCCATAGGCTTGACTTGTAGACCATTTGTTGGTCTCAAGGTGATTTGAAGAAGAATATGTGATGACCAAGGTGCTATTCAAGGATTTATCCAAAGATTGGTCATGTTGATCAAGACTAAAATATGAAGAGTGATTCAAATTGATCAACACACAAAGCGTAGAAGATGTACCGAGCGAGATCAAGTGATCTCATGGTATGGTAAGCATTGTCCATTACGCTTTGTGTACTAACCCATGTTCTATGCGAGAGTTCTATGTGGGGTTAGGTATGTTTTCATGGGCTTGCGTCAAGAGGAAGATCTCATTCAACCCATGGAGGATGACATCAAGTGGTGATCGTCATCAAGATGCGGTGTGCAAGTTCAAGTGACAATGGACTTGTGAAGATGTGCCGAAGAGTGGCTCACCCATAGTGGAGTATGGGGGAGCAATCAACTAGTCTTCATCGAGCCGGCGCAATCAAGAAAGGTGGTCCAACTTGAGGAGGTCAAGATCGTCATCATCTAGCTCAAGTGGACTATGCGCAAGGCAAAGGTTTGCCCTTGATAGGTTTTCTATTTTACCGGTCTCATGGCGGTAGTTGGGAGACCGGGTTTTAGGATCGATAGCCGTACTATCAAGGGGGGCTCTCAAGTGAGTAGCTTTATCGTATCTTCGTAGAGAGCTCAAACCATTGCATCCTTGCATCATATTTCTTGGTTTGTGTTTGGTGTTTCTCTTTGTGAGTCTTTGAGCTTTTGGTCATCTTCATGACAAGCTCGAGGTCATCGAAAACGGAGTTCATATATGCATCTTCTATGATGTTTTCGATGTTGGAGTTTATGCCGGTTCTTCATTCATAGAGGTTTCTCATCTCTATATCATTGGTATTTTCTCTACTGCCACTTCTTAATATAACCAGTCGCTGTTGGATAGTATTTGTCGTCCTCTATCCAACAAGCTTGAGTTTGCTCAATTCGGAGCTCATTTGCAGAAGTTATGGCAGTTCAGGGTTTATTGTTTGTCTGGGCAGTTTACCTGTCACCAAAGCGGTAGTACCGCTCGGGACCACGGTAGTACCGCTTGACACGGTACTACCGCCCCTACTACCGTTGCACTACCGTGATTTCTACTGGCATTCTTTTTCGTTTAGCGGTAGTAAAGCGGTAGTGGAGCGGTAGTACCGCTTGACACGGTACTACCGCCCCTACTACCGTTGCACTACCGTGATTTCTTCTGGTATCATTTTTTCGCTAAGCGGTAGTTGAGCGGTAGTAGAGCGGTAGTACCGCTTGGTGCGGCACTACCGCCCCCTACTACCGTGCCACTGCCGTGCTTTGTTCTGTTGCCCAGTTTTCCTAAGCGGTAGTACCGCTTGGTCGGAACGGTAGTACCGCTTAGTGCGGCACTACCGCTCCAGTTCCTTGTTGATTGCCTGCTGTTTTTGAATTACTACCGCACGAGCGGTAGTACCGCTCGCAAGAGCGGTAGTACCGCTTGTGCGCGTCCTGCACGGGTAACGGTTGGATTTGGGGTGGCCCTATAAAAGGGGTCTTCTTCCCCAACGGTTTTCTCATCCTTTGAGCTCATTTCTCCCCCCATTGTTGACCTTCTTGAGCTTGCCTAACTCTCAATCCCTCCAATGATTCTTGCTAGTTCTTGAGGGAATAGAGAGAGGAGATCTAGATCCACATTTCCACCAATCACTTTCTCCTCTAAGTGAGGGGAACCCCTTGGATCTAGATCTTGGAGTTCTTGGTGTTCTCCTTGTTCTTCCTCTCATATTCATCCATAGCTTTTGTTGCTTTGGTGGGATTTGGGAGTGAGGGACTTGTCCACTTCGTGTGTTCTTGCCATTGCATTAGTTGCATCGGTTTGAGTTCTCCACGGTGATACGTGGAAGTTGTGAAGTTGAGTAGCTTATTACTCTTGGGTGTTTGGGCACCCTAGAGCTTGTTCCTCTTGGGTGCCTTGGCACCCTAGACGGCTTGGTGTCTTGGTGGTGCTCGGAGCTCAATCATTGTGGTGTAAAGCTCCGGGCAAGCGTCGGGGTCTCCAATTAGGTTGTGGAGATCGCCCCGAGCAATTTGACGGGTACCGGTGACCGCCCCCAAGGGTTGCCAAAGTGTACGGGTTCGGTGACCGCCCTCAAGGGTCCCATTTGTACGGGTTCAGTGACCGCCCTCAAGGGTCCCTTAGTGGAATCACGGCACCTTGCATTGTGCGAGGGCGTGAGGAGAATACGGTGGCCCTAGTGGCATTGTTGGGGAGCATTGTGCCTCCACACCGCTCCAAACGGAGATTAGCATCCGCAAGGGTGTGAACTTCGGGATACATCGTCGTCTCCGCGTGCCTCGGTTATCTCTTACCCGACCCCTTTACTTATGCACTTTACTTTGTGATAGCCATATTGTTTCTAGTTATATATCTTGCTATCACTTAGTTGTTTATCTTGCTTAGCATAAGTTATTGGTGCTCATAGGTGAGCCTAGTCGATTTAGGTTTTGTGCTTGACAAATTAAACGCTAGTTTTATTCCGCATTTGTTCAAGCCTAAACCGTAATTATTTTAAAGCGCCTATTCACCCCCCCCCTCTAGGCGACATCCACGATCTTTCAGCTTTCTCGCAGGGAGTCGAGGAAGGATCTCTGGGCGTTGTTAATATATATTTGTTACTATATGCTATGTTATTCTACTCTCTTCTGTTGCTGCAAGACGCTGCAAGATGCTAGTCTTCGATAGGCTAGGCCTTTCCTCTATTCTGGCATTTCTGCAGTTTAGTCCACAGATACAGCCCCTTCCCTTTGATATCGATGCATACTTAGCATAGATCTGATGTAAATCTTGCGAGTACTTTGGATGAGTACTCACGGTTGCTTTGCTACCTTTTTTCCCCTACCCGATTGCTGCGATCAGATGACGGAGTCCCGAAGACAGCTGATCCCGCCGATGACTACTACTACCCCGGCGGAGCCTACTACTAGGAGACCGACGACCAGGAGTAGTTCGGAGGCTCCCAGGCAGGAGGCCTACGCCTTTTCGATCTAGATGTCGTTGTTTTGCTCAGCCTTCTTAAGACAAACTTGGCTAATTATGTCTGTACTCAGATGTTGTTGCTTCCGCTGACTTATGTATTCGAGCCTTCGTGGCTTGGCTTGTAATATAAAGCTGTATGCTTTAATTTGTGACTAGAGTTGTGTTGTGATATCTTCCCGTGAATCTCTAGTCTTGATCGTGCATGTTTGCGTGTGTGATTAGTGCACGGTTGAGTCGGGGGCGTCACAAATTGGTATCAGAGCCGACTGCCTGTAGGAAGCCCCTTTTCAACTTTTTGGCCGAAGTTGAGTCTAGTCTTTGAAAAACTATTTTACTAACATTGTTGTGTGGCTTACGGACCCACGTCGCCAATGGATGGGATTATGATCTTTTATTCCTCTCCTTTACTCTGGGATTCTGATCTCTCTTCTCTTTGGGTTAAATGATTTTGCTAACTCTAACTCTAGGTTCACGTAACGACTTCATTTCGGAGAGCCACTCATTCCCGATCATCCCTGGATATTTCAAGATATCTCGAAGCACTCTTCGATGCTTTCGCGAGACCCTTGTGCTCATCGCTTTTCGATTCCCTACCACCGATAAATTCCCGTGGATAACTACACATCCTTGCCGTTCATACATTCATTCCCAGGTACTCTTGTTATTACAAGATGCCCTGAAATACTATCCGATTTTTCAAAAAGCCTATATTTCGTACTGCCGTTTAAATTCCTTGTCGCCTACTTACACTTGTGCTAAAATCCAGGTGTTCGACAATCTTCGTTAAAATCCTCTGTGATTGTCATTATGATCCTATTGATTCAACATGTGTGCGAATACTCGCAATCATCAATTGATCCCTGGAAATTATCCCTCCGGCTCAGACGTCATTTCGGATATGAGCTGGTTCTTGACCAATCAAGTTTTGATCGGTTGTGCCTCTATGTCTATTCAGCTTACTCATCTTTGATCAGAGCATCTGCTTATGATCCATCGATTTGGAAATCATAACTCCTTTGTATTTTATACTTCGAGTTGATTAGATGATTCCATAACCTGATGCATTTGCATTCTTTCTTCTTCTGGTTGAGTACCGATACTCACATCACATCCTTTGTGGACCGCCAAATCCTTTGTTGGATTATTATCCGATAGTGTCCTTCATATTCAATAACCTTGTGAGTTTTTTCCTCGGATACATAATGCCTTTGGTAAATTGTATCCTCTACTTTGTCAACCATGCTCTGCTTTCGAGCTTGTGTTAATTACTCTTGAAGTTTGTGGTATAAGTTCCTAAGATGCCCCGATGGGTTGAACCTATGCCTTCCCTAATCTGTGTGAACCCAAAAGTTATGCGGGTTATACTCTACTGGCGCAACGTCAGATAAATTTTCAACACTACAACTTCTTTGAAAACAAGAAGCGAATGAAAGGTTATGCATTGAAGAAGTGGGAGTCGACCTTGAACCTTTGTGTTCATGCCCATGGACACGATGTAGGTCTTATCACAGAAGCTTCTTGTAAAATATTTAATTATTTAAATAATTCTTCCGGTATCATTAAATTTGATCACTTGCAGTTATGGTTCCGACCATGCTGTCCTTATTCAATATATCTGAAAGGAATCCATCCCAGTGCCTCGTCTATTTTTTCGACAAGGTTAAAGTATCTGCTGTCGCAGGTCAACGACCCAGTTCAGCTTCTATTATGTTCTACCTTCGAGTATCACCCCCGGTATCTCGAGGATATCATGCCATTGCACTACATCTTACGAATTTTTGATGAAGTAATACCTTTCCCTGTCTTAGTCATTCCACGGGTTCTGGGTTGTTGTCAACCGAGAACACCGATTTGTGAATCGAATCCGCACTGCAATTTAATACCCCTAGTAATTTGTTGCTGGGAAATTTAAACTCAATCTTGTCATTCCTAGACTACCGGCTACATCCTTATCATGCTACCTTTGACCGTGCTACCTCATCCTTCTTTGGTGCACGAATTCTTCAGACCGTGAGCAAGGCTTACGTCGAGTTTTCAACATCATTTTGTTGTCTTGAAAAGCAACTCCGATTCCGAGCTTGCATCTTATCTATTATTCCCATAACTTTCCACTTTGGCATTCCCTTGCTTGATGCCGTCGCTATTCGATTGCATCCTCTTGAAACCTCTTGACATAATGTGTCGTGATCATCGTCAACATTTTGACTTCTTCCAAGATGTGAATCGAATTCATGATGGGAAATACCTTCCTTGCCCCTCGATAATTTGGGTTTTTATCGGCAACATCCTTGTTTTCCCCTCCATCACAGACTTGGTCATGTTTTGGTTATACCTTAAGTTCCTTGCTATTCTTGAAATTGTTCCTTGTGTATTCTTATGATCTTCAGACCCAACCCTTACTTGAAATACCATATTATTGCTACCTCGAAGCATGACTATGGTATTTCAAATATCAACAAGAACATTGGAAGCGCAATGCTAAATGTTTCTTGATCAATTATCCAAACACCATTGTATGGGTAACATCATGAATTTCCTCGCCCCTTTATCTAAATGATTTTGTACTTGCTGTCCTGTCATGTATATCATGCTCTGCTTTTCCTTGGGAAGGATATACACCTAATACTTGTGTATAATCACATTTTCCTTTCCATTGGTCTGTTTAACCTTTCTTGTAATCTAACTTATCTGAGCAGTGATAATTCCCTGCTTATGTCAACACCCCCAAGTACAACCCTGTCAAGTAAAACCCTGTTACTATTGTTGATGACATTTCGGTAACCACCGATGGACGAGAACTTTGCCTATTGGTCCGCCCCGTTCTTACGAGCAGGAAAATGGTTCTCTTCGTCCCCCGCCCTTGGTACCGACGTTGTTGCCGACATAACTGACAAACTATCCTCTGACATGCCTTGCTATCGTGACCGTGCAAGATGTCACCGCCCTTCCTACTCTAAATCCACGCCACCAACATTTCCACAGGATCGAAACCTGACTCTCCTGTACATCCCTATTTCCAAAGTTATTCCTCGCGCTTGGCTTCGTATATAATTCACGAGCCACCTTCCTAGAGATGATCTATTCTAGTATCAGACGCAATACTTATTCCCATTGCTCTGAACCCCTTTCACACTCTGTTTCACGCATCGAACGATTGCCTACCCGCTTGGAACTTCTTACACCTTCTTATAAAATTATCTTGCTCTCGATGTGTTTCATTTGTTCAACTCGAGAGATGCCTTGTTTCATTGATGAGGTAACCCCTTATGAGTAGCCCTTATAGACTTCCATCGTTGCCAAGTTATCCCTTACCCTATTCGTAAGTACGATGACGATTCCGAAGAAAGGATGACGACTTCATCATGATGCACCGATGTAGAGAAATGAAGGCGTCAACGCAATGGACCGACCTCTTCGGGAAGGGCAACCAAGACCGAGAAGACTCGTTAGATTCGTAACCAGACCTTTCCCCCTTACTCTACCTCTTAAATCTCGGGACGAGATTTCTTTTAGTGAAGGAGATTTGTAACACCCCAATAATCATGCTACAGTAATTCCAACCTAACGATGCTATGTCATCATGCTTTACTAAGCCAAGTTGCCACTTGATAAAAATCAAAGCCAAATTCAAATTCGAAAGACAAGTCAAATTATTACATCTTCAAACTTGCAAGCAAAATAGTTCATAATTTTGTAAATATTCCATATGTAATCAAGGTTAAGGAAAACAACATCACTTGTTTGCTCTTTTTGAACCTATCATCCAAAAACAGTACCTAAACAGCCTCTTTTAAATCATTTCTAATTAAACCAAATTCAAATGGATTCAAATAATCCTCAAACTCTTTGTGGCAGTGCTAAATATTGCAAGTTAATTATGTGACCAGGTTCCACATTTTACAAAAGTCCAATGGTGTGAAAAGTAATGCAAAACAGAAGCTGGACATAAAACAAAAAAAGAAAATGCAAAAGAAACCTAACGTTATTGTGCAACTGGGCCTAAGTGCCACAGTGCACTCGGCCCAGCCCACCCCAGGCCTTCTCCTTTCTCAGGACAAAGGAGAGGCAGGGGCCATGGCGTGGCAGCCATCCCATGGAGCCATGGCCGGATGGCCACCACGTGCCCCTCCTCAACCCTACAAGTACGCCCAGGCGAAACCCTAGATCGCCCTCTTCCATTCCCCCCTCGTTTCCCCCTTCGCCCCCTTTCTCCCTGGCTCGAATTCGAGCTCGTGAAGTCGTGCGGTGACCACTGCCTTGCCGTCATCGTCACGGCCATCGTCGTCTCCGGCGTGCGGGAGCACGCCCGGGAGGTTCTTCGCGCTCCACCTCGTCCGTTCTGGGCATTAGAGCAAGCCGGGGGGCTGCGTAGCCGTCGCCATCGTCATCATCTCCGCACGGTCGCCACCAACTCGCCGTCGATGACGTTGCTCCGGTCCACCCCAACCCTCCCTGAGCACGCCAACTGACTCACCGTGAGCTCCTCCTCCATTCCCCCCTGCTTGCCCCCTCGATTCGTTGCTGTAGCCTCCGTCCCCGAGCTCGTCCATGGCAGCGCTGCTGCTGCTTGTGCTGCTACTCGCTAGCTGCTGCCGGCTACTGCTACTGCTGCTTGCTGCCGATACGTGCTTGCTGCTACTGATTTGACCGCCGCTGCTGTGCTGCTCCCCTGCCGCCGCTGCTAGTTGCTGCTCCCTGCTGCTGCTGCTGCCTGCTGCCGTCGCAGCGCGTCGTGCTTGGCCGCCGCGCCCCGAACCCGCTCGCCCCGCGCTCGCTCGTCGCTGCTCCTGGCCGAGCAGCCCCTGGCCGCGCCCAAGCGTGCGCCCGCACCACTGCCTGACTTACTGCCATGGCCGCCGCACACACGCACGCTTGCATGCCCAGCCGACTGGGCTCTGCCCAGTAAGGCCGGCCCTGTATAGAACTAGATTAGGTTAGTTTAATTACTAATTAGCCTAATAGCAAATGACGTGTGGGACCACCCCTGTTAAATATCGTTTAATTAAATATTAGACTATGACATGTGGGTCCCCGGGAGATTAAACTAAATAACTAAAATCAATTTAGCTACTGTCTATGACATACGGGCCCCACCATTCACTATTCACCAGTTGACCAGTCAGCGTTGACTGCTGACTGGGCAGTCAACAAGCCCCACTGTCAGCCTCACAGGCAAACAGTTGGGTACACTTCTATGTACCCATAGTATTTTACTGTTTTAATTCAAATTAATAATAATTTCAGAAAGTCATTAAAACTTTGAAAAATCATAAAAAATAATCCGTAACTCGGATGAAAATAATTTATATATGAAAAACGTTCAGAAAAATGAGACGAATCCGTTGGTGCCCTCCATGTAGCTGTCACATGCCTTTAATACTGCAAACATGGAACCTTCCCCTCCGGATCGTCTGACCGATAAATGCCTGGAGCCGGGAAAATATTCACAGATATTTTCCCGTTCCGTCTGTAACGCTTAGCACTGCATTAGGTCATCCCTAGCACAACATATTGCCATGTCATGCTTTGTGATGCATCTGTGTGCTTTATATTTACTGTTTTTTCCCCTCTTCTCTCCGGTAGACCCCGAGACCGACGTTGTCGCCGCTGGTTACGACTACGCCACAGACGACCAGCCCCTTTCAGCAGAGCTTCCAGGCAAGCAAAAACCCCTTGATCATTCCTATATCACCCATTCTTTCTCTCCCATGCTTGCATTAGATTTTGCTACTGTTATTCGATAACTCCTATACTGATGCATAGCCTGATTTTGTAACCTGCTATTGATACTTTACCTGTTGTCCTATATGCTTAGTATAGGCTGGTTAGTGATCCATAAGAGGCCCTACACCCTTGTCCGTGTTGCCAGGCTTTACTACCGGAATATTCGATCAATGTGATCGATGTACAGAGACCGATCACACCACCATCACCCCCCCTTAGTTGTATGACTCTGCAGAGCTACTATCGAGTGCCGAGGGTGATACCTCCTACCTCACTCCTAATGATATCTCTGTAGCGTAGCTAGTCGGTTGTGGGTTACCGAGGGTGATTCCTCTTTCACCATCTCCGATGATGGCTCTGTCGTGCAGCCCCTCAAGTGTGAACCCATCGAGGGTGATTCCTCCAAGTTCACCTTGACGGTTACATCGAGTGGGAATCCATCGAGGGCGATTCCTCGGATTCCCCTTTGATGTTACGGACACACTGTTACCTTTACACCGTTCCCGTTTTTGTTACAGCGGGACTGAAGGGACAGGCGGTACCACCCCGGTAGAGGTGGACCTGAGTTCCCGACAGTCTCTGGATAAGTCGGGTTGACCAGGAGGGTACCCGCGAGATAATTACGCGGCACGGTCGGGCAGGCAGAGACCGCTCTAGAGAGGGATGGGCCTGGCCCTTGTCGTAAGTCCGCGAGACGGGGCGACAGGATCACTGATCGTCACCGCGAGCTCCCAACACACTAATGGGTTTGGATATGTGATCTGAGTAGGCATCTGGCCTTTTCGCACTAACCACCACGCGGGATAAGTTATGGGCACTCGGCGTCGTACGATTCTCCTGAAAGCTCTGTCAGACGTCCAGTTCAGCATTGCGGCACGGCTGGGCCGGCGCCATCCAGGACAGAGGTGGTGCCTGGGTCCGCCCTGCGTGCAACGACCCGGAGCGCTTTGGACGATTGGCCCATGACCCCTTTGTGCTTAGGATGTAAACCGGCGGGGACCTCTCTACGAAGCCTAGGTAGGACTACGGCGTGTCGATCAGCCGAGGCCGGGCATGACCAGAAAAAGTGTGTCCGGCCGGAGTTAATCGAGCGTGTTGGGTAAGTTGGTGCACCCCTGCAGGGAAGTTATCTATTCGAATAGCCGTGTCCATGTAACAGGACGCTCGGAGTTGTATCCTGATCTACTACAACTAGAACTGGATACATGTGATACTAAATTGATATTATGGCTCCGGGATCGCTTTCTCGCAGGGAGTCAAGGAAGGATCTCTGGGCGTTGTTAATATATATTTGTTACTATATGCTATGTTATTCTACTCTCTTCTGTTGCTGCAAGACGCTGCAAGATGCTAGTCTTCGATAGGCTAGGCCTTTCCTCTATTCTGGCATTTCTGCAGTTTAGTCCACAGATACAGCCCCTTCCCTTTGATACCGATGCATACTTAGCATAGATCTGATGTAAGTCTTGCGAGTACTTTGGATGAGTACTCACGGTTGCTTTGCTACCTTTTCCTCCCTACCCGATTGCTGCGATCAGATGATGGAGTCCCGGAGACAGCTGATCCCGCCGATGACTACTACTACCCTGGCGGAGCCTACTACTACGTGGAGACCGACGACCAGGAGTAGTTTGGAGGCTCCCAGGCAGGAGACCTGCGCCTTTTCGATCTAGATGTCGTTGTTTTGCTCAGCCTTCTTAAGGCAAACTTGGCTAATTATGTCTGTACTCAGATATTGTTGCTTCCGCTAACTTATGTATTCAAGCCTTCATGGCCTGGCTTGTAATATAAAGTTGTATGCTTTAATTTGTGACTAGAGTTGTGTTGTGATATCTTCCCGTGAGTCTCTGGTCTTGATCGTGCATGTTTGCGTGTATGATTAGTGCACGGTTGAGTCGGGGGCGTCACAAAGGTGCATGAACATACCTCTTCAACTATTTAGTTTAAATATTCATCTCAAGCCTCTCATCAAGTTCAAAAATGAAGCTCACTTTGAAATTTTCCATCCATACTTACAATTTCCTTGAATTTAACTTTAATCAGAATGTGTGTTTTACCATAAAGGTTTTGAATTGAATCCATCGTTCTTTAGCATGGTATGCACAAGTGTTGCCTAAAAGTCTCTTCGTAGCCTCATTAAACATCACAAATGTTGTTGTTATTGTATCATCGCTTACCTTGAGTTTAAGTAGGTCCCTAATGTGATAGTACCCTGCTTACTATGAAAAAAATAGTACACAATGCTGGAGGAAGTTTAAGTAGGTACTGGTAATGCAAACAGGATTTAGTAGGTACACAATAGTTGTTACTGGTAATGCAAACATGATTTAATAGGTACTCACATTAGGTACTGGTACTATCACATTATCTAATCTCATATGTTTAAGTTGTTACTGGTAATGCTACTAAAAAATGGTACCAAAGATGCTCACCGTAGGATGGCGTTTTCGGCTACTTCATGACATGAATTGCAAATATAGTTATGATTTACCTTTCTTGTGGCAGAAAAGCAAAGTTTGCATTCCATGTACCACCAACCTTTTGTTTGTTATAATCTCATAAGTTTTTGCTTTCCTTGTGCACACAAATTCCTAACCGAAGTCAAGAGAAAACATATGAGATTAGATAAAATAACAAATTAGAGAAGGTAAGTATATTTCATGAGCAAGGTTATAGGCAAACTTTTGTTTTAAGATCAACATATCACAGTTAATGCTTTTCCATACTCCCTAACTTTCAAGGTCCTGATTATGTAGATGGAGTACTATTTAATTTTTGCTTCAGTTTCTGGAGGTATAAAACTTAATATACTACCTGCAAGTTAGTTGTGAGGATAGTGTTGATCACCTTGTGTAACAATCTTGAAGATCATGAGTGTGAGGATAGTGTTGATCACCTTGTGTAACAATCTTGAAGATCATGAGTGCCTCTAATCTGTAGTAGCTGGATTTGAATGTTTTTTTTATCTGTATGTGAGTATGTCGATTAATGGGCGGGTAGTCGTTCTACTGATCTTGTATGTGCTGCTAGGAAAGATGAGTGATTAGTTACTTAATAATTACCTTTTTGGATTTCATATTTGATCCACCTTGTGAGTTAGCATGTCAAAACTCTTTAGATGAGCATTGCCTTGAGTATCGAAGTACCGTTAATCCATTATTCAATGTTCAGTAACAAATTCATCAATTTCATATACAAGAATCATGCAAATTATCTAAGTTTGTGAAGCTGATACACACTGGAGGTAGTTTGATCTCTTATTATGTGCACATGGTACTTACTGGGGGTGGTGTGATCGCTCGACAGAGCCGATAACAATCTAGGAGTGTCAACAAAGGATATTGGGGCACTTGCAACTATTGGAGGAAGATGATGTCCAAGCGTCAATCGCTGGAGGAAGACGATGTTGAAGGTGCGTTCTGATGTGCGGCACGTGCTCAACCTGATTTGATGCTAGCTTGCACGGTTGGTTTTCTTGCCTAGGCACCATTGCTAAGCTAATTGCCAAAGCTCATAAAACACTACCTTGCCTTCTCGCAGTCTCAGCTTTCCCCGATTGCTCAAGATAGCAACCACCGCTGGTAGTCATTCTACTGATTTTGTATGTACTGCTATGAAAGATGCAAGATCAGTTACTTAATAGTTACCTTTTTGGATTGCATATTTGATCCACCTTGTGAGTTAGCATGTCAAAACTCTTTAGACGAGCACTGCCTTGAGTATCGAAGTACTGTTGATCTATTGTTCAATGATATGTAACAAATTCATCAATGCCATATACAAGAATCATGCAAATTATGTAAATTTGTGCAGGTGATACACTGGAGGTAGTTTGATCTCTTATTATGTGCACATGGTACTTACTGGGGGTGGTGTGATCGCTTCACAGAGCCGATGACAATCGATGAGTGTCAACATAGGAGATTGGGGTGCTTGCCACTATTGGAGGAAGATGATGTCTATGCGTCGATCCCTGGAGCAAGATGATGTTGAAGGTGGGCTCTAACATGTGCCGCGTGCTGAACTTGATTTGATGCTAGCTCACACGGTTGGTTTTCTCGTGCTGCCACCATTGCCAACCTGATTGCAAAAGCTCATAAAACAGAACCTTGCCTTCTCGCGGTCTCACATTGCCCCAATCGCTCAAGATAGCAAACGCCGCCAGCCTGGTACAACAAATCTGTCTAAAGTTAGACTTTGTTCCCATGGTGTTGTGGCATCAAAAATTCAGATTATCTATATCTTTCTTAACCCCACAGTTGTGATCCTTTAATTGTAGTTACATGTGTTTCTGTAGAGGCATCCTTCCATTGATGTATAATTGGAATAGTTACTGTGTTCATAGTTCTTTTCGCCGATGGCAGCTATGTATAGAGATTTTCTCAAAAGAAATAAAAATCCATATGCTGAGAGCTGGATCTCAACTGGCTGGTCTTGCACATACATATGACATAGTATTTTTGGCCGGTGGCAGCCATGTACAGAGCCGGATCAAACCAACCCATAAAGCTGACAGCCATGTACAAAGCTAGCTGAAACCAACCCATGAAGCTAATCGATCTGGACACATGTGCAGCAAGCAGGTGGATTGATCTTTTAACATTGGTTGCAAACGCACGTACCTAGGAATTGACAGAACCAATCTGTAGCTAGCCATGGCGATGGCTCCGCTGAAGCGCTTGTGAGAGAAATCACTAAACATGTATCTAAGGGGTGTAGCTCGAGGGGAAATTACAGGGATGTGGAGGTGGTTGATGGCTGCTGGTGAAATTCTTTCGAAGTCAAGGTGGCCGGCAGCTGCCGTGGCTTCCGATCCAAACAGGGAGCTCTTTCGAAGTCAAGGTGGCCGGCGGCTGCCATGGCTTCCGATCCAAACAGGGAGCTTTTGGATTGGACATAGCATGTACGTATAGGGAATATTAGGTTGCAGGCTATATTCCGTGGCATTGGTGGATAATTTCTTCAGCTTTAAAATTAATCTGACGGTTGTGGTTTTCTAATCTAGTAAAATAACGGCCGGATGTTCCTAATTATTGTGGGATTTTTAGGCTATTTTTCTTTTTTCTGATGACCCCATCAAGTACTTTTTAATAATATATAATATATAATATATAATATATAATATATAAAATATAAAATATAAAATAGATAGATGATTCTCAAAAAAAATATGTAAATAGATAGATGTACACAAGCCTTGTTTGGGCCATTTCATGCGTCGTTGAATGTGGGAGTACCTACGTAAAGTTGTACGGTACTACATAGGCCTTGTTCGTTGAACATCAACAATGCAACTCGGCCGAAAGACGCGTGCTAGCCCAGGTTTTCTTTTGAACTAAAATAAGCGCAGCCCAGCCTATGTTTTTTTTTATAAAAAAATGCACAACTCAGTTATATTTTTATACAAGAATGCCAAGCCCAACTTAAAGTTTTTCAATAAAATTCCTAGCTCAGAATTAATTTTTTATAGGAAATGCTCTGTCCAGACCAAAATGTTTTTTCACCCATCCCAGAAAATGGGTCTATTTCTACTAAAAGCAAATGTGTTGTAAACTAACAGATATAATAAATGGGCTGCATGTCCGCAATATTATTTTTTCACCCATCCTAGTAAATAGGTGTATTCAAACAAATAATCAAATGGGCTGTAAATTCTCAGAAATAGTAAATAGGCTATTATTTTTTTCACCTAGCCCAGGAAATCGATGCATTGGATAACAAAATCAAATGGGCTGTAAAAACTAAATAAATGAGCTGCATGTCCGGAAGAGCTTTCGAAGCCGACTTTGTTGGCCCACGCCGAGGAGTTCTCAAGAAAAAAATGTTGGCCCACGAGGACGAAGCATATGCAAGGCGTTGTCCATTTAGTCAACAAAACGATTTAATGGTCAAAAAGAAAATTCAACAAACTATTCTGACAACTGTAGCCGTTGGATTGACATCCGACGGCCATCCTGCTTCTTCAATCTCTGATCTTGTTGCTCCAGCCGCCAAAAGCCCAAAACCATCGCCGGTGGGAGCGCCTGCTTCTGCCTCCTGTGGCCGGCTGTGCTGTCGCGCAGGCCTCGCCGCCCCACCCTACTCCCACCGGTGGCCAGGTCATACCTGTACTCACCCACACCTTCTGTTATTCTCCGACGACGGCAGCCTCACACCGCAGCCGAACCAATCAACCCTCGTACTCCCCTCCCCGTGGGCATCCACTGCCGAGTCTTCCCCGGCTCCGGGTCGTTCCCACCCATAGCTAGCCGTCGTCCACCGCCTTGGTGCTCTCGGCACGGCGTCATCAGTGCGGTCAACGAACGACATCCATCGAAAGAGGACTGTACGTGGAGAGGCGGACAGCTGGGACCCACTAGGTCCATGGTCGCATGCCACGAAGTGCCTCCTTATCACGCGGAAGAAAAATGACTCCTTCCTATGACAGCTTGGACCCACCAGCTACATCTTCGCACGCAAGGAAGTGCCTCCTTATTACGCGCAAAAAATGACTCGCCCCCCTGACATCTGGGACCCACCAGCTACATCTTCGTACACAAGGAAGTACCTCCTTATTACGCGAAAAATAAATGATTCCTCCCCCTGACAGCTGGGACCCACCAGCTATATATTCGCACGGAAGGAAGTGCCTCCTTATTACGCGAAAAAAAGATTCCTCCCCATGATAACTGGGACCCACCAGATTTGGAGGCTGACTTGTGGGCCTACTGAGTTGACGCGTATGCAGGGCTTTGTCAACTTAGTCAACAAACGATTGTAGTAGCGGTGACCGTTGGATGTTAATCCAACGGCCGTGCTGCTTCTTCACTCTCTGATCTTCTTGCTCCAGCCGCCCAAACCAGCGCCGGCAGGACCGCCTGCTCCTGCCTCCTGTGTCCGGCTGTGCTGCCGCGCAGGCCTCACCGCCCCACCCTACTCCCACCGCTGGCCAGGCCTTCCCTCTACTCACCCACATCCCCTGTTATTCTCCGACGATGGCAGCCTCACACCGCAGCCAAACCAGTCAACCCTCGTACTCCCATCCGCGTGGGCATCCACTGCCGCGTCTTCCCCTGCTCCGCGTCGTTCCCTTCCTAGGCCTCGTCGTCGTCCACCGGCTTGGTGCTCTCGGCGCGGCGTAGTCAACGTGATCAATGAACGGCAGCCATCGGACGAGGACTGTATGCAGTGAGGCTGACAGCTGGACCCACCAACTACATCTTCGCACGCAAGGAAGTGCCTCCTTATTACGCGTAAAAAAATGATTCCCCCCTTATAGCTGGGACCCACCTGCTATATTTCGCACGCAAGGAAGTGCTTCCTTATCTTCCCTGACAGCTGAGACCCACCCGGTCGAAGCATTCATAGCGTTGTCTGTCTAGTCGCGAATGTGTACGTACATACTGGTCGATCGGTCTCTCTGCAACGATGAACTGTGGGCGTGTAAGGAGCGGCACGTGTCGTAGTAGAGCCCCCGACGTAGCAATTCAGGCAGCCCCGTTTAAATCGTGTACACGTACGTACAGCCACACGGCAAAAAATACGGTGATGTACGTACATACAGGCGGGGTCTCGAATGCGTACTCGCGCATACGTACGGCCAGAGCCGCACATACCTACGGCTGCACTGGATGGCAGCAACGGCCTCTATTCATCGGTAGCCAACCGGCTAGGTCGGAACGGAGAAACAACGTTGTGTTCATCGGGAGGCAACCGACTGGGTCGGAATGCATCCTATTCATCGGGAGCCAACCGGCTTGGATGGAACAGCCAAAATGGGGTCCTGTTCATTGGCTGGGGGTCTGGCGTACCGCAAAACGGAGGAAACGAACTTCTGTTCAACCGCCTACGGTCGAAACGAGGTCCTGTTGATCGGGAGGGGTCCGGCGTACTGCAAAACGGAGGAAACAGACTTCTCTCCCACCGCCTACGGTCGAAACGGGGTCCTGTTCATTGGGAGGGCTGTGGCGTACCACAAAACGGAGGAAATGGACTTCTCCCCAACTGCCTACGGTCGAAACGGGGTCCTGTTTATCGGAAGGGGTGTGGTGTACCGCAAAACGGGACTCTACGGGCTACTGTTCATCCACCATCGACTTCCTCCAGCCTCCACCGGCTACTGTTCATCCAGCCTCCACGGGGTCCTGTTCATCCACCCCCAACCGGCTGGGGTATGGTGTACCGCGGCACAACCTCCTCGGGGTCCTGTTCATCCAGCGCGAACCGCCTACTACCACGGGGTCCTGTTCATCCAACCCCCACCGGCTGGGGTGGGGCATACGAGCGGGCGGCAGCAACGAGAACTGTTCATCCATAGCCAACCAACCGGCTCGATCGATGCAAGTCTCGACTCGTTCTACGTGTATCGCGTGCGCGGCAACAACGGGCACTGTTCATCGAGAGGCAACCCAACACTGGCTGGCTACGTCTCGCACGGGGGCTTGATTGGCTTCAGTAAGCAGCGAGAAGGATTGATCGGGTTCAGTTAGCAGCGAAGGGATCGCTCGGGTTCAGTTAGCAGCGAAGGGATTGCTCAGGTTTAGTTAGCAGCGAAGGGATCGATCGGCTTCAATGCATAGTGGGATCGATCGCTCGTGTTCAGTACGTAGCTACTGCGGCGCTGATCGGTCAGGTTCAGTAAGTGAACGCCTCGCTCGGGTTCAGTTAGCGAATGCCTCGCACACACATGTGTACGAGAGAAACGCGCAAACCACAGTGCATCACTCGGCCCCGACCACCCACCGAGTGCCCACCGTAACCGGGAAACTCCCAAAAATTTCCTCGCCCTCACTTCTACCACGATTTTTTATGTCATGGAGGGCCCAAAGAATGTCATGCGGGTGCGTCTCCGACCTGCCCAGGATGAAAAGCCCATTTTCTATCATAATTTTTTGTCATAGAAGTAGGAGCCCACCACATCTATGATGATACGGTTTTTTGTCACAATTATCGTCATAGAAGTGTCACAACCATGACAGAAAAAGTTTTCGTTCGGGCCATAATGTCACGGATGTGTCTTTTTTTGTAGTGGTACTTGTCCGCATTTGTTTCTCTTTGCGAAAATTTCATCGGTTGCCACTCCCACTGGGGTCTGTTCAAGCACATCTTCACTTGTCGGTCGATGATAGTGAAGAAAGCCTCGCCGGATGGGGCCAAGACCTACGTGACCTAGCAATGCGGCAGCCAGGGTATACAACTCAGAGGGAGGAGTTCATTCCCCGCGATGAGCTTCCCGGATTCAGTCAAAGGCTGGCAGGATAGCTGATTTTACTATAGGGATGTTCCGTGTGCGGGCACTCAGTCGGGCCTCCCACCGTACTTGGGGAAAGTGTAGGTGCCCCGTCGTCCCTTACGGTGGCGAAGGAGGAGAAGGTGGAGGTAGGGATCTTGGTAGATGCCTTGGTGGGTGTAGTGAGGGCCGGCGTCAACGACATGGACCTGTTGGAGGTCTTTCTCAGTCGGAGAGTCCAGTCGCTGCATGAGAGGGCGCACCCGATGTGGATGTACAAGGGTCCGAGTGACCCCACTTGTTGGTGTACTAAGACGTGGGTGCCCTCATACCCAGACTTGTGCACAGGTAGTTGTAGCCTCCCCTCCGGCAAGGGCTTGGCAGAGGATAACTACGACTCAAGACTCAACACCAAGACCGTGAAGAAGACCTCAAGGCAGGTCATCGAGAAGTACTATTCTCGTATTGAAGGTCGATGCTGCCCTTGCCGGCAAGCCCCGCCCCGGCAAGGTGAAGACCAAGATTATGGTCGCCGGCAAGCTCCCTTGCCGGCAAGCAAGGCCCTGCAAGCTCCGTGCCAGCAGGCTTGTTCTGTCCCGTTACTGTTCCACCTCACCATCAACCAGATAGGCTCGTATGCTAGGTGTCAAGCGGACAGGCAGTCAACATAGCTAGCCAAGGCACGTGTCAGCACGCCACACCAAGATTAACTTTAATGACACCCGTCCCTGGGACGTGTCGAGATTACAAGAGGGCACCAGGACCGGTGGTACAGATCTTTTGCCCAAGGCCTCGCCTCCCCAACGTAGCACCTAACGCTGCATTAAATGCGTTTGTCTTACCCCGTTGGAAGATAGACGTGATGACGGTGCAAGTCACTGTTCATACTCTGTAATGACCGTATTAGCCATTGTGGTAACCCCTTGGCCTATAAAAGGAGGCCCACGGCTACAGGTAGAACGGTCGACACCCAGCTCAATTACAAGCCGTAGCTGCATTTTCCCGTGCACCTTGCCGGAAAACTGCGCTCCCTGTAACCAGAGTTCATACATGATCAAACACAGAGCAGGAGTAGGGTTTTACGCTTATAGCGGCCCGAACCTGGATAAATCCCCCGCGTGTTCTTGCACCTACTAAAAATCTGCTCTTTGTCCCATGCATGTCCCCTGAGCCGAATCGTAAAGGGACCCGTTCGGTCCCATAGATAGTCGTTTCCCACGACATCTTTGGCGCGCCAGGGAGGGGGATTGTGTGTCACAAATTAGCTTTTTGGTAGTGTGAGTACCAATTTCATCATCTTCGTCGATGGCGCCGAAGAAGAAGGGTGGAGCCACGACGGCTCCTACCGCGTCCAAACCACCTTCCAAGGCAACCGTAGGCGGCGCAGCCGGCGCGGGCGCTATGGTTGGGACGGGCAGGGCAGGAGGTGCGAGTGGTGCGGGTGCCCAGCACCCCCACCACGCTGCTGAGCCTAGCCACAGGACCGGCGATGTCGCAGCCGGTCAACTTCCAAGACATTCTGGTGAGCGCAGTCATCATAGTAATATAGTTTATACTGCTGCGACCCAGAACCCAGCCACCACAACATCCCAGAATGTAGCAGTGACATCCAACAACGGCGTGGGGAGGCGTACGCCGCAACCATCGCAAGATGGGCACGACACACTCCCCCATGTTGCTGGCAATTCCAGATGACCGCAAGGCGAGATCCCTGTGCAGCAACTTCCGATTGCTCACGGAGCCCCACCGCCACCACAGCGTCCGCCTGTTGGCGAGCATGAGCCGTGGCGGCATGGACGTAATGAAGCTCCTTCTGGCTCTGCCAAGAGTCAAGCGATGCCTTGTTCTGTGCTCCCAGCCATGCCAACCACGGCGGGAGAGGCCATGGCGCGGGTTCAAATACTTTTGAACTTCCCGCCAAGCCCGGACAAGATGGACGAATGGAGAGCTACCATTCAGAGTCTCATCAGTTTTGCCGATCCCGGCAAAACACAAGATGTGGGGCCCTCGCGGCCACCACCCACCATGCTAGCAGGACCCTCTAGCTACCTTGTCTAAGACGCCACGCAAACGGTGCAGTCGCCTCGGCACCCCCACCATCTCAGCGGCCAGCCCGCCGATCAGACGACCATGACGTGCTGTCTATGGCTTCGTCAGATCCGCGGTGCCACCAAGATCAGCACCAAGTGCTCCGCGGCCAGCCCGCCGATCAGACAACCATGACGTGTTGTCTATGGATTCGTCAGATCCGCGGTGCCACCAAGATCAGTGCCAAGTGCTCCGCGAGCGGTGTGATGAAGACGCCCGCATGAAGATCGAGTGGCGCCGGGAAGCGCGCCGTCAATCCGACGACCGTGCCAGGCCGGCAGTGAACGTGCTCGCTCTAGTAGCCGCTGGGTACTTGCCCTATGACGTGGGGTGCCCGGCGTTTACTCGTGAGCTACGGCAAGTTCGCTGGCCGTCCGCCCGTGCCTTCAAGCCGGAGCTGCCCGACAAGTATGACGGCACGCTCAACCCAGCCGAGTTCCTTGGCATCTACACCATCGCGGTGGAGGCTGCTGGGGGACAGGACGAGAAAGTACTCGTCAACTACTTCCCGTTGGCGCTTCGGCCCAACGTCAGGTCGTGGTTGATGAACTTGCTTGAGGGCTCCATTTCTTCTTGGGCGGATCTATGCCATCATTTCGTTGGCACTTACCAGGGTGGCCACAAGCTCCCAGGTCGGCCCAGTGATTTGCAGGTGATTCCCCAAAGGGATGGAGAGAACCTCCGCAAGTACATACAACGGATCAGCCGTGTGCATCACATCATGCCCGACATCCATCCCGCAGCTGTTGTTGCCGCATTCCACACGAATGTGCGCAACCGCAGGATGTGGTCAGAGATGAATGTCGAGCAAGTCAACACCATCAACGATCTATACACCTTGGCGGATAGGTGTGTATGTGCTGAGGAAGGGAGTTGACTCCCAGCGGAAGATGCTGGTGCAGACGTCTATTCCGAGGACGACGACGCATCGACCCAGTAGAAAAAGAGTAGGAAGCGCAACAGAAAGCGCAAGAACAATACTGTATTGGCCGTCGAGAGCTCCGGCGACACCAACGCCACCAAGAAGCCGAAGGCAGACATCCCCGGCAAGGAGGTTGCCGGGTGCGATGCTTGCCGGGAAGCTGCGGCAGGCGAGAAGGCCGGCAAGACCGGCGGGCCATACTGCAAGATCCACCGCACCAAGTGCCACGATCTCCAAAAATGCCGGCAAGTAGAGCAACTTGCCGAAAAGCAGAAGCAAGAGTACGCGAAGTGTGACAAGGAGAAGGCCCAAGATGGTGCTGGTGGGTCCGAAAAATAAGACCATGGTGGCCGCGGAGGGCACCGTGGCAAGGCCAAGCAGCCAAAAGAGAAGGCTGCTCAGGGCCAGCAAGAAGAGGATGATAGTGATGAGGACGGAGGCGGGTCCAGCAAGGAGTTCTAAAATGCGGTGGATGCCATGTGTGTTGACGAAGGCGCATCTTTGCACTCCTCGCATCGGCAACTAAAGCAGTGTATCCGCGAAATCAATGCAGCGGGGCCGGTGATGGAGGCATAGAAGCCACCCAAGTGGTCACACTCGCCCATCGTCTTTGACGCCGAGGACCACCCTGATCGCACCACTGCGGTCGGGTGTTTGCCGTTGTTGGTCTCACCAATAATTCGCAACCTCAAGGTGACGAAGATGCTGGTTGACGGTGGGGCAGGCTTGAACTTGATCTCCCCAGATGTGATCAAGAGGCTGCAGATCCCCGACAAGGATCTCGAGGAGACAGGCAGTTTCCAAGGGATCAGTCTGGGGAGGAACAAGCCGAAGGGCCAAGTCACGTTGCCGGTCACGTTCGGTAGCGAGCTCAACCATCGGACGGAGCAGATTACCTTCGACGTCGTCAAGATGCCGCTGCCGTACAATGGGATGCTGGGCCGCCCAGCCCTGGCAAAGTTTATGGCCGCGTCGCACTATGCGTACAATGTCATCAAGATGCCAGGGCCGATGGGGGTCCTCACCATCAAGTCAAACTACAAGGACGCAATCATCTGTACCGACAAGCTCTACCGGGAGGCGGTGGCAGCGGCTGCCATCGAGGCACTCGCCCCTGCCGTCAAAGCTCCCGGGGAAGGAAAGAAGAAGACTAGCAAGACCTCTGGGAAGGACTCCGGGAAGCGCACTTAAGAGTGCAGCATGCCTGTCGAGGACACACCAGAGAGCTCTACCGACAAGAGCAAGAAAGCCAAGGCTTCCGCGTCCACGACCAAACAAGTTTCTGCGAAGGGGGATAGGATGAGTGGTACTTTTTCCGAAAGTGCCACTCTCGGTGACAAATAGGGAGTCGAGCTCGTTGCCTTCCTATGGGTGAATGCTAGTGTGCTTGCCCGGCAAGCACCTGACATCCCTGAAGTTCTTAGGAGGGCAACTGAGCACCACCTTGCTGTCTGCCCTCATGCGAGACCCATCAAGCAGAAGGTCAGGAAGCAAGCCTTGGTGCAGAAGTAATACTCCCCACGGAACTCAAAAACGGGTCACCTCGAGTCTTGGCCTTCAATGAGGAGGACCAAGATGAGCTGCGGCATGACAATGCCACGCTCCTTGAGGAAGATCGTTCCCAGGCTGCTGCCCGTGCCTGCATGGTGCCAGCAAGCTTTGCGCCACTACTTTAGCCGCAACGTGAATGCCAGGGACCTTGAGAAAGGCGACCTTGTTCCTCGTCGGATTCGATCCACGAAGGGTAAAAAACAAGTTGACACCAAAGTGGGAAGGCCCTTACCGGGCAATACGAGTCACTAGGCCCGGCACAGTCCACCTAGAGACCGAAGATGGCACTCCGGTGCTAAACTCATGAAATATTGAGCATCTTCGTAAGTTTTACTCGTAAGGCGCGGTTGCCGGGCTACCCGACAACCTCTTTTGTACAAGTTTGCCGTCAAGGCATGTAATCCTTTGTACAAAGCCAGGCGCAGATCCTGTGCATAATAAATAAAAGTTAGATGTTTCAGAGTTCTTTGTCAAGTACATATATATTTATGTGTTGCAGGCAGTCTTGTGTTACATTTTCCCTTGCATAAGATGATTAACGAACCGCCGAGGTTCCAGCCTCCTCTTTTCTTTTCTTTCTTTTTCTTAAAGGAAGGAAGGGTTCCTCGCGTACAAGTTACCCGAGGGGAGTGACGGTATGGATACCAAAGGACGCATTCAAGATATAGCCCTATGGCAAGAAGCACAACAAGGAACGAGCTAAGTTGCAAAACTTTGAAATAAATTCTTTGTTGTAGTTGCGACTCTCCTTGGACGATTTTGGCCTTTGTATGAGAAACCTGCATGCTAAGGAACCTTGTTGTGATCGACTGCGCTCTTACTTTGCTTCGAGTCCGCTCGGCAACCTGAGCAGTCGCGTTGTGATCGTCAAGCGTAACCTTGCCGGCAGCGGCACTTCCGGCAAGCTGCTGAGGACATGTTCCTCTAGCGCTCGTGGCAAGGGTGTGCGCACCGGCAAGTTTCCAGCAAGCGTAGGGTACCAAAATCATGCAAAGACAGAATGGAATAAGGAGAACAGCGCACATATATCCATCTTAAACACAAGTTATAATACATCAAAGCCAAGTATAGTCTGACTTAAGATAAACATGTCTTTTGCATAACCTTACACGTGGCAAACTAAGGAGGCGAAGCCTAGCTCATGACCCCGCCCTCTTCCCTGGGGATTTGGCTGACCCTATCGGCGATGGGCGCGATGAGCTCATCGATAGCCCTGGTGTTGGCTCCCTTGGGCAGGCTTACAAAGACTTTGGAAAGGTCGATGCTTGGGTTTCGGTACACCACTTTTCTGAGCATCTTGAAGAGGACATCCCGGCAAAGCCTGCGGGACTCGTTGGCAAGGTATGCAGCTCGAGCCTTGTGGTGTTTCTTCAGTGCCTCACCCAAGCTTTTGAAGAAGAAGGCGAGCCTGGCACTGGTGGTGTCCCCTTCGGCGGTGGAGTAGTGGTATTTCGACAAGCTCAAGGCCCGTAGGGTGACGGAAATATTTTCCGCGGCAACCACAAGCCGGTCGGCCCAAAGCCTGTAGGCGTCCTGGAGCTTGTTGAAGGAAGTCGCGGCACTTGCAAGCTTTGACTTCTCGTCCTGATGTTCCTTCGTCAAGGTCTTCTCACGCTTTTCGGCCTCATCAAGAGACTGCCCTAAGGTGTTTAGCTTTAGCTTGTGGTCTTCGATCGTATCTTTGGCCTTGGTGAGCTCTTGGTTCTTGGTGGATACCGAAGTTTGCAGCCCCGCCAAGGTGTGGACTGCCTTCTCCGCGTCTGCTTTGAGCACCGACATCTCTTTGCCGTTGGTAGCAAGGTTTGCTTCGAGTGCTCGCACTTTGTTTTGCAGTTCGATCTTGGCGACCTCTGTAGCTCCGACAGCATTGATGGCCTCCTTGATCTTGCCGGCATGCTCTGCGGCTTGACCCTCGATAGCCTCTTTGTGCTTCTGCCTTAGTTCCTGGGTTTGTTGGGCAACGAGGGCTTGGATCTCGTCATCTTTGCCACGAAGCGTAGCGGCAAGCCCGGCCTCACGAGCGGCAAGCTCTTCCTCATAGGTGTCAAGGCTGACCCTGCGCTCATTCAACTTTGCCTCCTCCGCTACCATCTTCCACACAGCCTCCTCTTGTGCCTTCTCGGCATCAGCCTTCTCTAGGATGAACTTCTCCTGGGCCTTGGCGAGCTGAGTTTGACATTCATAGAGGTCTTGGAGACATTCCGTGTACCAAATCTGCGTTTCTTCCACACGTCTCTTGAAATCATCTTCCGCCTTGTCAAGGACGGCCGCCTTAGAATCCAAATTATCCGTGCGGTCGCGGTGACACGCCTGGAGTTTCTGGAAGTTCTCGCTCATGGCTTTGAGGAGTTACTGCTCCTTGGTCTCGTTGATGTTGGCAGGCAGCTCGTCGACGACCTCAAGTCCGGCAGCAGTGAGGACCTCACCGTCCAAGATCTCTCCGTCCATAGGCACCCCGATGCTTGACGTCCCAGGAAGGTTGAGGAACAGGTTGTCGCCAACTTTCAAGTATCTGCTTGAGAAGGGTTCTTCAGATGTCGTGGGGTGATCGTCAGCAACAGCCTTGCTGGCCAAGATCACCCTCCTAGCCAAGTTAACGCTTGGCGCTCCTGAGACAGGAATATCTTCAGTGGCCTCGATGTTCTGATTACCGCCTTCCTTAGCAGCACCCGCGGTGGCCTCTTCATGAGCAGCCTTGGTATTCTCCTCGTCGGGCATCCTGATGGCCTCACCAGTAGCAATGTTGCTGGCCTCGTTGGCGGCATCCCTTGCAATCTCCTCGATGGTGGAGTCAATGTACATGTCATCAGATAAGGGTAGGTCTGAAAGGATGGAGAGGAGAGGAAATCAAGATTCAGATCAAGTTCAAGAAAATAAAAAAGAGAAAGAGAGAGAAGGTCATAAGAAAAAGCTACTCGACGGTGGAAGGCATACTAGACTGAGACTGTTGAGGAGGGATAATCTCCTCCCCGGCAACTTCGGTTGTCGTCGCCTGGTTGCCGGCAGCCATGGTTGCCGGCGCTTCATCAGTGTGAATGGCGTTGTGTGTGGAGGACCTTGCCGGGAGAGCGGTTGATGGAGACGTCCCAGCTGGATCTGCCTCCGGGCATTCCTTCTTGTGATGCTCTTCTCCTACTCCTGTACCGATGTTAGCAGTGAACACCTCAACACCCACGCTCGCCAAAGGAAAGTGAATAGTGGCCTCACGCTGGGGGCTGCACTAGGGGCTGTTTTCCGAGACGTCGTCGTCCGGCGCCATGCTTGTTGCCGGCTCCTCCTCTACTATGGTCCTCGGCCTCTTGGCCATCCTTTGCACCAGGGTTTCCTTGTCACTATCGACCAAGGCAAGGCAAAGCAAGTCAGGTTAATGCAGGCAAGAAATCAAGAATTGAATAAGGGAAATTGGGGATATATATACTCCTCTTCCTCCTCCTCGTCGCTAAGGATGGAGAGATCATACAAGCCTTCAGGCCTGGTGCTGGAGGAAGATGGCGGGGTAGAAGTCATGGCCCATTTGGTTGCCACAGGCACGGTAAGACGAGACGACCCAGCCGCTTCGGCTGCCGGCGCGGCTGTACTCTTTGTGGAAGTATGCCGCATTCGCTGCCGTTGAGAGGTTTGGCGTTGAGTCCCCCATCGCCCGGCAACCTCGTCGGTCACTTCCCCATCGGCAACCTCCTCACCCGAGGGCGAAGAGCGAACCAGCTCCCTGGAAACGGATCTCCGGAGTATGCGAGTCCTCCTTGCCGGAGCAAGGGGCTCCTTAAGCACTTGCTCCTCAGCGGCCTCTTTACCTTGACTTCCGGTAAGTTGCTCTCGCCTCCCGGCAGATTCTTCTGGCGACTCATTTGCCCGTCCTTCCTCATCCCCCTCCCCAGCATTAGCTGCCACAGAGCTGGAGCCACCAGCACCTCCAGCCAACTTCGCCTCCGCCGCTCTCCTGGCAATATGCTCCAGCTCCACCTGAGTGGTGTCACGGTAGAAGTCCGTCTCCTCTCGGATGGGCTTCTCCACCAGCGTATCAAACCATCCTCTCACAGCATCTTCGGGTGGTGCTTGCCAACTTCCCTCGACACCTTGGGCATTGCAAGATGGCATCATGGTGATAATAGCATCTTTGGCGGAATTGTTGCACAGCGGCACCACGCCTGCCGGCCAGATAAACTTGCCACCGGCGCGAAAGAGCATGCCATAGAGAGCCACGTGCTGCATCACCGTTAGGTTTGTGTGAAGCCCTGTGTTCACCCACATGATGTCGACCGCATTCTGATAATCCCAAGGAGGCCTTCCTCTGTTCTGAAGAGGGGCAATACGGCGGCGAAGAAAGTCGGATCCCACCATCTCGATAGTGAGGCCGGCGGCCTTGAGACGGAGAATGCGGGTCGTGGTGATTTCGAGCTGGGCATCCTTATCATCAAAGTAGTCCCAGCTCTCGACGCGCTTCACCTTCTTCATTCTGAGCTTGTAGAAGTCAGGGAACCTGTCGTCCTTGATCCAGCACCACTCTCCGCGCCATTCGCTCCATTCCCGGTTAAACTGCCCAGGGAGATAAGCGTCCCCGTCACTGGGAATCCAAGCTATACAGCCAGAGAGGGTGTCCGCCTCAATGCGGGGGATGAAATAGTGGCGGAACAGAGCTGCACTGGGCATTACTCCAACAAAGTTTTCGCAGAAATGCGCGAAAACAGCCAGACAGGTCATGGCATTTGGTGTGAAATCTAAGAGGTGGAACTCGTACATGTACATGATCTTGCAGAAAAACTCAGAAAAAGGAGGGATGAGCCTGCAATAGAAGTAAGCGGCAAAGAAGGGGTACTTGTCATCACTGGGCTGAACGGAGCCGGGAAGAACATCAGGCGCGGAGTGGGCTTTAGTGTCCTTCCCCCACATGATCGCATACCGCTCCACCAGGTCATGCTCCTCCAGCACCGGCTTGAAGACGATGTTGCCCCTCTGCAGTGCCGCCCACTCCGTTTCCCCCGCCTCCGCATCCGAATCAGCCGCCTTCCCTGGTTTATTCTGACTCCTCTTGGGCGCCATGGCTGCGCGAGGTGGACGGACTACGAAGCCGACGGGGGGCGCGACGCGGTGGTGAAAGAAAAAGGCGCTCTGACGCGAGGTTGAAGACAGCGGCAAACTGGTTGGATTGGGAAGAGGGGGGTAAATGAGCAGTGCCCCTCGCGGTTTCCCTTTTTATGGGGAAGGCGTGAGGGCTGGCTCTTTTCTGTCCTACGTGGCCGCGCTTTTTAGGCGCACCACCTCCCGCCGCCATTCCGCTCCACCTCTCCCACGCCCGCATTTAATGTGCATCGTGGGCGGGTGCGGTAAAAGAGAAGATTACAACAGTTATCCTCTGCCACGCGCCGCCTGTGCACTGTTTGGGCCTAGCCCAACGACGCCTCGCTTACGCGTGTGGCCCAGGCCCAGGGGCTCCTGTCGGTGTACTAAGACATGGGTGCCCTTGTACCCAGACTTGTGTGCAGGCAGTTGTAGCCTCCCCTCCGGCAAGGGCTTGGCAGAGGATAACTACAACTCAAGACTCAACACCAAGACCGTGAAGAAGACCTCAAGGCAGGTCATCGAGAAGTACTATTCTCGTACTGAAGGTCAACGCTGCCCTTGCCGGCAAGCTCCGCCCCGGCAAGGTGAAGACCAAGATTATGGTCGCTGGCATGCTCCCTTGCCGGCAAGCAAGGCCCTGCAAGCTCCGTGCCAGCAGGCTTGTTCTGTCCCGTTACCGTTCCACCTCACCATCGACCAAAAGGCTCGTATGCTAGGTGTCGAGCGGGCAGGTAGTCAACATAGCCAGCCAAGGCACGTGTCAGCACGCCACGCCAAGATTAACTTTAATGACACCCGTCCCTAGGATGTGTCGAGATTACAGGAGGGCGCCAGGACCGGTGGTATAGATCTTTTGCCCAAGGCCTCGCCTCCCCACGTAGCACCTAACGTTGCATTAAATGCATTTGTCTTACTCGTTGGAAGATAGACGTGATGACGGTGCAAGTCACTGTTCATACTCTATAATGACTGTATTAGCCATTGTGGTAACGCCTTGGCCTATAAAAGGAGGCCCACGGCTACAGGTAGAACGGTCGACACCCAGCTCAATTACACGCCGTAGCTGCATTTTCCCATGCACCTTGCCGGAAAACTGCGCTCCCTGTAACCAGAGTTCATACACGATCAAACACAGAGCAGGAGTAGGGTTTTCTGCTCATAGCGGCCCGAACCTGGATAAATCCCCCGCGTGTTCTTGCACCTACTAAAAATCTGCTCTTTGTCCCATGCATGTCCCCTGAGCCAAATCGTAAAGGGACCCGTTCGGTCCCATAGATAGTCGTTTCCCACGACACCACTCGCGTGCACCCAAAGGAGCATACTGGGAAAACCATGGAAGGCAGGATCAAGGCCATCACTTCAGCTCGTGACAACCCACAAGGAGCGAGGAAAGTGCCTATCGTTGGAAATCTTGGCGCCCCTCTCCAGCAGCGTCATAGCGTCGGATGGCTTTGATGACAATGCCGCAGATCTTGCCTTCCTGGCGGCGATGGGTAGTGGCCTCAAGGATGTGCAAGACCGCTATGACAGACGCTGGAATAGACTGCACGCACAACAGCAAACCATAGGGCTAGCCGAGCAGAAACTGAGGAAGAAGGCGGAAGAACTCCGTGCCTGGCATAACAGCAAATTCCATGGCCTCAGGAGGCAAGAAGAGAAGCTTGACGCTGCCAAGGAAAAGGCAACGACTCTAGATGGCAAGTTAGCGGAGTGCAATGGGCAGCTTGCAGCTAAAGAAAAAGACCTTGCCGCCCGAGAAGAAGCTCTTGCCGCCAAGCAACGCGGCAAGGATGAGGAGATCCAGACTCTGCTCGTGCAGCAGACCCAAGAAATAGAGGAGGGCCACAAACAGGCCATCGAGACTCAAGCTCAGGCTCACGCCACCAAGCTCTTGGAGGCCGTCAAGATCGCGGAGGGCACTGAGGCTGCCAAGGTAGAGTTGGAGTCCAAAGTATCAAAGCTTGAAGAGGAGCTCGTCACCAAAGCCCAAGAACTCTCGACCATCAACAACTCCTTGGCAGACCTCAAATCAAAGCTCATGACTTAGGAAGAAGATCTGGAGGCTGGCAGGGAGAAAGAGAAGAAGCTACTGGTGATCTGTGGATCTGTGGACTGGTCGCCTTGTCGACGTTGCCGAGCGTCTCGCTGCTCAGGTGAGCATCATGGACAAGGAGGAACATCACTTCACAGTTGGCGAGCATGACTCCAGAAGCGCCAGTCTCTCCCTCTTCTTCGACGGACTCCTCGAGATATTGAATAAACATCATGAGAAGAGATCCGCCAGCTTTGCCAACGAGTCTTGGAAGTTTTGCATCGAGGTTGTCTCCAAGATGCTCGTCAAGATTATCTGCCGGAATCCTGACGTCGACGTCTCCAAGGCCTTCAAGACCTTGCCACTGATACGTCTCCGTCGTATCTACTTTTCCAAACACTTTTGCTCTTGTTTTGGACTCTAATTTGCATGATTTGAATGAAACTAACCCGGACTGATGCTGTTTTCAGCAGAACTACCATGGTGTTGTTTTTTGTGCAGAAATAAAAGTTCTTCGAATTGAACGAAACTTTTTGGAGATTTTTTATGGAATAAATAAAAAATACTGGAGCCAAGACCCACTGGAGGGGGGCCACCTGCTGCCCATGAGGCACCAGGGCGCGCCACCCCCCCAGGCGTGCCCTGGTGGCTCGTGGGGCCCATGTGCCTCCGCTGACCCTAATCTCAAGCCTATAAATTCACAATTCCAGAGAAAAAAATAAGAGAGGAAGTTTCATTGTGTTTCACGATACGGAGCTGCCACCACCTCCTGTTCTTTATCGGGAGGCCAGATCTGGAGTCCGTTCGGGGCTCCGGAGAGGGGGATCTTCCGTCATCGTCCTCATCAACCATCCTCCATCACCAATTTCATGATGCTCACCGCCGGGAGTGAGTAATTCTTTCGTAGGCTTGCTGGATGGTGATGGGTTGGATGAGATTTATCATGTAATCGAGTTAGTTTTGTTAGGGTTTGATCCCTAGTATCCACTATGTTCTGAGATTGATGTTGCTATGACTTTGCTATGCTTAATGCTTGTCACATGGGCCCGAGTGCCATGATTTCAGATCTGAACCCTTTATGTTTTCATGAATATATTTTTGTTCTTGATCCGATCTTGCAAGTTATATGCACCTGCTATGTGTTATGATCCACATACCCCAAGGTGACAATAATTGGGATTCTTTCCGGTGATTACCTTAGTTTGAGGAGTTCATGTATTCACTATGTGTTAATGCTTTGTTCCGGTTCTCTATTAAAAGGAGGCCTTAATATCCCTTTGTTTCCTTATGGACCCCGCTGCCACGGGAGGGTAGGACAAAAGATGTCATGCAAGTTCTTATCGCAAGCACGTATGACTATTTACCGAATACATGCCTACATTACATTGATGAATTGGAGCTAGTTCTGTGTTGCCCTAGGTTATGACTGTTACATGATGAATGTTATCCAACATAATCACCGATCCAATGCCTATGAGCTTTTCACATATTGTTCTTTGCTAAGTTACTACTGTCACAACTGGTACAAAACTATTGTTGTTATCTTTACTGTTACTGTTACTACTATTACTATTGCTATCACATTACCATACTACTGTGCTACTGATCACTCTGCTACAGATATTTAGTCTCCAGGTGTGGTTGAATTGACAACTCAATTGCTAATACTTGCAAATATTCTTTGGCTCCCCTTGTGTCGAATCAATAAATTTGGGATGAATACTCTACCCTCGAAAACTGTTGCGATCCCCTATACTTGTGGGTTATCAAGACCTTTTTCTGGCGCCGTTGCTGGGGAGCATAGCTTTACTTGCTGAGTCACTTGGGATTTATATCTGTTGATCACTATGAAGAATTTAAAAGACGCTAAGACCAAGATCGTTCCCTCTAAGACGGGGGGGTGGGGGGGGGGAGGTAAGGAACTGCCATCTAGCTCTGCACTTGATTCACCTTCTGTTTTGAGTAATCTTGCGACACCACCACCTGTTATGCATTCTGATATGTCACAAGTTATTGATGATGCTACTTCTGTTATGAAAGATACTTATGATGATGCTAGTACTATGCTTGATAATACTGTGCCACTTGGTGAATTTCTTGATGAACAACTTGCTAAAGCTAAAGAAATTGTGAATGTTGAAACTCTTGAGAATTATGATTCACCTATTATGCCTAGCTCTCCTACTAGAGTTGAACCACCTGATGAACATGTCTTTGATAGGGAGACGGCTATAGCCATTCTTGCTTGTAATGATAGAGATGAGGTTATAAAATTGCTTGCTGAATTGAAAGAAAAATCTACGAGGGAGAGAATGAAATATGATCCTAAGTTTGCTACCTCTCCCATATTTGTTACTGATAAGGATTATAAATTCTCTATTGATCCTGAGTTAATTACTTTGGTTGAATCTGATCCTTTCCAGCCTATGAAACTGAAACTGTTGTGGCACATCTTACTAAGTTAAATGATATAGCCACCCTATTTGCTCATGAGGAAAACATTCGCTATTACTATATTCTTAAGTTATTTCCTTTCTCGCTAAAGGGTGATGCTAAGATATGGTACAATACTCTTGCTCCTGGTTGTGTGCGTAATCCCCAGGATATGATTTATTACTTCTCTAAAAAATATTTTCCTGCTCATAAGAAACAAGCTACCTTACAGGAAATATTTAACTTTGTGCAAATTGAAGAAGAGAACCTCCCTCAAGCTTGGGGGAGGCTTCTCCAATTACTTATTGCTTTGCTTGATCATCCTCGTAAGAAAAATGAAATACTTGATATCTTCTATAATGGACTAACCGATGCTTCTTGGGACTACCTAGATAGTTGTGCTGGTTGTGTTTTCAGGGAACGAACTATTGAACAAGCTGAGGAATTATTGAACAATATATTGAAGAATGATAATGATTGGACACTTCCTGAACCACCGCCTAGACCCACTCTGAAGAAGAGGGGTATTTTATTTCTCAGTCCAGAAGATATGCAAGAAGCAAAGAAATGTATGAAGGAAAAAGGTATTAAAGCTGAAGATGTTAAGAATTTGCCACCTATTGAAGAAATACATGGTCTTGACACACCGCCACAGGTAGTAGAGGTAAATTCTCTTACAAAGTTTGACGAAGGTGATATTCCTTATAACAAACCTCCTAGTCAATGCTTATATGAATTTGACAATTATATTATTAAGTAAGATCACTTCAATGCAAATGTTATGAAACAATTGAAACAAAATGCCTACATGATTGATCGCCTGAGTGACTTGTTGTTTAGAATTGCCAATGATGTCAAAGGTGTGGGTAAACATGCATCTATGGTTCAAACCTAGTTAGAACAAGTTGCTAAATCTCAGAGTGAATTGCTCAATGAAATGAATAACAATATGAAGGATCATGCTGTCAGAGTAATGACTAGAGGAGGTAGAATGACTCAGGAGCCACTTTATCCTAAAGTTCACCCTAAAAGAATTGAACAAGACTCTCAAAGAATTAATGTTGATGCACCTAGTTCATCTAAAAAGAAAAATAAAAATAAAAATAAAAAGAAAAATGATAGGACTTTGCATACTTCTAGTGAACCCGAGGTAGAAAAACCCTTTGAGGATAATAATGATGTTTCTATTTCCGATGTTGAAACACAATCTGGTAATGAACATTCACCTAATGATAATGATAATGATAATGATAATGATGATTCTTATGTGGATGCCCAACCAGATAATGATAAAGAACCTGATAATGATGTTGAAATAGAACCTGCAGTTGATCTTGATAACCCACCTTCTAAAAACAAACGATATGATAAAAGAGACTTCTTTGCTAGAAAACATGGTAAAGAAAGAGAACCATGGGTTCAAAAACCCATGCCCTTTCCTCCTAAACCGTCTAAGAATAAGGATGAGGAAGAATTTGAACGTTTTGCTGAAATGCTTAGGCCAGTCTTTTTGCGTACTCGTTTGACTGATATTTTAAATATGGCCCCCTATGCTAAATACATGAAAGATATTGTCACTAATAAACGAAAAATACCCGATGCTGAAATTTCCACCATGCTTGCAAATTATTCTTTTAAGGATGGAGTACCTAAGAAACTAGGAGATCCAGGAATACCATCTATACCATGCTCCATTAAAAGAAGTTATGTCAAAACTGCTTTGTGAGGATGGAAGGATGGTGTTAGTGTTATGCCCTTCTCTTTATATAAAATGTCATTGCAAATGGCTGAAAAATCAACTACCATTCCTATCGGTGTTTGTGAGGATGTGCCCGTTGTAGTTGCAAATGTTACTATCTTAACAGACTTTGTTATACTTGATATGCCCGAGGACGACAACATGTCGATTATCCTTGGTAGACCCTTTTTGAATACTGCAGGGGCTGTTATTGATTGCAACAAAAGCAAGGTCACTTTTCATATCAATGGTAATGAACATACGGTGCACTTTCCGAAGAAACTGTTTCAAGTAAACGGTATCCATGTTATTGAAAAGACTCCGACAATTACAATTGGAAGTTTTCAACTCACTCTTCCTATTGTCAAAAAGAAATATGAAACTCTTATTATTGGGAAGGTACACCTCCCCGTTGAGGTAACCTAGTGTTTTACGAAGGTTCTTCGGTTTCATGTTACTCGGAAATGGTTTGTTAATAAGACTTGATCAACATTATTAATGTATTATTTTTGAGAGGCATGAGGTCGATGAATTTAGTAAGCACAACCTTCTGTACCCACTTTTTTTCTGTTATTTTTAGCTAGATGCAATAAAATGCCATGATTGCCTTGTTTTCTGAATTATCCATGCAATAAAAAAAGTGCCCAAAAAATGAAAGTGCTCAAAATGATCTGAAATTTTTACATGAATTTTTATAGAATATTTAAGAATTTTTGGCACTGGAAACATACCAGGGGGATGCCCCAGGTGCCCACGAGGCACCAGGGCGCGCCACCCCCCTGGCGTGCCCTGGTGGCTTGTGGGCCCCACAGGGACCCCCTCACTTATTCCTTCAGCTCACTTCATCTCTTACCTCTAGTAAAAATTCCTGGTAGCTCTCTCTCTCTCTCTCTCTCTCTCGTGTTCTTTCTCCCAAACCTGAGATTTTCGATCTCTTTGCTCGGAGCTCTGTTTCCGAAACTGTTTTGGGGGATTGCTACTTGGTATGTGACTCCTCCATTGCTCCAATTAGTTTTTGCTCTAGTGGATTATATTTTGCATAATTAGCTACTCTTGGTGCTACTGAAAATGAGCTTGCATGTTGAATTCTTTGAGTCCTAAGTAGTTTGAATGCTTGATATGGCCTCTAGGCACTTGTATGAGTAGTTGCTATCAATTTTGTGAAGTTTTGTTAACATCTTTTTGTGGCCCGAAAATTTTCAGAAAATTGTTCTTAGGAAAATGAACTTCTTCCGGAGGAGTTCTTCGAGGCAGAAGTCCTCTGAAGCGTCGTCAAGTGAAAGTTTAGCACGCCAATCATATGAGGAACCAAGAGCAAGTTCGGTGAGAGGTGCTGAGGCAAAATCTTCTCGATGGCCTTGTGAGGAGTTCATGTTGGGTACAGGGATTAAGGAGGAATTCGAGCAATACATTCAGAACACTGAGCTTTTCGCCTTCGTCACAGATAAGCCTCCACAGCATTACAACCTCACTCATTCATTCACTCAACATTTTGCGTATCATACTCGTAATTCTAGAGTCTCTTTTCATCTCTATAATAAATCCTATAGTATATCTCTAGAAGAATTCTGTGATGCATGCAAAATTCCATATTGTGGTTCGTTAGAAGAGCCACCAAAATCTGACTATGAGTTGTTTCTTAATAGCCTTTGCAACGGTGAGCATAGGGGAGTTACGCAGGCCAGAATAATTAGCATTCACTTTCGCGCTATTCGGTATTTAGCAGTTTTTAATGGTAAATGCATTGTTGGTAAGCAAGACTGTAGTGCGCTTTGTGCCCCTGATCTGAGTCTTATTCATACAGCTTTGACCGGTAACAAGCATTATAATCTTGGGGCCATTGTTGCACGTAGACTACAGCGTAAGGCGGGTAATGGTGATTTGTATGGAGGAATTTATGCCGCCCGCTTAGCTGCAAAGTTAGGGGTCTCGCCCAATTTCAGTGGTCCCCTCTTACCTTATAAATATTTGAATTTCGAAGCAATGCGAGAACATAAGTTTTTAAAACGCGACGCACACGGATATGAATATAACTTAGTTTTTGATAAATATCTTTCTGTGTATGTTGCTTTGCCTGCTTCTGCTCTCTTTGATTACCAGAACAAATAGAGATATTTCCTCCAGGAGTATGAAGTGTAGGAGTACAACATGGCAGTAGAAGCCACCCGTCTGGCTGAGGAGGCTGCACAGCGAGCCTCCACGAGCTACCACTTTGATTATTACCCAGACCAGGGATGGTGATTACCAAGCTAGGCCAAAAGCCTAAGCTTGGGGGAGTACGTATTTCTCACCGACATTACATTCATGATCACACATTTCGTTCCAGTTGTCGGTGTTCATACTTTTTCATTGTATAATCCATGTTAGTTTTATTTTCTCGATTTCTTCTTGTGTGTTTGAAAAACTTTGAGAAAATCCAAAAAAATTTATCGTTTCTTTTTGTTTTTATTTCTAGTTTAAATAGTTGTAATATTAAAAGAAAACCCAAAAAGATTTCCAGTTTCTTCTTTTGCTTGTTGGGAGCTTTCCCGTGTAAATAGTTTTTCTCGTTTTTGTTTTGTCTTCTTTAAATTGCTTCCTTCAAGAAAAAAACTAAAAACTCCAAAAATATTTCAGTATGTTTCTCTGAAATTCTTTTCTTTTGTTGAGTCATATTAAGGAAAAGACCACGATGAAAATGTTGAGTGGCTCTTGTATGCATTATTGTTGATCCAACAAAGAGCCCATATTACCTTGTCTTCTCCTTTGAATAAAATGTTTACAGATTCCAGCTTAGTCCACGGCACTCTTGCACTATTATTTTCATATCATTCGGTTGTGCAAGTGAAAGGCAATAATGACGATAATTTGATGAAGTGGCTGTGGCAAGGAAAAGCGGGTATGAACTCAACTTGTTTTTGTTTTTGTAAATATGTTTAACTCAATATCCATGATTCAGCATATTATGATTAAACATGTTTATGATGACAATTAGAGATTATAGTTGCTCATGCCATGCTTAAGTAGCTAGGAGTGGATAATGATTTATCTTTGGTGTCAACATGCATTAAAATGATTGTGATGTAGTATGGTGATATGGTATCCTCCTCTGAATATTTCAAGTGGCTGGACTTGGCACATGTTCACGCATGTAGTTGATTCAAAACCAACATAGCCTCCACAATATTTATGTTCATGGTGCTTATATCCTACTCATGCTAGTATTCAATGTTGATTATTCGTAATGCATGATTATGACCGTTTTCGCTCTCTAGCTGGTCGCTTCTCAACCTATTTGCTAGCCTTCGCCTGTACTAAGCGAGAATACTGCTTGTGCATCAAAATCCTTAAACCAAAGTTATTCCAGATGAGTCCACTATATCTACCTATATGCGGTATTATCCTGCCATTCTAAGTAAATTTGCATGTGCCACCTCTAAATATTCAAATGAAAATCTGTTTTGTGTGCCCGTACCGCTCATGGAGCAACAGGGGGCGGTCAATATCTTCCATGCTAAGCGGGTTATTCTCATGATGAGTGTTTATTCACTTGTCCTTGCACGAGAGGGGCTGGTAATCGGGATGCCTAGTCCCATGATTAAAATTGCAAAATAATAAAACAAACTCCCCCGGAAAGTTGTTGGTATGGAGGGCACCCGAGGATTCGGCTAGCCATGGCTTGTGATTGTTGGTGGAGGGGGAGTAAACTTTACTTTACCACTTGGGAACCGCCGCTAATTTATTTAGCATGGAAGATATTGAAAACTCTCGCTCGTGACGTTGACAGGAAAGGCATACCTCCCAAAATTATATTTATCTCTGATTTAAGATTTGAGCTCTGGCACCTCTACAAATCCCTGCTTCCCTCTGCGAAGGGCCCATCTATTTACTTTTATGTTATTTTATTTTTATTGTTGAGTCATCACCTTCTCAAACAAGCACCAGTCCTGAGAGCACTATTGTCATTCTCATGCATTGTGTATAGTTAATGTTATGTGCATCATGACTGGATCTCTTCTACCATGAATTACAATGTTTAGTCATTGCTTGAACTTTGGAGGTGCTCTGCATTTATGTTTTGCGATCTCAGAAAGGGCTAGCGAGATACCATGTTGACATATTATATCATGATTGTTTTGACAAAGTGTTGGCATTTGAGATACTTTATTATTGCTCGCTAGTTGATTATGCCATTGATATGAGTGAATATAGTTTCTAAGAGTTATCATTTGCGTGGTTAGTTATGATCTTTGCTGAAAACATGGGTATTATTTAAGCATATATATAGATACAAGAACAAAAGAGTTCATAAAAGTTTTTCTTTATCACTTTCAGTTTGTCAACTGAATTGCTTGAGGACAAGCAATGAGTTAAGCTTGGGGGAGTTGATACGTCTCCATCGTATCTACTTTTCCAAACACTTTTGCTCTTGTTTTGGACTCTAATTTGCATGATTTGAATGAAAGTAACCCGGACTGACGCTGTTTTCAGCAGAACTACCATGGTGTTGTTTTTTGTGCAGAAATAAAAGTTCTTGGAATTGAACGAAACATTTTGGAGATTTTTTATGGAATAAATAAAAAATACTGGAGCCAAGACCCACTGGAGGGGGGCCACCTGCTGCCCACGAGGCACTAGGGTACGCCACCCCCCCAGGCGCACCCTGGTGGCTCGTGGGGCTCACGTGGCTCCGCTGACCCTAATCACAAGCCTATAAATTCACAATTCCAGAGAAAAAAATAAGAGAGGAAGTTTCATTGCGTTTCACGATACGGAGCCGCTGGCACCTCCTGTTCTTCATCGGGAGGCCAGATCTGGAGTCCGTTCGGGGCTCCGGAGAGGGGGATCTTCCGTCATAGTCCTCATCAACCATCCTCCATCACCAATTTCATGATGCTCACCACCGGGAGTGAGTAATTCTTTCGTAGGCTTGCTGGACGGTGATGGGTTGGATGAGATTTATCATGTAATCAAGTTAGTTTTGTTATGGCTTGATCCCTAGTATCCACTATGTTCTAAGATTGATGTTGCTATGACTTTGCTATGCTTAATACTTGTCACTAGGGCCCGAGTGCCATGATTTCAGATCTGAACCCTTTATGTTTTCATGAATATATTTGTGTTCTTGATCCAATCTTGCAAGTTATATGCACCTGCTATGTGTTATGATCCGCATACCCCAAGGTGACAATAGTTGGGATTCTTTCCGGTGATTACCGTAGTTTGAGGAGTTCATGTATTCACTATGTGTTAATGCTTTGTTCCGGTTCTCTATTCCGGTGACGTACGAGTTCATCGTGGGGATGCACCGCCGGCCTTGCAGCTGGCTCCGGCTCCCCGATTCCTTTGCGGAAGCGATGGAGGGTAAGGAGCCCTTGGGGCTGTTGGTGCAGGCGGACGGCTGCTGCAACGGGCCCTCCTGGGTGGCGACGGAATTCACCCCCACTGGCTTCATGTTCTTGAAGCAGGGGTGGAAGTCCTTCGCCCTCGCCCGTGGTCTGAAGCATGGGCATCTCCTCCAGTTCAAGTATGATGGGGCCGCCACCCTCTTCGTGAAGATCTTCGGGGCCTCCGGTGCCTGCCTCGGGTGCTGTGCGGAGAGCGAGGATGACAGCGGCTCCGACTCCTCCGACGGAACCAGCAGCGGGAGCAGCGGAGACTCCAGCAGCGGGAGCGAGGGCGGCGAAGGCTCCCCGCGCATCAAGAGCGAGGACAAAGACTCCGACTAGGCACAGGCGGCGCCCGTGTCAGATCTTGAGGGCACACCGCGCTCCCCCTTGATCTCTTTCTTTTGTTCCTGTAATGGGCCGATGTAGCCCCCGATGGCGCGAGAAAACGATGTCTTTTGTTTTAAGTACTTTATAATTTTCCGTGATGCATGTTTCCTCATGAGGCTCCTCGTGAGGCTTATTTCTCTTTCCTTTTTTGCCTTTGTGCTCTACGTCGTCAGGGCCCAGCCCCCGAGTGGGCTACAACCGTCGCTGGTATGTCAGGTCGCGTTGCCTGGACAAGGCCAGGAGGTGTAGGGCACTGAGAGGCGGTAAGGACTCCTGACGCGCGATGCTCAGGAAGTCCCCCCTTGACATGCAGGCGGCTTGTGCGGAGGAGAGAACATCAGCACTCAGTGATATCGCGGGGAGAGGAAACTTGAGAGGTGCCGAGAGTGGCTCGTGAGGTATTTTTGTACTTAGCTCTTGCGAGTGTTGATTGCCGTGTCATGGCTGCAGGGCGCACCTCGCGAGGCTCCTGCTCGTGAGGCCTCCCACTGGCACTTGGCGTAGATGGTCGCCGTAGGTTGGCTCACGAGGCTCCCTGGGGGTTTACGAAGACGTCTTGTCGTGAGTCTCCTCACGAGGCAGCGCTCGCGAGGCCTTTGAGTGCCTTGTTCTTGTGATAACTTTGCATCGATTTCATAAAGTGGGGGGAGTGGTGCGCGCTTGCTAGCTTGCTCATGGGTATCACGTGAGGAGACAAGACACCAAGGACCTTGGTGAGGTGACGTGCACGGGAGCAGGCCCGCGAGCCAGAGCTCGATCACTTGGTTTTTGCAGCGCTGCTGGGACTGACCCGAGCACAGGCACCGTGTCCAGCCCCCGCTCGTGAGATGCGTAGGAGGAAGGTCGTGAGCATGCACAGCTCCTGAGGCAAGCAACTTAGCAACACATGAGATATCTTAGGAAATAGAGTTTTACTGAAACATAGCAATAAGTTCATTACACAACCAAAAAAAAAAAGAGATATGACTGCCAAGTTAGGCATGGATCAGCTTGAGGTTGGTGCAGCTGTCGGAGTCTGGACCCCGGGGGACTAGAGGTTCGAACACTGGGGGCGCACTGGCTCTCTCCAACCAACGGTGACCACGGCGAGGCTACGGCGAGAGCGCTACGCGGGAGCACGACAGGGGACATGACGGTTACCCAGGTTTGAACCACCTTGCGGTGTAAAATCCTACTCCTGCTTGTGTTGGGATTGCTGTGGGCAAGAAGATGTTCTCGCGTACAAGGTCGAAGGCCGAGGAATCGATCTCCCTCTGCAATGGCAGTGCTGCCCCCTTTTATAACTGCCTTGGTCCTCTTCCCCCAAAAACTAGGCGGGAAGGGTTGCCACACTTGGCGGGTTTTGGAAGGGGACATGTGCTTAGTTTTATCCTGACTAAAGGCGGTCTTCGCCTGCAAAAGCATGATCCATGACGCGCCAGTGGGCTTGGTGGTGACCTCCACCCTGCGCACCTTGCTGTCTTGGTCTTCTATCACGAAATGGGCAGTCCTTGGCACTTGCTTTGGAGGTGGGTAGCTGGGGCTGCCCCTTTAACACCAAAGAGGAAAGCCTCTCTGTCCGCGCCCGCTGGCGCGTCTTCTACCGCCCTTCATCATCACGCGCGTCACCCATGTGATGGGCAGCGGACTGCGCATCGGACATCAGGAGAGGTGGGCTCGGGCGCCCGGCTCGGGAGGGCGCCCCGGGAGGCAGCCACACGAGAGGGCCTCGCGAGGCTCCTGCTCCTGCCGCGGCTAAGTGCCGACAGGGCGCGTCTTGAGGAGGGGTCTTCAGGAGGCCGCCGCCTCGGGTGATGTCTTCGCTTCGTGGCGCCCTTGGATGGGCCGTGCCTTGGGCCTTTGCCAGGCATCATTCCCTGGGCCGCAGACTGACGGGCCGGGATACCCCACTTCCCAATGGCCCGACAGTAGCCCTCAGGACCATGGCGCGCACGTTCCCGCCCGTTGGGAGCGAAACACCGCGGGCCCTATCAGACTGCGAGGCCCAGGCTTGACACATGGCGCACGACGGGACGTGGGACGCCCCCGCTTCCCCACTATGCCTCGGTATCTGCCCGCGCCTGTCATAAAGCCTGCCTGCGCGGGGCGCAGACCATCATTGCTTCCTTGCTGTCGCTCCAATTCCCGACGCTGAAGAAGGCGGAGCGACGGGGAGAGCACACCCGTCGAGCATAAAAAGAAGGAAAGCGGAGAGCCGAGGTCCTTCGTCCATCTTCTTCTTCTTCTGCTCCTTCCTTCCTTTCTTCTCTCGCCTTTCAGAGCCGCCGCTACGATGGCGAGGGGCAGAGGGCGAGCTTGCGCGTTCGCCACCGCCGCGAGGGTTCCACCCCGGGGGCGCAGGCGCCCCTCGGCGGTCATTGAAGCTAGTCCAAGCGCTCGTGGGAGGGCCGGTGCCCGTGGTCGCGGAGGGCGCGGTGCGCGCGGCCGAGGCCGGCGTGGCAGAACGGCCGCCCGTCCCCCCAAGCGGGGTTTCATTCGGCAGATGCGACGTACGAGTTCATCATAGGGATGCATCGTCGGCCTTGCAGCTAGCTCCGACTCCCCGACACCTTCGCGAAGGCGATGGAGGGGAGGGAGCCCTTGGGGCTGTGGTTGCAGGCGAATGGCTGTTGCAATGGGCCTTCTTGGGTGGCGACGGAGTTCACCCCCTGCGGCTTCATGTTCTTGAAGCAGGGGTGGAAGTCCTTCGTCCTCGCCCGCGGCCTGAAGTGGGGGCATCTCCTCCAATTCAAGTTCGACGGAGCTGCCACCCTCTTCATGAAGATCTTCGAGGCCTCTGGGACCCGCCTCGGGTGCTGCGCGGAGAGCGAGGATGACAGCAGCTCCAAGTCCTCCGACGGGAGCGACGGCGGCGGCAACGGGGCTTCCAGCAATGGGGGCGAGAGTGGCGAAGGGTCTCACCGCATCAAGAGCGAGGACGAAGACTCTGACTAGGTGTAGGCGGTGTCTGTGTTGGAGTCTTGGGGATGACTGCGCCCCGCCTAGGCCTCTTTCTTTTTTTCTTTTCTCCTGCACTGGATCGATGTAGCCCCGTGAGGGCGTGAAAACAGTGGCTTTTTCTTAAGTACTATATAATTTATCGTGATGCATATTTCCTCGTGAGGCGCTGTTATGAGGCCTCATTTATCTCTTCTTGTTTGCCATGGTGCTCTACGTCATCAGGACCCAGCCCCTGAGCGGGCCACAACCGTCGCTGGTATGTCAGGTCGTGATGCCTGGACAAGGCCATGAGGTGTGGGGCACTGGGAGGCGGTAAGGGCTCTTGAGGCGCGATTCTTAGAGAGCCCCCCTTTGGCGTGCAAGTGGCTCGCGCGAAGGAGAAAATGTGGGCGCTCAATGAGATTGCAAGAAGAGGGGGCTTGAGAGATGACGAGGGTGTCTCGCGAGATAGTTAGACTTAGCTTTTGTGGAGACGGGAGTCGGGCGAGCCGCGGCTCACGAGGCGTGCCTCACGGGGCTTGGCCCACGAGATCTTCTGCTTGCAAGGCCTCCTACTTAGATGACCGCAGCAGGCCGGCCCGCGGGATGCCACCCGCGAGGCTTCATGGGATCTGAAGGGGTGTGTTAGGGATATAACCCCATGGTATGACCCGCCCGTTCAGGTCCGGGTTATCCAGTGGCGGCCCAAAGGGAGGTGTGACTATCAAGACTCCAAGGCCCATCCAGGGCGACTCATAAGCGGGCCGGCTTGGAGGTCCAGAACTTGAGGCGGCAGCTTACCTAAGGTGGCGGCTTACCCTAGATGATGAGTAGGAGATAGATTAGGGCACGGGTCATGTTGCGACCCGGACTATGTTGTAAGCCTGGGGTCTCGACCTGTATATAAAGACGAGCCCCCCGAGGTAGAAAGATCAAGTTACAAGCTCTCGAGTACTAGGTTAGCCAAGTCGCACCCTTGTAATCGAGATCATCATCAATAACCATCAAACAGGACGTAGGCTATTACCTCCATTGCGAGGGGCCGAACCTGGGTAAATCCTTGTCTCTCGATTCCGATCAACCCCGTTCGAGTTACCACCTAGCTGCGATGGCCTCACGACTAAGTCCTTTCACGAGGACATCTGCCATGACAAAACCACGATAGTTGGCGCCCACCGTGGGGCTCTCGCTCGGTGGTGTTGAGTACTTGAAGGGAACTCCCGCAGGGATCGAGGGATACACGATCGGCCACATGACCAAGAGTCACCGCGGCAAGCTTTACATCGACGATTCAGGCTGGGGCCCCGAGGCCGACTCAATCGAGTATGGGTACCGGGTCCCCTTCGGCAAAATCCACGTCTTCATCGGCAAAACTGGCGGATCTGAACCCGGGCCGGACATCTGCGCCGACATCGTCGAGCCGGCCCGGCGCGCGCAACCCGCCCAGGCTCAAGCCGGCCGGAAACACGTCTTCGTCGGTTTCACCCACGGGGTGGACCTCGCAGATAATTCTGCGTCCGGCGGTGATACCCTTGTTTATTCTGATGGCGAGTCCTTGGTAGGTGAGACCGAGTTGATCCTCCCGCTTTACGATGGCGGGCTTGGGGGCTACTCCGACGACCAGCCGGCTCAAGACTCCTTCAACACGCCCCCCGGGCTGCTGTCTATATGGCAGGCTCAGCCCCGGCCCTTAATTCCACGGTGGCCGGCGCCGCGACAGGAACCGGTACCTCAGGGGCCGGCTCAGCCGTACCGCTGCCTCAGGCCTTGACAGAATTGGCAACCGCCCTGGCGACGCTTCTTGCGACACCGGTGACCGCAGAAATCCAGGCGGAACACAACACGGAGGTAACCAAGCTCCGCGAGCAGATGGCTAAGGTACAGGCAGATATCAACGCCGAAACACTCGCGTGGCGGAGTTGCAGTCTCAAGTCCAAGCCGAGGTAGAGCGCCTGAAAGCCGAAGCCTGGCGCATGGGGCTCCGTCAGAGTGCATCAGAGGCGGTTCATCAGAGGCGCCATATGAGCCGTCTACCGCCCAACTACGAGCCCATGCGTCTGTTTAACATGCCGCAGGATGCACCTGTTTAGGGGGCTGGGACAGGTACCCCGGAAGCACCGTTTGTACCCCCGAGCAGAGGCAAGCAGCCGTCGCCGGGTCAACCCCATCAACCGGCTCAGCAGCGCCCGCAGGAGCTGGCCTAGCGGCTCCCGCCGGTTCAGACGCCTCCGCATCATTTCATCACGCCGGCGGGTCACTTCACCAACCCTTTGGACAACTTGGTGGCAGCACCAACCAACCTGGCCGCGCTCCCAATCACGGGAAACTCACCGGTTGAGATCGAAGCCCGGAATTCCATTGAGATGTTAAAAACTGCGGTTGCCCAGCAGGCGAACTACTCCTACAGTCGGCAGCGACTCCACTCTACCCCACTTCCAAGCCATAGCAGGAGCCGCCACGATGAGTCGCCGGCCGTCTCTAGCAGCGCTCGTCGACATCGTGAGCAGCCGCATGACCCACCACGCCTTGGGCCCCTTAACGCCCAGGAGATTGTTGATACGTCTCGGGTTCAGCGAGCGGTGGAGGCGGCAAATGCGGCGGCTCAAGCGCCGCTTGTCACAACCCAATTGACTTCTGGTAGCAGGACCATTGGGATACCATGTTTGGTGCCAGCTTTACGTAACGAACGCATGCCCAAGGATTTCAAAGGCCCTCGCAAGGTTCCGAATTACACGGCTGACCTTGAGCCAGCCACTTGGATTGAGAGCTACGAGATAGCCATGGACATGCTGGATGTCAGCGACGCTGTCTGCGCCAAGTACCTGACGATGATGTTGGAGGGGCCGGCTCGTACGTGGTTGAAAAACTTACCCCCTAACTCTATTAACACCTGGGCAGAGTTGAAGGAACATTTCATCAAGAACTTCCAGGGAACCTGCAAGCACCCAATGACGATCGTCGATCTTCAGCACTGCATCCAACGTGAGGGTGAGTCGGCCCATCACTGGACGTGCCGGGTCGCAGACATTATTCACGCCTCTGACAGCATCACGGCGGCTCAGGAGGTTCTAATCCTGGAGAAGAACTGTCACTTCGAGCCCCTCGTGCAGAAGCTTGGCCGGCTTAAGCGGAAGGTTCAGGATATGGGCGAGCTCATGGACGTCCTCACTAGGTATGCTGAGTCAGACACCACGAAGGATCCTAGCCCGGACGATGACCAGACTGGCAAGGGAAAGAAAATCAATGGTGGCAAGGGTAACCAGCAGAACAGTTCAGGGAACAATGGAAACCATGGTAATCAAGGCAATGGAGGGAAGCGTAAGAATCAGGAAGGAGGATCAGACTTGGTTGCTAATACCAACACCGGTTACAAATACCCGAGGGGTAATAATTCGGGAAGATCCTACAGTGGCAACAAGCCCCGTAATTTTGAGGAAGCCCTCAAAGGCCCATGCCCGAAACACAGCCTCCCTAATAAGCCGTCAACCCACTCTTGGGAGAACTGTCACATAATGCAAGCCTTCGGAGAGCAGTTTTTTCAGAACCGTCAAGGCGGTGGAGGAGGCAACCCGGGGCAGCCTGAACCCGGCTCGTCAGGTGGCTTTCACAACCCGGGATTCCACGGACCGGGCGGCTCAGGTGCAGGTTACCAGGGTTCTGGCAACAACGGAGGCAATCAGCATCCGGGGCAAGGAAATCAACAGCAGGGCAATCAACAACAGGGCAATCAGTCTGGTTTCCAGAGCAATCCCAAACAGTTGAATAGTGGGCAGTATCACGTGTTCACGACCCATACTGACAAGCGAGATCGCAAACTCCGGAAACGAGCCGTCAGTGTTGTCGAGCCGGACGTCCCGGAATATTTACGTTGGTCGGAACAGCCCATTACATGGAGTAGAGAGGACCACCCTCCCCGGGTCGACAGTCCAGGTTGTTTGGCTTTGGTGGTAGCACCTCAAGTCGGCGGCTATTCACTCACAAAGGTGCTCATGGACGGAGGAAGCAGCATAAACATCTTGTACTACGACACTTTCCGACGGATGAATCTGTCTGAAAAACAGCTCCAGTCGTCTTCCACCATGTTTCACGGGATTGTTCCTGGAAAGTCTGCATATCCTATCAGGCGGATCAAGCTGGATGTCACGTTTGGCACTGATGAAAACTACAGGTGTGAGTCTTTGACCTTTGAGGTGGTCAAAATCAAGAGCCCGTATCACGCCCTGTTTGGGCGGCCGGCTTATGCTCGCTTTATGGCGTGACCTTGCTATGTCTACCTCAAACTCAAGATGCCTGGACCAAAAGGCACTATCACAGTTAATGGAGATCGAAAGATCGCCCTTGAGTGCGAGGAAGGGGATGCAGCCTATGCCGAGACGGCTTGCGCTGCGGAAGAGTTGAAATTTTACACTGCAAATGTTGACCCGGCCGATACGACGCCCTTGAAGAAACCCACCGCAGAGTCTGACCCACCACTCAAGTTCAAGTCAGCCGAGGACACCAAGCAGGTTGAGTTTGTCCCTGGCGACCCGTCCAAGACATTCACTATTGGGACTGGTATGGATCCCAAATAGGAAAGCGCGCTCATCGAGTTCATCTGTGAGAATTGGGACATCTTTGCATGGAAACCTTCTGACATGCCAGGTGTACCGAGAGAACTCGCTGAGCACCACCTTAATGTGGATCTGAAAATGAAGCCTGTTCGACAATTCCTCCGTCGTTTTAATGAGGAGAGGCGCAAGGTTATTGGGGAAGAAGTAGCCCGGCTCCTAGCTGCCGGTTTCATCGTTGAAGTTTTTCACCCTCAGTGGTTGGCTAATCCAGTCCTTGTTCTCAAGAAAAACGGCACTTGGCGCATGTGTATTGACTACACAGATCTCAACAAGGCTTGTCCCAAAGACCCGTTTGCCCTCCCTCGCATTGATCAGATCATCGATGCCACGACGGGTTGTGAGAGTTTGTGTTTCCTGGATGCTTACTCCGGTTATCATCAGATAAAGATGGCCGTCGAGGATCAGGAGAAGACGGCATTCATCACACCTTTTGGAGCCTTTTGCTATGTCTCTATGCCCTTCGGGCTCAAAAGTGCAGGAGCAACTTATCAGCGGTGTGTCCAGAATTGCTTCCACAAGCAGATTGGGCGCAACGTTCATGCTTATGTGGATGATATCGTGGTCAAGTCATTGAAGAAGGAGACCTTGCTGGATGATCTCAAGGAAACTTTGCTAATCTTCGGACTTACCAGATGAAGCTTAACCCGGATAAGTGTGTTTTTGGTGTTCCTGCAGGCAAGTTGCTGGGTTTCCTAGTCTCGGAGCGAGGCATCGAAGCCAACCCAGACAAGATTAAGGCAATAACCTCGCTTGCGAAACCGGAGAACATCAATGACGTTCAACGGATGGTGGGTCGGATCGCGGCTTTGAGCTGGTTCATAAGCCGCCTTGGCGAAAAGGCAATTCCCCTTTATCAGATGTTGAAAAAGACCGACACTTTTGTCTGGAGTGACGCTGCGGATGCAGCTTTTGAAGCCCTCAAGAAGCAATTGGCCGAGCTGCCTGTTCTCGCTGCTCCCATCGCCAAAGAGCCCATGCTCCTGTACATTGCTGCCAATAACAAAGCGGTAAGTGTTGCAGTTGTTGTCGAGAGGAAAGAAGCAGGAAAAGAATATCCAGTGCAGCGGCCAGTCTATTATATCAGCGAAGTTCTATCTGAGTCCAAGCAGAGGTATCCACATTGGCAGAAACTGGTGTTTGGCGTCTTCATGGCTAGTCGCAACCTCAGGCATTATTTCCTGGAGCACCCCATTACTGTGGTCAGTTCAGCACCCTTGGGAGACATCATACAGAATAGGGAAGCTACAGGCCGGGTTGCCAAGTGGGCAATTGAGCTTGGCCCACACCATCTTAAATATGTCCCTCGCACGGCCATCAAGTCCCAGGCACTCGTGGATTTCATTAATGATTGGAATGAACTCCAAACTCCAAAGGAGAAGCCCGATAATACATATTGGACTATACATTTTGATGGTTACAGACAGCTAGAAGGCTCGGGGGCTGGAGTGGTCATATCTTCCCCTCGAGGTGATAAATTTTGTTATGTCCTGAGGATTCTATTTCCCTATACTAACAATGTAGCTGAATACGAGGCTCTCCTCCACGGTCTTCGGATGGCTAAAGAGATGAATCTCAGCCGGGTCCGGTGTTTAGGCGACTCAGATTTGGTCGCTCAACAAGTTTCAGGAAAGTGGGATTCCAAGGACCCGCTTATGGCGGTTTATCGGCAAGCGGTAACCAATGTGGCCGGACACTTCAAAGGATATCAAGTTGATCACATCGATCGGCGACTCAACGAGGCGGCTGATGCATTGTCCCGACTCGGCTCTCAACGTAAGCCGGTCCCTCCGAATGTGTTCCTTGACATGCTACATAATCCTTCTGTTAAACTGCCTTCCGAGGAAGATCTCGCTATCCCTGACCCGGAGGCACTGTTGGTGGCGGCTCTTCATGCTATTCCTGACTGGAAAGTTCCTTATCTGGATTATCTGACTCGAGGCGAGCTCCCTGAAGATGAACTCATGGCTCGTCAGATCGTCTGCCGCTATAAGTTTATGTCCATCGTCAATGGCGAGTTACATAGGAGGAGCATTACAGGAGTTTTCCAGCGTTGTGTTTCCCCTGATGAAGGGCGAGAGATCCTCAATGAGATTCATTCTGGAGATTGTGGTCATCATGCCGGCTCAAGGTCCTTAGTGGCAAAGTTTTTCGGCATGGTTTTTACTGGCTTACGGCTCACGCAGATGCTGAGGATATCGTACAAAAATGTGATGGTTGCCAGAAGTTTGCTCGCCAGGCTCATGTTCCGGCTCAAGAACTCCGGATGATCCCAATAACTTGGCCCTTTGCAGTATGGGGGCTTGATATGGTTGGTCTGTTTAAACCGTCCAAAGACAAAAAGACCCATCTTTTGGTTGCTGTCGATAAATTTACCAAGTGGGTTGAAGCCGAACCAGTCAGCAATTGTGATGCAGCTACAGCAGTCAAGTTCTTGAAAAATTTGATTTTTCGCTTCGGTTATCCACATAGCATCATCACTGATAATGGCACAAATTTGTCCAAGGGGGCTATGTAGCAGTTTTGTCAAAGAGAGCATATCCGGCTTGATGTTGCATCCGTTGCACACCCTCAGTCCAATGGCCAAGCAGAGCGCGCTAACCAGGAGATTTTACGAGGCATTAAGCCTAGGCTTATGGTCCCACTCAAGCGCACGCCGGGTTGTTGGGTCGAAGAGCTCCCTTCTGTCCTTTGGAGCATCTGGACCACTCCTAATAGATCAACATGCTATACGCCTTTCTTTATGGTTTACGGTGCAGAAGCTGTTTTGCCTAGTGATATCCGTCATGATTCCCCAAGAGTTGCCGCCTACGTCGAAGCAGACAATGAACAAGCTCGTCAAGACTCTCTGGATGCCTTGGAAGAGGAACGTGACTTAGCAGCAGCACGATCTGTGCTCTATCAGCAAGACCTACGTCGCTATCACAGCCCTAGAGTCCGCAGCCATACTTTCCAGGAGGGCGATTTAGTGCTCCGTCTGATACAAGAACAGACAGGTATGCACAAGCTTTCCCCTCTCTGGGAAGGGCCTTTTGTCATCAGCAAAAATCTCAACAACGGGTCATATTACCTGATGGATATATGTGAACACAATAAGTCACGTACATCGGAGGAAGAGACCAACAGGCCTTGGAATATCGCTCATCTCCGTCCTTACTATACTTAGAGCTATTGGCTCAAGTTTGCTTGTACATACCTTTGTATATATTATGATCAATATACATAAGCCGGCATCCCCGAAACTCGGGGCCTCTGTCGTTTCATCTCATATATTGTGCATGAGTCTTTTCGTTTTTGATCATTGGTCACTTGGGGGCTTCCAACTCACCGAGTTTAGCTATCTCACCCTCTTGACCCGGCAAATGACGCCACATTATCTTGGTTAAACCTGCCTGTCTGCTTGATGCTACTCCGATTAGGTGACCCGGTGTACTCTTGACAAGTCAATCATCTCTATGACCCTGAACTTGTCTTGGTTAAAACATCGGATGTCACATGAGAGCCGGCTTACAGAGAACGAGGATAAACCATGGGCTATCACGCCAGCTTCATTGAAGCAAGACTCGAGCCTCGAAAGCCGGTCTATATTGTCGTGCCTCGAAAGCCGACTTAACATTGATATCTATTCACGATCTGTTCAATTTACAGGGGATATCTTTGTTTTCCTTTGGGCCATGAGCCGCCGGATTATGGACAAACCGGTTTACAACAAAAGACAGATGCCTATCGACGATGAGTCAAACAAAAATCATAGCAGTTTACTTAAGCCTGGTGCTAATCACACACCGGACAGCTATTAAGCGCCCCGGGTTATTCTACACCAGTGTTATGCAGAGAACGATCAACTATTGATGGTTCCAACTACTATGACTCGCCACACTGTTAACGAAGCGCATATTTTTTTCAAAGGAGACTGGACGGGTTAACATACAATCACACCAGTACAGCTTGTTTCATCCAAAATACTGCCAAATATTCAAGTGCGCGAAGGCACGCTCAGCAGCCAAGTGTTTTTTTAACTATCCTATTACAATGCCACAGCTGGGCTCCATGATATCAAAGTTCTTTGGCGACATCTACACCTGGGCACCTGTTTCTGTGCCCTCCAGGTCATCAGTTCCCAGGTTAGCTCCTTCCTGGTGTTCATCAGCGGCTTGGGCCTCCGGGTCATCCTGCTCCGGCTCTGCTCTTCTTCCGATCTGAAGATTGTCCAGATCCCAGTCGATAGTTGTCAAGGCTTGAAACACGGCATCCTCTTTCATGATAATTGATGGGTCAACATCAGGAGCAAAGATATGCTTACGCCGTGCCGGAGTTAGGTCGATGGGCGTGTAAGATGGCGAGGTGACCCACACGTTCTCTTTGTTGTAAGCCGGCTGATACCTCTTCAAGTCTAACTCTTCAACAAGTTGACTCGCCAAAACAAGAGTTTATTTCAAACACCGGGCGTAATCTGCTGCAGAGAATTCGCTGCCATCAGTGTTGAACTCTGGAAACCCGCCGGCCATATCGGAAGGGTCCATATCTGGCACATAAGCTTTGGCCCGGCTTAAGGACATCATGGCACCTGCTCGGGCGGCTGATTTCTTCAACTCTTCAATTTGTCCAGGAATGGTTGACAGTTGCTTCAACACGTCCCTTATGAAACATGGCGGCTCTTTGTGACCCATCACAGACATAATCGTGAACAAGCTCCCTGCATAAAGTTGCTCCAAGAAAGTGTAAACCACCTTGAGCTTGACACGGGGGTCTTGACGCAGATTGATGCTCCTGCTACCTACAATATTTGAACACATTCGATTACAGCATTCCAATTCAAATATCAGCGAGTTTGGGCGAGTTATTTCTGACTGCTTGGCGGGTCACTTACCAAAGATGGTCTGGGTCATATTGGTAATATAACGCTTCAAGCCGTTTACTTCATCAGTCACGGTCTTAAGCCGGTTCTCTGCCTCTTCAGCACGTTTCAACAACGCTGCTTTTTCTTCCTCGTGAGAGGTCTTCACAGATTTCAAGTTTTCAGCGGCTGTTGATACAGATTCTTGCAAGGCTGTGACAGATGACTCGGTGTCTATACGAAGCTTCTTCTCAGCTTTGAGTTGCTCTTGTAAGCCGGCCACCTTTGACTCGGCGTCATTGAGCATATCCTGTCATAATCAGATCTCGTCAGTGGAATGCTATATACTATTGAGCCCACAAATTTGCACAACCCGGCCATGGGGGCTATGAGGCGGCTAAAAATTCTCACTTAAAGTCCCAAGCAGTTTGCTAGCAATCTACATGGCACTTGGGGGCTAATGCAGGTCATTTTCTCTCTTCTGATGATCACTAAGGGAATAAGATCCAGCTCATCTTATCCAAATGAATCAGCCCTTGGGGGCTATACGTCACTTCTAAAAGACAATTGTTCAAGAACCGGTTGGTTACATACATAACTACCCGGCCCTTGGGGGCTACACGTTGCTTCTAAGAGACAGATGTTAAAGAACCGGTTTGTTATATACATAACAACCCGGCCCTTGGGGGCTACAGTCCCGAAGCAAGTATATCATACTGAAAGTCTTACACATATTCATTCTGACCTATGTCTAAGACTTGGCGGCTACACAAGATATATACAGTATGGAAAGAAGGGACATTTCTGACCTCATATTTTCTTTTCAGCATATTGACCAGGTTTACTTCCATTTCCCGGCTTACAGATAGCCGGGTCAAGTACGCCTCATGGAGATCGGCCGCGTTGAGATCTTCAAAGTTCGGGAGCTCAAGTTTTCCTTTTCCTTTCTCAAACGCGACCGGCTCATCTTTTGATACAAGCTTGGTCAGAACGCTTGACGTCTTTGGAGTCTTGAAGGATACCCCTGTGATGCCGGCATCATCATCGGCTTGGGGAGATAATAAGAGCATATCTTCAGCCGCGTTCATCGGACTAGAAGGGCAAATAAGACTTGGCGGGTTGAGACCCTCCACTACGTCAGTCATGCCGACTTGAGTATCCACTTCTTCAGTAGTTGGCGGCTCGTTTTGCTTGGGCGGATCAACATTTTCACCAGGCTGATCCTTCGCCGTCTCGTGTTGACCTTCAGTGATCACCAAGTTTGGGTTTTCTGACTCAAAGTTCTCTGGGGTCGAAGATGACTCGCTAGTTTTCCTCTTCTTAGCCTTTGCCCTATGGATTCATAAGCAGACTTAAATAAGCAAGACAATGGTTACAACGAAGCACAGTTTATTGAGAAGAACTTACCCTTGCTTAATGACCAAGGGTGGCAGTTGAGTGGCAGATGAGTCGCCAGATGATGGTGGCGACTCCTGGTAATTTGAATCAGACGGGTTAAGAGGATGCTTAAAAAGGCCGGCTTGTGGAAGAGATGGGGTTGGACTGTGAGGCACCTCATTGCGTCGCTTACGGGCGGCTGAAGTATCAGGTAAGCCGGTCAAGAGTTCTCCAGAACCACTTCGAGTCTGGAGTCATGCAGAGCCGGCATGCTGCGATTTCTTTAAAGAAAATTGTGGGTCTAAATAAGCGTGTGGATGAGAAAATGGCACTTTTTGGATGGTTATTCTGGCTATTTGGGGAACAAAGTTTTCTGAGTCGGAGGAGATGGAAATTACCTCAACATCATCAGCCCGGCTAGTGTCAGCATCGCCCTGAGAATATGAGGTGTTAGCCAGTTCAATAAAAAGACGACCAAGGGAGTCAAGTTCTACCTCTGACTCATCATCAGCTGCTGGTGACCCGCCTCTAGCTATCGCCTCACTTTCAATAGCCGGTTTATTCTTCTTTTGAGCCGGTGCAGCTTTGGCAGCCCTAGGTTGGTCGCTGGTATTTTCTTTTTCTTCTTGTTCCAGAATGGAGAGTCGGCCTGCACGGTTTTAAACAAGGTCAACAAGTAAGTTTAAAGAGTTGATAAGCTGGACAAATGATCACAGGAATGCTTACTGGAGGAGCCTGGTTAAGGGCATAGAACGGTCTCAGCCCCGTCTTGTTACAGTTTTCTTGTGACTCCCCAAGCAGTTTCTTCACAATCTTATTTATTTCGTCAGCTGACAGGTCAATGGGACTGAACCTTTGCGCATCATTTGATTTGCCTGAGTAATTGCACATTAAATTCGCCCGGCGATTAAGGGGAGAATCCTCCAGGTAATCCAACACCGGGTTAGATCAACTCCGGTCAAGCCATTGGCTAATAAAGCGCTCAGCTTTGGATATATGTGGGCGATTTGAGCGCGCTCTTCTTGAGGAGCCCAGCCAGGAAGTTCAACGGTGGAGTCAAGACGATCAGGTCTATAACCCGGCAAAGGATTCTCATTAGCAGGAGCTGTGTTCTTACAATAGAACCAGGTCTTGTTCCATCCCTTTGGGTGACTCGGCAGGGTGACTGAAGGAAAAGTAACGTCTCTTCGCCTCTGGATCGAGACCCCTCCAAGTTCTAGACTGGGTTTAGGGTTTAGGGGAAGCATGGTTTGATTTATTTGCAGTGTTTTAGTGAGGATCTAAAGTTCCTAAATGCAAAAATGGTACTACAGCTAACATCGGAGTATTTCTACGACGAGTTCATTAGAATCTAGATCTAAAACAGCAATGATGGGATGAACAGACGAGCTCCGATGAACTATGTAAATGGATAAAAGAACCACTACAGATCTATAAAGAAATGGGGCGTACCTGGATGCGGCGGAAGCTTCGCGAGACTCTCGACGGTGTCGACGGCGGCGTGCGTGGAGCCGTTGAAGAGGTTGGCGTCGTCGGAGACACCAAGGTCGCACGGCGGCGGAAAGCTTGGGTCACGGATGGCCTGGGCGCGAGGAAGAAGACGAAGCAGTAAAAAAGAAGACTGCGGCCCCCGAAGGATATTTATAATATGATAAGAAGGGGAAAAGGCAGGTGCGAAAACAAAGGAGGCACAGTAACTTTCGGCGAAGAGGCGCCTCGATTCTCGCGCCTAATAGATATACATCCAGATTGGCTGTGACATCACAGTTAAGCACCGTTGATTCCGAAAGATAACGTCCTGATACGAGGGAGCGAGGAACGCTACGGTAAAGAGGTATCATGAGCCGGCAAATTCATATGACCCGGAAGTACAACAAGACTGAAGATTGACGTGAATGAATCCACATCACTCTGGGGGCTAATGTTGGGGATATAACCCCACGGTATGACCCGCCCGTTCAGGGCCGGGTTATCCAGTGGCGGCCCAAAGAGAGGTGTGACTATCAAGACTCCAAGGCCCATCCAGGGCGACTCATAAGCGGGCCGGCTTGGAGGTCCAGAACTTGAGGCGGCGGCTTACCCTAGATGATGAGTAGGAGATAGATTAGGGCACGGGTCATGTTGCGACCCGGACTCTGTTGTAAGCCTGGGGCCTCAACCTGTATATAAAGACGAGCCCCCCCGAGGCAGAAAGATCAAGTTACAAGCTCTCGAGTACTAGGTTAGCCAAGTTGCACCCTTGTAATCGAGATCATCATCATCATCAATAACCATCAAGCAGGACGTAGGCTATTACCTCCATTGCAAGGGGCCGAACCTGGGTAAATCCTTGTCTCTCAATTCCGATCAACCCCGTTCGAGTTACCAGCTAGCTGCGATGGCCTCACGACTAAGTCCTTTCACGAGGACATCTTCCGTGACAAAACCATGACAGGGTGTCCCGCCGGGGCTATCTCGTGAGCCGACGCTCGCGAGGCCTTTCGAGCGGCTTGCTCCTAAGACAGCTGCATGTCGACAAGCCTCACAACAGGGGAGCGACGCGCGCTTGCTGGTTTGCTCATGGCCGTTACGTCAGGAGATAAAGCACCAAGGACCTTGGTGAGGTGACGTGCACGGGAGCAGGCCGGAGCAAGGACGGACCCGAGCACACGCGAGCAGGCCGGAGCAGGGCTCGTGGCCGCCGGAGCTCAGTCACTTGGATTTAGCGGCGCAGCAGGGACGGACCCGAGCAGAGGCGCCGTGCCTAGTAGCCCCCGCTCACGGAATGGGCTGGAGGGAGATTGCGAGCGCGCGGCGCTCTCGAGACGACACCTTTCCAAATACGCAATCATGCATGCAACATAATCTTACTGGGGCATAACAATAAGACTCATTATACAACCAAAAAGAGAGGCACGAGGCTGCCGTGTTTGGCACGGATCAGCTTGAGGTTGGTGCAGCCTGTGAGGCGCCCTCAGTCTCCTACTAAAACTGAAGTGCTGCCGTGTCCGGCACGGGTCAGCCTGAGGTTGGTGCGGCCATGGTGGCGCCCTCAACTGAGTAAAACAAAATCACCTTGGCAAGAGGCTGGAGAAGTGCGCGGGTCGCTTGGCGAGGCGTGTCACGGAAGCTTGCTCCTTAGGGGTCGAGGGGCTCCTGAGGCCCAGGGGACTCGCGAGAAGCAGGGGGCTCGCAAGGCTCAGAGGGGGAGAGGTCTGAGGAAGTGACACGCCGGGGGTGTCCCGAGGCATCCGCAACCCTCCTCGTCCGAGGCCCCGGCGCGGTGTGCGTTAGCCTCTGGAAGGTGGCGTTGGCATTCCTCAGGCCGAATGGCATGCGGGCGTAGCCGGTGGCGGAGTTCGCGTCCTGCCCGACACGCGGCAGAAGTAAAGGGTCCTGAGGGCAGAACTTGTTGAGGCTTGTGAAGTCGACGCACATGCGCTGCTTGCCGCCCTTCTTGGGCACCACGACGGGGTTGGCGAGCCACTCAGGGTGGGGCACCACACGGATGACCCCTGCTTCTTGGAGCTTCTGAACTTCCTTGACGATGAAATCTTGCTTCTCTGGCGCCTGGCGCCGTGCCTTCTGTTTCATGGGGCGTGCGTTGGGGCACACCGCTGAGTGGTGCTCGATCACCTTCCTCGGCACACCGGACAAATCAGATGCTGTCCAGGTGAAGACATCCAAATTTGCCCGAAGGAAGGTGACGAGCGCGCCTTCCTATGCGGGAGAGAGGCCCGTGCCGATGGTGAAGGCAGGGCTTGAGCCGCTGCCGTCCACCGACACCTTCTTTGTCTCGGCACAGTCCAGAGAGAACAACTGCTTCTTCTTTGCAGGTGCGGCCTCGTGAGGCTTGGCGGCATCCTCGTCGGTGGGGTAGGTGGTGGCGGTAGCCTTGTAGGTGCTCTCGAGGGAGGGGACTACGTCCTTCTCGTCGCAGCAGACGGTGATGATGCCGCTGTAGCCTGGCATCTTGAGGATGTTGTAGGCGTGGTGGGTTGCCGCCATGAACTTGGCGAGAGCCGGGTAGCCCAAGATGGCGTTGTATGGCAGGCCGATGTGCACCACGTCAAAGTCAATGAGCTCGGTATGGTAATTCTTCCAGGTGCCGAAGGTGACGGGGAGGCGCACTTGGGCCAGAGGAATGGTGGAGCCATCGGTCACCCCGGAGAAGGGCCTCGTGGGCAGCAGCTGGTCGTAAGGCACCTGGAGCTGCTCGAAGGTCTTGATGGAGATCACATTAAGGCCGGCGGCCCCATCGATGAGCGTCTTGGTGACGGCGATGTTGCTGATGGTGGGGGTGCATAGCATGGGGACCGTGCCAGCCGCGCATGTAGACTTGGGGTGATCACTGGAGTCGAAGGTGACCGGGTACTGAGACCACTTGAGGGGGCGAGAAGCTTCAGGCCTCGGGAGGGCAGCGTTCACCTCGCAAGAGAACAACTTGAAGTGGTGGTTGGATGCGGGAGCCTGAGCTTCGCCTAGGATGCATGCCACTCCGTGAGGCTCTTGGTAGCCCCCGGCGTCTTGGTCGGGCTGGTTGCCGTCGTTCCGTCGCAGTGGTGGCAGTGGCGGAAGGGCAGCGTTGGCCTGAGGGTTGGCCTCACGAGGCTGGTCGCGCCAGGCAGCCTCGCGAGGCTGGTCACGCTAGCCCTGGCGGAAGTTTCCGTTGCCATTGCGATCTCCCCAGCGGCCACTGCTACGGCCACCTCCACGGCCGGTGCCGCGTTTATTGCGGTCACTGCGGCGGCCAAGGCGCTTGTCGCGAAGCAGCTTGAGCTCGTGGCAGTCTTCGGTGCTGTGGGAGTGCGAGTTGTGGTAGGCGCAGAGAGGCCGGTTGTCTCTTTTGGGCTCGTCACGCTCACGGCATCGCTTCTGCTCCGGCTCCGCCGCGAGCACGGCCGGGCCTTTGCACTTGACGTCCTTGTTCTTGGCCTTGGCGGCGTCTGGCACCGCGTCGGGGTCATTGTGGATGAAGAGGCGGCCCTCCTCGGCCTTGGGGCACTTGTCGGCAAGGTCGAATAGCTCGAGCACAGAGTCGAGCTCGTCGTTGATGGCGAGCTTCTCGCGCATCCGGATGTCCGTGACGCTGTTGGACAACGCGGAGATGATGGCAGCCTCAGAGGCGCGCGGGATCTTGTTACGGACTTGGCTGAAGCTTTGGATGTACTTGTGAAGGGTCTCGTCAGGGCGCTGGCGTACAGCGCGCAGGTCGTTGAGCGTGAGGGAGCGCTCGTGCGTGCCCTTGAAGTTTGTGACAAACTGCCGGCAGAGTTCGCCCCACGAAGAGATGGACGCCCCGAGGAGGTTCATGAGCCAAGAGCGCGGGCCATCCTTGAGGGCCATGGGGAACCAGTTCGCCATGACCTTGTCGTCGCCGTTCGCTGCCTCGATGCTCAGGGCATAGAGCTGCAGGAACTCCGCAGGGTTGCGGGTGCCGTCGTAGCGTTGAGGGAGGTCCAACTTGAACTTGGCGGGCCACACCACACGACGCAGCTCGTGGGTGAAGGCGCGGCAGCCCACGCAGCTGGAGGGGACGCCGCCGGCGAGGGCGGCGCGGTTCTGACGGCCGGCGGCCGCGACTTCTTGAATGGTCCTATCTTGGTGCTGGCGCTGCTACTCGAGGAGGACGCGCCGGGCTCGTCATGGTCCGGCGAAGACGCGCCGCGAGAGTGCTCACGCGCCCGCGGGTCGCGGTGGCCCCGGGCGTCCTCGCCATGCAGAGGAGGCGGAGGAGGTGCATCATGCGCCATGACCTCGGCGCGAGACGGTGGAGGACGGAGCAAGTGAGAGGGCATCGGAGCGTCGCCTGCGGCGTTAATGAGTTCGGTGATGCGGCCGAGCCAGGCATCGTAGCCGGCATCGGTTGGGCGGTAGCGCAGGAGCTCACGCGCCATGAGCAGCGCGGCTTGCAGGGCCGGCGCATCGCGGCGAGCAAGCGACGAGGCCGTGGGGGTGTGGTCGTCTGCCTGCACGGACGTGTGGAGGGAGGACGCCTGCTGCTCCCTAGCAGCGGGGTTGGTGACGGCGCCGGTGGCGTAGCGTCGACGGTCATCACGGGCGACAGGCTCCGTTTGGGCCACCCTGGCAGCCCAGCGCACGTAGCGTTCACGGCAAGCGTCGGCCATGGCGGCAAGGAGGTGGAAGAGAACTCGAACGGCCCCCTACCTGGTGCGCCAAATGTCGGAGTCTGGACCCCGGGGGACTAGAGGTTCAAACACTAGGGGCGCACTGGCTCTCTCCAACCAACGGTGACCACGGCGAGGCTACGCCGAGAGCGCTACGCGGGATCACGACATGGGACACGATGGTTACCCAGGTTCGGGCCACCTTGCCGTGTAAAACCCTACTCCTGCTTGTGTTGGGATTGCTGTGGGCAAGAAGATGTTCTCGCGTACAAGGTTGAAGGCCGAGGAATCGATCTCCCTCTGCAATGGCAGCGCTGCCCCCTTTTATAACCGCCTTGGTCCTCTTCCCCCAAAAACTAGGAGGGAAGGGTTGCCACACTTGGCGGGTTTTGGAAGGGGACAGGTGCTCAGTCTTATCCTGACTAAAGGCGGTCTTCGCTTGCAAAAGCATGATCCATGACGCACCGGTGGGCTCGGTGGTGACCTCCACCTTGCGCGCCTTGCTGTCTTGGTCTTCTATCACAAAACGGGCAGTCCTTGGGACTTTCTTTGGAGGTGGGCAGCTGGGGCTGCCCCTTTAGCGCCAAAGAGGAAAGCCTCTCTGTCCGCGCCCGCTGGCACGTCTTCTGCCGCCCTTCGTCATCATGCGCGTCACCCATGTGATGGGCAGCGGACTGCGCAGCTGACGTTAGGCGAGGTGGCCTCGGGCGCCCGGCTCAGGAGGGCGCCCCGGGAGGCAGCCTCGCGAGAGGGCCTCGCGAGGCTCCAGCTCCTGCCGTGGCTAAGTGCCGGCAGGGCGCGTCTTGAGGAGGGGTCTTCAGGAGGCTGCCGCCTCGGGTGATGTCTTTGCTTCGCGGCGCCCTTGGATGGGCCGCGCCTTGGGCCTTCGCCAAGCATCATTCCCTGGGCCGCAGACAGACGGGCCGGGATACCCCGGTTCCCAATGGTCCGATAGTAGCCCGTGGGGCGCCCTCAAGTGATTGTTCCGCCAGCGCGGAGCATGGGGCTTCCACTAGGCGTGGGCATGATCGTGGTTTGATCGTTCCGCCAGCGCGGAGCATGGGGCTTCCACTGAGACGTGGGCGGGAGCTCTCGCGAGCCCATCAGGCGAACGCAATGAGAGGCTCCGGGGCATGTACAACCCCACTTCATTCGTATGCGTGAGGGTCACGGGTAGAACTTGCGGAGGTGTTGGATATTCCAGGCGTTAGGCACAGGAAGTCCGTCCTCCGTCTCCAGCCGGGCGGCGCCGGGCCTGGAGACATGAGTAACCCTGAAAGGGCCTTCCCACATGGGTGAGAGCTTGTGGAGTTCCTCTCTAGAGAGGATCCTTCTCAGGACAAGATCGCCGACTTCAAGGGTGCGTGGGCGTATGGTGCGGCTATGATAGCGATGCAAAGCCTGCTGGTATCTGGCGGCGCGGAGGGCAGCCTGGCGACGCGCTTCTTCAAGGAGCAGCAGGTCAGCCTCTCGCGAGACGTCCTGACGAGCCTCGTCGAAGGCAAGGACTCGCGGAGAGCCGTGCCGGAGCTCAGATGGGAGGACTGCTTTGGCTCTGTAGACGAGGAAGAGGGAGTCTCGCCAGTAGGCTTGGTTGCCGTTGTGCGGATGGTCCACAGCACAGACTGCAGCTCGTCAAGCCAGCCTTTGCCGCAGGCTTCGAGCTTTTTCTTGAAGCTTCTCGTCTTGAGGCCCTTGAGGACCTCGGCGTTGGCACGCTCGGCCTGGCCGTTGCTTCATGGGTGTGCCACAGAGGCGTAGCATATCTGCGTGCCGAGGCTGGTGCAGTATGACCTGAAGAGGCCGCTTCTAAATTGGGAGCCATTGTTAGTGATGATGCGGTTGGGGACGCCGAAGCGGCTCACGAGGCCCTTGATGAACTTGACGGCGGAGCCTGCTGGGATGGTGCGCACTGGCTCTGGGAGGGTGCCGTGAAGCAAGTAGGCCTTGAACTCCGCGTCCCAGGTATCTTCTTGAGGCTCCAACGCCAGCAGCAGGCGGGCTCCTGAGGCCGGTCCGCAGTCTGGCGCGCCCGTGGGCGGTGCGGGTGGGAGTTCTTCGTGAAGCAGCGCGGCGCCCGCGGCAGGTGGTGCAGCGGATGGCTTGAGGAGCCTTTCCTCGAAGATGCCGGGGCTCTGAGGCTCGCGTCGGGATGCTCGCTTGGCGATGTCATCGGCCTCCTTGTTGCTGCCGCGAGGAACGTGCTGCAGCTCCAGGCCAAGGAAACGCTTCTCAAGTTTATGTACCTCTTCTAAGTAGGCGGCCATGTGCTCGTCCTTGGGCTTGTAGCTTTTGTTGGAGAAGTTGACGAGGATCTGCGAATCACCCTTGATGGTGAGGCGCTTGAAGCCCAGGGCAGAGGCGGCCTTGAGTCCGGCGATGAGGCCCTCGTACTCCGCGATGTTGTTGGAGACCTTATCGTCGCGCTTGAAGCAGAGCGGGATGGCGTAGTAGAGCTTGTCTCCCATTGGCGAGGTGAGCACGACGCCAGCCCCTGCGTCCTATCGGGAGTAGGCACCATCAAAGTGCATGGACCATCCGCCAGGTGCTCTGTCCCCAGGCAAGATGGACTCAGCGTCGTGAGGCTCCTCCTGGGGTGGGTCCGTCTATTCAGCTACGAAGTCGGTCAGGGCTGCGCCCTTGATTACCCTTGTGGTGCAGAACTCCATCTCGAAGGCCTGTAGCTCAATGTTCCATTCGGCGATGCGGCCGGCGGCGTTGGGGCTGCGCAGGACCTGCTCCAGGGGGTAAGCCAAGATCACCTTGATGGGATGGCCCTGGAAGTAGTGGCGCAGCTTGCGGGAAGCGACGAGGAGTGCAAGGAGGAGCTTCTGCAGCATGGGGTAACGCTCGCGCGCATCTCGCAGCACCGTGCTAACGAAGTACACGGGGTGCTCGATGAGGCGGGTAGTTGTTGTAGCAGCTTGGTCTTCGGGGGGCCTGAGGGGCTCATGAGGCTGAGGAGGCTCGGGAGGCAGCTCGTGAGGCGGCTCGTTGGAGGCCTCCTGAGGCAAGGCCTCGGCAGGCGACGGCACGGCCTCGGGAGGTGACGCACCGGGGGCCTCTTGAGGCAGGATCTCAACACGTGACGGCATGACGAGCTTCTTCTGTGCACAGACGCGCTCTTCTCGAACTGCCACCAGGGCCGCACTGGCCGTCTGGGGAGTAGCCGCCAAGTACAGGAGCAATGGCTCGCGAGAGCGCGGCGCGACCATGATGGGCGGGCTCGTGAGGTACCTCTTGAGGTCTTCGAAGGCAGCGTCGGCCTCGGGGGTCCACTTGAAGGGGCCGGATCTCTTCATGAGCTTGAAGAATGGCAGGGCTCGCTCGCCGAACTTGGAGATGAATCGCCCAAAGGAGGCCATGCATCCCGCCAGGCGCTGGATCTCCTTGAGGCTCTAGGGAGGGCGCATCTTCTCGATGGCCCTGATCTTCTTGGGGTTGGCCTCGATGCTACGGTGGGAAACCAGGAAGCCAAGCAGCTTGCCGGAGGGGACTCTGAAGACGCACTTGTCTGGGTTGAGCTTGAGGTTGACCTTGCGCAGGTTGTCGAACGTCTCCTGGAGGTCTGCGAGGAGGGACCGGGCCTCACGAGTCTTGACGACGATGTCATCGACGTAGGCCTCAGCATTTCTTCCCATCTGGGGCCCCAGGGCGATGCGCATCAGCCTCTGGAAGGTGGCTCCGGCACTCCGGAGGCCGAATGGCATGCAGATGTAGCAGAATATGCCGCAGGGGGTGATGAAGGCCCTTTTCTCCACGTCTTCGGCCGCCATCTTGATCTGGTGGTAGCCTGAGAAGGCATCTAGGAAGCATAGCAATTCGCACCCGGCGGTGGAGTCCACGATCTCGTCGATGCGGGGCAGCGGAATTGGATCTTGAGGGCAGAACTTGTTGAGGCTCGTGAAGTCGACGCACATGCGCTCCTTGCCGCACTTCTTGGGTACCACGACAGGGTTGGCGAGCCATTCAGGGTGACGCACCTCACGGATGACTCCAGCTTCTTGGAGCTTCTGAACTTCCTTGACGATGAAATCTTGCTTCTCTGGCGCCTGGCGACATGCCTTCTGTTTTACGGGGCGTTCATTGGGGCACACCGCTAAGTGGTGCTCGATCACCTCCCTCGGCACACCGGACAAATCGGATGCTGTCCAGGTGAACACATCCGAATTTGCCCGAAGGAAGGTGACGAGCGCGTCTTCCTATGCAGGAGAGAGGCCAGTGCCGATGGTGAAGGCAGGGCCTGAGCCGCTGCCGTCCACCGACACCTTCTTTGTCTCGGCGTGGTCCTGAGAGAATAGTTGCTTCTTCTTCGTGGGTGCAGCCTCATGAGGCTCGGCGGCAACCTCGTCGGCAGGGCAGGTGGTGACGGCGGCCTTTTAGGCGCTCTCGAGGGAGCGGACCGCATCCTTCTCGTCACAGCAGACGGTGATGATGCCGCTGCAGCCCAGCATCTTGAGGACGTTGTAGGCGTGGTGAGTTGCCACCATGAACTTGGCGAGAGCTAGGTAGCCCAAGATGGCGTTGTACGGCAGGCCGATGTGCGCCACGTCAAAGTTGATGAGCTCAGTATGGTAGTTCTTGCGGGTGCCAAAGGTGACGGGGAGACGCACTTGGCCCAGAGGAATGGTGGAGCCATCGGTCACTCCGGAGAAGGGCCTGGTTGGCATCAGCCGGTTGTAAGGCACTTGGCGCTGCTCGAAGGTCTCGATGGAGAACACATTGAGGCTGGTGCCCCCGTCGATGAGTGTCTTGTTGACGGCGACGTTGCTGATGGTGGGGGTGCACAGCATGGGGACCGTGCCAACAGCGCTTGAAGACTTGGGGTGGTCGTCGGAGTCGAAGGTGATTGGGTACTATGACCACTTGAGGGGGCAAGAAGCTTTAGGCCTCGGGAGGGCAGCGTTCACCTCGCGAGAGAACAGCTTGAAGTGACAGTTGGTTACGGGAGCCTGAGCTCCGCCTAGGATGCAGGCCACTCGACGAGGCTCTTGATAGCCCCCGGTGTCTTGGTCGGGCTGGTTACCATTGTTCCGCCATGGCGGCGGCGGCAGTGGTGGAAGGGCAGCATTGGCCTGAGGGTTGGTCTCACGAGGCTGGTCGCGCCAGCCCTGGCGCTTGTTGCCATTACCGTTGCGGTCTCCCCAGCGGCCACCGTTACGGCCTCCTCCACGGCCGGTGCCGCGGTCATTGCGGTCGCTGCGCCGGCCAAGGTGCTCGTCGCGAAGCAGCTTGAGCTCGTGGCAGTCCTCGGTGCTGTGGGAGTGCGAGTTGTGGTAGGCGCAGAGAGGGCGGTTATCTCTTTTGGGCTCGTCACGCTCACGGCCGCGCTTCTGTGGCACCCCGGCTCAGAGGACCAGTTTACCCAGTGTTTCCAACCCAGAGATCATGTCTTCTAGAAACACACAACAACTTGGAACAGAACAGAACTGATCTTTATTGATATTCAACAAGTACAAGCTTGGGAATTAGATCGGGTAGCGAGGCCAGAAGCACTACACGTGCTATGACAATATCTACATTATTTATGGAACATAGCAAGGCCTCGGTACTACTAGGTGATTGTACGGCGTAGCGGAACAGCGGGTGAAACTCTCCATCCCAAAGGGACACTGCTGGAGCACAGCCTAGTTAGCGTAGCACGAACCATCGGGACCTCCGTCCTCGGCTTCTCCTGCATCTGGCATGATACGCCAGGTGAGTACTTGGAATGTACTCGCAAGCTCACAGCAACCAAAACAATGCAGCAAACAACAGCATGGCAATGATCATGTTAAGTGCTTAAGTTGCTTACTTACTGTTACCGAATATCAACTTACTCTCTTCTGGGTTGTACCACAACCCTCAGAATACTTGTGATCCACTGAGCACTTCCGAACATAAGACAAGTTCTTCCATCATTATTATAATTACTACGGTTGACCACTCAGTGTGACCTAGTGCGGACTGTGTCCAATACCGTGGACGCGGCTATTCAAATAGATTCTTACACTCTGCAGAGGTTGTGCACTTTTCCCACAACATGGAGCTCCTGGTCCCGTACCTCGGTACACTTCCCTTCTGGGTGGACCGGTGCTGCTCCAACCAAACGTGCCTAACCCGTGACTCCTCCACCGTACCACCGACAATCATCTTCCCCAGGAGTCATGCCCTGGGTGGCCCCTGTGTCACCCCGTGACACCTGCCACCGTCGTGGCCAACTAAATTGTCCCAAATGGGGACGCCGGCAAATAACTCAACTGGCTCACAGGGTTATCGTCGCCTACCTGATCAGGGTAGCATGCACGCATAACCCTCCCTCTTTGGTGGTACCGATAAAAGAGCACGCGGTCAGACCAAGTTAAGGCCGTCCCATTCCGGCAGATGTGGCTGCACGGGTAAGTCCGGTTCGGTGGCACTTGATCAACCATTAGGCTTAGGTTTAGCAAGTACATGACAATCAAGGTTGTTTATCATGAATAACTTAATATGGCAGTAGCTATGCATCAATTTGACTTACTATGAATTATCACATATTAAAATAATGCAAATAATTCAATTAATAAACCAATACTATTGAAATGCTTCATGTAATGGATGATGTGGCTTGCCTTGGTCAGTTGGGTTGTCAACAAACTCCTGGTCTTCAAAACAAAAATGATTTCCTTTTGAAAATATTTTAAAATAGCAAAAGAAAATGTCACATAATACATTTCTGTTCACAATAAATTCTGTACATATGAGAAAAGTACCAAAATTTACCAGAAAATAGAGGGGCTCAAGACAAAGATAATGCAAAAAGAATCAATTGATTTGGACTTGTGGATAAAAAGTTATGGATGGTCAAAGTTACTGGTCAAAGTTGGATTTTAACAGAAATTCTAAAATCTCTGGAAAGGCCATGTCGAAGGCGTATTTCCTGAATACGCTTCCACTTAGATACTGATTCGGACGCGGCTGGGTCACTGGCATGCGGGCCCCAGTTGTCATATTTAAAAAGAAAAAGAGGGGAATAGTAGAAGAGCGGCTCACCGACGGCGATAGCCGGAGTTAGCGACGGCGGCGAGGTCGGGAAACTGCAGGGTTGGATCAAGCGCACGATGGCGGTCCTCCACGTACCCGCAGCGTCTTCGGAGACGGCCTGACGGCGTTGTCCCCTTCCTCTCCGGCGGCGGCTGTTCTCGGGTGTCGTCGGCGACGGCGAATCCGGTAGAGTCTCGGCTAGGCAAGAGGTTAGGAGAGGTCGTGGGGAAGCACTGAGCTCGTGTATGCGGTCGGGCAGAGCTGTGGTGGAGTGAATCTAGCTATGGCAGAGTGGGGATCGGCGGCAAAATGCCGGCGAGCGGCGAGGCCAGAGGGCCTCTCGGCCGTGGCTTGGTGCTCTGGTGGTCGATAGGAAGTGAAGGGAGTGGGGTGAGGAGCTTGGAGAGGCCGGGGAGGCCTATTTATATGGAGGGGCAGAGCTTCTGGAGTCGGGCGGCGCCGCGGCCACGTCGCCGGAGCAAGGACGGTTAGCTGGCTGGCGGGGCGCGGGCGATGCGACAGAGGAGGCAGGAGGAGTTAATGCGCGAGAAGATGGGTCGCGAGGAAGGAGCCAGCCAGCTCACCCAACTGTGGCCGCACGGGCGCAACAGTGCGGTGCTCGGTGCCGGCCGGCGAGGGCTACTCCGGCGAAGGGAAGGGTCTAGAGTGGCGAGGTGGATGGTGGGGAGTTAGTCGGTGAAAGGGGACATGGTACGGCGACGCGGTAGTCGGCCTCCGACGAGACCCGTGCCTGGCGGCGCCCAGAGCGCGGTTTTGGCATGGCTGGCTACGCGGTCACCGCGTGCACAGGCACACGCGGCGCGAGCTGGCCTGCCAGGCCGTGTCTGGTGCGTCGTCCTTGCATCCTGGAACCCTCTCGTGCCACTAGTTCGTCCAGAGACTCCCTGAGCCGAAGTGTAGCATCATCAACAGATTGCTGTCAGTAACTTGGGATGGATCTGGAGAGAAGATGAGCTGGAGATGGAACCAATGGAGATGTCTGGAGTGATCTACATTGGAAGGACTACAAGCTGGCCAAATTTGAGAAACTTTCATCAAAGTTTGGACATGGTTCATGTACAAATGCTGTACTGGACCAGAAACTAAGTGAGGCTGTTGCACTCACATGGGTGATCTTCTGGAGCTGAAATTTGGTGTGTGGGGGTTATTTGGTAATGCCAAGATGTCCTAAAAATTTCAGTTCAATTGGGTACCTTTAGCTAGTACTTCCTTCACAGAGGTTTGAAATGAGCAGAAACTTGGCAGAATATTTCTGCTGAAAATTTATACTGGACAAGGGAATATTTTTGGATATTGTGGGAAGATATGTTCCCTAGTATCTCAGGGAATTATTTGAGAGTTATCTTAGTTGAGGAAATATGGGTTGCTTCACAAAGGGCCAGTGCTGTCCAGAAGATAAATAGAATATTCTGGACAAAATTTTATACTGGTCCATGAAATGTTTTTGAAGATTGTGGGAGTAGATGATGACAAGAAGGTGTGGTATTAATTAGGGATTTTTCTGATCATCAGAACTATAGGTTGCTTCACAACCCATAGTGAAGGCAGATTTTCCCAAAGAGGAAAATGAGTTATTTTGGAAGAAATGAAAATTGGAATTTGATCCAGAAGGTGTGTGACAAGATTTTGGCAAGATATTGAGGGCTTTGGATCACTGAGAGAGAAATTCAAAAGTTTCCCAAGTCCAAAGTCAACTAAAAAGATTCAAAAGCCAACCAATTTGCAAATAAAACCAGACAAATTTTGAAAAGGAAAAGTTGCCAAAAACTAGGGTGTCACAGCTTCTGCTCGGCCTCCGCCACGAGGACGGCAGGGCTCTTGCGCTTGGTGTCCTTGCTCTTGGCCTTGGCGGCGTCCGGCGCCGCGCCGGGGTCATTGTGGACAAAGAGGCGGCCTTCCTCGGCCTTGGCGCACTTGTCGGCGAGGTCGAATAGCTCGAGCACGGAGTCGAGCTACGCATTTATGGCGAGCTTCTCGTGCATGCGGATGTCCTTGACGCATTGGTGAACGCAGAGACGATGGCAGCCTCGGAGGCACGCGGGATCCTGTTGCGCACATGGCTGAAGCGCTGGATGTACTTGCGGAGGGTCTCGTCGGGACGCTGGCACATGCCACGGAAGTTGTTGAGCATGAGGGAGTGCTCGTGCGTGCCCTTGAAGTTGGCGATGAATTACCGTCAGAGCTCGCCCCACGAAGAGAGGGATGCCTCGGGGAGGTTCATGAGCCAAGAGCGCGGGCCATCCTTGAGGGCCATGGGAAACCAGTTCACCATGACCTTGTCGTCGCCGTTCGCTGGCTCGATGCTCAGGGCATAGAGCTGCAGGAACTCCGCGGGGTTAGGGGTGCCGTCGTAGCGCTGAGGCAGGTCTGGCTTGAACTTGGCTGGCCACACCACGCAACGCAGCTCGCGGGTGAAGGCACGGCAGCCTACGCAGCTGGAGGGGACACCGCCGGCGAGGGCGGCGCGGTTCTGACGGCCGGCGGCCGCGACTTCTTGGATGGTCCTATCTTGGCGCTGGCGCTGCTACTTGAGGAGCACGCGTGTGTCAGGAGGCGCGCGCTGGACGATCTGGCAACTGAGCTCGCCGTGGTCCGGAGAGGACGCGCCACGGGATGGTTCGCACGCCCGCGAGTCGCGGTAGCGCCGGGCGTCCTCGCCATGCAGAGGAGGTGGAGGGGGCACGTCATGCGCCACGTCCCCGGCACGAGACGGTGGAGGACGGAGCAAGTGAGAGGGCACCAGGGCATCGCCTGTGGCGTTGACGAACTTGGTGATGCGGCCAAGCTAGGTGTCGTAGCCGGCGTCGGTGGGGCGGTAGCGCAGGAGCTCGCGCGCCATGAGAAGCGCGGCCTGCGGGGCCGGCACATCGCGGTGAGCGAGCGACGAGGCCATGGCGGTGTGGCCGTCTGCCTGCATGGACGGGTGGAGGGAAGAAGCCTGCTGCTCCCTTGCAGCGGGGTCGGTAGCAGCGCCGACGGCACAGCGTCGACGGTCGTCGCGGGCGACGGGCTCCGTCTGGGCCACCCTGGCAGCTCGGGGCGCGTAATGCTCAGGGCGGGCGTCGGCCATGGCGGCGAGGAGGTGGAAGAGAACTCAAGCAAGCCCCTACCTGGCGCGCCAAATGTCGGAGCCTGGACTCTGGGGAACTAAAGGTTCGAACACTGGGAGCGCGCTAGTTCTCTCCAACCAATGGTGGCCACGGCGAGGCTACGGCGAGAGTGCTACGTGGGAGCACGACAGGGGACACGATGGTTACCCAGGTTCGGGCCACCTTGCGGTGTAAAACCCTACTCCTGCTTGTGTTGGGATTGCTGTAGGCAAGAAGATGTTCTCACGTACAAGGTAGAAGGCAGAGGAATCGATCCCCTCTACAATGGCAGATCTGCCCCTTTTATAGCCGCCTTGGTCCTCTTCCCCCAAAAACTAGGCGGGAAGGGTTGCCACACTTGGTGGGTTTTGAAAGGGGATAGGCGCTCAGTCTATCCTGACTCAAGGCGGTCTTCGCCTGCAAAAGCATGATCTATGACGCGCCGGTGGGCTCGGTGATGACCTCCGCCCTGCGCGCCTTGCTGTCTCGGTCTTCTATCACCAAACGGGCAGTCCTTGGGACTTGCTTTGGAGGTTGGCAGCTGGGGCTGCCCCTTTAGCACCAAAGAGGAAAGCTTCTCTATCCGCGCCCGCTGGCACAGCCTCTGCCGCCCTTCGTCGCTATGCACGTCACCCATGTGAGGGGCACTGGACCGCGCAGCTGACGTCAGGCGAGATGGCTTCGGGCGCCCGGTTTGGGAGGGCGCCTCGGGAGGCAGCCTCGTGAAGGGGCCTCACGAGGCTCTTGCTCCTGCCGTGGCTAAGTGCCGGCAGGTCGTGTCTCGAGGAGGGGTCCTCAGGAGGCCGGCGCCTTAGGAGATGTCTTCGCTCCGCGAGGCCCTTGGATGGGCCGCGTCTTGGGCCTTCGCCAGGCGTCGCTTCCTGGGCCGCAGGCAGACGGGCCGGGGTACCCCGATTCCCAAAGGCCCGACAGCCTAGGAACGATCTTCCTCAAGGAGCGTGGCATCATCATGCCGCACCTCATCTTGGTCCTCCTCATTGAAGGCCAAGACTCGAGGTGACCCGTATTTGAGTTCCGTAGGGAGTATTACTTCTGCACCAAGGCTTGCTTCCTGACCTCTGCTTGACGGGTCTCGCATGAGGGCAGACAGCAAGGTGGTGCTCAGTTGCCCTCCTAAGAACTTTGGGGATGTCAGGTGCTTGCCGGGCAAGCACACTGGCATTCACCCATTGGAAGACAAAGAGCACGACTCCCTATTTGTCGCCGAGAGTGGCACTTTCAGAAAAAGTACCAGTCATCCTATCCCCTTCGCAGAAACTTGTTTGGTCATGGACGCGGAAGCCTTGGCTTTCTTATTCTTGTTAGTAGAGCTCTCTGGTGTGTCCTCGACAGGAATGCTGCACTCTGAAGTGTGCTTCCCGGAGTCCTTGGCGCGCCAAAGATGTCGTGGGAAATGATTATCTATGGGACCGAACGGGTCCCTTTGCAATTCGGCTCAGGGGACATGCATGGGACAAAGAGCAGATTTTTAGTAGGTGCAAGAACATGCGGGGGATTTATCCAGGTTCGGGCCGCTATGAGCTTAAAACCCTACTCCTGCTCTGTGTTTGATCGTATATGAACTCTTGTTATAGGGAGCGCAGTTTTCCGGCAAGGTGCACTGGAAAATGTAGCTACGGCGTGTAATTGAGCTGGGTGTCGACCATTCTACTTGTAGCCATGGGCCTCCTTTTATAGGCCAAGGGGTTACCACAATGGCTAGTAGGGTCATTTACATAGTATGAACAGTGACTTGCACCGTCATCATGTCTATCTTCCAACGGGGTAAGACAAACGCATTTAATGCACCGTTAGGTGCTACGTTGGGGAGGCGAGGCCTTGGGCAAAAGATCTGTACCACCGGTCCTGGCGCCCTTCTGTAATCTCGACACATCCCAGGGACGGGTGTCATTAAAGTTAATCTTGGTGTGGCGTGCTGACACGTGCTTTGGCCGGCTATGTTGACTGCCTGCCCGCTCGACACCTAGCATATGAGCCTGTCTGGTCGATGGTGAGGTGGAGCGGTAACGGGACAGAACAAGCCTGCTAGCACGGAGCTTGCCGGGCCTTGCTTGCCGACAAGGGAGCTTGCCGGCGACCATAATCTTGGTCTTCACCTTGCCGGGGCGGAGCTTGCCGGCAAGGGCAGCGTCGACCTTCAGTACAAGAATAGTACTTCTCGATGACCTTCCTTGAGGTCTTCTTCACGGTCTTGGTGTTGAGTCTTGAGTCGTAGTTACCCTCTGTCAAGCCCTTGCCGGAAGGGAGGCTATAACTGCCTGTGCACAAGTCTGGGTACGAGGGCACCCATGTCTTAGTACACCGACAGTGCCCCCTTACAACAGGGATCACCCGCCAGTTGAGGTAAATTCATGTTCGATGAGCCGAGTCATTTTGATGTCGCTCTTTGTATGCTTAGGACTGACTTTGTCATTTCTCTTCCAGCAGAGTTTCCAGGGGATGATCTCCGAGGTGCCGAATGTGGATCGCGCCCCAGAGGATGTGGAGAGCGACACCGAACGACAGTACGCCAAAGAGAGCGAGGACGAAGGGAGCGATGACGAAGGGGACACCGAGGAAGACGAAGAGGCCGAGTCCTCTCCGTCTGAGAACGAGCCCAGGGAGACGTGGACCAAGAAGACTCATGATCCGAGTGCGTGCGCAACAGGCGCCCTACGCCGAGGGCCTAGCTGCCGACTGGACTGACGCCGACTGTGCGCAATCCAAAGTGCAGTCGTGCCGAGTCCGCTGAGCCCAAGCAGGTGGCCACCAAACCTTTGAAGGCCGCGGTTCTCTCGAAGATCAAGGTGAACGTGCCAGTGGCATCAACGTAAGTGACGAGACCGAGTCTCTTTGTCTTGCTAAACTGTGTTGATTTATGTCTGGGTGATCTTGCAATTGCAGCGCTGACAGATTGACGACGTTGCCCAACCCGAGAGCCGCAGGGAAGGACCAATCTAAAGCGGACGTTGCATCCTCCAAAGGTATCGACCAATTCATTTGCGGTTCTCGTTCGAGTGACTTGTTGACCCACGTTTAACGTCTGTATGTGATTGTAGCGCCGATAGACGTGATCCAGCTCGAGGACAACGACAGGGCCGACCCGTTGAACCCGGAGGTTAACGAGAGGGTGTCGACTGGCATCGACATTATTATGCCGGATGCGCCCACAAGTTAGGGTGAACCAAGCCTCGCCCGCAAAGGCCATCGCAAAGCCTGCGGGGCCGAGTGAGGGCTCAGGTCAGAACTGAACTCGTGGCTGCGGCTCCAACTCCTTCACCAGCTCCAGCTCCGACGCCTGCCCCAGTCACCCTCTTCTCTCTGCAGTGGGTCCTAGAGGACCAGGTGGGGGCGAGCAAGTAGGCCCTGATCCAAGTCAACGTGATGAACGAGCGGCTGAAGGAGGTGTATGACGCCAGTGAGGCTCTGAAGACCAATGTCCGAGTAAGTACCATTGTAAGTACGTTTTTCAGTCCGAGTCTCGAAGTTTTTGTTTGATTTTCTTCTGACTTTAGAATGGGCGATTATGTTTCCACCAGTGGGTTTATCCGGAGTACACTCACTGGGTGTTTTCTTTCCAGTGGGGGCACGCTGAGTGCACTCACTAGGTGTAGTCCCCGAGACTGCCGTCGACTGGTATCAGTCGGCGGGAGTCTTAGAACTTAGGTTTTCTTTGAATATGGTTTTTCATTCGGATTCTCCGGAGTTAATCCGAGTCAGTTTATTCCAGTGGGGGCACGCTGAGTGCACCCACTGGGTGTAGTCCCCGAGACTGCCGTCGACTGGTAGCAGTCCGCGGGAGTCTTTAGAACTTGAATTTTTGCAAACTTTCCACTTGGCTGGCCAAGTGGATGGTTGGGTTACTTGAACCCTTGCGTATGGCTCGAACTAATCGAGCTTGTTCCTTCCTTGGAAGGCACAACTCAGTATCTGGTACCGATGAAGCTTGTTTCTTCCTTAGAAGGGTTTTCATTTTGTCGCCAACTGATCAGCTTATTTTTTTTGTAACAGAGGGCCTGCGAGCTCGGGACTCATTATGCTACTCTGGAGAAGGAGGTGCTGCAGCTTCGCCTGGATTTGGAGACGGAAAAGCACAAGAATGAATTTCTTGCCTAGGAGAAGCGCGTCTTGGGAGGTTAGTCTCGTGAACCGACTGCTCGGCAAAGCTTGTTTTTCCTTTGATCCGAATGAACTCGCTTTAGCAGATGTTCGTAGTGAGAATGCCCAACTTCAAGTGAGGCTCTGGACCTGTATTTCTTTAGAAACCATGAAGCAGGCCCTTGAGAATAAGGACACCAAGCTCGCCGAGTCCTGGAAGAATGCCAACGCCAAGACCAAGGTGGCCGAGGATTCCCTAAAGGTCGCCTCAGATCTTAAGGAGGTAAACAAAACTCTCAAGGTCGCGGCAAAGGTGATGAAGGGAGAGATCTCGGAGTTGAAGAAGAGCTATGCCGAGTGGGACTAGAAGTTCAAGAGCCAAGTGAGTGACTTCGAAGGGGAGATGAAAAACCTCAGCGACCGTGTAACCGAGCTCCTCCAAAAGAAGAATGAACTCGAGCAGTATGTGGAAGAGCTGAGTGAGGAGATGAACAAGAGTTGGAAGGTATGACGGTTAGACCCGAGTGTTTTAACCCTGAGATGTTTCGTTGCCGAGTGGTTCTGATCTTTGACTTTCATCCTTTCTCAGGGTTCTGAATGGATGTCACTCTAGAGACAGACATGATTGAGAAAGACCTGGACCCTAAGAGGCTGCTCGTCAGAGATAGCACTGCTTTGTCTCTCCTCCGACTAGATGATGAGGACATCACTACTACAGTTACACCCACAACCCCTGCTGCTACATATACTGAACCAATTACTAGAGCTCGCGCACGCCAGTTAAATTACCAGGTACTTTTGTTTCTTGGTAATGATCCTAATGTTCATAAGAATATGATGCTGCCTAAATTAGATACATTTGTTTTGCTTACAAATGAAGGGCCCAGCATGGACGAGAAGGATGAACATTGGAGCATGATCAAGCATAGAGAGGATGGCGCGCGCAAGGGGAACAAGAACGGAGTTTCAAGTGATGATTCCAGGACTTTGAAGCCACCATAATGAGTGCATGAAGGCTTGGACGAAATATACAAGATGCCACTTCATAAATTTCGTCCAGAGGCTATTATAGGTGCTGCGTCACCTTATTTTTGGGCCAGGCCCATGTAATTTCGAAATACTTCAGTATAGGCTGTTTTTAGAGTTCGTATGTGCGGGGAAACCAAGATAGGGTTGGTTTCGGACCCCTCCTCCAAGGGGTCACGAAATTCCCCCCTACTCCCCAATATATACAACCCTTAGGGCGTCGTTTTAGACTTGGGTTTTGTTTAGATTAAAAGTTTGCCATAGCTGCAACTTCACATACTTCGTTTGTGTTCAACGACCAGACCAAGATGTCACAGAACCTCACTTTCATTAATAAAGTTTTTCTCTTATATTCGCAATATTCAGATTGCAATTTCAATTTCTTGCTTGTTCTTCGTTTGCACGCAGGAAATAGACCTTCACGATCAGGTTGATCGTGCTCCGGCGTGGTCAATAACCTCTCAAAGTTGGTTTAGCGATTGCTAAGGCGCGATGTCATCGCACGTTCGTAGTTGGATCGTCAAAGTCGACTTCTACCAAACGATAGCTACCTTCTCATCGAAAGACAGGACGCCTTTGCTTCTATCAAGTGGTGTCAGATTTCCAGGTTGCTCGGTGAGATTTTACCAGTTTCGTAGTCTAGATTGCATCTGTTCTTCATACCTACAGTCCACGAAAAAGCCACGAAAAAAAATTAGGGTTAGTTCATCATATCCGAACCAATCTGAGCCTGTTGCAATTTTCTGTTCGGTGTTTGTTTTGTTGAATTTACGGTTGCATCGTCGCGTCAAGTTGTTGGTCTTAGCGTCTAGTCCCTTAGAGTTTCGAGTTCTGTTCATAGGGTGTCATGCCGCCGCCGCACCATCGTCATCACCGCTGCCATATACCACCATCGTCATCACCGCTGTCATATACCACCATCGTCATCATCGCTGCCATATACCTCCATCGTCATCACCGCTGCCATATACCTCCATTGTCATCACCGCTGCCATATACCTTCATTGTCATCACCACTGCCATATATACCACACCGCCATCACAGATTCGCCACCAGTCCGTGTTCTACTTCCCCTCCATATATCTGGCACCGATCCGAGTCCATATATCTCATCGCATATCCACTACGAATCCAAGTCCATCACCAATTCGAGTTACCTTGTCTGAGTAGGTTTCGGATTTCATCAATCTTACTCCGTCCGTAGAAGAGAGGTGATTTCCAAAAAAAAAAAATTCCAAAAACGCAACTGTCAAAAAAAATTCTGGCTATCCTATTTTTAGGCGTTTCCGAGTGTTTTGAGACAGTCACCATTATAGAATTTTTTTTGAGCAGTTTCCAATTTTTGCTCCGGGCAGGAAAAAAATAAAATTTAGTCAAATTTTTTTCGTGCCTATCGTGTTTTCGGACCTTGGGAAGAGTTTTGAGACACTCGCCATTATAGTGGTTTTCTGAAAAAAAAGCGCAAAAAAAGAGAGAAAAAAAATTCAGAGTTTGCTTTTCCCTTGATTACGTGCCGCGCCGTGATTTTGTTGGTGTACTAGGCTTGCGTCTCTAGTACGGTCTAGCCTAGGACCAGCACAGTACCGTCATTGAGCGTTTATGCAACTTTGCATCTCTGAATTGATTGTTGCTGACCTTTTTGCTACCATATATTAAGCCTTCCTAGCTCCACATATTCTCTACGTCGTGCGTTTGACACCACCTGGCAATCGCTCTATCCAAGCTTAGAGGCATTTTGACTACAACGGTTGCCGATCACCACCTGCTGCTTGGTAAGAACGGGTAAGAATTTGTGATTCGCTTGACGGATTTGTGACTTTCCACCACACCACTTCATATTAGTAGTTTGTAGGACATATTCTTGTGTGTTTCTATTGCTGCTAACCATGACAGGATCACAAGCCAACCAGATCGACTGGGAGAACATGACGCAAAAGGAACTACATGATAAATTTCAACAAATGCAGGGTGAACAGGTACAAGACGTGATGAGGAGCTTTGGAAAGGCACTGGAGAGGATAGATGACATTGAGAAGACAATTGACACCAAGTTGGACACCAAGTTCGATGAACTACTCGCGCGTCTACCACCACCACCTGCTGTCCCTGCTGCACCGTTGCAACACCAACAATGACCACCTCCACGTCGCACCAATCATGCAGGACGAGCGCAGTGTGTTCCCCTTGAGCCCGGCCAACATTCTGGTGCCGCTGCAACTGCTGCTGCTGCTTCTGTGGCTCCTGCTGCTACTATTGATGAGAACTCTGATTACGAGGATGAGGTTGCTCAAAATTAGAACTATGTGCAACCACCCGCACCACCACCAGGTCATCCACATGCATATGATCGCAACGGTAGGGCTGCACCACCCCCTCAGGTACGAGATCATGACCATGTCCCTAAACTAAAATTGAATATTCCGCCATTTGAGGGTAGATACATTCCTGATGTATATCTTACTTGGGAGTTAGAAACTGAACAACGTTTTACATGCTTACAATATCCTGAGGATAGACGTGTTGCTGCTGCTGTTTGTGCATTCACTAGTTTTGCTTGTGTTTGGTGGTCTGAACATTGTCCATTATATCTTGATAATATCCCCACTACATGGGCTGCTTTGAAAATTGCTATGCGTACTCGTTGGGTTCCACCATATTATCAACGTGAATTACTTCAAAAATTGCAGCGCTTAAGACAAGGAAAAAATTCTGTAGAAGAATATTATCAGGAATTACAAACTGGCATGATTACATGTGGTATTGTTGAGGATAATGAAGCTATGCTTGCACGTTTTATGGGTGGACTAAATAGAGAGATTCAAACCATCTTAGAGTATAAGGATTATAACAATATCACTCGTTTATTCCATCTTGCTTGCAAAGCTGAACGTGAAGTGCAGGATCGACAGGCATTGGTGCAAACTAACTTTTCTGCAGGTCGGTCTTCATCATGGACACCGCGTACATCTTCTACTTCCACACGTCCTGCTGCAAGACTGCCTACTCCCTCCGCCAACTCCAACCGGGATACAAGAAAACAGGCACCACCATAACCATCCACCAAGAGCACACCTTCTGGTCCTGCACAGAGCTCCTCTTCATCCATGGCATCAACAGGGCAAACATATGATGTTATATGTCATCGTTGCAAGGGTGGAGGTCACTATGCGAGCAAATGTCCGTCTCCACATGTGATGATCGTTACTGAGGATGGTGGGTATGAATCCGCTAGTGATTATGATGAGGGGACATTGGCTCTTATTGCGAGTGAAGAACAAGGTGGAGATGATTCTGAACAAGAAACGCAATACATGGCTGCTGAAGATGCTGACAGGTATGAAAGTTTAGTTGCTCAACGTGTTTTGAGTGTGCAGGTAACACATACTGAGCAAAATCAGAGGCACAATTTGTTCCATAAAAAGGGAGTTGTGAAGGAATGTTCTGTCCGCGTCATAATAGATGGAGGGAGTCGCAATAACTTGGCTAGCATGGAGATGGTGGAGAAGTTGTCTCTCACCCCAAGACCACATCCGCATCCTTACTACATCCAATGGTTCAACAACAGCGGCCAGGTTAAGGTAACACGTACTGTTCGTGTGCATTTTAGTATCGCCGCATATGCTGATTATGTTGATTGTGATGTGGTACCCATGCAATCATGCTCCTTATTACTTGGTAGACCATGGCAATTCGATAAAAATTCTGTACACCATGGTAGAAACAATCAGTATACTCTTGTTCATAAGGATAAACATATTACTTTGCTTCCTATGACTCCTGAACACATTTTTAAAGATGATATGAATAGAGCTAGTAAAGCAAAACAGGAGCACAATAAGAGTGAAAATCAGATTGTGACAAAAGAATTTGAGCAACAAATGAAACCTAATAACAAACCATCTAGTGTTGCTTCTAAAATTAAATTGAAAAGTGGATGTTTGCTTGCCACCAAATCTGATATTGATGATCTAGATTTTAGCAAATCTGTTTGCTATGCTTTTGTGTGCAAAGAGGCATTATTTTCATTCAAGGACATGCCTTCCTCTTTGCCTCCTGTTGTCACTAACATTTTGCAGGAGTTCGCGGACGTCTTTCCACAAGACGTGCCACCGGGATTACCACCTATTTGCGGGATTGAGCATCAGATTGACTTAATTCCCGGTGCGTCACTACCCAACCGTGCCCCATACCGTACCAATCTAGAGGAGACGAAGGAGATTATGCATCAAGTACAGGAGCTGCTCAACAAAGGTTATATGCGCGAATCCCTTAGTCCTTGTGCTGTTCCTATTATTTTAGTGCCGAAAAAGGATGGTACCTCGCGTATGTGTGTTGATTGTAGATCCATTAATAATATTACTATTCGCTATCGTCATCCTATTCCTAGGCTAGATGATATGCTTGATGAATTGAGTGGTTCTACCATATTCTCCAAAGTTGATTTGCGTAGTGGATACCATCAAATTCGTATGAAATTGGGAGATGAATGGAAAACAGCGTTTAAAACTAAGTTTGGCTTATATGAGTGGTTAGTCATGCCTTTTGGGTTAACTAATGCACCTAGTACTTTCATGAGATTAATGAACGAGGTTTTACATGCTTTAATTGGACGATTTGTGGTAGTCTATTTTGAGGATATACTGATTTATAGCAGATCTTTGGAGGAACATTTGGAACATTTACGTGATGTTTTTATTGCGCTACGTGATGCACGTTTGTTTGGTAAGCTTGGGAAGTGCACCTTTTGCACCGACCGAGTATCTTGAAGTTGATAAAGCCAAGATTGAAGCTATTGAGAGTTGGCTGCAGCCCAAAATGGTCACACAAGTGAGGAGTTTTCTTGGCCTCGCTGGTTTCTATAGGCGTTTTGTGAGAGATTTCAGCACCATTGCTACACCTCTCAATGAGCTTACAAAGAAGGATGTGCCTTTTGTTTGGGGTACCGCACAGGAAGAAGCCTTCATGGTATTGAAAGATAAGTTGACACATGCTCCTTTACTCCAACTTCCTGATTTTAATAAGACTTTTGAGCTTGAATGTGATGCTAGTGGAATTGGAATCTCATCATCGAGCGTATGAATGCTACATATAAACTTGCTGGAGATAAGGATAGAAAACGTGTTGTCTTTGCACCTGGCGATCTTGTTTGGTTACATTTGCGGAAGGATAGGTTTCCTGATTTGCGCAAGTCAAAGCTAATGCCACGTGCTGATGGTACTTTTAAGGTGTTAGAGAAAATAAATGATAATGCATATAAAATTGAGCTGCCTGCAGATTTTGGGGTTAGTCCCACTTTTAACATTGCAGATTTGAAGCCTTATGTGGGTGAGGAATATGAGCTTCCGTCGAGGATGACTTCAATTCAAGAAGGGGAGGATGATGAGGACATCACTACTACAGTTACACCCACAACCCCTGCTGCTACATATACTGGACCAATTACTAGAGCTCGCGCACGCCAGTTAAATTACCAGGTACTTTCGTTTCTTGGTAATGATCCTAATGTTCATAAGAATATGATGCTGCCTAAATTAGATACATTTGTTTTGCTTACAAATGAAGGGCCCAGCATGGATGAGAAGGATGAACATTGGAGTATGATCAAGCATAGCGAGGATGGCGCGCGCAAGGGGAACAAGAACGGAGTTTCAAGTGATGATTTCAGGACTTTGAAGCCACCATAATGAGTGCACGAAGGCTTGGACAAAATATACAAGATGCCACTTCATAAATTTCGTCCAGAGGCTATTATAGGTGCTGCGTCACCTTATTTTTGGGCCAGGCCCATGTAATTTCGAAATACTTCAGTATAGGCTGTTTTTAGAGTCCGTATGTGTGGGGAAACCAAGTTAGGGTTGGTTTCGGACCCCTCCTCCAAGGGGTCATGAAATTCCCCCCTACTCTCCAATATATACAACCCTTAGGGCGTCGTTTTAGACTTGGGTTTTGTTTAGATTAAAAGTTCGCCATAGCTACAACTTCGCGTACTTCATTTGTGTTCAACGATTAGACCAAGACGTCACAGAACCCCACTTTCATTGATAAAGCTTTCCTCTTATATTCTCAATATTCAGATTGCAATTTCTATTTCTTGATTGTTCTTCATTTACACGCAGGAAATAGACCTTCGTGGTCAGGTTGATCGTGCTCCGGCGTGGTCAATAACCTCTCGAAGTTTGTTTAGTGATTGCTAAGGCGCGACGTCATCGCACGTTCGTAGTCGGATCGTCAAAGTCGACTTCTACCAAATGATAGCTACCATCTCATTGAAAGACGGGACGCCTTTGCTTCTATCACTAGATTAGCGGATCGAGGGTGTGGCGTCGTACGTGAAGCGTCTACAGGTACCATGGGGAAGATTGACGATGAGCTATCTTCGGGGGAGGAAATAGGATCGAAAGTATGTCTAGGGGAGGGGTGAATAGACTACTTGACCAAATAAAAACTTATCCTTTTCCCAATTTTAGTTGTAGGCAAGTTTTAGCAATTGTACCAAGTCAAGCAACACCCTACACATGCAAGTCTAAGAGTTGTGAAGTGGAAAATAAAGACTTTGCATATGAACGTAAAGGAGGGATTGGAGAAATCAAACGCAATGAAGACACGGTGGTTTTTGGCATGGTTCCGATAGGTGGTGTATCATATGTCCACGTTGATGGAGACTACAACCCACGGAGGGCAACGGTTGCGCGAGTCCACAGAGGGCTCCACCCACGAAGGGTCCACGAAGAAGCAACCTTGCCTATTCCACCATGGCTTACGTCCACGAAGGACTAGCCTCACTCGGGTAGATCTTCACAAAGTAGGCAATCTCCTTGCCCTTACAAACTCCTTGGTTCAACTCCAAAAGATCTTGGAGGCTCCCAAGTGACACCTAACCAATCTAGGAGACACCACTCTCCAAAAGGTAATAGACGGTGTTGTTGATGATGAACTCCTTGCTCTTGTGCTTCAAATGATAGTCTCCCCAACACTCAATCACTCTCTCACAAATTTGGCTTTGGTAGGAGAAGGATTTGAGTGGAAAGCAACTTGGGGAAGGCTAGAAATCAAGGTTCAAATGGTTGGACTGGAATCTCTTGATCTCAACACATGAGTAGGTGGTTCTCTCTCAGAAAATGAATGGTGGAAGTGTAGGTTCGTTCTGATGGCTCTCTTAGAGAGTAAGTGAGGGTGGAGAGGTATATATAGGCTTCACCCAAAGATCCAACCGTTACAAGTCTTTGACCCAACTCGGTGACACCGGACCAAAATCTCGGTGAGACTGACTAGTGTAAAAGATTCGAACGTTGGAAGTCTCGGTGAGACCGATCAGAACATCTTGGTGGGACCGAAGTGCTATGGCTAGGGCAGAACCTCATTTTGGTAGTTCCGACCAGTTCATCTCGGAAATTCCGAAGTGAAGTGACATCGTTACAGAAACTTGGTCATGCCATCTCGGTGAGACCGAGAGCCGTTTCGGTCGCATCAAAAAGCTAGGGTTTGGCTTAGGCAATATGTGTGATCAACTCGGTGAGTCCGGGATGTGGAATTTTGGTGGGACCGAGATGATACTTTAGGGTTTTGGATGGATGTGATGTGGAGAAGTGTTTGAGGATTTTGGAGCAATACCACTAAGCACTTGAGCAACTGAGTCATGATCAAAACCTCATCCTCTTTTAATAGTATATTGGCTTTCCTATGGACTCAATGTGATCTTGGATCACTTAACCAAAAATGAAGAGTGTTGGAGCTTTGCCAATTCTTGTCATTAGCATTTTGACGGGTCCACAATCACTAGTCCTTGACATGCCAATCATTGATCTTCTCTGAAATATAATATCAATGAGCATTAGATCAATGACATATATGTTGTTATTAATTACCAAAACCACCCGGGGATTAGTTGCACTTTCAATCTCCCCATTTTTGGTAATTGATGACAACATATAGATCAAAGCTTCAACAAAAGATATAATCAATGAAATACATTGTCACTTTGAGAAGTATGTGATAAGCAAGAGCTCCCCCTAAATTTGTGCATTTTTAAAGATTTGCATTTGAATGCAATACACAATCGATTAGGATCATGGGCCACTCTTCCATGTCACATACATCTTGGTGGAGGGCTCAAAATGATATGATTACAATGAAGTAAGCAATCATCACCAAACAAACAAGTGAATGATCATACAAAGAGCATATGGATAGATAATCAAGCATGCATATCAATAGAGTACGGTATGATCAAGCACAAAGTAGCATAATCTCATACGAGCATCAACCAAAAGTATCTCAAAGTAGCACGAAACTCACGAAGTAGCACAAAAACGCAAAGAAACCAAACGAGAAAAAGCAAAGCACACACTCTCTCTCAAAGCCCTAATGATCCATACAAATTCTCTCCCTTTGGCAACAAGTACCAAAAAGTTTGAATAAGTAAAGAGCTAAACGTCGCTCTGGACTTGATCTCCGACAGCTCCTGGTGGTGAAGTCCTCTGACTTGCAGCTCCGATGTGGGTAGACATCGTCGGAGTAGAGAGAAGTGTGTCTGCAAAGATGTCGGCTGATGTCTGCTGAGCTGGTGGTGTAGAAGCAACAGGAGGAACTGATGGAGCAACCGTTAGTGTAGCAACTGGAGCTGAAACTGTGGCTCTGGAAGTGACTGGCACGGCTGCTGACCTAGGCATCTTCCAGAACTGGGTAGTAGTAGGAAGACCTGTGTCTAGGTGCTCATCATCATCACTGCTAGGTGTCATCCTGACATCCTCCACTTCTTTCTTCATACTCTCAACAGTAGTCTGTATCTCAGTAACCATGTTGTCCAGATCATGGAATTTTGTCTCAATAATCCTCTCAAGACTCTTGTGGTTCTCTACGAGGTTGGCCAAACTCCGCTCAATCCTCCGAGTAGCTTGAAGAAGGTAGTTCATTTGGTCAGTCTTGGTTTTCAATAGTGGGGCAGTGGGAGCACTTGGTTCTGCAGTCCTCGTAGTTTCTACTTCTGCCTGTGCTGCAGCTGAGGTCGGATGGGAAGGATCCATCATCACAGTGTTGTCCTCAAACTCAGGCTGTAGCGGCAAATGTTCATGGTCCAGCAGATATGAATTGTTTGCACCCTTAGAGTTAATGAGCATCTGGATATGTGGTGCAAAGCTACATGATCTCTTCTGGTCGGTAGCAGCTCTCTTCACATTCTCAACAATGAGATCCATCACCTTGAATTTCTGATGTTGATCAATATGATGCAGCATGTTGATGGAATGGCCTCTAATCATCTTCTCAACTCCATATTTTGGCATCAAAGTATGCCTCATGATAGTGTTGGAGGTAGCTAGGCCAGCAAGCAAATGGTATACAGAACCAAGCTTGTGAGACTCTTTGTACTTGTTGGGTATCTCTGTGTACATATTTGCCATAGTGTTGTGATCCATCTTAGGTTTGGCATAGACATCAATGTCGTTCTCATCAGCCTCTAGAACATCTAGCAAAGTGGCCCACTCAATCACACTGGATTGATATCTTACTCCTTCAGTCATCCAGACTATTCTACCATTGGGGTAGAAGTGAGCTGTAGAGTAGAATTGCATGATCATCTCATCGTTCCATGCAGTAAGCTTCTTCCCGATGAACTCATCAACACCAATAGACCTAAAATACTCATGGACATGGGGGAAATGATCTTCATTAGCATCAATGTATTTCTAGTCCACCCATCTCATGTCACTGACCACTGGCTTCTTGTCAAGAAGCACTGTCTCATAGAAATCTTGTTGCTCCCTGGTATGGAATCGATAATCCACAGTAGTCCTCCTTCTCACCGAGTAAGGATCAGACCTTCGCCATTTCCTCAAACCTTTATCTTTCCTCTCCTTCATGTTCTCTGCCAAAGGATGTGTGTCATCATGCTCAGGCAGTCTGGGTCTTAGTTTCCTCAGCACCAGAGCTTCAGCATCTTCATCATCATTCCTTTCAGGCACTGGGGCCTTGTTCTTCTCTGCAGCTGATACATTTCTGGTAGTCCTCTTGGGCTTGGGGGCAGCTACTGGCTTGGCTTTGGAGGAGGTGGCTATCCTCATAGCATCACTCATGAGCTTTTGCTGCTTGGGAGGAGGTGGATTGGCAAATTGCTCTTCCTCTTCATCATCAGATGCATCATCTCCTCTCATGGAAGTGGGTTTGAACACCACTTGAGCAGTTTTCTTTCTTTCCCTCTTCTTGCCTGCTGGCATAGACTTGCTCTGGCCTTGCTGAGATCCTCCTGGATTTTCTGAGGAGACACCTCTCTTGGTAGCAGTGGATGTAGACACTTTCCTTCTCACTCCTCTTTCTTTTTGAGTATTTGCATACTCCTTTTGAACTAGAGCTTTCTTCTTGGAGGTGACTTCTACCTGGAAGTCTTCATCCTCTTCATCAGAGTCCTTTCTCTTCCTTGTCCTTGTTGCTACTTTGGGAAAGCTTGGAGAGCTCCTCTCTCCCTCATGGTAACTCTCATCAGCACTAGTTCCTGCCTCCAAGTCAACACTTGGTTCAACTAATATGTTCTGGCTGTCACTAGCATCTGACATGTTGACAACTGGCCCTGTGAATTAGAATAGATAGAGTGGAGTAGATGAGCATCACAAAACATAGATATTTTTGATAAGATTTGAGTTCAAACTTCAGTTTTAGGTTTTCATAGAGAGCATTTTGGATCTACTGATTTGACAATCTCTGTAGCACAGACGTAACAACTGAAACTAGGGTTCACGTTTCGGTCAGGCCGAAGTTGATCCTGGTTCCACCAAAGCACACATGATGCTACTAAGAGACTAATTCGGTGACACCGATTTAGTACCACTCGGTTTCACCGAAGTGTACTGCGTGCACTGGCCGAAGCCAAATCGGTGACGCCGAGTTGCCTCAATTCGATCAGTCCGAGATGTAATCTGAGAAACCCTAAACCTAAAATTTCAACTCGAGTCTAAATCTGGGAACTTTTCATGGACATTGAAGTGCATACTGTGGCAAGATTTAGGCACATCCATCCGTGCATAGAATCAGATTTGGGAGCATAGAGGGGGTCGAATCTTACCCTAACTTGGTGAAGATTCGCTACAGCAGCAACGACGGAGGAGATTGCCGTTGACGGCGATGGAATCCGGCGGCGAGAGCTCATTGGAGACAAAGGCGATGATCTGAGGACTTGGGCGACGGCAGCAAAGGGTGCGGGAGGCACAACGTTTGAAGTAATTTTCAACGTACGGTCCGCGAGCATATATATACCCTTTGGTTGTCGGTAGTACTGATTGAATGAAATCGGTCTCACCGAGATGCATAACTGTCAGAGATAGAGTACATCGGTGACACCAAAACTTTCATACCGGTCTTACCGAGATGGAAATATGAATTAGTCTAAATGCAATCGGTGGGACCGAATAGGAGATAGTTGGTCTGACCGAAATACACTTAGAAGGTTTTGGAAGTTAGCCCTAATCAGATTGGTGGCTCCGAGTGCTCCTCACCCGGAGGGTCCAAAAGGAACTTGTTCAAGTTTTGTGATATAGCAAGAATGAATTTGAGACAAGTTGAGATAGATGGCTAAAGAAGGTGCTTAGGCGTTCTTGTACATCTAATTGGCCAAATAAAACCAAATCAATCAAAACAACAAATGGATGTCCTCGAATGAGAAATATGCATAGCAACATGCTCACACAATAAGATAGCAAACGAAATATGTGGCAAACATGCACAACCAATTCTAGCATCTATCACACAATGGGCGATGACATAGTCAACTATTGTCGGTGTATAAAACATGGGTATTTTATACCTTGACTTATGCACAGACAGTGGTAGCAGTCTCGATGGCCAGGGCTTGCCGGAGATCATCAACATCAAGGCAAAGCATATGGCTAAGTGCTGAAGATACGAGAGTCACTTGCCGGCAAGGCGCGAGCCGGCAAGGTCAAGGCCCAGCAAGCTCCGTGCCGGCAGGCCTTTGACAACTCCTCATCACTCCACCTCACCAAGCAGCTAGTCACTAATCCGTGAGGTGTAGAGTGGGCTGGCAGTTTGGTGAGGTTTGTCGGGGCACGTGGCAGCATGCTGGAAGGAGGATTACCTTTAATGACACCCGTCCAGAAGGCATGTCAAGATAATAGGAGGTAGTTGGGCGAGCGGTGCAGGAACCTTGCCGGGGCTCCTTCTCCACACGACACCTAACGGCGCATTTATTGCGTTTGTCCTAATCCGGCAGAGTTAGGTATGATAGCACTATTTGCTATCTAATTAGCATGTAATGACTGTTTTGCCACTGTGGTTACCCCTTGAGCGATAAAAGGAGGGCCAGGGCAACCTTTACGAGGGTAAACACTTTGCTTATTTTGCATGCGTAGCTGCTCTTCCTGCACCTTGCCGGCAAGAAGTGCTCGTTGTACTTGAGCTCAAACACATCCAATATACATAGCAGGAGTAGGGTTTTACACCTCTCGGTGGCCCGAACCTGGGTAAACCCTTTGCGTTCATTGTTGATTCTGCTCTTTGTGCTTGCGCATTCCCCTAGCCGAACCGCAAAGGGGCTAGATGGCCCCATAGATGGTCGTACGCACGACATCTTTGGTGCGCCAGGTAGGGGGATCACTTACGTGAACCTGAATCAACAATTCGCGCGTCAACTTTGTCTTCATCATCTTCGATGGCGCCCAAGAAGAAGGGCACATCCACAGCGGCTCCATTGACTTCCAAGCTTCCATCGCAGACGCCCACAGGCGGCGCAGATGACCCCGCTGGTGCGGGTGGCGCAGGAGGCGGTACAGCTGCGGGTGGCATGGAAAGAGTCACCGGCGCAGGCGGCGTAGCCAGCACCGCTGGAGCAGGCGGAGCGCACAACACTAACTAGCAGCTTCCTCGCCAGTCCGGCAATCGAAGCCATAACGGTGCAAGTGGCGTGGATGGCCAACTTCCGCCTCCTCGGCGCACCGGCGAACGAAGCCACCGGAGCAACACCATCTAGACCGACGCAAGTCAAGACCCAGCCGCCGTGGTGTCTAAGGATACCACTTTAGGACGCACACCACAACCATCGCAAGATGGGCGCAATGCAAATCCGGACTGCGCTGGCGGATCCGGACGGCGACGTCCACATGGCAAGATACCTGTTGATCAGCAGCAAGATCTTCAGGCGCCACATCCATCGTGTCAGCCCGCTACTAGGCATGAGCCGCAGCAGCAAGATCGTGGTGGTGCTCCTGCTGGTTCTGCCAGGAGTCAAGCGACATCCCGTTCTTCGCTCCCAGCCATGCCAGCTACAGCAGCAGAGGCCATGGCACGGGCGTAGATGCTGTTAAATTTTGTTCCAGCTGCAGACAAAATGGATGAGTGGAGAGCCACCATCCAGAGCCTCATTGGGTTTGCTAAAGCCAGCAACTCATAACAGGCGGGACCTTCATGGTGCCCTGTGACAGCACTAACCTGTGACCATGGCACAGGAGCAGCACAAATGGTGCAGTAACCCCCACAACAACAACACCGGCAGCCGCGGCAAACTCACCGATCCGCTGAGCCCGACGAAATGTCGATGGCTTCTTCGGATCCATGAGCGCGGCAAGATCAGCGTCGGGTACTGCAAGATAGACGAGCAGAAGATGCTCGCACTACCATTGAGCAACGTTGGGAGGCGTGCCATCAATCTGATGTGCGCAACGGCCCAGTCGTTGATGAGCCTGCGCCCGGGGTTGGCTGGTATCTACCTAATGAGGTTGGATGCCCAACCTTCACTCGTGAGCTACAACAAGTCCTCTGGCCGTCGTCCTGAGCCTTCAAGCCAGAATTGCCGGAGAAGTACAACGGCAAGCTTAAACCGGCAGAATTTTTAGGCATCTACACGATTGCCGTGCAAGCCGCCAGGGGAAGAGATGAAAAGATTCTCGCCAACTATTTTCCATTGGCGCTCAAACCCAATGTGAGATCTTGGCTGATGAACATGCCAGAGGATTCCATTTCTTCATGGTCTGATCTGTGCAACGAGTTCATTGGTGCCTTTATCGGAGGCCACAAGGCTCCTGGTCAGCCTAGTGACTTGCAAGTGATTCCACAAAGAGACGGCGAATCCCTGCGGAAATATATTCAGAGGTTCAGCCGCGTGCACCACAACATCCCCGATGTGCACCCCGCAGCTATGATTGCTGCCTTTCACACAAATGTGCGCAATCAAAAGATGCGGGAGAAGTTGAATATCCGGTTGCCAAAAACCGTCAAAGAGCTATATACCTTGGCGGATAAATGTGCTCGGGCTGAGGAAGGAAGAAGACTCTCAGGGGAGGATGCTAGCGCTGAAGTTGATTCAGAGGACTTCGATGCCGCCACCCCGAAGAAAAAGGGACGGAAGCGCGACAGGAAGCGCAAGGGCAAAACAGTTATGGCCGTTGAGGGCTCCGGCAACTCCAACGCCGCCAAGAAGGCCAAGACTGAGGGCTCCGGCAAGGAAGCTGCTGCATGCGCTGATTGCCAGGAAGCCGCGGCAGGAGAGAAGACCGGCAAATCTGACAGGCCATACTGCAAGATTCACCGCACCAAAGGCCACGATCTCCAAGAGTGCCGGCAAGTTGAGCAACTTGCCGAGAAACAGAAAGCTGAGTATGAAAAGCGTGACAAGGAGAAGGGTCAAGACGGTGCTGGCGGGTCCGGCAAGAGGGGTCATGGTGGCCGTGGAGGTCGCCGCGGCAAGGCCAAGCAGCAGAAGGAGAAACCTGCTCGAGGCCGAGATAAGAAAGAAGAAGATGATGATGAGGATGATGACGAGGACAAAGATGAGTCCATCGAATGATAATTTCAGAAAGCAACAGAAGTTATGTGCATTGACGGGGGTGCATCTTTGCACTCCTCTCACAGCCAACTCAAGCAGTGGGCGCATGAGGTTAATGCAGCAGAACTGGCAGTGGGTGCTCAAAAGCCACTCAAGTGGTCCCACACGCCCATCATTTTTGATGCGGAGGATCACCTTGATCGTACAACTGCGGTCGGGTGCTTGCCGTTGTTGGTCTCACCGACAATACGCAACCTCCAAGTCACGAAAATGTTGGTTGACGGTGGAGCCGGCCTGAATTTGATTTCACCAGAAGTCATCAAAAGGTTACAAATTCCCGATAAAGATCTGCAGCAGACAAGCACGTTTCAGGGGGTCAATCCAGGAAGGAGCCATCCCAAGGGGAAGATCACTCTGTCGGTGACATTTGGCGGGGAATTGAATTACAAAACAGAGAAAATTGTGTTTGATGTGGTTAAGATTCCTCTGCCTTACAATGGAATTCTTGGTCGCCCAACTTTGGCAAAGTTCATGGCAGCATCCCATTACGCCTACAACACTCTCAAAATGCCAGGGCCGATGGGAGTAATTACCATCAACTCCGACAAGAAAGATGCAGTGATTTGCATCGACAAGCTTTACAGAGAAGCGGTTGCAGCGTCCGCCGCCAAGGCACCCGCTCCCGTCAATAAAAAGAAGGGTAAGAAAAGCGGCAAGATCTCTGACAAGTCTTCTGTGAAGCGCACCTCTTCGGAGTGCTGCGCGCCCGTTGATGACATGCGGAGAACTCTACCGCCAAGAAATCCAAGGCTACTCCACCAGCAACCAAGAAGGTGTCGGCAAAGGAGGACGGCACTGGCGGTACTTTCACCGTCAGTTCTGCTCTTGACAGCAAATAGGAAAGCACGCTCGTTGCCTTCATGCGGGCGAATGTTGATGTGTTTGCATGGCAACCATCTGACATCCTCGGTGTTCCCAGGGAGGTAATTGAGCACCACCTTGCCGTCTGTCCCCATGCTCGGCCCGTCAAGCAAAAGGTCAGGAAGCAAGCTTTGGAACGGCAACAGTTTATCGCCGAAGAAATAAAAAAGTTGGAAGCAGCAGGCTTAGTTAGAGGTGTACTACATCCAACATGGTTGGCAAACCCAGTTGTAGTGCAAAAAGCAAATGGAAAGTGGAGACTTTGTATTGACTATACAGATATCAACAAAGCATGTCTAAAGGATCCTTTCCCTTTGCCGCGTATTGATCAAATCGTTGACTCTACTACCGGCTGTGATTTACTCTCCTTTCTTGATGCATATTTTGGTTACCATCAAATTTTTATGGCCAAGGAGGATGAGAAGAAAACCGCATTTATTACTCCATGTGGTACATATTGCTTCATGTGTATGCCTTTCGGATTAAAAAGTGCTGGATCAACATTTGCAAGAGCAGTCGAAATTGGTTTTGAGCCTCAGCTGCACAGGAATGTGGAAGCATATATGGATGATATAGTGGTCAAAACCAAGGACAAATCAACCCTTATTCAGGACTTAGAAGAGACATTTGCAAACTTGCGCAGAATAAATTTGAAGCTCAATCCCGATAAATGTGTGTTTGGCGTTCCATCCAGCAAGCTTGTCGGGTTCTTTGTATCTCACCGTGGAATTGAAGCTAATCTCGACAAGATCAAAGCCATTGAGCAAATCGAAGCACCGAAGCACGTCAAGGATGTGCGATGTCTTGCCGGCTGTATTGCGGCATTAAGCAGGTTCATCTCCAAATCTGCTGAGTGCGCATTGCCGTTTTTCAACATTTTGAAAAAGGCAGGTCCAATTAAATGGACTCCGAAAGCGGAGGCCGCGCTGCAAGATTTGAAGAGGTACCTCTCCTCTCCGCCAACACTAGTTGTACCTAAACCACAAGAGCCATTGCTGCTATACTTGGCGGCAACAAACCAAGTGGTCAGTGTTGCATTAGTGGTAGAGAGAGAAGCAGACAATAATGAAGCAGCAGTAGCAAGCCCATTAAGCGACGAACCGGAATCTTCTCCGGCAAAGTCTGGTGCCGACAAGTCAGAATCAGCGCAAGCAAATGCAATGAGCCAACAAGTAGTACCGAAGAAGAAAATGGTGCAATGCCCGGTGTACTTTGCTAGTTCCCTTTTACAGGGGGCTAGGTCAAGGTACTCTGGTGTGCAGAAGCTGCTTTTCGGCCTTCTCATGGCCTCGAGGAAGCTACGCCATTACTTCCAAGCACATGAAATTACCGTCATCACTCGCTTTCCATTATAGCGTATCTTGAGAAATCCAGATGCCACCGACAGGATAGTGGAGTGGTCGTTGGAGCTGTCCAGTTTTGCACTTAAGTTTGAGAGTACATCAACTATTCAGAGCAGAGCTTTAGCGGAGTTCATTGCCGAATGGACACCAACGCCCGACGAGGAGATTCAAGAAACTACTCTTCCCGGCAAAGAGGCAACTAAGGACTGGATCATGTACTTCGACGGTGCTTTCTTGCTGCAAGGCACCGGTGCCGGAGTGCTGCTTGTCGCACCCACCGGAGAGCACCTTAAATATGTGGCACAAATGCACTTTCCCAGGGAGAAAGCTACAAACAACACTGCTGAGTACGAAGGACTCCTTGCCGGTCTAAGGATTGCAGTGGATCTCGGAATCAGAAAATTGATCATCCGTGGCGACTCGCAGCTTGTTGTGAAGCAAGTTAACAAAGATTATCAGAGCCCATTGATGGAAGCTTATGTGGAAGAAGTGAGGAAATTGGAAGAACACTTTGACGGATTGCAAACAGAGCACATTCCTCGTGCGGAAAACAACATTGCTGCTCATCTGTCAAAGTGTGCCGCCCAAAAGCTACCTGTGGAACCATGAACTTTTGTGCTCCATTTGACTCAACCATCAATCACTCCGTCAATGCAGGCAAATAAAAGAAGAAAGTTGAACACCGGTAAGTACTTCCCGGCAGAGCTTCCAGAAGCCGCCGGCAAAGAAGTTGCCGGTAACAATGTGTTTGCCGGTGAGCAGTGGCCTTGCGCAAAACCTCAGGTTCATGCCGTCGAGGCAAGCGCTCCCGCAACCGAAGAGATGCCTTTAGTCCTTGTCTCGAGCCGCAGGCTCCAACATGGGCACAACAAATCGTCCGCTTCCTTCAGACAGGAGAACTTCCCGACGATCAAGAAGAAGCCGAAAAGTAGCCCGACAGTCAAGTATGTATCAGTTTGTTGACAGCATTCTACACAGGAAAAAGGCCAAATGGGGTGAAATTGAGGTGCATCTGCCGGGAAGATGGACTCAAACTGTTGGCGGAGATACACGGAGGCATATGTGGTTCTCACATAGGATCAGGGGCCCTTATCGGCAAGGCTTTCCAATAAGGCTTCTATTGGCCCACTGCCCTCTAGGATGCAACTGAGCTAGTAACCAAGTGTGAAGCATGCCAGTTTCATTCCAAAAATATACATCAGCCAGCACAAGCCCTTCAAACAATTCCACTCTCCTGGCCCTTCTCGGTCTGGGGGCTCAATATCTTTGGCCCTTTTCCCCGTGCTACCGAGGGCTTTGAGTTCTTATACATTGCAATTGACAAGTTCACAAAATGGCCAGAGGTAGAACCAGTGTGGAAGGTGACAGCACAGTCAGCCATCAAGTTCTTTAAAGGATTGGTTTGCCGTTTTGGTGTTCCTAACAGAGTCATCACAGACAATGGCACACAGTTCACGAGCCGCACCTTCATGCAGTACATCCAAGACCTTGGAAGCAAGATTTGCTTTGCATCTGTTGCTCATCCGAGAAGCAATGGCCAAGCGGAAAGGGCAAATGCTGAAGTGTTGCGAGGCCTCAAGACGAGAACCTTTGACAAGCTGCACAAGTGCGGAAGGCGCTGGATTGATGAATTGCTGGTAGTTCTTTGGTTACTCAGGACGACACCCAATCGAGCTATCGGCCAAACACCCTTCTCCCTAGTCTATGGTGTAGAGGCGGTGCTCTCCACGGAACTCATGTACGGGTCACCTCAAGTGCTTGCTTATAACGAAGCACAACAAGAGCAGCTGCGGCAAGATGATGCCACGCTCCTCAAGGAAGATCATCTTCGGGCTACTGTGCGAGCTGCGCGCTACCAGCAAGCTTTATGCCGCTATCACATCCACAAAGTCCTTGCTCGAAGCCTTGAGGAAGGTGACCTTGCTCTTCGGCGCATCCAATCCGCCAAGGGATCCAACAAGTTGACACCAAAGTGGGAAGGCCCTTATTGGGTAGTGCGAGTCACCAGACCTGGCGCAGTCCATCTGGAGACCGAAGATGGCATCCCAGTGCAAAACTCATGGAATATTGAGCATCTTCGCAAGTTCTATCCATAAGGCGCAGTTGCCGGGACCCCCCGGCAACACCTTTTGTACGAGCCTTGTCAGCAGACATGTAACCCCATGTACAAATCCAGGCGCAGACCTTGTGCATAAGTGAAATAAAGCTAAGTGTTTTGCAACTCTTTGTTAAAATATATCTCTGCTTGTGTATGATTACATGTGATGTTGTGCTATACTTTGCTTTGTATAAAATGATTAATGAGCCATCGAGGCATCCATCCACTTCTTTCTCTTCTTTCTTTTTCTCAAAAAGGACAGAAGGATCCCTCGCATGCAAGTTTCCCGGGGGGGGATGATGGTGTGGATACCACCAAATGACGTTCAAGTGATCATTTTGTAAAAAGGGACACGCCAAAGAAAAGAGCTAAGTTGAAAGACTTTAAAACAATTTCTTTGTTGTGTTTGCAATATTCCTTGAATGATTTCTGTCTTTATATGAGAAACCTGCATGCTAAGGAACCTTGCCGTGACCGATCACGCTCTTACTTTGTTTCGAGTCCGCTCAACAACTTAAGCAGCTGCGTTGGAACCGTCAAAGGTAAAACTTGCCGGCAGCGGCACTTTCGGTAGGCTACTAAGGATCCGTCCTCAAGCGCTCGCGGCAAGAGTGTGCTCACCAGCAAGCATCCAGAAAGCGTAGGGTATACAATTCATACAAATGCAGGATAAGATCATGGAAAATAGCATACATTCGTTCAAAACAGCTTAAGTTGCATTACATCATAAGCACAGTGCGGATCTAACTTAAGATTAAATGTGTCTTTTTCATGATGACACTGACGACAAATGCAACGACAAGGCTAGTTCTGGAGATCGCCTTTGTGCCGGGGAACAAGTAGAACCTTGTCGGGTAGTGGACCAACAACCTCGTCGATGGCCGTGATATCAGTGTTCTTCGGCAGAGTTCTAAATATCCCGGAAAGATCAACATTAGGGTTCCAGTAGGCGATCTTGACAAGGACATTGTAAAGGACGTCGCAGCCAAACTTGCGGGATTCATTAGCAAATGAAGCAGACCTGTCTTCATGATAAGTTTTCAAAGCATCAATGAGGCCATCGAAGAACTTGGTCAGTCTGGCGCTGGCGGTCTCCTTATCATTGACAGTGTAGCTCCAACTTCTCATGTCCATGACGGCAAGCTGTCTAGTTATGCCTTCTGCAATGCTGACAAGCCTATTTGTCCAAAGGGAGAGCACCTCACGCAGCTCCGTGAATTTGTTCTCGGCATCTTCCCGGGAGGTATCTTCTGCATCAAGCTTCTCCGTCAAGATTACCTCCCTTTCTTTGGCGGACTCAAGATCCTTCTCTAGGGTGATAAGTTTGGATTTCAGATCCTCCATTGCCTTGCCGGTTGTGTTGAGATCTTGGTTCTTGGATGCTAGCTATGTCTGCAGCTCCCCTAGGGTATGAGCTATCTTCTGCGCTTCACCTTTGAGAGCCTCAATCTCTCTATTGTTGGCGGCAAGATCTTCCTTTAACTTGTTCACCTGAGTTTCCAAATCTGCTTTGGCTATAGCAGCGGCAACAGCATTGTCAGTGGCTTCCTTGAGCTTAGCGGCACTCTCTCGAGCTTGGGTTTCGATAGATTCTTTGTGGTTCTTCTCTAGCTCTTGGGTCCTTTGCTCATGGAGCTTTCCAATTTCTTCATCCTTGTCGCGAAGCTTGGCGGCAAGGGCCTCTTCTTGAGCAGCAAGATCCTTTTCTCGGGCATTGAGCTGCACCTCGCGCTCTGCCAGCTTGCCGTCCAAAGTTGTTGCCTTCTCCTGGGCTGCAGCAAGTTTTTCCTCCTGCCTCCTCAAGTTGTGAGATTGGCTGTTGTACCATGCACTGAGTTCCTCCGCCTTCCCTTTCAATTTCCCTTCGGCCAGCTCCAAAGCCTTGTGATCTTCTTGGAGTTTGACCCAGCGATTGCTGTAGCGGTCCTGCATGTCTTTGAAACCGGCATCCATGGTTTCCAAGAAGGCAAGATCTGCTGCGTTGTCGGCACCGTTGTCAGCTTCAGTGGCACTTTGGGAGAAGGGGGCTAGGATCCAAGCAATTTCATCGTCAAAGTTTGGCCCACCGGTGCCTGATGAACTGGGGGCTCCATTTTCCTGTTGGGGGCAGCAAGCGTCGAGACATCCACCAAGATTTGAGTGATTGGTGCGGCAGGTTGAGCTTCAGGGTTTGCCTTGTTGGCACCAACCTACACCATCTCTGTGCTTGTCTGGATGGGGGCAAACGTGTTGCCGGGAGACCTTCCTAGTTGTCCGATAACTTCCCTCACCTCCTCGGCAACAGATTTGGCAGTTTCTTCGGCGGAGATCTTAGCGGCCTCATCAGCAGCACTTTTTGCAATATCAGCCACGTCTGCGAGAATTTCCCCTTCTTCGGGAGAAATTGGATCTGCGAAGTGGAACAGAAGCAAAGAGAAAAAAAGTGATTCAGTTTACAAGTCAAGTTCAAGAAAACAAAAATTTTGGACGGTGGTTAAGGACAAGTGGATTACCTGTTGATGTTAATTGAGGAACGGTGTTCCCTTCCCCGGCAACCTTGGATTCCGCCGCACGGTCACCGGCAGCCTCGCTTGCCGGGACAATTTCCGTACGGGCGGACTCATCAGTGGAGGCCCTTGTCGGAGAAGCACTCTCCGGGACGGTAGTTGATGGAGGAGCCATGATAGGATCCGCCTCTTGGTGTTCTTCCTCTTGGTGGCCTTCTCCTATCTCCTTGTTGAGCTCAAGAGGGGGCTGGGCTGGGGGCTGACGACGATGGCATCAGTAGATGTGACCCCCTGCCCAGCGCTTGTCGTTGTTTCGTGCTCCGTTGCACCTCTCGTTCGCTTCGCCCTGTGCACGAGTGGTTCTGTATCCCTGCAAAGACAAAGGAAGATGAGTCAAATGACAGTCAAGACAAGATCAAGATTTGATGAAGATAAATGATTATGCTTACTCTTCATCTTCAGATTCGCTGTGAATGGAGAGGTCGTATCTCACTAGCGGAGGTGACTCCCTGGCTCTCTTGATTGCCGGTGGGGGCAAAGATACCTATTGAGATGACTCAACTTCACCGTCAACTCCTTGCTAGGGAGGTGGACGTTGAGCTCGAGGACGCCGAGTCGATTGCCGGCGCACTTCTTGCTGCTGGCCAGTTCTGGTGGTCGTCTTCTTCATGGTAGGGCCAGCCCCTAATGAAGAAGGTCGCACTGCCTCCTGGCTAGACGCCTTCCGAAGAATGCGCGCTTTCTTCTACGGGCCTTGAAGATCTCCTCCTTCGTTGGCTTCACCTGCAACCTCTTCCCCGGCAGGCTCCTCTTGGTGCTCTTTGGCAACCTCTTCGTCGGGGGTCTCTTCCTCCTCCTCAGTTGCCGTGGCCCGGGAACCACTAGCCTTGCTGGCCTTCAAGGCCTCTTCGGCCCTGTAGGCAATATACACCAACTCTTCGTCTCGGGTGGCTTGGATGAGGTCCTTCTCTTCTCAAGTAGGCCTCTCCGTCAGGTTGGAAGCCCAAGTCATTTCGTCTTCGAGTGAGGGCAGCTCCTAGTCAGCTTCGACTCCTCGAGCAGTGCATGCTGGCATCATCGCCAAGATAGAATCTTTGGCGGAATTAATGTGCAGTGGCATGACCTTGTCCGGTAGGCGGAACTTGCCGGAGACCCTGAAGAGCTGATGGCAGAGACTGATGTGCTGCATAACCATCAAGTTATTGGCCAGCCCTGGGTATATTCTCATGATGTCCCCGGCGTTCTTGTACTCCCAGGTGTACCTTTGCCTCTTCTGCAGCGGCGCGATGTGTTGCCGGAGGAAATCAGCTCCTACCATCTCAATGGTTAGCCCGGCAGACTGGAGGCGGGCAATTCGGTTCAGTGTCGGGCCAAGCTTCTTGTCGCTGGTGCCAAGATCACTCCAATTCTTGCCGCGGTCAATCTTCTCTGTGCGCGGCAAGCAGAAGTTATGAAAGTCCTTCTCCTTGATCCAGCACCATTCTTCCCACCATTCCTCCCATTTTAGATGTAACAGCCCGGCAAGATACTTTCCCTTAGTTTTGGCCCGGGGAATCCAAGTTACGCTGCCAGAGAGTGCATCGCCCTCGATGCGGGGAATGAAGAAATGGCGGAAGAGGTCAACATTGGGGATGACTCCGACAAAATTTTCGCACATGTGGGCGAAGACTGCCATGCAGGTCATTGCATTCGGGGTAAAATCCAGCAGTCTGAACCGGAAGTTGTACATCAGATCGATGAAGAAATCCGAGTATGGGGGGACCAGGCCATAGTAGAAGTATGCGCAGAAGAACGGGTACACTTCTCCGGCGACCTTGGTGTCAACAGGGAGCACTACTGGCGCCTTATGGTCCTGGGTGTCCCTTCCCCATATATAAGCATACCTGGAAATCAACGTGTTCTTGTCCAAAGCCGGCGGCGAGAAAACCGCGTTCTCCCTCCGCCGCTGCTCCAAGTCCGCCTTCCGCTTCTCTGCTTTGGGGTCGACAGGCTTGGCGGGTTTCTTCCTCTCTGTATCAGCCTTCTTGGGCGCCATGAGGGCTCTGTAGGGAAGATTGGAGGTGGAAGAGGCGCGAAGCAGTGGCGGCGGCGATGACGGCCGAATCAGCTTTGGCAAGAGGAGGAAGAAGATGCAGCGAAGGGCGGTGTGAATGAGCAGCGCCTCCTCGCGATTACCTTTTTATGGGGAAGGCGCAGGGGGGCTAGCTCTTTACTGTCCAACATGGCAGTGCTTTTGCAGGCACACTACCACAAACCGTCGCTCCAGTCCACCACTCCTGTGACCCACATTTAATGCACGACATGGGCGTGCGACAGAAAATCATCGTCACAAGATTTTATGGCGGTAATTGCTTACCACGTGTCTGTGCATTGTTTGGGCCTAGCCCAACGACGCTTCGGACGCACGTGTGGCCCAGGCCCGGGGGATCTTGTCGGTGTATAAAACATGGGTATTTTATACCCTGACTTATGCACAGACAGTGGTAGCAGTCTCGATGGCCAGGGCTTGCCGGAGATCATCAACATCAAGGCAAAGCATCTGGCTAAGTGCTGAAGATACGAGAGTCACTTGCCGACAAGGCACGAGCTGGCAAGGTCAAGGCCCGGCAAGCTCCGTGCTGGCAAGCCTTTGCCAACTCCTCATCACTCCACCTCACCAAGCAACTATTCGCTAATCCGTGAGGTGTCGAGCGGGCAGGCAGTTTGGTGAGGTTTGTCGGGGCACGTGACAGCATGCTGGAAAGAGGATTACCTTTAATGACACCCATCCAGAAGGCGTGTCAAGATAATAGGAGGTAGCTGGGCGAGCGGTGCAGGAAACTTGCCGGGGCTCCTTCTCCACACGACACCTAACGGTGCATTTATTGCGTTTGTCCTAATCCGGCAGAGTTTGGTATGATAGCACTGTTTGCTATCTAATCAGCATGTAATGACTGTTTTGCCACTGTGGTTACCCCTTGAGCTATAAAAGGAGGGCCAGGGCAACCTTTACGAGGGTAGACACTTTGCTTATTTTGCATGCGTAGCTGCTCTTCCTGCACCTTGCCAGCAAGAAGTGCTCGTTGTACTTGAGCTCAAACACATCCAATATACATAGCAGGCGTAGGGTTTTACACCTCTTAGTGGCCCGAACCTGGGTAAACCCATTGTGTTCATCGTTGATTCTGCTCTTTGTGCTTGCGCATTCCCCTAGCCGAACCACAAAGGGGCTAGATGGCCCCATAGATGGTCATACGCACGACATATATATATGAGTATATTGACTTAGGAGTCAAATGAGAACATTTGATCATAGGTCATACTCATTGTTTAAGCACAAGTGAGGTTACCACTTTTACATAAAGCATTAATGTGTTCACACCATTAGAGTCGCTTTAACTCAAGTCTTAGAGTAAAGCTCCCCTAGATGTGATATCCCCCCAAAGAGGGATGAATTAACCTTGGGTTTTGTCGATGATGACTTCATGTAGGTGTTGTAGATGTGGATGCTCAAAGTTGATGTAGACCATCAAGAGTTGGGAGCAATCCTTTGAATGATGCACTTTCAATACCTACATGGGTTAGTCCCACAAGGAACAAACAAGAATATCCATAGACATAGAGTGAAATGCACACAAGAGGATGTCCATGAATGCATTGAATACCTTGTCCCTTAACTTACCAACAAGAGGGTTTGTGACTCAATGAACTAGTGCAAGATGTTCAAGTTGGTTGCACAAGTCCTTGCCATAATTAATATATGAGTGAAGTTTGTTGGCGGAGTCACCCTCAAGAACTTTCTAGTTCTTCTTCTTTGGGACTCACATCAACTTGATGGGAATCCTTGGAGTTGTAGTTGTACTTGAAGATGTAGAACTTGATGAAGTCTTGGGAACCCACTTGACCAAGGCTTGAGGTGGTTCTTCAAATGAGTCAATCTCTTCTTGAAGCTTGTCCTTGCCTTTTAGCTTGTGGTCTTGTGGTGGAAGATCATCTTGAGCTTTGTGTTACCTTGAAGGAAGTAGGACCATACTTCTCTTGTTGAGGAACAAACTTTGTCTTGGGGTATTGATCTTCTTCCCACTCAACTCCATTGGCATTGAACTTTCGTTCAAAACCAACACCTTGATTCTTCCGGTGCCTTCCTTGCTTGCATACAATTTCCACAAATTGCTTACTCCTAGCAAGGCTCTTGTAGACACCCTTTTCTATAATTACTTTCAATAAATCGTTTTCTTGCTCAAGTGTAATTTGTTTAAGAGAATCATTAGTGGAATCAATAGAAATACTAGAAGCAACAACATTGGATTTAACATTGTTATTGTTACTACTAGAGGTAGAACCCTTTTTACCCTTGTGACTATAGTTTGCTTAGATTTAACTTGTGGCATAAAAGTAGACAAGAGTAAACGTTTGGCAATGTAAGAGGAAATCTTCTTTCGAAGATCGTCATTGATAGCTTTTAGAAACTCATGCTCTTGCTCTAAAGTTAGCTTCTCGAAGCGTAGCTTCTCATGAGTTCTTAGAAGCTCTCTATTATCCTCTTGAGTTATTTCATGAGCTAACTTAAGAGTGTTTAGTTCTTTAGTTAGATGCTCCATGTCCTTCATAGCATTGTCATTCATTTCCTCTAGACTATCATGATTATTAGCAAGTTTATTATAGCTCACATCACTAGTTTTATCAACAAGCAAATCATCATCGACAAGTAAATCATCCTCATCACTATTGAAATCAAGATACTCGGGGTGTGATACTGATGTTGGGTGGAACCCTATGGTGATGATATTTTCACACTTGGAGGGGGAAAAGGGAAGAACAAACAAGAACAACAAGAGAAATCACTCAAACAAACCCAAATCACACATCCACTAGGATAGCATACATGAGATCCACAAGTAAACAAGAACAATCCAAGGAAACAAGCACAAAGGTAAGGTTCTTCTCACTCCAAAGGAGGTGAGGTCTTGATGATCTAGATGAGATCCTTCTCCCTTAGGAGGTCTTGATGATCCTATGATGGGGATCCTTCTCCCAAGAGAGGTCTTGATTATCCTATGATGGGGATCCTTCTCCCAGAGAGGTCTTGATTCCCCAAGAGGAGATATAAGGAGCAAAGCTCACTCAAATGTCTCAATATACTTTTCTAACCCTAGCTAGGAGGAGGTAGGGGAGTATTTATAGTAGTCCTCGAGGTGGAAGGGAGGTGAGAGGGGATTACATGGCCAGTTGGCCGGTTACACGCGTGCAGGTGCCGGATGTCCGAGCGTCGGGCCGGATGTCCGGCCAGGAGGGTGGTCCAGGTTCTGTCCTCTTTGGCCGGAAATCCGGGAGGGGGGCGGATGTCCGGGCTGGTCGGGCCGGATGTCCGGCTCCTGTAGATGCTTCCTCGCGGCCTTGGGGCTGTTGCTGCTGTCTTCAGGCGCTGGATGTCCGGCCGCTGGAGTATTTCAGCGGTCTCCTTCGTCGTGCTTCTTCATCCATGTACTTGTGGGCTTGGTCTCCATTCCGAGAGTTCCCGAGGTGGTCTTCTTCATACCTAAGCACACATAGCATTCCGGCTTGAGGTAGTAACCATGTCTCACATGTGTCATATGGAAGTTCATTAAGGAGAGATGTCACCTCGGTCTTGATAGCCCTTTTGCGTGCTCGTGTCATTGGTCCACTCAGCACTTGGGGAGACAAAGGTAGGTCCATGGGGATGACCGTAAGATGCTCTGCATTAGATACCTTGGGGCCCTTTGCCTTGAAGCATCTTCCAATTCCTTCATTTGGTGAATCAAATAGGTCATAGGAGTTGGAGGATACGAGAGCAAGTCCGGCAACACCTTCATCTTGACTATAGTCAGAGTTGGAATGATAACTTCTCTCGGATTGGTTGTCGGAGTCGGAGCCGAAAACCCATTCACCAACATGAGCTTGATGTCTTCTTCTAGTGTAGCTCTTGGATAACTTGTCCTTCCTTTCCGAATCCTTGCTTCTTCGAGAAGGTCTTCGTTCATAGCGATCATCTCTACCCCTTCTCTCCTTGTGAGGTGATTCACCTCTTCTATACTTTCCTCTAGGTGATTCGTCTCTTTTCTTGTGAGGTGCCGTACACTCATTGGAGTAGTGTCCGGGTCTTCCACAATTGTAGCAATTACGATCATGACTTGATGATCTTTGCTCATAATGTCTTGAGTTGGAGCTTCTCTCTTTTCCTCTATTCTTGTAGAACTTGTTGAATCTTTTCACCATTTGGCTTATCTCTTGATTGGATACTAGCTTGTCACTTGATGTTGTGGGAGCATTGCTTGAGGCTTTGTAAGCACCACTGGACTTGTTGTGTAGCTCCTCTTTGTCCTTGAGTGACATCTCATGAGCAACAATCCTTCCAATGACTTCCGTAGGCTTGAGATCTTTCTAATTGGGCATCATTGGATCAATGTGCACACGGTATCATATTTTCCATCCAAGGCTCTAAGGATCTTCTTGATGATGAACTTGTCGGTCATCTCTTCACTTCCTAAGCCGGCAATCTCATATGTGATGAGAGCAAGCCTAGAGTACATTTCAGCGACTCCTTCACCATCCTTCATCTTGAACTTGTCAAGTTGACTTTGAAGCACATCTAACTTGGATTCCTTGACGGACTCGGTACCCTCGTGCATATCAACCAAAGTATCCCAAATTTCCATTGCATTCTCGAGGCGGCTGATCTTGTTGAACTCCTAGGGCACAAACCGTTGAAGAGAATGTCACATGCTTGAGCATTGTATTGCAACATCTTCAATTCTTCCGCGGTTGCTTCATGATCCGGTTCCTTTCCATCCTCAAAGAATTCACCTTGCAAGCCAACATGAACAACAGCCCAAACGGCGGGGTTATGACCAAGAATATGCATTTTCATCTTATGCTTTCAACTAGCAAAGTTTGTACCATCAAAATATGGACCTCTACGGTGATAATTACCCTCACTAGACGCCATACTCTACTAGGTTGTGAAACCAATGAAATGGAGACCAAAGCTCTGATACCACTTGTAGGATCGAAAGTATGTCTAGAGGGGGGTGATTAGATTACTTGACCAAATAAAAACTTATCCTTTTCCCAATTTTAGTTGTAGGCAAGTTTTAGCAATTGTACCAAGTCAAGCAACACCCTACACATGCAAGTCTAAGAGTTGGGTAGCAGAAAATAAAGACTTTGCATATGAACGTAAAGGAGGGATCGGAGAAATCAAATGCAATGAAGACACGGTGGTTTTTGGCGTGGTTCCAGTAGGTGGTGCTATCGTACGTCCACGTTGATGGAGACTTCAACCCACGGAGGGTTACGGTTGCACGAGTCCACAGAGGGCTCCACCCAGGAAGGGTCCAGCAAGAAGCTGTCGGGCCCATGGAACCCGGGGTATCCAGGCCCGTCTGCCTTTGGCCCAGGGCGCAACGTCTGGCGTGGGACCAGCAGGCCATCATCACCAAGCACCTCACCAGGGCTCCTCATGAGGCCTTGGCCTCCCGAGGCCCCCTCCTCAGGGAGCGGGCGAGCGAGGCTCAGCACCTCCACCAGTGGCCTCGCGAGGTCCTCTCGCGAGGCGACCTCCTGAGGTGGCCTCCGGAGGCCCCCCTCCCGAGGGCGCACGAGACGAAGGCCGTTCAGCGGAGCTGCGCGGTCTGGGGCCCATCACGTGGGTGATGCGCGCAGCGACGAGCGGCGACAGAGGCCGCGCCAGCAGGCGCGGATGAAGATGGTTTCCTCTTCGTTGTTAAGGGAGCAGGGCCAGATATCTACTCCCCAAAGCAACCCCAAAGGTTGCCCGATCGGCGAAGGAAGACCAAAACGGCAGGCGCGCAGGGCGGAGGTCATCACCGAGCCCACCGGCGCGTCATGGATCACGCTTTGGCAGGCGAAGACCGCCTTTAGTCAGGATAGCCTGAGCGCCTATCCCCTTTCAAAACCCGCCAAGTGTGGCAGCCCTTCCCGCCTAAGTTTCAAGGGGGAAGAGGACCGATGCGGGTATAAGGGGGGCAGAGCAGCCATTGTAGAAGAGATCGATTCCGGTTCCCATCACCCTCGACCTTGTACTCTTTCTCTCGCACCAGAGCAATACCAACCAAGCAGGAGTAGGGTCTTATACCGCAAGGTGGCCCGAACCTGGGTAAACCACTGAGTCCACGGTCCGTCCCTCGCTAGCGCGCTCTCGCCATAGCCTCGCCGTCGCTTAGCCGTGGTAGGAGACAAAGTGGTACAATGAGCTTACCCCAGTGTTCGAACCTTTGAGTCCCCGGAGCCCGACTTCCGACATTTGGCGCGCCAGGTAGGGGTGCGCTACTGTTCTTCCGCTCCGCCCTCTGCTCCACCAACCCCATGGCCGACGCACGTCGCGAGCGCGCCGAGCGCAGGGCTGGCCGCATGGCTCAGACGGAGCCAGTGGCCCGCGACAATCGCCGCCGCCCCGAAGCCGAGGCTGCTGCCGCCACCGACCCTGCTGCCCGCGAGCAGCAGGACTCCTCCCTGCACCCCTCCGTGCAGGCGAATGGCCACACCGCCACTGCCTCCTCCCTCGCCCACCACGGACCGCCGAACCCGCAGGCCACGCTGCTCATGGCGCGCGAGCTGCTCCGTTACCGTCCAGCTAACGCTGGCTACGACGCCTGGCTAGGTCGCATCGCCGAGCTCGTCAGCGCCGCGGGGGACGCTCCGGCGCCTTCGCACTCGCTTCGCCCTCCGCCATCTCGCGCTGGGGACCTGGGGCGCGGCGCTCCCCCGCCGCCTCCTCTGCGCGACGAGCATGGCGGGCCTCAGCGCGGCGCGCGGGCTCGCGAGCCGTCCCACGGCGCGTTCTCGCCGGACCGAGACGAGGCCATCTGCCAGATCATTCGCCGCGCACCCCCTGATACGCGTGTGCTCCTCGAACGGTAGAGCCGGTGCCAGGACCAGGCCGTTCAAGATGTCGCGGCGGCTGGGCGTCAAAACCACGCCGCCCTCACTGGCGGCGTCCCCTCAAGCGGCGTGGGCTGCCGCGCCTTCACTCGCGAGCTGCGTCGCGTGGTCTGGCCCGCGAAGTTCAAGCCTGAGTTGCCTCCGCGCTACGACGGCACCCCCAACCCCGCAGAGTTCCTTCAGCTCTACGCGCTGAGCGTCGAGGCAGCGAATGGCGACGACAAGGTCATGGCAAACTAGTTCCCCATGGCCCTCAAGGACAGCCCGCGCTCCTGGCTCATGAATCTCCCCGAGGCGTCCATCTCCTCATGGGCCGAGCTCTGCAGCCAGTTTGTCGCCAACTTCAAGGGCACACAGGACCGCTCCCTCACCATCAACGACCTGCGACGTGTGCGGCAGTGCTCGAACGAGACCCTCCGCAAGTACATCCAGCGCTTCAGCCAGGTGCGCAACAAGATCCCGCGCGCCTTCGACGCGGCCGTCATCTCTGCATTCTCCACCTGTCGTGGTAATTTCACGACAGATGCCATAAGATGGCTAAAGAGGTGGGGCTACGAGAGGACGCCGGTGGGCTCCGGAGGCGAGGTTGGCACGAGCAAGTGCGAGACACGAGACGTACCCAGGTTCGGGGCCCTCTGGAGAGGTAACACCCCTAATCCTGCCGTATGAGCTGATATGCGCAAAGGTTACAGAGTTGCTCCTGGAGCTGTTTGGATGGAGGAGGGAGAAGGGGCTAGGCCACCGTTCTGCCTCTCCGGTGGGAGTGCGTGTGTATTCTGTGGAGCGAGGAATCACTAAAGGGAAGTGAAGAGCCACTATCCCATAGGAGAGAGTGATCTGAAGGGAGCTAACTAGAATGTGTACTGATCTGACCGACCGATCGACCCCTCTGCAAGGAGGCCTCCCTGGGGGTCTTATAGGCCGACCCCCAGGGTTACAATGGTAACGTTCCAGAGGCGCGGGCCCCTGGTGTCATTGACCGGAATCCGGTGGCCGGGTCGCCGGGCTGCCGGGTCGCCAGGTGCGCCGCACCTGCCTGGCGCAGGGCACTGTGGCGGGTCTTGTCTCTTGTCAGTCTGGGTACGAGGCACTGTGGCGCGTCTTGTCCGTCCTCAGAGGGAGGTCAGCGCCGCCATTTCTACAGGACCGCGCCTCCCTGACACTGCCCGCCTCGGGCGGGGGCGCAAGGAAAGCTGCAGCCTCGCCTGTTCTGTCAGTATAAAGGGAGGAGTGCTGTAGCCATGCTTGCTTCGTCGCTAAGGCTTCGTCTCCTCGCGGCCGGCCGGCATGGGCCAGCCGGCCAGGCCGGGTTGCCGTGCCGAGCCGGCTCGCGCTGGGGAGCCGGCGTGCTTGGAAAGCCGGCCTGAGGGACTTGTCTTGCTCCGATGATTTTCCGAAATGGATCCGAGCTCCGTCGCCTACCCGGGGGTCATCCCCCCGACACCACCGGCGTCATGGACGTTAAGATGCGCGAGAAGCTTGCCATCAATGGTGAGCTCAACTCCGTGGTAGAGCTGCTCGATCTCGCCGACAAGTGCGCCAAGGCTGAGGAAGGCCGCCTCTTCATCCACAACGACCCCGACGCGGCGCTCGACGCTGCCAAGGCCAAGAGCAAGGACGTCAAGCGCAAGGGTCCGGCTGTGCTCGCGGCGGAGCCCGAGCAGAAGCGCGGCCGTGACCGCGACGAGCCCAGGAAGGACAGTCGGCCGCTCTACGCCTTCCACAACGTGCGCTCCCACAGCACCAAAGACTATAAGGAGCTCAAGCTGCTCTGCGACGAGCGCCAAGGCCGCCGAGACGACCGCAATGGCTGCGGCGCCGGCCGTGGAGGTGGTCGCGGCAGCAACCGTTGGGACAGCCGCAACGGCAGCGGCAACTTCCGCCAGGGTTGGCGCGACCAGCCTCGTGAGGCCGTCTGGCGCGGCCAACCTCGTGAGGCAGACGCTCAGGGCAATGCCGCTCTTCCGCCGCTGCCGCCGCCAACCCAGAGGAATGACATCAACTGGCCTGATGAGGGCGCTGGGCGCTACCAGGAGCCTCGCACGGTCGCCTGCATCCTTGGCGGGTCCCAAGCCCCCGTCCATCCGCCACTTCAAGCAGCTCTCTCGCGAGGTGTATGCTGCCCTCCCAAGGCCCGAGTCCGCGCGACCCCTCAAGTGGTCGCAGTATGCCATCACCTTCGACTCCAAGGACCACCCCAAATCCATGGCCTCCGCAGGCGTGCTCCCCATGCTATGCACCCCCACCATCAGCAACGTTGCGGTCACCAAGACCCTCATCGACGGGGGCGCCGGCCTCAACGTGATCTCCATCGAGACCTTCGAGACGCTCCAAGTGCCCTACGACCAGCTGATGCCGACCAGGCCCTTCTCCGGAGTGACCGATGGCTCCACCATCCCTCTGGGGCAAGCGCGCCTCCCCGTCACCTTCGGCACCCACAAGAACTACCACACCAAGCTCATCGACTTTGACGTCGCGCACATCGGCCTGCCTTACAACGCCATCTTGGGCTACCCAGCTCTCACCAAGTTCATGGCGGCCACCCATCACGCCTACAACGTCCTCAAGATGCCCGGCTGCAGCGGCATCATCACCGTCACCTGTGACGAGAAGGACGCGGCCAGCACCCTCGAGCGTGCCTACAAGGCCGCCGCGGTCGCGCACCCGGCCAACGAGGACGCAGCCGAGCCTCCTGAGGCAGCACCCGCAAAGAAGAAGCAGCTATTCTCTCAGGACCTCGCCGAGATGAAGAAGGTGTCGGTGGATGGCAGCGGCTCCGGTCCTGCCTTCACCATCGGCACATGCCTCCCTCCTGCATAGGAAAGCGCGCTCGTCACCTTCCTTCGGGCAAACTCAGATGTTTTTGCTAGGAAAGCATCTGACTTGTCCGGTGTGCCGAGGGAGGTGATCGAGCACCACTAAGCGGTGTGCCCCAATGCATGCCCCGTCAAGCAGAAAGCACGGCGCCAGGCGCCAGAGAAGCAAGATTTCATCGTCAAGGAAGTTTAGAAGCTCCAGGAAGCTGGGGTCGTTCGCGAGGTGCGCCATCCCGAATGGCTCGCCAACCCAGTCGTCGTTCCCAAGAAGGGCGGAAAGGAGCGCATGTGCGTTGACTTCACCAGCCTCAACAAGTTCTGCCCTCAAGATCCATTTCTGCTGCCCCGCATCAACCAGATCGTGGATTCCACCACCGGGTGCGATTTGCTATGCTTCCTGGATGCCTTCTCAGGCTATCATCAGATCAAGATGGCGGCCGAAGATGTGGAGAGGACGGCCTTCATCACCCCCTGCGGCATATATTGTTACGTCTGCATGCCCTTCGGTTTAAGGAGCGCGGGCGCCACCTTCCAGCGGCTAATGCGTATCACGCTGGGGCCTCAGATGGGGAGGAACGCGGAGGCCTACGTCGACGACATCGTAGTCAAGTCCCGTGAGGCTGGATCCCTCATCGCGGACCTCCAGGAAACATTTGCAAACCTGCGCAAAGTCAATCTCAAGCTCAAGCCAGAGAAGTGCGTCTTCGGAGTCCCCTCCGGCAAGCTCCTCGGCTTCCTAGTCTCGCACCGCGGCATCGAGGCCAACCCAGAGAAGATCAAGGCCATAGAGAAAATGCGTCCTCCCCGGACCCTCAAGGAAATGCAGCGCTTGGCAGTGTGTATGGCCTCCCTGGGGCATTTCATCTCCAAGTTTGGTGAGCGAGCCCTTCCCTTCTTGAAGCTCCTAAAGAGGTCCGGCTCCTTCAAATGGACTCCTGAGGCAGACGGCACCTTCGAAGCCCTCAAGAGGTACCTCACGAGCCCGCCCATCATGGTCGCACCGCGTTCTCGCGAGCCCTTGCTTCTGTACTTGGCGGCCACCCCCCAGACAGCCAGTGCGGCGCTGGTGGCGGTGCGGGAGGAGAGCGTCTGTACTAAGGAAAAACCTTCCGCGCCCCTTCGGGCTCATGAGCCCGCTGTGCCTCGTGAGGCCACTGATCCTCGTGTGCCTTCTGTGCCTCGCGAGCCTCCTGGGCCTCGTGAGGCCATCGATCCTCGTGAGCCTTCCGACCTCGTGAGAATCCCGAGCCTTCCAAGCCTCGCGAGGCGCCTGAAGAGCAAGCTGCCACAGCAACTACGTGCCTCGTCGAGCACCCCATGTACTTCGTCAGCACCGTGCTAAGGGACGTGCATGAGCGTTACCCCATGCAGCAGAAGCTCCTCCTAGCGCTCCTCGTCGCCTCCAGGAAGCTGCGCCACTACTTCCAGGGTCACCCCATCAAGGTCATTTCTTCCTACCCCTTGGAGCAAGTTCTGCGCAGCCCCAACGCCGCCGGCCGCGTCGCTGAATGGAACATCGAGCTGCAAGCCTTCCAGCTGGAATTCTCCACCACCAGAGTCATCAAAGACGCGGCCCTGGCCGACTTCGTGGCAGAATGGACGGACACATACGAAGAGGAGCCTCGCGAGGCCCAGTCCCTCCTGCCAGGGGACGAGGCGCCTGGCGGCTGGACCATGCACTTCGACGGCGCCTTCTCCCGACAGGGCGCGGGGGCTGGGGTCATGCTCACCTCGCTGACAGGGGATAGGCTCTACTACGCCATACAGCTCTGCTTCAGGTACACCGACAAGGTCTCCAACAACATCGCAGAGTATGAAGGCCTCATCGTCGGCCTCAAGGCCGCGTTCGCCCTGGGTATCAAACGTCTGACCATCAAGGGCGATTCACAACTCCTCGTCAACTTCTCCAACAAAAGCTACAAGCCCAAGGACGAGCACATGGCCGCCTACCTGGAAGAGGTACGTAAACTTGAGAAGCGTTTTCTTGGCCTGGAGCTGTAGCACGTCCCCCGCAGTGGCAACAAAGAAGCCGACGACATCGCCAAATGAGCATCTCACCACGAGCCTCAGAGCCCCGGCGTCTTCGAGGAAAGGCTCCTCAAGCCATCAGCCGCGCCTCCTGCCGCGAGCACGGTGCTCCTTTGCGAAGAACTCCCGCCCACGCCACCCACGGGCGCGCCAGACTGCGGCCTGGCTTCAGGAGCCCGCCTGCTACTGGCGTTGGAGCCTCAAGAAGACAGATGGGCCGCAGAGTTCAAGGCTTACTTGCTTTGCAGCACCCTTCCGGAGGAAGACTCAGAAGCAGAGCGCGTGGCCCGGCAGGCCGCCGCTTACAGCCTGCAAGATGGCGAGCTGTACCGTAGGCTCCCAAATGGCGTCTCGCTGCGGTGCATCTCTGAAGAGCAAGGGGGCGAGTTGCTAGCTGATATCCATGGAGGGGACTGCGGCCACCACTCCTTGTCACGCACCCTCGTCGGTAAGGTTTTCCGCAGCGGCTTCTACTGGCCCACTGCACTGCGTGACGCTACCGCGCTGGTCCAAGCCTGCGAGGCCTGCCAATTCCATGCCAAGCAGATCCACCAGCCGGCGCAGGGCGTCCAGACGATTCCCCTCTCATGGCCCTTCGCGGTCTGGGGGCTGGATATCCTGGGGCCCTTCCCTCGCGCGGCTGGCGGCTACCGCTATCTCTACGTCGCCATCGACAAGTTCACCAAGTGGGCAGAAGTCGAGCCAGTGCGCACCATCCTGGCAGGTTGCGCCGTCAAGTTCATCAAGGGCCTCGTGAGCCACTTTGGGGTTCCCAACCGCATCATCACTAATAATGGCTCCCAGTTCACAAGCGGCCTCTTCAAGTCCTACTGCGCCAGCCTCGGTACGCAGATCTGCTACGCCTCGGTGGCACACCCGCGAAGCAATGGTCAGGCCTATCGTGCCAACGCCGAGGTCCTCAAGGCCCTCAAAACAAGGAGCTTCAAGAAGAAACTCGAGGCTTGCGGCAAGGGCTGGCTCGACGAGCTACAGTCCGTGCTGTGGTCCATCCGCATGACAGCAAGCAAGCCTACCGACGAGACACCCTTCTTCCTCGTGTACGGCGCTGAGGCGGTCCTCCCATTGGAGCTTAAGCACGGCTCCCCGCGAGTCCTTGCCCTCGACGAGGCGCGTTAGGAGGGCTCGCGGGAGATCGATCTGCTGCTCCTCGAGGAGGGCCGCCGTCAGGCCGCCCTTCGTGCCGCGAGGTACCAGCAGTCCCTGCGTCGCTACCACAGCTGCAGCATCCGCCCTCGTACTCTCGAGCTCGGCGACCTCGTCCTACGCAGAATCCTCTCCAGAGAGGGGCTTCACAAACTCTCACCTATGTGGGAAGGCCCTTTCAGGGTTACTCATGTCTCCAGGCCCGGCTCAGCCGGCTGGAGACGGAGGACGGAGTTCCTGTGCCTAACGCCTGGAACATCCAACACCTCCGCAAGTTCTACCCGTGACCCTCACGTGTACGAACGAAATGGGGCTGTACACGCCCCGGAGCCTCTCATTGCGTTCGCCTGATGGGCCCGCGAGAGCTCCCGCCCACGCCCAAGTGGAAGCCCCATGCTCCGCGCTGGCGGAACAGTCGACCCGCGACCATACCCACACCCTTGTGGAAGCCCCATGCTCCGCGCTGGCGGAACAAACAACTGAGGGCGCCCCACGGGCTGCACCAGCCTCACGCTGACCCGTGCCGGACACGGCATCACTCTTTTTCTCATTTCGATGTGTAACTGAGGGCGCCCCACGGGTTGCACCAACCTCAAGCTGACCCGTGCCGGACACGGCAGCCGCATCTAGTTCTAGCTATGTAATGGGTTGCTATCTTACTTCAGTAAAGCTCGGTTTCTTACATGCCGTTTCGTTTTGTTCTTGCCTCGCGAGCCTCGCGCGCTCACGACGTCCCTCATGAGCCTCACACGAGTGGGGGCTGGACACGGTGTCTGTGCTCGGGTCAGTCCCAGAAGCGCTGAAAAACCCAAGAAACCGGGCTCTGGCTCGCGGCTCTACTCCCGTGCACGCCACCCCACCATGGTCCTTGGTGTCTTGTCTCCTCGCGTAATGATCATGAGCAAATCGACGAGCGTGCGCTGCTCCCCTGTCAATAAGTGCTTTGCATGCAATCATCTCAGGAGCAGGTTCCCAAAAAGGCCTCGTGAGGATGCCTCGCGGGGTGGCCCCCTCAAGGCCTCAGGAAGCCAGTAGGCTCCACCTCGGGAGCTAACCCTCGGCGGCCGTCTCTGTAGTGGATTTCCCGAGCGGAGCCCTCACGAGGCGTACCCTACAAGAGATGGCCCGCCGAATACTTCCTTGTGCAGAGCTAAGTCTCCCGCCTCGTGAGCCGCTCTCGCTGCCTCTTAAGGCTTCCCTTCCAGCGGCCTCACGAGCACCAGTTTTCCTCTTGGCGCAACCCGCTTGCGCGTTGAAGGGGGGCTCTCCGAGCATCGTGCCTCAGAAGCCCTCACTGGCTCCCGGTGCCCCTTGCCTCCTGGCCTTGTCCAGGCATCGTGACCTGACATACCAGCAATGGCTGAGGCCCGCTCGGGGGCTGGGTCCTGACAACGTAGAGCATCATGGCAAGCAAAAAGAGCAAAACAGGCCTCAAGAGAAAGCCTCACGAAGGCACGAGCATTCATTATAGCAAATCATAAAGTATTTAAGCACCAAGGCATCTTCTTCATGCCCCCATGGGGCCACATCGGTCTAGTGCAGGGTAACGAAGGGAAAAGGACCCTAGGAACTCGCGCCATCGTCGTCTTCGCCGGCGCCATCGTCGCTGCCAGAGCTCTCGCCGCTGCCGCAGGAGTACTTCCCAAGCAATGCGTCCACGTGGCCTTCTACCGCCCTTGTGAGGCCGTCGCGAAGCTCCTCGGGGACCGGGGCTGTCACCTTGTCAAAGTCAAAGTTGGGATCAGCGTGAAGGAGGTATCTGAAGACACGAGTCGCCGCCAGGGAGAAGAGGCCGCGGCACTCCTCCTCCAAGATGCCATCCACTGCCTTGGCCCCGTCCTCAAGCTGCTCCACGAGCTTGGTGGAGAAGTCGATGTAGTCGGCGTCGCGGGACTCGCGGAGGGCCCCAAGCCTTCCCTGGCAGATGGAGTTCAGGGCGTCGTGGGCGTAGAGCTCGAGGGAGTGAAGCGTCTTGACGCGTTCGCGCTGTTGCTCCTGTTCCCGGCCCGCGGCGCTGGAGCTGGGCTGCGGCGCGGCCCCCAGGCGGGTCTCCGCCTCGGCGAATGCCGCCTTGAGATCAGTGATCTCCCGCTGGAATCACTCGCGTTCCGTCTCGAAGGCGTCCCTCTGCTGCGACAGTGTCTTACCGTGCTCCTCGGCAAGCGCCAGGCGCGCCTCCGCTACCTTCGCGTCAGCATCCTCCTGAACCTTCTCCCTTGGCCTCCAGCTGGGCGTTGTCCTCGGTAACACGCTTCGTGTGGGCCTCCTGGGCATCGGCCAGCTAGCGTCCCAGCAGCTCCAGGCGCTCCTTCTCCGTGGCCTGCTCGGTCGCCGTCCTCTCGAGGCTCTCCGTGCGAGTCTCGAGGCCCGCTTCGCGGGCCGGAACCTCCTTCTCGCGGGTGGCGAGAGCGCCTTCCCGTGCGAGGAGCGACTGCGCCTGCTCGGCGCGCTGGTCAAGGAACTCCTTCAGGCGGGCCTCCGCCTCTTCGCGACGCGTGATGGCCGCTTCGGCCTCCTGAAGGGCTCTCGCATGGACCCCCTCCGCTTCGGCGGCGTCCTTCTCGCCCTGTGCACGAGCACGTTCGCTCTGGTGCCGGGCCATTTCGACGGTGACGCTGAGCCGGCGCCACCCGTCAGCAAGCTTCAGGCGCTCCTCGGCAAGGCGCGTCTCTGCGTCCTGGACATCCGTCCCGAGCCGGGCAAGCGCGGCCTTAGCGTCGCGCAAGGCTTCAGGTCGGAGCAGGGTATGGCCGCCCACAAGGGCCAGAGGCCAGTCTGGGTCGGGCCCTCTGGCACTCTCCGCCGCTGCGGCAAGGGAGGACTCGGTGCCGCTCGCCTGGAGCGGTGGGTTCGCCAGGCCACCCCCCGCGTTTGGCTGTGGCGGCACGCTATGGGGGCTCTCCATGCCAGCTATGGCGTGCCCCATGGCTCCTCCCCCCATGCTCAGGGAGGCTCCCGGCGGGGGGGGGGGGGTGTTCCAACCTTCCCTGTCCCCGCTCCTTTCCTCGCGGCGGGGTCAAGGGGGAGGGCGTCCCCGCCTCCTGTGCCTGCCTCCCGAGGCTCCTCCGTCTCGGCTTCACGAGGCGCACCCGCATGCGACTCCGGAGGAACGACCGTCTCCTTCCCGACCTCCATGCGCCCCGCCTCATCGTCGGGACGGCGGGTGGCCCCTCCGTGCCCCCCGGCACCTGTGGCGGGCGCCGACGCCCCCTACGGGCCGGGGGTCCCCTTTGCCTTCGTCGTCGTCGTCTTCTTCTTCTTCTTCTGATCCACGGCAGACTTCCTGCGTGAATGGGGGCTCAGCTCCGAGCCCGGACGAAGAGCAAGAACTAGGAACGCCGGGAGGAGGAAGGGGACTTACTCGTCACTAACGTACCACTTCCTTTTCTTCTCCCCCACGAGGGTCGGGCCGTTGCTGCCACCGTGAGGCATCGCCCCGGCACCGCCGCTCGGGCCCCTGGGGTGTATCGTAGTAGACCCGGATGCGTCGCCGCCCACCTCAGGGTCCTGGGGGGCTTCGGCCTCGTGATGGGCCTCGGGCGCTAGGGGCTCAGCTGCTTTTCGGCCGGGAGCACCCTCCGCCGTAGGAGGTGCGCTGTCAGCATCGTCATCCCCAAAATCGCAGAGGAGCTGACGGCGAGTGCGCGGTGGCGCCCGGGTGGCGTCCTCCTCCGTGGCCTCCGCTGAGTCCTCCTCGCCACCGCTGCCCCCTGAGTCCAGCTCCACCAATAGAGGGTCTTCGTGAGGCCCGACGTGGCCTTCCGGCACGAGACCCCACTGGTCAAAGAGAGGCATCTCCTTGACTAGCTCCGCCATCTCCTCGTAGCGGAACAGATGGAGTGCATCTTCGGGCGGGCCCTTGGCAGGGGTGTTGAGCAGATTCGCCAGGGCCCCGTCCAACTCCTCTTGTGTCAAGCTGCTTGGGTGCAGCCTCATGGCGTCGCCCGCACTGGTGTACTCCCACACGGGGCGCGAGCGTTGCTGGAGTGGCGCGATGCGTCGCCGGAGGTACTCCCTGACGACCGATGCTCCCGAACGGGTTCCATCCTCGGGTCGGTGAGTCTCTCGCTCCCCCACCGGGAGCTCTTCTCAGCCGGATCCGTCGGGATCATCAAGAGCGGACTGGTCCGGCGCGCGTCCATGAAGACCCAGCGCTGCCGGTAGCCCTCCACCTTCTTCGCGACCCTCAGGTTGATGATGTTGTTTTCCGTTCCCTTAACGGCAAGGAACAATGCGCACCCGGAGCGTTGGTCACACGCGGTCAGCTGCAAGTAGAAGAAGTGGCGGAATAGCGCCACTGAAGGCATCACACCCACAAAGGCCTCGCAGTAAAAGGCAAACATGGCAAGGAGGAAGATGGAGTTGGGCGGAAGATGGAGGGCATGAATCTGATAGTGTGAGAGAATGGCGTAGAAAAAATCCGAGAACGGCGGCACCAACCGGGCATAGACGTTGTGGAGGAAGAAGGGGTAGGTCGTCGCCCCCAGGTCGCACCGCGTGCGTGACCCTGGCCAGATTTGGGTCGCCTCGTTATCGCTCGTGTCGCCAGCCACCAGTGGGAGCACCCGATCCAGGCCCTCCCCATCGACGATGGAGGAGTGCTGTAGTGCCGCCCCACTGGCAGGCGCGCTTGGGGACGGGGCCGCCGCCTTTCCCCTCTTGCCGGCGGGCGCCATTGGTACAGCGGAGATACGGACGAAGGAGGGGGGAGAAGGTAGAACGCAGAGATGGGGTCGCGAGGAGCTGTGCGCGGGAGGTGAGGCACTGAGGAAGGCAATGATGGTCTCGCGTCGCCCGCGGCGGACTTTATGTCAGCGCGGGTGGTTACCGAGACGTCGTGGGAGAAGTGGAGGCGTCCCCAGTCACATCGTGCGCCACGCGTCGCGCCTGGCCGTAGGCGGTTAGGGCCCGTGCCGTTTCGTCCCCTGTAGGCAGGAACGTGCGCGCCGTGGGCCCGGGGGCTACTGTCGGGCCCATGGAACCTAGGGTATCCAGGCCCGTCTGCCCATGGCCTAGGGCGCAACGCCTGGCGTGGGCCCAGCAGGCCATCATCACCAAGCACCTCACCAGGGCTCCTCATGAGGCCTTGGCCTCCCGAGGCCCCCTCCTCAGGGAGCGGGCGAGCGAGGCTCAGCACCTCCACCAGCGGCCACGCGAGGTCCTGTCGCGAAGCGACCTCCTGAGGTGGCCTCCCGAGGCCCCCCTCCTGAGGGCGCACGAGACAAAGGCCGTTCAGTGGAGCCGCGCGGTCTGGGGCCCATCACGTGGGTGACGCACGCGGCGACGAGTGGCGATAGAGGCCGCGCCAGCAGGCGCGGATGAAGATGGTTTCCTCTTCAGTGTTAAGGGAGCAGGGCCAGATATCTACTCCCCAAAGCAACCCTAAAGGTTGCTCGATCGGTGAAGGAAGACCAAGACGGCAGGAGCGCTGGGCGGAGGTCATCACCGAGCCCACCAGCGCGTCATGGATCACGCTTTGGCAGCCGAAGACCGCCTTTAGTCAGGATAGCCTGAGCATCTGTCCCCTTTCAAAACCCGCCAAGTGTGGCAGCCCTTCCCGCCTAAGTTTCAAGGGGGAAGAGGACCAATGCGGGTATTGTCGGGGGGATGACCCCCGGGTAGGCCACGGAGCCCGGATCCCCCTTCTTTTCAAAACATCGGGGCAGGCCGAGTCCCTCAGTCTGGCTAGCCTGCGCGCCGGCTCCCCAGCGCGAGCCGGCTCGGCGTGGTGACCCGGCTGGCCGGCTGGCCCATGCCGGCTGGCCACGAGAGACCGAACCCTCACGACAAGGCACGCGTGGCTACAGCGCTCCCTCCTTTACACCGGCCCCGGCGGGCGTGGCTACATCGCTCCTCCCTTTACGCCAACCCCGATGAGCGGCGCAGTCCTGTAGCCCGGTGGCGCCAGCCATCCCGTGACGCGAGACAAGACGCGCCACAGTGCCCCGCACCCGGCGGACTCGGCGCAACCGACACACCAGGCGCCCCCGGCGGACGCGGCGACCCGGCGGTCCCCACCGCCGGGTTCCAGACGATGACACCCGGGCGCCGCTCCCGTGCATCTTTACTCATGTAACCCTGGGGGACGGCCTATAAGACCCCCCGGGAGCCCTCCATGTAGGGGGTCAGACGATTCAGTAGCAACACACACAAACACAACTCCAGGAGCAACCTTGTAACCTCTGTGCACTTCATACTCCATTCGGCAGGATTAGGGGTGTTACCTCTCCGGAGGGCCCCGAACCTGGGTACTTCTTGTGTCCCACACTCGCGCGTGCCAACCTCGCCTCCGAAACCCACCGGCGTCCTCTCGTAACCCCACCTCTTTAGCCATCTTATGGCATCTGCCGTGAGAATACCACGACAGTTGGCGCCCACCGTGGGGCTGCTCGCGGCGCCGGCCGGAGTCAAGATCCGGACGAGGCCCTTCACTAGCTCCGGCGAGCGCATCGTGCACGGTTTGGTCCGTGCGCCTCGCACGGCCAACCCGGCCGGCTGCAGCGCTGTGCCGAGCGCGGACGTCACCTGCCCCGCCGGCTGCCTCGTCGTCCCTTTCAGCGCGCTGCGCGTTTTCGTCGCGCTCGTCCCCGACGTGTTCCCCAGCGAAGTGCGCAACTTCGCCGACTCCCCCGTCCCCGTTGGCTGCGCCGTCTCCGACGACGTTGCGGCTCTCTGCATCCCCGCAGAGGTGCTGACCATCGGCGCCAGCTCCGGCTCCCCGCTCGCCAAGGAGAAGGCTGCCGCGGCTACGGCCCCTCCTTGCCGGGCCGACCCGCTCCGTGAGACGATCCGGAGTCTGCAAGCCCCCATCACGCCCGACGCCGACACGGCTGCTGCAGCGGCTCAGCTCGACGAGGACCGTCAGCACCTGCTGGCCGAGGCTACGACGCTCGCGGCAGCGCGACGCCGGCTGGAGTCCGCCCAGCGAGAGTACGACAGCGCCCACGGCTTCATGCCGGCCACCGCCGAGCCCAGCCGGGTCGCGGAGGTGCGGATCCGTGGGGGCGCAATCGGCCGTGCGCTAGGCGCAGGCCGGCCCGTCTACGACACCCCCGTCAAGAACATGCGCGCTGCGCAGGCGGCCATGGCGGATCTCGAATTCCTGGAGGGCGAAGAGCTGCTGCAGCAGCAACAGCAAATCCGCGACCTCATCACCGCGGCGAACGAGCAACAGCAACGCTTCGACCCGGCCCAGCCATCCGCCTCCGCCTTAGGAAAAACCGGAGACCCGGAGAGGGCCCTTCGGGACGCGCGGCAGACGTCCTCGCACGCCACTAGCGCAAGCCGCTCTGGCCGGCACCGGTCCGGTCGGAGCCGGCACAATCGCGCCACAACCGCTGGAGACGGCAACGCTGGCGAGACGGCCGGTGACGGCCGGGTTCAGCAGCCGGAGCCACCCGTGCGGCCGGCTCGGCGGCCCGAGCTGGCCCCGGAAGCCCCTGCGCCCAGCGGTCCTGTGGTGGATCGGATCGGACCCCGCGGTCCCGTAGCGGACCGACTTGGGCCCCGCGAGCCCTACGACGAAAGCGACGCCCATCACCACATCGACCGGCTGGCGCGCTCCACGACCCTGGAGGAGGAGAGCTCTGTTGGCCCGGCGTGTTTCGGCCCCGCATTCGCGAGGAGCCCTTCCCCAAAGGCTTCTCGCTGCCCCGCGACTCCCCAAAGTACACCGGCGCCACCAAGCCGGAGGACTGGCTAACCGACTACACCACAGCTGTCGGCATAGCGGGCAGCAACCGGCGCATGGCAGTCCGATACGTCCCCCTCATGCTGCTCGGCTCGGCCCGAACATGGCTTAACAGCCTCCGAGCTGGTAGTATGAACTCCTGGCTGGATTTCAAAGACGCGTTCATTCGCAACTTCACCAGCACCTACAAGCGTCCCGGCAAGCCTCGCCAGCTCTCCATGTGCGTCCAGAAGCCGGGCGAGCCTCTCCGCGATTTCCTCACGCGGTGGACGGAGCTCCGCAACTCCTGCGAGGGCGTCCACGAGGTCCAGGCCATCCAGTACTTCATCGACGGGTGCCTGGACGGCAATCTGGTCAAGCACCGGCTGGTGTGCGACGAGCCGGAGACTCTGGCGGAGCTCATGGCTGTGGCGCACAAGTACGCTACGGCCGACTCCGCGATGAATGTGAAGATCACGATCAACGCAGACGGCAAGCTCCTCCCGGCCCAGCCGGCTACCCCCAAGCTGGCCGGCGACAACAACCCGCACCGGCAAGACAACAACAACAACAACGGCAAGCGCCGGAACGACCAACAAGCGCCCCGCTACGACAACCGGCAAGTCGCCATGGTGGAAGGGGAGCAGCCAGCTGAGCAGGGCTCCAGCCAGCGCCCGCGCACCGGCAAGGCCACCTGGCAGCCCCAGCTATCTTTCGAGCAGATGCTCGACGCCCCCTGCAAGAACCACAGCGGCGCGAAGCCGTCGACGCACACGCTCCGGCAGTGCAGTTTCACCTAGCGCCTGCTGAAGGGCAACCTTCCGCCCCCGCCACCCGGAGCCGGCCCGCAGCAGCCGCCGCTCCCGCCACCTCCACCACCACCCGGCGCCCTCGCCGACAACCCTTTCCCGCGCCCGGACGCGTCCTATGTCTTCTTCACCAGCGAGGGGGGTGACAAGCATGCCAAGCGCAAGCACGCGGCCGAGGTGAACGCCGTCGTCCCTCCGGTTCCCCAGTACATGCACTGGTCCGACCGGCCGGTCAGCTGGACCCGGGAGGACCATCCGGCTGTCATGCCCACGTCGGGTGCCTACGCCCTCGTGCTCGATCCCACCCTCGTCTCCGAGAAACGCACCTTCCGCTTTTCGCGGGTGCTGATCGACGGCGGCAGCAGCATCAACATCCTGTACCGCGACACCATGACCAAGCTCGGCATCGAGGCGCGACAGCTGGAGCCGACCCGGACGGTGTTCCACGGCATCGTGCCGGGTCTCTCCTGCTCTCCGATCAGCCGGATCCGGCTTGACGTCCTGTACGGCTCCAGCAGCCATTTCCACCACGAGCCGATCTGGTTCGAGGTGGTCGACCTGGCCAGCCCCTACCACGCGCTGCTAGGCCGGCCCGCGATGGCCAAATTCATGGCAGTCCCCCACTACGCCTACCTGAAGTTGAAAATGCGGGTCCCAAGGGCCTCATCACCATCGTTGGTGACTAGAAGAAGTCCCTCGAGTGCGCCAAAGCCGGCTCCCAGCTGGCCGAGTCGCTGGTCATCGCCGAGGAGAGGCGCCAGCTCGACCGGATCGTGGTGCTGGCTAACGCGCAGTCGGCCGTGCCGGCTCCGCGCAAGCCGGCCGACGAAGCCTCCTTCAAGCCGGCCAAAGACACGAAGAGGGTCCCTCTCAACCCGGCTGACCCCGGCTCCAGCAAGTACGTCGTCGTGGGCACCGGCCTCGACAGCAAATAGGAAGGCGAGTTCGTCGATTTCCTCCGTGAGAATTAGGATATCTTTGCATGGTCTCCCAAAGACATGCCGGGTGTCCCGAGGGAATTCGCCGAGCACAAGCTTCACGTCCGCAAGGACGCCAAGCCTGTCCGACAGCCGCTACGCCGCTTCTCTGAGGAGAAGCGAAGAACCATCGGTGAAGAGATCGCCCGGCTGCTCAAAGCCGAGGTTCATCATGGAAGTGTTCCACCCCGAGTGGCTGGCCAATCCAGTCCTCGTCCTGAAGAACAATGGCACTTGGCACATGTGCATAGACTACACCAGCCTGAACAAGGCATGCCCCAAAGACCCGTTCGCTCTGCCCCGGATCGACCAAGTCATCGACTGCACAGCCGGCTGCGAGCTCCTGTCCTTCCTGGACGCCTACTCCGGCTACCACCAGATCAAGCTGGACCGGGCGACGCCCTCAAGATGTCCTTCATCACGCCCTTTGGGGCGTATTGCTACATCACCATGTCGTTCGGCTTGAAGAATGCCAGCGCCACCTTCCAGCGCTGCATGCAGAAACGCCTGCTGCCCCAACTCGGTAGAAACGTGCACGTCTACGTCGACGACATCATGGTGAAGACCAAGCAGCACCCCACGCTCCTGGCCGACCTCAAAGAAACCTTCGCCAACCTGCGCCGGTTCCGGATCAAGCTCAACCCGGAGAAATGCGTCTTCGGCGTGCCGGCTGGCCAGCTCCTCGGCTTCCTCATCTCGGCGCGTGGCATCGAAGCCAACCCTGAGAAGATCAAGGCAATCGAGTGTATGCGCAAGCCGACCCGGCTGCGCGATGTCTAGAAGTTCACCTGCTGCTTGGCCTCTCTCAGCTGGTTCGTCAGCCGGCTGGGGGAGAGGGCCCTGCCCCTGTATCAGCTGATGAAGAAGATGACGGTGTTCGAGTGGAGCGACTAGGTGGACGAAGCTTTTCGTGACCTCAAGCGCCTGCTGTCCACCGCACCCGTCCTGGCCGCGCCGGCTGAGAAAGAGCCTCTCCTGCTGTACATCGCCGCCACCTAGTGCGCGGTCAGCACGGTGCTGGTCGTCGAGCGCCCTGAGGAGGGCAAGGTGCAGCCGGTCCAGCGACCAATGTATTACCTGAGCGAGGTGCTCTCCGCCTCCAAGCAGAACTACCCCCACTACCAGAAGATGTGCTATGGCATGTACCTTGCCGCCAAGAAGCTGAGGCAGTACTTTCAGTAGCATACCATTACCGTGGTGAGCACGGCCCCCATCGGCAAGATCATGGGCTGCCGGGATGCCTCTGGCCAGGTGGCCAAGTGGGCCATCGAGCTAGCCGGCCACACAATCCTCTACGAGCCGCGCACCACCATCAAGTCTCAAGCGCTGGCCGACTTCCTCGTTGACTGGACCGAGACCCAGTACCTGCCGCCGGCTCCTGAGTCGACTCACTGGCGCATGCACTTCGACGGCTCCAAGATACGCAACGGTTTGGGAGCCGGCATCGTGCTGTCCTCCCCCAAGAACGACCGGCTACAGTACGTGCTGCAGATCCACTTCGCCGCCTCCAACAACGTCGCCGAGTACGAAGCTCTCATGCACGGTCTCCGGCTGGCCAGGGAAATCAGCATCTGCCGCATCCTCTGCTATGGCAACTCGGACCTGGTGGTGCAGCAAGTTTCCGGCGACTGGGATGCCAAAGACGCCAACATGGCCAGCTACCGTTTCCTGGTCGAGCAACTCTCCGGCGGGTTCGACGGTTGCGAGTTCCTCCACGTCCCACGCGTGGACAACGAAGTAGCCGACGCCCTGGCCAAAGTGGGTTCCACCCAGCAGGCCATCCCGCCCGGCGTCTCCCTCGAGCACCTGCGGAAGTCGTCCATCACGCCGTCTCCCGAGTCGGAATCCATCTTCGTCCCGGACGACCCCAACGCGCCCCCACCCGACCCTGGAGTTCCTGGCTCCGACTCGGGGACTGCTGGCTCCGGCTCGAGGACTGCCGTCTCCGACTCGGGGGCTGCCGGCTCCGGCTCGGGGGCTGCCGGCCCAAGCTCGGGGACTGCCGGCTCCAGCTCGGGGGCTGCCGTCCCGGATCTCATCCCGGCGGCCGTCCTCACGGTGGTGACGGCACCATCCTGGGCCCAGCCAATCCTCGCCTTCTTGGAAGATGGCGACCTTCCCATCGACGAAACGGAAGCCCGGCAAGTGCAGCGGCGCGCGTCCGCCTACAGCATCATCAACCACGAGCTCGTCAAACGCAGCACGACGGGCGTGTTCCAGCGCTGCGTCGAGCAGAGCAAGGGGATCGAGATCCTCCTCGACATCCACCAGGGCGAGTGCGGGCACCACGCCGCCTCGAGATCCCTGGTGGCCAAAGCTTTCCGGCATGGTTTCTACTGGCCCACGGCCCTGCAAGACGCCGAGGAGCTGGTCCTCAAGTGCGAGGATTGCCAACGCTTCAGCAAGCGCAGCCACCAACCGGCTTCAGCCCTCCAAACCGTCCCGATCACATGGCCCTTTGCCGTCTGGGGGCTCGACATGGTGGGGCCCTTCAAAACTGCCCGAGGCGGCATGACGCATCTCCTGGTCGCCGTCGACAAGTTCACCAAGTGGATCAAGGCCAGGCCGATCAAGAAGCTCGACGGGCCCATGGCCGTTCGGTTCATCAAAGACATCGCGGTTCGCTACGGCGTGCCGCATAGCATCATCACGGACAACGGCACCAACTTCGCCAAGGGCGCGCTGGCCCACTATTGCTCTGCATCCGGCATCCGGCTCGACTTGGTCTCCGTCGCGCACCCCCAGTCGAACGGCCAGGTTGAGCGGGCAAACGGCCTTATCCTAGCCGGCATCAAGCCGCGACTCGTCGAGCCACTCGTGCGCTCACCCGGCAGCTGGCTCGACGAGCTGCCGGCCATCCTCTGGAGTCTCCGGACGACACCCAACCGCTCCACTGGGTTCACCCCGTTCTTCCTCGTCTACGGAGCCGAAGCAATCATCCCAACCGACGTCGAGTTTGACTCGCCCCGGGTGACTACGTACACAGAAGCCGAGGTAAAAGAAGCACGCGAAGACGGCGTCGACCTGCTCGAGGAGGCGCGCCTCCTGGCCCTCAGCCGGTCAGCCATCTACCAACAAGGTCTACGCCACTACCACAGTAAGAAGATCAAGCCCCTGGCATTCCGCGAGGGCGACCTCGTGCTCCGGCTCATCCAGCGGACAGCCGGCCAGCACAAGTGTCACGCCCAATATGCGATCCTATTCTCGAGGAACTCGGAGGCCCCACCAAGAGTAGAAACGCATATTGGAGACGCTTGCAAGGTGGATATCATTACATCGTACCACATACATAATAGATGGGGATACAAACAAATACATACAAGCATCACATGAATACATCAATACATAACAAACATCATACAGAAGGGCAGCATCCGACTACGGATGAAATCAAACGAAACAAGAACGACATCCACCCTGCTAGCCCAGGATGCCGACCAGGAATCTATCCCAAGATCGACGAAGAAGAAGAAGCAGAGAAGAACTCCAAAGGCAAACGAACATCGCTCTCACGTCAGATCATCGCATTACCTGTACCAGCATCTGTTGTTGTAGTAATCTGTGAGCCACGAGGACTCAGCAATCCCATAACCATGGGTAGCAAGACTATCAAAGCTTAAATGGGTATGGAAGGGTAAGGTGGTGAGGTTGCAGCAAGCACTAAGCATTATATGGTGGCTAACTTACGAGTACAAGAATAAGAAGAGCATCTACGCAAAACGGTCGCAAACTACAAATGATCACTAAGTGATCCTGAACACCTACTTACGAGTCAAACATAACCCCACCGTGTTCTCTTCTCGAACTTCTTCGAAAAGAGACGGTCACGGTTACGCACACGGTTGGTGTATTTTAATTAGGATTTAGTGTCAAGTTCTCTACAACCGGAGGTTATAAATATCCAAGTGCCACATAACCGCGGGCACGGCTTCGCGTAAGATTTAACCCTGCAGGGGTGTTCCAACCTGGCCCATCATAACCCTACACAAGCTGCGGTGGAAATACCTCAACCTCGAGATAGCTCAAAGTATCCTCTGAATCCCGGTGCACAAGACATTTCGATAATGGTAACGCAATTCCAGCAAGACCTCCCGGCGTGCCGACACCCTGATAGTAGCCACGCATATCTCGTCTCAGGCCACGACCGCATAGGTCAGCCTACGAGTTAAACCAGAACCTCGAGTTTCCTCGTGGTGGCCTCGCAGTCTACCCGGTTCGGACCAACACCATCGGCACTGGCCCACCTTTATTATGTTGAATTAAGAATCCTCGGGTAGCGCTAACTCCCTATGCAAAATTAATTATTTAATTCTGTATTATTATGTTGGCAAATGATAAAACCAATGTTGGGCCATGCTGGAAGCGGTTATTCAAAGCGAACTGTCAAGAGGGTCCCATTCCCCTGAGCATGTTAGGAACGCTAAACATGGATCATAACACCAGCATTACGGAAACTATGGCGGCTTGAGTGGAACAAAACACTAGGCAAAAGGCCGAGCCTTCCACCCAATACCAAGTATATAGATGCATTAATTAAATAAGAGATATTGTGATATCCCATGATATCCATGTCCCAACATGGAACAACCTGCATTGCACCTGCAATTAGCAACGCTATAAGAAAGGGGCTGAGCAAAGCGGTAATAAACTCAAACAACGGTTTGCTGGGTAAGGGTGGTTAGAGGCTGTATCATGGCATATGGGAGGCTGACATATATGTGGTAGGAAGCGCGACATAGCGATAGCAACGAGACAACTAGCAAGCAAAGATAGTAAAGATATCCAAGGTCATGATCATCTTGCCTGAAATCCCGCTCGGAAGAAGATCGAGTCCATGAAGAAGACGAACCAACGTAGTCAAACGAATCCTCACAATCGCAACGAAACCGGAACTATCGAGAAGAAGCACAACCGGAAAGAAGCAAACAATATGGTAAACACACAAGCATAAACATGGCATGATGCACAACCAAATATGATGCATGTCCGGTTTAAATCGGCATGGCATGTCACGAGTGCACCAAACAATACTACATATTAAGTGAAGCAAACTCCACATTCAAATATTTAGTTCACTTCCGTTTATGCTACTCAACAATATTAAATGTTGTTAAACATGGCAAGAGGTGAAGCATAAGCAATCCATACAACTAGTCAAGTTTAAATGAGGCCGGAAACACAAATAACAATTCCGGAAAATCCCCATATGCAAATTTTGAATTTGGTACTGTTCTGCCTAAATCATGATTTTAAAGTTGTTAAACAGCAAAAGTAAGTGCACCAAGTTAATCTACACATTTTTTCACCCCATTTACATATAAAGTTCATTTAATTCGGAGCTACGGTTATTAAGTTAAGAAATAAACAATTTTAGCCTGGCATTTAACAATTTTAATGCAAACAACAATTTAAATGTTTTTAACATGCATGAGAATGACATATTCAAGTTGTATGCAATTTTATGAAAACATAGGCATATAACATGATATGAGGCATTTGGTCACCATGGCGGAAAGAAATGGGAGCCACAGCGGCGAAAAACGGAAATGGTGCCACGGCAACATTCCGGTTCCGGTAACTCGTTGAGATGCCGGTGCAAAGGAATATAGGATGTGCGGAATGTGCAAAAGCAACGGGGAGTGATACCGGATACCGGGTGTCCCACGTGTCGGTGGCAAGGCAAACGAGGAACATGCAAGTATCACTTCGGACACTGTGCAAATACGGGCATTTCATACAACAATGCATTCGTTCTCGGATGGTCGTCTCGGCGTATACCTTCAAAGCGTGCATTCGGGGTGGATCGAGTTCGGTAGCGGGAAGTAGTGGTACACGAAGGCGGTAGTCGAACTTGGCGATCCGGAGGGGTACACTTATGTCGTCGAGGGAACTTGACGAATCCGAGTCTTCGGGGTCATCGGATGGTCTTTCATGTGTAGTCGGACTCGGAGATGGAGTCGAACTTGACGTATCCAGGGGACACTCAGGTCGGTGGTGGTCTTGGTCTTGAACCCGGATGCGTCCACGGCGACACATATCGTAGGTGCACCAGGGAATGACTTGGTGTGCTTCTGGACACTCGTGGTGGTCTCGAAGCCGAGGCCAACAGGGCAGCTTTAGGAGGCAAACGACGGTGGTGCTAGAGGAGCTTGGGACGCGGGCGTCGGCTTGAGACTCGAGTGACGCGAGGCGTGGCAGGAGCAAGATGAGCAGGGTGGCGCAGTTGAAGGTTCGGTGGAGCAGAGGCGGACGGCGCGGAAATGGCGGGGATGGACGGATCTTGCCATGGGGATGGCATGGAGGTAACCCACGGCGGCAGGAGTTGCTGGACGGGGCGGGCTGGCGCGGCGGCGCCATGGCCGACCTGAAGCAGAGAGGGAGAGAGAGAACTGTGTGAGAGGGAGAGAAACTGAGGGAGGAAGGAGAAACGGGGGAGGAAGGAGAGGGGTCCTGCTGGCTCCGGTCAGGTGGTGAACGGCGGGGACAGCACAAGGCCGCGGCTGGCTTGAGAGGCGCAATGGGGATCGGGACGAGGAGCTCCTCTCCTGGCACGATGTGTGTGTGGGTGGCGGCGTGGGGGATCGAGGGGTGAGGGAGAGGAGGATCGAGAGGGAGATGGGGATCGGGAGAGAGTGGCTGCAGCCTGCAGGGATCGGGCTAGGGTTTAGGTTAAGGAGAGGCTAACTGGGCCTTCGGCCATGGTGGAGTTGGGCTGCACTGGAATCTCTCTCTCTCTCCCTTCTTTTCCAACAACAGAGAATTAGACAAAAAGAAAAGAGAGGAAAGAAAATGTTAGGGAAGGAATTTAGGCATGGGGTTAATTTTCCCGGACTCACAAAAATAAGCTTAACCCAAGAAAATAGAAGTGGGCATGAGTGTGCAGATTGAATTCAAACTCATTTGAATTAAATTCAAATGGATTTGAATAGGAAGTGGGTGTTCGGAAGGTCCCAAAAATGTTGAGACTTTTTGAGGAGCCTCGGTAAATGGAAAATGAATTTTGGGAAAAGTTTGGAGAACAAACATGAAGCAGGAAATGCATGGAATTAAATTGCAAGTGGGTTGTGGTTAATTCCAAATTACTGGAATATTTATAATAGCTCCTTAAATATTGGGAGGATATGTTTTAAAGAGAAATCACCACGTGAATTCCCTCAATTTAAATGGATCAAAGATCCATACAATTTATTTATTTGAGTTGCAAAAAATTTAATGACATGATGGCATGATGACATGATGCAATGCAAAATATAATAAAATAGCTCAAACAATAAAATGATAACAATTACGGAAGGAAACGGTCTTGGGGTGTCACAACACTCCCCCACTTACAAGAGATCTCGCCCCGAGATCTAAGTATGAGAAGAGAGAGAGGAAAAAGGAAGAGGTAAAACAAAGTTGCTTCTTGGACAAACGAGTGAAACCAACAACCTCGAAGGTTGCGAAGAGTTGGAGAATGGTTGAGGAACAAGCAAGAATTTGAAACCACTCTGGTTGAAACGAGATAGATAAAGAATGAGAACAAAAAGAATTTGGACAGCACTCCGGTAGAAAAGAGAAGGAAAAACTTGATAAGATGAAAGAACTTGAAAAGAGAACATAACACTCCGGTAAAATGGATAAGCAAGGAAAGAACATGATCTTGGCGAAACGAGATAATGGGTTGAAGAGAGAAACACCACAATGCCTCCGGAACGAAAGAATAGAAGCTAGATCATTGGCACGAAAAGAACGGAGAAGAAAATGACAACTTCTCCCATAATTGAATTTGAAAAGCACACTTACAGAGAAGGATTGAACAGAGTTGTTGAAAAAATCAACGACGAAAAGAATAAGCTTGTTGTGGGCTTATGGAAAACATCTCAAAATTATGAGGTGCCAACCAGCCACTAACGGAAACAATTGATTGCTTGAGATCTCGAAGAGATGAAAACCTCTTTCATCGAGAAGAGAAGGGGAAACTTGGATCATTGATAAGCACCATAATAGCAACATTCCTAAGGGAAGGCTTTAGGTGAAATATAACCCAAGATAACTCATTCCTGAACGAAGAGAAAAATGATGGGTTTAAATATCTCATTCCTGACAACATGTGAATCATGAAACACGAAGGGACATTGTCAAGAAAGACATAACACCACCTCAAAAGACAAGGTAGAAATGATTTGCACATTGAAATGCAAGATGAAGAATACTTGAGCTCCAACAAGAATCTTGACGAACACTTCGAGAACGAATTAAATCCTTAATGAAAGATCATGAAGAAACTCTCAAAGAACTCCGGATAACTACCAAGATGATCAAAACGAAATGAAAGTTGAAAAGAACAAGATGAAGCCTTGCAATGATTTAGATGGAGCTTCGCGATGAGATAACCGAGAAAACTTGTCACTCCGGAAAAGAAAGATGAACAACTAGAACAGAGAATTTATTCATCAAGAAAAAACTCCGGAAGAAGGAATTGAATCACCTCCATGAAACAAGAATAAGATTTATGATACGGCTATCCTTCATCAAAATAAATTGATGAAAAGCAATGGATTTGCATACTACTTATTCTTCCTGAAAAGATTAAAGAGAGATATAGCGCCAACTTGACAAAGTCTTCGAGGAAACACCGGTAGGATTTCGGAAAGAACAAATGAATTGATTATGACAACAAGGAAGAGAAATGTTGAATGAAACCACCGTAAGAATTGAAAAGAACGAATAAAAAGAGAATGAATCGCCGGGAAGAATTAGAAAAGGAACGAAGATACTTGAGGGAATTTAGATACAAGAGAGCGAAGCGATCGCGAGCTGACTAAATAATACTTGAACGATGCACCGGAAGAATTAGAGAACGAGAAATGAACATTGAGAATGAAGAATTATGAAATGATGACCTTCGGAGGATCAAAATGGAAAAAAACTCATGAAATGCTTCGGATGGGTATGAAAAGACTTTCTCACGAATGAAAACAATTGAGAGGATGGCAACACGCTTGCACCACGAATCTTCAAGAGAACGGACAAGATTTAAGAGAATCTCTTCTTCGGTCTTCAAATGCTGAGAATTACGATGAGAACCACCAAAATTATGGAGACACTCCGGAACAATGAAGAATATTAAGGTTGAGCCAAAGATGACAAGAATTTGAAAGAGATCTTGGAGAGGCATATGACTGATGAAATCCATTCTTACGTCACATTTAGAAAGAATTTGAGACTAACTCTGGGAAAATTAGAAGAGTCAGGTAAGATCCTGGGAAAAGACCTGTGGGTTATGGGCCCACTCAAAAGAAACACCGTTGGAACGATTGCTTGAAAGAGAGAAAAAGCACCGGTTGGAGTTGGACGACTTGAATGAAATAACAACCTCGAAGAGAACGGACGGATCTTAAATGGAAAGATGAATCTTCTGAGATAATTTCTGCACTCCGGATATGAATAGGGAGAGGTGAATAAACAAGAGAGGCTTGGGTAAGAATTTTCCTACATGGGAAATATTTGAATCAATGAAAGGGATATGATCAACAACGAGAGCTTGAATTGAATCCACCGGAAAGAAAACGAGAACGAAGAATGATGAACTTGTAGCTCCTGAGCATCTTCACGAGAAATCACCGGTTAAGAACATTGAAGGAAAAGAATGGACAGACTTCTCATGAATAAATTGGATACTTGATTTGAGAATTTAGACTCCGCGAAGAAAAAGGGTGGGAGGGTGGGAAAAATAAAGACAACTTAGGATGGATGAAATGAACTCCGTTGAGAAAACTGGGAATTGATCTTGCAAATGTTGAAAGGGTCGGATTAACTTGAAGAGAAGCACGCCGGTTGAGAATAATTTACATGACAATCTTGATGAACAAAAGGATTGGCATTCACATCAAAATATGGGAACACCGCTTAGGAAAGGTATGGAATCCACACTTGACATTGAAGCAACTCGAATACCTCAACTCAAAACAAAACAAAGGATTTGGTTTGGAGAATAAGCCGGAACAAACATATGATAGAGATTTTGTCCGAAATTTTCGTGGTGGGGCCCACACGGGCTCGATCGTACAGCGACCATCACGTACAAGGTACTGTACAAGACTACGAAGCGTCCCTGAATCGTAGCGAAGCTACAAGGATTCTTTAAGACGCAACGAGCACCGCTGTAAAAATGACCGTGGACAGGCGGACCACTAGACGTCAAACCCCAATCTCATATCATGCATCTGTCGAAAAGATATCCTAGGTAACTACTTGAATTCCCACCTAAGAACTCCCGAAACTTCTTGGTTATAAGATCAGGTTGCGGGTCCAGGAACCTACTCAGCAAACAACAACCTAATCAGCTGCAACTGCATCCGCAACCCTTAACACACAACCGAGAAACTTCGCAAATTCGTCTACCTCAGACCTTCGAAAACACAGCGATACTAGTCACGGTGGATCATCCAAGCTATCTCCTCCAGTACTGGGGAAAAGTCACGGCACTATTTCCCACCACAAAAAGTATAGAAGCGTTTCGATGTCGGCGTCCTCTGGTATTCAGGAACTGGAACGATAGCGAATGTGACAAAAACACCTTGGAGCTCAACTCCCTGGGTCCAATCCATACGGTCAGGAGGCACCAAGACAGAATTCCCGTCACAACGATATCATAACGATTCCAAAATACCCGCGTGATCCTAAAAAAAATTGAGTGAGAAGAGTAGTAGAACCAAAACACCTACGTCACAGTTCCTCACCAGAGCAACGAAGGGGATAAGGAGTAAAAAGAATTCCTACTCTCTGATATATAGCTAGACTCAAAATAGTTTTTTCTTCTAGACTCGCCAACGGTTCGATCAATCAAGGGGGGCTCCTATGGTCGGTCGAGGCTCTGATACCAACTTGTAACGCCCCGGACACACCCACCGGTGGTTGTTACTCCTGGCGAGATCTAGACTGGCCTCACAGATCAATACTAGTCTTTCCTGCGCACTTTGTCCTCACTCGTGCGCACCCGGGAGCAACTTCCCGGTCGGTCACCCATCCTAAAATTACTCCAAGCTAAGCACGCTTAACTTTGGAGTTCTGTCCGAATGGGCTCCCGGAAAAGAAGGAATTCCTTATTGATATGAGTAGTCTATCATCCCTAATAAGCCAGGCTATCACATACACCCCCACTCAGAGGAACCGACGTCCTCGTCAGGCCACAGGGACTTTCCCTCTTGGCACATACGTTTGTGCATCCAGTCTGGTACATGTGACATGCCGTGTGCCACGACGGGTCACAAACGTCATGAATAACATGACCGCGCACCTGTCCGCAAACATCCGTGTAACCGTGAGGGTCGGCTCTGATACCAACTTGTCACGCCCAATATGCGATCCTATTCTCGAGGAACTCGGAGGCCCCACCAAGAGTAGAAATGCATATTGGAGACGCTTGCAAGGTGGATATCATTACATCGTACCACATACATAATAGATGGGGATACAAACAAATACATACAAGCATCACATGAATACATCAATACATAACAAACATCATACAGAAGGGCAGCATCCGACTACGGATGAAATCAAATGAAAGAAGAACGACATCCACCCTGCTAGCCCAGGATGCCTACCAGGAACCTATCCCAAGATCGATGAAGAAGAAGAAGCAGAGAAGAACTCCAAAGGCAAACGAACATCGCTCTCACGTCAGATCATCGCATTACCTGTACCTGCATCTGTTGTTGTAGTAATCTGTGAGCCACGAGGACTCGGCAATCCCATAACCATGGGTAGCAAGACTATCAAAGCTTAAATGGGTATGGAAGGGTAAGGTGGTGAGGTTCCAGCAAGCACTAAGCATTATATGGTGGCTAACTTACGAGTACAAGAATAAGAAGAGCATCTATGCAAAACGGTCGCAAACTACAAATGATCACTAAGTGATCTTGAACACCTACTTACGAGTCAAACATAACCCCACCGTGTTCTCTTCTCGAACTTCCTCGAAAAGAGACGGTCACGGTTACGCACACGTTTGGTGTATTTTAATTAGGATTTAGTGTCAAGTTCTCTACAACAGGAGGTTATAAATATCCAAGTGCCACATAACCGCGGGCACGGCTTCGCGTAAGATTTAACCCTGCAGGGGTGTTCGAACCTGGCCCATCATAAGCCTACACAAGCAGTGATGGAAATACCTCAACCTCGAGATAGCCCAAAGTATCCTCGGAATCCCGGTGCACAAGACATTTCGACAATGGTAACGCAATTCCAACAAGACCTCCCGGCATGCCGACACCCTGATAGTAGCCACGCGTATCTCATCTCAGGCCACGACCGGATAGGTCAGCCTAAAAGTTAAACCAGAACCTCGAGTTTCCTCGTGGTGGCCCCGCAGTCTGCCCGGTTCGGACCAACACCATCGGCACTGGCCCACCTGTATTATGTTGAATTAAGAATCCTCGGGTAGCGCTAACTCCCTATGCAAAATTAATTATTTAATTCAGTATTATTATGTTGGCAAATGTTAAAACCAATGTTGGGCCTTGCTGGAAGCGGTTATTCAAAGCGAACTGTCAAGAGGGTCCCATTCCCCTGAGCATGTTAGGAACGCTAAACATGGATCATAACACCAGCATTACGGAAACTAGGGTGGCTTGAGTGGAACAAAACACTAGGCAAATGGCCGAGCCTTCCACCCAATACCAAGTATATAAATGCATTAATTAAATAAGAGATATTGTCATATCCCATGATATCCATGTCCCAACATGGAACAACCTGCACTGCACCTGCAACTAGCAACGCTCTAAGAAAGGGGCTGAGCAAAGCGGTAACATAGCCAAACAACGGTTTGCCGGGTAAGGGTGGTTAGAGGCTGTATCTTGGCATATGGGAGGCTGACATATATGTGGTAGGAAGCGCGACATAGCGATAGCAACGAGACAACTAGCAAGCAAAGATAGTAAAGATATCCAAGGTCATGATCATCTTGCCTGAAATCCCGCTCGGAAGAAGATCGTGTCCATGAAGAAGACGAACCAACGTAGTCGAACGAATCCTCACAATCGCAACGAAACCGGAACTATCGAGAAGAAGCACAATCGGAAAGAAGCAAACAATATGGTAAACACACAAGCATAAACATGGCATGATGCACAACCAAATATGATGCATGTCCGGTTTAAATAGGCATGGCATGGCAAGAGTGCACCAAACAAAACTACATATTAAGTGAAGCAAACTCCACATTCAAATATTTAGTTCACTCCCGTTTATGCTACTCAACAATATTAAATGTTGTTAAACATGGCAAGAGGTGAAGCATAAGCAATCCATACAACTAGGCAAGTTTAAATGAGGCCGGAAACACAAATAACAATTCCGGAATCCCCATATGCAAATTTTGAATTTGGTACTGTTCTGACTAAATCATGATTTTAAATTTGTTAAACAGCAAAAGTAAGTGCACCAAGTTAATCTACACATTTTTCCACCCCATTTACATATAAAGTTCATTTAATTCGGAGCTACGGTTATTAAGTTATGAAATAAACAATTTTATCCTTGCATTTAACAATTTTAATGCAAACAACAATTTAAATGTTTTTAACATGCATGAGAATGACATATTCAAGTTGTATGCAATTTTATGAAAACATAGGCATATAACATGATATGAGGCATTTGGTCACCATGGCGGAAAGAAATGGGAGCCACGGCGGCGAAAAACGGAAATGGTGCCACGGCAACATTCCGGTTCCGGTAACTCGTTGAGATGCCGGTGCAAAGGAATATAGGATGTGCGGAATGTGCAAAAGCAATGGGGAGTGATCCCGGATACCGGGTGTCCCACGTGTCGGTGGCAAGTCAAACGAGGAACATGCAAGTATCACTTCGGACACGGTGCAAATACGGGCATTTCATACAACAATGGATTCGTTCTCGGATGGTCGTCTCGGCGTATACCTTCAAAGCGTGCATTCGGGTGGATCGACTTCGGTAGCGGGAAGTAGTGGTACACGAAGGCGGTAGTCGAACTTGGCGATCCGGAGGGGTACACTTATGTCGTCGTGGGAACTTGACGAATCCGAGTCTTCGGGGTCATCGGATGGTCTTTCATGTGTAGTCGGACTCGGAGATGGAGTCGAACTTGACGTATCCAGGGGACGCTCAGGTCGGTGGTGATCTTGGTCTTGAACCCGGATGCGTCCACGGCGACACATATCGTAGGTGCACCAGGGAACGACTTGGTGTGCTTCTGGCCACTCGTGGTGGTCTCAAAGCCGAGGCCAACAGGGCAGCTTGAGGAGGCAAACGACGGTGGTGCTAGAGGAGCTTGGGACGCGGTCATCTGCTTGAGGCTCGAGCGACGCGAGGCGTGGCAGGAGCAAGACGAGCAGGGCGGCGCGGTTGAAGGGTCGGTGGAGCAGAGGCGGACGGCGCAGAAATGGCGGGGATGGACGGATCTGGCCATGGGGATGGCATGGAGGTAACCCGCGGCGGCAGGAGTTGCTGGACGGGGCGGGGTGGCACGGCGGCGCCATGGCCGACCTGAAGCAGAGAGGGAGAGAGAGAACTGTGTGAGAGGGAGAGAAACTGAGGGAGGAAGGAGAAACGGGGGAGGAAGAAGAGGGGTCCTGCTGGCTCCGGTCAGGTGGTGAACGGCGGGGACAGCACGAGGCCGCGGCTGGCTTGAGAGGCGCCATGGGGATCGGGACGAGGAGCTCCTCTCCTGGCACGATGTGTGTGTGGGTGGCGGCGTGGAGGATCGAGGGGTGAGGGAGAGGAGGATCGAGAGGGAGATGGGGATCGGGAGAGAGTGGCTGCAGCCTGCAGGATTCGGGCTAGGGTTTAGGTTAAGGAGAGGCTAACTGGGCCTTCGGCCATGGTGGAGTTGGGCTGCACTAGAATCTCTCTCTCTCTCTCCCTTCTTTTCCAACAACAGAGAATTAGACAGAAATAAAAGAGAGGAAAGAAAATGTTAGGGAAGGAATTTAGGCATGGGGTTAATTTTCCCAGACTCACAAAAATAAGCTTAACCCAAGAAAATAGAAGTGGGCATGAGTGTGCAGATTGAATTCAAACTCATTTGAATTAAATTCAAATGGATTTGAATAGGAAGTGGGTGTTCGGAAGGTCCCAAAAATGTTGAGACTTTTGGAGGAGCCTCGGTAAATGGAAAATGAATTTTGGGAAAAGTTTGGAGAACAAACATGAAGCAGGAAATGCATGGAATTAAATTGCAAGTGGGTTGTGGTTAATTCCAAATTATTGGAATATTTATAATAGCTCCCTAAATATTGGGAGGATATGTTTTAAAGAGAAATCACCACGTGAATTCCCTCAATTTAAATGGATCAAAGATCCATACAATTTATTTATTTGAGTTGCAAAAATTTTAATGACATGATGGCATGATGACATGATGCAATGCAAAATAAAATAAAATAGCTCAAACAATAAAATGATAACAATTACGGAAGGAAACAGTCTCGGGGTGTCACAACAAGCTGGCCTCCCCCTGGGAGGGCCCCTTCATCGTTAGCAAGGCTCTCTGCGACCGGAACGCGTACTACCTCATCGATGCGCAGAAGCCGAACAAGCGCAAGCGAGATGCAGCCGGCGAGGTGTCCAGCCGGCCTTGGAACGCGGAGCTCCTCCGTCCGTTTTACAGTTGAACTCATGCATGTATGTATCATCGCCTTTTGAATTTAATGAAAGCAGGAAGCCCCTCCGTTTTCATTTCTCCCGCCGAGTCGGCACGTCCGGCTCGGGGACTCGGGGGCTTCCTTTTCCGTTTTACTCTGTGTCTATGCACCTCTCCGTTTTTATTCTCCCGCCGAGTCGGCATAGCCGGCTCGGGGGCTAGCCGGCCAGACCGCGCCTCGCCACTTTCCCTTAGTCCATCTCGAAACATACGAACCGCCAAAGCCCTCTCTTCGCCAGCCACAGCCGGCTCCCGGTTGTCCGGCTGGCAAGAGCCAAAGGCCGGAAGCATCGTTACGCAAGAGCGGCTAAGGGTGACAGCCCGGCACGGCCAATCCAGCACAACCCTCCTTCTCTCACTAATTCGCCGCACGACCGGCTGCGCGCCAGGCGGCTTTGCCGCCTGCCGCCAGCCGGCCCAGTGGGTGTTTTGCTCGTGCTCAACGTCCGAAAAAGCCTAAGTATTGTACGTCTGCTCTCAAGGCCGAATCCCCGTCCTAGCCACAGTCCGCAACCCGGCTGTCCAGCTAGCGGGAAGGAAGCTCGAAAAAAAGACAAACAAGAAAAGGCCCAAGGCCGAATAGCAAACAGCGAAATAGCATGCAAAATTTATATACAGCATGGGCCTTCGGCCAAGAGTTCATTACAAGGAACTACACCCCCAGTGGGTGGACCTGCTACCTAACAAAGTTTGAGTACAGGAAGGATAAAATGGAAAAAAGCAATCCTAAGCGGCACCCGCATCGTCTCCGTCTGGCGTCGGCTCAGCCGAGCTGGACACGGCCGCCGGGTCGGGCCCAGTGCTCTCCGGCCTCTCGGTCGTGGCGTCGTCGTCCGGGTCGGCCTCGTCATCGGCGTAGGCCCCCGTCTCGGCCGAGCTGCCGTCTGGGTCATTTAGCAGCAAGCCGAACTCATTGGCAGGGAGCTCCTCGCCGTCTTCCGTCCGCTCCGGGACGAACTCGTCGTGCGGGGCGAACGAGGCCAGGTAGCTGGCCTGCCCGGCGATCCGCTGCGCCCGCGCCACCAAGTCCTCTTCCGCGCCGGCCCGCTGCGCCGCCAAGCGGTCGAGGTCCACGCCCGGATACCACGACACGATGAAGCGCAGCGCCGTCTTCGCTCCGGCACGGGCCGCGGAGGCCCTCCACGCGCCGAGTCGCTCCACCCCGGCCTCCAGCCACCGCACCAGCCGGGTGACGCTGTTCGGCACCACCGCACTCGGCTAGAGGCCGCTTGCCATGCCCAACCCGGCCTCGAACAGGCGGTGCATGTGCCCCTTCACGGCTCGAAGACGGGCCTCGCAGGCAAGGACGATCTCCGAGAGGCTCCAGGCGGCATAGACGTCGATCTCGGACCCTGTCGCGCGCAGGTCCGCCCGGTGGGCATACACAGCCGCATCGGCCGCCTCCTGCGTCTCCGGAAAGACCCTTGGCAAAGGAAGGAAACAAAGCAGTCAAAGAAAACGACTCGCCAGCTACGCTAGCCGGACCAAAGAAAAAATAACACTTATGGGCGAAGGTCTCGTCGAGGTGCTGCGCCTCGCCCAGCATCCCGTTCTCTCGTATGGCCGACGCACGAGCCTGGGCCTCGAGATCCTTCTCGAGCTGGGCAATCCGCCTGCCGGCGTCCGCCAGCTCCTCGGCCGCCTTAGCGCGCTCCTCCGCCAGCCGGCCCAGTTCCGCCTGGTGGGCGTCCTCCATCTTGGCCTTCTCGGCCACCAGCCGGTCCACCTCGGACTGGAGCCGGTCTCGGTCGCCGACGGCGCGATCACGCTGCTCGTCGGCTTCAGCAAGCCGGCCTTGGAGGCCTGGCACCTCGGCCGCGTCGGCTGCGCGGCAGGGTTCCCGGTCAGATACCGGAAGAAAAAGATTGAAAGAAAAAGACAAGGCTCTAAGATTCGACCCGGCTGCTACGCAGTCCGGCCCGAATCTCAGGGGCTACACCCAGTGGGTGCGCTGGCGCGCACCCACTGAAGGCATGCAAGACGTGCCTTGAACCCGGCGCAGTTCCTCTTCCTTGGCAACGAGCTGGGTTTTGGCCTCGCGGTACCGCTCTCGGAGCCGGTTGTGCGCACTGGCCCGGAGGTCGTACAGATGCTGCACGCAGACAGAAGATTAGAAGAATGCAAAAGCCAAGCTATAAGATTCGACCCGGCTGCTCCGCAGTCCGGCCGAACCTCGGGGGCTACACCCAGTGGGTGCGCTGGCGCGCCCCCACTGATTCAGCAACCAAGATAAGCAAAGAAGAAAAAGACTCACCGCAATCGCCCGCTCCAGCCACCGCGCCGCCTCCTATTCTTCCCGGACGAAGGCCTGCAGGCGCTCGCTCCGACCACGGAGCTGCGAGCGCAAGGCATCCGCCGCGTCGTCCTCCCGGGTTCGCGGCCCGACCACAACCTCGCCGGAGCTCGCCCACGGCTGCTGGATCGCGGTCCCGGCGCCGGATCCGGTTCCACCCGGCCGCTCGGAATTCGTGGCGGCTTGGGGCGGCACGACCACCAAGGTACCGGCGTCCCCGGCCGCGGCCTCTGGGGCCGGCTGTGACGTCGCGAGACCGATGCTCCAGATGTTTTCCATTTATTCGTCGTCGTTGCCATGTCATTCGCTTGTGTGTTGCACTTGGCCAAGTCATCATGTGCATTTCATGCACATGTTTTTCAAAAACTTGCATCCGTTCGTAGTTGGCGTTCTCCCCATTCCTTCCGTTGTCCGTTTCGAGACCCGACACACTCGCACGCGACCGCGGCATCTCCGAAATATTATTTTATAAGTGGGAATAAAATGTTCTCGGAATGGGTTGAAAGTTGGCGTGCGGTCTTATTATACTGTAGGTAGACCGCCTGCCAAATCTCGTCGCATTCGGAGTCCGTTTGATAGCCCAACTGTTAACCTATAGCGGCACTATAGCCGGATAAACGTCGGACATTTTCGGTATCCGAAAACTGTTGTCGGGTTGCCACCTTCCCTCTCTTCTCAGCCCAACAACCTCTGCACAGCCCAACAACCCTTACCCAGCTAACCCCCTCCACTCCGGACCGTCCGATCGCGATCGGAGGGCTCCGAAACACCCCCAAAACCCCCCCTAAACCTAACCCCTGCCTATAAAAGAAGGCCTAGCCTTCCATATTTGGAAACCCTAATCCCCTCCTCAAATTCCGCGCGCCTCCAGCCCTCCGCCGCCAATTGTCGCCTCCACCTCCCTCCTCTAGCCGCGCGGCCCGCCAAGCCCATCTGAGGCCCGCCCGGGCCCGGATCGAACCTCTGCCCGTACGCCGCCCCGCAGGAGCCTCCCGAGCAGCCCTCCTCGATCTGGATCGATAGCTCCTCCCGAGCCTCTTGTTCCCCACCGCCGCCTCTCCGTGTCCGGCCGGCGAGCCGCTGGACTAGGAGCGCCACCCGCCAGATCCGGCCGATCCACATCCATTCCTGGCCTCCACCGCCCGGATCCATGCCTCCCCTGCCACCGGCCTTCGCATCTGCTGTCGCCGTCATGCCCTGCTTCCTCTGCATCGGTCTCTGCTCGAGGAGAAGACGAGCGCGCCCGCAAGACCTCTTCGCCGTCCCATGTCGTCTCCGCGCCGCCCCGCGTCACCGGCAGCCGTCCCCGCCGCCAAGTCCCGCTGCTTCCGCCTCCTGCCTCGGGCTCGAGGAGCACGAGCGCCGCAGCGCCAGCCGGCCTCCTCTGCCCGCGTCGCCGACGTGTGGGCCCGACAACCCGAGCCCGCGAACCGGAGAAACCGGCAAGAACCGGTTGGTTCAGCTGAGCCGGACCGCGCCGATCCCCTCCCCCGTGAACCGCTGGGACCGCCCCGGTTTTCAGCCCTGTCACCGAGCCGGCCCGATGGGCCCAAGGTGAGCATGCCCACCTATCCCGCGCCCTGAGCATCTTTTAGTTATCCAGCGCCCAGTTCCTGAAAATTCCAGCAGCATATATGCATCTTGTGTGGGCCATATCTTTGCATCTGTTCATCCTATGCAAATGTTTCATATATGTAATATGATCTACTCTCCGTGCTCTACATGATGGTAGCATTTGCATTCATGATAGAAGTCATCTACATGTCATTATCTCTGTTGCAAGAGTGCTATGTGTTGTTAACTGCTGAAAACTGTTAATATTTGTCATTTTGTCATTTTTTGTGTGATTTAATACATGCACCATATAAGCAACTTGTCAACATGACTTTGGAGCATTTTCATGTGTTCTTGCTGGTAGTGTTTATTTCATGCCATGACATGCCTTGATGTGAGTGCCATGAGCTCATAAACATGCCTAGTCAATGTTGCTGTTTTAAGTCAAGCTGTCTGTAATAAAACTTGCCAACTTTGCTTGATGGTTGCCACTAATCTATAGCTCATATGCATATGATTCCTTCATGTGATTTGGTCTATGCAATGTGTACTTTGATGCCATGCCCTTGGTTGCCATATAATCTTGTTGTAGCTTGTCTCTTTCTTGCTCTCAACATGCCATCATATTAACTCTGCTCATGTATATGCCCTGTTTAGCAGAACATTGCATTTTGCATGGAACATATTGAATTAACCTTGATGCCTATGAACCCGAACCTTTAATATAAATTGGAGTATGTCATGTCTACTTTAAGTGCATATAAAGTTTGTGCCCATCATGTTACTGTAGCTTGCTGCTTTGATGTTGGCAAAGTGCCATGTTGCTGTTTCGGGCAGATTGTTAAAATAACATGTGTTGCTTGTAATAGTTGATCCGTTGCTCCGTTTTGATCATGTTCTATATGAAACTTGCTTAGATTTGTGTGTAGTTTCATATTGTCATGTTGCATCCTTGATTTGAGAGTGTGTTGTTGATGTTTTCATGCATTTTGTACCATATGCCATGTTAAACTTGTTTAGCTCATATCTTCTAGGCCGTAGCTCCGAATTAAATGATCTATATATGTAACTTGACTAGAAAAACGTGTAGATCATCATGATGCATGTTAACTTGCTGTTTAACAACTTTAACATTGTGTTTAATTCAGATCAGTACTAATTTCGAAATTTGCATATGGGGATTTTCCGGAATTGTTATTTGTGTTTCCGGCCTCATTTAAACTTGCCTAGTTGTATGGATTGCTTATGCTTCATCTCTTGCCATGTTTAACAACATTTAATCTTGTCATGCATCATATCTGATTGTGCATCATGCCATGTTTATGCTTGTGTGTTTACCATGTTCTTTGCTTCTTTCCGGTTGTGCTTCTTCTCGATAGTTCCGGTTTCGTTGCGATTGTGAGGATTCGTTCGACTACGTTGGTTCGTCTTCTTCATGGACTCGATCTTCTTCCGAGTGGGATTTCAGGCAAGATGATCATGACCTTGGATATCTTTACTATTTTTGCTTGCTAGTTGCCTCGTTGCTATCGCTATGTCGCGCTTCCTACCACATATATGTCCGCCTCCCATATGCCATGATACAGCCTCTAACCACCCTTACCCAGCAAACCGTTGTTTGGCTATGTCACCGCTTTGCTCAGCCCCTTTCTTATAGCGTTGCTAGTTGCAGGTGCTCTTGCAGGTTGTTCCATGTTGGCATATCACAATATCTCTTATTTAATTAATGCATCTATATACTTGGTATTGGGTGGAAGGCTCGGCCTTTTGCCTAGTGTTTTGTTCCACTCAAGCCGCCCTAGTTTCCGTAATGCTGGTGTTATGATCCATGTTTAGCGTTCCCAACATGCTCAGGGGAATGGGACCCTCTTGACAGTTCGCTTTGAATAACCGCTTCCAGCAAGGCCCAACATTGGTTTTACCATTTGCCTAATAACAACTAAAACTTGCATAGAGACCTGCCGGACCCCGAGGATTTTGTTTAATCAACAAACCGGGCCAGTGCTCCTCATGAGTGTTGGTCCACCTACCTAGCAGCCTGCGGCGTCCCCTTGGAAACTTGGGTATCAGCTAACCGTAGCCTTTGCATAGATGGTTGTGTCCTGAGAACGAGATACGCGGCTCCTATCGGGGTATCGACACACCGGGTGGTCTTGCTGGAAATGTGTTACCATTGTCGAAATGTCTTGTGCACCGGGATTCCGAGGATACTTTGGGCTATCTCGAGGTTGAGGCATTCCCACCGCAGCTTGTGTTGGCTTATGATGGGCCAGGTTGGAACACCCCTGCAGGGTTAAATCTTACGCGAAGCCGTGCCCGCGGTTATGTGGCACTTGGATATTTATAACCTCCGGTTGTAGAGAACTTGACACTAAATCCTAATTAAAAAAAACCAACCGCGTGCGTAACCGTGACCGTCTCTTTTCGAGGAAGTTTGAGAAGAGAACACGGTTGGGTTATGTTTTACTCGTAAGTAGGTGTTCAGGATCACTTAGTGATCATTGGTAGTTTGCGACTGTTTTGCGTAGATGCTCTTCTTACTCTTGTACTCGTAAGTTAGCCACCATACAATGCTTAGTGCTTGCTGCAACCTCACCACCTTACCCTTCCATACCCATTTAAGCTTTGATAGTCTTGCTACCCATGGTTATGGGATTGCTGAGTCCTCGTGGCTCATAGATTACTTCAACAACAGTTGCAGGTGCACGTAATGTGATGTCTTGACGTGAGAGCGATGCTTGTTTGCTTTGGAGTTCTTCTTCTGCTTCTTCTTCTTCGTCGATCTTGGGATAGGTTCCTGGTCGGCAGCCTGGGCTAGCAGGGTGGATCTTCGTTCGTGTTTTTCGTTTGTGTTTCATCTGTAGTCGGATGCTGCCCTTCTGTATGATGTTTGTTATGTATTGATGTATTCATGTGATGATTGTATGTATTTATTTGAATCCCCATCTATTATGTATGTGGTACGATGTAATGATATCCACCTTGCAAGCGTCTCCAATATGCGTTTCTACTCTTGGTGGGGCCTCCAAGTTCCTCGAGAATAGGTGCGCATATTGGACGTGACACCGGCGTCGGCTGCGCCTGGCCGGACGGCGCGAAGTCCGCCTCGCGCCCCCTTCCGTCGCCTTTGCCTCCTCCTGCCGAGTCGGTTTGGGGCGGCGTGTCCACGACTATGTTCTCATCGACGTCCGACTCGCCTCCGGCCGGCTCCGTCCGCCCCGCCGGCTCGCCCGCTCCCTCTGGCTACGGCTCGATGATCGTCACCACCGGCGCCGAGCACCTCTCCATCTCCGGCCAGGCCGGATCCGCGGTGGGCCTGGCCCGCTTCGTGGAGGCCCTCTCCCACGCCGGGGCCGAGGCCTCCTCCATCGCTTTCACGGCCTCCTCCTCGCGGTCGATGGCGCTGCTCCGGGTCTTCCTCCAGACGGCCTCGCCCGCCGCGGCCTCTGTCGCCGCCACCGCCAAGTCAAGAGCCGACCTGTACACGACAGATTAGTCACGGCGAAGGCATAAGCAAGAAAAAGACAAGCTATAAGTTTCGACCCGGCTGCTCCGCAGCCCGGCCGAACCTCGGGGGCTACACCCAGTGGGTGCGCTGGCGCGCCCCCACTGATTCAACAAGCAAGAGTTAGAAAAAGACAAGGGACACTTACCCAATGACCGTCGGGACCTCCCACTTCTGCCCCACGGACGGGGCGAGCCGGCGTTTCTTCTTGACGACGGCCCTCTTGCGCGCCGGCCCCGCCACCGCCGGGCGTTTCGCAGCCGGCCTCGCCTCCACCGCCTCCTTCCCGTGCGGCCGGGTTCCGGACGCCGCCGCGCATGCCGGCCCGGCGCCGGCCGCCTTCCGCAGCCGTCTTGGGGGGTCGACGCTGGCGTCCTCCCCAGCCGAGGGCGCTGCATCGTGGGCACCGGTCAGGCCCTCCTCATCGTCGTCCGGCCAGTCGCGAAGGAGATCCGAGGGCGGAGACTTACCCACATGCCGCGACCCGCCGGCCGCGTCATCAGCCAGGCGCGCCTCGACCGCCCCCTCCTCCGCCTTGGCGCCGGCGTCCTCCACGTCTGAGTCGGGCAGGTCGGCCAGCAGAAACGGGGGATTCGGCCCGTCGTGGTTCCCCTGGCTGGCGAATAGCTGCGGCCCTCCCATCGCGTCAGGACACAAGAACAGCGTTGAAGCAGCATAAAATAAAGACGAGGGACTCATCGTCGGCGCCGGGTCCTCCCGGTGATAGGGCTCCTTCCCGAAGCTCCACCCCTCCTCCTTCAACCTGGCCTTGGAGATGTAGTTCACCCGCTGGGTAATCCCGGCCGGCGTCAGCTCCTTGGTCGACATCCGGGTCGGGTCGTGCCGGCCGCTCATGTCGCACATCCGGTGAGCCCGGCGCTGCAGCTGCAGCACCCGACGGGCGATGAAGGCTGCGATGAGGTCGACCAGCTTCAGCCCCTCTCGATCCGTCAGATCCCCGACCCGGCGGCAGCTATTCACCATCTCCTGTGGCGCCTTCTTGGGGCAATAGCCCCAGTTCGGCTTCTCAAGAGGCGGCGCGTCGACGAACGGCGGAAGGTTGATGACGTCCACTGTCGGGTCGGCGTTCCGGACGTAGAAGAACATCGTCTGCCACTTCTTGGCCGAGTCCTCAAGCGGCAGTTTGGGAAATGGCCCGTTCACTCGGCCGGTGACCAGCGCTGCGCCACAGTCGGACATGATGCCGGCTGACGCCCCCTGCTGCTTGAGGAAGAACATTTTCGCCCACAGCTCCACAGTCGGCAGTATGCCGAGATAGCCTTCGCAAAGCGTGGTGAAGCCAGCAACCTGTAGCACGGCGTTGGCGCCGAGGTGATGCGGCTGCAGCCCGAAGAAATCGAGCCAAGCGCGGAAGAAGAGGCTCACGGGGAGGCCGAACCCGCGCTCGAAATGCGAGAAGAAGACGACATGTTCGCCCGCCTGCAGCTGCGGCACCCTCTCCAAGCCGGGAGCGCGCGCGACCAGCGCCTCCGCCGGCGGCAGCCGCTTTGTGCGGCGGAGGTAGCGGATGTTCTGCTCGGTCGTGATGGAGCCCTCCCAAGAGTCTTTCGGCAGTGCCATTGGAGGGCTCTACGGACGTCGAGATGCGGCGATGAGGAGGAGGAGGAAGGGAGAGTAGCATGCTGCGGGATTTGGGCACGGTGCGCAGCAGCAGGCGTGACGCGCGACGGCGGCAGCACTCCGCTCGGGCCCGACGGAGAAGAAGCAGGAGCAGAGGAGGAGCGAGGGGCGGGGGTGCGTGCGGAAGCGTTTCCGTCGCCCTCTCCCCCTTGCCTCATTTATAACCACGAGAGATCGTGGGGGAGTGGGATCGTTTGCGCCCACGATCCCCACTCCCCCGCACTGTGCGCGCACGTTCCCCACGCACATTAACTGCGTGGGGAAGCGCAATCGCCAACAGTCGCCGCAGTGAATCCTTCACGTGTGGGCCAAGGGCGCGTCGTGGCGGGCCCAGTCCGCAGTCATGTCCCGTCGCGCGCGTGGGCTGGTAGGCCTCGCCCGCCGCGAGGCTGCACGTCGTGGCCTGTCAACCTGCGGCGGGCGCGAATCGTCGTGCAAAGCAAGACTCGTCTGGCGGGCGTTTCCATTTCCCGCCCAGGCCGGGGTGCCGCTGCCCGGCTTCCGGAAGCCGGCCCCCAGCGGGTGTTCCCGGCGTCCACCGCCGCCTTGCCAGCACGCGGTCAGACGAAGCCGCCCTGCCGGACTCCGGCACTTCATCAACGAGCCGGCTCCTCAGGGGGTAAGCTGCGAAGGCCCCCGTGCCTAAACCCGGCGAACCTTCACAGCTTTGGGGACTACTGTCGGGGGGATGACCCCCGGGTAGGCAATCGAGCCCGGATCCCCCTTCTTTTCAAAACATCGGGGCAGGCCGAGCCCCTCAGTCCGGCTAGCCTGCGTGCCGGCTCCCCAGCACGAGCCGGCTCGGCGTGGCGACCCGGCTGGCCGGCTGGCCCATGCCGTCTGGCCACGAGGGACCGAACCCTCACGACAAGGCACGCGTGGCTACAGCGCTCCCTCCTTTACACCGGCCCCGGCGAGCGTGGCTACAGCGCTCCTCCCTTTACGCCAGCCCCGATGAGCGGCGCAGTCCTGTAGCCCGGCGGCGCCAGCCATCCCGTGACGCGAGACAAGACGCACCACAGTGCCCCGCACCCGGCGGGTGCGGCGCACCCGGCGGACCCGGCGCACCCGATGCACCCGGCGCCCCCGGCGGTCCCCACCGCCGGGTTCCAGACGATGACACCCGGGCCCCGCTCCCGTGCATCTTTACTCATGTAACCCTGGGGGTCGGCCTATAAGACCCCCCGGGAGCCCTCCATGCAGGGGGTCGGACGATTCAGTAGCAACACACACAAACACAGCTCCAGGAGCAACGTTGTAACCTCTGTGCACTTCATACTCCATTCGGCAGGATTAGGGGTGTTACCTCTCCGGAGGGCCCCGAACCTGGGTACGTCTTGTGTCCCGCACTCGCGCGTGCCAACCTCGCCTCCAAAACCCACCGGCGTCCTCTCGTAACCCCACCTCTTTAGCCATCTTATGGCATCTGCCGTGAGAATACCACGACAGGTATAAGGGGGGCAGAGCAGCCATTGTAGAAGAGATCGATTCCGGTTCCCATCACCCTCGACCTTGTACTCTTTCTCTCGCACCAGAGCAATACCAACCAAGCATGAGTAGGGTGTTACACCACAAGGTGGCCCAAACCTGGCTAAACCGCTGAGTCCACGGTCCGTCCCTCGCTAGCGCTCTCTCGCCGTAGCCTCGCCGTCGCTTAGCTGTGGTAGGAGACGAAGTGGTAGAACGAGCTCACCCCAGTGTTCGAACCTTTGGGTCCCCGGAGCCCGACTTTCGACAGAAGCAACCTTGCCTATTCCACCATGGCTTACGTCCATGAAGGACTAGCCTCACTCGGGTAGATCTTCACGAAGTAGGCGATCTCCTTGCCCTTACAAACTCCTTGGTTCAACTCCACATGATCTTGGAGGCTCCCAAGTGACACCTAACCAATCTAGGAGACACCACTCTCCAAAAGGTAATACATGGTGTGTTGATGATGAACTCCTTGCACTTGTGCTTCAAGTGATAGTCTCCCCAACACTCAAACACTCCCTCATAGATTTGGCTTTGGTAGGAGAAGGATTTGAGTGGAAAGCAACTTGGGGAAGGCTAGAAATCAAGGTTCAAATGGTTGGATTGGAATCTCTTGATGTCAACACATGAGTAGGTGGTTCTCTCTTAGAAAATGAATGGTGGAAGTGTAGGTTCATTTTGATGGCTCTCTTAGAGAGTAAGTGGGGGTGGAGGGGTATATATAGGCTTCACCCAAAGATCCAACCGTTACAAGTCTTTGACTCAACTCGGTGACTCCCGACCAAAATCTCGATGAGACCGAATAGTGTAAAAGATTCGAACGTTGGAAATCTCGGTTAGACCGATCAGAACATCTCGGTGGAACCGAAGTGCAATGGCTAGGGTAGAACCTCGTTTTGGTAGTTCCGATCAGTTCGTCGTGGAAATTCCAAAGTGAAGTGACATCGCTACAAAAACTTGGTCACGCCGTCTCGGTGAGACCAAGAGCCGTTTCGGTTGCACCAAAAAGCTAGGGTTTGGCTGAGGCAATATGTGTGATCAACTCGATGAGTCCGGGATGTGGAATTTTGGTGGTACTGAGATGATACTTTAGGGTTTTGGATGGATGTGATGTGGAGAAGTGTTTGAGGATTTTGGAGCAATACCACTAAGCACTTGAGCAACTGAGTCATGATCAAAACCTCATCCCCTTTTAATAGTATTGGCTTTCCTATGGACTCAATGTGATCTTGGATCACTTAACCAAAAATGAAGAGTCTTGGAGCTTTGCCAATTCTTGTCCTTAGCATTTTGAGGGGTCCACAATCACTAGTCCTTGCCATGCCAATCATTGATCTTCTCTGAAATCTAATATCAATGAGCATTAGATCAATGGCATATATGTTGTTATTAATTACCAAAACCACCCGGGGATTAGTTGCACTTTCAGAGGAACTTCAGCAGGACTTGGAGTCACTGATGGTGCGACTGAAGGCCATACCCAGTCGGGTGCAAGCTTGGAAGAAATCAGCAGCTCGCTGCGGAGCTGACGTAGCTCTCTCCCTCGTCCGAGTACACTGCAACAACGTCGATGCGGAAAAGCTGAATGCTCTGAAGGTTGCTAGTACCAAGAAGCTCTAGTTCCAAGACTTCCTAGCGACGTTTGCCCCAGCAGCTACTCGGATCGCGGACGTCATTGATTTGGACGCCTTCATCGACCCAGCTAGCCCTGAGCTAGGGGCCGAGTGAACTTGACCGTATTTGCCTCGGGATGCCGAGTGGTTGTTGGAACCATTAAACTTGATCAAGCTCAGAGCTTGAGTGTTTTCTTTTGAAACTTGTTTGCCTCAGTAATTCAAACTGGTCGGGATCGTTTGATTGTTTTAATCTTTGTTTCGGTTGCTGAATTGATTTTACTCGGAAGTGTTTTTAACTTAGGCGAATTCTGGTTCGTGGCTAAGTCCCCGAGTGAAGAGGAGATGTCCTCACTCAGATGATTTTTTAACTTAGGAAAATTCTGGTTCGCATTTAAGCCTTCGAGTGAAGAGGAGATGTCCTCACTCGGATGAGTTTTTAACTTAGGCGAACTCTGGTTCACGGCTAAGCCCCCGAGTGAAGAAGAGATGTCCTCACTCGGATGAGTTTTTAACTTAGGTGAATTCTGGTTCGCGGCTAAGCCCCCGAGTGAAGAAGAGATGTCCTCACTCGGATGAGTTTTTAACTTAGGCGAATTCTGGTTTGCGGCTAAGCCCCCGAGTGAAGAAGAGATGTCCTCACTCGGCTGAGTTTTTAACTTAGGCGAATTCTGGTTCGCGGCTAAGTTTACCCGCTGGGAGTATTTTAGTTTTTGAGTGTTTTACGTTACCGAAGTGAATCATAGCACTTTAGCCAAATACAATGATATACAGGAAAAGTAAGACTTTTATTTATCGAATATCACTCTGAAAACTATTACAATGCATGAGTTTATTTTAAGTGAAGAATTTGCGGAGCAGATCCGCATTCCAAGCTCGGGGCTCTTCTATGTTCTTGCTGAAGTTATAGAGCCGATAAGCTCCATTGTTTAGAACCTTTGAGATCGCAAAGGGGCCTTCCCATGGAGGGGCCAGCTTGTGCGGCTTCTGCTGATCCAGTCGGAGGACTAGGTCACCTTCTTGGAAGGTACACCCTCTAACTTGCCTGTTGTGATAACGCCGCAAATCCTGCTGGTAGGCAGTTGACATGATAAGTGCCAACTCACGCTCTTCTTCAAGGAGGTCGAGGTCGTCCTGATGTGCTTCTTCTGCTTCTTCCTCTGAATATAATTCCACTCGGGAAGAATTGTGGAGTAAGTCACTCGGCATGACAGCTTCTGCGCTATACACCATGAAAAAAGGAGTACGATTCGTGGATCGGTTAGGGGTCATCAGCAAGCCCCAGAGGACTGACGGCAACTCGGTGACCCAAATCTCCTGCAGCGTGCTCTAGGTCGCGCATGAGGTGCGACTTTAGCCCCTGGAGTATCATCCCATTTGCCCATTCTACCTGGCCATTCGACTGCGGGTGAGCCACGGAGGCGTAATCAACCCGAGTGCCTTGAGAATAGCAAAACTCATGGAATTTGTTCGAGTCAAAGTTCAACCCATTGTCGGTCATGATGCTATGGGGAAATCCAAACCTAAAGATTATCTCTTTGATGAACTTGATTGCCATGGCCGAGTCCAGCATCTTGATGGGCTTCACTTCAATCCACTTGGTGAATTTGTCAACTGCCACCAACAAATGGGTGAATCCGCTGGTCCCGGTCCGGAGAGGTTCGATCATGTCCAGACCCCAAATGGCAAACGACCATGTGAGGGGGATCGTCTTCAGTGCGGACGCTGGTTTATGTGATTGATTTGCGTAGAACTGGCACCCCACACATTGCTCCACCATATCTTTAGCGGCTTCATTGGCGCAGGGCCAGTAGAAGCCCACCTGAAATGCTTTGGCAACCAGCGTCCGAGAGGATGCATGGTGCCCACAAGTTCCCGAGTGAATCTCCTGTAGGATCTGCTGTCCTTCTTCGGGTGAACCACAAGATCCCAGTCACCATAAACCATCAGACGATGGATGCCGAGTGAAATGGCCATACGCAACCTGTACAGAAGAGCTCCATACTCCGCCTCGTTGTTGGAGGAATCAAAGTGAATCTGCAGCATGTAGCTGAGCCGATCTCCCTTGGGGGAAACTAGGACCACTCTAGCCCCCTAGCAATTGAGCATCTTAGAGCCATCGAAGAACATGGTCCAATGCTCAGGGAGGCCCAGGGCCGGCTGCTGATGCTCGGTCCATTCGGCCAAGATATCCACTAGAGCTTGTGACTTAATTGCTTTATTAGCTTCAAACTTGACTTCTAGGGGAAGGAGTTCGATGGCCCACTTGGCCACTCGGCCTGTCGCATCTCTATTGTTCATTATTTCTGACAAGGGCGCATCGCTGACAACTGTGACCGAGTGTTCTTGGAAGTAATGAGCCACCTTCTTTGCAGTCAGATAAATCCCATAGTATACCAACTTCTGGTAGTGTGGGTACCTTTGCTATGAATGGGTTAAAACCTCTGAAATGTAATACACTGGTCTCTGGAGTTTTAAAGCTTTGCCTTGTTCCTCACGCTCAACCGTGAGCACAATACTGACCACTTGACTCGTAGCCGCAATATAAAGGAGCAATGGCTCCCGACTGCTCGGAGCAGCAAGCACCGGTTGGGTGGAAAGCAAGGCTTTGAGCTCGTCGAATGCGACTTGCGCTTCACTCGTCCACTCAAATTTATCTGATTTCTTCATGAGTCGGTAAAGCGGCAGGGCTTTTTCACCGAGTCATGAAATGAATCTGCTCAGGGCTGCCAGACAACCCGTTAGTCTTTGGACGGGTTGAGCTCAACCCAGAAACGAGGAAACCGAGTAACTTGCCGGCCAAAACCCCAAAAGTGCACTTGGACGGGTTGAGCTTGATTCCATATCTGTGCAGGTTCGTGAAGGTCTCGGCAAGGTCAGTCAGGAGGTCGGAACCTTTCCTAGACTTGACGACAATGTCATCCATGTATGCCTCCACATTCCGACTGATTTGCTTTTGCAAGCATTTCTGGATCATGCACTGGAAAGTCGCCCCGACGTTTTTAAGTCCGAATGGCATCGTGATATAGCAAAAGCACCCGAAAGGGGTGATGAAGGCCATTTTTATTTCATCAGGACCATACATTCGGATCTGGTGGTACCCGGAGTACGCATCCAGAAAGCACAAACGCTCATATCCCGTAGTGGAGTCCACTATCTGATCTATGTGGGGGAGAGGAAAATGGTCCTTGGGATAGGCCCGATTGATGTGCTTGAAATCTATACACATCCTAAGAGAGTTATTCTTTTTTGGCACCATGACAACGTTGGCGAGCCACTCGGAGTGGTACACTTCACGGAGACGGTGCAATTTCTTCGCCAATCGCCTTGAGCTTTTCGGTTGAAGAGCGACGGAGGTGCTCCTTCACTGGCTTGACCTTCAGGTCGACTTGGAGACGGTGCTCAGCCAGCTCCCTGGGAACACCCGGCATGTCAGAAGGCTTCCATGCGAAGATGTCCCAGTTCTCACAAAGGAACTGGATGAGCTCAGCTTCCTATTTTCATTCCAGCGTCATGGAGACGTTGGTCGGCTGGGCATTGGGATCTTCCGGGTGAACATGAACTTGTTTCGTCTCGCCGGCCGACTAGAATGCTGAATCGATTTTTGGCTTTTTTGACTTTAGTAGCTCACTCGGATCGACCTCTTTCTTGTATTCTTCTAGCTCGGCCACCGCCATTTGCTTGTTAGCTATAGCAGAACCTTGCTGTAAACACTCTTCGGCCTTCTTCCTGTTCCCTGTGACAGTGATCACACCATCTAGACCTGGCATCTTGAGCTTCAGGTACACTTAACATGGTCGGGCCATGAAACGTATGTAGGCAGTCCTACGCTTGATAGGCACTACGGAGGTCCACCACTTCAAAGGTCAGCTTCTCTTTTCTGAAACTTTTCTTGTCACCGAACACAATGTCCAAGAGGATCTGTCCGAGTGATTTGGCCTTCTTCCCGGGAATTACTCCGTGGAACTGCATATTGCTCTTGCTCAACTTGGACATCAGAATGCCCATCGCCTTCAATGTGTCAGCGTAAATGATATTTAGTCCACTGCCACCGTTCATGAGGACCTTGCTCAGTTGGATGCCTTCAACGGCTGGATCAACCACCAGCACCTACCGCCCAGGGGTCGGTATGTAAGCTGGATGATCCGACACGTCGAACGTGATGGGCGTCTGTGCCCAGTCAAGGAACTTCGTGACAGATGGCATGGCCAAATTCACTTCCCGATTGATTACCTTGAGATTTTTGTTGCTCTCAACATCTGTGAATATCATCAAGACCTTCTCAATGCTGGGGTAGCTTGAAGCAGGCTTTTTCCCACTGTCACTGTCATCCTGATCCTTATCATCAGAAGTCTCTTCTACCAAAGCTTTCTTCAGCAACCTGCACTCCTGAGTGGTGTGCTTCGGCAAAATTAGGTTGCCATCCTCATCTCTCTTCATGTGAAATTGACAGGTCTGGTCAAGTATATCATTTTCCAAGTGGCTCTTTTTCTTGGCAGCCCACTCCTTCTGCTTCAGCGGGCCTTTACCTTTTCCTTGCCCGGCCAAAGCCATGACTTCAGCGTTATCGGCTGCATCGGCTTTGCGCTTCTGATTTCGGCTGGAGTTGTTGCCTGGCTGATTGGGCTTTCCAGCCCGTCCTTTACCGCTTCTCAATCGGTCCTCCTCCTCGCCATTGGCATACCGACTGGCTATATCCATCACTCAGCTCAGGGTTAGAGTTTTCATTCGGCCAAACTTCAGGATCAGCTCTCGGTATTTTATGCCAGCCTTGAAGGCACAGTTGGCTTGGTGCTCACTGACATTTTCCACTATATTGTGCAAGGTGGTCCACCACTGGATATACTCTTGGAGAGTCTCGTTGTTTTTCTGCACACAATGCTGCAGCTCCGCCAAATCCACTAGGCCGTTTGTAAGAGCCCTCGAAGGTTTTCACAAACACTCGGGCCAAGTCATCCCAGCAGTAAATGCTGCCAGGAGGAAGTTGGTTGATCCAGGCCCTCGCAGAACCTTCCAGCATCAAAGGCAAATGCTTCATAGCCACATTGTCATTGCCACCACCAATCTGGACGGCCACTCGGTAGTCCTCCAACCAAGTCTCTGGCTTTGACTCGCCAGTAAACTTTCCGATCATGGTCACCAATCTGAAGTTGGCCGGAATGTCTGTGGCCCGAATGTACCTGCTTAAACACTCGGGGCCTGAAGAAGTGGATCCACTCGGGCGATCTCTATCAAGGCCATCCCTATTGGGTCGGCCCCTGTCAATCAAGTTCTGAGCAAGAATGGATCTTGCGTTGAACTGTGGATCCCGGTAGTCTACGTCCTCATGGTCCCGCGGACGGTAACCACCCGGCAGACGAGAAGGGCTAGGCCTTCGATCATCTTCGAACGATCGTCTGTCATCATAGGGCTTGTGCCCGTATGTGACGTCTCATGGAGGGGGCGTCCGGGTGCGATGATAATCGTCGTGCCGCCGGGGAGGGGTGATCTAGTCACATCTCCGGTCTCCATATTGATCTGTGTCGCATGAGCATGGAGTCCGCAAGCAGTCCAGGGGCCCACCATTCATATGTCCATCGAACGGTGTTGTTACAGGACCCGAGATGCGTTAAGCGGTATCATTATTTCCTTTCCTCAATTTATGCATGTAAGGCACGACGCTTGGGAAACATGCGGATTTACCACTGCGGACTCAAACGTCCCATCAACCCATGACCAGAGATCCCTATACAAAAGCCACGGTGAAAGGGCGAAAGATTTTACATTCCCATCACCTCCCTTTGCTTTGTTTGAGTCTTGCCCGCCCCCTCATCTCTAATCACCAATAGAGAGCTTGTTGTCATGGAGAACACCATAACTTCGTCTTCACGCCCCTCTTGTCCTCTCAAAGGGGACTGGAAGAGCTACTCGGTGACCCCAGGCCAACTGAATCAGCGTTCCACCACCAGGTACTTTCCCGAGCCATAGTTCGAACATGTTCGCCCAGGATTGGTTTCCATGGGCACCGAGGTCCTTCAAGATTCCTTACCCAAACCGCAAGCTCACGAGCGGGTATGCTTCATTCCTTTCCTTCTTCGGGGTTTGGGCTCCCCTATTCATCCTTTCCTCAAGGGCCTCTTACACTTTGATGGGCTCCAACTCCATCATCTATCACCCAACTCCATCCACCATATAGCCTGCTTCATGACTTTGTGTGAAGCCTTCCTGGGATGCGAGCCACACTTCGAACTATGGTGCAAATAATTTTGCCTGGTTCCTCATGACCGAGATGGGACATTATTTGAATGCGATGGAGCCAAGGTCTGTAGAGTCGCGGGGTCCAGTTATCTCATTGGCATCCCGAAAGAGGACAACGTGATTTGGCAGGGGGAGTGGTTTTATATTCCCTATGTGCTGCTCGAGGATCCTACACAGCAGGGATTTGCTCCCTTCTCACGTACCCCTCCCAAGAAGTGGTACAACTGGCATCCGAGGACCCAGTCCTGAGAAGGGACTTCTGCCATGGCCAGGTTGGCTGCTCAAGTGACCTGTCTTGGTCATCATGGGCTAACCCTTATCAACCTGATCGCGGTGGCTCTTGCCCGGGGAATCCAGCTACTTCAACATTGTGTCCATTCCACGTGGGAGTTCAATGGTGAAAATGACTCTACCCGCGCGATTCGAGGAGGATTCCACAATCGCCAATCACTTGCGACGGTGCTACCATCAATGTTCAAAGGTGAAGAGGTGGATTTCCTCAAGGAACCAATGTTTGATGGTTTTTCTTGCCACAAAGCCGTACAAGCAATAAGTTTCAACAAGGAACTTTTTATTTCCTCCGAGCAAGGTATATAACTACCCGATTAGCTTTTTAATGCGTCCAAACAGGGTTAGAAGCAGTGGGTTGTCACGGTGAGCTCCCCGGCTCCTCAACCGAAGATTCGGGATAGTGAATGCGACCGTGGTTTGGCCAAGGATCCTCACATCGACATCATCGTCCGAGATGTCTTTTATCAAGAGGGTATCGATGGCACGGAAGTCTCCATCATATTCAAATGTTTCAGAACACCCCTGCCCTCCATCGACACAGGTGGCGTGAGCGCCCGCACTCCAGGAAACGAGCTACTCCAAGTGCCGTCCCAACCATGGGTGCCCCTGCCCATTCTACAAAGGGCCGCTGATCCAAGCATCCGAGGCAGACCTTGGCTCAAGCGGGGGCCCATCCAAGGAGAAATCCTAGGCCAATTATTGGTCAGGCCGCTACCGAGGAGCAAGCGCCTCGAGGGCCACCTTCCTCTACTCAGTAAGTGTGACCCATTTTAATATAGAAGATATCTCTCATTACCAAATAGTGAGATTTATTTGGCTTTCATCTTGCAGGCCTCAACCAACCTCCAATACTTCGGTGCCCAGACTGCCTGGACCAAGTACCTCGGTCTGTCACACAGATCCTCCTCGATCAATGCCTCCCGAGGGTACTCGACGCTCCCCTCAAGCAGAATCCTCGGTGATGTCCACGACTGCATCCGAGGCTGAGAGCATACTATGTCGTCGAGCGAGGAAGGCTTCGCTGATCAACCAGGTTTTTACCGATCAACAATATGAAGCTCTTCGGTTGGTGGACGAGCACCTTGGTGCCGCACGAATGGGACTCAAGGACGTTGCCATCGTTCTCGCAAAGGATTTGGAGGTAATGAAGCTTTTTCTTGCAAGATCTGAGCCCTTTTATCACCCAGTAACCCTCGAGGTGTATGCCAAATAATGTTGGCATATACCGGATGGGAGAGAATTCTGCTGAGCTATTTGTGCTTCAAACAAGGAAGGTGTGCTTCAAACGAGGAAGGCGTGTGAAGGTACCTTGGATGCATGAGAATAAGTGCAAAGTCGAGTAGCCCCCAGGGCTCTGGTGGAGTACCAGTACCCAACTAGAGAACCGACATAACTCCTCCTTCCTTACTACATGTTTGTAAAATTTCAAAGTCCAGTAGGCCCCGATCCTTAGGTGGGGCGCAAGCGGCCGACCTAAGGATCTATATCCTATACTGATCACACTGATTGTTTTTACAGGAGTTATGGAAGAAAACCAATCAATTGTCTGAAGAGTTGGTGCTGGTCAAGGCCCAACTTGTGGAGTCGAAGAAGGAGGTTGAACATATCAAGACCTTCACCCGGGAAGCTGCTGGTAAGATGTCGTCTCTGATTACCATTGACTTAATTGTAAGTGCTATGGCTAATTCATGTAGTTTTTAGCAATGAAGCAGATAGGTATGCTTGAGAAGGACCTAGAGCAGCAACGGGAGGATGCACGCTACTCCCAATCAGAGGAGTCTACAGGGTGCCGAGTCCTCGACTGTCAGACAGAGGAATGAAACCGCCAAAAGGAAGCCAATGCCAAGTTGGCCGAGGAGAGGCCAAGCAAGCCTGCAAGTTTCTTGCGGGTAACCAATTACCCGTGCAATTGATATTGCCGGTTTTCTGCTTGTGCTACTTTTAAAATATGTTTGTCTTATTTTGCAGCAATTCTTCCCGGTCGGTCGAGCGGAGATGATGAAGTGTACTTAAATGACATCATGGTGAAGCTAAGTGAGTTGCATCAATGGAGGTGGTTTTCCGAGCTCTATGGCCAAAGGAAAAACTGCCCAAGGACCAAACCATGCTTGCCCAACGTCTACAAGGAGCACATGAATGGATCAAGACGTGGAAGATCTCGGCCTGTCGAGAAGGTGTTCGGGAGGCATTGGCCTTTGTGAAGACACACTTTCCTGGAATGGACCACAAGAAGGTTGCCAAGGTTGGCCCGAAGGGTCGCAACAGGAAGGAGATCAAACCAAAAGTCAACTATGAAAAGGTCATGCCCTTTGTCCATATATCTAACAAGGATTGTCGACCAAATAAACTTAAAGATGGCATGTAAACTTTTACTTGCGTCAGTCTATGCTGGTTGCCGAAGTTTCATTTGTATACCGATAACATTGTCGGTGGTGCTCGAAACTGTATTATTTAAAATACTTGTGTTAACCAGCCATCGGCTTCAAACTCTCTGGCCATGGGCCAATGAAGAGTGCTCCTGGTGTTAACCTCATTCTTTAGGCGGCCCATAATGGCGCAAGGCAATCTGGCCTTTAGGTCTAAATGCAAGTCCTACAGAGAGCTCATGATGCGGCTGCTTGATGAGTGTTATTTTTACACTTCTCTAACCTGAGTTTAAACCGAAGTATTTCATTAAAATCGAGATATTCGCTCCGATATTGCTACTAATGACTAATGAATGCAAAGGATTCCAAGTATCATATCTTTATTTTCTTTCCATAGGAAATGGGCTATTTATGGATGAAATCAAGACAATACATGGAAAGGAGTAAAGCGGAGATAGAGGAGATCAAGTGAGAGGCGCACCAGAGGAAACGGAGCAAAAGACGGTCTTCCATACGACTGTGCCCGCTCATATGGGCAGTCGTATGGCGTGGCAACCGAGGCATCTGATCCACCTGAACTACCTGTATAATGGAGCCAACACCTAATGAGTAACAGAACATCACAGAACGAGCCAATCTTCTTCATCTTCACAATAGCCATCTCCATCAACCCTAGCCGCCGCCATTTACCATCTCCATAGCCACAACCTTCACCATCACCATAGTTCTCAGCAATCTACTCATACTTGTAATCATGTACATGACATCCATTGTAAGACATATTATCAATCAATCAATCTTCATGATGTGTTATTCGATGAGTTAAAATACTGACTAAACTTCTTGCCAATAGAGCCCAAAAAGTTATTGTGTATTTGATTAACAAGAACCAATATGGGTATATCAGAACTAGAACTATCCAGGATTGTCTTCCATGGGCATTTGAGTACATTCACAAATAATTATCTTCAAAATTGATTTTGAAAAGGCCTTTGATAAGATTGACTACAAGGCTATCCTATTCATGATGAAACACTTGGGGTTTGGAGACAACTGGATTAGATGGATCAACATGATACTTACATCTGCCTCTTCATCTGTGATACTTAATGGCATCCTAGGGAAAACTATTAAATGCAAAAGGGGAGTTAGGCAGGGTGATCCACTCTCCTCCCTCCTATATGTCATTGCTGCTGGACTACTACAGATTCTTGTTAATGAGGTATGGAAAAATGGTCACATTGACACTCCAATTGACAGTCAGGGTCACAAGTCATATCCCATTATACAATATGCCGATGATACTCTTATCATCATGACAGCTGTGCGAGACAACTATCACACATGATGCTTATATTGAAAACTTTCTCTGATTTCACAGGTTTGAAAGTGAACTTCAGCAAATCATCACTAGTCCCTATCAATATAACAGAGGAAAGAGTTGTGCAGCTGGCCAACATGGTTGGATGTAGAAGAGAATGTATGCCTTTTACATATCTAGGATTGCCTATGGGATCCACTAGACCTAAGATTGATGATCTTATGCCAATGGTTTCCAGATTAGACAAAAGGTTGTCTAGTATTGCTACCATGATGTCATACCCTGGAAGATCAGTACATCTTAAAGCTATGTTATCTGCACTTCCTAGTTTTGCCATGTGCTGCATTAGACAACCACTAAGCACTCTAGATCACTTTGAGAAATCTGGTAGAGGCTTTCTATGGCATGGGGATAGCATAAACAAACATGGTAAATGCCTGGCCAATTGGAAACAAGTTTGCCTACCAAAGAATGCTGGTGGACTTGGGGTGCTTGATCTTAGAATTCAAAACAAAGCTCTGTTGACTAAATACCTATATAAATTTTTCAACCGAATGGATATACCATGGGTACAAATGCTGTGCAAAACATACTACAAAAATGAAGAGGCGCCCAACTATCCTACTAAAGTAGACTCATTTTGGTGGAGAGATTGTTGTTCTATGCTGAATGATTTCAAAGAAATAACCATATGCAAAATTACAAATGGCAACACAATCAAATTATGGTATGACACCTGGGATGAAAGTTGCCATCAAAATAAATTTCACCAGCTGTTCTCATATGCAAAAGGCAAGGAGATCACTGTGGCATCTGCATATGAACAGTCTATTGAGGATTTCTATGAACTATTTCATCTTCCTATCTTCTGTTGTTGTACAACAAAGCATTACACTAATGCAGACTCTAAACAGAGTTGCTAACAGTAATGGCAGAGATTCTTGGCATTTCAAATGGTCCAATACCATATACTCCACTAAAAGAACTTATCTACACCTGATAGGTAACCCCGTGGATGCTCCTAAACCGTTTCAATGGATATGGAAGTCATGCTCATTGCCCAAACAAAAATTCTTCTTCTGGTTACTACTACTGGACAGATTGAATAGCAGAGAGTTAATGACCAGGAAAAACTTCTATGTGGAAACCAGCCAATGTGTTCTCTGTGATGATGAGCCTAATGAATATCTAAAGCACTTATTCTTCTCATGTGACTTCAGCCAGAAGTTTTGGCTTGCTCTAGGTATTGAATAGAACACCGATCTGAACATTATTGATATGTTGATTGATGCCAAGCAGAGGACCCATGTTCTATTTATCAAAGAAATTATGATTGTTGGATGTTGGAGCTTATGGAAACATAGAAATAACATCATATTTGATTCCAAGACCAGGAACCATAACTACTATCTATCAACCGTTAAGGAGCACTTTAGTCCTATAATAAAAAAGCTAAGCCTAGTCTAAAGTAGGGAATGCAGACTTGGTTAGATTACTTGTGAAACATTTTCAACCATTCCTCATGATGTACATCCATCTATATATGACCCACCATTAATAATAGGGATAATTAATTTTATGCCCCTAGTTGGGTCCCACTCGTCTATTTTACCCCTAACTTCAGAAACTCACCTGTTCTGTACAAGCCACTTTGCAATTCTTATGCTTTTGCCCTTTGACCCTTTGACCATCACTTTGAAAAAATCATAACAAATTCATACTAACTCAGAAAAATGCAAATAAGATATCAAAATGTTCACAAAAACATCACCTATATGTGCATGTCATTTTCATTCTTAACAAAAGTGTTGGAAAGTCCTCATCTCAGTTTTAGCTCATATGACCTTAGCATGAACAGTACAATCTAAAAAAATTCAAAAAATTCTAAATTTTTTTGGTGGCAAACATTGACCAATGTTTTGAGTGCTTGCCAAGTTTCATAACAGAATGACATTCGTGGAAGTCATGGCAGAAAAACTAAATTTTGAAGCATTGATTTTATTTTTTTTGCCACGACTTCCTCGAATGTCATTCTGTAATGAAACTTGGCAAGCACTCAAAACATTGGTCAATGTTTGCCACCAAAAAAATTTAGAATTTTTTGAATTTTTTTAGATTGTACTGTTCATGCTAAGGTCATATGAGCTAAAATTGAGATGAGGACTTTCCAACACATTTGTCAAGAATGAAAATGACATGCATGCATAGGTGATGTTTTTGTGAACATTTTGATATCTTATTTGCATTTTTCTGAGTTAGTATGAATTTGTTATGATTTTTTCAATGTGACGGTCAAAGGGTCAAAGGGCAAAAGCATAAGAATTGCAAAGTGGCTTGTACAAAATAGGTGAGTTTCTGAAGTTAGGGGTAAAACAGACGAGTGGGACCCAACTAGGGGCATAAAATTAATTATCCCTTTATAATAAAAAAGAGTCACGGTAGGGATTTTTCCCAAATGTTTTTTCTCAAAAAAAAGATGAGTTCTTCGTGTGATTTGATCTCCATGTGTGAGTAGTTTAGTAAGGTCATGGGTTGGGGCAAGGGCCTTGTAACCCGATGTATTTGTTGGAGGGATCAATGGAAGTACTTTGAATTAACGTCTCGTATGTGTAACATAAAATTGTTCCATAGTTGTCTCTTGTCTCGTTCGCATTCTTCATCCCTGTAAGTACCCAGGATCATGGAGAGCAAGTCACGGAGAGGCTAAGGGTAGGGAGACCATGAAGTGTTATTCTGAACACCGGTGATAGAAAGGTTTAGTATGATAACATGGATCCTATCCTTGGGGATTCAAGAGGTGTAGTCATTAAACGCCAAATGCTTTTGTCTGATTATTGTAATCTTAATTACTAGGGCAACCATGCGCAATGGATTGGGCCTTCGATTGGACAACTGACTCTTGATGCAGGATGCGTGCCGGTCAAGACGTAATTCTGACACATCCCCCACTTTGATACATAACAAGCACATCTTTATGTGTCGGCCCAATGGGAACATGGTACGCTGGGCCTATGGGCCTAGGCCTTGATGGTGATGCCTGCCAAGCAACATCGCCCCAGATGGCACGATTGGAGGCTTGACCTTTCTTCAATCAAGGATGGTAGTGTCGGTACTAAAACTGGCAGATCTCGGGTAGGTGGTCCCGAGCTGTGGATCTGGGATCAATGGGTAGCAGGAGACAAGGGAGACGATGTTTACCCAGGTTCGGGCCCTCTCGAAGAGGTAAAACCCTGCGTCCTTCTTTTATTATATTAATGTGATGGAGTATCGAGTACAAGATGATCTACCTCGAGATCGTATGATTGTGTTCTAACCCTAAGGCTTGTGATGGTGCCCCTATGGACCAAACCCCTCAGCTTATATAGATGCTAGGGGTACCAAGGTTTACACATAAGGTTGATTGCCAATTAGAGATAAGCATGCCGGATACAAGAGTTGTCCTTGAAGTATAGGCCAAGTCTTTGGTGGTTTCCATCTTGCTCACGACGAGGTTTACAGCTTCGGCTATCCTCCATGCGGTGGCTGGCAGGTCTCAGTTCGACCCATAGGTGATAAACCGCATGGGCTAGTACCCCCTAGTCCGCGACAACCTCAGTAGCCCCTGGACTAGTCTCCAACGCCGAGGACGACTGTTCTCTCCTCGGATTAACTTCTCGCGCTTGACGTCTTCAGCTTGGCAGGCAAGTTCCTTCATAGTTGATTTGTGTTCGGATCCGAAGTCTCTTTTATCGAAGGCTACCTTTCAGGCTCCACCTTTACGGCCGAGCCCGCCGACCATATATTTTAAGGTTCATACTTCGGCATCCGAAATTCTGAGATCGCTTAGCCTCAAAGGCTTGCCGCATAAGCATGAACAGTGGTTTTTATCTGAAAACTTTTACCAAACCGTCACCACCTATAATGCTATTTGAGCCAGTTATTGTGAATCGAATCGCGGCCCGAGGTAGCTCTCTCATTGGCACGCCTTATCAAAGCAGAGATCGTGCTCCATTTTTCAAGGGATATCATCAATAAATTGTTTAAACCGATGCATGCTTAACGGCACGATGGATTGGAAAGTGGCAATTCATTCGGCGTAGTAAGGGGACTCTTGGTCTTTTACTGACTTATAAAAGCAAAGGGTGGTAACTTGTTTTTCTCCCACGCTTCCCATCTCTTGCGCCATCGCTCATAGCCACCACAGCTTCAGCGCCCTAGATCTGTTCCTAAGCCTCCAAGCTCTCCCCGCGCTCGCATTTCTCACCAGCGATGGCCGACGCTGAGTTGAAGGGCAAGTGGGTATCCTCCAATGTCACGGAGGGCACCATCAATGAGCTCCGGGCAGCGGGTTACATACCCGCCAGAGCCCGGCCATCCCATCCCAACTCCCAACCAAGGGGAGAGGGTGGTCTTCATGCCCCACCTCATCCGAGGTCTGGGGTTTCCTCTCCACCCCTTCGTGAGGGGGCTGATGTTTTTCTACGAGCTAGATTTCCACCATTTAGCCCCAAATTCCATTCTTCACATTGCAGCTTTCATCACCACCTGCGAAGCATTCCTCCACGTCGAGCCACATTTCGGCCTATGGCTGAAGATAGTCAGCATCAAGCCGAAGAGCAGCGGCACCCAACTCACCGAATGCGGCGGGGCCATGGTGAGCAAGCTCCCAAAGGTGTCCTGGCCAGAGGGCACTTCTGTGGAGACCATCGAAGTCTGGCAGCGGGAGTGGTTCTACATCACCGAGCTGCCCGCCGAAGGCCAGACGGAGATCCCCGCCTTCACGGCCGAGCCTCCGAAGAGGTTGGTCTCCTGGTCGAAGAAGAGCCTCGACTGGGGGAACCCATACGAGGTGAAGGTGCTCCAAAAGAGGATCAAATCAATGATCGAGCGCGACATCAAGCTGGTGGATGTGATCCAGGTCATGCTCCAGTGCTGCAACCTTCCCCTCCAACTTCGGGCCAGCCCGATGTGGATGTACAAGCCCGAGGATGAGGTGACTGTGCGGAACTTCTTTCGCGCTGATCTCGATGGCATGTGGATGACGCTCTTCAAGCCATCCAAGAATAAATTCCGCAAGAAGGGGGAAGACTACGGCCTTGACACCGGTCACGGTCCATCCTAGGTAAAAACAGTCTATTTATGTTGTTTATACTTTCGGTATCTTCCAACTTTTTAACAAAGTAGTTAAGCTCCCCCTCCCATAATCAGGGTTGGTGCACCCAGATGGAGAAGATGAACTACCCGGCGCCATTGCCTGAAGAGGCCCGGGCTCCCCAGCTTGAAACACTGTTGACCGAGGAACCATACGTGGTCCCGGTCAAGGAGAAGGAGCCAAAGAAGAAGAGGGAGGGTCAGCGCATCCAAGGTCCTTCAAACAAGAGGTCCGAGGACACCCACGCTGTAACACCTTGGTTTTCGCTCCCCGATTTTTCCTTCGCGGGATTTGACTCACGTCTTTTTTTCCAATGTTATTGGATTTTCTCTCGCTCTTGGGTATATGAAGATGGTCATTTAGCCTTGCCTTTCCTATCCAACAAGAGATTCTCTCCAGTCCAACCCTGTCACCCAAGATGTATTCCCAAGATTTTGCCACCGAAACCCTACTCTCTAGTTTACCGGAAGGGAAACCCTAATTCTTGTGGTTACAAAGGAACCCTAATTTCCTTTGATCTGTTGCCTCCCAAACTTTTCCCAATGATCATCCCACATCTATAAACCTTGGATATGCAAAAATATTGCTAAGTCCTTTGCAATATTTTTCATTTAAAATTAATTCCTTTTTCTGCTGTTTAAAGGAATTAAATCCAGGAAAATATCTATCCATCTCCAAAGTTCATGAAAACTTGTGGAGATATTCTTTGTGATCATATTGAGCTCCCATAAAAATATTGGCCATAATTAAATAGGCGAAATTGCATTTTCCTATTTAAAGCCAATATTGAATTTTGGGCACTTTCCAAAGGAACTACCATTTGGGTAGCCAGGAAAAATCCCAAATTATTTATGAAGTTTCTCCTATCCATATATGCACCATTTCCATCAAGATCCCAAGTTCCATAGTTCAAATTTTAAGCATATCATCCAATTCTTGTTTCTGGATTTATTTTGAGGTTGTGAAGCAACTATATTTTATATTACTTCAAAATTCTTGAAATTAATCCAGGACCTCACATTCCCTATATGATGTGACCATGCAAAAATTCACATCAGTTTATCTAGCCAATTTCTCCCAAAAATTCCATCTAGTTTCTTTCCAGCAGAAAGCTTTGTGAATGAAGTACCACTTTGGCACTTCCAAATGAGCTGAAATTTTTCCAGTATCTCCATATATCCAAATCATCACTCTCCACAAAAATTTATCCCAATACATTCTGCCATTTGAGCACAACTTCAAAATCCCTTTTCTGGACCAAATTCTGCATTACAAAGGAAGTGTATGCAAACCATTTCCAAGTGGCTTAATTTTTTTCCAGCAGGTGCTCCTTCTTATTTCTTTCCCCTGTGACAACCTGGCCAGCTCATTGGCACCTCTGTTTGACCACAACATCATGTTCAAATTTCTGTCCAGAACCTATGACAGCTCAAATCAGTTAACTTCATGTCTCCATTTCCCTCCAAACCTTCTCAGGTCAACTCAGTGCGGGAAGGAGAAGACCCCTGACATAGTTTGGCATCGAGTGCGGCGTGGCAACGCCGTGGCCATGCGGTGACCACGTGCGGAGCACGACAAACTGGCGCACTGGCGCTCTGGACCCTTCGAGAGCCATCTCCGGCAACCTCCGGCTTGTCTGCGAGCGCCGGCGAGCTGCCCACCGCACGCGTGTGCCTTCTGGAGCCCTCTCCCCCTCGACCCCGAGCCCATGGATGCCTCTGCCGACGCCGATGCTTTGCCAGAACGCTGCCACCTCGCTGCGAGTCTGGAAGCTCCGTCCAGCGTCGCGAGGTCCTCCCCGAGCCTATTTAAGGTGCCCCGAACTCGCCCTTCTCACCAGCCACCTCTCAGCCCTCTTTTCCCCGAGCCCCGGAGCTCCCTTTCCCCTACAATGGCCGAAGGACGCCGCTCGATCCCCTCGGCCATCCCCTGCCCGTGGCCCTCCCCCTCCCTTCCTACTACGTTCACAGCCTCCTCTAGAGCCCGCGGACACGACGCCGTCCCCAACCTCGCCGGAGGAGCCTTGCCGGCGTGGCTTCGCCGAAGCCGTTCGGCCGTTGCACCCCGAGCTACGGCGCCGACGCTGCAGGCCCTCCTAGGCGGCCCCGCGACTACCCCCGGATGCGCCGCGGTGCGCCGGTTCCAGGGCAGGTGCCGGCGAGCCCTCCCGTGCTGCCATCTGTCGGCTGTGCCGGCGGCCGCATCTCCCCTGCCACCCGACAGGAGGTTGAAGAAGACGCAGGAGGGAGGAGAGAGAGAGTGGATAGGGGCTAGCCCGCCTGTAAGTGACTGTTGGCCGGGCCCAGCCGGTTTAAGTGAAAACGTATTCCCTGAAATACATCTTCTGTTATCGAAGGCATAAACAGGAGAATGCGCTTTCGTTTATTCAGCCGGCAGCCGAATCTGTTAAATAGTGGACGTTCACCTGTTAAGGGCTAAAATGGACAGTTCTCGTCTGTTTTGTCGCTTAACGAACGAACGACCATTTCTTCGCGACCGTAACTCCAATTCAGGTGAATCCAATGCTCACGTTCTCTATTCGTCGAGCCCGTTCTGATGGTATCATTTTCATAATGTTTTCACACTATGAAAATGACCATTTTGCCCCTGCCTTATATTCAGCCCCTCCGAGGGAGGATCTTTTCCGACAATCTTTCCGCGAGATGATCGCACTTCTTCCCGGAGCATTCATCGACCCCCAGGCAAGCCGACCATCTGATATATGCCCTAAAGCATTGCTCTGTGTTATTCTTGCGTGTTTAAATTAATATGTTTATGCTCATGTGCAAAGTGGTAAACTGTGTGTGACTCTGACGAACCCTTGCTTGCCTTTTCGATGACGGCACCACGCCTGTGTTCTGAGCTGCTTCCGGCCGTCCAGGGTGGATGCTAACTTTACATTTCTCTTTTCAACCACTGTCCCGTGTTCTGAGCTGTTTTTTGGCGTTTCGGGCAACTGTTGAATTTCTTTCGGTAGCAGTGACCCTATGCTCTGAGCTGTTCCTCGGCCGTCTTAGGGAACCACTACATTCTTCTTATCAACACCGTCTCATGCTCTGAGCTACTTTTCAGCCGTCTTGAGCCGGGGTTGAGTTATTCCAGTAACGTCCCAGATCTGAGTTGTAAAGACCGTTCTGGTGGCTACTGGTTTATTTGCCGGTTTCATACAAGGGTTCGGATGGTCATAGCCTACAACTAAAATTTATAAAGTGATAAACTTGCCGTCTGAATATTGTTGCACTAATGACTCACAGTGATATTATATGGAGATAGGTTGTTATGTTTTCATAGTTGTTATAGTATGCATTATTACTGTTATTGCAATGATTAAGAATGTGACTTAATAATGACAACCTCCTCCGTCGGCTGGATCGAGTCATAGTGCCACTGAACCGAGCTCATCAGTGCAGCCACATTTGCCTTTATGGGAAGGCCCTGACTCGGTCTGTTGTCTTGCCTCTTATCGGTACCACCAAAGAGGGAAGGTTATGCGTGCGTGCTACCCTGGCCCGGTAGGCGATGACAACCTTGTGAGCCCAGTTAAGTTATTTGCCGGCGTCCCCGTTTGGGACGGTTTTGTTTGGCCACGATGGTGGCAGGTGTCAGGAGTGAGACAGGGGCCACCCAGGACATGACCTGGGAAGGGTATGATTGTCGGTGGGACCATAAGAGTGCCAGGCAATAGACAAGTTCTGTTGGAGCAGCACCGGTCCACCCGAATGGGAGCATGAGGCCGGGAGCTCCATAGTGTGGGTAAAGTGCGCAACCTCTGCAGAGTGTAAATCTATTCGAATAGCCACGTCCTCGGTCATGGGACACAGTTCGTACTAGGTCACACTATTTGGTCTGTGTCGAGTCTGGAGGAACAAACTATATAATGTTATTGCTAAGACTGAACCAGAGAATGGTAAGGGTTGTCAGACTTGCAGTGCAGATGCATGGACATCAGATGATGTCAGGGATATGAGTTGTTAGCCATGCGATGGCTATGAGCTAAATGGTCGGATGACCACAAGACTTGGATTGGATTTGGATCGGATTTGGGTTGGATCATGAAAGATTCGGAGTATGGATTATTTACTTGATATGCTTTACTTTAGTAGTTATCATGCTAGATAATCCTGTTATGACATGATAATTAATATTGCTAGATAAGTATGCTATGCCATGATAACTAATTTTGCTCTAATAACAAGTGCATGCTTGAATGCCATGGATTGCTTTGCTTGGTGTATATGTTGGTTTGGTTTGCTTGCGAGTACATTCAAAAGTACTAAGCGGCCTTCAATGTGGCCAGGTTCACCTAAGGATTCGACGTCGCTGGCGAGGAGCCGGAGTGTTCGTGGGCTAGAAGAGTAACCCAGTCAGATCCCTGTGGATTGGAGCTGCACCAAGACCATACTACCTTAGATAGAGCTTTCCGCTGCCATCACCCTTGTAAAATATCATGTAAGACTTATATACCTATTAATAGAAATGCCTATGTTCATGATACTTGTTGTAAAAGCGCATGCCAGAGTGATCTCCTGGGTTGGTGTGTGCGGCGACCGTCTGGCTACAGTGGTATTCAGGTGGGGCGCCACACACGCCTCCTCCATCCACGAGGAGGAAGAGGAGAAAGAGGAGGAGAAGGAGGATGGGGGAAGAGGAGGCCTCTTCCCCTAAGAGGAAGAGGGCGGCGTTCGAGGGCGTCGATGAGGATGACCCTCCCCGAGTCGGTAGGAGGCTTCAAAAAACCTCCGCGGACCAGCTCGGCCAGCCATTTGCCCTTGCCAAGGTCATGTTCTCCGAGTCCTCCGAGGACGTGCTGCCTCCACAGCGCAGGGAGAAGCCGCCGCCGACAAGGTATCCCATTTAGCGTTCTTTACATGGCATGCTTTTATTAACATATCCTTGACTTGTGATGCTTCGTTTGCTTTCATAGCCCGCAGTGCATCTTCCTCGGCGGCAGAGAGTCGGAGAATGAGCTCCCACCGGCCGAAATGGCCAAGAGTGGCACAGGCACTTGCGCATCCCCCTCCCCTACTCAAGACGATCTAGGGGATGTGTCATCCCACCTGGCCCCTCCCGCGTTAAACGCGGAAGGCGGCACCGGTCTTCCCATGGCCGAGGTTCAAACCTTGGTCGTCGAGGACCAAGGGGAACAAAGCCCTTTGGTCGAAGAAGGAGAGGAGCTCGGCCGCCCTGTGTCCTCGGCCCCAGTCGCCCCGGAGCCACCACGACAACCGGAGACGACTGTCCTTGCCTCCACGGGGGGAGGAGCTGAGGTGGTTCCGCCATCCCCACCTGTTCTAGGACAGGTTCACATGGAGTGGCAAGAGGAGATGGAGGTGGCTGTGACGAGCTACTCAATCCTCCCCAAACACTGTGCCCTCCTTGGCACGGCATTCCATCACTTCCGGTCCGCAGAGACCAGGATGAAGGAGGTCTTCAAAGGCCTTTTCAAAGGTTTTGAGGTACGGCAAACATATTTTTTTACCATTTTCATGATTCCAGGGCTTTTAGTTAGCACCTAATATACCCAGTAGCCCTTAACAGACCAAATTGGAGAAATTATCCGAAGACTTAATCTTAAGAAGATAAACTGCAAATGCACGTTTAAGAGTGCAATTACAGTAGCCCCTGAGCCCTAAGTTAGTTTAAGAAACTGGCTTGGCCGTCATTTTTAGTTTTAATTTATATAACAGCGAATATGCAGTAGCCCCCAACACTGTGATCGGATTGACAAAGCCGATCAGAGGATTGATATCATTGTCGGAGACTAATAATTTATTTTCAGGCCTCAGCCTCGGCTTCGGCGTCCAACTCAAAGGAGTTGGAGGAATTAAACCACAAGCTTGCGCGCTCCGAGCAGGATATCGATATGCTCAAAAAGCAGGCACCATGTGAGGAAAAACTAACACCCAAACTTAATATTGTTTTTAATATAAGTATTTTTAACACTAGTGCATGTTGTTTTCCAGCTGCCACAACGGAGATTGAGGCTCTCCGGGCCGAGCTTAAAAGGGCTCGGCAAGAAGTCGAGTAGCAAAACGCTGCGGGTGAGAAGGCTAGCTCGGAGCTAGCCGAGGAGAAGGTTTCCCGTGGAAAGGATCAGGACCGGGTGATCGAGGTCGAGGAAGACCTGAAGTGTTTATACATGCAATGTGATGCCCTTTAGGACGACCAGAAGAAGAAAGCCGTCGAGCTTGAAAAGCTGGGCTCAGCTTGCAAAGAGGCCCAGACCCAGGCGAGGGCGGATCACAAGGAGCTTCAGCAAGTGAAGCAGATAGCTACTGGTAAGCCATACTTGCTGCAATGCATCTTTGGTGATATCAGGTTTGCCCAGCTGACGCAAATCTGGCATTCCTCAGGCGCCGTCACGGATCTGCCGAGGAGTGCGTCAGATGCTTGTCAATACTACGGCTCCCGCTAAGGTGATGCCGAGCAGAAGGCTTTCTGGGCACAGTTCCAAGTGCATTCACATCCGCCACTGCTCAACGACCAAATGAAGCAGCTAATGGAGCTGCACCGCATGGTGAGACCAGCCATGGAGGACCTCCGCATCAACCTGTGGCCCACGGATCCATTGTCGAGCAGTTACTTCAAGCTGGTTTAGCGGCTCCAAAGCGCCAGCCCCCAAATCCACCTTTGGAAGCGCTCCGCCTGCCTGGAAGGTGCTCGACTGGCGCATGCATGTATGAAGACGCATTATCCAGGAGTCAAGGCCGAGATTGTGGCTGCAGGACCTCCGGAAGGGAAGAATCACACCCCCGAAAAGTACTTTTCCCGAGGTGATGGAGGGTGCTCGGATAACCGAGGCTAGGTGCAGCAAGAATGTCCTTTTAGAGTAGACGCCTCCTTGGTATGCGGAGGCTTTGATGATGTAAAAAGACAAGGTTTTATTTTGAAATGTACGTTTTGGATGTCCGATGTCTTATTTTGACTCCTATGCGGCCGTTTATTAATTACTGAAAGTGGCTAGTCGTCGGCTTCCACCGCCTTGTAGATGCTATGCGGGGTGTTTCTATAACACATCAACCCTTAGCCGACGTCCCGGTGCTCGGAGGCAGTTGTGTTAATAGAAACGAGGCAATCAGACAGTGAGGCTTTATAACTTTCACTTAGTCATCGGAGCTTGATTGTGGGGGAAAGTGACTAGCCCCCGGTGTTTATAGTGTTTGGACGTGCTGAGGTCGAGCCGCTAACACTTCGGTTCATTTGACAAGAACCCTTCGTTTAACACGGGAGAACCTCTATCGATTTTTGGTTTGACACAATCAAGGGATCACTGACCAGTTTACGCTTATCATGATAGTCAGTTTTTGACTTTTTCCACTGAGGTACTTAAACAATCAAGCTGAAAGTACAATGGCAGTGATTTTCCCTTTACACCCTTAGCAGAACGATGCGGAAATGTAAGGGGTAAGCACAGGAGCCGGGCAACCTAACTATTGACGAAAGACATGATTCAAACCTGATGCATATAAGGAAATATCCGAGACGTCGAGCACTTTTATAGGAGTATCGGAGCAATGTAATGGGCATGGATTAAATCCGAGCCCCCGGTCGAAAACCGATTAGTCCTAGGGAGAATGTATCCCGAGAGTTATCTTCGGCTCGCTAGCAGGAAAGAAAATGTATTACACAAATGAATGCACAGCGACCACAAAAGGTCTCTTTCTTTGCTTTAAATTTATAAAGTCGATCCGTACAAGCCGAGCTATCGAAGGAACTTCTAAAAAGATACATAAAAATATAAGAGGCGGGAGGTTTACACAGGGCATCTATAGTTGGGTTTTATCATCCTGGTTTTGGCCCTGCCGCACGTCTGCGCCTCCGTGCTGTTTACCAGCTATTCCTTGTCAATTCCAAGGTTCATGAATGCTGCATGCTACATTGCTGCTTGCTATGCGTAGTAATGCATCCGAGTGGTGGATCCTTTAAAGAGGTAGCCGCAGAGTAACAACTTAATGCCATTGTTGTATAGTTCCTGGTGGGCCTTTGAGAGTGCCATAAAAATATCTAGGACATAGCAAGGCTACAATGTGACTGTCGGGAGGGCAAGGGAACACCTCGGATGCGCTTTGAAGAGCCCTCTGCGTTTGAATCAGCAAGGGTCCTAGATGCCTCCTCGGCTACGAAAGCGGCGGTTTGCTCCTCTTACGAAGGGAGCGTTCGGTGTTACCATTAACTGTGATAACACCCTTTGGTCCCGGCATTTTGAGCTTTAGATAAGCGTAGTGCGGGACGACATTGAATCGGGTGAACATGGCTCGCCCCAGGAGCGCGTGATAACCACTGCGAAAAGGAATGATATCGAGGATCAAATCTTCACTTCGGAAGTTCTCGGGAGAGCCGAAGACTACCTCTAATGTGATGGTCACGGAGCATTGCGCCTCAACACCTGGTATGACACCCTTGAAAGTGGTGTTGCTGGGTTTAATCCTTGATGGATCAATGCCCATCTTCCTGACCGTGTTAGCATAGATCAGGTTCAGGCTGCTGCCTCCGTCCATGAGGATCCGCATTAGGTGGAACCCATCTACAATTGGGTCGAGGATCAGAGCCACCGAACCTCCATGATAGATACTGGTCGGATGGTCTTGTCGGTCGAAGGTGATCGGGCAAGCCGACCACGGGTTGTGCTTCGGCGCTACAGGCTCTAAGGTGTAGACGTACCGAAGTGCACGGTTCCTCTCCATTTTAGGGATGTGAGTGACATAAATCATATTCACATCCTTTACGTTGGGACGAAACTGCTTTTGGCCTCCATTGTTGGGCCTACGAGGTTCATCCTCGTCCTCGCTGCGAGACTGGCTCTTGCCTTGACCTTCGACTGCAATCTTTCGGCCTGCTTGATAACCCAGCAGTTCTGGTTAGTGTGATTAGCAGGTTTGTCCGAAGTGCCATGAATCTGACAAGGCTTGTCGAGGATTTTATCAAGTGTAGTGGGACCATCCCTGCTTCCTTTAAAGGGCTTCTTTTTCTGACCGGTCCTTGGATTGCTAAATCCAGCGTTGACGGTTGCATCATCGGCTTCACTACAACTGTTTTTATGCCGACATTTGTTGTTCTTGTTGTGCCTAGGCTTCCCGTTACCGTCACGCACCTCCGAGGTGCTGGCCTCATTACCATGTTTGCTACGAGCCAACTAGCTATCTTCGCCCACGCAAAATCAAGTCATTAAAAAGGTGAGGGTAGCCATGGTTATAGGCTTATCCTGTCCGAGCTGTCGCGCCAGCCATTCATCATGAATACTATGTCGGAAAGCAACGATCGCTTCTACGTCAGGACAGTCGACTATTTGATTCTTTTTAGTTAAGAACCGATTCCCGAACTTTCTAGCGGTCTCGCCAGGCTGCTGGATGATATGGCTAAGGTCATCGGCATCCGGGGGCCGAATAAACGTACCCTGGAAGTTCGCCCTAAAGGCATCCTCGAGCTCCTCCCAGCTTCCGATAGAGTTCTCGGGCAAGCTCTTGAGCCACTGCCTTGCCGGTCCTTTAAGTTTCAGCGGTAGGTACTTGATGGCGTGGAGATCATCTCCTTGAGCCATATGGATGTGGAGAAGGAAGTCTTCAATCCACACTGCCAGGTCAGTTTTTCCATCATATTGTTTAATATTTACGAGTTTAAACCCTTCCGGGAACTGATGTTCCATGACCTCGTCTATAAAACATATTGGGTGCGTAGGCCCTCGAAATCGAGCTACGTCATGCCAGACATCCGTTGTCATCCGAGCACGTGTATGCTCCCGAGCCCTTGCATTCCTATCAAGCCAGGCTTCATAGCCGGCCCGTCCAGCGGGAGCGTGCCCCCTTGATCTGTATATGGATCTCGTTGGGGCAGGATTTGCGTTTAATTTCCTTCACAAATCATAAGGCTTAGCCGGTTGAACTGGTTCCTTGCCTTCACGGTGAGGTATTGTCGGGTTTTTTTTATTCCCTCCAGTTGGCTTGTCCCGCCCCCGAGGAGGACAGTCGGGTTGATTGGCTCCATCATGCTTGAATGGCATGTTTTCAGCGACTTCGTCATCGAATGCAGGATGTAAACGCCGTCGTGGGTAGGATTTAACTTGGTCCACGTGCCATAACTCAAAGTCTTGTTTGGCTCCGAGGACCTCTACCCACTTATCATTGAGCATGTCTTGATCAGCTTGAAGCTGCTGCCGTTGCTTTTTCATGCTTCAGGCTATTGCGATGAGCCGTCGTCGAAACTTTTCTTGTTCGTTTGGGTCCTCAAAGGCGATAAAGTCCTCAGGTCTGAGGCTGACCTCCTCCTTGGATTAACGGAGATAGTTACTATCTTCTGGATCCTCGGGATCTTTGGGGTTCTCATCCTCGGACATCCCTACAGGGCCGTAGAACTGACCAGGCGTGGTGTTGTCACCGTTACCTTGGTCCTCGGTGCCATCCAGAGTGGCACCGTTATCAGTGGCATCCGTATTATCATTATGGCTCTCCTTGCCTCTACGAGTACCCTTGGATCACTTGCGAGTACGTCAGCGCTTGGGGGGGTCATTTTTCTCCCGGTCCTCCTTTGGGGTGTCTACCATGTAGACATCATAGGTAGAGGTTGCGGCCCAGTTGCCAGTATGGGATATTGCCATGGCTGAAGCCACTCCTGATGCGCCATCGACATCTTCATACATGTCGGTCGCCTTATCGGAGGCATAGTTCAGTACGTCGGTTCGACCATAGCGACTAGGTGGGTGGTGGGAGGGGCATAAATTTCCTTATCGTCGGCTTTACATCCGATCTGGTCATAGACCGAGGATGAAATCGCAAGATTCTGGATTCGGTCTAGCATCTCGTTTAAGTGCGAGAGATCTGCTGGGTCCATTACTTGACTGTAGGCTGGGCTGATTTTCAGTATGCTTGGCGGGCCACCTGACGCAATCTCGTAGCATCGGCCATCCAGGGCTAACTTCTGGCCTGCTGGTGAAGTGATTGGATCCAAGCTTGAAGCCGGTTCTGGAGTAAGATCCGACTCAGGGTCAAGATCCAATGAGATAGTGGTCAGATGTCGCGCCCAATATGCGATCCTATTCTCGAGGAACTCGAAGGCCCCACCAAGAGTAGAAACGCATATTGGAGACGCTTGCAAGGTGGATATCATTACATCCTACTACATACATAATAGATGGGGATACAGACAAATACATACAATCATCACATGAATACATCAATACATAACAAACATCATACAGAAAGGCAGCATCCGACTACGGATGAAATCAAACGAAAAGAAGAACGACATACACCCTGCTAGCCCAGGCTGCCGACCAGGAACCTATCCCCAGATCGACGAAGGAGAAGAAGCAGAAGAAGAACTCCAAAGCAAACAAGCATCGCTCTCACGTCAAGACATCGCATTACCTGTACCTGCAACTGTTGTTGTAGTAATCTGTGAGCCACGAGGACTCAGCAATCCCATAACCATGGGTAGCAAGACTATCAAAGCTTAAATGGGTATGGAAGGGTAAGGTGGTGAGGTTGCAGCAAGCACTAAGCATTATATGGTGGCTAACTTACGAGTACAAGAATAAGAAGAGCATCTACGCAAAACAGTCGCAAACTACAAATGATCACTAAGTCATCCTGAACACCTACTTACGAGTCAAACATAACCCCACCGTGTTCTCTTCTCGAACTTCCTCGAAAAGAGACGGTCACGGTTACGCACACGGTTGGTGTATTTTAATTAGGATTTAGTGTCAAGTTCTCTACAACCGGAGGTTATAAATATCCAAGTGCCACATAACCGCGGGCACGGCTTCGCGTAAGATTTAACCCTGCAGGGGTGTTCCAACCTGGCCCATCATAAACCTACACGAGCTGCGGTGGAAATACCTCAACCTCGATATAGCCCAAAGTATCCTCGGAATCCCGGTGCACAAGACATTTCGACAATGGTAACGCAAGTCCAGCAAGACCTCCCGACGTGTCGACACCCTGATAGTAGCCGCGCGTATCTCGTCTCAGGCCACGACCGGATGGGACAAGCTACGAGTAAAACCAGATCCTCGAGTTTCCTCATGGTGGCCCCGCAGGCCGCCCGATTCGGACCAACACCATCGGCACTGGCCCACCTGTATTATGTTGAATTAAGAATCCTCGGGTAGCGCTAACTCCCTATGCAAATTAATTATATAATTCAGTATTATTGTGTTGGCAAATGGTAAAACCAAAGTTGGGCCTTGCTGGAAGCGGTTATTTAAAGCGAACTGTCAAGAGGGTCCCATTCCCCTGAGCATGTTAGGAACGCTAATCAAGGATCATAACACCGGCATTACGGAAACTAGGGCGGCATGAGTGGAACAAAACACTAGGCAAAAGGCCGAGCCTTCCACCCAACACCTAGTATATAGATGCATAAATTAAATAATAGATATTGTGATATCCCATGATATCCATGTCCTAACCTGGAACAACCCGCAACTAGCAACGCTATAAGAAAGGGGCTGAGCAAAGCGGTAACATAGCCAAACAACGGTTTGCTGGGTAAGGGTGGTTAGAGGCTGTATCATGGCATATGCGAGACGGACATATATGTGGTAGGAAGGGCGACATAGCGATAGCAACGAGACAACTAGCAAGCAAAGATAGTAAAGATATCCAAGGTCATGATCATCTTGCCTGAAATCCCGCTAGGAACAAGACCGAATCCATGAAGAAGACGAACAATCGTAGACGGACGAATCCTCACAACTCCGGAACGAAACCGGACTATCGAGAAGAAGCACAACCGGAAAGAAGCAAACAACATGGTAAACGCACAAGCGTAATCATGACATGATGCACAACCAAGTATGATGCATGTCAAGTTTCAAGGTGCATGGCATAGCAAGAGCAACAAGCAAATACTACACATTAAGTGAAGCTCAATATGCAACGGGTTGCATATGGACGAAACTCCACATCAATTATTTAGTTCACTCCCGTTTATGCTACTCATCAACATTAAATGTTGGTTAACATGGCAAGAGGTGAAGCATGATTAAACTACCTATCTAGGCAATTTAAATGAGACCGGAAACAACCAAGGACAATTCCGGAAAATCCTCATATGCAAATTTCGAATTTGGTACTGTTCTGCCCTAAACACAATTTTAATGTAGTTAAACATGCAAAGTAAGTGCACCATAATAATCTACACATTTTTTCTACCCCATTTACATATAAAGTTCATTTAATTCGGAGCTACGGTTATTTAGCTATGAAATAAACCATTCTAGCATGTCATTTAGCAATTTTAATGCAAACAACAATTTACATGTTGTTAACATGCATGAGGATGACATATTTAAGTTGGATGCAATTTCGATGAAAACGATGGCATAAAAGGACATGAAGCATTTGTCGCCATGACGGAAAGAAATGGGTGCCACGGCGGCGATAACGGAAATGATGCCACGGCAACATTCCGGTTCCGGTAACTCGTCGAGATACCGGTGCAAAGAACAAGTGTGCGGATCACGCAAGAGATGGTGGGGTGATCCCGGATACCGGGTTCCCACGTGGCGATGGCATGGAAACGGGGAACGTGCAAGAAACAATTCGGACACGGTGCGACGCGAGCATCTCATACAAAACATGCATCGTTCTCGGGTGGTCTTCTCGGCGGTTATACCTTCGAAGCAAGCGTTCGGGGCGGTTCGAGTTCGAAGCGGCGTAGACGGAAGTAGTGGTACACGCTTCGGAGAGGAACTTGGCGCATCCTAGGTCATCGTGTAGTTGTTCACTTGACGGTCTTGTCGGTTCCCTGGCGATGGTAGTCGAACTTGAAGTAGTCTTGGCGATTCCGTACATGGCCGTAGAGGTACTTGGCGTCAAAATGATCTCCGGGGAACTTGGCGGTCTCGGTCCCGACAGAGATGAAGCGGAACGGCGACGGTCATGTGCAATGAGGCCCCGGGTCTGCGAGACTCGTATGATCCGAAACGAAGCAACACAAGGCCTCGGGTTCAGTGACATCAAGGCACGGCAGCCGCGGGAACAGCAGGCCAAGGCAGGACTGGGTGGCCATGGTAGCTGATGCTACTTAGGCGGTGTAGGGCAGCAAAGCAGCAAGGTGGTGGTGGTGAACGGGCGACTATAGGCGGCGGCAGCGGCTGCTCGAGGCGGCGACGCCATAGACGAAAGAAGCAGGGAGCTCGGCGTGATTGCAGGAAGCCGCGAGGAGGCAGAAGGAAGGAGGGGCTCAGGCGCGGTGGGGCAACGGTGCGGGCAGCGGGGAGGTCCGGCGGCGCGGCAGGAGGGATCGGGCACGGGGAGCTCCTCTCCCTGGCATGAGCTGTGTGGTGGCGGCGGGCTGGGCTTGCGGCCTAGGAGGCCAAGCGTGCTGACGGCGAGCAGCCGCGCTGGCCACGGCAGACGCGGCCGGAGCAGCGGCTCGAGCCCGAGGTCGGATACGGGTGGCGCTGGGAGAAGGGGAATCGGGAGGAGGCAGATGGAGCGAGGGGATTGGGAGAGATGGGGATCGAGCCGAGGCTCTCCTTGGCGGCGCGAGTAAGGGGGATCGAGGGAGAGGGTGAGATCGGGAGGAGGCTAGGTTAAGGGCGCCGGCTGGGCTCTGGGCCAAATGGGCTGGCTAGGTGGTAGTTGCGGCTGGGCTACTCTCTCTCCCTCCAAATTCTTTCCTTTTTTTCCATTTTCCAGAACAGAAAATACTTGGAAGAAAAGAATAGAAGGGTAGGAGTGGAATTTGACAGAGAAGAAAAATATGTATGGAGTCCTGGAAATATGCACATTTTAGATAAAATGCTCTGGGAATTTTTCGAGACTGGAAATTCAAGCAAGTTTGAAAATAACTCAAACTTGAATAAATTGAAAGTCCAACTAGAACATGTCCAAATGAACTGAAAATTTGAGGAGAGGTTCTTGGCAGGGTTTAGGGATTTTAGGAATATAGTGAACATTTTTATGTGAAAGGAAAAATGCCACTTGAAAAAATAAATTGGGTAAATGGAATGAAGAAGCTAGATGATGGGGTTTGCATAGATCAAGGTTATGGCTGACATGATCAAGGTGCAAGATGAATGAAGAAGAGGAGAGGATGGAGTTGCTCACAAGATCACAAAGACAAAATAAATAAATATGCAAACACCAATGGAAAGATGATCATGATGCATGATGCAAAATGACAATAACATGGAGCCACAACACAACAACGTACAAACCAAGCATGGACATAACATAAGATAGTGGAGATCTCGATCTTGGGCTATCACAACTCTCCCCCACTTACAAGAGATCTCGCCCCGAGATCTAAGAATGAGAAGAGGAAGAGAAAGAGGAAGAGGTAAAATCAAGTTGCTTCTTTGACAAACGAGTGAAACCAAAGAACCTTGAGAGGTTGAAAAACTTGGAGAAATGACACGACGGAGATGAACGGAATTGAAAACACTCCGTTAGACAAGAGGAACAAGGAATACGACGAGAATCTTGAAGGTTGCAAAGACATGAATCAAGAGCTCAAGGGACAAGAGAGAATTGAAACCACTCCGGTTAAAACAAGATAGACAAGGCACGAGAAAGAAAGAATTCGGACAGCACTCCGTTTGAAAAGAGAAGCAAAAACTTGATAAGATGAAATGAACTTGAAAAGAAACCACATCAGTCTGGTTTACATGGATAAGGAAGGAAAGAACATGATCTTGGCGAAACGAGATAATGGGTCGAAGAGAGCAACATCACAATGCATCCGGAAGGAAAGAATAGAAGCTAAAACATTAGAAAGAAAAGAAGGGAGAAGTAAATGACAACTTCTACCATAATTGAACTTGAAAAGCATCCTTACAAAGAAGGATTGAACGGAGTTGTTGGACAATCAACAACGAAAAGAATAAGCTTGTTTTGGCTTATGGAAAACATCTCAAACTATGAGGTGACCACCGGCCACGACGGATAAGAATTTGCTTGCTTGAGGTTAACGAAGGGATGAAACTTCTTTCACCGAGAGGATACATAGAGAACTTGGGTCATGGATAATCACCACAAATAGCAACAATCCTTTCAAAAGGCTTTAGGTGAAATCGATACCAAGGTAACTCCGAGGAAGGAAGATGGGTTTAAATATCTCATTCCTGACAACTTGTGAATCATGAACACGAAGGAAAATTGTCAAGAAGACATAACACCACCTCAACAGACAAGGAAGAAGGAATTGCACTTTGAAATGCAAGACGAAGAATACTTGAGCTCCTCCAACAAGAATCTTGAAGAACACTTCGAGAACGCATTAAATCCTTGACGAGCCACCATGAAGAAACTCTCGAAGCACGCCGGATAGATAACAAGACGATCGAAATGAAAGGAAAGTTGCAAAGAACAAGATGAAGCCTTGGTATGATTTAGATGGAGCTTCGCGATGATATAATGAGAACACTTGAACTCCGGAAAAGAAAAGATGAACAACTTGGAACCGTGAATTTGATATCACGAACGAACTCCGGAAGAAGGAATTAAATCACCTCCATGAAACAAGAATAAGAATTACGTTATGCTTATCCTCATCAAATAAATTAATGACAAGCAACGGATTTGGCATGCCACTTATTCTTCTTGAAAAGGATTGAAGAGAGATATAGCGCAAACTTGGGAAGGTCTTCAAGGAAACACCGGTAAGATTTGAAAGAACGAATGAATGATTGGTAACAAATGAAGAGGAATGTAGAACGAACCGCCGTAAGAAATGAATATGAATGAAGAAAAGAGAACGAATCGCCGTGAAGAATTCGAAAACGAACGAAGATACTTGAGGGAATTTGTTACAAGAGAACGAAGAGATCACGAGCTTATTAGAGAATACTTGAACGATGCACCGGAAGAATTAGGAGACGAACGAAGAGACATCAATTTTTTTGGAATAATCGGAGAACGAAAGCTGAAACTGAGAACGAATAAATCTTCTGAAATGATGGCCTTCGGAGAATCGAAAATGGAAAGAACTCCTGAAATGCTCCGGATGGGTATGAAAAGAATTCCTCACAATCGAAAACAATCGTGAGGATGGCAACAAGCTTGCACCACGAATCTTTGGGAGAACGAACAAGGATTTAAGAAAAACTCTTCTTCGGTCTTCCAAGCAGAGAAGGACGACGAGAACCACCATGAAGAATTTATGAGATACTCCGGAATAATGAAGAAATGAAAGGTTGAGTCAACGATGAAAAGAATTTGAAAGCGATCTTGGAGAAGGCAATTGACTGATGAAATCCATTCTTACGTCAAACTTTGAAAAGATTCTAGAATAACTCCGGAAAATTAGAAGAGTCAGGTAAGATCCTGGGAAAAGACCTGTGGGTTAGGGCCCACTCAAAAGAAACACCGTAGGAACAATTGCTTGAAAGAGAGATTGCACCGGTAGAATTAAATGGATTGAATGAGACAACCACCTCGAATTAGCTTGCACGGATCTTGAATGGAAAAATGAATCTTCTGAGATAATTTCTTCGCACCGGAAAAGAACAAAGAGAGGTGAAAGAACAATATAGGCTTGGGTAAGAATTTCCAACATGGGAAAATATTTGAATCAACGAAAGGGATATGATCAACAACGAGAGCTTGAATTGAATCCACCGGAAAGAAAACGAGAACGAGGAATGATGAACTTGTAGCTCCTGAGCATCTTCACGAGGAATCACCGGAGAAGAACATTTATGGAAAAGAATGGAGGGAATTTTACTCTGTGAAGAAAAAGGGTGGGAGGGTGGGGAAAAAGAAAAAACAACTTGGGACGGGTGAAACGAACATCGTTGAGAAGCTGAGAATTAATCTTGCAAACGTTGAAATGATCGGATCAACTTGAAGAGAAGCACGTTGGTCAAAAGAATTTACATGAAGGATTAGCAATGCATAGAAATATGAGAACACCGCTTAGGAAAGGTATGGAATCGACACTTGACTTCGAAGCAACTCGAATACCACAACAAAAACAAAAAAAAAGGATTTGGCTTGCGGAATAAGCCGGAACAAACATATGATAGACCCCATATCGTATCATGTGTCTATTGGAAAAGATATTCTAGGTAATACTTGAATTCCCACCTAAGAACTCCCGAAACTTCTCGGTTATAAGATCAGGTTGCGGATATGGGAACCTACTCAGCACACAACAACAATAATATCCTAATCAGCTGCAACCAATCCGCAACCTTCACACACGACCAAGAAACTTCGCAAATCCGTCTACCTCAGACCTTCGAAAGCACAGCGATACTAGTCATAGTGGATCATCCGCGCTATCTCCACCAGTACTGGGGAAAAGTCACGGCACTATTTGCCACCACAAAAACTATAGAAGCGTTTCGATGTCGGCGTCCTCTGGTATTCTCGGAACCGAAACGATAGCGAATGTGACAAGAACCCCTTGGAGCTCAAATCCCCGGGTCCAATCCATACGGTCAGGAGGCACCAAGACAGAATTCCCGTCACAACGATATCATAACGATTCCAAAATACCCGCATGACCCTAAAAAAAATTTGAGTGAGAAGAGCAGTAGAATCAAAACACCTACGTCACAATTCCTCACTAGGGAGACGAAGGGGATAAGGAGTAAAAAGAATTCCTACTCTCTGATATATAACTAGGACTCAAAATAGTTTTTCTTCTAGACTCGTCAACGGTTCGATCAATCAAGGGGGCTCCTACGGTCGGTCGAGGCTCTGATACCAACTTGTCGCGCCCAATATGCGATCCTATTCTCGAGGAACTCGGAGGCCCCACCAAGAGTAGAAACGCATATTGGAGACGCTTGCAAGGTGGATATCATTACATCGTACCACATACATAATAGATGGGGATACAGACAAATACATACAATCATCACATGAATACATCAATACATAACAAACATCATACAGAAAGGCAGCATCCGACTACGGATGAAATCAAACGAAAAGAAGAACGATATCCACCCTGCTAGCCCAGGCTGTCGACCAGGAACCTATCCCCAGATCGACGAAGGAGAAGAAGCAGAAGAAGAACTCCAAAGCAAACAAGCATCGCTCTCACGTCAAGACATCGCATTACCTGTACCTGCAACTGTTGTTGTAGTAATCTGTGAGCCACGAGGACTCTGCAATCCCATAACCATGGGTAGCAAGACTATCAAAGCTTAAATGGGTATGGAAGGGTAAGGTGGTGAGGTTGCAGCAAGCACTAAGCATTATATGGTGTCTAACTTACGAGTACAAGAATAAGAAGAGCATCTACGCAAAACGGTCGCAAACTACAAATGATCACTAAGTCATCCTGAACACCTACTTACGAGTCAAACATAACCCCACCGTGTTCTCTTCTCGAACTTCCTCGAAAAGAGACGGTCACGGTTACGCACACGGTTGGTGTATTTTAATTAGGATTTAGTGTCAAGTTCTCTACAACCGGAGGTTATAAATATCCAAGTGCCACATAACCGCAGGCACGGCTTCACGTAAGATTTAACCCTGCAGGGGTGTTCCAACCTGGCCCATCATAAGCCTACACGTGCTGCGGTGGAAATACCTCAACCTCGAGATAGCCCAAAGTATCCTCAGAATCCCGGTGCACAAGACATTTCGACAATGGTAACGCAAGTCCAGCAAGACCTCCCGGCGTGTCGACACCCTGATAGTAGTCACGCGTATCTCTTCTCAGGCCACGACCGGATGGGACAAGCTACGAGTAAAACCAGATCCTCGAGTTTCCTCATGGTGGCCCCATAGGCCGTCCGATTCGGACCAACACCATCGGCAATAGCCCACCTGTATTATGTTGAATTAAGAATCCTCGGGTAGCGCTAACTCCCTATGCAAATTAATTATATAATTCAGTATTATTATGTTGGCAAATGGTAAAACCAAAGTTGGGCCTTGCTGGAAGTGGTTATTCAAAGCGAACTGTCAAGAGGGTCCCATTCCCCTGAGCATGTTAGGAATGCTAATCAAGGATCATAACACCGACATTACGGAAACTAGGGCGGCATGAGTGGAACAAAACACTAGGCAAAAGGCCGAGCCTTCCACCCAACACCTAGTATATAGATGCATAAATTAAATAATAGATATTGTGATATCCCATTATATCAATGTCCCAACATGGAGCAACCTGCAACTACACCTGCAACTAGCAACGCTATAAGAAAGGGGCTGAGCAAAGCGGTAACATAGCCAAACAACGGTTTGCTGGGTAAGGGTGGTTAGAGGCTGTATCATGGCATATGGGAGGCTGACATATATGTGGTAGGAAGCGCGACATAGCGATAGCAACGAGACAACTAGCAAGCAAAGATAGTAAAGATATCCAAGGTCATGATCATCTTGCCCGAAATCCCGCTAGAAAGAAGACCAAATCCATGAAGAAGACGAACAATCGTAGACGGACGAATCCTCACAACTCCGGAACGAAACCGGACTATCGAGAAGAAGCACAACCGGAAAGAAGCAAACAACATGGTAAACACACAAGCGTAATCATGACCTGATGCACAACCAAGTATGATGCATGTCAAGTTTAAAGGTGCATGGCACAGCAAGAGCAACAAGCAAATACTACACATTAAGTGAAGCTCAATATGCAACAGGTTGCATATGGACAAAACTCCACATCAATTATTTAGTTCACTCCCGTTTATGCTACTCATCAACATTAAATGTTGGTTAACATGGCTAAAGGTGAAGCATGATTAAACTACCTATCTAGGCAATTTAAATGAGGCCGGAAACAACCAAGGACAATTCCGGAAAATCCTCATATGCAAATTTCGAATTTGGTACTGTTCTGCCCTAAACACAATTTTAATGTAGTTAAACATGCAAAGTAAGTGCACCATAATAATCTACACATTTTTTCTACCCCATTTACATATAAAGTTCATTTAATTCGGAGCTACGGTTATTTAGCTATGAAATAAACCATTCTAGCATGTCATTTAGCAATTTTAATGCAAACAACAATTTACTCTTCGAGATACCGGTGCAAAGAACAAGTGTGCGGATCACGCAAGAGATGGTGGGGTGATCCCGGATACCGGGTTCCCACGTGGCGATGGCATGGAAACGGGGAACGTGCAAGAAACAATTCGGACACAGTGCGACGCGAGCATCTCATACAAAACATGCATCGTTCTCGGGTGGTCTTCTCGGCGGTTATACCTTCGAAGCAAGCGTTCGGGGCGGTTCGAGTTCGAAGCGGCGTAGACGGAAGTAGTGGTACACGCTTCGGAGAGGAACTTGGCGCATCCTAGGTCATCGTGTAGTTGTTCACTTGACGGTCTTGTCGGTTCCCTGGCGATGGTAGTCGAACTTGAAGTAGTCTTGGCGATTCCGTACATGGCCGTAGAGGTACTTGGCGTCAAAATGATCTCCGGGGAACTTGGCGGTCTCGGTCCCGACAGAGATGAAGCGGAACGGCGACGGTCATGTGCAATGAGGCCCCGGGTCTGCGAGACTCGTATGATCCGAAACGAAGCAACACAAGGCCTCGGGTTCAGTGACATCAAGGCACGGCAGCCGCGGGAACAGCAGGCCAAGGCAGGACTGGGTGGCCATGGTAGCTGATGCTACTTAGAAGGTGTAGGGCAGCAAAGCAGCAAGGTGGTGGTGGTGAACGGGCGACTATAGGCGGCGGCAGCGGCTGCTCGAGGCAACGACGCCATAGACGAAAGAAGCAGGGAGCTCGGCGTGATTGCAGGAAGCCGCGAGGAGGCAGAAGGAAGGAGGGGCTCAGGCGCGGTGGGGCAACGGTGCGGGCAGCGGGGAGGTCCGGCGGCGCGGCAGGAGGGATCGGGCACGGGGAGCTCCTCTCCCTGGCATGAGCTGTGTGGTGGCGGCGGGCTGGGCTTGCGGCCTAGGAGGTCAAGCGTGCTGATGGCGAGCAGCCGCGCTGGCCACGGCAGACGCGGCCGGAGCAGCGGCTCGAGCCCGAGGTCGGATACGGGTGGCGCTGGGAGAAGGGGAATCGGGAGGAGGCAGATGGAGCGAGGGGATTGGGAGAGATGGGGATCGAGCCGAGGCTCTCCTTGGCGGCACGAGTAAGGGGGATCGAGGGAGAGGGTGAGATCGGGAGGAGGCTAGGTTAAGGGCGCCGGCTGGGCTCTGGGCCAAATGGGCTGGCTAGGTGGTAGTTGCGGCTGGGCTACTCTCTCTCCCTCCAAATTCTTTCCTTTTTTTCCATTTTCCAGAACAGAAAATACTTGGAAGAAAAGAATAGAAGGGTAGGAGTGGAATTTGACAGAGAAGAAAAATATGTATGGAGTCCTGGAAATATGCACATTTTAGATAAAATGCTCTGGGAATTTTTCGAGACTGGAAATTCAAGCAAGTTTGAAAATAACTCAAACTTGAATAAATTGAAAGTCCAACTAGAACATGTCCAAATGAACTGAAAATTTGAGGAGAGGTTCTTGGCAGGGTTTAGGGATTTTAGGAATATAGTGAACATTTTTATGTGAAAGGAAAAATGCCACTTGAAAAAATAAATTGGGTAAATGGAATGAAGAAGCTAGATGATGGGGTTTGCATAGATCAAGGTTATGGCTGACATGATCAAGGTGCAAGATGAATGAAGAAGAGGAGATGATGGAGTTGCTCACAAGATCACAAACACAAAATAAATAAATATGCAAACACCAATGGAAAGATGATCATGATGCATGATGCAAAATGACAATAACATGGAGCCACAACACAACAACATACCAACCAAGCATGGACATAACATAAGATAGTGGAGATCTTGATCTTGGGCTGTCACATCAGATCCGCACTTAAAGTTCGGTCCGACGCAAGATCTAACCCAGGTATTGGATCGAAGGCTGCCTCCAGGATCGGGGAGGTCTCAAGCCGATCTGGCCTCCAACCAAAGAGGGCGAGATCGCCCCGGGACTCAGCAGTGTATTCCAAACTTCTGAATGTGATGACTTGGTTCAGGATGAAGCTTTCGACACGTCGAGACAGCCGGTCATGTTGGCATGTAGAACAACGCTGCCTTATGCAAAAAGCTGGCCGGGGACAAAGATGTCACCATAGCCGATGTCACTGTTGATCTGAAGACGAACCATCAATCCTTTTTGACCGCACAGCGGGACCTTTATGGGCTACCAATGTCGGTACTAAAATCGGCTGATCTCGGGTAGGGGGTCCCGAGCTACGGATCTGTGATCAATGGGTAACAGGAGACAAGGGAGACGATGTTTACCTAGGTTCGGGCCCTCTCGAGGAGGTAAAACCCTACGTCCTGCTTTCATTATATTGAGGTGATGGAGTATCGACTACAAGATGATCTACCTCGGGATCGTATGATTGTGTTCTAACCCTAAGGCTTGTGATTGTGCCTCTACGGACCAAACCCCTCGGCTTATATAGATGCCAAGGGTACCGAGGTTTACACATAAGGTCGGTTGCCAACTAGAGATAAGCATCCCAGATACAAGAGTTGTCCTTGAAGTATACGCCAAGTCTTCGGTGGTTTCCATCTTGCTCATGATGAGGTTTACAGCTTCGGCTATCCTCCAAGCGGTGGTTGGCAGGCCTCAGTTTGGCCCATAGGTGATAAACTGCATGGGCTAGTACCCCCTAGTCTGGGACACCCTCAGGCAGACCGCGAGTTTCTCGTTCTAGGTGCTTCATGGGGCTCCTAGTGCCGGAAGACGCTTCCCGGGAGGCCTTCCCCATGAAGGAAGCGGGGAATCTGATTGTCAAAAGCATTGAATGCGCGCCATCCCCCTACTGCCACCATCGCCAGCAGCTGAGATGGGATGTAACGGGACCGTCCTTGGCATATGGGCTCCGACGAGGGACGCCATTCGCCAGGGTCATCCACATTGACCGTGGGAGATTCACCCGCTCCGCGTGCGGCTACAGGAGCGGTGTCCGGCAGCTACCAACTTGGTACAGACAGGTTTGCCATGACTGGTCGTGTCGGGCCGGTACAAGCGACCCTCGCCTTTCCTTTGTTTATACTGAGCCAATGGGAGGCTCCGATGGCCAGGAGGAAGGGCCGGAGTGGTATAAATAAATGGAGATAGCAGCCTAGCAGAGGGGACTCATTCACAACCATGCAACACTCATTGTAACCAGTTCAGACAGCAATAACACTCTAAGGCAGGAGTAGGGTATAACACCTCAATGGTGGCATGAACCTGGGTATCTCTGGTGTCTTCTATGTTCTGCCATTCCCTCTCCGGCGATCAATGACATAGGAAAACGAGCGTGTTTAGTCCCTGGCCGAACTCACAAAGGGTTGTAGCGAGCAAACCAATGTTAGGTTCTTAGACATCGACATTTGGCACGCCAGGTAGGGGACTGAGGCATTTTCGTTTCCTTGGTCCGGGTCACTTGCGCTCCTAGGCACTTTCCTTTTTTGGCGCCGCCCCTGGTGCAGCATCCTCATTGAGCGCCTGCACCGACCACTCCTTCGGCTTCAAGCAAAGATGGCGTAGGGCAGACCACCTCGGGCCACCGTGTGTCGGCGCATGCACCGGCCTGAGCAGGGCCACGCTCAGCAGCAAGGGAACGCCCTGGTTTCCCTCCACTAGGGCCATTTCGGGGCGCCGCCTCCTTGGGCTGTACCCAGGCTCAGAGGTGGCGTCGCGAGAAATGTGTTGCCTCCAAAAGATCGTGGGGTGGCAAGGCCCACGTACATCTCCCTCCGTTACCTCAAGCAGAGGCCGATAGAGCAGCTGAAGGACTACATCCGACATTTCTGCCAAATGCACGACAGGACCTGTAGCATCCCCGACGCAGCCGTTGTCGCGGTATTCTTCCCGAACGTCCGTAGCACCGGTGTGCTTGAGGAGCTTGCCGCGCGTTGGGTGCACACCATCACTGACCTCTACCATGTCGCGTACGGTTACGCCCGAGCACTAGAAGCAAGCGTTCCCCCGGGAACCAGCAGGATCGGTCGCCTCCGGCCCATCCTCCCAGGAGAGCTCGTGGCTCCTCGCACGTTCGGGCACATCGGGTCCGCTCTCCCAACAGGGCCCGTTGCTCCCGGTGGGACCAAATGCGCCGAGTTGGTACCAAGGCCCGCTCTCTCGGCAAACCCCATAGGATGGGAGCCGCGTCGTGAATCGGGAGGAAGCTGCTTTGTCCTGGAGATCACCATCAGCGGGAATGTGTCCCGCAGCATCACCATCAACACAGATTTCCCCATCACATAGGCTCGGGGGCTATGCTCGACTTCTCGGGACATGGCGGTACACCCGCCGCACTAACCAAAGCGCCTTCCTGGGAGTCGCAAGCGGCCTGGCGAGCGGTGCCCCCACGATGAGCTAGACTCAGACCCCCCTGCTTAATGTTAAAAGCTAAGTACCTCGGCAGCCATGTATCCGGGAACTCCCCTATTAAGAAGGAGCGCCATGGTGTATATGTACTACGTTATTTTTGTTGTTTTCTATTACCCCACGCTTGCTTCTCTACCCGACCGAGTACATGCGTAGAGTCCAAGAAGTACACCACGCATGGCCGCGAAGGGCCCTTTCTCAGGACGCACCCCATACAAACCTCCTTCCCCAAGTTGTTTGATGTTGCCCCTCTCCACGTGTCTTAGCTAGGTTAGGGTGTGAGCACGTGCCCCGACAATTTGACTCTGCTAAACTATAGTGATGCTCATAGCACGCCCAGAGTTGGGAGCCGTATCCTCCCCACCAAGAGATTAAAAGCCGGCAGGTGCTCGATTCTCAGAAAAAGACTCAAGGTGGCAATACTACAAGAGAGCTAAGTCATAACCACTGGTTGTGTCGACGTACGACACCTATGGGATCGCGTGGATCCCTTTTACAGTTCGGCTAGGGAGAAGATGTACACAAAGAGCGGATCCAACGATCAACGCAGGGATTTTTTACCCAGGTTCGGGCCGCTGAGTAGCGTAAAACCCTACTCCTGCTTTGGTTTATTGTGGGTGTTTGAGCTCAGATACACGGAGCGCTTCTTGGTGAACAGTACACAAGAAGGGCGGCTACGCATGCAGCTGGGCCAGAAAGTCTCTTCCCCCCTGTAGCTTCGCCTTGGGCCTCCTTTTATATGACAAAGGGGTCACTAACAGTGGCGAACAGCAAGTACAAGAGGTGTAAAGTTACTACAGTGTTTACATGCTTATAACTGATGACTTAGGACAAACGCATTAAATGCTCCGCTTAGGTGTCCCTTACTTTCTTGGGGACGAAAAAGAGCCCGTCCCATCAGCGCCGCTTAACCCCATCCGCCACTAGTGCCATGATACGCATCCAGGAGGACAAACCCTAAACGACAGGCTGGTCGCTGCGCTGGAGCGGTGGCAGGGCGGCGGGATCTTGCCGGGTGCGAGTCCTTGCCGGGTCTTCGTGAGCTTTCCCGACAAGTATCTTGCCGGGAATCCAGCCTTCGATCTTCTGTCTTCTGATCATCGGCTTGAATGCCTTCTTGATATTCTTGTGTTTCCTCCCAGCTGTCCCCCGGCAAGCCTTGCCGGGTCTTGTCTTGCTAGGAGATCATGCCGCTGGGAAGAAGCTTCTCCCCAACGAGCTCTTGTTCTGGCTTGTTAATATAATGCTTGCCAGATATGGTATTCGCCGGGAAGCTTGGCCTTGCCGGGGTCAACAGTCAACAATCCTGGACGGGAATGGCCCATGCTAAGAAGGTTGATGAGACCCTGGTTCTCATTACACCGACAGGAGCCCTCAGGCCCGCCTTCATCAGAGAACTCAAAGATCTCGATGCTGGAGGTGGGGCCAAATTTGGCGTGGGTCATGACTGCCATGCCCTTTCCTTCTGGAAGTATAGTTGTTTAAGAAAAACAGCCCTTGTCAGAGTGCATGGCTCGACGACAAGGTTGAAAGCCCCCTTGTCGGAGCGGATGGCTCGACGACAAGGTTGAAAGCCCCCTTGTCGGAGCGCATGACTCGACGACAAGGTTGAAATCCCCCTTGTCGGAGCGCATGACTCGACGACAAGGTTGAAAGCCCCCTTGTCGGAGCGCATGGCTCGACGAGAAGGTTGAAAGCCCCCTTGTCGGAGCGCATGCCTCGACGAGAAGGTTGAAAGCCCCCTTGTCGGAGTGCATGGCTGGACGACAAGGTTGAAAGCCCCCTTGTCGGAGCGCATGGCTCGACGACAAGGTTGAAAGCCCCCTTGTCGGAGCGCATGCCTCGACGACAAGGTTGAAAGCCCTCTTGTCGGAGCGCATGACTCGACGACAAGGTTGAAAGCCCGCTTGTCGGAGCCCATGACTCGAGGACAAGGTTGAAAGCCCCCTTGTCGGAGCGCATGACTCGACGACAAGGTTGAAAGCCCCCTTGTCGGAGCGCATGGCTCATGGCTCAACGACAAGGTTTGCTATACTTCCGCCGAAGAATATTTTTGGAAAAGTTTGTGATTTCGGCAGAGAACTTTGACGTTCTCGATGCCGGCCTCCGGCAAAGATGTTGCGGGAAGGCTTATGACTTCCACGAAGAACTTTGTCGTTCTCGACGCCGGCTTCCGGCAATGATGTTGCCGGGAAGGCTGCAAAGTAATCGCCCACCTGTATACCTGCAACACTGATTCGGACATGTAATGCCATCTATATGACTTAGGACAAACGCATTAAATGCTCCGCTTAGGTGTCCCTTACTTTCTTGGGGACGGAAAAAGAGCCCGTCCCATCAGTGCCGCTTAACCCCATCCGCCGCTAGTGCCATGACACGCATCCAGGAGGACAAACCCTAAACGACAGGCTGGTCGCTGCGCTGGAGCGGTGGCAGGGCGGCGGGATCTTTCCGGGTGCGAGTCCTTGCTGGGTCTTCGTGAGCTTTCCTGGCAAGTATCTTGCCGGGAATCCAGCCTTCGATTTTCTGTCTTCTGATCATCAGCTTGAATGCCTTCTTGATATTCTTGTGTTTGCTACCAGCTGTCCCCCGGCAAGCCTTGCCGGGTCTTGTCTTGCTAGGAGATCATGCTGCTGGGAAGAAGCTTCTCCCCAACGAGCTCTTGTTCTGGCTTGTTAATATAATGCTTGCCTTGCCGGGGTCGCCAGTCAACAATCCTGGACGGGAATGACCCATGCTAAGAAGGTTGATGAGACCCTGGTTCTCATTACACCAACAGGTTGGATCATTTTCCCTAAAGTACCTTCACCGTATGCCTAGCCCGTCAGTGAAACGGGGGCTCCCAGAAGTGTCATTCCATGAATTACTCCCGGGAAGTTCTGTCACCCCGAAAAACAAAGCATACGCGCTGCGTTCCAGATCCACTCCAATGTATCTGCATCGTATGTTCTTGTGATTGGAGGCAGTGACCTCGGCAACATGGGATTCTCCTGAGCATAAAAGAAGATTTTCGGAGAAGTACAGTTTTTGCACAAACTTACTTTGGGTCGAAGAGGATTGCTCACAACTCTTGACCTATTACAAGCTAAGAGATGCATACTAAGCAATATTTTCACCACTCCTGAGGCATTATGCCAAGGGATCTAACTTGTTAAAGCAGGAAAAGGGATGAAAGACGATGCGGTGTAGATCACGCCCATCCATACGCAGCGCGCCCGCTCCATGGCATCCGCCGTCGTCGGCGATAGCAACGGCCATGTCGGGCTTGGCGTCAAGTGCGACAAGGAGGTGGCCACAACCACCCATGTCCATGCCAGCCGGCGCACACGCTTCCAGGCGTCCGTGCGCCTGCCCCCGGCAGCGCCTAGAGGCTGCCAAAGTCTCCCTCCTTCTCCAGCCGCACCACCGCGGAGACGTCGCTCGCCACGGCCATCAGTGATCTCTCATGATCCGCTAACGCCAGCTCGTCCATGATGGCATGCACTAGTAAGAATGGGTCGTGGTGGTGGAGCCCGAAGAGGATGCGCGACGCCACCGCCACTACGGCCCGCATTCCCTCCTTGTCCAGCTTGTCCCCCACTATCCCGCGGAGGTGGACGAGCTGGTCAGCGAGGTGCTCGAAGAAGCGGATGAGGTCCGCTAGCCAATGGTCATTGAAGTCGGTGCAGTGCTTGCACGGCTCGAGCCCGATGACACACATCACCACGCTCGCCTAGCGATAGACCTCACGCGAGATCTCCTGATGTGCCCCAATCTTGACCAGCATGCCGCCGAGGCGCTCCTGGACCTCCTCCCGCTCTTTGCGCTCCCGTGCAGCTAGGTTGGTCATCTGGAGAATCTCCTTGGCGAGCCTGTCTCCCACCTCCTCCAACTGCTTCTTTGTGGCGCTGAGCCACGACCGAAGCTCATCGTTCTCCTTCCGGTGCTGCGACAACATGTTGATGGCCCGATCCCGAAGGTCATCAAGAGCCTCGTCCTTCGCCGCCAACTCCCTGTCCTTAGCCGTGAGCTCTCTGTGCAGCCGCTCCAGCTCATGAGCCATGGCGTGATGAGAAGCCATGCCCACTAAAGGATAGGAAGAAATGGCAGAAGGGAGAAAAGGCCTCGCAGAGAGGATGAAGGAGATGGGCGGCAGGATTAGGGGGTGATGGGAGAAGATGGGTGTGAAGAGCGACCCAGCGCCCTCCCCATTTACAAGCGAAGGAGGCGAAGCGGCTACCGCTCTCTATGACGGAGCAAATTCCTGACAGATCCCTTGGTAGGGGTCTAAGCACAGCTGCAAGTCATGGATCGGAGGTCACACGAGGGGTTTATCCTGCTGGTTTTGATGATTCATATTGGAGGGATACCTCGTGCCAGGGGTTACAATGGTGTATGAGATTACTACCGAGAGTTATCCTATATGAGGATAGATGATGAAGGGAGACCCTAGACCTCCCTTTATATAGGCAGGAGAGGTCTAGGATTTTACAAGGCAAATGCGATCTAGGGCACTGCCGTCCTCTAGTCTTGGGCGCCAAGAAGGTCGTCTGGCCTCCTAGGGTTTGCACCATGTTTTGGGCCTGTTGGGCCGCCTTGTCATTGACGAGGCCGGGCTCCTGGGCGTTAGCCACCCCTGGTATAGGACCCCGTCACTCTATTTACTGCACATCGTGTCGCTCATCCACTTCCCAAAGTGCCATGGGGCGAAAGGCAAAAAGCCGCCCGCTTCAGAAGTGGCATTATTGCGGCTGTAAATGGGAGATGATCGGGAGACAGGGGTGCGTTTTCCCACCATGTGGTGGCATGCGCCACGCATCTGGCCTCTGCTGTCTCTGGGCCCCGTCTCCTCTAGTGCGGCCTCGACGGCCATGCGCAGAACATGGGCCTGGGGGCTAAACTGGCACCATCGGCCCAGACGTGGCAGGGCCCGTGGCCTTGTCAGATATGAGCATCAACAACGACTGTCGGCATGTCGTGTCAAGGAGTAACTCCCTACGCCTACTTCCGGCCTCTCGGGCGAAGATTCGAAGACATCAACATAGAAAGGTAGAGCCCTACTGTTGTTTTGGTCGACAGGATGGGGGCTCCCGGGAGGCATATTCCCTAGGAGTTGCCTCCAGAAGGTACCACCTCACCCGGAAAGCAAGACGCTTGGCCACGCCTCAGAAAGCACTCAATGGGCCACGCCGTTTTTCCGTGCCTGGGGGCTGCTCCTCAAATGGTATGGGCTAATCAAACAGGCGAAGAATGAAAAAGGCAAGAGTAACAAAAGCCAAATGCAACAAAAACAAGAAGTGCAGCTGTCGGAAGTCGGGCTTCAGGGACCCAAGGGTTCGAACACTAGGGTGAGCTCGTTCTACCGCTTCGTCTCCTACCACGGCTAAGCTACGGCGAGGCTACGGCGAGAGCGCACTAGCGAGGGACGGGGCGAGGACTCTACGGTTTACCCAGGTTCGGGCCACCTTACGGTGTAAGACCCTACTCCTACTTGTGGATTGGATTGCAAAGGGCAAGAGAGTTCTTGCGTACAAGGTGGAGAGGAGGAAGAACTGGTCCGGAGCCATCTTCCTACTATGGCAGCACTGTCCTTTATACCAGCCTTGGTCCTCTTCCCCCTGGAAACTTAGGCGGGAAGGGTTGCCACACTTGGCGGTTTTAAAGGGGACAGGCGCTCAGGCTATCCCGACTAAAGGTGGTCTTCGCCTGCAAAAGCATGATCCATGACGCGCCGGTGGGCTCGGTGATGACCTCCGCCCTGCGCGCCCGTCGTCTTGGTCTTCCTTCGCCGACCGGGCAACCTTTGGGGTTGCTTTGGCGAGAAGATAGCTGGCCCTGCTCCCTTAACACGAAAGAGGAAACCATCTTCATCCGCGCCTGCTGGCGCGGCCTCTGCTGCTGCTCGTCGCCGCGCGCGTCACCCACGTGATGGGCTAAAGACCGCGCGGCACGCAGAACGGGCTTGCATTGTAAGCCATCGGGAGGATGCCTTGGGAGGCAGCCTTGGGGACCGCCTCGTGAGGGGGCCTCGAGAGGCAGCCTCGGAGGACCGCCTCGTGAGTGGGCCTAATGAGGCGGCCTCGCGAGGGGGCCGTCGGGAGGCCAGAGCCTCGTGAGGGGGCCGTCGGGAGGCCGGAGCCTCGTGAGGGGGCCATCGGGAGGCTGGAGCCTCGTGAGGTGACCTTGCTCTGGGGCGCCCATTGGTGGGCCGCCTATCTGGGCCTCCGCCAGGCGCCGCGCCCTGGGCCGCGGGCAGACGGGTCATGGTACCCCGGGTTCCACAACCCCGACAGTAGCCCCCGGGCCCGTGGCGCGCATGTTCCCGCCTAAGGGGGCGAAACGGCGCGGGCCCGAACCGCCTGCGGGCCAGGCGCGACGCGTGGCGCACGATGTGACGGATGACGCCCCCACTTCCCCGCGACGCCTCAGCAACTGCCCAGGCTGACATAAAGCCTCTTCGCACTCGGCGCGGGGCCATCATTGCCTCGCCCGTGTGTTCCGCCTTGATTCCTTGTGCACATTGAAGGCGAGGCGGCGCTGAGGGCACCCTTCTTCCTTTATTTCTGTAACAAGTCAACGTAGCCCCTGACAGCATGAGGAAAAACGATGTCCTTTGCATTAAGTATCTTATGACTTGCTGTAATGCATGCTTATTTCCTCTTGAAGTCCTCTCGTGAGGCCTTGCTTTTCTTTCTTGTTTGCCTTGGTGCTCTACGCCGTCAGGACCCAGCCCCCGAGCGGGCCAACAGCCGTCGCTGGTATGTCCGGTCGCGATGCCTGGACAAGGCCAGGAGGTGAGGGGCCCGGGAGCTAGTAAGGGCTCCTGGGGCGCGATGCCCAGGAAGCCCCCTTTGGCGTGCAAGCAGCTCGCGCAAAAGAGAAAACGTGGGCGCTCGGTGAGATCGCAAAAATAAAGAGAGAGCTTGAAAAACGATGAGAGCGGCTCACGAGACCTCCTCGCGAGGCTTATCTCCTTTTCTTTCCTTGCCTTGTCGCTCTACGTCGTCAGGACCCAGCCCCCGGGCGGGCTACAGCCGTCGCTAGTATGTCCGGTCGCGATGCCTGGACAAGGCCAGGAGGTGTAGGGCACTGCGAGGGGGTAAGATCTCCTGAGGCGTGATGCTCAAGAAGCCCCCCTTTGACATGGAAGCGGCTCGCGCAGAAGAAGGAACTCAGTGATCAGCGCGGCAGCGGTGAGAGGAGAGCTTGAGGGGCGGTGAAAACATCTCGTGAGGTGTTTATGATACTTAGCTTTTTCGGAGGGCGGCGTCGGGCGAGCCGCCACTTGTAGGGTGTGCCTCGCGAGGTCTCCGCTCATGAGGCCTCCAGCTGGCGTGGCTCTGTCGGGCTTGGCTCCGGAAGCCGTGCTCCTGAGGCCTCCTGAGGCTCCGGGGGGCATCTTGCCGCCGGGTTACCTCACGAGGCATGCTCGCGAGGCGTTCCGTGTGACCTGCTCCTGAGACAATTGCAAGGCGCAAGGTCTCTTGACGGGGGAGCCGCGCGCGCTCACTGACCCACTCATGGGTGTCATGCGAGAAGATAAGGCACCAAGGACCTTGGTGAGGTGGCGTGCATGGGAGCAGGCCCGCGAGCCAGAGCTCGATCATTTGGGTTTAGCGGCGCTGCAGGGACGGACCCGAGCACAGGCACCGTGCCTATCATGCGAGAAGATGAGACACCAAGGACCATGGTGAGGTGACGTGCATGGGAGAAGGCCCGCGAGCCAGAGCTCGATCATTTGGGTTTTTCAGCGCTGCTGGGACTGACCTGAGCACAGGCACCGTGTCCATCCCCCGTTCGCGTGAAGTTCAGGAGGGACGCCATGAGCGCGCACGGCTCGCCATCAAAGAACTGACGAAATAATACGGTTGATTACACAACCAGAAGGAGATGCGGCTGCCGTGTCCGGCACGGGTCAGCTTGAGGTTGGTGCAGCCCGTGGGTCGCCCTCAGTTGATTGTTCCGCTAGCGCGGAGCATGGGGCTTCCACTTGGGCGTTGGCATGATCACGGCTCGATCGTTCCGCCAGCGCGGAGCATGGGGCTTCCACTTGGGCGTGGGCTGGAGATCTCGCGGGCCCATCAGGCTTACGCAATGAGAGCCCCCGGGGCGTGTACAACCCTGTTTCGTTCGTACTTGTGGGGGCCACGAGCAGAACTTGGGGAGGGGTCGGACGTTCCGCGCGTCATACGCTGAAACTCCTTCCTCCGTCCCCAGCGTGGAGCATGGGGCTTCCACTTGGCGTGGGCATGATCGTGGTTCGACCGTTCCGCCAGCATGGAGCATGGGGCTTCCACTTGGGCATGGGCTGGAGCTCTCGTGGGCCCATCAGGCGAACGCAATGAGAGGCTCCGGGGCGTGTACAGCCCCATTTCGTTCGTACGCGTGAGGGTCACGGGTAGAACTTGCGGAGGTGTTGGATGTTCCAGGCGTTAGGCACAGGAACTCCGTCCTCTGTCTCCAGCCGGACGACGCCGGGCCTGGAGACATGAGCAAGCCTAAAAGGGCCTTCCCACATGGGTGAGAGTTTGTGGAGTCCCTCTCTGGAGAGGGTCCTGCATAGGACGAGGTCGCCGATCTCGAGAGTGCGAGGGAGGATGTTGCGGCTGAGGTAGCGACGCAGGGCCTGCGGGTACCTCGCGGCACGAAGAGCGGCCTGGCGGCGGCCCTCCTCGAGGAGCAGCAGATCAGCCTCCCATGAGCCACCCTGACGCGCCTCGTCGAAGGCAAGGACTCACGCGGAGCCGTGCTTAAGCTCTGAAGGAAGGACCACCTTACCTCCATAGACGAGGACACAGGAGCCTGAGCCCCATCGAGGATGCAGGCAACCGCGCGAGGCTCCTGGTAGCCCCCAGCGCCCTCATCAGGCTGGTCGACGTCGTTCCTCCGGGGTGGCGGCGGGAGAGCGGCGTTGGCCTGCGGGTTTACCTCACGAGGCTGATCGCACCAGGCAGCCTCACGAGGCTGGTCGCGCCAGGCGGCCTCACGAGGCTGGTCTCGCCAGACGGCCTCACGAGGCTGGTCGTGCCAGACGGCCTCACGAGACTGGTTGCGCCAGACGGCCTCACGAGGCCAGTCGCGCCAGCCCTGGCGGAGGTTGCCGCTGCCGTTGCGGCTGGCCCAACGGTTGGTGCCGCGTTCACCTCCACGGCCGGCGCCGCGGCCATTGCGGTCGTCCCGGCGGCTCTGGCGCTCGTCGCGGAGTAGCTTGAGCTCCTGACAGTCTTCGGTGCTGTGGGAGCGGATGTTGTGAAAAGCGCAGAGTTCGCGGCCGTGCTTCTGCTCGGGCTCCGCCGCAAGCACGGCAGGGCCCTTGCGCTTGACGTCCTTGCTCTTGGCCTTGGCGGCGTCGAGCGTCACGTCGGGGTCGTTGTGGACGAAGAGGCGGCCTTCTTCAGCCTTGGTGCACTTGTCGGCGAGGTCGAGCAGCTCGAGTACGGAGTCGAGCTCACCGTTGATGGCGAGCTTCTCGCGCATCTTGACGTATGTGACGCCGGTGGAGAACGCAGAGATGACGGCCGCGTCGGAGGCGCGCGGGATCTTGTTGCGCACCTGACTGAAGCGCTGGATGTACTTGCAGAGGGTCTCGTCTGGGCGCTGCCGAACACGCTGCAGGTCGTTGATGGTGAGGGAGCGGTCCTGTGTGCCCTTGAAGTTGGCGATGAACTAGCTGCAGAGCTTGGCCCACGATGAGATGGAAGCCTCGGGGAGGTTCATGAGCCAGGAGCGCGGGCCGTCCTTGAGGGCCATGGGGAACCAGTTCGCCATGACCTTGTCGTCGCCGTTCGCCGCCTCGACGCTCAGCGCGTAGAGCTAGAGGAACTCCGTGGGGTTGGGGGTGCCGTCGTAGCGTGGCGGCAGCTCAGGCTTGAACTTCGCGGGCCAGACCACGCAACGCAGCTCGCGGGTGAAGGCACTGCAGCCCACGCCGCTCGAGGGGACGCCGCCAGCGAGGGCGGCGCGGTTCTGACGCCTGGCCGCTGCAACGTGTGCACCAGGCCGGCGATAAGAAAGAAGAGGAAGATGGGGGCAATGGTGTCATCCAAATCTGGAGTACCCGCGACCTTGAGCTTCGTCCGGCCCCACTCATTGTTCACGCCGCCGACCAGGAATCAGATCGAGCCCAACCCCTCGGTGTCGGCAATCTCCGACGAGGGCAGGGCCGGCGGAGTCTCCGCCGAAGCTGCCTCCCTTATCTCCTTCCCCTTGTCCGCGCTGGATTTGGGCTTGTGCGGTATCATGAGGACTGGGAAGGGATCCTCTCCGAGTGATGGGCGATGGCGAGAAAGCTCGGCCACAGGAAGCGAAGAAGAGTGAGTGAAAGAAAGAAGATGATATGACGGAGGGGACGAGCCGCGGCACCCTTTCCCCTCTTTATAACAAAGAAGACAGGCGGAGCGACAATCGCTCGCCAGCCGGACATGGCATCCCACATTCTCCATTCCCCAAGGCCACGCATCAGACATGGCGCGAGAATCGAGGAGGTGTTCCCCTTTTCCTGTGATTGAATTCACAACCGCAGTAAACATGTCTGGGGCGGAATTGTCGGTGTGAATTCCCACCTAGCGGCGCCAGCCGACACACATCAAGCCCCCGGCGGTTCTAGGCCCCATCTCCCTTCTCACGTCCTATGACTGGCACGGGCGGGACATGGGCCCAGGGGCTACTGTTGGCCCAATGGGAACCAGGGTACCTTGGGCCTATGGGCCTAGGCCTTGACGGTGACACCAGGCAAGCAACATCGCCCCAGACGGCATGATTGGAGGCTTGAATTTTCTTCAATCAAGGAGGGTAGACCGCGAGTTTCTCGTTCTAGGTGCTTCGCGGGGCTCCCAGCCCCGGAAGACACTTCCCGGGGTCTCTCGGGGAGCACTGTGCCCTGTGTTTTCCTTCCCCATGAAGGAGGCCGGGAATTTGATTGTCAGAAGCATTGAATGTGCGCCATCCCCTACTACCACCATCGTCAGCGGCTGAGATGGGACGCAACGGGACCATCCTTGGCGTATGGGCTCCAACGAGGCGCGCCATTCGCCAGGGTCAACCACAGTGACCGCGGGAGATTCACCCGCTCCGCGCACGACAACAGGAGCGGTGTCCGGCAGCTACCAACTCGGTACAGACAGGCGTGCCATGACCGGTCGCGTCAGGCCGGTACAAGTGACCCTCACCTTTCCTTTGTTTATACTAAGCCAATGGGGGGCTCCGACGGCCAGGAGGAAGGGCCGGAGTGGTATAAATAATGGGAGATAGCAGCCTAGTAGAGGGGACTCATTCACAACCACACGACACTCATTGTAGCCAGTTCATACAGCAATAACACTCTAAGGCATGAGTAGGGTATTACACCACAATGGTGGCCTGAACCTGCGTATCTCTGGTGTCTTCCACGTTCTGCCATTCCCTCTCCGGCGATCGATGACATAGGAAACCGAGCGCGTTCAGTCCCTGGTCGAACTCACAAAGGGTTGTAGCGAGCAACGCAATGTTAGGTTCTTAGACACCGACAAGATGGATGACTTCCAGAGCACAAATTAATATCATTTTTGGTCCCGACACAAATATATGGTTGTAAGCATAAGTCCTCATACCCATGCCTATTTTTATTATAAGTGTTTTCAATGTCAGCTTGATTTATTATCCGATCAAAAACTGGAATTTAATTCTCTAGCAAAAGCTTGTTTGAGATGCTAGCTTTAAGGGCACCTTCCTCTTGTGGGTTTGATAACTCAGGGTCACCTCTGGGGGAAAAAGTCGAGAATCCTATTTGCTCCATTTCTGGATCACTAAAGGAAGTCATCAAACCTTTTTCTGGTGCCGTTGCCGGGGAGGCTTTGTGTGCCTAGTCTTTTTGTTTAGAGTTTTTGTTAGAGATTTTATGTTTCAGTTTTTAGTTTATTTTTTGTTGCAAGTCTTGTGAGTAGAAAATCCCAAAAAGATTACCATGGCTCATAATCTTGCAAGCTTTGCTACTCCTAGCAATAGTTTCATGCGTGAACTTATAGCACAACATGATGTCGCTATGAGATAAAACCAAACCTAGTCTCTATGGTTAAACATGACCAATTTGGAGGATCTGGTTCTGAAGATGCTAGTATGCACTTGCATAATTTTTCTAAATTGTGCAACATGACACGCATTAAGGATTATGATCTTGACGCTTTGAAGTTGCGTCTATTTCCTTTCGCCTTGAGAGGAAGAGAAAAAGAATGGCTTCTAGCTTTGCCTAGAGGTAATATAGTTTCATGGACTAATTGCTACAGTAAGTTTTTATCTAAGTTTTGCCCACCTACAGAAATTATGCAACTTCGTTCACAGATAACAAGTTTTAAGCAAGAAGATCGTGAGCCACTAGCACTTGCGTGGGATCTGATGAAGGAGGCTATAAGGAATTGTCCTAACCATGGACTAGAAGAATGGTTAATTCTTCATATGTTTTATAATGCCTTAAATCCTACGTCGAAAACTATGCTCGCTGCAGGAGGAACTATTATGGGTAAGCCCGTCGCTGAGGTTAAAAAGTTGTTTAATGAAATGCAAGAAAACCATGCCCAATGGCATGTTGAGAGGGCTACCACCAAGAGGGTTGACGCTATTGAAGAGAAGAATACGGAGTTGACAGCTAAGCTTGATGAACTCAACTCCATCATGAAAGGTAGATAAGAGGTAAATGTGAACGCTATTACTAATGAAGAGGTTAATGATTACAATTTTATTGCTCGTAATAGCTATAGTCCCAACTGGAAGAATAATGGGTATGCTCCTAGATTACCTTATCCTAATAATAGTGGAGCACCTAATAATTTTGGAACTAGCAATGGCAATAGAAATACTCTAGAGGAAACTCTGAAAATTTTTATTGCTAGTAAAAGTGAGCAAAATGAAACCTTTAGAAATATCTTGAAGAATCATGATAACTTACTTGGTCAATTGACCAGTAAGATTGTTGGACTCACTAACGATTTGCAGGCTCTAGATGGAAGAACAAAGAGCATGGAAGCACAAGTGGCTAAACTGCAAGGAGCCAAACTTTGATTCTAGCCAAGTTTGCAGTTAACCGGAACCTAACCCGGTTGAAGATGTCAAGATGATGAGAAGTAACAAAGAAAATGCAGAAGAGCTTGATAAAAGCCATGTGCCAAAGTATACATATACGGTTGCAGACTTCATGAAGATGATAGCAATGAAACACCCACTACCTGAGGTATCAAATGATGAGGCATATAATGGCTTTGTTGATCATGTTGCAGCTAAGGTACATGAGTTGGATGATGAAAGGAAAAAAGTTATACAGTAAGTTACCTACTAAATTAGAAGATGCTTTTGAGCCTACTATTGAGATTGAGATTGGTTTGAATAAATTCAGTGCTTTATGCGTGATCTAGGTGCTTGTCGGGCCCATGGAACCTGGGGTATCCAGGCCCGTCTGCCTTTGGCCCAGGGCGCAATGCCTGGCATGGGCCCAGCGGGCCGTCACCACTGAGCATCTCACCAAGACCCCTCATGAGGCCCTGGCCTCCTGAGCCCCCCTCCTCAGGGAGTAGCAGGCAACGCTCAGCAGCACCATCAACGGCCTCGCGAGGTCCCCTCACAAGGCGGTTTCCCGAGTGGCCTCACGAGGCGGCTTCCCGAGTGGCCTCACGAGACGGCTTCCCGAGGTGGCCTTCCGAGGCCCCCTCCCGCAGGCGCTCGAGACGAGGGCCGTTCGGCGTGCCGCGCGGTCTGGAGCCCATCACGTGGGTGACGCGCGCGGCGACGAGCAGCAGCAGAGGCCGCGCCACCAGGCCCGGATGAAGATGGTTTCCTCTTTCGTGTTAAGGGAGCAGGGCCAGCTATCTACTCTCCAAAGCAACCCCAAAGGTTGCCCGATCGGCGAAGGAAGACCAAGACGACAGGCGCGCAGGGCGGAGGTCATCACCGAGCCCACCGGCGCGTCATGGATCATGCTTTGGCAGGCGAAGACCACCTTTAGTCAGGATAGCCTGAGCGCCTGTCCCCTTTCAAAATCGCCAAGTGTGGCAACCCTTCCCGCCAAAGCTTTGAGGGGGAAGATGACCAAGGCCGATATAAAAGGGGTAGTGCAGCCAAAATAAAAAAGGATCGATTCCACCGTCTTCAACCTTGTACGCGAGAACACTCTTGCCCACAATAATCCCAACCACAAGCAGGAGTAGGGTCTTGCACCGCAAGGTGGCCCGAACCTGGGTAAACCGCTGAGTCCTCACTCTGTCCCTCGCTAGCGCGCTCTCGTCGTAGCCTCGCCGTAGCCTAGCCGTGGTTGGAGATGAAGCGATAGAACAAGCTCACCCCAGTGTTCGAACCTTTGGGTCCCCGGAGCTCGACTTCCGACATTTGGCGCGCCAGGTAGGGGTGTGCTACCATTCTTCTGCTCCGCCCCCAGCTCCACCAACCCCATGGCCGTCGCACGTCGCGAGCGCGCCGAGCGCAGGGCTGGCCGCGTGGCTCAGACCGAGCCGGTGGCCCGCGGCAATCGCCGTCATCCCGAAGCCGAGGCTGCTGCCGCCACCAACCCCGCTGCCAACGAGCAGCAGGACTCCTCCCTGCACCCCTCCGTGCGGGCGGACGGCCGCACCGCCACGGCCTCCTCCCTCGCCCGCCGTGAGCCGTCGAACCCGCAGGCCGCGTTGCTCATGGCGCGTGAGCTGCTCCGCTACCGCCTGGATGACGCCGGCTACGACGCCTGGCTTGGCCGCATCACCGAGCTCGTCAACGCCGCCGGGGACGCTCCGGCGCCTTCCCACTCGTTTTGCCCTCCGCCGTCTCGCGCTGGCGACCTGGCGCACGTTGCTCCCCCTCTGCCTCCTCTGCGCGACGAGCGGGACGGGCCTCAGCGCAGCGCGCGGGTTCGTGAGCCGTCCCACGGCGCGTCCTCGCTAGGCCAGGATGAGCCCAGCTGCCAGATCATCCGCCGCGCGCCCCCCGACGCGCGAGTGCTCCTCGAGCGGCAGCGCCAGCGCCAGGACCAGGCCGTTCAGGACGTTGCAGCAGCCGGGCGCCAAAACCGCGCCGCCCTCGCTGGCGCCGTCCCCTCGAGCGGCGAGGGCTGCCGTGCCTTCACCCGCGAGCTGCGTCGCGTGGTCTGGCTCGCGAAGTTCAAGCCTGAGCTGCCTCCGCGCTACGACGGCACCCCCAACCCCACGGAGTTCCTCCAGCTCTACGCGCTGAGCGTCGAGGCGGCGAACGGCGATGACAAGGTCATGGCGAACTGGTTCCCCATGGCCCTGAAGGACGGCCCGCGCTCCTAGCTCATGAACCTCCCCGAGGCTTCCATCTCGTCGTGGGCCGAGCTCTGCAGCCAGTTCATCGCCAACTTCAAGGGCACGCAGGACCGCTCCCTCACCATCAACGACCTGCGGTGTGTTCGGCAGCGCCCGGACGAGACCCTCCGCAAGTACATCCAGCGCTTCAGTCAGGTGCGCAACAAGATCCAACGCGCCTCCGACGCGGCCGTCATCTCTGCGTTCTCCACCGGCGTCACGGACATCAGGATGTGCGAGAAGCTCGCCATCAATGGTGAGCTCGACTCCGTGCTCGAGCTGCTCGACCTCGCCGACAAGTGCGCCAAGGCTGAAGAAGGCCGTCTCTTCGTCCACAACGACCCCGACGCGGCGCTCGACGCAGCCAAGGCCAAGAGCAAGGACGTCAAGCGCAAGGGCCCTGCCGTGCTTGCGGCGGAGCCCGAGCATAAGCGCGGCCGCGACCTCAACGAGACCAGGAAGGAGCTCTGCGCCTTTCACAACGTCCGCTCCCACAGCACCGAAGACTGCCAGGAGCTCAAGTTGCTGCGCGACGAGCGCCAGAACCGCCGGGACGACCACAACGGCCGCGGCGCCAGCCGCGGAGATGGCCGCAGCGGCAACCGCTGGGACAGCCGCAACAGTAATGGCAACTACCGCCAGGGCTAGCGCGATCAGCCTCGCGAGACCGCCTGGCGTGACCAGCCTCGTGAGGCAAATCCTCAGGCCAATGCCGCTCTCGCGCCGCTGCCACCACCACCCCGGAGGGATGACGTCAACCGGTCTGACGAGGGCGCTGGGGGCTACCAGGAGCCTCGCGCGGTCGCCTGCATCCTTGGCGGGTCCCAAGCTCCCGCGTCCATCCGCCACTTCAAGCAACTCTCTCGCGAGGTGTACGCGGCCCTCCCGAGGCCCGAGGTCGCGTGGCTCCTCAAGTGGTCGCAGTACGCCATCACCTTCGACTCCAAGGACTACCCCAAGTCCACGGCCTCTGCAGGCGCGCTCCCCATGCTGTGCACTCCCACCATCAGCAACGTCGCGGTCACCAAGACCCTCATCGACGGGGGTGCCGGCCTCAACGTACTTTCCATTGAGACCTTCGAGATGCTCCAGGTGCCCTACGACCAGGTGATGCCGACCAGGCCCTTCTCCGGAGTGACCAACGGCTCCACCATCCCGCTGGGGCAGGTGCGCCTCCCCGTCACCTTCGGCACCCGCAAGAACTACCACACCGAGCTCATCGACTTCGACATGGCGCACATCGGCCTGCCTTACAACGCCATCTTGGGCTACCCGGCTCTCACCAAGTTCATGGCGGCCACCCATCACGCCTACAACGTCCTCAAGTTGCCCGGCTGCAGCGGCATCATCACTGTCGCCTGCGATGAAAAGGACGCGGCCAGCACCCTCGAGCGTGCCTACAAGGCTGCTGCTGTCGCGCACCCGGCCGACGAGGACGCGGCCGGGCTTTCCGAGGCCGTGCCCGTGAAGAAGAAGCAACTATTCTCTGAAGACCGCGGCGAGAGGAAGAAGGTGTCGGTGGACGGCAGCGGCTCCGGCCCTGCCTTCACCATCGGCACAGGCCTCCCTCCTCCATAGGAAAGCGCGCTCGTCACCTTCCTTCGGGCAAACTTGGATGTTTTTGCCTGGAAAGCATCCGACTTGTCCGGTGTGCCGAGGGAGGTGATCGAGCACCACTTAGCGGTGTGCCCCAATGCACGCCCGGTCAAGCAGAGAGCACAGCGCCAGGCGCCAGAGAAGCAAGAGTTCATCGTCAAGGAAATTCAGAAGCTCCAGGAAGCCGGAGTCGTTCGTGAGGTGCGCCACCCCGGATGGCTCGCTAACCCAGTCGTCGTCCCCAAGAGGGGCGGCAAGGAGCGCATGTGCGTCAACTTCACCAGCCTCAACGAGACCTGCCCTCAGGACCCCTTCCAGCTGCCCCGAGACGGCCAGGGCGTTGGCCCGACCGTCGGCGCCCTTTCCAAAGGCTGGCCCCCTTCGCGCCGGGGCCTCGTGAGCCTCTTGCTCCTCGCGATCTCCCAGTGCCTCGCGAGCCCCCTGGCCCCGGAGAAGCGGACTCCCTTGGCGCGCCTCGCCAAGCGGTCTGACGACACTTCAGCGCGGTTCTGCCAGGTGCGCCCGGCACGTCGCCTCGCGCGGCCCTCACTCCTTCTCGCCGTGCCTCTCGAGCTTCGCTCTCGGAACCCTATCCTTTTGGTTGTGTAATGGATTTTGCTGATTTTACCTTGATGAGTTATGTTACCTGCTAAATTGCTTGTTAAGCTCGATGCCGACCGGAGAGCGCCACACGCTCGCGACCCCTCCCCTAACCGACTCCGCGAGTGGGGGCTCGGCACGGTGCCTGTGCTCGGGTCCGTCCCTGCAGTGCCGCCAAATCCAAGCGACTTAGCACTGGCTCACGGGCCTGCTCCCGTGCACGTCACCTCGCCAAGGTCCTTGGTGCCTTACCTCCTCACGCAACGGCCGCGGGCGGGTTAGCGAGCGCGTGCCACTACCCCTATCGTGAGATCTGTCGACATGCAGCCCCTCAGGAGACGAGCTGCGCAGGGACCTCGCGGGTGGCCTCTCATGAGCCGGCCTCACGAGGTGAAGACACTTCGGACGCCGAGCCTCGTGCGCATGTCTCACGTGCGCGCCCCGTGGTCGCATCTCGGGAGCGGCAAGGGCTGGCCCGAAAAGGGGCGGTTCGTGCTGTGGTCCATCCGCACGACGGCAAGCAAGCCTGCTGGCGAGACGCCCTTCTTCCTCGTCTACGGCGCTGAGGCGGTCCTCCCATTGGAGTTTAAGCGCGGCTCCCCATGAGTCTTTGCCTTCTATGAGGCGCGTCAGGATGGCTCGCGGGAGACCAATCTGTTGCTCCTCAAGGAGGGCCGCCGTCAGGCCGCCCCTCGTGACGCGAGGTACCAGCAGGCCTTGCGTCACTACCACAGCCGCAACATCCGCCCTCGCACTCTCGAGGTCGGCGGTCTCGTCCTGCGCAGGATCCTCTCGAGAGAGGGACTTCACAAGCTCTCACCTATGTGGGCAGGCCCTTTCAGGGTTACTCATGTCTCCAAGCCCGGCTCAGCCTGGCTGGAGACGGAGGACGGAGTTCCTGTGCCTAACGCCTGGAACATCCAACACCTCTGCAAGTTCTACCCATGACCCTCACGCATACGAACGAAACGGGGTTGTACACGCCCCGGAGCCTCTCATTGCGTTCGCCTGATGGGCCCGCGAGAGCTCCCACCCACGCCCAAGTGGAAGCCCCATGCTCCGCGCTGGCGGAACGATCGACCCGCCATCATACCCACACCCCTGTGGAAGGCCCATGCTCCGCGCTGGCGGAACAATCAACTGAGGGCGCCCCACGGGCTGCACCAACCTCAAGCTGACCCGTGCCGGACACGGCAGCACTCTTTGTCTCATTTCGGTGCGCAATTGAGGGCGCCCCACGGGCTGCACCAACCTCAAGCTGACCCATGCCGGACACGGCAGCCGCATCTTTATTTGGTTATGTAATGGATTGCTCTCTTGCTGCAGTAAAGTTTCCTTTTCTGGCGTTTCGTTTTCCCTTTGCCTCACGAGCCTCGCGTGCTCATGACTTCCCTCATGAGCCTCACGCGAGTGGGGGCTGGACACGGTGCCAGCGCTCGGGTCAGTCCCAGCGGCACTGGAGAACCCAAGCAACCGGGCTCTGGCTTGCGGGCCTGCTCCCATGCACGCCACCCCACCAAGGTCCTTGGCATCCTGTCTCCTCACGTAATACCCATGAGCGAATCGACGAGCGCACGCTATTATTAAGTACTCTACGTGCAGTTATCTTAGGAGCAGGTCCCCTGAAAGATCTCGCGAGGTAGCCCCCTCAGGACCTCAGGAAGCCTGCAGGCCCCGCCTCGGGAGATCGTGCGAGCGGAACCCTCACGACTCGTCATACCGGCAGCAATTATGGCCCGCTCGGGGGCTAGGTCCTAACAACGCAGAGCACCATGACGAGCAGAAAGAGCAAAACGAGCTACGAGGGCACGGGCATTCGATACAGTCAGGAGCAAAGTACTTAAAATGCTAAAGCATTGTCCTCACGCCCCCACGGGGTCACAATCAGCTATGCGCAGGATATGGGGAAGGGCCTAAGAAGACATGTCGCCATCACCGCCACTGCTACCGTCATCGTCACCCTCCTCGACTCCGCTCGAGCTCTCGCCAGGAGCGAAGTGCTCGTGCAGGGCGTCCACGTGGTCCTCCACCGCCTTCCCAAGGGTGTCACGGACCTCCTCAGGGACGGGAGCTATCACCTTGCCGAAGTAAAAGTTGGGGTCGGCGTCCAGAAGATGGCTGAAGATGCGCGTCGCGGCCTGGGTGAGGAGGTCGCGGCTCTCCTCCTCGATGATTCCGCCTACCTTCTTGGCGCCCACCTCGAGCCGCTCCACGAGCTTGGTGAAGAAGTCGAGGTAGCTACCGTCGTGGGTCTCGAGGGGGCTGCTGACGTCCTCCTTGCAAATGGAGCCCAAGGCGCGGCGGGCCCGGAGCTCGAGGGCGCAGAACATCTTAGAGCGCTGGAGTTGCCGCACCCGCGCTTGGGCCACCTCATCCCGCGTCTGCTCCACGACCGCAGTGACACCCCCCACCTGCTGCCTGAGGGAGGACAGCTCGGCCTCGGTGTCGGCCTGGGCCTTCAGCGCGGTCTTCCGCCGCCTTTCAGCTTCAGCTAGCATCTCCTTGAGGCCCGCGATCTCGTGCTGGACCTCCTCGCGCTAGGCCTTGAAGCGGTCCTCCTGCCGCTTCAGTTTCTTGCTGTTCTCATTGGCAAACGCTTCGCGGCTCTGCGCAACCCTCCTGTCGGCGTGCTCCTGGATCTTCTCCGCCTTGGCCGCCAAATTGGCATTGGCCTTGTCTAGGCACTCGGCGTAGGAATTTTGGGCAGTGGACACCTCTCGCTCCAACGTCTCCAGCCGCTCGCGCTCCAAGTCCTGCGCGGATGCCGACCACGCGTGGTCCCGCTCACGGATGTCAAGGTCCGCCTCGCGGGCCACCAGCCCCTCTTCGAGGGCAGAGATGGCGTCTCTTCGTGCCTAGAGTTGTCGCTCCAGCAAGGCGTTCTAGTCCTGCAGCTCCTTCCCGCGGGCCTCCGGCGCCGGTCGGCCTCGTCAACCTCCATGACGGCATTCTCGAAGATTTCCTTCGCGTCCTGGGCGGCTTTCTTGCGCTTCTTCCGCGCGGCGCCGTCTCGACGGCAGCCCAGTTTAATGGCCACATCAAGCTGGCGCCACCTCTCCATGAGGCACTGGTGCTCCTCGATGATGTGTGCCTCCTCCGCCCGGAGGTCCGCTTCCAGCTGATCAAGGGCAGCCCTGGCGCCTTGCAGGGCCCCGCGCTTGAGCACGGCGCTGCTACTCACAAGCTGCAGGGCCCAGCCAGAATGCGCCCCAGCGCCGCCCTCTCGCAGGGGCCCAGCGCCGCCCTCTCGCAGGGGCCCAGCGCCACCGGTCAGGAGCGGGAAGCTCGCGGGGGCCCCCTCTTCGTCCCGCCGTGGCGACGCACCTCGCGGGCTCGGTGGCCCCCGGAAGAGGCCCCATGTGCTGGCGAGTCCTGCCGGCCCCCCGCGACGCCGCCACCTTCGGTGGTGCCGGGCGGAAGAACCAGCGTCTCCGCCTCTGTCGCCGCCACGTCCACCCCGGCAGTTGGCGCCCCGGGAACCGCGGAGCCGCCTCCTGACGATGCCTCCTGAGGCTCCCCCTTTTGGGACCCCCGCGCCGCGTTCGTCTGTGGCTCAGGAGGGGCCCCCTGCCCCTTTGCCCTCGTGAGGCCTGCCTCGATGGCGAGGCTGTTGGCTCCCTCTTCACGCCCCCGACCCTGGCGACCGGCGTTGAAGCCCCCGCCAGGCCGGGGGACCTCCCCTACCTCCTCCTCTTCTTGCTCGAGGAGGTCCTGAAAAAGAGAAGAGAAACAAGGGCTCAGGCGCGCGCAATGCGCCGGGCACAGGAGAAGGGAGGCTGAGCACTTACTGGTCCCTGGCAAACCACCTCCTCTTCCTCAGCGGCCACGGAGGAATGCCGCCATCGCCTTCCTGGGGCCCCTTCTCGCGACTGGCCCCCCTCATGGGAGGGCCGCGGGGTCCACCCTCGCCATCGCTTCCTGAGCTCTGCAGCTTCGCAGCTGCCGCACGGGGGCTTCCCGCGCCCTCCGCCTGACCAGGCGCGGCGGCCGAGGCTTCAGGCGGGGTGACGTCATCATCATCTTCAAGCCCGTGGACGAGTCGGCAGCGGGTCTGCCGAACCGGGCCGCCTCCGCCTTCCGCGGCGCCCATCAAGGCCCCGGCGTCGCCGCGGCCGCCTGTACCCGGGACCACCAAAAAGGGGTTGTCTCGGGGCCCTTCGAGGTCCTCTGGAAGTGGTCCCCATTGGTCAAAGCGTGGCATCAAGCCGGCCAGCGCCTCCTTGTTCTTGTAGCGATACAAGGGGAGCCCGTCCGTGGGCGGCTCACTCGCCTCCTCGCCGGTCAGGGTATGGAGCATCCCGTTCAGCACCTCCGGCAGCAAGCCGTCCGCGCTCAACCGCATCGGGTCCTCCGGGCCGGTGAAAGCCCACATCGGGTGTGAGTGTCGCTGGAGGGGAGCTATGCGGCGCCGGAGGAACTCCCTCACGACCATGACCACCGTCACTTTCGCGGCCCTCAGCTGGGCCAACCTCTTCCATACCCGTGCCAGCCTCGGGTCCGTGAGCCTTTCCGGCCCCCACCCGGAGCTTCTTGCCGCTGGGGACTTGGGCAGTTGTAGCAGGGGGCTGTATTGGGCAGCGTCCACGTACACCCATTGCCGCCTGAAGCCTCAACCTCCTTGGTAAGCCTCATGTCGATGCCATCGCCCGCTGCTTCGTCGGCGATGCGGAATGAGACGCACCCGGAACATTGGTTCACCGCGGTCAGCTGCAGGCTGGAGAAGTGGCGGAAGAGTGCCACTGAAGGCGTCACGCCCAGGAAGGCCTCGCATAAAAAGGCGAAGGCGGAAAGGAGAAGGACGGAGTTCGGCTCGAGGTGTAGCGCGTGGACTTGGTAGTGGGAGAGGACGGTATTGAAGAAATCGGAGAATGGAGGAAGCAGGCCCGCGAAGACCGCGGGAAGGAAGAGGACGGCAGAGGTGGCATCGAGGTCGGCAGACGGGCGCGAAGCTGGCCAGATGCGAGTGGCTCCCCACTCGTTGGAAGCGGCCGCGGTCATTGGGAGCACCTTGCTGAGCCCCTCGGCGTTGATGATTGTAGGCCTACTCAGAGCAGGCTCCGGCGTCACCTCCGCAACCTCCGTGTCCGCCGCCTCTTCCTCCCTGCCCGGGGGCGACATGGCCGCGCAGCAAGGGTTTAGGGCGACAGAGTTTTGGGAGAGGAAGAAGGAGCCGTGCACGGGAAGGAAGTCGCAGGGGATGGGACGTAAGAAGGAAGGCAATGATGGGCTCGTGCCGCCCGCGCCAGGATTTATGTCAGCGCGGCGGTTACCGAGGCGTCGTGGGAGAAGTCGGGATGTCCCCCGTCACATCGTGAGCCACGCGTTGCTCCTAGCCGCAGGTGGTTAGGGCCCGCGCCGTTTCGCCCCTCGATAGGCGGGAACGTGCGCGCCGCGGGCCCAGGGGCTACTGTCGGGCCCATGGAACCCGAGGTATCCAGGCTCGTCTGCCTTTGGCCCAGGGCGCAACACCTGGCATGGGCCCAGTGGGCCGTCACCACCGAGTATCTCACCAAGACCCCTCATGAGGCCCTGGCCTCCTGAGGCCCCCTCCTCAGGGAGTAGCAGGCAACGCTCAGCACCACCATCAACAGCCTCGCGAGGTCCCCTCACGAGGCGGCTTCCTGAGTGGCCTCACGAGGCGGCTTCCCTAGTGGTCTCATGAGGCAGCTTCCCGAGGTGGCCTTCCGAGGCCCCCTCCCGCAGGCGCTCGAGACGAGGGCCGTTCGGCGTGCCGCGCGGTCTGGAGCCCATCACGTGGGTGACGCGCGTGGCGACGAGCAGCAGCAGAGGCCGCGCCAGCAGGCGCGGATGAAGATGGTTTCCTCTTTCGTGTTAAGGGAGCAGGGCCAACTATCTACTCTCCAAAGCGACCCCAAAGGTTGCCCGATCGGCGAAGGAAGACCAAGACGACGAGCGCGTAGGGCGGAGGTCATCACCGAGCCCACCGGCGCGTCATGGATCATGCTTTGGCAGGCGAAGACCACCTTTAGTCTGGATAGCCTGAGCACCCGTCCCCTTTCAAAATCGCCAAGTGTGGCAACCCTTCCTGCCTAAGCTTTGAGGGGGAAGAGGACCAAGGCCGATATAAAAGGGGCAGTGCAGCCACCATAAAAATGGATCGATTCCACCGTCTTCAACCTTGTATGCGAGAACTCTCTTGCCCAAATAATCCCAACCACAAGCAGGAGTAGGGTCTTACACCGCAAGGTGGCCCGAACCTGGGTAAACCGCTGAGTACTCACTCTGTCCCTCGCTAGCGTGCTCTCGCTGTCGCCTCGCCGTAGCCTAGCCATGGTTGGAGACGAAGAGATAGAACGAGCTCACCCCAGTGTTCGAACCTTTGGGTCCCCGGAGCCCGACTTGCGATAGTGCTAGTGTTTCCACTATCCCTAGGTTTGTTTATGATAGTCTCAATCTTGGTCCTTATGCTACTACTGAGATTAGATTGAATATGGCCAATTGTACTTTTACGCAAGTAGTAGGGATTAAGCATGGTGTTATCGTTCAAATTAATGATTGTCCTGTCATGATTGCTCTTGTTATAGTTTATATGCCTGAAGATCCCATTGCTCCTATAATTCTTGGTAGGCCTTTTCATAGGACCATAAAGGCCGTTATTAATGTGTTTAACGGAAATGTAAGACTTGACCTTCCTGCAAAGAATCCTTTTGTGAGATATTTCCCCAGGAAAAAGAAAATGAAGACATACGCCGGAGATGGCATTGTCATCAATGCTCGAAGCTATGGGCTTGGTGTATTTTTACCAAAGTGATCATCACTACGGTCGAGCTATTTGATCGAAAACAAGCACTTCGTGGTAGGCAACCCACGCGAATAAGGTAGAAAAGTAAGTTTTTGTTGTTAATTTTAATAAAAAGAGTGTTGAAGTTTTTATCGTGGAGGATAAGTTGAGAAGAGTTGTTCTAATGAGGCCTTTGTCTTGTGCTAAATTATTGTGTGTTGTACTGACGTTTGAATGTCTGGAAATATGCCTATATGTTGTGTTGGAACTAACCCCACAGTAATTAGTGAAAAAGTGAAGTTTCGGAAGAAACTGAACGAAAGACGGCCTAACATGTGACCATAGTGGTCGTTTGACCGGTTGTATGGGATCCTGGCAGCTCCAACAGAAACACACCATAGGCAATAGAGCATTCGATGGCGTATCATGCGAGCACACCCGCTCGTATGTGCGGTCGTATGAACCTTTGACAGAAACAGAGAAGAAGTCCAGAGCGTTTGACGGTGTTCCAAGCGAGCATCCGTGCTCGTATGAGTGGTCATATGAGACCATCGACAAGAAGATCAAATTCAATAGAACAGAAGACGGCGTAGCGTACGACCACACCCGCTCGCATGACTAGTCGTATGAGGTAAGCACAGACAGAACTTTGGCTCCAAAGTGAACGACGACGTTCTATACGAGCGGCCCCACTCGTATGAATGGTCATATGCTCTGGCGGCCACAAAGAGCCCGAGGTAAGAGGTATTTCGCTCCCATCTCATCTCTTTCTTCTTCTTCCTCCAAACCTCTCCAAACCCTACCACAACTATACCCTTTCTCCCTACTCCTTCGATTTCAGTTCAAACCCTTCCGCCTGATCGATCTATGGTATGTTTCTCCTCCGATGCCTAACTTATTTTTCGTGAATCCATGTTCTATGTGCCTAGCATTGCCATGTCTAGGGTATGCGTATTTTTTATCTAAATTTTGATTTTGGCTTGGATTCGTTGTTGTTTTTAGAGGAGTATGATGTTGTAATTACTGTAGGGTCACTATTGTATCATTCTATTGGACTGAAAAAAATATTTTGTAGATGTTCACGAGGAGGTCCGAACGTGTCGCTCATGGTAATGCACCGGGTTCATCCATGAGTGCCGCACAAAAACAACAAGTTTTCACGCAGGGGATCGTCTTCACCGAATATGAGGCATTGAGGAAATACAAGAAGCTTCATGCAAGGAAGATGAAGACCACCAAGTGGGCTTGAGACTCCACTTAACCAAGTTGGGCATCGGTAACGATTTCAGTTTGCTTTGCGATAATGATGGGTCGCATCATTTTGTTTGTGAGGGATGTGGTACATATGAATGAATGATGCTTGAGTTTCTTAATACTCTCTCGCATAATGTTGGTCTCATGCCAAATGCTTATGAGGAAGAACGAATCACTTTTCGTCTTATGGACCAAGACTTCAACATCACTCTAGATGAGTGGTGTACTCACTTTGGCTTCACGAACAACAATGAAGACATCCGCTATGTTTATGATTTTACCGAATCGCACCCGAGGCAATCATTCCATCAGATGAGTTACCATGGTTCCAAAAAACTCGTTGCAGGCACGAGGAGAAGTTTCTAAGGTGAATGATGAGAATATACTAATTCTTAGGAAAGCAACCAACCTCAACGTCGGTTATTTGCCCAACTTAGGGGCAATACTTTTGCTACACTTTGCACACCAAGCAAATCATGCACAAAGGGATATCGCGTGTGGAGGAGTCATCACCATGTTGGCCAACTCCCTTGGCCTCAACTACAGCCATCTCCGCCCCATTGTCGGTAACAACCTTGTTAATATTCAAGTTCTTTCTGGCGATGGAATGGTAGTAGTTCGTCATGGTCATCATTGTATTCGAATTCATGGAGTTACGTACTTGTTACCTACTCCTATGCCTAACCGTTTCTCCATAGAAGATGGAATTTTGCATTATGGCCATAGGAAGGAGATGCAACTTTTGACTAAGAGGCCCCTGAACCCGAACAAGTTGATGAAGAAGATCTTGCCACCAACGAATAAGAAGAGCAGTCCCAAGAGGATTAGCAACAAGAAAAAAGCCTACACCACCAACGAACCTCTACAGTCTTCAGGGCTCCATCAATGGCATGAGCAACATCGCTAAGTCCCTTTGAGACACGTCCATCTACATGAACACAAGCTTCTCCAACTGGAGCCAAGGGTAGGCTCCCGACCAGCCACTGCCACAATGATCTTGCTGGCTCGAGCTTGCAAAAGCATAAGCTTGGGGAGGTCACTACCACGTCTACATCAAGATGTGGCGGTGTTATTGTTAATAAGTTGTAATGAGATTGTACTTCAGCTCGCTGGGCTTGAAACCCTCGTGTTGATTTGTTCCAACACCTCGCTTTTGTTTTTCTTTTTGCCGTTTGTGATTTTTTGTTTGCAAGTTAGCTTTCAAAAACCTAAAAGCCCAAAAATAGAATAAGTTTTGCTTTGCTCTTCTCTTTTTTACACTTGGATTTCATTTGCATTCTTGTTTATATTTCAGAGGAGTTGATCTATGCCGGACAACGAGGAATGTAGGCTTAAGGAAGAGAAGTGTGTACATTCATGATCGTGAAGGTATGTTCTACTACTCCCATCTTTTGAACTTGAATTACTTAGAATAGATGCAGTAGTAGTATGTGTGATGTGTGCTAGTGGGAGTAAGTATTGATAGTTAAAACAAAATTTTGTTCTAGTAGCTAAAATAATTGTGTAGCGTTTGTTCTGTTTAATTTAGAGAACCAAGAATTGTCGTGGGACTGTTTCTGAAAGAAAGTGATCTTAACCAAGAATAACCATGCACAAGAGGAAAACTTCAAAGATTTGGGTGTAGAGAATTTTTTTAGAGAAGATGATGTTAGAGATAGTCAACCCCATATTGTCAATTTTTAATAGACTCAATAGAACTTGTGGATTAAATTTTCGAGAGGAACTTTGTTGAAGGGTGAATGAAATTATGCCAAAAATCTGTGTTGTGTCTCTCACATGGTGCTCTAGATTCTCGCTGGTGTCATGGCCCTGCTGCTATATGCACATCTTTGTGTGTAAATGTGGCTTCGTCGCCTTTCTTGATGTTATGCTGAGAACTCCGCTAGCCCATGAACGATCCACCAGAGTTTTGGCTCGGATTTCGACTATGAGTTTGTTATCGTACGTAGTGTCAAAACTACATTGAATCTTATTCAGCTTTCTCTTGAATGTGTGTGTATGTATTAAATACCGGGTACTGGTCACAAGAGCTCGAAAGAGAAAAAAATATTGGTCCATAGTACCAAAAATTAAGCCACTAAGAAACCTTGTACATGATCACTTATTGGGCGTAATCCCGTCACGTCACAACCAAAGTTTCAGAAGCAATGATTGAAAAAAGTGCTAACTAGAGGAAATAGAATTAAGTGCTACCATGTTATTTTATATACCTTTCACTCCCTAATTCATGTTTTCATTGTTCAAAGAAAGACAAACTCTTCCACGCATTCCCGACAAGCAAGTGTTATCTAGAGGAAATAGAATTAAGTGCTACCATGTTATTTTATCTAGTTGAGCAAGAGATTTGAGTTAATTATCTTTGCTTCACTAACACTGTCAGGCCCATGGAACCCAGGGTATGCAGACCCGTCTGCCTTTGGCCCAGGGCGCAACGCCTGGCGTGGGCCCAGCAGGCCGTCGTCACCAAGCACCTCACCAGGACTCCTCATGAGGCCTTGGCCTCCTGAGGCCCCCTCCTCAGGGAGCGGACGAACAAGGCTCGGCATCCTCACCAACGGCCACGCGAGGCCCTCTCGCGAGGCGGCCTCCCGAGGCCCCCTCCCGAAGGCGCCCAAGACGAAGGCTACTCGGCTCGATCTCGCGGTCTCGTGCCCATCACGTGGGTGACGCGCACGGCGACGAGCGGCGACAGAAGCCGCGCCAGCAGGCGCGGATGAAGATGGTTTCCTCTTTTGCGTTAAGGGAGCAGGGCCAGCTATCTACTCCCCAAAGCGACCCCAAAGGTTGCCCGATCGGCGAAGGAAGACCAAGACGGCGGACGCGCATGGCGGAGGTCATCACCAAGCCCACCGGCGCGTCATGGATCATGCTTTGGCAGGCGAAGACCACCTTTAGTCAGGATAGCCTGAGCGCCTGTCCCCTTTCAAAACCGCCAAGCGTGGCAACCCTTCCCGCCTAAGTTTTCGAGGGGGAAGAGGACCAAGGCTGGTATAAAGGACAGTGCTGCCATTGTAGGAGGCACGCTCTCTCAGTTCAGCTCTGCCTCCTCCACCTTGTACACGAGAACTCTCTTTCCCACGGCAATCCCAACCACAAGCAGGAGTAGGGTTTTACACCGCAAGGTGGCCCGAACCTGGGTAACCGCTGAGTCCACGGTCCGTTCCTCGCTAGCTCGCTCTCGCCGTAGCCTCGCCGCCGCTTAGCCGTGGTAGGAGACGAAGTGATAGAACGAGCTCACCCCAGTGTTCGAACCTTTGGGTCTCCGGAGCCCGACTTCCGACAAACACTTGCATAATAACCATGCCACCGCTATTGCTATACTAAGTTTTCAGGTAGGGGTGCGCTACTGTTCTTCCGCGCCACCCTTTGCTCCACCAACCGCATGGCGGACGCATGTCGTGAGCGCGCCGAGCGCAAGGCTGGCCGCGTGGCTCAGACGGACCCGGTGGCCCGCGGCAATCGCCGCCGCCCCGACGCCGAGGCTGCTGCCGCCACCAACCCCGCTGCCCGCGAGCAGCAGGACTCCTCCCTGCACCCCTCCGTGCAGGCAAACGGCCACACCGCCACGGCCTCCTCCCTCGCCCACCGTGGGCCGCCGAACCCGCAGGCCGCGCTGCTCATGGCGCGCGAGCTGCTCCGCTACCATCCAGCTGATGCCGGCTACGACGCCTGGCTTGGCCGCATCACCGAGCTCATCAACGCCGCCGGGGACACTCCGGCGCCTTCCCACTCGCTCCGCCCTCCACCGTCTCGCACTGGGGACCTGGCGCACGGCACTTCCCCGCCGCCTCCTCTGCGCGACGAGCATGGCGGGCCCGTCCCGTGGCGCGTCCTCGCCGCTCCGAGACGAGGCCAGCTGCCAGATCATCCGCCGCGCGCCCCCTGATGTGCGAGTACTCCTCGAGCGGCAGCGCCAGCGCCAGGACCAGGTCGTTCAGGATGTTGCGGTGGCTGGGCGTCAGAACCGCGCCGCCCTCCGCTGGCGGCATCCCCTCAAGCGGTGTGGACTGCCGTGCCTTCACCCGCGAGCTGCATCGCGTGGTTTGGCCCACGAAGTTCAAGCTTGAGCTGCCTCCATGCTACGACGGCATCCCCAACCCCGCGGAGTTCCTTTAGCTCTACGCGCTGAGCGTCGAGGCGGCGAACGGCGACGACAAGGTCATGGCGAACTGGTTTCCCATGGCCCTCAAGGACGGTCTGCGCACCTGGCTCATGAACCTCCCCGAGGCATCCATCTCATCGTGGGCCGAGCTCTGCAACCAGTTCGTCGCCAACTTCAAGGGCACGCAGGACTGCTCCCTCACCATCAACGACCTGCGGCGTGTGCGGCAGCGCCCAGACGAGTCCCTCCGCAAGTACATCCAACGCTTCAGTCAGGTGCGCAACAAGATCCCGCGTGCCTCCGACGCGGCCGTCGTCTCTGCGTTCTCCACCGGCGTCATGGACGTCAAGATGCGCGAGAAGGTCGCCATCAACGGTGAGCTCAACTCCGTGTTTGAGCTACTCGACCTCGCCGACAAGTGCGCCAAAGCTGAAGAAGGCCGCCTCTTCGTCCACAACGACCCCGACGCGGCGCTCGACGCTGCCAAGACCAAGAACAAGGACGTCAAGCGCAAGGGCCCAGCCGTGCTCGCGGCAGAGCCCGAGCAGAAGCGCGGCCGCGACCGTCACGAGCCCAGGAAAGACAGCCGGCCACTCTGCGCCTATCACAACGTCCGCTCCCACAGCACCGAGGACTGCCAGGAGCTCAAACTGCTCCGCGACGAGCGCCAGGGCCGCCGAGACTACCGCAATGGCCGCGACGCCGGTCGTGGAGGTGGCCACGGCGGCAACCGTTGGGACGGCCGCAACGGCAACTTCCGCCAGGGCTGGCGCGACCAGCCTCGTGAGGCCGCCTGGTGCGACCAGCCTCGTGAGGCGAATTCTCAGGCCAATGCCGCTCTTCCGCCGCTACCGCCACCACCCCGGAGGAACGACGTCAACCAGCCTGACAAGGGCGCTGGGGGCTACCAGGAGCCTCTCGCGGTCGCCTGCATCCTTGGCGGGTCTCAGGCCCCCGCGTCCGTCCGCCACTTCAAGCAACTCTCTCGCGAGGTGTTTGCCGCCCTCCCGAGACCTGAGACCTCGCGGCCCCTCAAGTGGTCATAGTACGCCATCACCTTCGACTCCAAGGACCACCCCAAGTCCACGGCCTCCGTAGGCGCGCTCCCCATGCTGTGCACTCCCACCATCAGCAACGTCGCGGCCACCAAGACCCTCATCGACGGGGGTGCCGGCCTCAACGTGATCTCCATCGAGACCTTCGAGACACTCCAAGTGCCCTACGACCAGCTGATGTCGACCAGGCCCTTCTCCGGAGTGACTGATGGCTCCACCGTCCCTCTGGGGCAAGTGCGCCTTCCCGTCACCTTCGGCACCCGCAAGAACTACCATACCGAGCTCATCGACTTCGACGTGGCGCACATCGGCCTGCCTTACAACGCCATCTTGGGCTACCCAGCTCTCACCAAGTTCATGGCGGCGACCCACCACGCCTACAACGTCCTCAAGATGCCTGGCTGAAGCGGCATCATCACCGTCACCTGCGACGAGAAGGACGTGGCCAGCACACTCGAGCGTGCCTACAAGGCCGCCACTGTCGCGCATCCGGCTGACGAGGACGCGGCCGAGCCTCCTGAGGCCGCACCCACGAAGAAGAAATAGTTGTTCTCTCAGGACCGCGCCGAGACGAAGAAGGTGTCTGTGGACGGCAGCAGCTCTGTCCCTGCCTTCACCATCAACGCTGGCCTTCCTCCTGCATAGGAAAGCGCGCACGTCACCTTCCTTCGGGCAAACTCGGATGTTTTCACCTGGGAAGCATCTGACTTGTCCGGTGTGCCAAGGGAGGTGATCGAGCACCACTTAACGGTGTGCCCCAATGCACGCCCCGTCAAGTAGAAAGCACGGCGCCAGGCGCCAGAGAAGCACGATTTCATCGTCAAGGAAGTTCAGAAGCTCCAGGAAGCTGGGGTTGTTCACGAGGTGCGCCATCCCGAGTGGCTCGCCAACCCAGTCGTCGTCCCCAAGAAGGGCGGCAAGGAGCACATGTGCGTCGACTTCACCAGCCTCAACAAGTTCTGCCCTCAGGACCCCTTCCTGCTGCCGCGAGTCGGCCAGGGCGCTGGCTCCGCCGTCGGCGGCATGCGCATGCCCTTCGGCCTAAGGAAGGCCGGCGCCACTTTCTAGAGGCTGGCGCCCCTCGTGCCAGGGCCTCGTGAGCCCCCTGCCCCTCGCAAGCCTCCAGGGCCTCGCGGGCCCCCTGGCCCCGGAGGAGCAGATTTTCCTTGGCGCGCCTCGCCAAGCGGTCTGACATCTCCCCAGCGCCGACCTGCCGGGTGCGTCCGACGCGTCGCCTCGTGCGGCCCACACTCCTCGCCGCGCCCCCCGCACCTCCGCTCCCGGATCCCTACCACCAAGGTGATTTTGTTTGAATGCGGCTGAGGGCGCCCCACGGGCTGCACCAACCTCAGGCTGATCCGTGCCGAACGCGGCAGCCTAGCCCCTATCCTTTTGGTTGTGTAATGGATTTTGCTGACTTCACCCTGTTGAGTTTTGTTACCTACTTGGTTGCCTGTTAAGTATGATGCCGACCCGAGAGCGCCACACGCTCGCGACCCCTCCCCTGACCGACTTCGTGAGCGGGGGCTAGGCACGGCGCCTGTGCTCGGGTCCGTCCCTGCAGCGCCGCCAAATCCAAGTGACTGAGCTCTGGCTCGCAGGCCTGCTCCCGTGTACGTCACCTCACCTAGGTCCTTGGTGCCTTATCTCCTCACGCAACGGCCACGGGCGAGCTAGCGAGCGCGTGCCGCTCCCCCCCCCGTTGTGAAATCTGTCGATATGCAGTCCCTCAGGAGACAAGTCGCGCGAGGACCTCACGGTTGGCCTCTCGCGAGCTAGCCTCACGAGGCGAAGGTACTTCAAAGGCCGAGCTTCGCGAGCGCATCTCGTGAGCGCGTCTCGTGAGCGCGCCTCGTGAGCGCGCCTCGTGGGCACGCCTCGCGAGCTGCGTGGGCTCCTCATGAGGTTTGGCTCGCCCGGCACCGCTCTCCGCCAAAAGCTAAGTTTGACTACCTCGCGATACGCCCTTACCGTCGCTCAAACTCTCTCCCCTCGTGATCCCGTTGAGTGTTAGCGTTTTTCTTCTGCGTGAGCCGCTTGCACGCCAAAGGGGGCTCCCTGAGCATCGCGCCTTAGGAGCCCTCACTAGCTCCTGGTGCCCCTGACCTCCTGGCCTTTTCCCGGCATCACGACCGGACATACCAGCGGCGGCTGAGGCCCGCTCGGGGGCTGGGTCCTAACGGCGTAGAGCGCTGAGGCGAACAAAGAAAAAAAACCAGCCTCACGAGAGGACTTCGGGAGGGAATGTATACACCCCGAATCACGAAAGCATTAAGTTAAACATAGAAGATTCTGTTTTCACGCCCTCGCGGGGCTACATCGGTTCAATGCAGGAAAATAAAAAGAAAGAAAGAGCCTAAGCGAGGTGCCGTCACCCCCAAGGCTCCATCTAGAGCGCCTCGCGCATCTCCAAGAAGGCGCTGCAGGCAAGTGCGGCTCCGTCACCGTGCGCACGGTGCCCACCACCAGGGGTTCCGGAATCGTCACCGCGCGTGCCTAGTCGGAGTCCTTGTCCTCGCTCTTGACGTGGGGGGAGCCGTCGCCGCTTCCACTCCCGCCAGAAGGGGCGGCACCGCTGGAGCTGTCATCCTCGCTGGAGGAGCCGCTGTAGCTGCCATCCACGCTCTCCGCGCAGCACCCCAGACGGCTGCCGGAGATCCCGAAGATCTTCACGAAGAGCGTGGCGGCCCCGTCATACTTGAATTGGAGGACGTGCCCCCGCTTCAGGCCGCGGGCGAGGGTGAACGACTTCCATCCCTGCTTCAAGAATATGAAGCCTGAGGGGGTGAACTCCGTTGCCACCCTGGAGGGGCCGTTGCAGCAGCCGTCGGCCTGCACCCACAAACCCAGGGGCGCGCGTTCCGCCATTGCCTCTGCGAAGGAGTCAGGGAGCCGGAGCCAGGTGCAGGGGCTGCGGTGCATGTTCACTATGAACTCGTGCGCCGCCTCCGCCGAGTGGCTCCCCACCTGGGGCGGTAGGGCGGCCGCTCCGCCACGGCCGCCTCGGCCGCGCGCGCCTCGCCCTCCGCGTCCGCGGGCGGCGCCCCTTCCACGACCGCTGGGCCCGGCGCCGGTAGCCGTCGAGGAGCGCCCGCGCCCCTGGGGCGGAACCTGGGATGCGGCAGCGGAAGCACGGCCACGCCCTCTTCCCCTCACCATTTCTGCGGCGGCTCTAGTAAGAAGACGGAGGAGGTTGGAGGAAGAAGAAGATGGGTGGAGGACTCCGGCTCTTCTCTCCCCACTTTATCCTCGGCGCGGGGCTCCTCTCGTCACTCTGCCTTCTCCGGCATCGGAAATTGAAGCAGCAACATCGTGTGAAGGAAGGCAATGATGGCCTCGCGTCGCCCGCGGCAGGTTTTATGTCAGCGCGGGCGGTTACCGAGGCATCGTAGGAGAAGTGGGGGCGTCCCCCGTCACATCGTGCGCCACGCGTCGTGCCTGGCCGTAGGCGGTTAGGGCCCACGCTGTTTTGCCCCCCAGTAGGCCGGAACGTGCGTGCCATGGGCCAGGGGGCTACTGTCGGGCCCATGGAACCCAGGGTATCCAAACCCGTTTGCCTTTGGCCCAGGGCTCAACGCCTGGCGTGGGCCCAGCAGGCCGTCGTCACCAAGCACCTCACCAGGACTCCTCATGAGGCCTTGGCCTCCTGAGGCCCCATCCTTAGGGAGCGGGTGAGCAAGGCTCGGCATCCTCAGCAACGGCCTCGCGAGGCCCTCTCGCGAGGCAGCCTCCCGAGGCCCCCTCCCGAAGGCGCCCAAGACGAAGGCTACTCGGCTCGGTCGCGCGGTCTCATGCCCATCATGTGGGTGACGCGCACGGCGACGAGCGGCGACAGAAGCCGCGCCAGTAGGCGTGGATGAAGATGGTTTCCTCTTTTGTGTTAAGGGAGCAGGGCCAGCTATCTACTCCCCAAAGCGACCCCAAAGGTTGCCCGATCGGCGAAGGAAGACCAAGACGGCGGACACGCAGGGCGAAGGTCATCACCGAGCCCACTGGCTTGTCATGGATCTTGCTTTGGTAGGCGAAGACCACCTTTAGTCAGGATAGCCTGAGCGCCTTTCCCCTTTCAAAACTGCCAAGTGTGGCAACCCTTCCCGCCTTAGTTTTCGAGGGGGAAGAGGACCAAAGCTGGTATAAAGGACAGTGCTGCCAATGTAGGAGGCACGCTCTCTCAGTTCAGCTCTGCCTCCTCCACCTTGTACACGATAACTCATTTGCCCACGGCAATCCCAACCACAAGCAGGAGTAGGGTTTTACAACGCAAGGTGGCCCAAGCCTGGGTAACCGCTGAGTCCACGGTCCATTCCTCTCTAGCGCGCTCTCTCCCTAGCCTCGCTGCCACTTAGCCATGGTAGGAGACGAAGTGGTAGAACGAGCTCACCCCAGTGTTCGAACCTTTGGGTCTCCGGAGCCCGACTTCGGACAAACATTGCATAATAACCATGCCACCGCTATTGCTATACTAAGTTTTCAGGTCAAGAAGCGAAGGGCTATCTAGGCATACTGATCATAAGTGAACCAAAACCTTCTCGCTAGTCCAGTTTAAACAACTTAGTTCCTTATGATTTAGATTTCTCTCTATGTTTCTTGAGCACGATCAAGTTTAAGCTTGGGGGGGGGGGTTGATGAGTGTTATTTTTACACTCCTCTAACTTGAGTTTAACCCAAAGTACTTCATTAAAACTGAGGTATTCGCTCTGATATTTCTCCTAATGACTAATGAATGCAAAGGATTCCAATTATCCTATATTTATTTTGTTTCCACAGTAAATAGGCTATTTATGGGCGAAATCAAGCCAATACATGGAAAGGAGTAAAGTGGAGATAGAGGAGATCAAGTGGGAGGCGCACTAGAGGAAACAGAGCAAAACACGGCCTTCCATATGACCGTGCCCGCTCATATGGGCGGTCGTATGGTGTGGCAACCGATGCGTCTGATCCACATGAACAACCTTTGTAAAGGGGCCGATGCCAAATGAGCAACAGAACATCGCAGAACAAGCCAGTCTTCGTCATCTTCACCATAGCCATCTCCATCAACCCTAGTGATACATCCATTTTGCATCTTGTCTTCCTACTATTATTTATATTGTTTTGAAGCTACAATCCACTTTTTGATGCAATTCTAATGCCTTTCTCTCTTAAAATGCAAGATACACCAAAAGAGGGAGATTGCCGACAGCTGGAATTCTGACCTGGAAAAGCTACAACAGAGATAGCTATTCTCTAGAGCTCTAAAGGACGTGAAAATTTATGGAGAATTATTTTGGAATATATAAAAATACAGGAAGAATGTGGCACCCCACTAGTGCAGGCGGGTCCTATACAAACGGTTTTTACCACCTTTCTGTGACATAGTTTTAAACTGTTGCCTTGTCTGTGTGTGAGATAGGGGGTCCATCCCACACGACTCCAAAATCATCAGCGCTAGCTCCTCCGGTCACACAGGTGGGGCAAAAAGAGCTCGTGTGCTATCGGGTGAGCTATCGCAAACAATTATACGGGCCCAATCGTGTGAGATGTTCTTAGCATCCCACAAAGTGAATCCCAAACAAACATTTCCGTTCGTATGTACATCACACACAATTTCCGTAGCACATCGTGTGTGATAGCATTGCCATCACAGACGATATTTATAATTTTATTGTTTGCGTTATTGAATGCATCATGCACGGTGCCTAGAAGAAACTTTATTGCATAGGCTGTCCATCACACACACTTTTTATGTGGAAACATTTGTGAAATGGCCTAACGCAAACAGTTGTTGGGCGGAAGTCATGTGTGATTGTTAATTGATCCAGCACACCTACTTTCTAGAAACTATGTGGGTTGTTTGAGGTCATCGCCCATGGTGTTGTCTCAATAACCGTCTGCAATATAAAACCCCAATAAGCAAGCTAATTGGCCTATTATTTTTAATTCATCTAGTAACTAAATTGACATTTCCTATCAAACACACAATATATTTCATATTCGTATTACGGCAACCATGATTTCACAATTGAAATACATCAGAGTACAACATCACATAGCTTCAGCACTCAGTTACACCATATAGGCATATAGCTAGCTACACCATTACACAACAACACCAAGCTTCACATGCAACATCTAAAACCTTTGGAAATTAGCATCATAGACAGTAAATAGACAGATGAGTCTCATCTAGAAAACTGCAGAACCGGAAGGCGAATATTGAGCCTTCAATGATGTTGAAGGTCCTTGCAACTTTAGGCCAGTGCCTGTGGATGATTAACTGCCCATCCTTCATCCTCTTGAGGAAGACTTCAATATTGTACCGTGGGTGTTGTATGAATAACTTCCTCGCGCTCTTGACCATACATGTGGTTTGAGATGTAATCTTTGGTGAACTGCGTAGGAAAGCCCTAAAAACAAAGATATGCATAAATATCTTCCCTAAATTTTGAAATGGCACAAAGGAAAAAAACAAGGTACAAGAGTTAGTACCATCCTGTAGTTGACTGATGTCTTCTTCTTTGTGTAGACAAAGATCTTGTTGTTTTTGGTCGCTAGTTTCTTTTTCCTAACAATCTTTCTGAGTTTCTTGACTTGACTGATATTCATGGACATCTCATTTCCCCATATGCAAAATGGGTCGAACAGTGGGTCTAAACCTATTACAGCAGGACCTACATGTGCAAGACCAAATTATTAAAAACCTAAATATTAGAATGGTTCATGCAATTGCACAATAATGTGCTATTAGCAGAAGGACCATGCATGTGCAAACCTCAATGGTAAACCTCAGTGTGTCCCATTGTTTCCCTGCAACACATATAAGGTAGTTATTGATCTGGTTAAGTGAGAGTTGGCATACTATCAGTAAAATATGTTGATGAAAAGCAAACACATTGCAAATCCAGCAGATTAATTCGAGCCACATGGAAAAGCCAGTCCAAACCAACCATGCTTAAGAACTAGGAAATATAGCAATTGTATACATTTCTCATGTATTTATTACAGCCAAATTCAATTTATTTCTCACATGCATAACAATACAAAATTGTACCCACAACAATTGAACATCACATTGCAGAATTGAACCAAACAGTTAACTGAACACCACAACAAATGAACCAAATAGTTGACTGAGCACCACATTGCATAATAGAACATACTAGAAGATCAGACAGTTAACCAAACCAAGCATGATTAACAACTTGGAAATATAGCAATTGTATATGTTTCTCATGTATTTAGTATAGCCAAATTCGATTTATTTCTCACATGCATAACAATACAAAATTGTACCCACAAGAATTGAACATCACATTGCAGAATTGATCGAAACAGTTAACTGAACATCACAACAAATGAGCCAAACAGTTAACTAAGCACCACATTGCACAATATATAGAACATATATACTAGAAGATCAGATTGCATAGTAACATTACATAGGACAATTCACTAGAATTTCTGAAGGAAAGGCAGGAGCAGCACATGTAATAGGTAAACCGAACATGCTTAACCAGCGTAGCTAGCTGAACATAGGTCCCTAGAGTAAGCTAAAAAACAAGCTACTCCTCATCGCGGAGATATAAATGATTATGGGCTCCTTAAACTTGGAAGAGGGCGAGGATTCCACATCGTGGGTGCCCTCCTTGTAGTTGTGAGTCACCTGACCCGCTCTGGGCACCAACCTGCTGGCTCTAGAGTTGAGGTAAGCATGGGCACGCTGAGAAAACACCTCGTAGCCTTCGTCGAAGGCACCGGCGGTGGTCTCGAGAAAACACCACGAACTATCATTTAAAGTAACCAACAGTGTGGCGGCGTCCATGCGCGAGGCGTCGATGGTGGCCTCGACGGCAAGGTGCTCCTCCAAGATCTAGGGGTCGGCACGCATGGTAGCCATCGCGACCTCATCCACGCGTGCAGCCGCGATTTGCTTCTCCGCTGCCAAATGCTCCTTGAGCTCCTGGCTATACTGCGCGCACCATGGCATTGGGCGGTGCTTATTTGGAGAATGGAGCAGTGATTTGGGTGGGAAGTGTCGCGCTGGCAGTCGGGGCATGTGGGATGGAGAAGGAGGAGGAGGATGGGGGTGGGGTGTGGATTACCTGACTAGATCGGCGAGGCCGAGCAGCAAGAAGGAGCGCCACTGGCGAGGACGCAGCACTGCAAGCAAGTAGTGAAGGTTTGAACTTGGAAAGGAAGGAGGAAACAGGGGAAATGTGGCTTTTGGTCAGGAGGGGGGGAGGTAGATATTTCCGTGGTTGCGAAAAAAATTCAATCAGTGTAGTGAAAAATTGGCGCGCAAAGTGTCATCAGACACAGTCCCTTATTCAGCACTTTGTGCGATATCTGAACATCACAAACGATTCCTATAGCTTACCTGGTGTGTGATGAGTTTGAATGTGCAAATTTTGGTCCAAATTTCCCTGGTTACAGTGGTCATCCACGTCATTGCATAATGAACATCACTGGCTAATTTGGGTACACAAAAGAGCCTATAACACAGAACCCGCACTTACTTAATCAAGCAATTTCAGCAATCAAATAGAGATGGTTGACCTAAACATTACTCTAACAAAAGATCAGCGCTGTAAAAAAGACTAATATTCCGCCTGGCGCTCGTTGATCTCCACCGCCTCCTCCATGTCCAGCTCACGCTCGACGACCTCCTAGGGAAGGGGCTCCATGGCATCCATCGCCACATACTCGGCAAGCATCTCACCGTCTGTGTTCGCCATCTCTTTGGAAAAGGCCACCATGAGCCGAGCATGGGAGGCCGTGGTCCAGGCATGGGTGGCCTCCATCTCGGCTAGGGAGGCCACCGACGAATGGATGGCTGCTCGAGCGCTGTCGGTGATTGCCAACTCTTCGGACGTGAGTTGCCGACTGGTGTCAGAGAAGGCCGCTGTGATTTTTGTGGTGACCGACACTTGCCTCCATCAGGCTACGGCGGCCGCCGAGGAACGGACAGCTGCTGTGTCATTCTGGCCATTTGCTATCCCCGTCGTAGATGTTGCTGCCGCCACCTTAGCTGAAGTAGCTGCCCTTTCAGCTGTCGTAGCCGCCCTGTCAGAGATTGTGGCCATGCTCATGGAGGTTGTGAGCGCGCTCATGGCGGATGCGGCTGGCCGGAGTGGGCCGCCGAAGTTGCCCTCACGATATGGATCTACGTCCCCATCTTTCACTAGCGATGATTGAACATTAAAATGGGATTGGGGAGCAACTGTGGTTGACACGTCGGCGGTGGACCATAGCCGACGAAGCTTCCGGTGTAAGACATATAAGAGGGTGCCCCAAGATATTTTATACTGCATCACACATGATTCTTGCTAATAAACTGTTTGTGGTGTTCTTGATTTCATTTTGATTTGAAAGACAAAATGGGGTTACATCGGCAAAGGATGGTGTTTGAATTGCTAGAACATTTATATGTAGTGAACATGCAACTATAGGAGTGTCGTGTTAAAATATGGAATTAATCAGGGTTTGTTTGGCCTTTTTGTACATTAATTGAGTTTTCTAGGCATTTAATGTGCATAATATAAATTTGAACTACAAGCACATGCTCCAGTGCACCAAAATGGGTTAAATAATCATATATGTGTCCTTGGGTGCATGTTTAGGTCCCATGCAAGAAATGTGAATGAATTTCAAACATCTCGGCGTCGTTGCTCGGCTGCAAACATTGAGAATCTTTGTTTTTAAATCCCCGTAAATCCAAAACTCACCTGAAATTCATGAAACTTGGCATCATGTCATGACATGGCACATATATGCCATGGTAAAAAAATTGTCCAATTTGGGACAAGTTTTCGTACAAGCTTCTTACAAACCGAAGCTTGTCACAAGAAGCCTCGTGGTTCCATGTGTTACCTTTGTGGGCGATATGACATTCGATGCCTCTTCTCACCTTTATTTTTTTTTCTTGAGGCAACATAGACCAATAGGAGTGGCGTGCAAAAATATGGATTTATTCAGGGTTCGTTTGGCCTTTTTTATACATTAATTGAGTTTTCTAGGCATTTAATGTGCCTAATTCAAATTTGAACTACAGGCACATGATCTAGTGCGCCAAAATGGGTTGGAAAATCATATATGTGTCCTTGGGTGCATGTTTAGGTCACATGCAAGAAATGGGAATGAATTTCAAACACTTCGGCGTCGTGGCTCGGCCGCACACAATGAGAATCTTGATTTTTAAATTCTCATAAATCCAAAACTCGCCGGAAATTCATGAAACTTGGCAAGGTGTCATGACATGGCAGATATATGCCATGGTAAAAGTTTGGTCCAATTTGGGACAAGTTTTGGTACAAGCTTCTTGCAAACCGAAGCTTCTCACAAGAAGTCTCGTAGTTCCGATAGGGAACATGTCACCTTTGTGGGCGAAACAACATTCACAGCCTCTTCTCGCCTTGATTTTTTTCTAGAGGCAACATAGACCAATAGGAGTGTCGTGCCAAAATATAGAATTATTAAGGGTTCGTTTGGCCTTTTTCATACATTAATTGAGTTTTCTAGGTATTTAATGTGCATAATTCAAATTTGAACTACATGCCCATGCTCCAGTGCACCAAAATGGGTTGAAAATCATATATGTGCCCTTGGGTCCATGTTTAGGTCCCATGCAAGAAATGGGAATGAATTCCAAACATCTCGGCATCGTGGCTCCGCCGCACACATTGAGAATATTGGTTTTTAAATCCCCATAAATCCAAAACTCGCCTAAAATTCATGAAACTTGGCATGGTGTCATGACATGGCACACATATGCCGTGGTAATTTTTTTGTCCAATTTGGGACAAGTTTTGGTACAAGCTTCTTACAAACAGGAGGTTCTCACAAGAAGCCTCGTTGTTTCGATAGGGAACCTGTGTCGCCTTTGTGTGCGATACGACATTCGATGCCTCTTCTGACCTTGATTTTTTTTGTAGAGGCAACATAAAACAATAGGAGTGTCATGTTAAAATTTGTAATTATTCAGGGTTCGTTTGGCCTTTTTTATACATTAACTGAATTTTCTAGGCATTTAATGTGCATAATTCAAATTTGAACTACAAGCACATGCTCCAGTGCACCAAAAATGGGTTAAAAAATCATATATGTGTCCTTGGGTGCATGTTTAGGTCCAATGCAAGAAATGGGTGTGAATTTCAAACATCTCGGCGTCGTGGCTCGGCCGCAAACATTGAGAAACTTGGTTTTTAAATTCCTGTAAATCCAAAACTCGTCAGAAATTCATGAAACTTGGCATGGTGTCATGACATGGCACATATAGACATTGTAGGGTTTTGTTTTCCAATTTGAGACAAGTTTTTTGAATTTTTTTTCTAGAGCCAACATTGAGAATATTGGTTTAAATTCTAGTAAATCCAAAACTCACACAAAATTCTTGAAATTGGGCATGGTGTCATGATATAGCACAAATATATTGTGGTATTTTTCGTGTCCAATTTGAGAGAAGGCGCACACATTAACAGCCAACAAAGCCATTTTGGAACAAATAGCTGTCACGTTATCATCAAAAACAGTTGTACAGTTTTATTTAAATCATGGGCGTTCTACTGACCATTTACGTGCCGCCACGCGTCGCACTTTTTATTGGCTAGGAGGTGCCGTGCGAGCAGCTGTTTGAGTAGATGGGAGGCGTGCGAGCAGTACGCTGCGCGGGCTCACCGGGAAGCGAGCCCTTTGACCTCCATAGCCGCCCGCCTCACTCCCAACTTCTTAATTAATGGTGCCCGAGCTGCTGTTTAATAGGCGGCCTTAATGCCCGCTCACTCACAATCCTCTCTCTTCACCTCCCATTCCCCTCTCGCTCGCCACCTATCATCTAGACCTCAACCTACGCCATGGAACACAAAGATCATATGCCACTAGTCTTCCGGTTTGGTGAAGACGACCCCGAGCCGGAGGAGATAGAACATTAGGAGGAGTGGGACCTCATGAACATGGCCCTGAATGAGCTAGCCACGGCGGATGTTGCCCCCACGCCTGTCCCAGCTCCCATCCCCGCGCCCGCGCTAGCGACCATCCCCGTGGCATTGACGGGCTGGTTGCCGAGCACCATCGCAGCGCTGGAAGCCAGGGAGGTCAGCGAGGTCCCCGTGGACCCGCGCAAGCTCGTGTACGTGCCAACGCCAGTGCCCGCACCTATGCTCATGCGCGCCCCTGCACCCCCCGTGCTGGTCCCTGTGCGCGCGGTTGCACCCGCCGTGTCTGGGCCCGTGCGCGTGGCTGCACCCACTACAAAAAAAACACTTGCGTGATGATACATGTTTGTCACAGTAGGTCACGTTTTCTGTCATGCATGTACATCCATGATGATTTTATGACAGAATCAAGATAGTCATACCTGTGCTGTCGTGGAAGTGTTCCATGGGAATACTCAAATTATCATCACGGAAGTGTCCACTTCCATGATGATAAATGGTGTGTCATGGAAGTGTTTTCATCAAGGGTAACCGACACGTGGCCTCCACCAGAACGGGTCGCCGTTAAGCTATCGAGTTCCGGTTTGGATCCGATAACGCATTAACAGCCCTGACCAATGGCAATTTTCCACATGTAAAATTCTCATTCGCCAAAAGAACCACGTGTCAGCTCGTCGTCGCGACAGATGTCATCCATCCATTGGACGAGACGCGCCTATGGATTAGTGACACGTGGCACGACCCAAAACAGGCCCATTTAGCTAAAAAGACTGGCCCAGTCAAAATAAGCAGGCCGGCCCATTTACGACCTACTTTCGTCCGGCGCATTTACAAAATGGCCCATACGAGTTCTGCAAATTCAGCCCATCAAAGGCCCGTTAACGATTTGACCCCATTGCGGCCCATCGTTAGTTCTAGCCTGTTAACAGCCCGCTATGTCTTTGGGTTCATTTGTCGCCTGAGGTTCTTTCGACCTATTAGAGGCCCATTATAGAGATGGGCCAATTTCCAGGTTGTACGTCTTTCAGCCTATTAGAGGCCCATTATAGAGATGGGCCAATTTCCAAGCGGTACGTATTTCGGCCTTTTTGCGGCCCATTCTAGATTTGGCCAACTTCAGATAAGTCACACTTATGATCTAAGACAACGCGGAGGAAATCACAAATAAAGCTGCAACTTAGGCTTTACCAAAAAGCGATGGGACTGCTCACCTATACTTCACGTTCATCGCTGCTTGTTTGTTAAGTTATGTTGATCCCAACTTGCTGGTTATCTTACGTTGATCCGGGTTCACTTGTTATATTCTAAATTGCTACTATGTCGCATGCAAAAGAACAAAAACATTCCTTAAGTCGGGTGACTGCTTTATTTACTTATGTTGATCCCACACACGCTGCTCCGGCTTGCCAATTAATTTATATTCCCAATGATCTAAATGGTCTTATATTTCTTTAGAGAGGGAGTACATTGTATCATGCCCCATGAGAATGAGCAGAGCATACCTTAACTTTGTTGGCTACTTTCTTTAAGATACGTTGATCTCGGCTTGCCGGTTAAATACTACAGTGTACTATGCCACAAATCTGAGACATTGTAATAATGCCCATTTTGGCTGGCTACTTTTGTTTCCTTTATCCATCCTATTGTTGGATATATGTTGACTTGATGATTATGGTGCTCTTGGGCTTGATTGTGCATTTGTTTGCTTATGTGTTGATTGCTTGTGAGTACCTCAAAGTACTCATATGACTTTTCATGTGGACAAACGCTAGAGATGATCCTTATGCTAATGGAGATGCGTTTGACTTCGCCGTCTAGGATGTGTCCCTGTAGTATCCCTGCATGTTTGGAGTTTCACTTCCCTTATGGCTATGGGCGAAGCCTTGTTATGTATAAAAATGTACATGGATGCCGCACTGGATGTGTCACTCTCTGCTGTTTCGCTACTATTGTAATACTCGAACCTCTTTGGTCGCCTGTACCTGTAATATATTTTGGTTCGGGATTTGCTATAAAGTTTGTGTGGCAAGATGATATGATTCCAGATCGATGCACATCACAACTAGTTAAATGAATTAGTGTGTGAGTAGTCAAGTTCTCAAGTACAAATTTTGGTTCAAATTTCAAATTCTTCAAGAATCCAAATAGTTACAGGAAATCAATCATGTTTCCTGATTTGATCTGAAAAACATTCTAGATTAGCTGGATCCAAGGTTTGTGAGATATTGAGATTTTCAATTTTGCCTGTGAAAACAAGAAGACAACGACAATATGCAAAAGGACTATGAACCCTGCTATACATGTGATGGTTTCGTTACGGTAAGTGTCAGATGCTACAGATCAATCCGTTCACATATTTTTGGTTGTGAAACTGCTGTGTGGACGCTGCATAGCTTGCACGACAGTTGTATGATGGACAATCCAGTCATGTGCAATTTGGTGATATGCATGGACAAACTGATATATGCTGTCATGTAAAAATCGTACGCACAACGTCATGTGCATGGCGGCGCTCTTTTGGCTGACCCGTTTGACAGCGTAAAGGAAGTGTCGTATATCCATCGTATAGGGCATCAGATGCACAACCATTTCGAAGGGGGCGTCTCTGTAGAAATAATACCTCCATCTCAACCAAATTCATGTTGTACTTGTCATGCGGGATGTCAAATGTCGGTGTCAAAACTGGTAGATCTTGGGTAGGGGGGCCCGAGCCGTGAGATCAGATCGATGGGTAACAAGAGACAAGGGACACGATGTTTTTACCCAGGTTCGGGCCCTCTTTGAGGAGGTAAAACCCTATGTCCTGCTCTTGCTTATATTATGGGTGTATGAAAGTATATATTATGGGTGTATGAAAGTATAGAGTTGATCTACCTCGAGATCATAAGCTATGGACTAAAGCCTAGGGGTAATGGTGATGATGATGATGAATGTCTCTACAGACTAAACCCTACGGCTTATATAGGACCAGGGGTATCTAGGGTTACACATGGTCGGTTGCCAACTAGGGGTTACATGCCGAATCTAATAGATATACTTGGAGTACACGCCAAGTCCTCGGTGAGGCCCGATATGCTTGTGCCATGGGTTAGAGGCCTCCGGAGTCCTTCCTCATCAACGGGCTGTCAGTCCGGCCCACGGACTAGACTGGCTAGGCCGGGACCCCCTAGTCCAGGACACCGCCAGTAGCCCCCGAACTTGTCTTCGAAGCCAAGGATGGTAGTCTTCTTCGGATAATGTCTTCGACTGGGTAATCTTTGGCTTAGCAGGAAAGTTCCTCTCAACGCCCCAGGCTAAGCATCCACACAAAGTTTGTAGATCCCTAGTCAGCCGATATCGCCCTCCCAACAGGGGATCAGGCCAACCGACCATGTGCCACTAAAAATGCATCTCCATTTGTCTGAAGTGCGTTGCTTGCTTAGTCTCGAAGACTAGAAACGTAGGTGTGTTCGGCAGTCAATTACTGACAACTTTTCCGAAGTGTCACAACCTGTGACATCATGTACATCAGTTATTGCTTATTCGAATCGCGGTTCGAAGTAACCCTCTTATTGGCACGTCTTATCAAAACAGAGATCATGCCCCACATTTTAGGGGATATCATGAATCAGTTGTTTCACCCAAGGCGGCCATAACGGCATGATCAGCCTAAGCGTGGCGATTTTTATGGCGCCGCGAAGGGGACGTTTCACCTTTTTTACTGGCTTATAAAGAGCAGGGCCAACGAATTTTCTCCCCTATGCTCTCATTCTGCTCCAGCGCCCAAATCTCAAAAGCTCCCGCATCCTCAATCTCGCTTCCAGGCCTAAAGCCATCTCCCAGCTTCCGCATCTCGTGCCCATGGCCGATGCGGATGTGAAGGGGAGGTGGGTGGCCTCCAAGGTGACTGACGCCACCATCAGTGAGCTCCGGGCAGCGGGATACATCCCTACTGACGCCGCCTGTAGGCCCCCAGAGCCCGGCCAACGCGTCCCTACTCCCAAGCCCGGGGAGCGGGTCGTCTTTATCCCCCACCTCATCCAAGGTTTGGGGTTTCCCCTACACGCTTTTGTGCGGGGGATTCTCTTCTTCTACGGGCTAGATTTCCACAATCTAGCCCCAAATTACATTATGCACCTCACCACCTTCGTCATCGTCTGCGAGGCATTCCTGTGCGTGGAACCGCCCTTCGGCCTGTGGCTGAAGACGTTCTGCATGAAGCCGAAGAGCAGCGGCACCAAATTCGTCGAGTGCGGGGGCGCCATGATCAGCAAACTCCAGAAGCCGGAGTGGCTGGAAGGAACTTTCATCGAGACCGTGAAGGTCTGGCAGCGTGAGTGGTTCTACATCACAGGGCCGCTCACCGCGGGCCAGGCCGCGGCTCCTGTTGTCACAGGTATGCCTCCGAGGAAGCTAGTGTCCTGGCAGAAGCAGGGCCTGGAGTGGGGTAATCCGGATGAAGTCGTCTCTCTCCAGGAGAGGATCCGGTTCTTCAAAAAGAAATTTAAGTTTGTGGATGTGGTGTATGTGATGCTGCATCGCCGCATCCTCCCACTCCAGCTTCGGGCTAGCCCCTGTCGGGGTTGTGGAACCCGGGGTACCACGACCCGTCTGCCCGCGGCCCAGGGCGCGGCACCTGGCGGAGGCCCAGATAGGCAGCCCACCAACAGGCGCCCCAGAGCAAAGTCACCTCACGAGGCTCCGGCCACCCAACGGCCCCCTCGCGAGGCCCCCTCACGAGGCTCCGGCCTCCTGATGGCTCCGGCCTCCCGTGGACCCCTCCTCAGGGAGCGGGCAAGCAGGACTCAGCAGCGGCTCCACCCGAGGCTCCCTCATGAGGCCCCCTCACGAGGCGGTCTCCCTGAGGCTGCCTCCCAAGGCGTCCTCCCGATGGATTTCAAGGCAAGGAAGATCCGGCAAGGTCGCGCGGTCTTTGCCCACCACATGGGTGACGCGCGCGGCGACGAACAGCGACAGAAGCCGCGCCAGTAGGCGCAGATGAAGATGTTTTCCTTATTTGTGTTAAGGGAGCAGGGCCAGCTATCCCCTCTCCAAAGCAACCCCAAAGGTTGCCCGATCGGCGAAGGAAGACCAAGATGACGGGCGCGCAGGGCGGAGGTCATCACCGAGCCCACCAGCGCGTCATGGATCATGCTTTGGCAGGCGAAGACCAGCTTTAGTCAGGATAGCCTGAGCGCCTGTCCCCTTTCAAAATCGCCAAGTGTGGCAACCCTTCCCGCCTGAGCTTTGAGGGCGAAGAGGACCAAGGCCGATATAAAAGGGGCAGTGCAGCCACCATAGTAGGGAGGATCGTCTTCAACCTTGTACACGAGAACTCTCTTGCCCACAATAATCCCAAAACACAAGAAGGAGTAGGGTCTTACACCGCAAGGTGGCCCAAACCTGGGTAAACCGCTGAGTCTTTTCCCCATCCCTCGCTAGCGCGCTCTCACCGTAGCCTCGCCGTAGTTTAGCCGTGGTAGGAGACGAAGCGCTAGAACGAGCTCACCCCAGTGTTCGAACCTTTGGGTCCCCGGAGCCCGACTTCCGACATTTGGCGCGCCAGGTAGTGGTGCGCTACTGTTCTTCTGCTCCGCCCTCAGCTCCACCAACCCCATGGCCGACGCACGTCGCGAGCGCGCCGCACGCAGGGCTGGCCGCGTGGCTCAGACCGAGCCGGTGGCCCGCGGCAATCTCCGCCGTCCCAAAGCTGAGGCTGCTGCCGCCACCGACCCCGTTGCCCGTGAGCAACAGGCTTCTTCCCACCACCCGTCCGTGCAGGCGGACGGCCACACCGCCACGGCCTCCTCCCTCTCCAACTGTGGGCCACCGAACCCGCAGGCCGCGCTGCTCATGGCGCGCGAGCGGAAGCGCCAGCGCCAGGACCAGGCCGTTCAGGACGTTGCAGCGGCCGGGCGTCAAAACCGCGCCGCCCTCGCTGGCGCCGTCCCCTTGAGCGGCGTGGGCTGCCGTGCCTTCACCCGCGAGCTGCGTCGCGTGGTCTGGCCCGCCAAGTTCAAGCCTGAGCTGCCCCCATGCTACGATGGCACCCCCAACCCCACGGAGTTCCTCCAGCTCTACACGCTGAGCGTCGAGGCGGCGAACGGCGACCACAAGGTCATGGCGAACTGGTTCCCTATGGCTCTCAAGGACGGCCCGCGCTCCTGGCTCATGAACCTCCCCGAGGCTTCCATCTCGTCGTGGGCCGAGCTCTGCAGCCAGTTCATCACCAACTTCAAGGGCACACAAGACCGCTCCCTCACCATCAACGACCTGCGGCGTGTTCGGCAGCGCCCAGACGGGACCCTGCGCAAGTACATCCAGCGCTTCAGTCAGGTGCATAACAAGATTCCGCGCGCTTCCGACGCGGCCGTCATCTCCGCGTTCTCCACCGGCGTCACGGACATCACGATGCGCGAGAAGCTCGCCATCAACGGTGAGCTCGACTCCGTGCTCGAGCTGCTCGACCTCGCCGACAAGTGCGCCAAGGCTGAAGAAGGCCGCCTCTTCGTCCACAACGACCCCAACGCGGCGCTCGACGGTGCCAAGGCCAAGAGCAAGGACATCAAGCGCAAGGGCCCTGCCGTGCTGGCGGCGGAGCCCGAGCAGAAGTGCGGCCGTGACCTCGACAAGCCCAGAAAGGACAACCGACCACTCTGCGCTTTCCACAACGTCCACTCCCACAGCACCGAAGACTGTCATGAGCTCAAGCTGCTCCGCGACGAGCGCCAGGGCCGCCGGGACGACCGCAACGGCCGCGGCGCCGGCCGCGGAGGTGGCCGCAGCGGCAACCGCTGGGACAGCCGCAGCAACAACGGCAGCTACCTCCAGGGCTGGCGCGATCAGCCTCGTGAGGCCGCTTGGCGCGACCAGCCTCATGAGGCGAATCCTCAGGCAAATGCTGCTCTCCCGCCACGGCCTCCGCCACCTCGAAGGAACGACGTCAACCAGCCTGACGAGGGCGCTGGGGGCTACCAGGAGCCTCGTGCGCACGTCTCGCGAGCGCGCCCCGTGTCCGCCCGCACGACGGCAAGGAAGCCTGCTGGCAAGACGCCCTTCTTCCTCGTCTACGGCGCTGAGGCGGTCCTCCCATTGGAGCTTAAGCGCGGCTCCCCGCGAGTCCTTGCTTTCGATGAGGTGTGTCAGGATGGCTCGCGGGAGACCGATCTGCTGCTCCCCGAGGAGGGCCGCCGTTAGGCCGCCCTTCGTGCCGCGAGGCACCAGCAGACCTTGCGTCGCTACCACAGCCGCAACATTCGCCCTTGCACTCTCAAGGTCGGCGACCTCGTCCTGCACAGGATCCTCTCCAGAGAGGGACTTCACAAACTCTCACCTATGTGGGAAGGCCCTTTCAGGGTTACTCATGTCTCCAGGCCCGGCTTAGCCCGACTGGAGACGGAGAACGGAGTTCCTGTGCCTAACGCCTGGAACATCCAACACCACCGCAGGTTCTACCCGTGACCCTCACGCGTACGAATGAAACAGGGTTGTACACGCCCCAGGGACTCTCATTGCGTAAGCCTGATGGGCCCGCGAGAGCTCCAGCCAACGCCCAAGTGGAAGCCCCATGCTCCACGCTGGGGACAGAGGAAGGAGTTTAGGCGTATGACGCGTGGAACGTCCGACCCCTCCGCAAGTTCTGCTCGTGGCCCCCACGAGTACGAACGAAACAGGGCTGTACACGCCCCGGGGACTCTCATTGCGTAAGCCTGATGGGCCCGCGAGAGCTCCAGCCCACGCCCAAGTGGAAGCCCCATGCTCCGTGCTGGCAGAACGATCGAGCCGTGATCATGCCCACGCCCAAGTGGAAGCCCCATGCTCCGCGCTGGCGGAACAATCAGCTGAGGGCACCCGACGGGTTGCACCAACCTCAAGCTGACCCATGCCGGACACGGCAGCCGCATCTCCTTCTCGTTGTGTAATCAACCTTATCATTTCGTCAGTTCTTTGATGACGAGCCGTGCGCGCTCATGGCGTCCCTCCTGAGCTTCACGCGAACGGGGGATGGACACGGTGCCTGTGCTCGGGTCAGTCCCAGCAACGCTGAAAAACCCAAGTGATCGAGCTCTGGCTCGCGGGCCTGCTCCCGTGCACGTCACCTCACCAAGGTCCTTGGTGTCTCATCTTCTCGCATGATAGGCACGGTGCCTGTGCTCAGGTCTGTCCCTGCAGCGCCGCTAAACCCAAGTGATCGAGCTCTGGCTCGCGGGCCTGCTCCCATGCACGCCACCTCACCAAGGTCCTTGGTGCCTTATCTTCTCGCGTGACGCCCATGAGTGGGTCAGCGAGCGCGCGCGGCTCCCCCGTCACGAGACCTTGCGCCTTGCGATTGTCTCAGGAGCAGGTCACACGGAAGGTCTCGCGAGCGCGCTTCGCGAGGTAACCCGGCGGCAGGATGCCCCCCAGAGCCTTAGGAGGCCTCAGGAGCACGGCTTCCGGAGCCAAGCCCGATAGAGCCACGCCAGCCGGAGGCCTCATGAGCGGAGACCTCACGAGGCACACCCTACAAGTGGCGGCTTGCCCGATGCCGCCCCCCCTAAAAAGCTAAGTATCATAAACACCTCGCGAGCTATTTTCACCGCCCCTCAAGCTCTCCTCTCACCGCTGCCGCGCTGAGCACTGAGTTTCCTTCTTCTGCGCGAGCCGCTTGCACGTCAAAGGGGGGCTTCTTGAGCATCGCGCCTCAGGAGCTCTTACCCCCTCGCAGTGCCCTACACCTCCTGGCCTTGTCCAGGCATCGTGACCGGACATACCAGCGACGGCTGTAGCCCGCCCGAGGGCTGGGTCCTGACGACGTAGAGCGACAAGGCAACCAAAGAAAAGGAGATAAGCCTCGCAAGGAGGTCTCGTGAGCCGCTCTTGTCGTTTTTCAAGCTCTCTCTTTCTTTTTGCGATCTCACCGAGCGCCCACGTTTTCTCTTTCGCGCAAGCCGCTTGCACACCAAAGGGGGGCTTCCTGGGCATCTCGCCTCAGGAGCGCTTACTAGCTCCCGGGCCCCTCACCTCCTGGCCTTGTCCAGGCATCGTGACCAGACATACCAGCGACGGCTGTAGGCCTGCTCGGGGGCTGGGTCCTGACGGCTTAGAGCACCAAGGCAAACAAGAAAGAAAAGCGAGGCCTCACGAGAGGACTTCAAGAGGAAATAAGCATGCATTACAGCAAGTCATAAGATACTTAATGCAAAGGACATCGTTTTTCCTCATGCCATCAGGGGCTACATTGACTTGTTACAGGAATAAAAGGAAGAAGGGTGCCCTCAGCGCCGCCTCGCCTTCAATTTGCACAAGGAATCAAGGCGGAACACACAGGCGAGGCAATGATGGCCCTGTGCCGAGCGCAAACAGGCTTTATGTCAGCCTGGGCAGTTGCCGAGGCGTCGCGGGGAAGTGGAGGCGCCTTCCATCGCATCATGCGCCACGCGTCGCGCCTGGCCCACAGGCGGTTCGGGCCCGCGCCATTTCGCCCCCTTGGGCGGGAACGTGCGCGCCACAGGCCCGGGGGCTACTGTTAGGGTTGTGGAACCCGGGGTACCACGACCCGTCTGCCCGCGGCCCAGGGCGCGGCGCCTGGCGGAGGCCCAGATAGGCAGCCCACCAACGGGCGCCCCAGAGCAAAGTCACCTCACGAGGCTCCGGCCACCCAACGGCCCCCTCGCGAGGCCCCCTCACGAGGCTCCGGCCTCCCGATGGCTCCAGCCTCCCGAGGACCCCTCCTCAGGGAGCGGGCAAGCAGGACTTAGCAGCGGCTCCACCCGAGGCTCCCTCATGAGGCCCTCTCACGAGGCGGTCTCCCCAAGGCTGCCTCCCGAGGCATCCTCCCGATGGCTTTCAAGGCAAGGAAGATCTGGCTCGGTCGCGCGGTCTCTGCCCACCACGTGGGTGACGCGCGCGGCGACGAACGGCGACAGAAGCCGCGCCAGCAGGCGCGGATGAAGATGTTTTCCTCTTTTGTGTTAAGGGAGCAGTGACAGCTATCCCCTCTCCAAAGCAACCCCAAAGGTTGCCCGATCGGTGAAGGAAGACCAAGACGACGGGCGCGCAGGGCGGAGGTCATCACCGAGCCCACCGGCGCGTCATGGATCATGCTTTGGCAGGCGAAGACCACCTTTAGTCAGGATAGCCTGAGCGCCTGTCCCCTTTCAAAATCGCCAAGTGTGGCAACCCTTCCCGCCTGAGCTTTGAGGGGGAAGAGGACCAAGGACGATATAAAAGGGGCAGTGCAGCCACCATAGGAGGGAGGATCGTCTTCAACCTTGTACGCGAGAACTCTCTTGCCCACAATAATCCCCAAACACAAGCAGGAGTAGGGTCTTACACCGCAAGGTGGCCCGAACCTGGGTAAACCGCTGAGTCTTTTCCCCAACCCTCGCTAGCGCGCTCTCGCCATAGCCTTGCCGTAGCTTAGCCGTGGTAGGAGACGAAGCGGTAGAACGAGCTCACCCCAGTGTTCGAACCTTTGGGTCCCCGGAGCCCGACTTCCGACAGCCCCATGTGGCTCTACAAGCCCAATGACGTACCGATACTGTGGAACTTCTTCCGCACAAGCATAGATGGGATGTGGACAGCTCTCTTCAAGCTCTCCCAGAACGAATTCCCCGAGGACGGGCCTGACAGCGGCTATACCGCCGTACACGGCCCATCCGAGGTATTAATCATCTCACATGTTCAGCAATGATTCTTCATTTTGTATTTGTCTGAACCTTCCTCCATTGTTTTCAGAAATGGGCGTCCAAGGCAGCGCTCATCAAGTGCTCGGCGCCGCTGCCCGAAGACAACCGGACCCCCGAGCTACAGGCCCTCTTGGCCGTGGTGCCCCCAAGGGCCCCAGCCAAGACAAAGAAAGAGCCGGAGAAGAAAAAGGGAAGTCTTCGGATCCGAGACCCCTCAGATGCTTGGTCCGAGGACATCCGAGCTCTTTCCTATGACAAGGAGGAAAGAGAGGGAGAAGGAGAGGAAGGGGGGAAGGCACTTCTTCCCTGAAGAGAAAAAGGGCGGCGTCCGAAGACGTCGCGGGGGCCGATGCCCCCGAACCCGAAGGTGCCTTGTGAAGGCCATCAACACCGCGCCCCGCAAGGCCCCTGCTATGACCGAGGTCGTCTCCTCCGAATCAGAGGATGACCTCATCGAGCCACGCAGGGAGAGACCACTGCCGAGAAGGTATGTCCTTTATACTTCATTTCCATACGCATTGTATGCGCCCTAGTTCCTCTCTTCCACAAATCTAACTGATCATTTGTCCTTCACAGCCCACAACACTCCTGTATCAGTGACAAGGAGTCGTCGAGCGGGCTCCCTCCACCCAGCGCATCGGAGGAGCGTCTTTCCTCCCCTCTTGCCCATGACGGGCTGGGGGAGGTGACCTCCCAGTAAGCCCCGCCCATGCCCACCATCGGGGAAGGCGCCGATGTCTCCATGGCCGAGGCGGAGGCCTCGGCCTCCAAAGATCCGCTGGGGAAGAACCCTTCCTCCAAGGAATGGGAAAAGCTAGGGTACCAAACAACCTCAGCCTCCGTCGATCCAGAGCCACCTCGGTGGCCAACAGGGCGGCGATTTCTCCTTTCAATGGAGAGAATCGAGGTGGCCTGTCCATCCCTACCTGCTGGAGGGCAGGCATCCCTGGGGTGGACCGAAGAGATGGAGGCATCCTTGACGGGCTCCTCCATCATTGCTGAGCACCGTGTCCTTTTAGGCGCTGTGCTACAGAATTACCGGTCCGCAGAGGCCATAATAAGGGAGGCCTTCAAGGGCCTCTATGAAAGCTTTGAGGTAACCTTTAATCATCTTTTGAGATTACGTCAACGCATAGAGCTATTAGTACTGGATATATCTAGTAGCCCTTAGTGGATAAGTAAAAAGTAGATTGTCCGAAGACTTATACCACTGCAGACGCGTCCCGTCAGTGTATAACCATAGTAGCCCCCGAGCCCTGAGTTAGATGCAAGGATCTTACTCAGGGATCATAGTGAGGAACGAAATATACAAGAGTGAATACGCAGTAGCCCCCGAGACCCTGATCGAATATACAGAGCTGGCCAGGGGATCGATCTTGTCCGAGGAAGCTAACAGTGTCCTTTTCAGGTTTCGGCCTTAGTTTCAGTATCCAACTCAAAAGAGTTGGAAGAACTAAACCATAAGATTGATCGGTCCGAGAAGGACATGGATCTGCTCAAAAAGCAGATGGAGCAAACCCAAGGTAAATACTAAAAGCTTAAGTACCTTAAGACTGTATGTAAATTACGATGTAGCTGGTTTGAGCTCTAAATCATATGTTAATGTATATACAGCTTCCTCCTCGGAGCTTGAGACGCTCCGTTCCAAGCTGCAAAAAGCTCGGCAGGAAGCCGAGCAGCAGAGGGCTGTAGCAAAGCAGGCTAGCGAAGAGTTGGCCAAGCAGAAAGAGGCCGGCAAGAAGCATGCGGCCCGGGTCGTGGAGGTCGAAGAAGACCTGAAGGGGCTGTACAAGCTGCGTGACGCACTTTAGGAAGAAAAGAACGAGCTAGCCTCCGAGCTCGCAACAGCGAGCTTGGCCTATAAGGAGGCCATGACCCAGGCCCGGGCGGATCGCGAGGTGCTTCAACAAGTGAAGCAGATCGCCGCTGGTAAGCCATACCTGCTTCGCTGCATTTTTGGTGACAACAGATTTGCCCATCTTACGCAAATCTGGCGTTCTTTAGAGGCCTTTGGGGACCTGCCGCCGAGTGCTTCGTACGCCAGTTTCTACTTCCTTGCCCATCCCGATGACTCGCTGGAGAAGGCCTTCTAGGCCCAATTCCAGGTGCCAGAGCATCCACCTCTTCTGAATAATCATATGAAGTGATAGGTCTCCAACGTATCTATAATTTTTGATTATTGCATGCTATTATAGTATCAATCTTGGATGTTTTATATGCAATTATATATCATTTTTTGGGACTAACCTATTAACCTAGTGCCCAGTTGACGGTGTCCTGGACTAGGGGGTATTCACCACATCGTCTGCCGACCAGGTGGGTCGGGCCGAGGACCCCCATGGCGGTTTACTAATGGGCCACTTTGGGCAGCCCATGAGATATACGAGGAAGATTCCACAAGACTTGGTGATCAAGACAAGGACTTCCCTCCACCGACGTAGCCGACTAGGACTCCTGTTATCCTAGGCCTCCGGTACATTATATAAGCCGAGGCTAGGCTAGTCGATAGGGGGAATATCATAGATACTCACATCATTCACAATCCTAGGTTTAGACCACAACTCACGATCTCGAGGTAGATCAACTCTGTACCTTGATACATCATCAATATAAACAAGAGCAGGACGTTGGGTTTTACCTCCATAGAGAGGGCCCGAACCTGGGTAATCATCGTGTCCTATGTTCCCTGTTAATCCATTGATCCGATCTCACAGCTCGGCCCCCCCTACCTGAGATCTGCCGGTTTTGACACCGACATTGGTGCTTTCATTGAGAGCTCGCTGTGTTGATCCCAAAAGACTGATGGCTCGTCTGCAGATTAATAGTAGTTTTTTCTGGACCGGGATTCGTGTTAACCATCCTTGTCTCCTCGAGCATCGCTTTGATGATTGCTTTGGTGGAATTGTGTGAAATTGAGTGTACAACAACCATGTAAAATTTCGTCGCGTTCCGATGCAGGAATCTCCGGCAATCTCCGATATACCAGAGTCCTATCGAGTCTGGACGGGAATCGGGACGAGTTTGGAGCATGGAGTCCAGTGTCCAGCTTGGACATCCTTTGGAAAATCCCACAGTTCATCCGCTGTGGTATTCCTATATCGACCACCCCTCAAAATTTCAGCTCGATCTAACCGTTCAAATTCCAGGGCGAGTCCGAGGAGTGCATCAATTTTCGGATCTGTTTTCTGCACGAAAACGAATCCGACCCGAGTTCATCTTTTTTCTGAACGGGATATTGGATATCCTTTTTGAAGGAATTTTTTTTCTAGGGTTTTGTGTTTTGTTCCCAAGCACATGCCCACAAATTTTGAACCTTTTAGGCGATCTTCACCCTCACGCCGGTGTCAAACCAGCCCGACTACGTTGTTGCTCCACGGATGCCGACCTGTGCCGGCATCAACTGCTCCATCGCTCCATCAAACCGACGACAACCACCTTGGATCATCATCCTTGGTGAGCCAACCAAAAGTTCGGCATCGCAAGGGCCAAGTAATCACCAAAACCACATAGCCGTCATACAGATTGCACGGGGCGGGCACGCCAGCATCGCCGCGCGGTCACTTCAGCAAGTTGCCATTGACCATGTCACAAATTCTGACCTGCGTCGGCATCGCGGCTGGCATGGGGGCTCCGATGTCACTTTACCGACCTGCTCCGTCACCTCGGCTAGACCGGGGCTTCGCCATCTCTTCATCAACCTACTCCGGGGACTTCGGCGTCACCAGTCGACCAGCTTCATCACCTCGGCTGGACCAGGGGCTTCGCCTCATCACATCGACCGTGCTGCATCACCACTTTATCAAGCCAAGCTCTTTGCTCGGGCACCACGGGACCGGCTTGGGGGCTAGGACCACGACCCGCCGCAAGCTCGGCCCACGTCATCAACACCGAGCACATTCTCTAGCTAAGTCGCTTTCATGCTCACAATTTTAAATTTTTTAAATTTTGTTCGGTTCGACCATGCTCAAAAATGTTCTTTGTTAAAAACAACTCCATTTACCCATGTTAACTGGGGGCTCTTAAATTTGTATGAGCTGTTTTATAATAAATGAGTTTTCTTCTTGGTCGTTGCAAAGTTTTTTTCTACTACTCTTTTTCCGATGCGAGTGCTTGGTCAATAGCTGGATAGCCTGGTTTCTCTCTAAAGAAGCTTGAGTCTACTTTGATAAACTGGCCTGAGAAGCACTCTGCCTTCGGGATAGGAGGTTGAACCCGATGGCTGACCCACTTGAAGTCTGGAGATCGGATGTATCCTGTTAAAGCACGACAGAAGCACAACTTAATTTTAAGACCAATTTCGGATTGGCAACAAAAAACTTGATTCAATGTAGACGTAAAGCTTTCAAATAAGCTTTTTGGTTTTTTCGAGCTTATGACACCTTTAACCTATTTTATGTTTTCCGTTCAGGAGGCGGGACATCCTCTTGGTCAAGGTGTTCTGCGTGGTGGTTTTGCTCGGGAAATCTTTTCCGACCCGTAGTTCGGCATCTTTCCAGCCGAGCTGCACCTCGGCGTTGTCAAAACGTACATGACAGTTGAACTAGTTCCCGAGAAGATACGATCCTAGGGTCGGCCATATTGCCCAACCCAAGTCTCGGGGGCTACTGCATTGATGATTCAATGTAGTCAATTTAAAAGTGCAACACAGTTTCCGTGGAGATTACGATCCCCAGGTTGGTCGGCCGCACCCAGCCTGAGTCTCGGGAACTATGCACACCGCTTTTCTATTCCTAAGTATGCTGCCGAGCAAGGATTTGATCCTCAGGCCGATTTCGCGAATCGACCTGAGTCTCAGGGGCTACTGGGATCAGCGGTTTTGTGTTATCCTTCAGGTGCATCCCGGATTTTAGGCTGGCACACACCTTGAGGGCTACTGGTTATACATCTCGGCAGAGAATAAATTGCACCAATAAAAAATCCACAAAAAATCAGCCCAAGGCCGAGGTGATGCACCACCTCGGAAGAATTCTGGTATAAAGCTCGGATGCAAATGGCTGGCTCCATAGAGAGTGTTACCGGCGTTAGAGCTCGGCTTCAAAAAGATATCTCAGATGCATTCCAGTGTTGGAGCTTAGATGAAAAAAATCACCATCGCACGGGAAAAACTTTGAACCCAAGGTGTGGCGTAAAAATAACAAGGCATTGATAAAGGCCGAGAACTTAAAAGGGCTCCTCGGACGCCCGACATGTTAACTCCTCGGATACCCGACATATGAACTCTTCTGATACACCTCGGCGATTCTCAAGATCAGAGATGAGAAAGATTTGTTGAACCAGTTTTCAAGACCGACGACCTAAGACGAAGAACAATTCAGAAGAACTGAGGAGTGTCCCCAACTTGAAGACCGGTTCAGGGGGCTACTGACGGTGTCCTGGACTAGGGGTACTCACCACGTCATCTCCCGACCAGGTGGGTCAGGCCGAGGACCCACATGGTGGTTTACTAATGGGCCACTTCGGGCAGCCCTTGACATATACGAGGAAGATTCCACAAGACTTGGTGATCAAGACAAGGACTCCTCTCCACCGACGTAGCCGACTAGGACTCCTATTATCCCTCCGGTACATTATATAAGCCGACGCTAGGCTAGTCGATAGGGGGAATATCATAGATACTCACATCATTCACAATCCTAGGTTTAGACCACAACTCACGATCCCGAGGTAGATCAACTTTGTAGCTTGATACATCATCAATATAAACAGGAGCAGGACATAGGGTTTTGCCTCCATAGAGAGGGCCTGAACCTGGGTAATCACCGTGTCCTACGTTCCCTGTTAGGCCATTGATCCAATCTCACAGCTCGGGCCCCCTACCTGAGATCTGCCGGTTTTGACACCGACACTAGTGCCATTTGCTGTTTTTTGCTTGTTTTTGGCTTTTCAGAAAATCAATATCAAACAGAGTCCAAACGAAGAAAAAACTTTGGATTATTTTTTTCTGGACCAAGAGAGACCCTAGAAGGTTCGGGAGAAGACCAGACGATTCACGAGCGAGCGACAAGCTTGGGAGGCGCGCCTAGGGGGGTTGGCGCGCCCCCCAGGCTTGTGGGCCCCTGATGGCACCTCTTGACCTAATTCCAAGCCTATAAATTCTCAAATATTCCCCATATACTAGAGAGCCACCTCGAATAACTTTTCTACCGCCGCAAGCTTCTGTTCTTCCATGATCCCATCTGGAGGCCTTTCCTGGTACTCTGCCGGAGGGGGAATCGATCACGGAGGGCTTCTACATCAACCTTGCTACCCTTCCAATGATGTGTGAGTAGTTTACCACAAACCTATGGGTCCATAGCTAGTAGCTAGATGGCTTATTCTCTCTCTTTGATCTTCAATACAATGTTCTCCTCGATGTTCTATTCGATGTAATCTTCTTTTGTGGCGTGTTTGTTGGGATCCGATGAATTGTGGGTTTATGATTAGATTATTCATGAGAAATATTTGAGTCTTTTCTGAACTTATTTATGCATGATTGTTATATCTTTGTATTTATCTCTGATCTATCCGTTTGGTTTGGCCAACTAGATTGATTTATCTTGCAATGGGAGAGGTGCTTGGTAATGGGTTCAATCTTGCGGTGCTCTATCCTAGTGACAAAGTCGGGAACAAGACACGTATTTGTATTTTTGACATTAAGGAGAAAACGATGGGGTTTATTCATATGGCTTGAGTTTAGTTTGTCTACATCATGTCATCTTGCTTAAGGTGCTACTCTGTTTTCATTAACTTAATACCCTAGATGCATGCTGGATAGCGGTCGATGGGTGTAATAATAGTAGTAGATGCAGGCAGGAGTTAGTCTACTTGTCTCGGACATCATGCCTATATACATGATCATTGCCATGAATCCGTCATAACTATGCACTTTTTTTTATCAATTGCACAACAGTAATCTGTTTACCCATCGTATGCTATGTGTTCGAGAGAGAAGCCTCTAGTGAAAACTATGGTCCCCGGGTCATTTATCTATCATATATATAATCCAAAAATACCTTGCTGCAATTTTATTTCTTTTATTTTTTTTGCAATTTATTTATCTATCTATCACTATCAGAATTAATCCTTGCAAGTAACCGCCAAGGGGATTGACAACTCTCTTGTTCGCGTTGGGTGCAAGTATTTGCTTTTGTGTGTGTAGGTGCTGCTAATGGGGTTCTGTGTGGTTCTCCTACTAGATTGACAACCTTGGTTTTTAACAGGGAAATACTTATCTCTACTGTACTGCATCATCCTCTCCTCTTCGAGGAAATCCCAACGCAGCTCACAAGTAGGAGGAAGAATTTCTGGCGCCGTTGCCGGGGAGATATCACCAAAACCTATCAAGTACCTTTGCATAAACTATCATCTACTTGCTCTTATTTTCATTTGCCTTTTTATTTGCATTTGCCTCTCGTTTTCATCTCCCCCACTTCTCATAAAAATCACAAAAACACAAAAATATTTTATTTGCTTGTTTGCTCGTTTGCTTGCTAAAATTGTGTGACTCAATGAAAATAAAAATATAGACTTATGGATTCTCATCCATTTGCTAATCTTTTCAAACAATCCAATTATGATGAACCAATTGCTAGTGAGTTGAGTGTACTTGATTATCTTTATGAAGTTTTGCTTGAAAATCATAAATCTGAAAATTGTGATGAAGTGCAAAAAGAAGAAGTTTATAAAGTGAATCATGGTAGCTCCTTGAATGAAAAGCATGATTGCAATGATGTTATTATAAATTATATTAATGTCAATTGTGCTAATGATATGCAAAACTACAAGCTTGGGGATGATAATTTTTTCATGTCCACTATTTATTGCAATGATCATGGTTGGGGTGATAATGCTTCTTTTGATCTTGAAAATTTATTTAAGCCTCATAATGGATCTACCATTAATAATGAGATTTGCAATAGTATTGAAAGTGGGTTTGGAAGAGTGTCAACTTTAGATAAAAAGAATCCCACATATTTGGAGAGTGTTCAATCTTATGAATTTTTTGATAGAAGTGGGTTTGGAGAAGTCATGACTTTAGTTGATGTTAATCCCACTATCTTGGAAGATTATAAAACTTTTATGCATGTGGATCATGAAGAGAATATTTTATATGATAACTATATTATTGAATTTGATTATGATCCTACATGCAATTATTATGAGAGAGGAAAATATGGTTGTAGAAACTTTCATGTCAATAAATTACCTCTCTTTGTGCTGAAATTATTAATGCTTCATTCTTGCTATTTGCATATGGTAGATATTGCTTGCCTTGATAATTTGTTTTCCTATAAAATGCCTATGCATAGTGTCGGGCCCATGGAACCCAGGGTATCCAGACCTGTCTGCCTTTGGCCCAGGGCGCAATGCCTGGTGTGGGCCTAGCAGGCCGTCATCACCAAGCATCTCACCAAGACCCCTCATGATGCCTTGGCCTCCTGAGGACCCCTCCTCAGGGAGTGGCGGACAAGACTCAGCACCTTCACCAGTAGCCTCGCGAGGCCCTCTCGTGAGGCGACCTCCCGAGACGGCTTCCCGAGGCCTCTTCCCAAAGGCGCTCAAGACGAAGGCTGTTCGGCACGGATGCACGGTCTCGTTCCCATCACGTGGGTGACGCGGGCGGCGACGAACGGCGACAGAGGCCGCGCCAGCAGGCACGAATGAAGATGGTTTCCTCTTTTGTGTTAAGGGAGCAAGGCCAACCGTCCACTCCCCAAAGCAACCCCAAAGGTTGCCCGATCGGTGAAGGAAGACCAAGACGGCATGCGCGCAGGGTGGAGGTCATCACCGAGCCCACCAACGCATCATGGATCATGCTTTTGCAGGCGAAGACCGCCTTTAGTCAGGATAGCCTGAGCGCCTGTCCCCTTTCAAAACCGCTAAGTGTGGCAACCCTTCCCGCCTAAGTTTTCGAGGGGGAAGAGGACCAAGGCGGGTATAAAGGGACAGTGCTGCCATTGTAGTGAGGACCGATTCTTCCTCCCTCTCCACCTTGTACGCGAGAGCACTCTCTTGCCCGTTGCAATCCCAACCACAAGCAGGAGTAGGGTTTTACACCGCAAGGTGGACCGAACCTGGGTAACCGCTGAGTCTACGGTCCGCTCTTCACTAGCGCACTCCCACCGTAGCTTAGCCGTGGTAGGGGACGGAGAGGTAGGAACTAGCTCACCCTAGTGTTCGAACCTTTGGGTCCCCGGAGCCTGACTTCCGACATTTGGCGCGCCAGGTCGGGGTGCGCTACTGTTCTTCCGCTCCGCCCTCCGTTCCGTCAGCCTCATGGCCGACGCATGTCGCGAGCGCGCCGAACGCCGGGCTGGCCGCGTGGCTCAGACGGAGCCGGTGGCCCGTGGCAATCGCCGCTGCCCTGTCGAGGCTGCTGCCGCCACCGACCCCGCTGCCCGCGAGCAGTAGGACTCCTCCCTGCACCCCTCCATGCAGGCGAACGGCCACACCACCACGACCTCCTCCCTCGCCCAACGTGGGCCGCCGAACCCGCAGGCCGTGCTAATCATGGCGCGCGAGCTGCGCCGCTACCGTCCAGCTGACGCCGGCTACGATGCCTGGCTTGGTCGCATCACCGAGCTCGTCAACGCCGTCGGGGACGCTCCGGCGCCTTCCACTCGCTCCACCCTCCGCCGTCTCGCACTGGGGACCTGGCGCATGGCGCTCCCCTGCCGCCTCCTCTGCGCGACGAACTCGGCGGGCCCCAGCGCAACACGCGGGCACGCGAGCCGTCCCGTGGCGCGTCCCCGCCAGCCCGTGACGAGGCCAGCTGCCAGATCATCCGACGCGTGCCCCCCAATGCGCGAGTGCTCCTCGAGCGCCAGCGCCAGCGCCAGGACCAGGCCGTTCAGGAGGTTGCGGCGGCAGGGCGTCAAAACCGCGCTGCCCTCGCTGGCGGCGTCCCCTCAAGCGGTGTGGGCTGCCGTGCCTTCACTGGCGAGCTGCGTCGCGTGGTATGGCCCGCGAAGTTCAAGACTGAGCTACCTCCGCGCTACGACGGCACCCCCAACCCTACGGAGTTCCTTCAGCTTTACGCGCTGAGCGTCGAGGCGGCGAACGGCGACGACAAGGTCATGGCAAACTGGTTCCCCATGGCCCTCACGGACGGCCCGCGCTCCTGGCTCATGAACCTTCCTGAGGCGTCCATATCATTGTGGGCCAAGCTCTGTAGCCAGTTCGTCGCCAACTTCAAGGGCACGCAAACTGCTCCCTCACCATCAATGACCTGCAGCACGTACGGCAGCGCCCAGACGAGACCCTCCGCAAGTACATCCAGTGCTTCAGTCAGGTGCGCAACAAGATACCGTGCACCTCCGTCGCGGCCGTCATCTCTGCGTTCTCCACCGGCGTCACGGACATCAAGATGAACGAGAAGATCGCCATCAACAGCGAACTAGACTCGCTGCTTGAACTGTTTGACCTCGTCGACAAGTGTGCCAAGGCTGAAGAAGGCCGCCTCTTCATCCACAATGACCCTGACGCGGCGCTCGAGGCCGCCAAGACCAAGAGCAAGGACGTCAAGCGTAAGGGGCTTGCCGTGCTTGCGGCGGAGCCCGAGCAGAAGCGCGGCCGTGACCGCGATGAGCCCAGGAAGGACGGCCACCCACTCTGCGCCTACCACAACATGCGCTCCCATAGCACTAAAGACTGCCAGGAGCTCAAGCTACTCTGCGACGAGCGCCAGGGCCGCCGAGAAGATCGCAATGGCCGCGGCGCCGGTCGCGGGGGTGGCCGCGGCGGCAACCGCTGGGACAGCTGCAACGGCAATGGCAACTTCCACCAGGGCTGGCGCGACCAGCCTCGTGATGCCGCCTGGCGCCACCAGCCTCCCGAGGTGAACCCTTAGGCCAATGCCGCTCTCCCGCCGCTGCCGCCGCCACCCCGGAGGAACGACATCAACCAGCCCGATGTGGGCGCTGGGGGCCACCAGGAGCCTCTCGCGGTCGCCTACATCCTTGGCGGGGCTCAGGCCCCCACGTCCAACCGCCACTTCAAGCAGCTCTCTCGCGAGGTGAATGCCGCCCTCCCGAGGCCTGAGGCCACGCGGCCCCTCAAGTGGTCGCAATACGCCATCACCTTCAACTCCAAGGACCACCCCAAGTCCACGGCCTCCGCAGGCGCACTCCCCATGTTGTGCACTCCCACCATCAGCAACGTCGCGGTCACCAAGACCCTCATCGATAGAGGTGTCGGCCTCAACGTGATCTCCATCAAAACCTTCGAGATGCTCCAGGTGCCCTACGACCAGCTAATGCCGACCAGGCCCTTCTCCGGAGTGACCGATGGCTCCACCATCCCTCTGGGGCAAGTGCGCCTTCCCGTCACCTTCGGCACCCGCAAGAACTACCACACCGAGCTCATCGACTTGGATGTGGTGCACGTTGGCCTTCCTTACAATGACATCTTGGGTTACCCAGCTCTCACCAAGTTCATGGCAGCGACCCACCACGCCTACTACGTCCTCAGGATGCCTAGCTGCAGCGGCATCATCACTGTCACCTGGGATGAGAAGGACGCGATCTGCTCCCTGGAGCATGCCTACAAAGTCGCCGCTGTCGCGCATCCAGCTGACGAGGACACGGCCGAGTCTCCTGAGGCCGCGCCCACGAAGAAGAAGTAGCTGTTCTCCCAGGACCACGCCGAGACGAAGAAGGTGTCGATGGACGGCAGCGGCTCCGGCCCTGCCTTCACTATCGGCGCTGGCCTTCCTCCCGCATAGGATAGCACGCTCGTCACCTTCCTTTGGGCAAACTTGGATGTTTTCGCCTGTAAAGCATCTGACTTGTCCGGTGTGCCGAAGGAGGTGATCGAGCACCATTAGTGGTGTGCCCCAATGCATGCCCCATCAAGCAAAAAGCACTGCGCCAGGCACCAGAGAAGCAAGATTTCATCGTCAAGGAAGTTCGGAAGCTCCAGGAAGCTGGGGTCATCCACGAGGTGCGCCATCCCGAATGGCTCGCCAACCCAATTGTCGTCCCCAAGAAAGGTGGCAAGGAGCGCATGTGCGTCGACTTCACCAGCCTCAAGAAGTTCTGCCCTGAAAATCCGTTTCCGCTGCCCCGCATCGACCAGATCATGGACTCCGCCGCCAGGTGCGATTTGCTATGCTTCCTAGATGCCTTCTTAGGCTATCACCAGATCAAGATGGCGGCCGAAGACGTGGAGAGGATGGCCTTCATCACCCCTTGCGGCATATACTGCTACGTCTGCATGCCCTTCGGCTTGAGGAGCGTGGGCGCCACCTTCCAACGGCTAATGCGCATCATGCTGGGGCCTTAGACGGGGAAGAACACGGAGGCCTACGTCGACGACATCATGGTCAAGTCTCACGAGGCTGGATCCCTCATTGCGGACCTCAAGGAAACGTTCGCCAACCTGCACAAGGTCAACCTCAAGCTCAACCCCGAGAAGTGCGTCTTCGGAGTTCCCTCCGGCAAGATCCTCGGCTTCCTGGTCTCTCACCGCGGCATCGAGGCCAACCCTGAGAAGATCAAGGCCATCGATAAAATGCATCCCCCCCAGACCCTCAAGGAAATGCAGCGCTTGGTAGGATGCATGGCCTCCCTGGGACGCTTCATCTACAAGTTTGGCGAGCGAGCCTTACCTTTCTTCAAGCTCCTGAAGAGGTCCGGCTCTTTCAAGTGGACTCCTGAGGCAGACGCCGCTTTTGAAGGCCCCAAGAGGTACCTCACAAGCCCGCCCATCATGGTCGCGCCGCGCTCGTGCGAGCCCTTGCTCCTGTACTTGGCGGCCACCCCTCAGACGGCCAGCGCGGCACTGGTGGCGGTGCGAGAGGAGCGTGTCTGTGCTAAGGAGAAGCGTTCCGCACCTCCCGAGCCTCGTGAGCTTCCCGAGCCTCGTGAGCCTCCCGAGCCTCGTGAGCCCTCCGAGCCTCGTGAGCCTCCCGAGCCTCGTGAGCCCTCCGAGCCTCGTGAGGCGCCTGGAGAGCAAGCTGCCACCACAACTACGTGCCTCGTCAAACACCCCGTGTACTTCGTCAGCACCGTGCTAAGAGATGCGCGCGAGTGCTACCCCATGCTGCAGAAGCTCCTCCTTGCGCTCCGCATCGCCTCCAGGAAGCTGTGCCACTACTTTCAGGGTCATCCCATCAAGGTCATCTCTTCCTACCCCTTGGAACAAGTTCTGCACAGCCCCAATGCTGCTGGCCGCGTCGCCAAGTGGAACATCGAGGTACAAGCCTTCTAGCTGGAGTTCTCCACCACCAGAGTCATCAAAGGCGCGGCTCTGGCCGACTTCATGGCAGAGTGGATGGACACGTATGAGGAGGAGCCTCACGAGGCCAAATCCCTTCTGCCAGAGGATGAGGCGCCTGGTGGCTGGACCATGCACTTCGACGGTGCCTTCTCCCGACAGGGCGCGGGGGCTGGAGTCATGCTCACCTCGCCGACAGGAGACAGGCTCTACTACGCTGTGCAACTCTGCTTCAGGAACACCGACAAGGTCTCCAACAACATCATAGAATATGAGGGCCTCATCGTCGGCCTCAAGGCCACGTTCGCTCTGGGCATCAAGCGTCTGACCATCAAGGGTGATTCGCATATTTTCATCAACTTCTCCAACAAAAGCGACAAGCCCAAAGACGAGCACATGGCCGCCTACCTAGATGAGGTACATAAAGTTGAGAAGCGTTTTCTTGGCCTGGAGCTGCAGCACGTCCCCCACAGCGGCAACAAAGAGGGTAACGACATCACCAAACAAGCATATCGCCGTGAGCCTCAGAGCCCCGACATCTTCGAGGAAAGGCTCCTCAAGCCATCAGCTGCACCTCCCGCCGCGAGCACCGCGCTCCTTCATGAGGAACTACTGCCGGCACCGCCCACGGGCGCGCCAGACTGCGGCCCAGCCTCAGGAGCCCGCCTGCTGCTGGCGCTGGAGCCTCAAGCGGATAGCTGGGCCACGGAGTTCAAGGCTTACTTGCTTCACGTCATCCTCCCGGCGGAGGACTCAGAAGCAGAGCGCATGGCCTGGCAGGCCACCGCTTATTGCTTGCAGGATGGTGAGCTATACTGCAGGCGCCCCAATGGCGTCTCGCTGCGGTGCATCTCTAAAGAACATGGGTGCGAGTTGCTCGCCGATATCCACAGAGGGGACTGCAGCCACCACTCCTCGTCACGCACCCTCGTCAGCAAGGTGTTCCGCAGCGGCTTCTACTGGCCCACTGCGCAGCATGACGCTACCGCGCTGGTCCAAGCCTGCGAGGCCTGCCAGTTCCATGCCAAGCAGATCCACCAGCCAGCGCAGGGACTGCAGACGATTCCCCTCTCATGGCCCTTCACGGTCTGGGGGCTGGATATCTTGGGGCCCTTCCCTCGCGCAGCTGGCGGTTACCGCTACCTCTACGTCGCCATCGACAAGTTCACCAAATGGGCAGAGGTCGAGCCTGTACGCACCATCCCGGCAGGCTCTGCCGTGAAGTTCATCAAGGGCCTCGTGAGCCGCTTTGGAGTTCCCAACCGCATCATCACCGACAATGCCTCCCAGTTCACGAGCGGCCTCTTCAGGTCCTACTGCGCCAGCCTCGGCATGCAGATCTACTACGCCTCTGTGGCGTACCCGCGAAGCAACGGCCAGGCCGAGCGCACTAACACCGAGGTCCTCAAGGGCCTCAAAACAAGGAGCTTCAAGAAGAAGCTTGAGGCCTGCGGCAAGGGCTGGCTCGATGAGCTGCAGTCCGTGCTGTGCTCCATCTGCAAGACGGCAAGCAAGCCTACCGGCAAGACCCCCTTCTTCCTCGTCTACGGAGCTAAGGCGGTCCTTCCATTGGAGCTCAAGCACGGCTCCCCGTGAGTCCTTGCCTTCGACGAGGCGCGTCAGGATGGCTCGCGGGAGACTGATCTGCTGCTCCTCGAGGAGGGCCGCCGCCAGGCCGCTCTTCGTGCCGCGAGGTACCAGCAGGCCTTGCGTCCCTACCACAGCCGCAACGTACACCCTCGCACTCTCGAGGTCGGCGACCTCGTCCTACGCAAGATCCTCTCCAGAGAGGGACTTCACAAACTCTCACCTATGTGGGAAGGCCCTTTCAGGGTTACACATGTCTCCAGGCCCAGCTCAGCCCGGCTGGAGACGGAGGACGGAGTTCCTATGCCTAACACCTGGAACATCCAACACCTCCACAAGTTCTACCCATGACCCTCACGCGTACGAACGAAATGGGGCTGTACACGCCCCTGAGCCTCTCATTGCGTTCGCTTGATGGGCCCGCGTGAGCTCCCGCCCACGCCCAAGTGGAAACCCCATGCTCCGCGCTGGCAGAACGATCGACCCGCGATCATACCCACATCCCTGTGGAAGCCCCATGCTCCGCGCTGGCAGAACAATCAACTGAGGGCGCCCCACGGGCTACACCAACCACAAGCTGACCCGTACCGGACACGGCAGTACCCTTTTTCTTGTTTTGATGTGTAACTGAGGGCGCCCCATGGGTTGCACCAACCTCAAGCTGACCCGTGCCGGACACGGCAGCCGCATCTTGTTTTGGTTATGTAATGGGTTGCTACTTTACTTCAGTAAAGCTTCAGTTTCTTTACATGGTGTTTCGTTTTGTCTTTGCCTCACGAGCCCTGCACGCTCACAACGTCCCTCATGAGCCTCACGCGAGTGGGGGCTGGACACGGTGTCTGTGCTCGGGTCAGTCCCAGCAACGCTGAAAAACCCAAGCAACCGGGCTCTGGCTCGCGGGCCTGCTCCCGTGCACGCCACCCCACCAAGGTTCTTGGTGTCTTGTCTCCTCGCGTAATGCCCATGAGTGAACCGATGAGCGTGCGCTGCTCCCCTGTTGTTAAGTATTCTGCATGCAGTTATCTCAGGAGCAGGTCCCTTGAAAGGCCTCACGAGGATGCCTAGCGAGGTGGCCCCCTCTGGGCCTCAGGAAGCCCCGCATGCCCGTCCTCGGGAGCTAAGCCACGACGACCGTCTCAGCAGGAGATCTCGCAAGCGGAACCCTCACGAGGCGTACCCTACAAGAGATGGCCCACCAGACACTACCTTGCATAGAGCTAAGTCTCCTGCCTCGCAAGCCGCCCTCCCTGTCTCTTAAGCTTTCCCCTCCAGCAACCTCACGAGCGCCAGCGTTTCTCTTGGCGCAAGCCGCTTGCCCGTCAAAGGGGGGCTCCCTGAGCATCGCGCCTCAGGAGCCCTCACTAGCTCCCAGTACCCCTCACCTCCTGGCCTTGTCCAGGCATCGCGACCTGACATACCAGTGACGGCTGTGGCCCGCTCGGGGGCTGGGTCCTGCCGACGTAGAGCATCAAGGCAAGCAAAGAGAGCAAAACAGGCCTCGAGAGAAAGTACCACAAGGGCACGAGCATTCATTACAGCAAATCATAAAGTACTTAAACACAAAGGCATCGTCTTCACGCCCCCACAGGGCCACATTGATCTAGCGCAGGGCAGCGAATGAAAAAGGACCCTAGGAGCTCGCGCCGTCGTCGTCGTCGCCATCGCCGTCGTCGCCGTCGGAGCTCTCGCCGGTGCCGCAAGAGTACTTCCCAAGCAATGTGTCCACGTGGCCTTCTACGGCCTTCGCGAGGCCATCGCGGAGCTCCTCAGAGACAGGGGCTATCACCTTGTCAAAATCAAAGTTGGGATCGGCGTGAAGAAGGTGACTGAAGACGTGGGTCACCACCAGGGAGGAGAGGCCGCGGCACTCCTCCTCCAAGATGCCGTCCACCTCCTTGGCCCCGTCCTCGAGCCGCTCCACGAGCTTGGTGGAGAAGTCAACGTAGTCGGCGTCGCGGGACTCGTGGGGGGCTTCAAGCCTCCCCTGGCAGATGGAGTTCAGGCCGTCACGGGCTCAGAGCTCGAAGGAGTGGAGCGCCTTGACACGTTCGCGCTGCCGCTCCTGTTCCTGGTCCGCCTCGCCTCCGGCTAGCTCGGCGGCACTGGCGGCGCCTCCCACCTGAAGGCGAAGGGAGGACGGCTCGGCCCCGGCGCCGGAACTGGTCTGCGGCGCGGCCTCCCGGTGGGTCTCCGCCTCGGCGAGTGCCGCCTTGAGACCAGCAATTTCCTGCCGGAATCGCTCACGCTCCGTCTCGAAGGCGTCCTTCTGATGCTTTAGCGCCTTATCGTGCTTCTCGGCGAGCGCCAGGCGCGCCTCCGCTACCTTCGCATCAGCGTCCTCTTGGGCCTTCTTCTCCTTAGCCTCCAGCTGGGTGTTGGCCACCTTGACACGCTTCGTGTGAGCATCCTGGGCGTCGGTCAGCTGGCGCCCTAGCGTCTCAAGGGCCTGCTCGGTCGACACCCTTTCGAGGTCTTCCGTGCGAGTCGCGGGGCCCGCTTCACGGGCCACAAGCTCCTTCTCGCAAGTGGCGAGGGCATTTTCCCGCGCGAGGAACAACAGCGCCTGCGCGGCATGTTGATCCTGGAGCTCCTTCAGGCGGGCCTCCGCCTCCTCGCGGCGCGTGACGGCCGCTTCGGCCTCCCGGAGAGCACTCGTGCGGACCCCCTCCGCTTCGGCGGCATACTTCTCGCCCTGTGCGCGAGCGCTCTCATTTTGGCGCTGGGCCGCTTCGACGGCGACGCTAAGCCGGCGCCACCCGTCAGCAAGCTTCAGGCGCTCCTCGGCGAGACTCGCCTCCGTGTCCTGGAAGTCTGTCCCAAGCCAAGCGAGCGCGGCCTTGGCGTCGCACAAGGCTTCAGGCCTGAGCAGGGCACGACCGCTCACGAGTGCCAGGGGCCAGTCCGGGTCAGGCCCCCTGGCGTTCTCCGTCACCGCGGTCAGTGGTGCCCCGGCGCCGCTGGCCAGGAGCGGTGGGTTCGTCGGGCCCTCCCCCGCGTTCGGCTGTGGCGGTGCGCTGTGGGGGCTCGCCATGCCTGTGGCGGCGCGCCCCACGATTCCTCCACTTGCGCCAAGGAAGGCCTCTGGCAGGGAGGTGGGCGCTTCGGCCTCCCCCGTCGCCGTTTCTTGCCTCGCGGCGGGGTTTGAGGGGAGCGCGTCCCCGCCCCCTGAGGCTGCCTCCCGAGGCTCCTCCGTCCCGTCCTCGTGAGACGCGCCTGCGTACGGCTCCGAAGGAACGACCGTCTCCTCCTCGTCTTCCGTGCGCCCCGCCTCGGCGTCAGGGTGGCAGGCAGCCTCTCCATGCCCCCCGGCACTCGCAGCGGGTACCGATGCCCCCTGCGGGCTGGGGGTCACCTTTGCCTTTGTCGTCGTCTTTTTCTTCTTCTTCCTCTGGTCCCCGGCGGACCTCCTGCGCGAATGGTGGCTCAGCTCCGAGCCCGGACAAAGAGCAAGGGCTTGAAACGCCGGGAGGAGTCAATGGGACTTACTCATCACTGACGTACCACTTCCTCTTCTTCTCCCACGCGGGGGGCGGGTCGTCGCTGCCGCCGTCAAGCATCACCCCGGCTTCGCCGCTCGGGCCCCCGGGGTGTGCCACAGTAGACCCAGACGCGTCTTCGCCCGCCTCGAGGCCCTGGAAAGTTTCGGCCTCATGACGGGCCTCAGGCGCTAGGGGCTCGACCGCCCCCCGGCCAAGAGCCCCCTCCGCCGTGGGTGGCTCGCTCTTGGCGTCATCATCCTTGAGCTCGCAGAGGAGTTGACGGCGGGTGCATGGTGGCGCCCGGTTGGCGTCCTCCTCTGTGGCCTCCTCCGAGTCCTCGCCACCGCCGCTGCCTGCCGAATCCAGCTCCACCACGAGGGGGTTCGCGCGGGGTCCGACAAGGCCCTCTAGCATGAGCCCCTACTAGTCAAAGAGAGGCATCTCTTTGACCAGCTCTGCCTTCTCCTTGTAGCGGAACAGCGGGAGTGCCCCCTCAGGCAGGTCCGCGGCAGGAGTACTACGCAGAGTCGCTAGGGCCCCGTCCAGCACCTTTGGCCCCAGGCTGCCGGGGTTTAGCCTCATGGCGTCACCCGCGCCGGTGTACTCCCACATGGGGCGCGAGTGCTGCTGAAGTGGCGCGATGCGACGCCGTAGGTATTCCCTGACGATCGTCGCCCCCGATAGCTTCGCGGCCCGGTGTGCGGCCATCCGCTCCAAGACGGGCTCCATCCTCGGGTCAGCGAGCTTCTCGTGCCCCCACATGGAAACCTTCTCAGCCGGGTCCATCGGGATCATCAGAAGCCGTCTGGTCCGGAGCGCGTCCATGTAGACCCAGCACTGCCGATAGCCTCCACCTTCTTCGCAACCCTCAAGTTGATGATGCAGGTCTCCATCCCCTTAACGGCAAGGAATGACGCACATCCGGAGTGCTGATCCACCGTAGTTACCCGCAGGCAGAAGAAGTGGCAGAAGAGCGCCACAGAAGGCATCACGCCCATGAAAGCCTCGCAGTAAAAGGCAAACATGGCCAGGAGGAGAATGGAGTTGGGTTGAAGGTGGAGGGCATGGATCTGATAATGGGAGAGAATGGCGTAGAAGAAGTCCGAAAATGGCGGCACCAACCTGGCATAAACACTGTGGAGGAAGAAGGGGTAGGCCGTCGCCCCCAGGCCATGCAGCACGCGCGACCCTGGCTAGATCAGGGTCGCCTGATTCTCATTCTGATCGCCGCCACAAACGGGAGTACCTTGTCCAGGCCCTCTTCATCGACGATGGAGGAGCGCTGCAGTAACGCCCTGATGGCGGGCGCACTTGGGGACGGGGCCACCGCCTTTCCCCTCTTGGCGGCGGGCGCCATCTGTGCGGTGGAGGCGCGGATTGAGGAGTGAGAAGAAGCGGAGTTCGGAGATGGGGTCGTGACGAGCTGCGCGCGAGAAGGGAGACGCAGGGAGACGGAATGTGTGAAGGAAGGCAATGATGGTCTCGCGTCGCCCGCGGCAGGCTCTATGTCAGTGCGGGCGGTTACCGAGGCATCGTGGGAGAAGTGGGGGCGTCCCCCGTCACATCGTGCGCCACGCGTCGTGCCTGGCCCGCAGGCGGTTAGGGCCCACGCCGTTTCGCCCCTAGTAGGTGGGAACATGCGCGTCACGGGCCCGGGGGCTACTGTCAGGCCCATGGAACCTAGGGTATCCAGACCCGTCTGCCTTTAGCCTAGGCCGCAACACCTGGCGTGGGTCCAGCATGCCATCATCACCAAGCATCTCACCACGACCCCTCATGAGGCCTTGGCCTCCTGAGGACCCCTCCTCAGGGAGCGGCGGACAAGACTCAGCACCTTCACCAGCTGCCTCGGGAGGCCCTCTTGCGAGGCGACCTCCTGAGGTGGCCTCCCGAGGCCTCCTCCCGAAGGTGCTCAAGACGAAGGCTATTCGGCACGGCTGCGCGGTCTCGTGCCTATCACGTGGGTGATGCGCGCGGCGACGAGCGGCGACAGAGGCCGCGCCAGCAGGCACGGATGAAGATGGTTTCCTCTTTTGTGTTAAGGGAGCAAGGCCACTCCCCAAAGCAACCCCAAAGGTTACCCGATGGGCGAAGGAAGACCAAGACAGTGGGCGCGCAGGGCGGAGGTCATCACCGAGCCCACCGACGCGTCATGGATCATGCTTTTGCAGGCGAAGACCGCCTTGAGTCAAGATATCCTGAATGCCTGTCCCCTTTCAAAACTGCCAAGTGTGGCAACCCTTCCCACCTAAGTTTTTGAGGTGGAAGAGGACCAAGGCGGGTATAAAGGGACAGTGCTTCCATTGTAGGGAGGACCGATTCTTCCTCCCTCTCCACCTTGTACGCGAGAGCACTCTGTTGCCCATTGCAATCCCAACCACAAGTAGGAGTAGGGTTTTACACCACAAGGTGGCCCGAACCTGGGTAACCGCTGAGTCCACGGTCCACTCTTCGCTAGCGCGCTCCCGCCGTAGCTCCGCCGTAGCTTAGCCGTGGTAGGGGACAGAGAGGTAGGAACTAGCTCACCCCAGTGTTCGAACCTTTGGGTCCCCGGAGCCCGACTTCCGACACATAGGAGGTATGTTAGACTAAAATGTGTTTGTCACATGTTTTATGATGCTCTCTTTGTGCTTCAATTCTTATCTTTTATATGAGCATCATTAAAATCTCGAAGCCTATCTTAATGGCTATAAAAAAGAGGTTGTTGGGAGACAACCCAATAGTTATCTTAAATTTTTGTTTTTATTTTCTGTTTTGTGTGTTTACACAATTTTTAGCTTTTGTTATGATTGTGTTTTTATCTTTTACTTAGTGTTTGTGCCAAGTAATGCCTTTGGGATGATTTGGATGATAGTATAATTGATGCTGTTTGAAAACAGAAAGTTTTCAGTCCAGTGCTGGATTTTTGGTTTGGTACTGGAGCGTGATAAAATTCTGAATTTTTTACAAAGTATAGGTATATGAATTGTTTATGTTGTCCTAATTTTTTCAAAAAATTTGGAGTTACAGAATTATAGCTTTTAAATAGATCTTTACACACTGTTCTGTTTTAAACAGATTCTGTTTTTGTTGAATAGTTTGCTTATTTCGATGAATCTATGGATTGTATCGGGGGGTATAAGCCATGGGGAAGTTGGATTATAGTAGAATTATGACAATATTAAATATGAATCAATTTATAATAGTACCTAAATTTTAAGATTTGTTTGTTATACTAACGGATCTCACGAGGTTTCTGTTGAGTTTTGTGTGCTGAAGTTTTCAAGGTTTGGGTGAGATCACGATGGATGAAGGAATAAGGAGTGGCAAGACCCTAATCTTGGGGATGCCCAAGGCACCCCAAGGTAATATTTAAGGAAGACCCAAGCATCTAAGCTTGGGGATGCCCGGGATGGCATCCCCTCTTTCGCCTACAATCTATCGGTATATCACTTGGAGGTGTATTTTTATTCATCACATGATATGTGTTTTACTGGGAGCGTCTTGTGCCATAGTTTTCCTTTCTTTGTTTGATTTTTAGTTTGCCACAATCATATTTGCTGAACACACTTTTTTGAGAGGGACACACATTATTCGTGATTTGTTAGAATACTCTATGTGCTTCACTTATATCTTTTGAGCTAGGCAGTTGCTCTAGTGCTTCACTTATATCTTTTAGAGCACGGCGGTGGTTATATTTTAAACAAATAGTTGCACTCTCATGCTTCACTTATATCTTTTTGAGAGTCTAATAAATAGTAATGATAATATTCATGGGTTATGAATTTGGTCCTAATATGATAGGTATTCAAGAGGGATATAATAAAAACTTTCATGTAGATCACTGAATATGATAAGTTTGATTCCTTGCAATAGTTTTGCGATATTAAGATGGTAATATGTGGGAGGTACTAGCAGATAATTGTGGTTTAGTAAGAATATTGGTGTTAAGGTTTGTGATTCCCGAAGCATGCACGTATGGTCTGTCGTCATGCTAAAAAGTTGGAGCATGATTTATTATTGATTGTCTTCCTTTGCGTGGCGGTCGGGGGGCGCGATGGTTAACTCCTACCAATCTCCCCCCTAGGGGCATGCGTAGTAGTACTTTGCTTCGAGGGCTAATAACTTTCGCAATAAGTATGTGAGTTCTTTATGACTAATGTGAGTCCGTGGATTATACGCACTCTCACCTTTCCGCAATTTGCTAGCCTCTTCGGTACCAAGCATTGCCCTTTCTCACCTCGAGAGTCGGTGAAAACTTCGCCGGTGCATTCAAACCCCGTGATATGATATGCTCTATCACACATAAGCCTCTTTATATCTTCCTCAAAACAGCCACCATACCTACCTATTATGGCATTTCCATAGCCATTCCGAGATATATTGCCATGCAACTTCCACCGTTCCGTTTATATGACACACATCATCATTGTCATATTGCTTTGCATGATCATATAGCTGACATAGTATTTGTGGCTCAGCCACCATTCATCATTTTCATACATGTTACGCTAGCATCATTGCACATCCTGGTACACTGCCAGAGGCATTCATATAGAGTCATATTTGTTCTAGTATCGAGTTGTAATTTTGAGTTGTAAGTAAATAGAAGTGTGATGATCATCATTATTAGAGCATTGTCCCAGTGAGGAAATAAAAAAAAGAGAAAAAAAGAGGCCAAAAAGAGCCCACCAAAAAAATGAGAGAAAAGGAGAGAAGGGGCAATGTTATTATCCTTTTCCACACTTGTGCTTCAAAGTAGCACCATGTTATTCAAATAGAGAGTCTCCTATGTAGTCACTTTCATATACTAGTGGGAATTTTTCATTATAGAACTTGGATTGTATATTTCGATGATGGGCTTCCTCAAATGCCCGAGGTCTTCATGAGCAAGCAAGTTGGATGCACACCCACTTAGTTTTATTTTGAGCTTTCATACACTTATAGCTCCTAGTGCATCCGTTGCATGGCAATCCCTACTCCTCTCATTGACATCAATTGATGGGCATCTCCATAGCCCGTTGATTAGCCGCGTCAATGTGAGACTATCTTCTTTTTTTGACTTCCCCATATTAATCTCTATCATCATATTCTATTCCACCCATAGTGCTATGTCCATGGCTTGCGCTCATGTATTGCGTGGGGGCTGAAAAAGCTGAAGCATGTTAAAAAGTATGAACCAATTGCTTGATTGTCTCCGGGGTTGTGCATGATAAATACTTTATGTTAAGAAGATGGAGCATGACAGGATTATATGATTTTGTAGGCATAACTTTCTTTAGCATTTTTATTTTGAAGGGCATGATTGTTTGTTTGTATGCCTGAGTATTGATGTCTTTATATCAAATTATAGACTATTGCTTTGAATCATTCGGATCTTAATATTCATACCGTAAAAGAGAATTACATGATGAACATGGTAGGTAGCATTCCACATCAAAAATTATGTTTTTATCATTTACCTACTCGAGGACGAGCAAGAATTAAGCTTGGGGATGCTTGATATGTCTCCAACGTATCTATAATTTTTGATTGTTCCATGCTATTATAGTATCAATCTTGGATGTTGTATATGCAATTATATATCATTTTTTGGGACTAACCTATTAACCTAGTGCCCAGTGCCAGTTGTTGTTTTTTGCTTGTTTTTGGATTTTCAGAAAATCAATATCAAACAGAGTCCAAACGAAGAAAAAACTTTGGATTATTTTTTTCTGGACCAAGAGAGACCCTAGAAGGTTCGGGAGAAGACCAGACGAGTCACGAGGGAGCGACAAGCTCGGGAGGCGCCCAGGGGGGTAGGCACGCCCTTCAGGCTTGTGGGCCCCTCGTGGCACCTCTTGACCTAATTCCAAGCCTATAAATTCTCAAACATTCCCCATATACCAGAGAGCCACCTCGAATAACTTTTCCGCTGCCGCAAGCTTCTGTTCTTCCGCGATCCCATCTGGAGGCCTTTTCCGGTACTCTGCCGGAGGGGGAATCGATCACGGAGGGCTTCTACATCAACCTTGCTGCCCTTCCGATGATGTGTGAGTAGTTTACCACGGACCTACGGGCCCATAGCTAGTAGCTAGATGGCTTCTTCTCTCTCTTTGATCTTCAACACAATGTTCTCCTTGATGTTCTTGGAGTTCTATTCGATGTAATCTTCTTTTGCGGTGTGTTTGTAGGGATCCGATGAATTGTGGTTTTATGATTAGATTATTCATGAGAAATATTTGAGTCTTTTCTGAACGTATTTATGCATGATTGTTATAGCTATGTATTTCTCTCTGATCTATCCATTTGGTTTGGCCAACTAGATTGATTTATCTTGCAATGGGAGAGGTGCTTTATAATGGGTTGAATCTTGCGGTGCTCTATCCCAGTGACAAAGTAGGGGACAAGACACGTATTTGTATTGTTTCCAATAAGGATAGAACGATGGGGTTTATTCATATTGCTTGAGTTTACTTTGTCTACATCATGTCATCTTGCTTAAGGTGCTACTCTGCTTTCATTAACTTAATACCCTAGATGCATGTTGGATAGCGGTCGATGGGTGGAGTAATAGTAGTAGATGCAGGCAGGAGTCGGTCTACTTGTCTTGGACATGATGCCTATATACATGATCATTGCCATGAATCTGTCATAACTATGCGCTTTTCTATCAATTGCCCAACAATAATTTGTTTACCCACCGTATGCTATGTGTTCTAGAGAGAAGCCTCTAGTGAAAACTATGGCCCCCGGGTCATTTATCTATCATATATAAAATCCAAAAATACCTTGCTGCAATTTTATTTCTTTTATTTTGTTTTGCAATTTATTTATCTATTTATCACTATCAGAATTAATCCTTACAAGTAACCGCCAAGGGGATTGACAACCCTCTTGTTCGCGTTGGGTGCAAGTATTTGCTTTTGTGTGTGTAGGTGCTGCTAACGGGGTTCTGTGTGGTTCTCCTACTGGATTGATAACCTTGGTTCTTAACTGAGGGAAATACTTATCTCTATTGTACTGCAACACCCTCTCCTCTTCGAGGAAATCCCAACGCAGCATTCAAGTAGCATGAAGCAGCTGGTTGAGTTGTTCCATACGGCACTGCAGGTGATAGAAGATCTCTGCATCAACCTCTGGCCGCAAGAGCCGATGCCGACCAACTTCTTTGGCTTGGCGCACAGGCTGCGGGATGCAAGCCCCCAGGTCAAGAACTGGAAGCGTTCGGCCTGCTTGGAAGGAGTGGAGCGGGCGTATGCGTCCACCATGGCGCATTTTCCAAAGACCAAGCCGCGCGAGATCGCATCCGGGCCTCCAGCAGGGAAGAATCAGACGCCAGAACTGTTTCTGGCCGAGGTGCAAGAAGGTGCTCGGGTGACCGAGGTGCAGTGCAAGAAGTCCGAACTCAGGTTCTGACATTTCGTCGGTATGCTGAGAAGAAATCTGTATAAGACAAGTAATTTTGTGCTATCCATCATGTTATTTATCCGATGTGTTATATTGTGACTCCTGTGTGACTGTTTTGAATCCTGAAAGTGGCCAGTCGTCGGCTTCCGCCCCCTTGTAGATACTACGCGGGGTGTTCCGAAAAAATGCGTGAACCCTTAGCCGACGTCTCGGGGCCCTTAGGCGGTTACGTATTTAGAGGAACGATGCAATCAGACTATAGTGGCTTTATAACTTTCACTTAGTCATAGGAGTATGACTTGTGGGGTAGTTGACCTAGCCCCCGGTGTAGTGGTGACCGGACTAGCCGAGGTACACCCATTTTAACACCTCGGTTCTTATGACAAGAACCCTTCATTTAACACGGCGTAACCACTAACGGTTTCTAGTTTGACACTATCCGTGGATCGCTGACCAGTTTACGCCTATCGTGGCACTTAACCATTCGAGCTGGAAGCGCAATCGTAGTGGTTCTCCCTTTACACTCCTAGCTGAACAAAGCGGAACGTAGGAGGCAAGCACATGAGCCGGGCAACCCAATCATTGACCAAAATCACAATTTGAAACTGATGCATATAATGCAATATCCGAGATGCTGAAGAGATATCGGACTTAAACATAGGCTCGATTTTATATCCGAGCCCCCGGTTGAAAGCCGGACTCATCTGTGTGTTTCAAAACGGTTTCCACATTGCTACAAGGAAAAGACAGAAAAAACGACACGTAATTTTGTGCAGTGACCGAAAAGAGGTCTGTTTTTTCATTCATAAGGCCTAGCCACAGATGCCAAGCTATTATAAGAAGGAACCTTAAAAGATACATAGAGTATGTGAGAAAGGAGAAGGGGAGTTTGATACAGGGCTTTTAAAAAAGCAGGAGCTGTTTCCCGTGTCTTCCCTGCCGCATGTTCGCGCCTCCGTGCTGTTGAACATCTATTCCTTGTCTAATCCAAGGTTGGTGAATACTGCCGGCTACTCCGTCTCGACTATGCTGGACGCATCCGAGAAGCGGGGCCCCATATGAGGCTGGCGCCGTAGTGTGAAAGCTTGACGCTGCCGAGATGTACTTCCTGGAGGGCCTTTATGGTGTTGAAGAGATCACCAGGTTCCGGGTGCGCGGATATCCCGAGATAACACACCCTTTTTATTAATGTATGCTCCCTAGTCTCCCATGGAATTTAAGTGCAAAATTATATACTCGAGGCACATAGTCTGCTACCAGACAAGGGGAACTGGGGAGCACGCGTCCCTATTTAGGATTCACGCCGGTTTGGCTAGGGGCCGAGGTGATAGTACGTACGTGCTTTAAGGAGCCTGGTAGGTCATGTCGAATTGTACGTCGGGACGCTTCTTCGGCTGCCTGGAAATTAGCTGTGAAGGCCGCTATCTGCTCCTCTATTCGGAGGGAGCGCTCTGTGTTACCGTTAATGGTAATGACACCGTGGGACCCCGGCATCTTAAGCTTTAGGTAAGCGTAGTGCAGCACCGCATTGAAGCGGGCAAATGCAGTACGACCGAGCAACGCATTGTAACCACTGTGGAAGGGGACTATATCAAAGATTGTAGGATCGAAAGTATGTCTAGAGGGGGGGTGATTAGACTACTTGACCAAATAAAAGTCTATCCATTTCCCAATTTTAGTTGTGGGCAGATTTTAGCAAGTACACAAGTCAAGTATCACCCTACACATGCAATTCTAAGAGTGTAGCAGCGGAAAGTAAAACATTGCACATGTAAGTAAAGGAGGGGATTGGAGATTTCAAACACAATGAAGACACGATGATTTTTGGTGTGGTTCCGATAGGTGGTGCTATCGTATGTCCACGTTGATGGAGGCATCAACCCATGAAGGGTAACGGTTGTGCGAGTCCACGGAGGGCTCCACCCACAAAGGGTCCATGAAGAAGCAACCTTGCCTATTCCACCATGGCTTTTGTCCACGAAGGACTAGCCTCACTCGGGGTAGATCTTCACGAAGTAGGCGATCTCCTTGACCTTACAAACTCCTTGGTTCAACTCCACATGATCTTGGAGGCTCCCAAGTGACACCTAACCAATCTAGGAGACACCACTCTCCAAAAGGTAACAAATGGTGTGTTGATGATGAACTCCTTATTCTTGTGCTTCAAATGATAGTCTCCCCAACACTCAAACACTTCCTCACAGATTTGGATTTGGTGGAAGAAAGATTTGAGTAGAAAGCAACTTGGGAAAGGCTAGAAATCAAGGTTCAAATGGTTGGATTGGAATATCTTGATCTCAACACATGAGTAGGTGGTTCTCTCTCAGAAAATGTATGGTGGAAATGTAGGCACGTTCTGATGGCTCTCTTACTTGGTAAGAGGGTGGTGGAGGGGTATAAATAGCCTTCACCTAAAATCCAACCGTTACAAGTCTTTGACCCAACTCGGTGACACCGACATGAAAATCTCGGTGAGACCGACTAGTGTAAAAGACATGAATGTTAGGCTTTTCGGTGGGACTGATCAAAACATCTTGGTGAGACCGAAGTGCAATGGCTAGGGCAAGACCACGTTTCAGCGAGACCGAAAATTTCATCTCGGAAATTCTGAAGTGAAGTGACATTGTTACAACAACTTGTTCAAACCGTCTCGGTGTGACCGAGAACCATTTCGGTTACACCGAAGTGTTAGGGTTTTGGTTGTGGCAGTGAAGTGATCATCTCAGTGAGTCCAGAGTAGATGTTATCGGTGGGACCGAAATGATGAATTAGGGTTTTGGACAGATGTGTTGTGGGAAAGTGATTGAGGGTTTTTGTAGCAATATCACTGAGCACTTTGAGCAACAACCTCATCAACAATACCTCATCCCCTTTTAATAGTATTGGCTTTCCTATGGACTCAATGTGATCTTGGATCACTAAAATGAAAATGAAGAGTCTTGAGGATGCCAATCTTATCCTTAGTATTTTGAGGGGTCCACATCCGTTAGTCCTTGCCATGCCAATCATTGATCTTTTCTGAAATTTACTAGCGATGAGAATTAGATCAATGATGTATATGTTGTTATTGATTACCAAAACCACCCGGGGATTAGTTGCACTTTCAATCTCCCCCTTTTTTGTAATTGATGACAACATATAGATCAAAGCTTCGACAAAAGATATAATCAATGAAATACATCATCGCTTTGAGAAGTATGTGATAAGTAAGAGCTCCCCCTAAATTTGTGCATTATTTAAAATTTGCGTTTGAATGCAAATGCACAATCGATTAGGATTATGGGTTACTCTTCCATGTCACATACATCTTGGTGGAGCGCTCAAAATGATAAGATTGCATAGCAATTAGCACTCATCACCAAACAAACAAGTGAATGATCATACAAGAGCATATAAATGGATATCCAAGCAAGCAAAGCATTAAAGTATGGTATGATCAAGAACACAATAACGTAGTATCTCATACAAGCATCAAGCACAAAGCGATAAACCAAAGAGCAAATATCTCAAGAAATCAAATGAAACAAAAGGCAAAGCACTCTCTCTCGAAGCCTAATGATCTATACAAATTCTCCCCCTTTGGCAACAAGTACCAAAAATTTCAAATGAGTATAGAGCTAAACGTCGCTCTAGGCTTTATCTCTGGTAGCTCCTGGTGATGAAGTCCTCTGACTTGCAGTGCTGGTGTGCGTCGATGTTGTTGGAGTGGAGAGAAGTGCATCTACAAAGATCTCTGCTGATGTATGTGGAGCTGGAGGTGTAGATATTGGAGGAACTGAAGGTGGGACTGTGGAAGTAGCGGCAGGGGTAGAGACTGAGGCTCTGGAAGCGACTGGCACAACAGCTGATCTGGGCATCCTCTGAAACTGGGTAGTCGAGGAAAGACCTGTGCCCTAATGTTCCTCATCATCACTGCTGGTACCCTTCCTAACTTCATCCACCTGTGACTTCAACGTCTCAACAACAGTCTGTATCTCAGTGACCTTAATGTCTAGATCATGAAACTTAGTTTCAACAATCCTCTCAAGGCTCTTCTGGTTCATAGCTAAGTTAACCAAACACTTCTCAATCCTCTGAGTGGCACAGAGAAGATGGTTCATCTGGTCGGCCTTTGTTTTTAGCACTCGAGCAGATGGAGCACTTGGCCCTGAAGTTCTGGCAGCTTCTGCACTTGCCTGTGCTTCGGCTGAGGTAGGATGAGATGCATCCATAGTCACTGTGTTGTCCTCGAACTCAGGCCTAAGTGGCAAATGCTCATGATCCAGCAGAAAAGACTTGTTTGCACCCTTTGAATTGATAAGCAACTGAATATGAGGGGCAAATCCACAAGACCTCTTCTGATCTGCAGCTGTCCTCTTGATGATTTCCACTATGAGATCCATGACTTTGAATTTCTCATGTTGGTCAATATGATGCAGCATGTTGATTGAGTGACCATGAATCATCCTGTCATCTCCTGACTTGGGTATCAAAGTATGCCTCATGATAGTGTTGGAGGTAGCAAGTCCTGCCAACAAATAATACACTGAGCCAAACTTGTGATTCTCCTTGTCCTTCTCTGGAATTGCTGTATACAAGTTTGCCATAGTGTTATGATCCATCTTGGACTTTGCATACACATCAATGTCATCTTCATCAGCCTCGGAATGTGGCCCACTCAAGCACACTAGACTGGTACTTGACTCCCTCAGTCATCCATACAATTCTACCATTGGGGTAGAAGTGAGCTGTAGAATAGAATTGCATGATCATCTCATCATTCCAATTTGTCAGCTTCTTCCTAATGAACTCATCAAGATCAATGGATCTGAAGTCCTCATGAACATGGGGGAAGTGATCCTCATTGCATCCATGTACTTAGAGTCCACCCACTTCATATCACTTACAATTGGCTTCTTGTCAAGCAAGACTGTTTCATAAAAATCCTGCTGCTCTCTGGTGTGAAATCTGTAGTCCACAGCAGTCCTCCTTCTGATGGAATAGGCGTTAGATTGCCTCCAAGTCCTAAGACCTTTTTCCTTCCTCTTCTTCATATTTTCAGCAATTGGATGAGCATCATTATGTTCAGGCAATCTGGGCCTTGCTTCATGAACACTTGGGCTTCATCATCTTCTTCAGCTTCTCTTTCAGGCACTGGGGCCTTGTTCTTCTCAATAGTAGGTACATCTCTGGTGTTTCTCTTGGGTTTTGCTGCTGTAGGCTTAGCCTTGGAAGTGGCAGCTGTCTTGATAGCATCTCCCATAAGCTTCTGCTGCTTGGGAGGAGGTGGATTTGCTGCTTGCTCTTCCTCATCTGTGGCATCATCTCTTCTCATGGATGTTGGCCTAAAGATCACATGAGCAGTTTGCTTTCTTTCTCTCTTCTTGCCTGCTGCCTTAGGCCTTGACTGAATGGGGGCCTGTTGAGATCCTTCAGGATTCTCTGAAGAGATGCCTCTCTTTGCAGCTGTAGAGGCAGAAACTTTCCTTTTGACACCTCTCTCTTTCTTAGTGCCATACTCCTTGGCAACAACAGCTGGTTTCTTCCTTTTTGAAGTAACTCCTTCAGCATCAAAATCTTCATCCTTATCATCTGAATTTTTCTTCTTCCTGGCCCTGGTGGCTGCCTTTGGCAAATCTAGAGAGCTTCTCTCTCCCTCATAGAAACTCCCTGCAGGACTAGAACCTGCACTCAGCTCAACATTTTCCTCAGTCCTGTTCTGGCTGTCACTTGCCTCTAACATGCTGACACTAACCCTGTGAATATATTTAGATGAGGTAGAGTTGATGAGTATCACAAAATGCAGCCATTTTTTGAAAAATTGAATTCAAACTTCAGTTTTAGGTTTTCACAGAAGGTATTTTGGAGTCACCGATTTGATAATCTCGGTAGCACCGAAAGCAGCAACAGAGACTTGGCCACACTGTTTCGGTCAGACCGATGTGTCTCCCGGTCTCTCTGAAGTGCTAGGGTTCTACTGAGACTTTAGTTTCGGTCTCACCGATCAATACATCTCGGTGGCATCGAAATGTACTTAGTGCAGTGGCCAGAGGACAAATCGGTGAATCCGATCCTTTCAATTCGGTCAATCCGAGATAAATTCTGAAAAACCCTAACCCTAAAGTTTAAAATCAATCTAACGCTAGGAATTTCAGTGCATAAGGAATTTCAATCCATGGCAAGATCTAGGCGAGCCATCCGTGGATTGAATCGGAATTTAGAACACGGAGGGGGTCAAATCTCACCCTAACTTGGTGGAGATCCTCTACGGCGGCAATGGCGGAGAAGAATGCCGTTGATGGCGACAGAATCCGGCGGTGAGGGCGCGCTGGAGATGAAGGCAACGATCCGGAGACCAGGGCGACGCTAGCAACGAGGTGCGGGAACGTGATGTTTGAAGAAATTTTAAATGTACGGGCCGCGGACATATATATACCCGTGTGCTGTCGGTGAGACCGAGCGAAACCAATTGGTGGCACCGAGATGAGTAACTGCTATGAGCACATCATTTCGGTGACACTGAGAGTTTTAAATCGGTCTCTCTGAGATTGAAAATCAGATCGGTCCAAGTGATTTCGGTGAGATCGGATGCTTGTGAGTTGGTCTGTCCGAAAATCACTTAGAAGGTTTTGGAGGTCAGCCCTAATCAGATCGGTGGCTCCGAGTACTCCTCACCCAGAGGGTCCGAAAATGAGCTTGTTCAAATTTTGTGATATAGCATGAAAGAATTTGAGACAAGATGAGATAGATAGCTAGAGAAGGTGCTTAGGCATTCTTGTACATCCATTTGGCCAAATAAAACCAATTCAATCAAACTACAAATGGATGTCCTCGAATGGGAAATATGCATGGCAACATGCTCACACAATAAGATAGCAAATGAAATATGTGTCAAATATGCACAACCAATTCTTGCAACTATCAAGCAATGGGCGATGGCGTAGTCATCTATGTATGAGTATATTGACATAGGAGCCAAATGAGAACATTTGATCATAGGTCATACTCATCGTTTAAGCACAAGTGGGGTTACCACTTTTACATAAAGCATTAATGTGTTCACACCATTAGAGTTGCTTTGACTCAAAACTTAGAGTAAAGCTCCCCCTAGATGTGATATCCCCCCAAAGAGGGATGAACTAACCATGGGTTTTGTCGATGATGACTTCATGTCGATGTTGTAGATGTGGATGCTCAATGTTGATGTTGACCATCAAGAGTTGGGAGCAATCCTTGGAGTTTTTCACTTTCAATACCTACATGGGTTAGTCCCACACAAGGAACATACAAAGATATCCATAGACATAGAGTGAATGCACACATTATGATGTCCATGAATGCATTGAATACCTTGTCCCTTGTCTAACCAACAAGAGGGTTTGTGACTCCATGAACTAGTGCAAGATGTTGAAGTTGGTTGCACAAGTTCTTGCCATAAATGAATGTGAGTGAAGTTTGTTGGCGGAGTCACCCTCAAGAACTCACTAGTTCTTCTTCTTTGGGACCCACATCAACTTGATGGGAATCCTTGGAGTTGTAGTAGCACTTGATGAAGTAGAACTTGATGAGGCCTTAGGAACCCACTTGACCAAAGCTTGAGGTGGTCCTTCAAATGAGTCAATCTCTTCTTGAAGCTTGTCCTTGCCTTTTAGCTTGTGGTATTGAGATGGAAGATCATCTTGAGCTTGTGTCCCCTTGAAATAAGTAGGATCATACTTCTCTTGTTGAGGAACAAACTTCGTCTTGGGGTATTGATCTTCCTCCCACTCAACTCCATTGGCATTGAACTTCCGTTCAAAACCAATACCTTGGTTCTTCCGGTGCCTTCCTTGCTTGCGCACAATTTCCTCAAATTGCTTACTCCCGGCAAGGCTCTTGTGGACACCCTTTTCTATAATTCCTTTCAATAAATCGTTTGCTTGCTCAAGTGTAACTTGGCTAAGAGAATCATTAGTGGAATCAATAGAACTACTAGAAGCAACAACATTGGATTTAGCATTGTTATTGTTACTACTAGAGGTAGAACCCTTTTTACCCTTGTTACTAGTTTGCTTAGATTTGACTTATGGCATAAAGGTAGACAAGAGTAAACATTTGGCAAGATATGAAGAACTCTTCTTTCGAAGATCATCATTGATAGCTTTAAGAAACTCATGCTCTTGCTCTAAATTTAGCTTCTCGAAGCATAGCTTCTCATGAGATCTTAGGAGCTCTCTATGATCCTCTTGAGTTGTTTCATGAGCTAACTTAAGAGTGTTTAGTTCTTTAGTTAGACCCTCAATCTCCTTCATAGCATTGTCATTCGTTTCCTCTTGACTATCATGATTACTAGCATTTTCATTATAGCTCACATCACTAGCCTTATCAACAAGTAAATCATCATCACCAAGCAAATCATCTTCATCACTATTAAAGTCCAAGTATTTGGGGTGTGATACCTTGGGGCCTTTTGCCATGAAGCATCTTCCAATTCCTTCATTTGGTGAATCAAATAGGTCATAGGAGTTGGAGGATACGAGAGCAAGTCCGGCAACACCTTCATCTTGACTATAGTCGGAGTCGGAGTGATAGCTTCTCTCGGAGTGGTTGTCGGAGTCGAAGCCGGAAATCCATTCACCAACATGAGCTTGATGTCTTCTTCCAGTGTAGCTCTTGGATGACTTGTCCTTCCTTTATGAATCCTTGCTTCTTCGAGAAGATCTTCGTTCATAACGATCATCCCTACTCCTTCTCTCCTTGTGAGGTGATTCATCTCTTCTACGTCTTCCTCTTGGTGATTCGTCTCTGTTCTTGTGAGGTGTTGTAGACTCATTGGAATAGTGTCTGGGTCTTCCACAATTATAGCAGTTTCGGTCACGACTAGATGATCTTTTCTCATAATGTCTTCAGCTTGAGCGTCTCTCTTTTCCTTTGTTCTTGTAAAACTTGTTGAACCTTTTCACCATTAGGCTTATCTCTTCATTGGATACTAGCTTGTCGCTTGAAGTTGTGGGAGCATCGGTTGAGGCTTTGTAAGCACCACTTGATTTGTTGTGTAGCTCCACTTTGTCCTCGAGTGACATTTCATGAGCAACAATCCTTCCAATGACTTCCGTGGGCTTGAGATCTTTGTAATTGGGCATCATTTGGATCAATGTGCACACGGTACCATATTTTCCATCCAAGGCTCTAAGTATCTTCTTGATGATGAATTTGTCGGTCATCTCTTCACTTCCTAATCCGGCAATCTCATTTGTGATGAGAGCAAGCCTAGAGTACATTTCGGTGACTCCTTCACCATCGTTCATCTTGAACTTGTCAAGTTGACTTTCAAGCACATCAAACTTGGATTCCTTGACGGACTCCGTACCCTCGTGCATATCAACCAAAGTATCCCAAATTTCCTTTGCATTCTTGAGGCGGCTGATCTTGTTGAACTCCTCGGGGAACAAACCATTGAAGAGAATGTCACAAGGTTGAGCATTGTATTGCAACATCTTCAATTCTTCCGCGGTTGCTTCAAGATCCAGTTCCTTATCATCCTCAAAGAATTCACCTTGCAAGCTAACACGAACAACAGCCCAAATGGTGGGGTTATGACCAAGAATATGCATTTTCATCTTATGCTTCCAAGTAGCAAAGTTTGTACCATCAAAATATGGACCTCTACGGTGATAATTACCCTCACTAGACGCCATACTCTCCTAGGTTGTGAAACCAATGCAATGGAGACCAAAGCTCTGATACCACTTGTAGGATTGAAAGTATGTCTAGAGGGGGGATGATTAGACTACTTGACCAAATAAAAGTCTATCCTTTTCCCAATTTTAGTTGTGGGCAGATTTTAGCAAGTACACAAGTCAAGTATCACCCTACACATGCAATTCTAAGAGTGTAGCAGTGGAAAGTAAAACATTGCACATGTAAGTAAAGGAGGGGATTGGAGATTTCAAACGCAATGAAGACATGATGATTTTTGGCGTGGTTCTGATAGGTGGTGCTATCGTACGTCCACGTTGATGGAGGCTTCAACCCACTGAGGGTAACGATTGCGCGAGACCACGGAGGGCTCCACCCACAGAGGGTCCCTGAAGAAGCAACCTTGCCTATTCCACCATGGCTTCCATCCATGAAGGACTAGCCTCACTCGGGGTAGATCTTCATGAAGTAGGCGATCTCCTTGCCCTTACAAACTCCTTGGTTCAACTCCACATGATCTTGGAGGCTCCCAAGTGACACCTAACCAATCTAGGACACACCACTCTCCAAAAGGTAACAAATGGTGTGTTGATGATGAACTCCATGCTCTTGTGCTTCAAATGATAGTCTCCCCAACACTCAAACACTTCCTCATAGATTTGGATTTGGTGGAAGAAAGATTTGAGTGGAAAGCAACTTGGGAAAGGCTAGAAATCAAGGTTCAAATGGTTGGATTGGAATATCTTGATCTCAACACATGAGTAGGTGGTTCTCTCTCAGAAAATGTATGGTGGAAATGTAGGCACGTTCTGATGGATCTCTTACTTGGTAAGAGGGTGGTGGAGGGGTATAAATAGCTTTCACCTAAAATCCAACCGTTACAAGTCCTTGACCCAACTCAGTGACACCGACATGAAAATCTCGGTGAGACCGACTAGTGTAAAAGACATGAACGTTAGGCTTTTCGGTGGGACCGATCAAAACATCTCGGTGAGACCGAAGTGCAATGGCTAGGGCAAGACCATGTTTCGGTGAGACCGAAAATTTCATCTCGGAAATTCTGAAGTGAAGTGACATCGTTACAGGAACTTGGTCAAGTCGTCTCGGTGGGACCGAGAACCATTTCGGTTACACCCAAGTGTTAGGGTTTTGGCTGTGGCAGTGAAGTGATCACCTCGGTGAGTCCAGAGTAGATTTTATCGGTGGGACCAAAATGATGAATTAGGGTTTTGGACAGATGTGTTGTGGGGAAGTGATTGAGGGTTTTTGGAGCAATATCACTGAGCACTTTGAGCAACAACCTCATCAACAATACCTCAGCCCCTTTTAATAGTATTGGCTTTCCTATGGACTCAATGTGATCTTGGATCACTAAAATGAAAATGAAGAGTCTTGAGGATGCCAATCTTGTCCTTAGTATTTTGAGGGGTCCACATCCATTAGTCCGTGCCATGCCAATCATTGATCTTTTCTGAAATTTACTAGCAATGAAAATTAGATCAATGATGTATATGTTGTTATTGATTACCAAAACCACCCGGGGATTAGTTGCACTTTCAATGATCAAGGCCTTGCTTCGGAAGTTCTCGGGCGAGCCGAAAACAACCTCCAGTGTTACGGTGCCGGTGCATTGTGCCTCCACGCCGAGTATGACACCCTTGAATGTGGTGTTACTAGGTTTGATTCGTGATGAATCGATGCCCATTTTTCTGACCATATCGGTGTAGATCAGGTTCAGACTGCTTCCACCGTCCATAAGGACGTGGGTTAAGTGGAATCCATCGATAATGGGGTCTAGGACCTAGGCTGACGACCCGCCATGACGGATACTGGTCGAGTGGTCCTTTTATCAAAAGTGATCAGGCAAGCCGACTATGGGTTGTACTTTGGGTCTACAGGCTCTAAGGCGTAGACGTCCCAAAGTGCTCGTGTCCATTCCTTCTTAGGAATATGCGTGACATAGATCATGTTCATGTTCTTGATGTCGGAAGGAAACTGCTTTTGGCCACCACTGTTTGGCCTGCGAGGTTCATCCTCGTCGTCGCTCCAAGACTGGCCCCTGCCCGGTTCCTCAGCAACAGCTTTGCCGGCCTGCTTGAACACCCAACAATTTCGATTGGTGTGGTTGGCGGGTGATGTAGGGTGGAACCCTAATTGACGATCTTTCATGAATTGGAGGGCAATCCTAAGAAGAACACGGGGAAATCACAAGAGAAACACTCAAGAACAAGTCCAATCACACATCCACTAGACTCAAATCCACACAAGATCCACAAAGATACATGAACAACAAAGGGAAAGATACAAGGTAGAGTTCATCCCAAATCCAAGAGGAGATGAGGTCTTGATGATCTAGGTAGATACTTCTCCCTTAGGAGGTCTTGCATCCACTAGGGATCTTCTCCATAGGAGGCCTTGCACTCCAATGGAGTCTTCTCTCTCTCAAGAGGAATCCCACAAGGGGGGATACATGAACTAAGCTCTAATGTCTAGATCTATTCTTAGCTAACCCTAGAATGGAGGAGGGGAAGGACTATTTATAGTACAAGCCACGAAGGGGTAAGTGGGAGAGAGATACATGGGTCACTGCGTGCAGGCAGGCCAGTTGTACCGGTCATCCAACCGGTTGTACCGCTGGGACTCAAGTGCCGGTTCCTGGAGGTGTTCACGGAAGTAGGGACCGGTTGTACCGGGGGAGGACTGGTTGTACCGGTCAGGCGGCAGCTGTGGGAACAACCGGGGCGGTACCGGTCTTGCGCCGCTTGATTACAGAACGTGGACCAGTAGTTGGGCGGTAGTGGACCGGTTGTACCGGTGTTCGGACCGGTTGTACTGGTACTTCTGGGCTGACACAGTCCTCTTCTTCCTTCTCTTCCATACTTCCCTCGCAGATGGTGTAGTTGTTCCTTGGCGCTTGCACTCCTCCTCGACTTCCATGCAGCTCTGACAATACCTATGCATGCACACGGGAGAAGTGTCAAGTAGTATACCATCCTTGAAGGGGTCAAGTGAACACGTGTAAAGGAGATGCTTCACCTTTATGTATGTGAAGTAGATGTCGCACGTGTCACTTGCCAAACGGACTCTTGACATGGTAATGTTCGTAGGATGCTCCGCATCATCCTCTCCCCCTTGGAAATGATCCGTCCTCGGATCGAAAACCAAATCACCATGAGAAAGAGATGTCGCCGCCATGTAGAAGTGGACGATCACCAAGCAATCTTCATCTTGAAGCTCGAAATGGGCACTCTCCAATGTCGCACCATCATGTGATTCCTTCAATAGGAGCAAGGACAACAAACACTTGGAAAAACACAAATGTGGTTAGCGTTAGTGCAAAACCAAGCATTCAAGTGGTGATTCACCCAACAAGTGTCATCGTCATGTATGTCATAAGGTGTGACAAAGGAATGAGACATGGCATGTAAGCACATAAATTGAGCACAATCAAGATCATCATGGAAACAAGCATGCAAATGGGAGGTAGAGATGTTAATATGTGTGACAAGAGAACAAGCATCTACCTCAAGGTCATAGCAAGTATGTATCAAGCACTCAACAAATGGTCGCTGGTAGGCATATGAATCATTCACAACACCAAAGGAAATGAAGTGTCTAAACACATGGGTCAAGTACAAGCCAATCCAAGCATAACATGCATAGGGTGTAGTGAAAATAGTGTGGCACTCAACACAGTAGAAAGAGCAATTGTTCATCATGTGTGAGGCAATCAAGTCAAGCATGTAGCAATCAATGGGACATGGCATATGTGAAGAAATGACATTGTTGTAATCAAACACATGGGAATAGCATGGGATAATCATGTTCAATGCAACACACAAGGCATATATATCATGAGGCATGGCAATGTGGCAATGACAAGTCAAAAGAAGATCTCTAGCATGTGTGCAATGTGTCATGGTGCAAGCAACACATGAAGTATGATCCACAATATTCATGCTCATGGTTTTGGGGTTCTCAAAAGAGAAGGATATCACCTCGAAAGCATTTCCTTGTGCGTCCTTCACAATGCCGAAGTGGTAGGAAATGCGTTGTAGAAGCACGCCGGTCAAAAGTGGCTCGCTCTCAAGAGCTCGAATGGTCAACTCACGGGAAATGGAAGTTGACACGATGTCGAAGGATCCTACACATGCACACAACAAAGCAAAGAACGCATGTACATGGTAGATAAACTCATCATCCATCATGATGGGTCTCTTCTCTTGCACATAACCATTAGAAGCAAAAGTGCATGAATAATATGATGCAACAATCTTAATGTTCGTGGCACTATGCAAAAGGTGCAAAGAGGTAAGACAAGTATGCTTCACATGAAATATGTCAAAAGCTCCGAGTATATGGGAGAAAGCTATGAGGGCAATCTCATTAGCAAGACTAAAAGCATTGTTGCACTCAATACATGGCAAATCATCTAGGATGAGAGAGGCAGCATATGGAGACATATGACAACATGTAATATCAATCATGTGCAAAGCATGTGAATGGATGCCATCAACCGCATGAAACGAGCAAGTATGAATCATGGGTGATGCACTACACAAAGCAAGCATAGTAGTCATGTCATGCAAAATAGTAGTGCGAAGATGCAACATACTAGAAGAAATCATGGCAATCATGACATGTGAGCAAATAGTAGGCATAGGCAATGCACATGACATAGCACAAGCATGAAAAGAAAACATGATCAAAGGATCATAATAGGCATGGATCACAAATGGAACATGGCAATAACAAGCAATATCTCCACCAAGCATGCAAACGCACATACAAGTAGTAGAATCATGGATCGTGTGTAATGCAAAGCATGGGTCACCAAAGCATGTCATCCAAGTGGAAATGAGCATATCATGCAAAGTGAACATGGCAAGATGGGCATAGAATATGTAATGGACAATAACCCATAACACTACTAAGGAAAAGCCTATCAGTAGCGCGGGTTAAACGAATAGCAGTAGCGCGGGCAGCCGCGCTACTTGTACGGCGCTATAGCTAAACTTTAGCAGTAGCGCGGGTACCCCCCCCCCCCCCCCCGCTACTGCTATCCATATGTATCAGTAGCGCGTTTTACATAACCGCGCTGGTGCTAATAGCTGCAGTGCTGCTATTTAGAGCGCGCTACTGCTAAAGCCTCGCTGCTGCAACACGCATACCCTGCGCTACTGTTATTATTTTCTGAATTTTTTTATGCAGCATATTTCCTCTGTATTTGTACAGGTTTTATACAATAGTCTCTATGAAAAATCGTACACACAATAGTCTCATCATATCATACACATACAAATCTAATCATAGCACATACACATACAAATAGTCTCACCAAATCATGCATCATCATAATCATCATCCAACACAAATGATGTCTCTCATCATCATCTCGAAATAACGATACAAGTTATGACATGTCTCGAATACATGCAACTACATCGTCATCCATCTAAACAATGATATAGAAGAGAAGAGCTATCACTATGAGTAAGAGCGGAATTATGCAGTACATGAGGTGTCGGTTCTGATTCCTCTCTCGCGCTAGCATGAACCTCAAGTAACTAGTTTCTGATTCTTGTCTGCTATCAAACCCTTTATGGCTGGCACCCGAGAACCCTGACACTTGGGCCTGACACTCGGGACACTCGTCGTACACTCCCGGAACCCTCCCTATGTACACGGCATAGCACTTCTTCGCCATCAAGGACCTATGTACCTGTTAGAGATGCATCTTCATCAAGCGAATTCAACAATAATATGCAACATAATATACTTGAGCAACATGAAAAGAAAGAGTTAGCAAATAGATGCAACATATAGTAAACATAAATAATCAACGCAGGTTCATCGTACCCAAACTAATTAACTAGATGTACGCCAAGTCATCGTACCGAAACTAACAAACTAGCGTTACACAAGTTCAGTAGGACCGTCGACATCACAAAGTTTCATCGCTACAGAAAGTACAAGTTCAACCGACACATCATCATCGGCATCGTCAATCACTGGAAGTTCCATCCATCCATATCCGGGAGGATGCACCCTAGCTTCGTGAACGGCGTCAGGTCCAAACGTTGTAGGCTTATGCGAGTTCGGATGTCAGCTCGCGATATAGGGCCGTGGTGGAACATCCCCTTCTCTTCGACGACATCTTTCATGATGATCGTTGCAATGTCCTTCTGGATGCGAAAGAAGTCATCTCTGAGTTTATAATCTGGTTCGTCTCCTAAGGATTCTGGCCATTTGCGGATATGTTCACCTTTTCTTGTTGTCATGCGAAGCTGTTGGTGATCCCTTCTGAACTCCATCATGAGATGGAGGAGGTAGAATCCATCGTTCTTGCTTGTTGTCGGTTGATGGATGCAGCAGAAGTTAATTTTATGCAAGAAACCCGGCTTGCTCTTCCTTTGTTTCCTGATCTCGATGTGGCCACCCCTCATGCTAAAGCCGTGGAGAGCATCATCCAGAATATTCATTATGTGGGTGTAGTCCTTCTTCTCGTAGTTTCTGGACGAGTCGAAATACACTGCGTGGGAGACTCGCGGGAAAAGAACGATAAGGACGGCACGCCCGTTGCTGCGGGAAAAAAACACCTCAAATTAGTCTCCATATGAGCGAAGGAATGATTGAAATGTATGAAAGGGTTGTCCGACAATGACTTACATTGGATGATAAGGCAGGAGAACCGTTTCCTTGTCCTTATTTGTTATCATGAAGTATTCGATGTACTCCCTAGCAGCTTTACGTTCATAGTCGCCGAGACTCAAGAAGGACTCATGCATGTAGTATGGATCCGCCACCGAGATTTGCGAGATGTGTTCTCTCCTGATGACAAAGTTCATATGTAGCGCAAAAAGGCGGACGATCATAAAATCGAGCCGCCTAGTGAGAAACATCTCAAAGATGTGATCAAACCGTAGGAAGAACACCTTCGCGGGCAGTGTGTTGACATAGCACTTGCCCTCAGGCACACGAACCACGTAAAGCGGATATCCTAGATCCTCCGAGGCGAGAAGGCTTTTCTCAGTCGACGGCACATGGTCGTGCAGTCTCCTGAGATCCCCTGATATGCCCTCTAGCGGTTTCGGCGGTAGGATCGGCTGGCCTGCGACATGGAACATCGCCGCACCTTTTACCGGTCCACGGTGTGCAAAATCGGTCGGCGGAGCCGACTGGCTGCTAGAAGGTTTGGCAGCTTTGGTAGCTTTGACGGCAGCAGAGTCTCTCTTCGGCGGTCTCTTGCTCTCCTTTTTCTTGGGTTGACCATCCAGACCCTTCCTGACCCCCGCCACCAGTGTTGTCGGGCTAAGCACTTTACGACCCTCGGCAAGTATACCCTACGTTGAGGCGGCATCTGGAGGCATGTCCTTTGAGGATTGCATGAAGAGAGACTTCTTGCAATCAACCCTAGGACGTTCCTGCTCGGGCACATCATCCATCTCCTCATCCGCATGGTCATAGCCTGAGTCATATGGCTGACTCATCATTTGTCCGTTGTCATAGGCGCCGGTATTGAGGAACTGAAGAGGATTCTCCTCCATCTCATCATCCATTTCTTGTTCCACGGGGCCGACTACATCATCCACTATTGGACCCCCTTCCTTGCACCGTCCGCCGCTCTCACGCAGCACGAGATCAGGCGCTGGTAATTGCGTAGGCGGGTGGTGTTCATACCTTGCTGATGTGATGTTGTTGTTGGTGTGCTCTCGGCCGCCTCCACACGAAGAAGATTCTTCGGCCACAACAGCATCCAACCCTTGCATTGTCCAAGCCGCATCGGGGTCTCGTCCTCCTCTCCTCCAAGCCATACTGGAGGAGCCAAATCCTCGTGGCCCGCTTTGACACTCACCGAGGAAACCCTTAAGGTGCCAACGGGGATCGACTGGTCGTGGAACAAGCGTTCCTTGGGCTTCTCTATCGTCGCGGTTCCCACGTCCACCTTCTGGCCGTTGATCATGTACAGTACGGTGCACGGGGTTTCGTCGGCCTGCAAAGACATGTCTGCGGCGTCAGACATCTGAAAGGCAACGGAAGCAGAAGATTATAGATATGTTGGTGCGACGCATAATTACCGTGAGGGCATCGAGCTCAGCCAAAGTTGAAGCCCCGCCTCGCATGCTAGAGATGGAGGAAGGGCTGCTATGAGTGGGTGTGGGACCTTGTGCAGTAGCGGCAGCAGGTGCTGGTGGTGTGATGGTCACCGAGTTGCTCCCGACGAAGCCGGGCATGGGAAAGTCTTCTGGCCCTTTGTTTGGGTTTTTCTTCGTCCAGTCGACAACAGTCGGAACCAAGGCATTAACCGAAGATACCAAGTCCACTCTGCAGGCAGCTACTGCTGCCTCGATTGCCGCTTTGATGACCTCAGATTTTAGGACTTCTTGGGTCTCAGCTGATTTTTTGTCGACCGCAAACGCCACCTTCTCATCGATGTTCACCTGACTGAACTTCCTTCTTTGCCTTTTGGCCTCCGGGTCCTCGTGGTAGTCGTACTTCCATGTGGCGCCGTCTCCGACGCCATGGACACGTCCATACTGCGACCGCTTGCCCGGAGGGAGTCCCTTCAGTATGTTCAAGGACTAGTTGAGAGGGGTGTCCCAAATGGGCCTCGCTGATGACTGAGACGACGAGTCACTTTCGGCCGCAAGCTTGTGTTGATCTTTCTGCAAAAGGAACATTGACCGTTTACAACTGTTACAACAATGTGTAGTCGAATTGATCAGAAGCTAATATAAGGTGGTAATTACCAGTATTCTCATCAACTTCCTCGTGGGCTCGTTCATGTAGAAAACCTTTTTTTCTTTGTCCCACTTGTACCGAGGCCTGTTGAAGTCATGCTCCAGCGGGTCGGTGAACTCCGCCAAGGGGTCTGGGATCCCCGCGGCTTCACATTCCACGTCCTTCTTATCTCATATGGGTTTCTTGCCAACATAACCTCGTCTTCCGAGGCCGTGGTTCCCAGTGTTCCTTTGCTGAAGCCCCTTGAATTTCTCGGACTTACGCTTGGCATCTTTGGTAGCGCAAGTTTCCTTGAATTTTTCATAGTCCTCTTTTGAAAGTGTGGGATTTTCCGCAAAAATCTTGGAGTAGGGTTCTTTCTTGTCAATCGATCATTTCACCCTGACTTTCCAGGAGGACAATGCGCCGCTGAACTTCCCCATGGCGGCGTTGTTTATGTTCTTCATGGCATGATCTTCCCACGGAAGTTTGGTGTCATCCCGGCCGGGGAAATGGTATCTCTGGTGCAACTTCGTTAGGAGGAGGTGCTCCATATTTTTTGGTTTACTCCTTAAGTCCGTGGCATTGATGCTTGTGATGTCTCGTATGATGCATCCGAGTTGGTTGCCGTAGTTCTTGCGAGCTTCCGCGGGCGCTATTGGCTCAAATTTGCCGGGGTCACCTCTATGACCACCAGTCTGCCGGTGCTGAGCTTGTTAGGACATCATGACCTCGTACTCTTCTGCTTCGGCCCCGGTGCGTCGGCCCCGGTCTCGGCGCCGGTGTTGGTGCCATCGGTGCCGGTGGTGGTGTCGGTGTCGGGGTCAGTGGCAGTGGCACCATCCGATGTGACAAGGGGGCCCTCCAAACCTTCGTCTGCCTGACTACACAAAAAGTCGAGGTAATCGTGTTCATGCTGTAAGGGATCGTCGACCTCATGATGATCAGAAGCGCCGGCTTCGTCGTTGTTTGACATGTTCCCTACGTATGGTTAAGTTTGCATGTTTAATTCTCAAACTATAATAAAGTGAATAATGATATTAAAAAAGGGCCTACGTTTTGCCGGAATGTTGATTCATTCCCGTTCCGGCAAATCCCGGGCACTCGATATGTCCTAGTTTCTAGCACAAGTCATGCCGAAATTCACGGAAAATTTCGGCATGACCTTTGCTAAAAAGTGGACAAATCGAGCGCCGGAAATTTGCCGGAATGGAAATGAATCAACATTCTGGCCAAACATAGGCCACTCGGAATCATTCCCGGCAAATAAGAAAATGCCTCTGCTTGCAAATACAAAATGCAAGATAGCTAGTACTCAAAGTAGATCATCTTGTAGTACACTCAAAGCAGATCATCTTGTAGTACACTAAATGCAAGATATCAATTTACATATATATCATATACAAGAGAGGAAAATTCAAGTAAAAAAAGTACTGATATTACACTATAAATACTCACATAAGTATCAAGCAAGCACACACTCAGGACTCACTTTGCTGCTGCTGCTCTAAGTAAGCACACACTCTCACTCACTTTCAAATGAAACTTATTTAGTAGTATTTAGTAGCAAAATGCTGACTTGAAACTATTTCAAATAAATTTTACTAGTATTTTTATTAAATGCCACAAAATTTTATTAGATTTTTTTTATAAAATGTCACAAAAATCAAACATGTTAAAATATGTTGATTTGATCAGATTTGGATAATGTTTTTGATTAATGAATTAACTAAAATACTAAAAACTACATTCTTGACACTTGCAACTAAAATACTAAAATACTACATCGATCTGAAAGTAACCATTGGCAATTTCTGATTTGGTTTTTTTGTTTCAAAGTTTCAAATTTGGTACTGCCTCCTAGCTAGGGTTCCTAAGTTGACAGAGAGAGAGATAGAAGAGGGGAGGGGAGAGGATGGAAGAGGGGAGGGGAGAGGATGGGGAAGAGGGGAGGGGAGAGCCTTATGGTGGTGAGGTTGACGGCGGCGGGTGCAGGAGGGGGCGGCGACGTCGTAGGCGGCTGCAGCGGGCGGAGGAGGGGCCGGCGAGGCAGGGGCATCGGTGAGCCTGGCCGCAGCGTCGGCGTCGGGAATCGGGCGACGGCAAGGCAGGGGCGTCGGGGCTCGAGTGACGGCGAGGCAGGGGAGAGCGGTGGCAGCGCGGAGGAGGGGGGTGCGGACCGGGGTCGGTTGGGAATGGGGAATGGGGGAGAGGGAAGGAGGTGCACGCGGTAGTAAGTCAAACTTAGCAGTTGCGAGGGACTATGTAACCCACGCTATAGCTAAGTTAGCTGTAGCGCGGGTCACTAACCCTCGCTACTACTAAAGTTTGCTATTTCAATTTTTTTTATTTACTAAAGGTAGCAGTAGCGCGGGACAGTGTAACCTGTGCTATTGCTAAGTTAGTTGTAGCGCGGGTCACCAACCCTCGCTACTACTAAAGTTTTTTATTATTTATTCTTATTCTTTTCCTTTTTCTTTTTGTTTTGTATTTTATATTATTTTTAATTTTTCCATTGCTTTTTCTTTTCTATTCTTTTTCTTTTCTTTCTCTCTTTCTTTTCTTTTTTCACCTCCGAATGACTGAGCTGCAGGGGATAATAATGTATATAACTCAGATCGATGCATGATAACGCGGTTAAGTGCGTATACAAAATAGATACATACATAAATGATAGTTTCTCAGCGTCGACGACATTTAAGAGTGATCTTCTTTCCTTTCTTGTTCGCCGTCGAATAGTTGAGCCCCTCGTTGTGACTTTTCCTTTTCCATGGAGTACGATCTTTCTTAGGTAATGTAGTCTTGCTTCTTCTTTTGACATATGCTTCATCGTCATCGTCATCTTACCTCATCGGGTCGTCGTACTGGTCGTAGTCTTCCATGTTGGTGACTCCATCCATTCCGACGATACTCCTTTTGCCTCTCCTCACGACAACACGGCTCGGATTGCTCGGGTCGGTTAGGAAAAAGCATTGTGTCATGTGCTTAGCATGTACCCATGGCTCATTTTTGGCGATGACGTTCACGGTAGTGCTCTTGGCGTCGGGTATGGACATGGTAGTGAAAAACCGGTTTTCTCTATGGACGGACTTAGCCCATCTGACACGAAACATCGTCGCACTGTGCAGTCCAGAGTAGTCAAGCTCCCAGATCTCTTCGACCCTTCCATAGAATCTTTCAGTTGCGCCGTTGTTGCCGATCATGCATCCATCGTCATCCCTGAGTTCTGGTAATCACTGGTTATATCTTTGGCCTCCGTGTAGAATGTGTATCCGTTGATATCGTATGCCTGATAGGTCACGAGGTTGGGCGCGCGGCCATGTGCTAAGGCGTATATGAGCAATCTATCAGTAGAGCCCTCTTCCGGGGGATTAGCAAGAACATGCTGTTTGAACCAAGTCAAGAAAGTGAGGTTGTGCTCTCTAATAACTTCGGCGTCCGTCTTGCGCATCCCCTGGTCACGGTATTTCTTTGCGATGGTTTCTTTGTGCAGTGTCACGAAAGGATCTACCACGTCTAGGTGTTGTAGCACTACTAAGTTTGTTATGTCAAAGTCGTTGCATCGACCCAAGTGGTCCACATGCAGTTCCCTTCGGCCGTTGGTATGACCTTCACCTCCGAGCCTCCTAAGGTGCTTGTTGACGGGCAAACCAACAACAGGTTCTCCGACACCTAGATAATTCTCTCAGAAGGAGATGCACTTTTGGGTCAGAAAGCCCTGGACGATGCTTCCATCCGGACGGGACATGTTATGAATGAATCCTTTGATGACCCCATTCATCCTCTTGAATGGCATCATGCTGTGCAGGAATGTCGCCCCGAGGTCGATGATGTCGTCCACAATGTGGACACACAGATGCACCATGACGTCAAAGAACGCGGGCGGTAAGTACATCTCAAGCTCATTTAGTATGACAACGATCTCTTCCTGTAGCCTTTGGAGTTGCTTCACACTGATCGACTTTCGAGAGATAACGTTGAAAAAGTTGCAGAGACCAGTAAGCGTGTCACGGACGTGCTGGTCCATTATCCCTCTAATGGCAACAGGGAGTATCTGCGTCATCATCACGTGACAGTCGTGAGACTTCATCCCGCTGAACCTTTTCTTCTTCGTGTCTAGAAATCTGCTTATCTTCCCACAGTAACCGGAACTAACTTTGATTTCAGTAAGGAACTTGAAGAATTAATCCATCTCCTTCGGACTTAAGGTGAAGCAAGAAGGGGGGCAATATTGCTCTTCCTTCTTGTTGGCTTTTTTGCCCCAGTCCCCCACCTCCATCTCCGTCTCCGTGTCCTCCGACGACTTTTTACGGGGCATGTGGAGATCTGCCCTGGTTTCCAAATCTCCCAAGTCTTTTCTTGCCTTCGGCCCATCCTTGGTCTTGTTCGACATGTTCATCAGTGTCCCAAGCAAACTCTCGAGGACAATCTTTGTGATATGCATTTGATCAAGGCAATGAGGTGTGTCGAGTTTGGGCGAGTACTCCAAGTCCCAGAAAACTGACCTTGTTTTCCATACCTTCAGCAGCGGCTCCGGCGCTTTTTTCATCTTTCCCGGCGCGGGGCACTCTTCCCAGTTTTTCAACAACTCATAGATTTCGGCGCCGCTCCTCTTACATGGAGGTCCTCGATGCTTAGCCTCACCATTGAATAGATCTCCACGGTTTCTCCACGTGTCATCCTTCTCGAGCCATCTTCGATGCCCCATGTACATGATTTTCCCAGACCCGCCATCTTTTGTTAGCTGCTGAGACGTTGTATCATCCATGCACCGGGTGCATCCACAATATCCGTGGCACACCTATCCTGCGACATATCCGTAATGGAGATAGTCATGCACCGTCCTCATCAGAGCAGCTCTCATATAGAAATACTCTCCTTTGCTGGCATCCCATGTTTTGACCGGTGTTTTCCATAACGTGTCTAACTCCTCTTTCAGTAGCCCCAGATACAGATTAATATTATTTCCCGGTTGTTTCGGCCCTTGAATCAGCATGCTCATGTGTATGTACTTTGTCTTCATGCACTTCCAGGGGGGAAGGTTGTACATCCATACAACATGGGCCATGTGCTATGGTTGGTGTTCTAGTTGCCAAACGGATTCATACCATTGGTACTTGCGCCAAGCATGATGTTCCTTGGATCTCCTGCGAAAAATCGATATTCGGCGTTGAACGCTCTCCACTGGCTTGCATCCGCGAGGTGTCTCAGCTTCGGATCATCTCCATCATCGGGCTTCACCCTCTCCGCATGTCAGCGCATGAGCTTTGCTTCCTTAGGATCTATGAAATAACGCTGGAGACAGGGACTGATTGGTAAGTACCATACAACTTTCTAGGGAGATTTCTTTCTGACCTTCTTGTATCGAGAAGCATTGCACACCATACAGCTGGTTTTTTCCACGTGCTCATTCTGATAAATGGTGCAATCGTTGATGCATGCATGGTATCTAATGTGTGGCAGATCAAGAGGGCACATGATCTTCTTGGCCTCAACAACACTAGTAGGACACAGGTTCCCCACGGGAAGAACTTTTTGTAGGTACCTCAAATGCTCATCGAGGCTTCTGTCGGTCCATTTGTTTTTAGCCTTTGTCTTTAGAAGTTCGAGCGTGAAACTCAAGCGGGTCACCTCGGGATCGCAACCATCATACAATGGAGTATGAGAGTCTACCTCCAGTTGCACCAGCTTGGCCTCCTCTCTACAAGTAGCTCTGTCGTTAGTCGTCTTCTTGCGAAGCAGGTCTCAAACATGAGGGTCCCGCATGACTGAACTTAGTAGCGACGAATGCTCCGGTGTGTCTGCGTCTTCTCTTTCATATCCGGCCTCTTCTCCACCCCCATGTCCGGCCTCTTCTCCGCCACCATGTCCGGCCTCTTCTCCGCCACCATTATCGGCCATCTCTTCGTCTGGTCCAATGTCGTCATTGGCTGCCCCATCGACGTCATCATCTTCACTTATCCACCGAGTATAGCCATCCATGAAACCAGTCATGAGCAGGTGCGCTTTCAAACGGCATTCCTTAAAGGGGTCGAGCAAGACTCCTCCTTTGCATCTTCGACACAGACATAAAATCTCCTTTCGGTTATTTTCATACATGTCGTGCACCATGGATCGCAACCATCTTTCCACCATCGTTCCACTAACCTTCATGATCGCCTGCACGGTATAATTAATAAGCAAAAGGATTATAAACGCATCCATGCATGCATGCATGCATCAAAGTCATACAAAAATTCGGCATGACCTTCCCTAAAAAAGGACATATAGAGTTTGCCCGAAACTCACCGAAACAGAAATAAATCGACATTTCGGCAAAACATAAGCAACTCTCATGTCACACACAAATCGGCAAATAAACATATAGGTGGCAACTCATGCCACACGCACAATTTCCATCATATCGCCTGATTCGGTCATATCGCACACATATTTTCCATTAATTCTTCCAAAGCACAATTTTTTCCTCACCTAGCTATCTCGAGAGAGAAGCACGGTGACTAGATGGCTTTACTTCATTAAAGAATAGATCTATTTGGGGAGTTGATAGGTTCCACTTACTAAATGGATAGTTCTAGCTAGTAGGGGAAGGAGATGGCTAGCTCTAACTAGTGGAGAGAGGAGAGAAAAGTGAGGAAGCTAAGAGAGAAAAGGGGTGCATTAATGGAGATGGTGGAGGGGGCATTAAAGTAGAGAGAAGAGAGGTAGGAGAAGGAAGAGAGAAGAAAGCTAGCTAATGGGGAAAGCAAGTGAGGGAGAAGAAGTGAAGGAGAGAGGAAGGGGGAGGGGGGAAAGGGGGTTGGAAAGGTGGCAGCTGCGGCTTAGCAGTAGCGCGGGTTGGCGCCGGCGCTACTGCTAAGAGCAATAGCAGTAGCGCCGGTCTGCACACCGCGCTACTGCTAAGCGGGGACCACCACGTGGGTAAGTGCAGCCGTAGTTGCAGCGTGGGGTACGCGACATGCGCTACTGCTAATAGCAATAGCAGTAGCGCTTGTTACTTAGCCCGCGCTGTTACTATTCATTGTCTGGTGGGTACGGTGGGGCCCACTTAGCAGCAGCGATGTCACGTACACCCGCGCTACTGCTAAGTTGATACCAATAGTGCATGTCCATGGACAGCGCTACTGCTAATTACCAGTAGCGCGTCTCTTTGACCCTCTCTACTGTTAAACCTCCACCTATAAGGTTTTCCCTAGTAGTGTAACCATGTGAGGGCCATGTAGAAGAAATGCGTGAAGCCTCGTCGCGAAGAGGGCGGGTGGAGGGTAAGCACTCCATGGTGGCGCACATCTTCATTGCTCTCTAGAACTCGTTTCATCAACTCATGCGCTTGCGAGGTTAACGAGTAAGTATGGGGACCTACACAAGAAAAAGACAAACAAAACAAAGTGTGTGCGTGGTAAATGTACACATCATCCTTCATGATGTGTATGTGCACGTGAGAGTTAGCACAAAACAAGCAATGCTCAAAGAAATTTGAGGCATGGTATAAGAATATGTCATCCATCATGAAAGAATAATTGTTATGTATAACACGATGGGGACACAAATTGAGCATGCAAGTATATGGCACGTCAATAGCATTTTTATTCATGGGGAGAATATTGTGCACACAATCATGGAAATCATGCAATGAATAGGATGGGTCAAAACCTCCTAATATGGATGAGGAAACTATGGGGGTCTCCTCATGAGCAATAGTGGAAACATCATACGGAGAAAATTGACAACATGGCAAACAATGCATGTCCGAAGCTAGGTGGTCATGGCATGGCATATGATGGCAATGATGCAAAGGGAGCATATCAATATCATCACAAGAAAAACAAATGCCAATAACCATGGGCTTGTCATCTATGCCATATGTGCAAAGTGGGTTCATTTTAATGGCATATGCATAGTTACTACAATGAGATTGCAAATATGACATATGGTTGATCTCACGCATAGCATATGACAAGTCAAGCAGATTGTCAAACATCATGTGACCGAGAGAATGCACACAAGAAATCCTATGCAACATGGCATCACAACTAATAGACTCCACATGGCAATCATCAAACTCATCATAAATGGGTAAATCATCGCATGGGGAAATCATACTAGCATGAAGCATGGTAATAGGTGGATCATCATCATGCAAGCAAGCAATGTCAAGAATGTCCGCTAGTGGGACAAGAGCATCACCTTCACCTATGTTACCTTTGTCATTCCACTCATGTGGTGTAGGTGAGGTGGTAAAGACCAAGTCATGGTCATCTTCATCGTGATGGTACCATGTGGGGGGGTGCATCACATTCCACCATGGCCATCGTCTTGTCCAAAGGAAGGACGAAGTCATCGAGGACTGGCGTGTCATCATATATGGGACCTAGCACCAAATGAGAAGACACAATAGAGGTAGAGGTGAAGTTGTTAGAGTTCAAAATGTCCTCACATGACCTATCAACTATCTCACTCTCTCTATGTGGTGGCTCACTCACTCCCTCAAAGTAGGTGCACTCAAAGTCACATATGGTGGATTCACTCATCTCACTCAAGTGGTGGGGGTTGTGGCTCTCCTCACATGGGAATTGGGGCAACTCGTCATACATGGGGCTAGTGGTGAACTCGCTTTCACTCTCAATATGGGTGCTCATGTCACTCAAGTCATCTCCAAACGCCGCCGCGGTCGAAGGCAAAATCCCATGCTCAACCGTCTCGTCACCGTCGCCGTGGATGAAGGACGAAGATGGCACATCATCACTCTCCTTGACCGAAGGGAAAATCCCATACTCGATCATCTCACTCTCGCCTCCAAAGATGGAAGCATCATCCTTGCTCACCACCTTGTCGCTCGCCTCCAAAACTTGGTCCTTGATTGGCTCCATAGTCGTATTCATCGCCACGCCGTCTTCAAAAAGAGTCGTGGTAGACTTGGCATCGTCAATGCCACAAAGAGGGATTGTGGTGAAGTCGAACTTGGGAGCGTTGTCTTGGAGCTCATCGGGCTTGGACATCTTGGTGGTACTATCCTCATGCTCATTGTCTTGGAGCTTGGTCTTCGTGAAGTGTGCTTGGGGTGGAGAAGCCTTGGCCTTCATGTGTTCTTGTTCCGCCTTGAGAGCACCAAAGTAGATGTCGTCGAGGGACTCATAGTTGTCGAGGAATATAGTCTTGGAGATGTCGTTGTTCAATCCCATCATTAGGTAGAACTTCATCCAAATGGGGTCGTCCACGCCGGCTCATCGCAAGGCTTTCTTCATCTCCTTGAAGTACTCGTCGAGGGACTTGGATCCTTGTATGGTGTTCTCCAATTGGCGTTGAAGATGTTCCTTGTAGGTGAAAGGCACAAATTCTTGCCGTATGACTTTCTTTGTCTTGGGCCAACTCATGTTGAAGCTTTTCGAAGGTGTGTGAAGCCACCATGTCGACGCGTAGTCGTGGAAGTTCCTTGTGGCGCACTTCACTTGATCTTCGGAGGGGACTTGATGTAGCTTGAGGTAGTCGTTCATCTTGCGCTCCCACTCGAGATACTCCTCGGGGTCTTGAGTCCCATAGAAAGGAATCTCGTGGTCAATGTCAAAGTCGTAGTAGCTCGTGGAAGTCGCGGACTTGAGCTTGGGAAGCTTCTCTTGAGTGTAATCTTGAGGTGCTTGTCGGTGAAGATGCCACAAGTCCAAAGGCAAAGATGCCTTGAAGTCGCTTCGCGAAGATGCCAAGGTAGATGGTGAAGTCATAGAGCGGTGGTTGGTGTTGAGCTCTTGACCTTCACGTTCGTGTTGGTGATGGTGTCGATGCCGATCTGATCTTGCCGGAGATGGTAGCTCGGAAGCATGTGCACTTGAGCATCTTCTCGAAGATGAGGAAGACCTCTTGGCGGACTTGATGAGGGCTTTGAGCTCGTCCATTTGAGCATCCATCTTGGCGTCCAAGTGGTTCTTCATGGCATCATACTCGTCATTGTTGGTGTAGATCAAAGTAGATGTGCTTTGCCTATCCATCACAAGACTCGAGTAGAGGTGAGTAGGAAATGAGATAAACAATACCAAGATATCTTTTCCCAAAGTTGAGGACGTATCCCGTGTCACTCAATGTGAATTGAGAGAATAGTGGTATTGGTACCGGACTTGTTCACTCACACCTATTTTTTCATACAAACACATCAATACAACCAAGCAGGACATAGGGTTTTACCTCCTCGAGAGGGCCCGAACCTAGGTAAACGCTATCTCTATGTTCCCTGTTATCCATTGACTCCAAGATCCACAGTTTGGAACCACCTACCCGAGATCTGCCATAAAATACCTTCCGCTCAAGCTTAAAGGACCGTCAAGGCATTGGCTCCATAGCCTCCCTAGAAATTCTATTGGAAGCTGGGAGGAGCTCGAGGAGGCCTTTAGGGCAAACTTCCACGGCACCTACGTTCGGCCCCCAGATGCCGACGACCTCAGCCACGTCGTCCAACAGGAGGGCGAATCAGCTCGAAAATTCTAGAACCGCCTCTTAACTAAAAAGAACCAGATTGTCGATTGTCCCAACGCCGAGGCCATCGCTTCATTCAAGCACAACATTCGAGATGAATGGCTCGCCCGACAGCTCGGGCAGGATAAGCTGAGAACCATGGCAGCTCTTACCTCCCTAATGACCTACTTTTGTGCGGGCGAGGATAGCAGGCTTACTCGTAGTTCTCACAGGGGCGAGTCCGGCACCTCGGAGGCACGCGACGGGAACGGCAAATCCAGGCGCAATAGAAACAAGCGCCGGAGCAAGAACAGCGGTAGCGATGCTGAGGACCCAGCAGTCAATGCGGGGTTCAGTGGCTCACAGGCCAGACCCAAGAAGAGGCCCTTTAAAGGGAACAAGGATAGCTCAAGCGCCCTGGACAAAATACTTGACAGGTCTTTCCAAATTCATGGCACCTCGGATAAGCCCGATGATGCGGAGCATCCTACGGACATCACCATGTCAAGAGTCCGTTTGGCAAGTGACACATGTGACATCTACTTCACATACATAAAGGTGAATCATCTCCATTACACGTGTTCACTTGACCCCTTCGAGGATGGTATACTACTTGACACTTCTCCTGTGTGCATGCACAGGTATTGTCGGAGCTTCACGGATGTCAAGGAGGAGTGCAAGCGCCAAGGAACAACTACACCATCCGCAAGGGAAGCATGGAAGAGAAGGAAGAAGAGGACTGTGTCAGAACAGAAGTACCAGTACAACCGGTCCGAACACCGGTACAACCGGTCCACTACCGCCCAACTACCGGTCCACGTTCTGTAATCAAGCAGCGCAAGACCGGTACCGCCCAGGTTGTTCCCACAGCTGTAGCCTGACCGGTACAACTGGTCCTCCCACCGGTACAACCGGTCCCTACTTCCGCGAACACCTCCAGAAACCGGCACTTGAGCTCCCAGCGGTACAACTGGTTGGATGACCGGTACAACCGGACTGCCTGCGTTCAGTGACCCATGTATCTATCTCCCACTTACCCCTTCGTGGCTTGTACTATAAAAATAGACCTTCCCCTCCTCCATTCTAGGGTTAGCTAAGAATAGATCTAGACATTGGAGCTTATCTCATGCATCCCCCCTTGTGGGATTCCTCTTGAGAGAGAGAAGACTCCATTGGAGTGTAAGGCCTCCTATGGAGAAGATCCCTAGTGGATGCAAGACCTCCTAAGGGAGAAGGATCTACCTAGATCATCAAGACCTCATCTCCTCTTGGATTTGGGATGAACTCTACCTTGTATCTTTCCCTTTGTTGTTCATGTATCTTTGTGGATCTTGTGTGGATTTGAGTCTAGTGGATATGTGATTGGACTTGTTCTTGAGTGTTTCTCTTGTGATTTCCCCGTGTTCTTCCCCGTGTTCTTCGTGTTATTCATAGGATCGCCCTCCAATTCGTGAAAGATCGTCAATTAGGGTTCCACCCTACATCATCTTGGATCAGAGCCACGTTGATCACGAATTTGGAGTCCTACCCCCCACTTTCTAGCCTAATTTTGTTTGTTTTATTCCCAATACGAAAATCCCCACCAAAAATAGCCTCACCAATTTTTTTGCATTTTGTTGGTTCTTGTGAGATTTTGTTGTGTTTGATTCACGATTTTGTTGTTTGGCAAGTGGATCTAGCTTTCCCCTACCATCTCCACCTTCCCCACCACGAAATTCCCCAAAAAAATTCGTTTCCCCACCAATTTTTTACTTAGAACTCGTGTATTTCCGCCCAGATCTGAAACCTGGGAATTTTCCTGAGCAGAGTGGTACTACCACCCCCAAGGCGGTACAACCGCTACCCCATCCCCAGATACTTCCGCCAACACAAAATTGGAATCCCAGGACGCTCCAGGAGCGGTACAACCGCCCCTCCCAGTTTCAGCATCGGCTGATTGACCATTTTGACCATAACTTTCACATCCGGAGTCCGATTTTGACGTTCTTTAGCTCGTTGGATAGCTATTGACATCCCCCATCCATATAGATAGGTACCACCATCAATTGACTCCATATAATTGTGTGAAGTTTGGCAAGTTTTCCTAGGCCCTCCACCATATCATCCACCATAGCACCATAGCCTTCCGCAACCTAACCCATTTTGATCCTCATTGCATTTGTGGTTGCTTGAGTTGTGATTCGAGTCTCCTAAGGTGTTTTGGACTTCCACATTGCTGACTTCGCAACCACCACCGCATTTCGCTACCACCATTTGACATTTGACGTTTGATATTTTGAGTTCGCAGTTTCCGTTTCCTAAGGTGTTTTGGCTAATTTGGAACGGTTCTACATTGCCACTCATCATCGCAATGGATTCGACATCCACAATGACTCGTTCACCTTTTGACACCGCAAACGTAAGCAAGGACGGTAATCTCGACAACATCATTGTACATTTCCTTGCCATTGCATTGATAGCCCCGAGCCTATTGCGTACCTTTCCTATCGAGGCTAGCGAGTTGAGAATTGCCGGGCCACACTATTTGTGCACCTTAGTGATACGATTATGCCGCATAGCTAAATTTAGCATGCTATCATCATTGTGCCATAAGTCTCTCCCGTGCATATCTTACATACTTGTCTCATATCTTGGCTTGAGCATCAAGCGTAGTGTTACCCCATGCGCGCATGACAGCACGATTATACGGGGAAATGGCGATGCTTGCGGCGCAGTAAAAGGGCTCTCGGTCTTACGGTGACCCATAAAAGGGAGGCGGCCACCATTTTCTTTGCACGCTCTCACTTCCCCCTACGCCATTGCTTTCCCAATCTCCTGAGCTCCAACGCCCAGATCCGATCTCCCCTCCTAAGAACTTCCTCCAGCCACTCCCCTACTCCGGTCATGGCCGGCTCTGGGTCCAAGGGCAAGTGGGAGGCCTCCATCGTCATAGAGAGCGCCATCCAGGAGCTGAAGAACGTGGGTTACCTTCCCGCCGATATCGCTCACCGCACTCCAGAGGAGGGCTAGGTCATCCCCACGCCGAAGCCTGGCGAGAGGGTGGTGTTCCTCCCCCACTTCATCCGAGGGCTAGGTTTTCCCCTTCACCCCTTTGTTAGGGGCTTGATGTTTTTCTATGGGCTAGATTTTCACGATCTTGCCCCGAACTCCTTCCTGCACATCTCGACCTTCATCATCATCTGCAAGGCCTTTCTTCGGATCCAGCCACACTTCGGCTTGTGGCTAAAAGTGTTCAATGTCAAGCCAAAGATTGTCGACAGCCAGCAGGCAGACTGCGGGGGGGGGGGGGGCGATAGTAAGCAAGCTCCCCCAGGTTGAGTGGCCAGAGGGTACTTTTATTGAGACTGTCAAGATCTGGCAGAAAGAGTGGTTTTACATCACGGAGCCGCGAAACGCGGAATGGGCAGCAATTCTTGCCTTCAGATCCGGACCCCCTACGAGGCTCGTTTCATGGACCAAGAATGGCCTAGATTGGGGGTCAGCCGAAGAGGTGGAGCTGCTGTAGAGCCGGATATCTAGGATGATCAAGCAGAAGGTTGAATTGCCCAATGTGATTCAGATCATGCTCCACCGCCGCATCCTCCCCTTTCAAGACCGGGCTTCCCCCATGTGGGCCTACAAGCCCGAACACCCCACCACCGTGCTCAGCTTGTACCGCACTACCCACACCCAACTGTGGAAAGTGCTATTCAAGCCGCAGAAGGACTGGCCGGCTAAGGAGGAACACATCGGCCTCGATGCCGAAAACCCCCCTCGCGAGGTATGATAAGTTTTATTCTTATGCTAGGGTGTCTCTTTTTGACAAAGCACTTAACTCTCTTTTCTCTCAACCACAGAACTGGTTGAAGAACGCCGAGCAGATCAACAGCCCGGCCCCGCTGCCTGAGGGCCCCAGGTCGGCCTTGCTGACGGCCATGTTGGCCGAGGCACCGTACGAGGCGCCGGAGAAGAAGGAGAAGAAGAAAGAGAAGAAGAAGGAGACCAGAGAAGGTCTCCGTTCTCGAGGACCTCCGGACACTGGATCCAGGGAAACCCATGCCCCCTCTGCCTTTGAGAGGGAGAAGGGACAGGAGGAGGATGGGAAAGAAAGCGACTCTTCCCGAACAAGGAAGAGGGCTGCATCTGAAGACGCTGAGGAGGATCAGCCTTCTCCCGCCCCGAAAATACCACGCAGGGCCAGGGTGGTCTTGTCCGATAACAGTTCGGCTTCAGCCGAGCACTCCGAGGCCTCCGAAGAGGTTCCCCGGAAGGCCCGTCGGGTGAAACCACGGGCCCAAAGGTACGTATCTTAAGGTATACTCATCCATTCTTGGCCAAACTAGGCCTGCCATTGATCACGCACTCACCTTTAATATTGCAGCCCGCTGCGCGACCTCCCTGCCAATCAAGTCTCGGAAGGGGACTCTCCGCCCGCCACGTTGGTGGAGAGTGGGACCGAATCGTGGCCATCGCCTCCCCGGGTCGTTGAGGAGGCCGAGGAGGTTCTATCACGGAGGACCCCTCCCGTGTCGACCATAGAAGGAGGGGCCGACGTCATTATGGCTGAGGTGCGTACCTCGGCCGCCGAAGACCAGGAGGGAAGAATCCCTCTGGCGAACGAAAAAGGGGAGCCCGGGCAATCCGAGCTCTCCCCAAAAGTGGTTCCAGAGCCCTTGAGGCACCAGGGCCCGACCATCCTAGTCTCCACAGGGGGAAGGGCCGAGATGCCCTCGCCACCCCCGCCCACTCCAGGGCAAGCATCGACTGGGTGGCCGGATGAGATGGAGGAGGCTTTAACATGCTCCTCTATCGCCGAAGAGCACCGTGCCCTGATGGGCACGGTTTTGCAAAGTCTTCGGTCCATGGACAACGGACTGAAGGAGGCTTTCAGCGCCCTTCTGACCGGCTTCAAGGTAAGCAATGTAATGACTTTTCCTTAGAAAATTTATTTTATATGATCTTGCAACCCATGCACAGTAGCCCCCAAGCCCTGTGTGAGTTTAAAAAACTCATGCGGGGGTCGAATAATTTTTAAGATGTAGATGAGATCAAAATGAGCAGTAGCCCCCAAGACTCTGGCCGGTTGTAGAAAGCCGGTCAGGGGATCGAGAATCGGTAACTCGGGAAGCTAATGTGCTTAGTCTAATGTGCAGGCAACGTCCTCGACGGCAGCTGCCAACGCCGAGGAGCTAGCCGAGTAGAATCGGAAGCTCAAGAGCTCCGAGGACGACCTCGATCTGCTAAATAAGCATTTTGACGGGGCGCAAGGCAAGTCCGAGCTAAACTTTTTACGACAATGGTTATTTATGGGAGTTAGGAAGCTAATCCAAATGAAATGCATCTGACATTATTGCAGCTACTACCGCCGAGGTCGAGAACCTCAAGGCCGAGCTTAAGAAAGCTCGGCAGGAAGCCGCGGAGCAGAGGGCTGCCGCTGAAGAGGCAGCCACCGAACTGGCCACGGTGAAAACCGCTAGCTAGAGGCACGATGCCCGTGTGTCTGAGGTGTATCAAGAGCTCAAGGAGGCCATCACGAAATGTGAGGTCCTTGAGAAAAAAAGTAAGGTGTAGGCCACCGAACTGACCTCACTGAGGTCGGCGACGTCGGAAGCGCGGACGGAGGTGTGGGGCTACCAGGAGGAACTCCGCCAAGTCAGACTTATTGCGGATGGTAAGTCATACTTACTGCAAAGTGTCTTTGGCGGTAACAGGTTCACTTTGCTCACGCGAGTATGGCGTTCCCCAAGCGCTTTTGTGGACCTCCCGAGGAGTGCATCAGATGCGGGTAGGTACTTTGTGTCCCAGGAGGGTCCTACCGAGCAGAGGCTGTTTTGGGCGTAGTTTCAAGCACTCGAACACCCTCCACTCCTCAACAATCAGCAGAAGCAGCTGATGGAGTTGCATCGGATGGCAGAGCCGGCGATGAAGGACCTCTGTGTCAAACTGTGGTCGTTGGAGTTGCTGCCGAGCAGCTACTTCGGCTTGGTGCAGAGGTTGTGCAACGCCACGCCCCGGATTGATTTCTGGAAGCGCTCCGTATGCATTGAGGGAGCTCGGATGGCCTTCGGGAAGACCATGGTGCATTGGCCGAGGATCAAGCCGACCGAGGTGGCCACTGGACCGCCTCCTCGGAAGGAGCATAGGCGCCCCGAGCAGTACTTTCCCATGGTGATGGATGGTGCTCGGGAGATAGAGGCCTAGTGCTCGAAGGATGTAATTTATGAGTGAATTTACTTTCTTGTATCCGAAGAAGTTGAAACTTTTGTGCTTGATGATGCAACTGGTCGGCTTTTGTATATAATGCATTGTATGTTTATTTTGACTCCTGTGCGGCCGTTTAGATTGAAAGTTAACAGTCGTTGGCTTCAGCCCCCTAGCAGATACTGCATGGGGTGTTTTTCCATGACACCTTAACCCTTAGCCACGTCTCGATGCCCGGAGGCGGTTGTGTGTAAGGAAAACAAGGCAATCGGACTATGCGGCTTTAGTGCTTTCAGTTAGCCATAGGAGCTTGACTGCGGGAGCTAGTGACTAGCCCCCAATGTGTGATATTCGGACATACCAAGGTTGATGCCATTATCACTTGATTCCTGTGACAGCGAACCCTTTGTTTGACCTGGAATAACCTCCATCGATTTTTAGTTTAACACTTGTCATTGGAGCGCCGACCTGTTCTTGCTTATTATGACAGTCAGTTTTCAGCTCTCTCCACTGAGGTACTTAACCAGGTGAGCTAGAAGTACAATTGCAGTGGTTCTCCCTTTACCCTCCTAGCCGAACAATGCAGAACGTAAGAGGGTAAACACAGGAGCCGGGCAACCCAACTATTGACCAAAGATATAATTCGGAACTGATTCATATAATGCAATATCCAAGACGCCGAGCACATGTAATGAATTTGAGTGCCGGAGTGATGCTTGGGCAAGATTTATGGTCCAGCCCCCGGTCTATTAGCCGGTCGCATCTAAAAAAAAGAATGTATCATGATAGTTTACTTTGGCTTATAAGCGGAAAGGAAGACACAACACAAATGACTGCGGTATGACCGGAAGAGAATGGTCTTTATTTCCTTTAAATTCGTGACGTCCAACCGTACAATCTGAACTGCCGAAGCAACTTTTATAGAAACTAAAAAAACTTATTAGAGGAAAGGTTTACACAGGGCCTCCATAAGTGGTTTGACGTCCCTATTGCACCCCGCTGCACATCTGCGCCTTTGCTCTTTATGAAGCTTCCGTAGGTAACGTGCGATTGAAGTCACCGCTTGTATGCATGACGGAAGTGATAGTGTTCGGTGGACGAGCCCTTGAGAAAGGGTTTGAGAAGTCGCCGACCAGTATCAGCTTGACGCTGATCAGGCCCTAGATGGTGCCTATTGTTTGATGTTGATCCGAGAACATCATTGGTCATGACTCGGTCAAATCGAGCGCTTGACCTTTGTAACGTTTGCCCCCACAGGTGCCCATGGAATTTTAAGCGCGAAATTATGTACCCGAGGTACGTATTTCGCGGCTATGGGGGCCATACTGTCGGGCGCGTATCCCTATTTAGGGTGAGCACAGGAGTGCTCCGGGACTGAGGCCGTAGCTCGAGCGCGTTTCCGTGCGTCTAGCTCCTTGATGGTGGACAGGGCCTTCGATGCTTCTTTGGCGGCCTGGACTTCGACTGCCAGAGCCGCTTTGTATTCCTTGGTTCGGAGCGAGCACTCGATGTTATCGTTAACGGTAATGACACCCTTAGGTCCTGGCATTTTAAGCTTCAGATATGCGTAGTGTCGGACGGCATTAAAACGAGCGAACGCTGTTCGGCCAAGGAGTGCGTGGTAACCGCTGCGGAAAGGAACAATGTCGAAGATGAAGTCTTTACTGCGGAAGTTGTCGGGCGAGCCGAAGATTACTTCCAAGGTGACGGTTCCCGAGCAGCGTGCCTCGATGCTTGGGATTACTCCTTTAAAGGTAGTGTTGCTGGGTCTGATCCTTGACGGATCGATTCCCATCTTCCTCACTGTATCTGAATAAATCAGATTGAGGCTGCTGCGTCCGTCCATAAGGACGCTAGTGAGGTGGTATCCATCCACGATGGGGTCGAGCACCAGAGCCGCCGTTCCTCCATGACGGATATAGGTCGGATGGTCTCTCCGGTCGAAGGTGATCGGACAAGCTGACCATGGGTTGTATTTCGGGGCCACCGGCTCTACGGCGTAGACATCCCGAAGTGCACGCTTCTGCTCCTTCTTGGGTATATGCGTGACTTAGATCATGTTCATGGTTTTTACCTCGGGAGGGAACTGCTTTTGGCCTCCATTGTTCGGCCTGCGAGGTTTGTCATCGTCCTCGCTGCGGTGGCCCTTGCCCGATTCCTCGGTTGTAAGCTTGCCAGCCTGCTTGATTACCCAACAGTTACGGTTGGTGTGGTTGGCGGGCTTGTCTGAGGTACCATGGATCTGGCAGGGCCTATCCAGGATTTTTTCCAGTGCGGTTTGGCTGTCTCGGTTCCCTTTAGAGGGCTTCTTCCGTGGCCCTGATTTCAAGTTGCTGAACCCGGTGTTTACCGCCGCATCATCGGCTTCACTGCCATTGTTTATGTGCCGACGCTTGTTATTCTTGTTGGGCCGGGGTTTCCCGTTCCCGTCCCGGACCTCTGAGGTGCCGGGGTCGTCGGGGTGGTTCCTTCTATGAGCTAACCAACTGTCTTCACCCGCACAAAAAGCGGGTCATTAGGGAGGTGAGGGCCGACATTGTTCTCGGCTTATCTTAGCTGAGCTGTCAAGCGAGCCATTCATCCCGAATGTTGTGCTTGAATGCAGCTATCACCTCAGCTGGACAATCGACAATCTGGTTCTTCTAAGTCAAGAACTCATGGCCGCTGTGGCCGCGCTCTCGCCGGACTGGGCCGCCGAAGTTGCCGTCACGACGCGGGTCCACGTCCCCATCTTTGACCGGCGACATTTGAATAGTCAAATGATATTTGGGGAGCTAGTTTGTTTGAAGCGCTGGCTGTGGACTGTAGCCAATGAACCTTCTCGCATAAGCCATATATGACGGTGCTTGAAGATATTTTGTGCTGTATCTCACATGGTTGGTGATAATAAACTCTGTATGATGTACTTGATTTTTTGTCTTGATTAGAAATACAGAATGGGGTAACAGCGGCAAATGACGGTGTTTGAATTGCTAGAACATTTATCTACAGTGAACATACAACTATAGGAGTGTCGTGTTAAAATTTGGAATTATTCGGGGTTCGTTTGGACATTTTTATACATTACCTGAGTTTTCTAGGCATTTTATGTGCATAATTGAAATTTGAACTACATGCACATGCTTCGGTGCACCAAAATGGGTTGAAAAATTATATATGTGTCCTTGGGTGCATGCTTAGGTCCCATGCAAGAAATGAGAATGAATTTCAAACACCTCGGCATCGTGGCTCCACCCCAAACATTGAGATACTTGGTTTTGAAATTCTAATAAATCCAAAACTCGTCTGTAATTCATGAAACTTGGCATGCTATCATGGAATGGCACCAACATGCTGTGGTAAAAAATTTGTCCCATTTGGGGCAGGTTTTGGTATAAGCTTCTCACAAACCATAGCTTCTCACAAGAAGCCTCATGATTCCGGTAGGGAACATGTGTCACCTTTGTCGACGAAACGACAATCGTTGCCTCTTCCTGCCTTGATTTTTCTTCTAGATGCAACATCGACCAATAGGAGTGTCGTTTTAAAATTTGGAATTATTCGGGGTTCGTTTGGACATTTTTATACATTAACTGAGTTTACTAGGCATTTTATATGCATAATTCAAATTTGAACTACAGGCACATGCTCCGGTGCACCAAAATGGGTTGAATAATCATATGTGTGTCCTTGGGTGCATGCTTAGGTCCCATGCAAGAAATGGGAATGAATTTCAAACACCTCGGCATTGTGGCTCCACCGCAAACGTTGAGATACTTGCTTTTGAAATTCTAGTAAATCCAAAACTCGTCTGAAATTCATGAAACTTGGCATGCTATCATGGAGTGGCACCAACATGCCGTGGTAAATTTTTTGTCCCGTTTGGGGCAGGTTTTGGTATAAGCTTCTCACAAACCATAGCTTCTCACAAGAAGCCTCGTGATTCCAGTAGGGAGCGTGTGTCTCTTTTGTGGACAAAACAACAATCGTTGCCTCTTCCCGCCTTGATTTTGTTATAGATGCAACATCGACCAATAGGAGTGTTGTGTTAAAATTTGGAATTATTCGGGGTTTGTTTGGACATTTTTATACATTAACTGAGTTTTCTAGGCATTTTATATGCATAATTCAAATTTGAACTACAGGCACATGCTCCGATGCACCAAAATGGGTTGAATAATCATATGTGTGTCCTTGGGTGCAGGCTTAGGTCCCATGCAAGAAATGGGAATGAATTTCAAGCACCTCGGCATCGTGGCTCCATCGCAAACGTTGAGATACTTGGTTTTGAAATTTTAGTAAATCCAAGACTCGTCTGAAATTCATGAGACTTGGCATGCTATAATGAAGTGGAACCAACATGCCGTGGTAAAATTTTTGTCCTATTTGGGGCAAGTTTTGGTATAAGCATCTCACAAACCAGAGCTTCTCACAAGAAGCCTCGTGGTTCCGGTAGGGAACGTGTGTCACCTTTGTGGACGAAATGACAATTGTTGCCTCTTCCCGCCTTGATTTTTTTGCTAGATGCAACATCGACCAATAGGAGTGTCGTGTTAAAATTTGGAATTATTCGGGGTTCGTTTGGACATTTTTATACATTAACTGAGTTTTCTAGGCATTTTATATGCATAATTCAAATTTGAACTACAGGCACATGCTCCGGTGCACCAAAATGGGTTGAAAAATCATATGCGTGTCCTCGGGTGCATGCTTAGGTCCGATGCAAGAAATGGGAATGAATTTCAAACACCTCGGCATCGTGGCTCCACCGTAAACGTTGAGATACTTGGTTTTGAAATTCTAGTAAATCCAAAACTCGTCTTAAATTCATGAAACTTGGCATGCTATCATGAAGTGGCACTAACATGCCATGGTAAATTTTTTGTCCCATTTGGGGCAGGTTTTGGTATAAGCTTCTCACAAACCATAGCTTCTCACAAGAAGCCTCGTGGTTCCGGCAGGGAACGTGTCACCTTTGTGGACGAAGCGACATTCATTGCCTCCTCTTGCCTTGATTTTTTTGTAGAGGCAACATAGACCAATTAGAGTGTCGTGTTAAATTTTGGAATTATTCGGGGTTCGTTTGGACATTTTATACATTAACTTAGTTTTCTGTGCATTTTATGTGCATAATTCAAATTTGAACTACATGCACATGCTTCGGTGCACCAAAATGGATTAAAAAATCTTATATGTGTCCTTGGGTGCATGTTTAGGTCCCATGCAAGAAATGGGAATGAATTTCAAACACCCAGGCTTTGTGGCTCGGCCGCAAACATTGATAAACTTGGTTTTTAAATTCCTGTAAATCCAAAACTCGTCTGAAATTCATGAGACTTGTCATGGTGTCATGAAATGGCACCAACATGCTGTGGTAAAAAAATTGTCCAATATGACAGAGGGCGCACAAACTAACAGGCACGGCCAACATAGCCATTTTGGAACAAATAGTTGTCACGTTATCATCACAAATGGTTGTACAGTATTATTTAAATCGTGGGCGTTCTACTGACCCTTTACGTGCCACCACACGTCCCACTTTTTTATTGGCAAGGAGGTGCCTTGCGGGGCAGCTGTTTGAGTAGACGGGAGGCATGCGAGCGAAGTCCGTGGCGCAGGCTGACCGGGAGGCGTGCGACCAGTCCTGCGCTGTGCAGGCTGACCGGGAGGCGTGCGACCAGTCCTCCGCCGTGCAGGCTCACCGGGAGGCGTGCGACCAGTACGCTGCGCATGCTCACCGGGAGGCATGCGACCAGTACGCTATGTAGGCTCATCGGGAAGCGAGCCCTTTGACCTCCATCGCCGGCCGCCTCGCTCTCAACCTCTCCATTAATGGCACCCGAGCCGCTGTTTAATAGGCAGCCTTACTGGTCTCTCTCCGCCTCCCATTCCCCTCTCGCCCGAATCCTATTTTCTAGAGCTTCACCTACGCCATGGCGCACAAGGATCATCTACCACTAGTCTTCCAGCTTGGTGAAGTCGACTCCGAGCCAGAGGAGATAGAAAATAAGGAGGAATGGGACCTTAGGGACATGGCCCTGAATGAGCTGGCCGTGGAGGATGGTACCCCCGCGCTCGTCCCAGCTCCCATCCTCGCACCCACGCAAGCGAACATCCCCGTGGCATTGACGGGCTGGTCGCCAAGCACCATTGCATCGCTGGAAGCCGTGGGCGTCAGCGAGGTCCCTGCGGACCCACGCGAGCTCGTGCCAGCGCCAGTGCCCCCGCCTGTGCTCATGTGCATCCCAGCACCCACCGCGGCGCCGGTCCCCGTGCGCTTGCCTGCACCCGCCGTGCCCGTGCCCATGAGCGCACGTGCACCCGCCGCCCCCCTCAGCGTCATAGGACACTGCCGTCGACCGCTACCTCGCAGCGCCGCGAGTCGCCGTCCCCCCGCCCCCCGCCCATCGATCGCGCGATGAACGGCTCTTGCTTTTGCAAGTCCAGAACATTCTGGGATGGCTTGAAGACTTGAACGACGGTGTCCCGGAGGACGACAACGCCGGTGCAGCACGCCGCCACCGCCGCCACCGCAATTAGTTTTTTAGTTTAATATTGTATCTCGATCGTATGAATGTAAAATCACAGTGTCACTGAATGAAATCTAAGGTTTTGATCAACTTAGCATTTTTTCAATGAATGTACAGACTTATCAAAGTAAAAAAAACATCAATGTTTTTCTCTGAATAAAACACTCATCACAAACATTTCAGACTGAACACCCGTATGCAAAGCGATAGCTGGGTTCCTTCGCAGCTAAGCCAAGGGAAAAATGTGGCGCGCGGGTTTTGTCCATCTCTTCATCGCAAACGTTTCAGAATGAACACCCGTATGCAAAGCGAGAGCTTGCTTCCTTCGCAGCGAAGCCAAGGGAAAATGTGGCGCGCAGGTTTTGTGCATCTCTTCATCGCAAACGATTTTGCATGATGACCCGTGTGCAACGACGTACAAACAATGTGATAAGATTTACATCTATCATATTGGGTATATTTGCCATTTGTCAAATTGGAAAAATTGGCATTTGTCAATCTAGTAACATTGCCATTTGTCAACCTTGTAACACTGCCATTTGTGATCCTCGGAAAAAAAACACTGCCATTTGTCAAATTTTGCAGCTAAAAATCACTAGTACTGTAATTTTTGCAAAAGAAATTCAGTAAGGATAGATTTCATTCATAGATTAAGAAGTCATTCTTTATACAAATAGTTCAACTCGACAGCTGAACCGAACAAACTTTTACCCAATTTTTGCCAACCACATACTGAAATAGCTAGTTCAACTATATATACAAGCTAAATTTAAGTACGTAGTATAGTTCAACCATATCTATAGTCAGATGAACTGAACAAAATAGCCCCGAAATACTACTACTACGGAGGGGCTTTGTACTACTTCCAGCAGCCTCTCCTCTGCCGAGCGCGATCAGTAAGAGGCCGAGGAGGAGGAGCCTACCGACGAGCTGGAGAAATGGAATCCGGCGCCTACCGCGGGTGCACCTTTAGCGACGCCCAGCTCAAACACCCTCTGCCACTCCAGACAATCCCTCTCGAAGCGGCAGGACTCCTCGTATATCTCCGCATTCCGCGCCACTGTGGCGGCTTCTGCTGCGGCCACGGCGGCGGTAAGACGCTTTGCGTGCTCGACCAGGCGCTCCTCCTCCTCCCATAGGAACTCGATGTAGCGTGCGACAAGGTCGTTAATGCTCGTGCTGGCCTCCACATTCCGCCTTCGGGCTGTGGTGGTGGAGCGGGTGATGACCCCGACGGTCGACGATGGCGTGGCGGCCACGACGGCCGACGATGGGGTGGCGGCCACCTCCCGCCTTCAGGCCGCGGTGGCGGAGTGGGTGATCGCCATGGCGGCCAACGGTGGGGTGGCGGCCAAGATGGCCACCACCCGCCTTCGGGCTGCGGTGGCGGAGCAGGCAATGGCCCTGGCGGCCGATGGTGGAGTGGCGGCCATGTCGGCCGACGGTGGGGTGGCGGCAACGACGACCGGCAACAGCTGTTGTCGGGCAGCGGCGGCGGAGCGTGTGGTGGGTGTTGTGCGCACACCCAACAGGGACGCCACGGGCAGTACATGTCATCGGGGACTGCGCCGCCGCCGCGGTGTAGCTGCCTAGCTGGAGCTGTCCTCAGATGATGGCAGAGTGGCTGAGCGACAACGACACACCGGTGCCATTGGCGATGGCGGGAGAAGCAGACGAGATAAGGTACGGGGAGGGAGGGGAAAATGCAATGCCGACTCGCCGGCCGTGACTGTTTATAATGCAGGCCGGTAAGCACTCGGTTTTTGAGGGATTTCGCTGAGTCGGGCAGAAAGCTTGCACGATTGTGTGCAGGAACCTGCGCGGTTGCGCGGGAACGTGCTCATCGACGATTCATTGGTGCCTCTTCGAGCTAACGTTTGGCCAAAAGAACGCCTGTGCGGTACTCCAACTTGCGCTCGAAGCCTTCTGCAGCAGCGCGGTGATAAGATGTGCGAAAGGAGGACGAAATGACACGTACACAAACGGTTAATAAAAAAACGTTTGCGATTTAATTACCTAGCACGCGGCCGCTCTCTACGCAGCGTCGCGAATGATTGTTCGCCCACTGTGTGATGTGGAACACGACGTAGTTTCACATCACGCTGATACATCTCCAATGTATCTATAATTTTTGATTGTTCCATGCTATTATAGTATCAATATTGGATGTTTTTATATGCAATTATATATCATTTTTTGGCACTAACCTATTAACCTAGTGCCCAGTGCCAGTTGCTGTTTTCTGCTTGTTTTTGGCTTTTCAGAGAAACATTACCAAATGAAGTCCAAATGCCACGAAACTTTTTGGAGATTTTTTTCTGGACAAAAGAACCCTTGGAAGCTTCGGGAGGAGGCCAGAGTCCTCACGAGAGCTTCACAAGGCAACAGGGCGCGCCCAGAGAGGGGGCGCGCCGTGTTGCCTTGTGGGGCCCACGTGACTCCGTTTGACCTAATTCCACTTCTATAAATTCACAAATATTGGGAAATCCCTAGAGAGCCAGAAAAAATAACCTTTCCGCTCCCGCAAGCCTCTGTTCTTCCGCGATCCCATCTGGAGGCCTTTTTCGGTACTCTGCCGGAGGGGGAATTGATCACGGAAGGCTTCTACATCAACCTTGCTGTCCTTCCGATGATGTGTGAGTAGTTTACCACAGACCTACGGGTCCATCGCTAGTAGCTAGATGGCTTCTTCTCTCTCTTTGATCTTCAATACAATGTTCTCCTTGATGTTCTTGGAGTTCTATTCGATGTAATATTCTTTTGCGGTGTGTTTCTTGGGATCCGATGAATTGTCAGTTTATGATCAGATTATTCATGCGAAATATTTGAGTCTTCTCTGAACTCTTTTATGCATGATTGTTATAGTTTTGTATTTCTCTCCGATCTATCGGTTTAGTTTGGCCTACTAGATTGATTTATCTTGCAATGGGAGAGGTGCTTTGTGATGGCTTCAATCTTGCGGTGCTCAATCCAAGTGACAGAAGGGGACATGACAGGTATCTGTATTGTTGCCATTAAGGATAAAAAGATGGGGTTTATTCATATTGTTTGAATTTGCTTCTCTACGTCATGTCATCTTGCTTAAGGCGTTACTGTGTTTGATACTTAATACCCTAGATTCATGCTGGATAGCGGTCGATGGGTGGAGTAATAGTAGTAGATGCAGGCAGGAGTCGGTCTACTTGTCTCGGACGTGATGCCTATATACATGATCATTGCCATGAATCTGTCATAATTATTTTCTATTCTGTCAATTGCCCAATAGTAATTTGTTTACCCACCGTATGTTTCTGCGCTCGAGAGAGAAGCCTCTAGTGAAAACTATGGCCCCCGGGTCTATCTTTATCATATTAAAAAACCTAAAAATACCTTGCTTCAATTTATTTACTTTTATTTTAATTAGTATTTTAGTTTAGCTATTTATCTCTATAAGATTTAATCCTTGCAAGTAACCGCTAAGAGGATTGACAACCCTCTTATTTGTGTTGGGTGCAAGTGTTTGCTCTTGTGTGTGCAGGTGCGCTTAACGGAATTTTGCTTGGTTCTCCTACTGGATTGATAACCTTGTTTCTTAACTGAGGGAAATACTTATCTCTACTGTACTGCATCATCCTCTCCTCTTCGGGGAAATACCTACGCAGACTATAATTAGCAGGAATAATTTCTGGCGCCGTTGCCGGGGAGACATCATCAAAATTACCAAGTACCTTCGCACAAATTATCATTCACTTGCATTTACTTTATTTATCTTTTATTTGCATTTGCCACTCATTTTCATCTCCCCCACTTCTAATTTTTTTTTACAAAAACACAAAAACATTTTATTTGCTTGTTTGCTTGCTTGCTTCACCATTATGGCTAGTTCTTTGCTCGTTACCACTACCCCTGAAAATGAAGTACTTAATTTTAAACAAAGGGGAGGAGAGAATTTAAAAGATGCTTGGTATAGGATTTGTGATGCTCAAAATAGATCAACTCGTAAGCAATCCACTACCGTTCTCCTTCGAAATTTTTATGTGGAAAGTACTACTTGGTATAGATTTGTTCTTGACACTATTACCAGAGGGAATTTCTTGACGTGTCCCACTTTGGATGCTTTCAATGCTATGGGAAATTTAGTAGGTTCACCCCCTATTATTAATAATGAAACGGCATTGACTTTGGAGCATGTTATGCAAAGATTAGAAGCTATAGAAAATAAAATGTCTACTATTGAACATCTCGAAAATTTAGATAAAAAGGTCCAGAATCATATTATTCAATTTGGTTCCAAGGTGGGGATTGCTTTGAAAACTTTAAAGGAAAAAGAACCAATAATTAACGAAAGGATAGACCAAAGCTCCGCTAGAATTGATAAGTTGGAAGAAATTATCAACAACTTGGGTTCCGCTTTTTCCTCCCCTAAAAACATTGATAGGGCTCCTCCAAATAAAAATTGCAAGTTTATATATGTTCCTAAGGTCAAGGGTGCTACTTCTAGTAAAGGGAGCGAGGATCTTAAAATGATTAGCGTGCATCCCAATTTCATTGATATAATTAAGGAACCTATCTATAAAAATAAGATTCTTGATTTTGTGCCTAGAAGTGTGATGATGAGAAACTCCTATGTTAAATCTACTAGAAGAAATGGATGTGTGATTGTGGAGATGGAAACCCAGGATGACAACACTTGAAACTATGCATTATGCCTAGCTATGGGCATAAAACAATAGCGCTTGTTGGGAGGCAACCCAATGAATAAAATAAATTTTTGCTTTTACCTACTATTTTTGTGTGATTGCATGATTATAGCTTCTGTTATGATTGTGTTTTTTATGTTTTAATTAGTGTTTGTGCCAAGTAATGCCTTTGGGATGATGTTGATGGTAGTATAATTGATGCTGTTTGGAAAACAGAAACTTTTGCGTCCAGTGCTGGAATTTTAGTTCTGTACTGGAGCGTCAGAAAAATCTGAATTTTTTACACAGTATTGGTATATGAATTGTTTCGTTGTCCTAATGTTTCAGAATTTTTGGAGTTACAGAAGTATGGCTTTTAAATAGATCTTTACAGACTGTTCTGTTTTAGGCAGATTCTGTTTTTGTTGCATAATTTGCTTATTTTGATGAATCTATGGATCGTATCGGGGGGTATGAGTCATGGAGAAGTTAGAGTACAATAGCATTATGCCAATATTAAATATAAATCAATTTACTACAGTACCTAAAGTTTAAGATTTGTTTGTTATACTAACGGATCTCACGAGGTTTCTGTTAAGTTTTGTGTGCAGAAGTTTTCAAGTTTTGGGTGAGACTGCGATGGATAAAGGAATAAGGAGCGGCAAGAGCCTATGCTTGGGGATGCCTCGGAAGGCATCCCCTCTTTCGTCTACAATCTATCGGTAACTCACTTGGAGCTATATTTTTATTCATCACATGATATGTGTTTTACTTGGAGCGTCTTGTGAAATTGTTTGTTTGCTTTGTTTGCTTTTTAGTTTGTCACAATCATCTTTGATGAACACACCTTTTTGAGAGGGACACACATTATTCATGATTTGTTAGAATACTCTATGTGCTTCACTTATATCTTTTGAGCTAGGCAGTTGCTCTAGTGCTTCACTTATATCTTTTAGAGCACGGCGGTGGTTATATTTTAAAGAAATAGTTGCACTCTCATGCTTCACTTACATCTTTTTGAGTCTCATGATAGCAATGGTAATATGCACGGGTTATGAATTTGGTCATGATATGATAGGTATTCAAGAGGGATATAATAAAAACTTTCATGTAGATCACTCAATATGATAAATTTGATTCCTTGCAATAGTTTTGCGATATTAAGATGGTAATATGGGGGAGGTATTAGTAGATAATTGTGGTTTAGTAAGAATAATTGTGTTAAGGTTTGTGATTCCCGAAGCATGCACGTATGATCTATCATTATGCTAAGAAGTTGGAGCGTGATTTATTATTGATTCTCTACCTTATGAGTGGCGGTCGGGGACGAGCGATGGACCTTGTCCTACCAATCTATCCCTCTAGGGGCTTGCGTAGTAGTACTTTCCTTCAAGGGCTAATAAATTTTCGCAATAAGTATGTGAGTTCTTTATGACTAATGTGAGTCCATGGATCATACGCACTCTCACCCTTCCACAATTTGCTAGCATCTTCGGTACCGTGCATTGCCCTTTCTCACCTCAAGAGTTGGTGCAAACTTCGCCGGTGCATACAAACCCCATGATATGATACACTCTATCACTGTCGGAAGTCGGGCTCCGGGGACCCAAAGGTTCGAACACTGGGGTGAGCTCGTTCTACCACTTCGTCTCCTACCACGGCTAAGCAACGGCGAGGCTACGGCGAGAGCGCGCTAGCGAGGGACGGACCGTGGACTCAACGGTTTACCCAAGTTCGGGCCACCTTGCGGTGTAAGACCCTACTCCTGCTTGGTTGGTATTGCTCTGGTGCGAGAGAGAAAGAGTACAAGGTCGAGGGTGATGGGAACCAGGATCGATCTACAATGGCTGCTCTGCCCCCCTTATACCCGCATCGGTCCTCTTCCCCCCTTGAAACTTAGGCGGGAAGGGCTGCCACACTTGGCGGGTTTTGAAAGGGGACAGGTGCTCAGGCTATCCTTACTAAAGGAGGTCTTCGCCTGCCAAAGCGTGATCCATGATGCGCCGGTGGGCTCGGTGATGACCTCCGCCCTGCGCGCCCGCCATCTTGGTCTTCCTTCACCGATCGGGCAACCTTTGGGGTTGCTTTGGGGAGTAGATATCTGGCCCTACTCTCTTAACACAAAAGAGGAAACCATCTTCATCCGCGCCTGTTGGCGCGGCCTCTGTCGTCGCTCGTCGCTGTGCGTGTCACCCATGTGATGGGCCCTAGACCGCGCGGCTCCGCTGAACGGCCTTCGTCTCGTGCGTCCTCGGGAGGGTCCTCGGGAGGCCACCTCAGGAGGTCGCCTCGCGAGAGGACCTCGTGAGGCCGCTGGTGGAGGTGCTGAGCCTCGCTCGCTTGCTCCCTGAGGAGGGGGCCTCGGGAGGCCAAGGCCTCATGAGGAGCCCTGGTGAGGTGCTTGGTGATGATGGCCTGCTGGGCCCACGCGAGGCGTTGCGCCCTGAGCCAATGGCAGATGGGCCTGGATACCCCGGGTTCCATGGGCCCGACAGTAGCCCCCGGGCCCCTGGCGCGCACGTTCCCGCCTACAGGGGGGCGAAACAGCGCGGGCCCTAACCGCTTGCAGCCAGGCGCGATGCGTGGCGCACGATGTGACTGGGGACACCTCCACTTCTCCCACGATGTCTCGGTAACCGCCCGTGCTCACATAGAGTCCGCCGCGGGTGACGCGAGACCATCATTGCCTTCCTTAGCGCCTCCCTGTTGCTTCAATTCCCAACGCCGGAGAAGGCGGAGCGACGAGCGGAGCTCCGCGCCGAGTGCAAAGAGGGAGAGGGGAGAGCTGAAGTTCTCCACCCATCTTCTCCTTCCTCCTGCTTCCTCTGTCGTCTTGCTAGAGCCGCCACGGAAATGGCGAGGGGGAGAGGGCGTGGCCGTGCTTCCGCTGCCGCATCCTAGGTTCCACCCCGGGGGCGAGGGCACTCCCCGACGGCTACCGGCGCCGGGCCCAACAGTCGCGGGAGGGGCACCGCTCGCGGGCGTAGAGGGCGAGGCGCGCGGGGCCGAGGCGGCCGCGGCGGGGTAACTGAGCTACCTCCTCAGGCGGGGAGCCACTCGGCGGAGGCGGCGCACGAGTTCATCGTGAACATGCACCGCAGCCCCTGTACCTGGCTCCGGCTTCCAGACTCCTTCGCGGCGGTGATGGCGGAGCGCGCCCCCTTGGGCTTGTGGGTGCAGGCCGACGGCTGCTGCAATGGCCCCTCCTGGGTGGCGATAGATCTCACTCCTTCGGGCTTCATGTTCTTGAGGCAGGGGTGGAAGTCGTTTGCCCACGCGCGCGGCCTAAAGTGGGGGCACGTCCTCCAATTCAAGTATGATGGGGCCGCCACACTCTTCGTGAAGATCTTCGGGCTCTCCGGCAGCCGCCTGGAGTGCTGCGCGGATAGCGAGGACGGTAGCTACAGTGGCTCCTCCAGCGAGGACGACAGCTCCAGCGGTGCCGCCTCCGGCGGGGGTGGGAACGACGGCGACTCCCCCCGCGTCAAGAGCGAGGACGAGGACTCCGACTAGGCGCGGGCGGCGACGACTCCAGAGCCGGGGCACCGCGCGCACGGTGACGGAGCTGCGCTCACCCGCAGCGCCTTCTTGGGAACACGCGCGGCGCCTGCGCTGGAATCTTGGGGGAGACGACGCCTCGCCTAGGCCCTTTCTTTTTTTTATTTTCCTGTATTGAACCGATGTAGCCCCGCGGGGTCGTGAAAACAGTATCTTCTATGCTCAGCTTAATGCTTTTGTGATTCGGGATGTATGCATTCCCTCCCGAAGTCCTCTCATGAGGCTGGTTTTTTTTCTTTGTTCGCCTCAGCGCTCTACGCCGTCAGGACCCAACCCCCGAGCGGGCCTCGGCCGTCGCTAGTATGTCCGGTCGCAATGCCGGGACAAGGCCAGGAGGTGAGGGGCACCGGGAGCTAGTGAGGGCTCCTGAGGCACGATGCTCAGGGAGCCCCCCTTTGGCGTGCAAGCGGCTTACACAGAAGGAAAAACGCTAGCACCCAGCGGGATCGCGAGGGGAGAGAGCTTGAGTGATGGCAAGGGCGTCTCGCGAGGTAGTTAGACTTAGCTTTTGGCGGAGAGCGGTGTCGGGCGAGCCACAGCTCGTGAGGAGTTCACACAGCTCGCGAGGCGTGCTCACGAGGCTCGGCGCTTGAAGTGTCTTTGTCTCGCTAGGCCGGCTCGCGAGAGGCCGCCTGCGAGGTCCTCGCGCAGCTCGCCTCCTGAGGGGCTGCATGTCGACAAATTCACGATGGGGGGAGCGGCACGTGCTCGCTCACTCGCCCGTGGCCGTTGCGTGAGGAGATAAGGCACCAAGGACCTTGGTGAGGTGGCGTGCACGGGAGCAGGCTCGCGAGCCAGAGCTCAGTCGCTTAGATTTGACGGCACTGCAGGGACGGACCCGAGCACAAACACCATGCCTAGCCCCCGCTCACGGAATTGGCCAGGGGAGGGGCCACGAGCGTGTGGCGCTCTCTGGTCGGCATCGAACTTAACAGGCAATTAAGCAGGTAACATAACTCATCAAGGTAAAATCAGCGAAATTCGTTACGCAACCAAAAGGATAGGGGCTAGGCTGCCGCGTCCGGCACGGATCAGCTCGAGGTTGGTGCAGCCCGTGGGGCGCCCTCAGTTGATTGTTCCGCCAGGGCGGAGCATGGGGCTTCCACAAGGGTGTGGGTATGGTCGCGGGTCGAGCATTCCGCCAGCGTGGAGCATGGGGCTTCCACAAGGGTGTGGGTATGGTCGCGGGTCGACCGTTCCGCCAGCGCGGAGCATGGGGCTTCCACTTGGGCGTGGGCGGGAGCTCTCGCGGGCCCATCAGGCGAACGCAATGAGAGGCTCCGGGGCGTGTACAGCCCCATTTCATTCGTACGCGTGAGGGTCACGGGTAGAACTTGCAGAGGTGTTGGATGTTCCAGGCGTTAGGCACAGCAACTCCGTCCTCCATCTCCAGCCGGGCTGAGCCGGGTCTGGAGACATGAGTAACCCTGAAAGGGCCTTCCCACATAGGTGAGAGTTTGTGAAGCCCCTCTCTGGAGAGGATTCTGCGTAGGACGAGGTCGCCAACCTCGAGAGTACGAGGGCGGATGCTGCGGCTGTGGTAGCGACGCAGGGCCTGCTGGTACCTCGCGGCACGAAGGGCGGCCTGACGGCGGCCCTCCTTGAGGAGCAGCAGATCAATCTCCCGCGAGCCCTCCTGACGCGCCTTGTCGAAGGCAAGGACTCGCGGGGAGCCGTTCTTAAGCTCCAATGGGAGGACCGCCTCAGCGTCGTAGACGAGGAAGAAGGGTGTCTCGCCGGTAGGCTTGCTTGCTGTCGTACGGATGGACCACAGCACGGATTGTAGCTCGTCGAGCCAGCCCTTGCCGCAAGCCTCGAGTTTCTTCTTGAAGCTCCTTGTTTTGAGGCCCTTGAGGACCTCGGCGTTGGCACGATCGGCCTGACCATTGCTTCGCGGGTGTGCCACCGAGGCGTAGCAGATCTGTGTACCGAGGCTGGCGCAGTAGGACTTGAAGAGGCCGCTTGTGAACTGGGAGCCATTGTCAGTGATGATGCGGTTGGGAACCCCAAAGCGGCTCACGAGGCCCTTGATGAACTTGACGGCGGAGCCTGCCGGGATGGTGCGCACCGGCTCGACTTCTGCCCACTTGGTGAACTTGTCGATGGCGACGTAGAGATAGCGGTAGCCACCAGCCGCGCGAGGGAAGGGCCCCAGGATATCCAGCCCCCAGACCGCAAAGGGCCATGAGAGGGGAATCGTCTGGAGGCCCTGCGCCGGCTGGTGGATCTGCCTGGCGTGGAATTGGCAGGCCTCGCAGGCTTGGACCAGCGCGGTAGCATCACGCAACGCAGTGGGCCAGTAGAAGCCACTGTGGAAAACCTTGCCGACGAGGATGCGTGACGAGGAGTGGTGGCCGCAGTCCCGTCCAAGGATATCACCTAGCAACTCGCGCCCTTGCTCTTCAGAGATGCACCGCAGCAAGACGCCATTTGGGCGCCTGCGGTACAGCTCGCCATCTTGCAGGCAGGAAGCGGCGGAGGTCTATGCCGATGGTGAAGGCAGGGCCGGAGCCGCTGCCGTCCACCGAGACCTTCTTCGTCTCGGCGCGGTCCGGAGAGAACAACTGCTTCTTCTTTGCGGGCGCGGCCTCAGGAGGCTCGGCCGCGTCCTCGTCGGCCGGGTGCGTGTCGTGGTGAAATCACGGCAGATGCCATGAGATGGCTAAAAGTGGGGGGCTGCGTGAGGACGCCGGTGGGTTTCGGAAGCGAGGTTGGCACGCGCATGCGAGAGACACAAGACGTACCCAGGTTCGGAGCCCTCCGGAGAGGTAACACCCCTAGTCCTGCCGAGTGGGTTGATAGGCTCAGAGGCCACAATGGTTACAATGGTGCTCCTGGAGCTGTTTGAGTGGAGGAGGCAGAAGGAGCTAGGTCTCCGTTCAGCCTCTCCTGTGTGTGTGTATGCGTCGGGGAAGAAGGAGTGAACTGACTGAACTAAATCGAACTGAACTCAACACTCCTCTGCATGGAGGCCTCCTGGGGGATCTTATAGCTCGACCCCCCAGGGTTACATGGGTAAACTACGCGCGCCGGGACCCGAACGTCGGCGTCTGGAGCCGGCCGCGGGCCCGCCGGCTGCGGCGCCCGAGGGCGGCGCGACACTGTGGCCCGTCGCTTCGAGCGTCACGGAGTGGACGGGGCGTGCGCGCTTCTGCAGAGGCGTACTGGAGTGGTCGGCACATGCGCGCTTCTGCCGAGGCGTGCAGGAGTAGACGGCGCGTGCGCGCTCTGCAGAGGCATGCCGGAGTAGGCGGCTTCGCGGGGTGCTGCACTGGCGCGCTGGTGCTGACACCGGCTGTCACGTCAACTGGGTTGGTAGCTTTGCCGGCGCGCCCTCCCGAGACGGATTGCACTGTAGCCATGTTCTCCCCTCGTGGGGGGTTGTCTTGTGGCCGGACGCGATGGGATGGCCGCCGACCTATCGCCAGCTGGCTAGCGGCCAGCCGGACCCGGCCCAGGGCCGGGCCTAGCCGGCTAGCGCCGAGGAGCCGGCCGGTTCGCCAGCCGGCGGGGAGGGGCACGGGCTGCCCCGATGTTTTTTTAAAAAGGGGCTCCGGGTTCGCTCGCCTACCCGGGGGTCATCCCCCGAACAGTAGTCCCCGAAGCTGTGAAGGATCGCCGGCTTCAAGCGGGAGAGGCTTTGCAGCTTCTTCCCCCCCGAAGGAGTGCGGTAACGTGACGAGATTGTGCCGGCTTGAGGCTGTCATCTGCCGGCTTCCGGGAGCCGGCTTGAGGTTCCCGGTTTCGCCGGAGCCTGGGCGGCTTGGCCGGCTGGTCCCGCCGGTATGGGGGAGAGCGCCAGTCGCCAGACGAAATCTTGCCACGTGCAGCCCGGCGGCCGAAGAGGCCTGCCAGGCCACGCGCGCGACGAGACGTCGCGGTGGGCTGGGTCCCGCTGGACCGCAGTCTCAGCCCGCGCGCGGGATTCACTGCGGCCGCACGCGCCTGTTGGGGTTCCCGGGGCAGTTAAGGCGCGTCTTAACGTGCCCGTGTATTGCGGGGGAGTGGGGATCGTGGGCGCAATCGATCCCACTCATCCACGCTCGTGCGCGGTTTTTCAATGGGAGGGGAGGGGGAGAGGCCGAGACACTCGCTTCTCTGCTCCCGCCCGTCGCTTCGCTTCCGCCTCCCCTTCTTCCTTCTCGCGCACACCGCTGCCGCTCGCCGTCGCCCGCGCACCGTTGCCCGCCTGGCTCACCATCGTTGCCCGCCAGGCTCGCCACCGCACCGCGCTGCGACTCGCACGGCCGTCGCCTTCTCGCTCCGCTGCTACTTTCTTTCTCCCTCCTCTGTGCTTCTCCCGCTCTCACCAATGGCGCCGCCGAAGGGCTCGTGGGAGGGGTCGGTGGTCACCGATGACGACATCGAGTATCTTCGCCGCACGAGGCGGCTGCCACTGGCGGTGGAGGTGGAGGCGCGCGCGCCCGGCGAGGAGACGGCGCCGGAACCGCGGAATGGCGAGGTGGTGGTGTTCTACACCCACTTCCTCCGCAGGCTCGGGCTCCCGGCGAGCATCTTCTTCAGGCGCTTCCTCACCTTCTTCGGCCTCTAGCCACACCACCTGGGGCCGAACGCCATTCTGCAGCTCGCCGGCTTCGCAACGCTGTGCGAGGGTTACGTCGGCATCCTCCCGTATGTGGAGCTGTGGTGCCGGCTGTTCTACCTCAAGCAGCAAGGAGCGGCAGCCGGCGTCATGGCCGAGTGCGGGGCGGCCGTGGCGGTGACCCGGACGGCGGGCCCTTTCCCTAAGCTGCCGCTCGAGGAGTCCACCAAAAAGTGACAGAAATCTTTCTTCTACGTGAAGAATGTGAACCCGGCCAACGACCGGATCAACCTCCCTCCATTCGCCGATGCGCCCCCGGCTGAGAAGCTTAACTGGGGGCACAACCCGAAGAGCCCCTCCGCGGAGATCTTGGGGATCTGCAGCCGGATCAAGGAGATGATGGACCGCGAGGGGCTCACCGCTGTGGACCTCATCGCCGCCTTCATCGGTCGCCGGGTGCTGCCGCTGCAGAGGTGGCCGCACCGGATCTGCGACATGAGCGGCCGGAGCGACCCCTGCCGGCTGTCGACGAAGGAGATGACGACAGAGGAGATCGCCATGCGCGTCAATGGCGTCTCTGCTGACGGGCTCAAGGTGAAGGAGTGGCAGTTCGGCAAGGACCCGTACAGCCGGGACGACCCGGCGCCAGCGGTAAGTCTCTGGTCCTTATTCTTCGCCGCGTCTGCCCTTCTCATGCGGCCTGATGCCCTGGGACAGCTGCAGCGCTTCCCGAGCCAGCTGGTGAATGACGGCCCGAGTCCCATGGTTCTGTAGCCGGACCGGGCCGAGTCGGACCCGGAGGACGAGGAGGCTGGCAACGCAGGAGCCGAAGGCGGCGAGGAGCATCCGGCGGACGCGGAAGCCGGCGGCTCCGCTCAAACCGGTACGTCTCTGATCCCGGATGTTTTGCGTGAGTGGCCGGATGACGACGAAGATGACGAGGACGGGACGGGCGATGCAGCTCCTCAAGGCGCGGGAGTGGGTGATGGGGCCGCCCCCAGGGGGCGACAGAAAAGGGCGTCCGGGGAGCCGGCTGGCTCGAGCCGGCCGCACGGGAAGCAGCCGGTCGAGGCGCGGCCAGCTGCGAAGTGCCCGGCTGCGGCGCAGGTGGGTACCCTGAAGAGGTCCGCCAAGAAGGCGCGCCGGATGGCGCCACCGGCGGGCCCGACGCGAATGGTTCCCGTGGCCATAGGGTAAGTTTCTTTTTTGCAGTTGGAGTTGCCGCTTTTATTTGCCGCTGTTGTCATTCTTTCTTTTCTTTTCTTCTTCTTCATCTCTCTCTCGCGCGACGTCCAGGAGCGCGCTCGAGCTGGCGGAGGCTGCCACGGAAGCGGCGGCCGCGGAGGAGGCCGACCGGCGACGGGGCCGAAGCGGTACGGGGGAGAGCGATGCGGGGGAGACCCCCGAAGAGGTCCTCGCGGCCCGCCAAGCTGGCTCCGCCTTGGAGGATGCCCAGCGGGACGCCTGGAGGGCCCGGGCCGAGGCCGAGAAGGAGATGGTCAAGGCGTCGGCCAAGGCGTGGAAGGCCGCTGTGGCCGAGGTCGTGGCGAGGCGAGCGTGAGTCGCGGAGGAGACCGCGTGGCCGGAGTGGACGACGTCGTCGCCGCCGCCATCGCCGGTCGCGGAGCATCGCTCCAAGACGGTGCACGATCCGGCCCGCCGGGCGGAGGCGGATGCTCGTGTGGCCGCCGAGGAAGCCGTCGGTCGCGGCGAATCCGGCGGCCACGAGCCGGAGGCCAACCCGACGGCCGACTAGGAGGTGCCGCCGAATGTAGACCCGGTCGACGGAGCCGGAGGCGGAGGCGCAGGGGACCGCGAGCCGGAGGCCGCGCCGGGCGGAGGAGGGGACCGCGAGCCGGAAGCTGCGCCAAGGACGGAGACCGCGCCGGAGAGCTCGCGCGCCCTGGTGACGACAGAGCCACGGGCCGCGGGGCTTAACCTCGAACCGAGGCCGGCCGGCAGCGGAACCAGTGCCGGGTCCACTGTTCAGCCGCAGCGGACCTGGGCGGTGAGCTCCAGCAAGGCGACGAGCGGCGCCCCCCGGAGCGAGCTGGACGCGGCGGTGGACTCTCTGCGGCTGCAGATTGCCAACCACCACAGCCAGTGGCAGAGCTTCGCCCAGGCGGAGAGCGGCCGGCTGCGCCAGTTGGAGCAGACCTTCGAGGTGAGTTCTTTTGCTTTTCGTGCCTTCTTGCTTTTTGTTTTCTTTTTGACCGGCTTGGTCGCTTTCCAGTGGGGGCGCGTCAGGGCACCCATTGGGTGTAGACCCCGACGCCTGGGCCGGCTGCGTAGCAGGCGGGTCGGGCCTTCTCAGGCATCCGTGTTTTGACTGTCTTCTTTGCAGTCCATCTACGACCAGCGGGTGGTGGCGTACAACCGCCTCCTGGGCCGGTTCCGCGCGGCCAGGGACCAGCTGGCCGCCAAGGAGGGGGAACTTCGCCAGGTCCGAGGTACTGCTTCCAACTTCTTTCTTGCGTTCTTCTAGTGGGGGCGCGCCAGCGCTCCCACTGGGTGTAGCCCCCGAGATCCGGGCCGGTTTGCGCAGCAGCCGGGTCGGATCTTCTTTGCTTTCTTGTCCGGCTTCTGACCGGAATCCGGGTCCGGATGCGCAGCCGCAGCAGTTGACCCGGCGGAGATGGAGACGCTCCGACGCCAACTGGCGGAGCGCGACTGGCTACAGGAGGAGGCGGCCCGGGCTGTCCGGGAGAGGGACGAAGCCGCCGCCACCCATAAAGCCGAGCTGGACCGGCTTGCCGAAGAACGCCACCAAGCGGTGGCGCGGCAGGAGGAGGCAGCGAAGAAGGCCGCCGAGGAGGTCAGCCTGCTCAAGGCGGACCGCGAACGCGCTGGCGGCGAGGGAGCGGGAGGCGCTGCAAGATGCGCTCTACATCGACGAGCTCCTCACGCGTAAGTGCTTTCGCTTTCGTCTTTTTGGTTCTTTTTGTTTTCCGCCCTTTGGCGTCTTGGTCAATCTTCCCCCCCTTCTCTTCCAGGGTTCTTCCCCGAGACCCAAGGGTCGGCCGAAATGGCGGTGGCCGCCCATCGGCAGGAGCAGATTGCGGCGGGGGCCGCTATCGAGGAATACGCCGCCTGGTCGATGGCAGAGATCACCATGGCCGCCAAGGCTCGCCTGGAGGCGGTGGAGCGCCAGATGAACTGGCTGTTCGAAGCCGGCTTGTCGATGGTGGCTGCGCTGTGGCCGGGTGCGGTGGCGCCGAGCAGCGTGAGCCGGCTGGCGCGTTGGCTGGAGGCCGGCGCGGCGCGACTCAACGCGTGGAGGGCTTCCGCAGCACGAGCCGGCGCGGAAATGGCGCTCGGGGTCGTGCTGTCGTGGTATCCCACCATCCGCCTGGACCAACTGCGCGCTCGGAGGGCTATGGCGGAGGCGGACTTGGCGGAGCGGGAGACGGCAATCGCCGTGCGGGCTAGTGACATCGCGTCGTTCGCCCCGTACGGGGACTTCGTGCCGGAGCGGGCGCCGGACGGCGCGCAGCTTCCCGCCGACGACTTCGGCCTGGAGCTCGAGGACCCGGAGGGCAGCTCGGCCGAGTCGATCGCCGACGCGGACGACGACGCAGGCGAGCTGGACAACACCGTCACCACGGAGGACCCGGCGCCGAGCGACGCCGACGAAGCCGCAGCCTAGGGTTTTTTTTATTTTTTTCTTGTTTCCTTGGAACTCGGAACTTTTGTTAGACGGCAGATCCACCCACCAGGGGGGTGTAAGTTTGATGTAATGAACTTATTGGCTGCGGGCCTTGCTGTATATGTCGATACACATGCGCCAAGTGCCGTTCTTCTTCAGGACGAGGTCCGGGTTGGCCAGCCACTCGGGGTGGAACACCTCCATGATGAACCCGGCTCTGAGCAGCCGGGCGATCTCTTCGCCAATGGTTCTTCGCTTCTCTTCGAAGAAGCGGCGTAGCGGCTGCCGGACCGGCTTGGCATCCGGCCGGACGTGGAGTTTGTGCTCGGCGTACTTCCTCGGAACACCCGGCATGTCCTTGGGGGACCACGCGAAGATATCCCGATTCTCACGGAGGAAGTTGACGAGCTCGCCTTCCTATTTGCTGTCAAGGCCGGAGCCCACGACGACGTATTCGCTGGAGTCGGGGTTGGACGGGTCGAGCGTGACCTTCCTCGTGCCCTTGGCCGGCTTGAAGGACCCCTCGTCGGCCGGCTGCTTGAGCTGAGCCGGCATGACCGGCTGCTCGCCAGCCAGCGCGACAAGGCGGTCGAGCTGGCGCCTTTCCTCGGCGATGACCAGCGACTCGGCCAACTTGGAGCCGGCTTTGGCGCACTCCAGGGATTTTTTGTAGTCGCCGGTGATGGTGATGATGCCCTTGGGACCCGGCAGCTTCATCTTGAGGTAGGCGTAGTGCGGAACCGCCATGAACTTGGCCATGGCGGGCCAGCCCAAAAGCGCGTGGTAGGGACTGGCGAGGTTGACCACTTCGAACCAGATCGGCTCTCGGCGGAAATGCGCGCTGGTGCCGAACAGCACGTCCAGTCGCACCCGGCCGATGGGGGAGCACGAGGCGCCTGGCACGATGCCGTGGAACACCGTCCGGGTTGGCTGCAGCTGGCCCTCCTCGATGCCGAGCTTGACCATGGTGTCGCGGTAGAGGATATTGATGCTACTGCCGCCGTCGATCAGCACCCGCGAAAAGTGGCAGGTGCACTTCTCAGCCGGGTGATCCTCTCGGGTCGAGCTGACAGGACGTTCGGACCAGTGCATGTACTGGGGGACCGGGGGGACGACGGCGTTCACCTTGTGCTGGTACTTGCGCTTGCTATGCTTGTCGTTGCCTTCGCTGGTGAAGACGACATAGGCCGCGTCCTGCTGCGGATAGGGGTCGTTGGCGAGGGCGCCGGCTGCTGGAGGCGGTGGAGGAGGCGGAAGCGGCGGCTGCTGCGGGCCGGCTCCGGGTGGCGGGGGTGGACGGTTGCCCTTCAATAGACGCTGGGTGAAGCTGCACTGCCGGAGCGTGTGCGTCGACGGCTTCGCGCCGCTGTGGTTCTTGCAGGGGGCATCGAGCATCTGCTCGAAAGACAGCTTGGGCTGCCAGGTGGCCTTGCCGGTGCGCGGACGCTGGCCGGCTGCTTGTTCAGCCTGCCGCTCCCCTTCCACCGCGGCTACTTGCTGGTTGCTGTAGCGAGGAGCCGGCTGCTCGGCCTTCAGCTTGTTGTTGTTGTGGTTGTCTTGCCGGCGCTGGCTGGTTTCGCCCGCCGGCTTCGGGGTGGCCGGCTGGACCGGGACCGGCTTGCCATCAGCGTCGACTGTAATCTTTACACGCATCGCAGAGTCGGCCGTGGCGTACTTGTCCGCCACCGCCATGAGCTCCGCCAGGGTGTTCGGCTCGTCGCACATCAGGCGGTGCTTGAGTAGGGTGCCGTCTCGGCACCCGTCGACGAAGTACTGGATGGCTTGCACCTTGTGGACGCCTTCGCAGGAGTTGCGCAACTCGGTCCACCGCGTGAGGAAGTCGCGGAGGGGATCACCCGGGTTCTGAACGCACATGGAGAGCTGGCGAGGCCGACCAGGACGCTTGTACGTGCTGGTGAAGTTGTGCAAGAATGCATCTTCGAAGTCTAGCCAGGAATTGACGCTGCCGGCCCTCAGGCTGTTAAGCCACGTCCGAGCCGAGCCGAGCAGCATGAGGGGAACGTAGCGGACCGCCACGCGCCGGTTGCCGCCGGCGATGCCGACAGCCGTGGTGTAGTCGGTTAGCCAGTCCTCCGGCTTGGAGACGCCGCTGTACTTGGGGGAGTCGCGGGGCAGCGAGAAGCCTCTGGGGAAGGGCTCCTCGCGGATGCGGGGACCGAAGCACGCCAGACCGACAGAGCTCTCCTCCTCGAGAAGCGCGGACCGCGCCAGTCGGTCGATGCGGTGGCGGGCGTCGGTTTCGTCGTAGGGCTCGCGGGGACCCAGCCGGCTTGCGACGGGGCCGCGTGGCACCGCGCCGGCGGAAGCCGGCCGGGGTTGTCGAGGCGGCGGGAGAGGAGGTTCCGGCCGCTGGGTACGGCCATCACCGGCAGCCTTGTTGGCAACGCCATCGCCAGTGGCCGCGACGCGGTTGTGCCGGCTCCGGCTTGCCCGGTGCCGGCCAGAGCCGCGACTCGTCGAGCCAGCAGGGGAAGACGCCTGCTGCGTGTCCCGAAGAGCCCTCTCCGGGTCTCTGGTTTTGCCTGAGGTGGAGGCAGACAGCTGGGCCGGGTCGAAACGCTGCTGCTGCTCGTTCGCCGAGGTGATGAGGTCGCGGATGCGCTGCTGCTGCAGTAGCTCCTCGCCCTCCAGGAACTCGAGATCCGCCATGGCCGCCTGCGCCGCGCGCATGTTCTTGACGGGGGTGTCATAGACGGGCCGGCCTGCGCCTAGCGCGCGACCGATTGACCCCCACGGATTCGCACCTCCGCAACCTGGCTGGGCTCACCAGCGGTCGGTGTGAAGCCGTGGGCGCTATCGTACTCTCGCTGGTCGGACTCCAGCCGGCGTCATGTTGTCGCGAGCTCCGTGGCCACAAACAGCAAATACTCACGGTCCTCGTTGAGCTGAGCCGCCGCTGCCGCCGTGTCGGCGTTGGGCATGATGGGGGCCCGCAGGCTCCGGATCATCTCGTGGACCGTGATGGGTTCGGCGATGGGGGGCCGCAGCGGCGGCCGCGGCAGCCTTCTCCTTGGCGCGCGGGGAGCCGGAACTGGTGCCGATGGTTAGCACCTCCGCGCGAACGCAGAGGTTCGCGCCGTCGTCGGAGGCGGCGCAGCCAACGGGGACGGGCGAATCGGTGAAGCTGGGTACCTTGCCAGGAAACACGTCGGGGACGAGCACGATGAAGACACGCAGCGCGCCGAATGGGACGACGAAGCAGCCTGCGGGGCAGGCGGCGTTCGCGTCTGATACGGCGCCGCAGCCGGCCGGGTTGGCCGTGCGAGGCGCACAGACCAAACCGTGCACGATGCGCTCGCCGGAGCTGGTGAAGGGCCTTGTCCGGAACTTGACTCCGGTCGACGCCGCGAGCAGCCCCACGGTGGGCGCCAACTCTCGTGGTGAAATCACGGTAGATGCCATGAGATGGCTAAAAGTGGGGGGCTGCGTGAGGACGCCGGTGGGTTCCGGAAGCGAGGTTGGCACACGCATACGAGAGACACAAGACGTACCCAGGTTCGGAGCCCTCCGGAGAGGTAACACCCCTAGTCCTGTCGAGTGGGTTGATAGGCTCAGAGGCCACAATGGTTACAATGGTGCTCCTGGAGCTGTTTGAGTGGAGGAGGCAGAAGGAGCTAGGTCTCCGTTCAGTCTCTCCTGTGTGTGTGTATGCGTCGGGGAAGAAGGAGTGAACTCACTGAACTAAATAGAACTGAACTCAACACTCCTCTGCATGGAGGCCTCCTGGGGGGTCTTATAGCTCGACCCCTAGGGTTACATGGGTAAACTACGCGCGCCGGGTCCCGGACGTTGGCGTCTGGAGCCGGCTGCGGGCCCGCCGGCTGCTGGGCCCCACCGGCTGCGGCGCCCTAGGGCGGCGCGACACTGTGGCCCATCGCTTCGAGCGTCACGGAGTGGACGGGGCGTGCGCGCTTCTGCAGAGGCGTACAGGAGTGGTCGGCACGTGCGCGCTTCTGCCGAGGCGTGCAGGAGTAGACGGCGCGTGCGCGCTCTGCAGAGGCGTGCCGGAGTAGGCGGCTTCGCGGGGGTTGCACTGGCGCGCTGGTGCTGACACCGGCCGTCACGTCAACTGGGTTGGCAGCTTTGCCGGCGCGCCCTCCCGAGACGGATTGCACTATAGCCATGTTCTCCCCTCGTGGGGGGCTGTCTTGTCGCCGGACGCGATGGGACGGCCGCCGACCTATCGCCAGCCGGCTAGCGGCCAGCCGGACCCGGCCCAGGGCCGGGCCTAGCCGGCTAGCGCCGAGGAGCCGGCCGGTTCGCCAGCCGGCGGGGAGGAGCACGGGCTGCTCCGATGTTTTTTTAAAAAGGGGCTCCGGGTTCGCTCGCCTACCCGGGGGTCATCCCCCCGACAGTGCGCCACCGCGGCGGCCTTGTAGGCACGCTCAAGGGTGCTGGCCACGTCCTTCTCGTCACTGGTGACGGTGATGATGCTACTGCAGCCGGGCATCTTGAGGACATTGTAGGCGTGATGGGTGGCCGCCATGAACTTGGTGAGAGCTGGGTAGCCCAAGATGGCATTGTAAGGCAGGCCGATGTGTGCGACGTCGAAGTCGATGAGCTCGGTGTGATAGTTCTTGCGGGTGCCGAAGGTGACTGGGAGGCGCACTTTCCCCAGAGGGATGGTGGAGCCATCGGTCACTCCGGAGAAGGGCCTGGTCGGCATCAGCTGGTCGTAGGGCACCTAGAGCGTCTTGAAGGTCTTGATGGAGATCACGTTGAGGCCTGCGCCCCAGTCGATGAGGGTCTTGGTGACCGCAACGTTGCTGATGGTGGGGGTGCACAGCATTGGGAGCGCACCTGCGGAGGCCGTGGATTTGGGGTGATCCTTGGAGTCGAAGGTGATGGCGTACTGCGACCACTTGAGGGGTCGCGCGGCCTCAGGCCTTGGGAGAGCGGCATACACCTCGCGAGAGAGCTGCTTGAAGTGGTGGATGGACGCGGGGGCTTGGGACCCGCCAAGGATGGAGGCGACCGCGCGAGGCTCCTGGTAGCCCCGAGCGCCCTCATCAGGCCGGTTGATGTCGTTCCTCCGGGGTGGCTGCGGCAGTGGCGGAAGAGTGGCATTGCCCTGAGGGTCTGCCTCACGAGGTTGGTCACGCCAGACGGCCTCACGAGGCTGGTCGCGCCAACCCTAGCGGAAGTTGCCGCAGCCGTTGCGGCTGTCCCAACGGTTGCTGCCGCGGCCACCTCCACGGCCGACGCCGCGGCCATTGCGGTTGTCTCGCCGGCCTTGGCGCTCGTCGCGGAGCAGCTTGAGCTCCTGACAGTCTTCGGTGCTGTGGGAGCGCACATTGTGGAAGGCGCAGAGCGGCCGACTGTCCTTCCTGGGCTCGTCGCGGTCACGGCCGCGCTTCTGCTCGGGCTCTGCCGTGAGCACAGCCGGACACTTGCGCTTGACGTCCTTGCTCTTGGCCAGCGCCGCGTCAAGGTCGTTGTGGATTAAGAGGCGGCCTTCCTCAGCCTTGGCGCACTTGTCGGCGAGATCGAGCAGCTTTACCACGGAGTCGAGCTCACCGTTGATGGCAAGCTTCTCGCGCATCTTGACGTCCATGACGCCGGTGGAGAATGCAGAGATGACGGCCGCGTCGGAGGCGCGCGGGATCTTGTTGCGCACCTGGCTGAAGCGCTAGATGTACTTGCGGAGGGTCTCATCCGGGTGCTGCCGCACACGCTGCAGGTCATTGATGGTGAGGGAGCGGTCCTGTGTGCCCTTGAAGTTGGCGACAATCTGGCTGCAGAGCTCGGCCCATGAGGAGATGGACACCTCGGGGAGATTCATGAGCCAGGAGCGCAGGCCGTCCTTGAGGGCCATGGGAAACCAGTTTGCCATGACCTTGTCGTCGCCGTTCGCCGCCTCGATGCTCAGCGCGTAGAGATGAAGGAACTCTGCAGGGTTGGGGTGCCTTCGTAGCGCGGAGGCAGCTCAGGCTTGAACTTCGCGGGCCAGACCACGTGACGCAGCTCGCGAGTGAAGGCGCGGCAGCCCACGCCGCTTGAGGGGACGCCGCCAGCGAGGGCGGCGCGGTTTTGAAGCCCAGTCGCCGTGACGTCTTGAACGGCCTGGTCCTGGTGCTGGCGCTGCCGCTCGAGGAGCACACGCGCATCAGGGGGCGCACGGCGAATGATCTGGCAGCTGTCCTCGTCTCGGTCCGGCGAGGACGCGCCGCGGGACGGCACGCGAGCCCGCGCGCCGCGCTAAGGCCTGCCGTGCTCGTCGCGCAGAGGAGGCGGCGGGGGAGCGCCGTGCGCCAGGTCCCCAGCGCGAGATGGCGGAGGGCGAAGCGAGCGGGAAGGCGCCGGAGCATCCCCGGCGGCGTTGACGAGCTCGGCGATGCGACCTAGCCAGGCGTCGTAGCCGGCGTCAGCTGGACGGTAACGGAGCAGCTCGCATGCCATGAGCAGTGCGGCCTGCGGGTTCAGCGGCCTGCGGTGGGCGAGGGAGGAGGCAGTGGCGGTGTGGCCGTTCGCCTGCACGGAGGGGTGCAGGGAGGAGTCCTGCTGCTCGCGGGCAGCGGGGTCGGTGGCGGCAGCAGCCTCGGCTTCGGGGTGGCGGCGATTGTCGTGGGCCACTGGCTCCGTCTGAGCCACGCGGCCAGCCCTGCGCTCGGCGCGCTCGCGACGTGTGTTGGCCATGGGGTTGGTGGAGCAGAGGGCGGAGCGGAAGAACAGTAGCGCACCCCTACCTGGCGCGCCAAAATGTCGGAAGTCGGGCTCCGGGGACCCAAAGGTTCGAACACTGGGGTCAGCTCGTTCTACCACTTCGTCTCCTACCACGGCTAAGCGACGGCGAGGCTATGGCGAGAGCGCGCTGGCGAGGGACGGACCGTGGACTCAGTGGTTTACCCAGGTTCGGGCCACCTTGCGGTGTAAGACCCTACTCCTGCTTGGTTGGTATTGCTCTGCTGCGAGAGAGAGAGTACAAGGTCGAGGGTGATGGGAACCGGGATCGATCTACAATGGCTGCTCTGCCCCCCTTATACCCGCATTGGTCCTCTTCCCCCTTGAAACTTAGGCGGGAAGGGCTGCCACACTTGGCGGGTTTTGAAAGGGGACAGGCGGCGCTCAGGCCATCCTGACTAAAGGCGGTCTTCGCCTGCCAAAGCGTGATCCATGACGCACCGGTGGGCTCGGTGATGACCTCCGCCCTGCGCGCCTGCCATCTTGGTCTTCCTTCGCCGATCGGGCAACCTTTGTGGTTGCTTTGGGGAGTAGATATCTGGCCCTTCTCTCTTAACACAAAAGAGGAAACCATCTTCATCCGCGCCTGCTGGCGCGGCCTCTGTCGCCGCTCGTCGCCGCGCGCGTCACCCACGTGATGGTCCCCAGACCGCGCGGCTCCGCTGAATGGCCTTCGTCTCATGCGTCCTCGGGAGGCGGCCTCGGGAGGCCACCTCAGGAGGTCGCCTCACGAGGCCGCTGGTGGAGGTGCTGAGCCTCGCTCGCCCGCTCCCTGAGGAGGGGGCCTCATGAGGAGCCCTGGTGAGGTGCTTGGTGATGATGGCCTGCTGGGCCCACGCCAGGCGTTGCACCCTGGGCCAAAGGCAGACGGGCCTGGATACCCCGGGTTCCATGGGCCCGACAATCACACATAAGCCTCTTTATATCTTCCTCAAAACAGCCACCATACCTACCTATCATGGCATTTCCATAGCCATTCCGAGATATATTGCCATGCAACTTCCACCGTTCCGTTTTTATGTCATACATCATCATTGTCATATTGCTTTGCATGATCATATAGCTGACATAGTATTCATGGCTCAGCCACCATTCATTATTGATATACATGTTACGCTAGCATCATTGCACATCCTGGTACACTGCCAGAGGCATTCATATAGAGTCATATTTTGTTCTAGTATCGAGTTGTAAGTAATTAGAAGTGTGATGATCATCATTATTAGAGCATTGTCCCAGTGAGGTAAGAATTATGGAGACTAATGAGTCCTCAAAAAAGTGGGGATGAGGTCCATGAGATCATTCTAAAAAAAGAGAAAAAAAAGGAGAAAAATAAATGAGAGAAAAAGAGAGAAGGGGCAATGTTACTATCCTTTTTCCACACTTGTTCTTCAGAGTAGCACCATGTTTTTCATATAGAGAGTCTCCTATTTTGTCACTTTCATATACTAGTGGGAATTTTTCATTATTGAACTTGGCTTGTATATTTCGATGACGGGCTTCCTCAAATGCCTGAGGTCTTCCTGAGCAAGCAAGTTGGATGCACACCCACTTAGTTTTCATGTTGAGCTTTCATACACTTATACTCTTAGTGCATCTGTTGCATGGCAATCCCTACTCCTCGCATTGACATCAATTGATGGGCATCTCCATAGTCCATTGATTAGCCTCGTCGATGTGAGACTTTCTCCATTTTTGACTTCTCTTATTTATCCCTACCACCATACTCTATTCCACCCATAGTGCTATATCCATGGCTTGCGCTCATGTATTGAGTGGTAATTGAAAAAGCTGAAGCGCGTTAAAAACTATGAACCAATTGCTCGGCTTGTCATCGGGGTAGTGCATGATAAATACTTTGTGTGAAGAAGATAGAGCATGACAGGATTATATGATTTTGTAGGGATAACGTTTTTTAGCATTTTTATTTTGAAAGACATGATTGTTTATTAGTATGCCTGAGTATTGATGTCTTTATGTCAAATTATAGACTATTGCTTTGAATCACTTGGATCTTATTATTCATACCATAAGAGAGAGATTACATGATGAAACATGATAGGTAGCATTCTGTTTTTATCATTTACCTACTCGAGGACGAGCAGGAATTAAACTTGGGGTTGCTTGCTATGTCTCCAACGTATCTATAATTTTTGATTGTTCCATGCTATTATAGTATCAATCTTGGATGTTTTTATATGCAATTATGTATCATTTTTTGGGACTAACCTATTAACCTAGTGCCCAGTGCTAGTAAATATTTTTCGGTCTTCGTACTCTTAGATATATTTTGTATTTGTTTTCTTAGTAGGAGTAATTCCTTTTACATTGGATATTTGGTGTTGATTTGGGTTAACCGGTGGGTTTGACTTATACAGTTGCATGATAGTGTTATTGTTGTGGTGCGGGATTGATATCAAATTGCAGTTCTATAAGTGTCTAATGTTTCTATCAACTATTATTATTTTGTATACAGTGTCTATTAGCATGTTGCATGTGCATTTGTAACTCAAACTAAACCATGATGTGGTTAATTTAATTGCAAGAAGTACTATCCAAATATCCACTCTTTCTTAATCAAATACATGTTCTTTGCATGATAATAGAAGTTAACACCTAGATGTCTATAAATACTTTCAATATTTTCAACAAAAATCTGCGGAAAATTTGATTGTACTTCCGTGTATGAAGAAAGGTCGGTAACATTTAAACTTTAAAGAATAATTATAGTACAAATATTAGATCTGACCATTCCCATGAAGGTTGAGGAGGTTCATGTACATGAAAAATCACATCCACATATAAAAATCAATTACATTCCCTCGATGATGTGGACTTTAGATAAAAGTCTACAATTATGCTAGGACTCTGATCAACATTGACACCTATGCAGCAATCATGAATTGTGTTGCAAACGCATATAGAAAATAAAATAAAATGAGAGATCATCATGGTAGGAGATAGCTAGAGATATGGGGATCAATTCTATACAAAATATTAAAGTTTATGAAAAAATGTTGCAACAGAATTAGTCATGGACTAACATGGATAAAATCAATCGGTTAACAACATTGACAAACATCAATCTATCGCACAGAAATGTCTACCTATTTGTAGGTATAGATTTATATGCAGCTTGCCTCATTGGAATAAGATGAAGAGAAGATGGTAGAATCGAAGATCCACAGTTGGGTTTGTTTTTTCCTTGCTGATCTTCATGCCGTGGAATGCCGTCGGCCCCCACATGATGGGTTGTGCGTGGTCTTTTTAGTCCAGGAGATGCACCGTACAACGCGGCAAAATATTTCATGGATGCTACAAGCCCATAAGCAATTCAAGGCGGTAGAAAAGGAGAGGACGACGGGGAACTGCACGCCCCCATGGTAGAACGCCTCTGATCCAGCCGCTAGGGCTTGACCTCTACGGTGCCGTGAAAAGGGAGGATGAGATGAGGCGAGAAGAGCAGAGACCGATGGGGAGTGGGGGCTCTGGTCAGCCTTAATGTGACGACCCTTTCACAGTTTGACAAAATCTAATTGCTACAATTTAACACACCCGTGCGTTTCGAGTAGGGAAAAACATGACATTATGTGCAAGTGTAATGTCTCATAGTGCCGGATGCACCACGAAGAAGGTGCTAGATTTTTGTCCAGCAAAAATTGAACAACCCCGCATCTAGCCAGTGGCACCGAGTGATAGGAACATGCAAGCCAATGTATTGAAGAAGTGCACACACTTAATCTAAAGATACATATGAAGATTTTAAAAATGATGTGGATATTGAACTATCAGAATGTACCAGTAAGGCTCGAAGTGTGAAACCGGCAATTTGTCCTTTATACTAAGCCATTCGGTTATTGTCATGACATATGATCACGGGTAAAAATTCAAATTTGTGCCATGAGCAAAATGGTGTGCCAGATTAAAGTTTAGAGAGTGGGGATATACAAGTAAATAGAATTTCAATAAGAAGACGACGGTAATATCGTATTAGTCCCTTGAAGATACCTAAAAACGTTCCAATGTTGCATGCCTAACTACCTAAATTATGCGATATGGATGTATATAAGCTGGAAGCAGATGATCAAATATGAGTTGTGAGATGTACATGTGTGCGTACTTCTTGTTCTCTTTTTTATATAGCTCAATGGGAGAACGTTCGGTTTCTTTGATGCAAAGTGGAACATGCGTATATATATCTTCTTCCAGTTCCAGCTAATAGGACTGTATTTTTTTTCTCCAGCAACATCTTTTTTTTAACGAAGAGTCCAGATTGATTTTCACAGCAGAGTACTCCAGGTTCTTTCCTAGGGCTATACGTTCTCTTAGCAGATATGGTTTGTCTTGAAGATATGTCCGTGTACCCATGTCACGTGAGTCCTTTAAGGCCCACCATGTTATTTATGTTACAAAAATCGAACGGTCATAGATTAATAACTTAGCAGATCTATTTGATTAAAGGCTAGTATTTTCTATTTAACGTGGAATTTTCTAGCTAATTTCTTTAGTTTCCTCCGTATTTTGCTTTATCTTTTCTGTATTGAACATTTGAATTTATCTTCTGTACAATTAGTTTCCTCTGATTGACTCCTCACCGCAAAACATGTGTCTATAACTTTGATATGGATAGATTATGATTTTTTTTATCAAGTGTAATATCTTATTTAATTTGTTATATGTGTGTCTATACAATGTAACAATCGTACCTAATTTTTTGCATGCAACGATTCAATAGATGTTGTGAACGATGCTGGGATGCATCATGAAACACACGATATATGTGATATATTCTCGCCTTGAAATAACGTGCAACGGAGTATCATTTTACAGTACACTTGCTTTGTATATGATTGTGTTAGTATGTGAGTAAAGTTCAAATTGAATGTTAGATCATGACACATTATTTTTACTACTTAATATTAAATGAATATAATGGAAATAATTGAATATGGTGCATGCAATTTTGGATGACTTGTATATACAATATTTACACCTATAAATTATGTGTATTATGATTATGGTTTAAAAATAATAATGACCGGTTGGATTAATAAGACGATTGGCTTAATAGTATTTATGTTGTCCACATAATAAATATCTCAGTTTTTCTCTCTAGGATTTCTACTTTGTACCTGTTTAATCGCATAGTACCACGCAACTCAGTCTACTTTGTACCACTGGCAGAGCAGAGCAAGAAGATGTAAACTAACATTCATATATAGTAAAATGAAAACCCCCCTCTCTAGGATACAATAGAGTATTATCTAGAAATTTGATTAAAAACATCTTATATTGCATAGCAAACTCTTGATACATTTTCAAAGTACCCAGTGTAATTATGAGAACTAATCTAACATCATCACAATTTCACCCATATCTTTTGATCCTACTACATAAGAGAACTTAAATTTCTTATACATAGCGGAGAGATTGACCTAGTGATGACTCATGACCAAATAAATCACTTAGTGTGTTATCAAACTCACCACTCACTTCACTATATTTTCTGTATTGGTATAAAGCAGGAAGAATACAACTTGTTAAACAAAAAAAGTCAAATATAGCCTGTCGATAAGAATCAAATTTAGGCACTAAAGACTTAATTATACTCTTTGATGAATAAGCTATACAAATGCATTCCAGTGAATTAAGTTAGCCATAACTTAAAATTTGGTTGCTCTTTGCCTCTAGAATATGTAAGATGTACATTTTCTACATGAATACAACTATACTACATCTATTTTCTTCATGTTTGCGTTTGGCATGACAGTGGCATGTGTAAACTTCATGTTTATTTTCTTAGACGATCTATAATGGTTTATCAGCTTTTGGCTAGTTATTATTATTATTTTTGTTTATTGAAGTGGTTGTATATATTCATAAGTTCCAACATATATATATTAGGCATTTGGATCGGCAATTGCTGTAAAACTTCTATTAAAGTACCCTGCCAAATACTCCCACCAGATCCATATTAGTGCTTTTAAACATGATCTACTCTAGCTCTAGTGGATGGATATACATATACGATTCAGGGCTGTTCAGCGACATTTAATATGAGTTGGAAGGGGTAATAGTTTGCACTCTTAAACATCATCTAGGGGATGGATATACATACACGGTTCATGACTGTTCAGCTGCGATTAATATGATTGGAGGTAGCAATTACTGTTCACTTGGTCCGAATATGTTCCAAATTATAATTCCATAAACCATTTGTTAAAAAAGAAGATTTATACATTTAAAATAACTATATTAAATATAAGAGTACTATATATTTTGTTGTCAAGATAGATATATGATTTTCTTATATTCATATACAACAAAAAATTTGCTTAAAGACGAAAAGCAAGATCATATTGATCAATTGTCGACACTTGTGATGTCACTGCGTGCATGCACTATAGTACGGATCGTCACTTTGGGTTGACTTCATGTTCTGCGTGCATAGACCGTATTATTGACCATTGTTTTGGGTAGACTTCTTGATGCTTTGGCCTTGAAAAAATCAGTCAAATAAATAACAATTTTGTTGCTTGTGTAAATAAGAGAATGGGGACGACAATTCTTAATAAGTGGTTTAAGACTTATTTTTGTATGTTCAGTTTAAGACTTACTTTTTAAAGAAGTTTTGTATGTTCGGTTTTTGAGTTATAAAAACACTAACCATATTGTTTACACTAAACACAGCCTATCTAATCAGGTGCGTGCCTAGCCTCATAAAAAGGTTGGTGCGTAACTAATCAGATGTGTTGGACGACCGTGCCTATTATTTGCATGCGATTAAAATTTTAGTCTTTAGAGTATGGGTCCGCCATGCTACGCAGATTGAACGGTTCTAATTATTTTTATTTCAAAGATTTATTAGATCAAGGGCTGGTATTTTTTGATTAACGTGGGATTTTCTAGCCAATATCTCTATTTTGATCCGTATTTTGCTTTTAGTAGATAATAGATAGACAGTACCAAATGAAGTCCAAATGCCATGAAACTTTTTGGAGATTTTTTTCTAGACAAAAGAACACTTGGAAGCTTCAGGAGGAGGCCAGAAGCCTCATGAGAGCTTCACAAGGCAACAGGGCGCGCCCCAGAGGGGGGGGGGGGGCGCCGTGTTGCCTTGTGGGGCCCACGTGACACCGTTTGACCTAATTCCACTTCTATAAATTCACAAATATTGGGAAACCCCCAGAGAGCCAAAAAATAACCTTTCCGCCGCCGCAAGCCTCTGTTCTTCCGCAATCCCATCTGGAGGCCTTTTCCGGTACTCTGCCGGAGGGGGAATTGATCACGGAGGGCTTCTACATCAACCTTGCTGCCCTTCTGATGATGTGTGAGTAGTTTACCACAGACCTACGGGTCCATAGCTAGTAGCTAGATGGCTTCTTCACTCTCTTTGATCTTTAATATAAGGTTTTCCTTGATGTTCTTGGAGTTCTATCCGATGTAATATTCTTTTGCGGTGTGTTTGTTGGGATCCGATGAATTGTGAGTTTATGATCAGATTATTCATGAGAAATATTTGAGTCTTCTCTGAACTCTTTTATGCATGATTGTTATAGCTCTGTATTTATCTCCGATCTATCGGTTTAGTTTAGCCTACTAGATTGATTTATCTTGCAATGGGTGAGGTGCTTTGTGATGGGTTCAATCTTGCGGTGCTCAATCCCAGTGACATAAGGGGAAATGACACGTATTTGTATTGTTGCCATTAAGGATAAAAAGATGGGGTTTATTCATATTGCTTGAATTTGCTTCTCCACATCATGTCATCTTGCTTAAGGTGTTACTCTGTTTCATACTTATTACCCTAGATGCATGCTGGATAGCGGTCGATGGGTGGAGTAATAGTAGTAGATGCAGGCAGGAGTTGGTCTACTTGTCTCGGACGTGATGCCTATATACATGATCATTGCCATGAATCCGTCATAATTATTTGCTATTCTGTCAATTGCCCAACGGTAATTTGTTTACCCACCGTATGTTTCTACGCTTGAGAGAGACGCCTCTAGTGAAAACTATGGCCCCCGGGTCTATCTTTATCATATTAAAAAAGCTAAAAATACCTTGCTACAATTTATTTACTTTTATTTTAATTAGTATTTTAGTTTAGATATTTATCTCTATAAGATTTAATCCTTGCAAGTAACCGCTAAGAGGATTGACAACCCTCTTATTTGCGTTGGGTGCAAGTGTTTGCTCTTATGTGTGCAGGTGCGCTTAACGGAATTTTGCTTGGTTCTCCTACTGGATTGATAACCTTGGTTCTTAACTGAGCGAAATACTTATCTCTATTGTACTGCATCATCCTCTCCTCTTCAGGGAAATACCAACGCAGACTACAAGTAGCAGACACTGCCGGCCACCTTGTAGACGGCCATTCCCTGCGTGTTCAACTGCTCTATGCGTGTGGCTTCTCGTGGTTGAGGCGGCCGCGGAGTGCTCTGCTCGTGTCCCGTCGCGCATTCTCTTCTCGCGTCCCTCCGCGCGCTCTGCCCGCGTTTCGGGCAGGCACACGATCACATACGTTTGGGGTGCCATATGCATGCGGTTACGCCAGACGCGGCGCCACGACGCAGTTACGTGCGGCAGAAACTGCCATGCGGACATGCCGAGAATCTTGGCCACCCGGCCCTCATTTATTCCCGCGGCCATTTACCTTCATCTCTCGCGCCCCACGACACAATAAGCACACCCACGACGACACATACAGAGAGGATATCCAGCAGCTCCAATGGCGCTCCTGGCTCTAATGGCGCTCCGAGCGGCTGACGACGACGACGGGCGGCAGTTCACCACGTCTCACGTAGTGGACACCCATGTGAGGGGGAAGGACCTCTCAGTGGTGTACACCAACGAGCCGGTCTCGGTGGAGAGCTCCATCCACACTATGGAGCAGTTGCTTGCTGAGGACGAGTACCAAGTGGTCGGCTTTGACCTCGAGTTCAGTGGCGGTCGTGCCGGGTATGATCAGAAGGTTGCCGTCGCCTAGTTGTGCATGCGCCATCACGTCCTTGTCTACCACTACTCCCTGGCCACAAGGCCTTGCGAGCGTTTCTCCAGGTTTATCAACAGCCCCGACTACAGGTTTGCTATGATGGACACCTTGAACGATCTAAAGGTGATCGAAACTATGGGCTTGGCCTGCCAGAAGCTTGTCGACATCCAAGGCCAGTACAGGGTCTGGGGCAGAAAGAAGGCGAAGGACTCCTTGTTTGAACTAGCCATGGCCATCATCGACCCCTACTATAGAGGCATGAAGGATAAGTGCAACAAGAACAAGGATGCCTGGCACGAGGCCTGGATGAGGAGACTGGATGAAGAACACGTCAAGTACGTGGCCTAGGACGCGTACACAAGCTACGAGATGTACAGGCGGATCGTTGACATGAGGGAGTGCCTCCTTCCTATGGACGACGAGGGATGGAGCCACAAGTAGAGCAGTGGCGGCAGCGTCACAAGAAGTAGATGATCGTTTCTTCTAGTTTAGAATGCATGTAATTGTTTATTGAGGTGTGTGCGAATGTTTTGTATACTGACCTATGTAATTGGATGTTTAATTTGGTTATATATGTTGTTCTTCTGTAGACAGAGCAAATTACATCACAGACGGACTAAACTAGGGAACCCGTCGGTGATGATTTCATCAATCGCTGACAATTGTATACCAGCAAGCGTTTTCCCACAGCACACACGGCTTATTAGCAGGAATCGTCTATGTTGTTATTGGTCTTCCCACACATTTTGATTACTGAACTTTTTGCCGCGTATCACACACATCTTGTTAAGTTGAACCATTTCTGTTGTTTTGGCTCATCACTAACAATTCATTCGAGTGAACTGTATGCCGTCTATCACACACACCTTGATCTGCCTGACCGTTTCTGTTGTGTTGGGTAATCTCAAACAGTTCATCCGAGTGAACTGTATGCCGTGTATCACACACACCTCGATTTGGCTGACCGTGTTTGTTGTTCTGTCTTATCGCAAAAAGTTCGTGTGGATCAATTGTATGCCACGTATCGCACACGCGTCTCTAATCTGAATCGTGCTTGATGTCTCTGCCATCGCGCATAGTTCGTCTTATTGGCGACGGTTTTATTACGACACTGTTTGCGATTCATGCATCCCACACAGTTGGGTCGTGGGGTCTCTAATTCATGTGTCGCGTTAGCGGTCGTCTCGGGACCCCGATCCTAGGTCACACCGATCTAGCATAAGACACATCATATCACTTTGCGGCCTCACGCATGGTAACCCACGGCTGTCGCCTTTACCTTGGCCGGGACCGTTTGCGTCTTTTGGCTCACGTATATGATTGTGATGCTAGCATCCATATGACAGAGAACCCGGGTCGACATGGCTAGTCATAAACAAAGGTGGCACAAACATATAGGGATAGACATAGGAAACCCAGCAATGCACGTGTCGGTCATCAGCATGTGTAACTGGGCTGTAGCACGCTATCAGGACTCCAGTAACACCGCGTGACATTTCCCCATGGGGACAGACACAGGAGCAAAGAAGGATACATGTCGGTCAATCCATGTGTTCCAGAGCAGTAGCGAACTACCAAGGCTCAGTGGAAGCACTAGGAGGCATTTCCCATAAGGAACTAGGTGTCGAATCCCACACATAGCAATGCATTTCAAACATACACACAATATGCACGATATGTGTAGATACAACATGGCATCACAACATAACTCTACGACTCAAAGTATTTATTTAAGAGGCTCCGAAGAGCCATACATAGCATGACATTACAAACATGAGGCTCATGACCCAACATACAAAGTCATACAAGCAACGGAAGCATAACCCTATCTGAGTACAGACAGCTGAAAAGAAAGAAGGCTAGAAAGCCTGTCTATCTACAAGACCCTCCATAGGAGCCAGACCTCTATCTGGGATTCCCAAACTAATCGGTCAACGTCGAACTCATCGCAGAAAACACTAGCGAGACTGAAGTCTCCTCTGCAAAAACATAAATTAAGCAACTATGAGTACAAAGGTACTCAGCAAGACTTACATCAGAACTAACTACATATGCATCAGTATCAACAATGGGGTTGTGGAGTTTACTGCAGCAAGCCAGCTTTGACTCAGTGGCTATCCTCAACTATGACTACCAGTAACTTCTTTGGGGTGAGAGAGCGCACACGAGTCCACATATTCACCATATCAATACACCACTATGGATTCTCTCCCGTCTTCCTACGAGAAGGCCATCCATAGCACTCACACTTATCTTGCGCATTTTAGAGTATCCATTTCAACTTGTCTATGAACAATGTAAGCTTCCAAGTAGTCCATATCCGTGGACGCGACTATTCGAATAGTTTGATAACCCTGCAGGGGCATACTTCTTCACACACGCTCCCACCACTTACCACCATGTACACGTCATGTATCTCGGCAACCTTCAAGCGGAAGCCTGGCGAGGGTGTCAGCCACGACCTGACTAACCACGCAAGACTCTAGTCCAGGTTTATCGCCTATTTGAGGTTGTATCCGCAAAGGAAGTCCGGCCGAAGTTTTTATCATGGCCCCAAACGATGAGTGCAGGGTTCCCAAGAGCACCATTCGGGTGTCACTTGGTACACCGTGCCTCGGTGTCTCTACCGCATCATAGCCCACCCCTAAGGTCAGCGCTATGCATGGCCGCCAACACATATCCTACAAACACCAGAAACTAGTTGCAACTCCTGGACAGAGATCAAGGCGATTAATAAGTCGAGAGGGGTCGAGTTACCGGAACCCAATGTGTGGTAGTAACTGTCTTGGATCATAAACACAGAACTCAGTTCCTGAGGACGGTCTCAATGAGACAACCCACCATGTACTCCTACATGGCCTCTCATCGCTACCTTTACCAAATCATGTTCACACACTTAGCTCTCATACAGTAGGACATGAACACAACCTTTCCAATTCATCATAGCCAGATGGATCAGACCCGGCACGACTCTAAGCATAGCAGGCATAACAAGCAAGCATGGATGAGTAGGCACAACATGGCTCAAGCAATTCCTACTCATGCTAGTGGGTTTTACTATTTACTGTGGCAAAGACAGGTCATGCAGAGGAATGGGTTCAACTACCGCAATAAGTAACAGTTGAATCGTTGTTGTCCTAATGCAATAAAAGAGAGCAGGAGCAAGAGAATGGGATTGTATCGGAATGCTCAAGGGGGGTTTGCTTGCCTGGCACTTTTGAAGATAGTAAAGCTCTTCCTCGGTGTCAACGATCTTTATGTCGAAATCGTCAGCTACCGAGGAAGAACAACACCAAATACAAGAAGGAACACAATCAATGCATTGCAACAATATGATGCATGATCATGACATGGCAATATGATGTGGTTTGGGCGAATGCAACTAGCAACAATGTAAATGAAGTTGGTTTGAACCAGGGGTTCAAATTCAAACTCCATATGTGGTTAACCAAATGCCAATTATCAAATTGTCTTATAAAGCAACTTTTAGTTCAAACATGCATGAAAATGCCATAAACAAATTCTTCATATTTTTCTGATAATTTTTCATGTATAAATTATTTCAATCTGAGTTACGGTTGAATTTATATGAATTTTTGAAGTTTATAACATTTTCTGGAATTTCCTGGTTATTCTAAATTAAACTAAATCCAGAAAATGACTTATTGCGTCAGCATGATGTCAGGATGACGTCAGCAGGTCAACTGACCATGCCAGGTCAAACCTGACATGCGGGTCCCAGCAGTCAGTGTCACAGAGGCTAATTAGGGTTAAATTAAGCTAAACTAAAATTAGCAGGGGCTGGCCCCACTTGTCATTGACCCAGGGGAGGTCAAACCTCTGGTCAAATGGGGTCAAACCCACCAGCGTTTAGCCGCCGATGGGGTCAAATGTGGGGGTGGTGCTCGGGATTGCGCTTTGGTGCCTCGTTCTATGCGTGGCTAGGCGCGTTGGATAGCCCTTGCCGGCGCGCATCGAACGGTGGTGGCGGCCGAGCCTGGGGTAGACGGAGACGACAGCGGCGAGCTCTGCTATGGCGGCCGGCATTTGGTTATGCGCGAGATCATGGCTCCAGCGTGCAAATGGGCAGGATTTTGCGCTAGGGAGGCCCTATGTGAGGGGGAAATCACGTTAGGCATGCCGGGGTGACCATTTGGTCACCGGAGCTGTGTCGGCAACGAGCTCGGGCGGCGGTGCATTCGGTCACAAGCGAAACGACGACTACGGTGGCATACGAGGCAAAGGAGAGAGGGGGTATCGGTGTAGGGCTCACGGGGAGCACGTACAGCAGGTCAGCGAGCTCGGGGAAGGGCCGAAGCGAGCGGGGCGTCAATGGCGATCTCGGTGGCTGAAGGTTGAAGAAGAGGTCGATGGCGGCATTGCAGGGCATCCGGGGATGCATGGCTCGTCGAGGAAGTCGGGGATGTCGTTGCGGATCTTCTGGACACGTACAGGGGGCGAGGGGATGGCAGTGGCTACGCGAACGGCGATGGCGAGCTGGTGATGGCCTCGGCCATGGCGCAGAGCATGCGAGGGAGAGAGCGTGGGGAAGAAATGGGAGGCCAGCTCGATCCACATGACAACAGGGGAGCCTATCCACCCATCCACGCAGGCAGGTGAGCAGGAGGTGGCCTGGGCATGTGCTCGCGCGCGTCGGCCATGTGCGCAGTCCACTGGCGCGAGGTGGACGATGACTGGCACAGGCCAGTGGGGTTGGGCCGGTTCGACTAGGCCGCCAGGTTAGTGGCCCAGGTAGGTACTTCTCTCTCTCTCTTTTCTATTTCTTTCTGTTTTCTGATTTTATTTCTCTGTTTTGATTTAGTAAAAATACCAAATCATTTTAGTAAATCCTGAAAATATTTGTGGGCTCTTTCTGAACTATTCCAGTGGCCCTCAATTAATTTCAGAATATTTGGAGCATTTAAAATATTTATAGCAATTCATTGCCCCAATTCAAATAAATTATGATTTAATTCAAAAATCTAGAAATGACCTAGAAATATGTTCATCATTTTTGGCAGAGGTTTTCACCTTTATCAGAAATCATGAACTTTTTTGAAGGGCATTTTGGATTCACTGAAAATATTTTTTATTTGATCCTAGTTGAATTTCATTTGGTGCTAGGGTTTATCAATCCCCATTTCAAATTTCCTTTGAATTTAAACATGATGCATGGATGCTTTAATGCAACTATTTACAATCAATTCTAGGGCTGTGACAACTCACCCCCACTAAACAAGAATCTGGTCCCGAGATTCAAGACGTGAGGTAAGACGAAAGAGGAGACACAAAACTAACACAATCTTCACAATCCAGATTGCACTTCTCGAAGATGTTGATCCATTACACCATATTGATCTTGACATGCTTGCCTTTGAGAACTTCACCCAACATGATGACAAGAGAGAGAAACTCTACAGGAATCGATCTTCTCAAAGATCGAGCAACTCATGATCAACTCATGGAAGATGGTGAATGGGTTTCAAAGTAGCGAAGGAGTTAAGTTGCCCCTGACACCATAACGGGGCACCTTAGGGGAGGTGGCTCGTAGAATTATTCCCTTAAGTGGCAAAAAGAATTACTTTTGATTTAGAGATCATTGAAACTCTTTATACCAGGCTGAGGCATAATCGCAAATGATCGTTTGAAGAAATTTGGAAGAATGGCATACTCAGTTTGGAAAAGAAACTATGGTTATAGAACAACTCGGCAAACGGAAGGCACATTCCAATTAATGCTGACGATATAACCTAATGTCTGAGCGTGCTCTCAAGAACTTGAGCATTACCATATTAATCAGGGTTTTACCAACATCTATGCCGAAGATCCTGGCAACACTTCATACTATCACGATGAATAAAGATGGAGAATGCAGATGCAAAGGAGGACAACACCTTCTCAGATTTCACCTTAACAAGGCCAAGGAAACAGATCTGGATAATCGACCGAGAGACATTTAGCACTCCGCTTCTAATGTTCTCCTTGATGTACTAGTGTAACCCAACTATATGTACTGTTTGGTATCTAGAACATCAAGTAAGGATCGGACTTCGGGAGCACAAAGGATCCATAAATAACAACTTCCAGAATAAGTCACACAAAATCCTCATGGGGAAGTGACTAAATTGCTCAATCAAGGTACTACAATAGTAGATCTTCCGGCTAGGTGTGTCAGCCCCAACATCCACTTTACCGGGTTACAGGGAGACCAATATAATTCTTGGGAAATGTCCCAACCATCATATCTGCCTAAGATTCGGGTCTGGTGGGTGACAGGATACTTCAGACCCAGCATGTCCGAAAAGGAAAGTTTGCAACACAAATTGACGAGATGACGTTGCGAGATTCTCAGGAAATGAACTACAGTATCAAGCTCCAAAACATGAGCTGGTTCGCAGGACACACGTGAACACACTGTCCAAGACAAGCATGACCACATAGAAGTCGTACAACAAAATACTACCAAGTTCGGGTTAGGAACCATCATCGAGGATATTGAAGTCCTTGCATAAGGCATGCTCTTAAGAAGGAGCTTCTTTTCCTTGATCAAATCAATCAGTGGCTTGTTGTGCTAGGAGATACATATGGAATGGAGGTAGCTAATCTGTCAAACCATAGAATACTCCGCACATGCGTGACTGACTTAGGACGATTCCAGAGGAAACAAAAACAAACTTTCTCAAATTCACGACGGCAACTTGCATCAAATGCACGTGAATTTAGAGGAAGTCACTTCTTACATCAAACATATGCTGCATGAACAGAACACGAAGACAATGCTTACAAAAGTTTCCAACACTAGCTTAAATGTTCAACATGAATCATGGAGAAGATAAAAATGTTGCTGATGGGCTCAATAACAATTCATCTGGGTGCCCACATAGATGGAACTCCACAAGTATGTGAACAAGGTGATAGCATTGGTCAGACCAAAAGATATAATGGTGTATGCTCGAGGAAACAACCACGAGTAAAACAACATTATGAAAACCATTGGTTCTGATTTTGATTTGATGATAGCTCACTTTCAAATCAAAGCTTGGATAAGATAATAGATCCAACAATTGATCATGGACATCGATTGAGGAAGATATCATCCTTCTTCAACAACCTCACAATAGATATTCCTTCGGAATGAACTAAGTTAAGCAAAGCTTTTATCTTCCAACTCTCCAAGTTGTTGTTTAGCTTACCCAACCAGCTCAGGGGTATCCAACACAGATCCTTGGAGAAGGGTGGTTTATTGGGAAAACCAACTTGATCATGAGCTCAACATAACGGTCAGGAGAACCTGGTGATACTTTCGAGAAGATATTCAGAAAATCACAAACCAAAGATATGTTATTAAGCTCGAGAACAATCTTGCTTTTCAGGGCAAGACGATGTGATCAAAAGAGCGAGGGATTGACACAATCCTAACTCATTGATCGAAGGGTGCACCAGGGAAAAAGGACTAGGTAGCACGATCAATCTTAAAATGATGATTCAATAACCAACACACTAAGAATGAGATTATTGTCCATTAACTACCAAGCATCAGGGTTGCTAGGAGTATTGGTTTCACACATCACAATTCACTTGTCGGTATTCCGGTTACAACAACACGGAGACCAAGAAATGAATAATGATGGCGAGAAGTATCACTGTATCAAAAATTCATAAGATGGTGTGCAATTCTCATGACAATCTTGACATAAAGGGGGTAATACTCCAGGGTAGAACAGAACAGAAGCTGGATTGGCATTCTTGATCTGCGGAATACAACTACTTTGACCAAATCCTAGAAATGGACAAGGTACTGGAGTTTATTTCTCCTAGTCAATCCGAAATAGAATGGCTTGACGGGCCATATGAATAATAGGCACTGATGAACATGAATGCACAACTACTCCTGACTATCAATTGATAGACAGAGGTCAGAATACAACTGCGGAGGGACAACTCAAAGGAACATATGATTTTTCTGAGTTGTGGACACATAGATTAGCATGTCGAGCAAGGCTCAACATATTTCTTCCGGATAACCCATGCAGAAAGGTAGGATTCATAGAGTCCCAATTGTGGAATGGAGAACTCATCAAGAGCACTCTTGTTGTGACCTTTTGGTTCAAAAGAACATCTGCCAAGGATGGTTCATGGTATTGGAAGAATGATATACCACGGACCTCGAAGACTAGAGCAAAGTTACTAAACATCCTAAAGGAGCAACAATCACTATCAACATGAAGTAAGTAGAATGAATCATGGGTTCGAGAACCCAGAAATAGGATACCTACATAACTAAATGACATCACAAACACTTTCGAGAATGGTGGCTAGAATCATCACAATGGGAACGCAAAACATGGCTAGATTACTGGGAGGTTCTCTAAGACAACATGGTTTCCTAACAACTACAACAGATACGTCAAGGTGATTGATTACCTTAACACAACAATTAGTGTGGCAAGTCTGGCCAAAAGACATCGGATCAGGAAGGAAGAATTTGCAAATGCATCAGACTATTTAGAAACCTTGGGTAACTCGGACAGCATAACGGCTGTACGAGCATGAAATATGAGACAACCTGCAAGACAACTGACAAATCAACAACCGAATCCTATGAAGACACCGAACCTAGAAGACAACACCTTTCCTATAAGTCTCCAGCATAGTAACTTGTCATCCTGATAGATAGATGAGAAAGCCTAGTTTCTTAACCCCGTAGAAAAGAAGAGGGTGACTCAGAATCAGAAGGACACAAGGTAAGGAGTAAAAAGAATCTTACGTTCCCTTCCACAATCAATTCCCCTATATAACTAAAGCATTTCTAGACTCAACATCGACTAGTTTGGCTTGGTAATCCTACAGGCAGTCAGGCTCTGATACCAAAGCTATCGGGACCCCGATCCTAGGTCACACCGATGTAGCATAAGACACATCATATCACTTTGCGGCCTCACGCACGGTAACCCACGGCTGCCGCCTTTACCTTGGCCAGGACCGTTTGTGTCTTTTGGCTCACATATAAGATTGTGATGCTAGCATCCATATGACAAAGAACCCGGGTCGACATGGCTAGTCATAAACCAAGGTGGCACAAACATACAGGGACAGACATAGGTAACCCAGCAATGCACGTGTCGGTCATCAGCGTGTGTAACTAGGCTGTAGCAAGCTATCAGGACTCCAGAAACACCACGTGACATTTCCCCGCGAGGACAGACACAGGAGCAAAGAAGGATACATGTCGGTCAATCCATGTGTTCCGGAGCAGTAGCGAACTACCAAGGCTCAGTGGAAGCACTAGGAGGTATTTCCCTGTAAGGAGGGCTACCAAAGCAGATAACTAGGTGTCGAATCCCACACATACCAATGCATTTCAAACATACACACAATATGCACGACATGTGTAGATACAACATGGCATCACAACATAACTCTACGACTCAAAGTATTTAATTAAGAGGCTCCGAAGAGCCATACATAGCATGACAATACAAACATGAGTCTCATGACCCAACATACAAAGTCATACAAGCAACGGAAGCATAACCCTGTGTGAGTACAGACAGCTGAAAAGAAAGAGGGCTAGAAAGCCTGTCTATCTATAAGACCCTCCATAGGAGCCAGACCTCTGTCTGGGATTCCCAAACTAATCCGTCAATGTCGAACTCATCGTAGAAAACACTAGCGAGACTGAAGTCTCCTCTGCAAAAACATAAATTAAGCAACCGTGAGTACAAAGGTACTCAGCAAGACTTACATCAGAACTAACTACATATGCATCAGTATCAACAATTGGGTTGTGGAGTTTACTGTAGCAAGCCAGCTTTGACTCAATGGCTATCCTGAACTACGACTACAAGTAACTTCTTTGGGGTGAGAGAGCGCACACGAGTCCACATATTCACCATATCAATACACCACTATGGATCCTCTCCCGTCTTCTTACGAGAAGGCCATCCATAGCACAAACAGTTATCTTGCGCATTTTAGAGTATCCATTTCAACTTGTCTATGAACATTGTAAGCTTCCAAGTAGTCCATATCCGCGGACACGGCTATTCGAATAGTTTGATTACCCTGCAGGGGCGTACTTCTTCACACACGCTCCCACCACTTACCACCATGTACACGTCATGTATCTCGGCAACCTTCAAGCAGAAGCCTTTGCGAGGGTGTCGGCCATGACCTGACTAACCATGCAAGACTCTAGTCCAGGTTTATCGCCTATTTGAGGTTGTATCCGCAAAGGAAGTCCGGCCGAAGTTTCTATCACGGCCCCAAACGATGAGTGCAAGGTTCCCAAGAGCACCATTCGGGTGTCACTTGGTACACCGTGCCTCGGTGTCTCTACCGCATCATAGCCCACCCCTAAGGTCCACGCTATGCACGGCCGCCAACACATATCCTACAAACACCAGAAACTAGTTGCAACTCCTGGACAGAGATCATGGCGATTAATAAGTCGAGAGGGGTCGAGTTACCGGAACCCAATGTGTGGTAGTAACTGTCTTGGATCACAAACACAGAACTCAGTTCCTGAGGACGGTCTCAATGAGACAACCCACCATGTACTCCTACATGGCCTCTCATCGCTACCTTTACCAAATCGTGTTCACACACTTAGCTCTCATAAAGTAGGACATGAACACAACCATTCCAATTCATCACCCAGATGGATCAGACCCGGCACGACTCTAAGCATAGCAGGCATAACAAGCAAGCATGGATGAGTAGGCACAACATGGCTCAAGCAATTCCTACTCATGGTAGTGGGTTTTACTATTTACTGTGGCAAAGACAGGTCATGCAAAGGAATGGGTTCAACTACCGCAACAAGTAACAGTTGAATCGTTGTTGTCCTAATGTAATAAAAGAGAGCAGGAGTGAGAGAATGGAATTGTATCGGAATGCTCAAGGAGGGTTTGCTTGCCTGACACTCGTTGTGCAGGCTTTGGCATGAAGCCGCGGTTGCCCTCTGCTGCTGCTCCTGCACGCCAGGCGCTTCGGATAGCTTCATGAGCAAGCCTAGTGCCTCGCCGACACCTCCCTCGTCCCCTAGTGCCGCCCTCCACCGACCTGCACCGGCCGCCGCCGTAGTTCTCTCGGGCACGGCACTGCCCGAACCACCTGGCACGTTCTCGGGCTGCCAGGGCGTTCCTCGCCCAACCCCCAACCACCCGAACTGATCCATCCCCCGCCGACCATGCCGCTGACCTGAACCACCCTCTTTGCCTCAGTAATGGCCGCCGCCGCAATCTGTCTTGGCCGGCGTCGTCCGAGCCACCTGGAGCCCCCCCCCGAACTAGCTAGCGCACCCCGGAGTAAATTTGGACGACCACCGTCCACACCAAACTCCCACCGTCCATCACAGACCTCGCCAACTGCCTCAACCGCCATCAATGGCGACTGCCGCCATGTTCGAATTCTATAGCCCGCGGAACCGACTTCCCCCTCCTATAAATAGGCCACTCCGAGCTCGCTACCATGATCACCACACTCTCCTTTCCCTCCCTGAGCGCCCTTAAGCACCAGAACGACCGGAGGTGGTCATCCTCCTCCCCTCTGGCAGCTTCGGCCACCGCCACCTTCCGGACGATTTCGATGCCTTCCGAGCCTCCCCCTCCCCACTTTCTTCACCAATGGCCTCCTGGAGCACCCGCGGATCTTTCCCCATCGTCAATTTCACCGGAGATGCATGAGGGGCGAAAGCCCTCTTCTCACCTCCACCGGAGCTTCTCGGGGAAGGCGCGAGCTACGGCGACCAGTCAAACATGACAGGTGGGTCCAGCGGGACCCACCGTCAGTGACCTGAGGGCGCGGCTGAGTCGGATAAGTGGTAGCGCATTCGCGAGAAAACGTTTTCTCCACTGGAAAGCGTAAACCCGTGAATACGTCTTCGACGTCGTCAGCTCTCCCGCGCAGCCGAGCGGCTAGGCCTGGCCCAGTAGCGCCAGACGACTAAGTAGCGCTCAGGGCGCGATTCTGCATTTCCTCTTTTTCTTTTCCAGTAGTTTTCAAATAATTCCACAGTAGTCATTTCTACACCAAATCTGATGATTCAAATTTCTAAATACTTCTAAAATCATTCTCTATTAATCTAGCTAGGGTGAACATTTTCCTAAACTTTGTCTCTACTGGATCTATTAAATAGTTGATTTCTTTATTTATTTCAACTTAGAAATTCTCTAAGTAAATCATATGAACTCAAAATAATTTGATTCTTTTTCTGAAATTCCTAATTTTTCATCTAGTTCATTTTAGTATTTATTTGAAAAATTTCCAAACAAATTTTTAATACTATTTTAGCTCTATGTTGTAATTGCAATATTTTTTGAAAATAGGAATAATGGAGGGAAGAGAATTTTCAAAACTTTTGGAGTGCACCCAATATTTATGCATGATCAAGGCAAGCATCTTGAACACTTGAGATGGTGATTGCATGGTCAGATGTTTGCAAGAATAATTGAATCATGCATATGTTGAATTCAAATGAGATTTGCATGCCTATAGTGTTGGCATGTTTCCTCGTACCGTGCAATGTGTGCTTGTCATGACTAACTTGCAGGAGCAGGTATGAGAGAAATATCGTTACCGTCAGAAGGGTGATCACGTTGGAGCGTGATCATGCCTTGTTGGTTATGCATGTTGGGACATGCAAGGGCTGTGGCCCTGTTTTGGTGTTACTGTTGAAAGAGCACTTTATTGTGCTAATCACTGCAGGAAATACATAAGCCTCCTGAGTCGACCGTAGATCGAGTCTTGTTCTGGTAACCCCCAAACTTGATCTGTGCTACCACATGTCCCTGCCGCAGGTAGGGTATGGTTCAGTAAGTTGTTAACCCCTTTCCCGCACGCACCGTACAGAGAGGACATAGTGAAAGATACCATTGATTGCTGGTAGGCATGTCACTTGGTCAGGAGGCATGGGTGTATTCGGTTGTAGCCGAGAGGGGTAGCGCCCCTGATCTTTGCGCACGTTATATATAAGATTGTGATCCCATGCTATTCGAGATTGTAGTCTCCCCGCCTCAGAGTTTTTCTTGAACGATGTTTTGGGTGATTCCTGGCATCAGGAAAGTTAATCTGGTGTGTGCTGGTCAGGTGTGTTTTCAACCCAAAGACCGTAATGGGAGTTAGTCAGCGTCTCGGTGCTAGCTAAAGAAATGCTTTACTTGTGGGTAAAGAGTACACCCTCTGCAGAGTTATACCTATTCGAATAGCCGTGTCCGCGGTTAAGGACTACAGTCTGGGTTGGTCAAGTGTCGGTCTTAGTGTCGGTCTCCGGAGGAAATAATTAAATTGAGCATGAATTATTTTGCAGGATAATTTTTGTCACCCTAATGCCATCATGGATATTTTTGTCATCATAGATGCTATTAACATAAGTATTATTATTACTATGCATATTATTGTGGACTAACCCTTTCTCTTATTTTTATTTTCTTTTTTGAGTGTCTCATGGGCTGGCTAGACTACCCGGGCACTCATTTCTTTTCAAGACCTCTCGTGGCGTCACTTGAGTTCTCGGGCGGTCCTGTCTCGACCGATTCTCTTTTAGACACCCGTTTGGCATTTCTTTTCAAGACCTCTCATGGCGTCGCTTGAGTTCTCGGGCGGTCCTGTCTCGCCCGATTCTCTTTTAGACACCCGTTTGGCATTTCTTTTCAAGACCTCTCGTGGCGTCGCTTGAGTTCTCGGGCGGTCCTGTCTCGCCCGATTCTCTTTTAGACACCCGTTTGGCATTTATTTTCAAGACCTCTCATGGCGTCGCTTGAGTTCTCGGGCGGTCTTGCCTTTCCCGATTCTCTTTTAGACACCCGTTTGGCATTTCTCTTGGATACTCTGGCGGTCCTGTCTCGCCCGATTCTCCACTTTTATATTTCCTTTTGGATTCTCGGGCGGTCCTGTCTCGCCCGATTCTCCATTAACTTTCTTTGTTTGTCACTAACCTTTCATATTTATTCATCAGCACCGTATTAATATTCATCATGACATGCTTTAATTTCGTTCAGCGTATGCATATAATTTAACCCATCATGATCATATGCATTCGGTATATCTTTTGTTCATTATGGTTGCGAGTACATTCCAACGTAGTCACTGGCTTGTCCCTGGCTATTTAATTGGCCAGGTCAGGATTTCAACAAGGAGTATTACCACGACGTCCATGCGGAGCCTAGGATAGCAGCCACGTGGGATAGGAGTTATCCGGGTCAGCTGTTCCTGTGGGAATGGAGCCCCATCGACGTTGGAGAACCACGAGTCGCTTCCGTCATCCTCACTAGAAAATCATTGTTGTATCATTAGACCTTTATGGTCTTGTATCCAATTCTTGTAAATGCTTGGTAATCTGTAACAAGGACGTGTCCACCAGTAACAGTAATCCTGGGCTGGTGACGACACGAGGGGTTAATCTCTTGGGTATCATGTCCTAGAAATCCGGCCCCGACAGCCTTGGTATCAGAGCCAGGCTGACCACTGGCTAATCCTATCTTAGCTTGGTCATTATCCTTAGGTTTCCACACCATCCAAATCTTTTCTGTCCGTAGCTAAGCCCATATCATCCGATAAGTCTGCACAGTAGCCAACCGACACCTTTTTGGCAGTCGGTGCCCAACCTATCAGTCCCGCCCATAGGCCGTGTGCGTGTGGCCGACACCTGAGTTGTCCCATCCACAAGCGTGCGATGGAAAACTCAGCTAGCCTACAAAGGAAGCCTTGCCTCAACTCAGCGCAGCACAGTCTTCATTCTCACTTTAATCCAAACCACGAAGATGCCTCGTTCCCTCATCCACCACGAGACCACCGCACCGGAGCTTGATGGCTTCGTCCGCATACTCTCTAACGTCACCCAACGTGCCCTTGATTTGGAAGAATCACCACGATATGTGGTGTACCAAGCAAGGGATCGTAATGGTCTCACCCAGTATTGGGCCACAGTATCTATTAATGGGAGGGCCTTGGCACAAGAACACTCTTACCGATTCACGGGAAGAGTAATGGCTGGTGAATATCAAGCCATCCAGTATGCAGCTAGAGAAGCTATTGCCCAACTTCGCCACCAAGTTTTAAGAACTCGCAATCGCTCATTCTTCTACTATCCATCTAGATCCAGCTACGATAGAGGAATGCATATTGCCAACTCCGAGCACGAGCAAAACCCTGCCCTGGAAAACTTGGTGCATTTTGTGGCCGCACAAGAGTCACTGCTCACCCAAGTTGCCAGGGAACTCTCCAGTACGAGGAGAGCCATTGCTCAACACCCCCTAGTAAGGGGGAGTGCAGAACCATCAGTTATTCTATCAGCAGTCCCGGGAAGTAATTCAAGAATTCCAGGGGACAACCAGCGGAATGGCCCATCCCTCTCTTCTGGCTACTCTCGTCGAGTGTTTGAAGAGTACACCGTCAGGACCAGAGCCAGAACGTCTCATCCAGTACCACACCAACGTCGCCGCCACTTGAGTTTAGTTTCCGTCTTAGCCAACTCAAATGTGGAAGCCCAAGCAGGGAACCACTCTTTCTCAGGTCCTAGCCCGTCCAGAAATCATGTGGATTAGTCCCATGGAGTGTTGTTGCATTGTATAGTTGCATGTCCTGTGCTAGTAGCATTGGGTGAAGCACCGCTTGTATGTACGTGAGGTGTAGCATACACTGTTTTTGCAACCGTGTGGTTTTGATAGTGTAGGTATATGTATCTCAGAACTACACATAACCGCTGACACAAAAATTCCCCAACATGAATTTAATTCGCGTACAGCCACGGCATCCGGATCACAACCACATCCGCTCTACCACATGCACTAAGTACAGAAACCACACACAGACACACACACACACACACTTAGCATCTAATTAACCGTCTCGCTCACTGGATCACTCTCACTACACCACAGTTTTTCCAAAGGGAAAACTCGTGGGTTTTTATTTCCTACAAAGCCTGCTGTAGAACGCACTAATACTCACTCGTACCCGACACTGACACCTACTCCTCATAATCACCACCGCCTCGGAAATCCACCACTCGAGCAGCGGCATCACGGCGATTGTCTAGGATCATCGCACACAGTAGCAGCGAGAAGCCGACCAACGCCGCCAGCAGGCCAGCCAGGAGGATCGTGATCAGCTCCGAACCCACGTCCTCCATTGCTACCTCGCCTCGAGCTCTTGATAATAGAGGAGAAGGAGAGCGGGAGGAAGAAGAAGAGACTGACAGTGGGCCCTGGGCCCACCTGTCAGCCAGAGAGAGCACTGTACACTGGAGTACGGCAAGCAAAATTTGGAATTAGAAATTATACTTTTTCTAAATTTGTCGTAACAGTAGAAACACAGCACCAGCACTCACTATAGTTGCACCAATTATTAGTAGCCCCACGACAACTGTGCCTAATTAGGTTATTTAAATAATTAGTTCAGAAATTTTTTCCTCGAAGAGGTGGGTTTAATTTTAATGATCACCTTAACAAATCTCGAGGACGAGATTTTCCTAAGGGGGGTAGAGTTTGTAACACCCCAAAAATTTAACCATATTTTTATTAAATAAAATATGGCCGGAAATAAAATTTTGAATTATATTGGGTCGTTTATTATTTTCAGAGTCTTTTCTATTTTCTATTTTTCCGAAATTCTTCCCTCTATATAGAAATTTTGGTAAAATATTGTGGGATTTGGTAGTTGTCTTAAATCAATTCAATTATATTTTAAATAACACTAGGAAATATTTTCATAATAAAATTTTAACCAAGATAGTCATTTTTACAGCATTTTCAATTCTTTAATTGCCTCTGTGGCACTACAACTATTTTAAATTAATCCTTAAAAATTCCACAAAAATTATGAGAGGTCATGTGATGCCTATAGATCACTTTTATGCAAAAAAACAATCATGGTCTTATGAAAATTTTGAGCACCACTTCCTCTTTTCAATTCTGTCCCAATCCTAGGTTATAACTACAACCCCAATTTTCTTTGCTCCAAAAATTCTGAAATTATTCCACCCTATAGTCCTTCTAACTAAACCCTTAAGTCCAGGATATTAGCTTCAATTGCCTCACTTTGGTTCACCAAATAAATACTCCAAGTTTCTGTCCAGAACTGAATTCTGGTAAAACTTGCACTATCAAGTTTTTATTTTTGCCAAACCAACCCAACCACCATCCTTACCATCTAAGGAGACACCAACCTTCCAAATCTCACATCCAAAAATGTTCCCTAGCTAGCCCTAGCATTTTATCAAGCAGCTTATGGGCATGGCAGAAACATTGCATCCTTCTAACTTGCATTGCACACTAGATCATCTGGCCAAACCAGCATGTCCAGCATACCTCTCAGACTTGACAGCATCACCCTACCAAAAATCAGCTCGAATAGATCACCCTAGCATTATGTTGAGCACCACATGTGCACATCCAGAGCGCGTGCAGAGCACTCGTTGTGCAGGCTTCAGCATCAAGCCGCGGTTGCCCTCTGCTGCTGCTCCCGCATGCCAGCCGCTCCGGATAGCTTCATGAGCAAGCCTAGTACCTCGCCGACACCTCCCTCGTCCCCTAGTGTCGCCCTCCAACGACATGCACCGGCCGCCGCCGTAGTTCTCTCGGGCACGGCACTACCCGAACCACCTGGCACGTTCTCGGGCTGCCAGGGCGCACCTCGCCCAACCCCCAACCACCCGAACTCATCCATCCCCCGCCGACCACGCCGCCGACCTCAACCACTGTCGGGGCCGCATTTCCGGGACACAATATCCCAGAAATTAACCCCTCGTGTCGTTACCAGCCTAGGATTACTGTTACTGGTGGACACGTCCTTGTTACAGATTACCAAGCAATTACAAGAATTGGATACAAGACCATAAAGGTCTAATGATACAACAATGATTCTAGTGAGGATGACGGAAGCGACTCGTGGTTCTCCAATGTCGATGGGGCTCCATTCCCACAGGAATGGCTGACCAGGATAATTCCTATCCCGCGTGGCTGCTATCCTAGGCTTCGCATGGACATCGTGGTAATACTCCTTGTCGAAATCCTGACCTGGCCAATTAAATAGCCAGGGACAAGCCTATGAGTACGTTTGATTGTACTCGCAAACATAATGAACAAAAGATATACCGAATGCGTATGACCATGATGGGTTAAATTATATGCATAAGCTTAACGAAATTAAAGCATGACATGATGAATATTAATACGGTACTGAAGAATAAATATGAAATGTTAGTGACAAACAAAGAAAGTTAATGGAGAATCAGGCGAGACAGGACCGCCCGAGAATCCAAAAGTAAATATAAAAGTGGAGAATCTGGCGAGATAGGACTGCCCGAGAATCCAAAAGAAATGCCAAACGGGTGTCTAAAAGAGAATCGGGCGAGACAGGACCGCCCGAGAGCTCAAGCGACGCCACAAGAGGTCTTGAAAAGAAATGCCAAACGGGTGTCTAAAAGAGAATCGGGCGAGACAGGACCGCCAGAGAACTCAAGCGACGCCACGAGAGGTCTTGAAAAGAAATGCCAAACGGGTGTCTAAAAGAAAATCGGGCGAGATAGGACCGCCCGAGAACTCAAGCGACGCCACGAGAGGTCTTGAAAAGAAATGCCAAACGGGTGTCTAAAAGAGAATCGGGCGAGACAGGACCGCCCGAGAACTCAAGCGACGCCACGAGAGGTCTTGAAAATAAATGAGTAACCGGGTCGTCTAGCCAGCCCATGAGATACTCAGAAAATAAAAATAAGAGAAACGGTTAGTCCATAATAATAACAATAATATTCATGAAAAAAAAATATTCATGATAGCGTCAGTGGATTGTCCTGCAAAATAAATCATGCTCAATTTTAATTATTTTCCTCCGGAGACCGACACTTGACAAACCCAGACTGTACTCCTTAACCACGGACACGGCTATTCGAATAGATATAACTCTGCAGAGGGTGTACTCTTTACCCACGTGTATGAGATTTCTTTAGCCTGCACCGTGACACTGACTAATTTCCACTACGGCCTTTGGGTTGAATACACACCTGACCCGCAGATACTAGTTTTAACTTACCAAAGACAGGAACCACCCAAGGCAATGATAGAGTAAAACTCTAAGTGGGAAGCCCTCATTCAACGGCCTCCAATAGCATGGGATCACAATATTTATATCGGCGCGCAAACAGGGGTGCGACCCCTCTCCGGCTACAACCGGAGACACCCATGCCCCCGGACCAAGTGACATGCCTACCATGGGCCAATGGTATCTTTCAGTATGGCCTCTTTGTATGGTGTGTGCAGGAAAGGGGTTAACAACTTACTGAACCGTACCCTACCTGCGGCAGGGACAAGTGGCAGCACGAAACAAGTATGGGGTTTACCGGAACAAGACTCGATCTACGGTCGACCCAGGAGGCCTATGTATTTCCTGCAATGGTTAGCACAATAAAGTGTTACTTTAACAGTAATACCAAAACAGGGCCACAACCCTTGCATGTCCCAACATGCATAACCAGCAAGGCATGATCACGCTCCAACATGATCATCCTTCTGTCGGTAACGGTATTTGTCTTATACCTGCTCCTGCAACTTAGTCATGACAAGCACACGTTGCACGGTACGAGGAAACATGCCCACACTACATGCATGCAAATTTTATTTGAATTCAACATATGCATGATTCAATCATTCTTGCAAACATTTAACCATGCAATCACCATATCAAGTGTTCAAGATGCTTGCCTTGATCATGCAGAAATATTGGGTGCACTCCAAAACTTTGAAAATTTTCATCTCCCCTCCATTTTCTTATTTTCAAAATATTGCAAATATCACCTAATTTGAAAATAGTAACAAAAAATTGTTTGGAAAATTTTGAAATAAATACTAAAAAAACTAGAGTAATAATAATGAATTTCCGAAAAAGAATCAAATGATTTGGAGATCAGATGATTTTCCTAGGGGATTTCTAAGCAGGAATAATTAAAGAAATGGACTATTTAAAAGATCCAGTAGAGACAAAGCTTAGGAAAAATGTTCACCATAGCTAGAATAATAGAGTTTGATTTTAGAAGTATTTAGAAATTTGAATCATCAGATTTGGATTTGAATTGGCTGTTGTGGAATTATTTCAAATATGCAGAAAAAGAAAAAGAGAAAGGAGCGGAAGCATGCCCTGAGCGCTGCTTAGCCGTGAGGTGCTATTGGGCCAAGCCCAGCCGATCAGCCGTGTGGAAGAGGTGATGACGTCGAAGACGTATTCCCGGAATACATATCCCTCGCGCGCAGGCGGCTTCAGTGGAGTCCGTATCCACTCACGGACGAGTCAGCGTGGGCTCGGTCGCTGACAGTGGGCCCCGCCGGTCGGGTTTGACCCAGGGTCAATCTCACACGCGGGAACAGGGCCGCGCTCCTGCCGACGACGATTGCCGGCGAACGGCGGCACTTCTCAGGAGGCCGAGCACATGCGCGTGCTCAGCAGGGCCGGGCGGTCCTCCTAATGTAGGGCACGGCCGGCGGGACGCCCTACCTCGCTGGCGGTGAGGTCTCCCGCAGCACGGCGGCGGAGCCGAATTGGGGCTTTCGCCCCTAGAGTTCCTCTGGTGGAATTGGGGTGCGGGATGGATTCGCAGGGTCACGAGGGATCTTCTGATGCCGAGAGTGGAGGATGGGGAGCTCTGGTTGTGTCGGATCTAACCGGAGATGGCGGCGGCCGAACCTTGCCGGAGTTGAAGAAGACGGCTTCTCTGGTGGTGTGGCTGCCTCGGGGCTCTAGTTGGGAGGTGGGTGAGCGATCGTGATCAACGGAGCGAGTTTGGGGTGGAGTTTTATAGCGCTGGAGAGGCGGTTCGTGGCTTCCAGTGGATAACCATGGCGGTAGCCTCCATTACTACGCTGAAGAGGTAGTTGCGGGCGGTGGCCGTGGTCGGTGGTGGGCGGCGGGGTTCGGTGAAGGCGGTGGCCGTCCACAATTAAGGCGAGGCGTGTTGGCTGGCTCAGAACTGAGCCACGTGTCATGGGCGGAGCCGTGACAGCGACGGGTGGGGAGGCGGCGGCGGCGCCAGGGGGAAGCTCCGGTGTGGGGGAGGTCGTGGCAGGTGCGGGTGGCCAGTGGAGCGTGCGGGGCAAGCCAGGGGAGGGTAGCAGCAGGGCTCGCGGTGCTCGGGCGTGCAGTACGTGCGTGCTGGGCACGCCCTGGGCATGCACGTCAAGTGCTCGGCAGAATGCCGGAGGGCTCTAGGTGGATCTTTTAGCTGTGGATCTTGGCATGGTGATGCTACTAGGGGTGGAAAGGACGTTGGACATGTTCTTTTGGCAAGATGATCTACTGGGCAATGCAGGTTTAAGTGGTTGCAAAAATTCTGTCATGCACATAAGGTGTTTGACAAAATGCTAGGGAAACCTAGGATATTTTGTTGGAAGTGAAAATTGGCAGTATGGTGTCTCCTTAGATGATAGTGAGGATGGTGGAGTTGGTTTGTGAAAAGGGAAAACTTGCTAGTGCAAGTTTGGAAGAATTTCAGTTCTGGACCCAAAATTGGAGGAATTATTTGGGGAACTTATAAGATGAAAATGAAGCTGATCTTCTGGACTTAAAGTTTTCCTTGGAAGGACTATAAGTGGGAAAAATTTCAGAATTGTTTGATGAAGGAAAATTAGGGTTGCAGTTATAACTCAAGAATGGGACAGAAACGAAAAGAGGATGTTTCACTCAAAATTTCCAAAACACCAAGATGAGTTTTTGCATAAAAGTGATCTATAAGCATCACATGACCTCTCATAATTTTTGTGGAATTTTAAAAGAATTATTTAAAATAGTTGTAGTGCAACAGAAGCATTTAAAGTATTGAAAATGGTGTTAAAAGAATTATTTTAGGGCAAATTTTTATTATGAAAATATTTCCTTTTGTTATTTAAAATATAATTTAATTGATTTAAGACAACTACCAATTCCCACAATATTTTACAAAAATTTCTAAATGGAGGGAAGAATTTTGGAAAACAAGAAACGGAAAAGACTCTGAAAATAACAAAAGACCTAATAAAATTTCAAACTTTTATTTCTGGACAAATTTTATTTAATAAAAATATATTTAAATTTTTGGGGTGTTACAAACTCTACCCCCCTTAAGAAAATCTCGTCGTCGAGATTTGTTAAAGGCGGAAGAATTAAATGCATATCACAACAAACAATATTATGCAGAATGCAAACATAGCAATGCACTTATGACATACGCCCTAAAATACATCGCAAAAATTGCGTCATGAAAATAAGTGCTGAATGCAGCAACAACCATGCTCATAACCGTCTATGATTCGAAGGTAAGATCTACGGGATCTTGCGGAAGGGTTCCGGGTGCTGGAGCACATTCTTCTTCTTCCGGAGGGAGTGGAGGAAGTGGAGGAAGCAGACGAAGAACGCGTCCCTCCAGAGTTGGCAGAGGGGGTTCGCCAATGGCGATCCGGGGATTCAGAACAGCAAGATAGTGGAGATACTCCAGTAGTTGCTGGGTGAAACGTTCCTGGGCCATCACATACTGAATGAGATAGACCAGAGCTAGATCGCTTTCATTACGTTCACAGCGGAACGTAGCTTCTGCTCCAAAAGCTGCGCGGCTCAGGAAATAGCAGTATTCCCTTGCACTAGCACAGGGTACCGCAAATCGAAGACGGGTAATTGCTTCGTAAGCAGCAGACTCAATGGCCGTGTCTGAGGTTGGCATGGATCTTCCGATGAAGACAACATACGGAGGGCCTTGGTCCAAATCCGCTGGTGGGATGTGCACAATTGCCCAGTATTTCGAGCAATCAGAGGTGATCCTCATCTTGTACAGCTCATACTGGGGTGGGTGGATGGAGCCAAGGGTATTGCGGGTAAAATCCCACAAAATCCTAACAAAACTACCAGGGCTTGCATCGGGGGTTCTCAGGTAGACTCCGGGGTGAGACATGGATGGGTGGATGGGGAAAAGCATTGCTCGGGGTGATGATGGCTGGTGTGGTTTGCGGATATGGCCTCTTATAGAATGCTTGGGTGAGGAAATATGAAGCGGCATCAGTACAACTTGTGCACCGGTTCCGGCGCAGGGCTATCTGGTCAAAAACTTAGACCTCGATCCCAACAAGGAATGTGATGTATTATTGTGCGTGTCGATTAGGGGGTTCGGCCGTCACGTCCAGAATTTACTCAGTCACCACACGTCAACAATTTATGACAGGGCACGCATACTACCATTGGCACACAAGTGGTTTACAAACTTACTACACCATACAACCGCTACCATGAAAATACAGGGTAACAGGGCCACTAAGGCTCTGCAACAATACTGGTGGACTCAGTCCACCTCATCGACATCTAGCCGGGCGCGTCTTGTAGATGTTGAGGCCTCTCCGTGAGCTTCAGTGTCGGAGTTGACCGGGGTCGGATGGGGAGCTACTGGGCTGGGGTAGTGGTGGTGCCCTTCGCGGGGTGTCGAGGTCACCGTCCCATTGGAGTGGGTCTCCAAGAGACGACGGAGTTCCTTGGGGGAGGCGAAGGCACTGCCCGGGAAGATAACAGGGGCGGAACTTGGGGGCTCAACAGGCCTTTCAAGCAACACTATCGGGGTGTCGGTGGCGGGTGCAGCTTCAGTTCTCACCGGGGTCAGGAGAGCAAGCGTCCTGCGGGTCGCAATCAGATCAAGGGTGACCTGATCGAATAGTGCCTCTTGCGCTCTCAGGTAGCGCACCAGATGCACCAGGGCAGGATCTGACTCATGGTCTCCGTTGGCAACCTAGGTCGGGCTACCATAGCCTTCACGGCTAGGGTAGTAGTAGAAGGGGTGGATGTTAACTCTCGGCGACAGATGTCGGAGTTGAACGACAGCCTCTAGGGCTGCAAGTTGGATGGCTTGGGGTTCGTCGGAGGTCGTCCTCCCGGTGAACCGGTAGGGCCGTTCCGATGCGGTGCCCCTCCCGTAGATGTGCATCGTGGCCCAGAAGTGGTGGATGGCATCACTCGTGTGCTCCTGATACACAACATACTCAGGCGGCTCTTCGATGCCGAAAGCACAACGGGTGAGATTGGCGAGGATGACCACAAAGTGAAAGCACATTTGCTCCCTTGGTGGTTTTGGTAATTTATGGCAACATACATGTTGTTGGACTAATGCTTTTATCTAGTGAATTTCAGACAAGTTCAACAATGGCGTGGCGCGGACAAGAGGACGTGGAACCCCCTCAAAATGCTAAGGACAAGGATTGGCAAAAGATCAAGACTCTACATTTTTGGTTTAGTGATCCAAGATCACATTGAGTCCATAGGAAAGCCAATACTATTAAAAGGGGATGAGGTGTTGCTTAATGGTCTTTTTGCTCAAGTGCTTAGTGACAGTATTCCTAAACCCTCAACCACTCTCTCTACCCAAATATGTCCTAAACCTAAAGTCCAACTCGGCCCCACCAAAACTTCCAATCCGGCCCCACCGAGTTCATCCAAGACTTAGCCACTGCCAAACCCTAACAAATCGGATCCACCAAAATGGATCTCGGTCCCACCGAGATGGCCTTGCCAACTCTCTGTAATCGTTTGCATTTACTTCGGTCTCACCGAGTTTGCAAATCGGTCTCACCGAGATGGCTTGCCAACTCTCTGTTGCCTTATTGCTTCACTTCGGTCCTACCGAGTTGATGCAATCGGTGCCACCGAGATGAGGATTGCCCTAAGCCATTTCACTTCGGTCCATCCGAGTTGTTCGTATCGGTCCCACCGAGATTCCTAAAGTTCATATCTTTTACACAGTTCGGTGCTACCGAGATGATCGTTTCGGTGCCACCGAGTTGGGTCAAAAGTGTGTAACGGTTGGATTTTGTGTGGAGGCTATATATACCCCTCCACCCCATCCTTCTCAGTAAGGAGAGCCATCAGAACGTGCCTACTCTTCCACCATTCATTTTCTGAGAGAGAACCACCTACTCATGTGTTGAGATCAAGATATTCCATTCCTACCATTTGAACCTTGATCTCTAGCCTTTCCCAAGTTGCTTTCCACTCAAATTCTTCTTCCACCATAGCCAAATCTGTGAGGAGTGTTTGAGTGCTGGGAAGACTATCATTTGAAGCACAAGAGCAAGGAGTTCATCAACAACACACCGTCTATTACCTTTTGGAGAGTGGTGTGTCCTAGATTGGTTAGGTGTCACTTGGGAGCCTCCGACGAGATGTGGAGTTGAACCAAGCAGTTTGTAAGGGCAAGGAGATCGCCTACTTCGTGAAGATCTACCCCGAGTGAGGCTAGTCCTTCGTGGACGTAAGCCATGGTGGAATAGACAAGGTTGCTTCTTCGTGGACCCTTCGTGGGTGGAGCCCTCCGTGGACTCGCGCAGCCGTTACCCTTCGTGGGTTGAAGTCTCCATCAACATAGACGTACGATAGCACCACCTATCGGAACCACGCCAAAAACCACCGTGTCTTCATTGCGTTTGATCTTCCATACTCTACCCCTTTACTTTTCGTACTATTGCATGCTTTACTATTTCCGCTGCTCAATCTCTAGATATGCATGTGTAGAAAGTATTGGAGTGATCTTAACTTGTGCCAAAATCTGCCTAAATTCCAAGAGAAATTAAAAACTGCACCTTTGGCTGGTTAGGTGTCTATTCACCCCCCCTCTAGACATATCTCCTCGATCCTACAATTGGTATCAGAGCGTTGGTTTCCATTGCTTTGGTTTCATCACCAATGGAGGGAGATGGATATGTCTATGTTCGGGAGTATTAGACGTAGAGTGCCTATTCTCAATGGGGAGTATTACAACTTTTGGAGGGATGAAATGCTTGATATCTTTGATGAGTTTAACTTGAGCAAGTATATTCATAATCCTTATGTGCCCCCTATTGATCCCTTGCATCCTACTGATGAAGAGGAAATTGACATGCTTCGTAATCTTAGAACCGTCAATCTTATCATTAGAGGATTACCTAAGATTGTGCTTGGTTGTATGCGAAACTTTGCATGCGCTTATACTCTATGGCATGATTTAGAAAAGCGATATCCCGATTATTCTCTAAAGAGTCTTGATAAGATTCTTCATAAGACTGTTGCTTTTCACAAGATGAGTCCTAATGATCCTAAGTTTGATGATTGCTTGTTTGAGCTTCGTGATCTCATGCGTGCCAAAGGAGATGTTAGAACTATTAGCAATATTATCATGGAAACTGTTAGAATTCATAAACTTGAACATTGTCATGATCATGAAACTAATGAATCTGTTAATCACATGCATGATGATGATGATGTTGAGCACGGCTATTATGATGAAGACGAAGACTTTGATATTGAATTTGAGAAGACAATGAGGAATCTCAGCCTTATGGCAAATCTTCGAGATTATATGGCTGGAGGAAAAGAGTGGATTCTTGACAGCGGTTGTACCGATAACATGACCGGAGATAGAGACATGTTTCGTGAGGTTACTAAAAATGATGGTCCACGCAAGTATGTGACTTTTGGAGACAACTCCAAGGGTAAGGTACTTGGCCTTGGTAAGGTGGCCATATCCAATGATAGCTCCATACAAAATGTTATGCTTGTTGAATCTCTTGGTTAGAATCTTCTTTCCGTATCTAGACTAGCCGATTTTGGTTTTAATGTTCTATTTACCAAAGTAGATTGCCAAGTGTTTCGCCAAGATAATCATAATATAGTCTTTACCGACATTCGTAGAGGTGATCTATACATTGTTGATTTCACTAAGAGAGCCCAACCTCGTACATGTTTAATTGCAAAATCTTCTAAAGGTTGGTTATGGCATAGAAGACTTGGACATGTTGGTATGCATAACCTTGATAAACTTGTTAAAGGAGATCACATTCTTGGAGTGAAAGATGTTATATTTGACAAAGATCGACTTTGTAGTGCTTGCCAAGCAGGAAAACAGGTTGGAGGAAGCCATCCGGTAAAGAACATTATGACCATGAGGAGACCACTCGAGCTACTTCATATGGATCTGTTTGGTCCCAACGCCTATAAGAGTCTTGGTGGTAACTCTTTCGGTTTAGTCATTGTTGATGATTTTTCCAGATTTACATGGGTGTTCTTTCTTGATGACAAATCGCAGGTACAAAAGATCTTCAAGAACTTCGCAAGAAAGGCTCAAAATCAATTTGAAGTAAAGATCAAGAAGGTTCGGAGTGACAACGGAACGGAGTTCAAGAATGCCAATGTGGACACCTTTCTTGATGAGGAGGGTATTTCACATGAGTTCTCGGCTACATACACACCTCGACAAAATGGAGTTGTTGAGAGGAAGAACCGTACACTTATTGAGATGGCAAGAACAATGCTTGATGAGTACAAGACGCCAAGACATTTTTGGGCAGAAGCAATTGAAATAGCTTGTCATGCAACAAACCGACTCTATCTTCACAAGCTTCTTGGTAAAACGGCGTATGAACTGCTCACCGGTAACAAACCACAAGTTGGATACTTTCGAGTATTTGGCTCAAAATGTTACATTCTTGATAAGCATCGTCGTTCAAAATTTGCTCCTAAATCTCATGAAGCTTTCCTACTTGGTTATGGATCGAACTCTCACACTTACCGTGTCTACAACAACTTCACTCGAAAAGTTGAAGAGACGGTAGATATGAAGTTTGATGAGACTAACGGCTCGCAAGTCGAGCAATTGCCACTTGATGTAGGAGATCAAGAACCATCGGAAGCAATCCAAGACTTGCCCATTGGCAAGATTCGCCCCGTGGAAGTAAAGGAGAGTACCCCGTCTATTCAAGTGGAAGCCCCAACCTCACATCAAGGTGAATGACAAGCTGATATGGAGGCATCCACAAGTGGAACACGTCAAGACGATGGGAATGAGGAAGTGCAACAAGATGATCCACGTCAACCTCCTTCTCCACCTCCACAAACAAACAACAACAACACCAACGAAGAAGAAGAAGATGATGATGATGAGGAAGCCTCACCACAACCCAAGAAAAAGCTACCTCGAGTTAGAGCAAGAATCGATAAGGATCATCCCGTCGAACAAATACTTGGAGATATCCAAACCGGGAGAATTACTCGCTCTAAATCCCGTTTAGCTAACTTTTGTGAGCATTACTCATTTATCTCTAGTGTTGAACCCTTGAAGGTAGAAGTTGCTCTCAAGGACCCTGATTGGGTGAATGCAATGCACGAAGAGCTACACAACTTTGAGAGGAACCAAGTGTGGACATTGGTTGAGAAGCCTAAGGAAGAGCAAAACATCATTGGAACCAAATGGGTGTTTCGGAATAAGCAAGATGAAGATGGACAAGTTGTACGCAACAAGGCTCGTCTCGTAGCACAAGGTTACACACGAATCGAAGGTATGGACTATGGTGAGACCTATGCCCCCGTTGCAAGACTTGAATCCATTCGCATTTTACTTGCTTATGCCAACCACCATGATATCACTCTTTACCAAATGGATATTAAAAGTGCCTTCTTAAATGGTGAAATTGAGGAGGAAGTATATGTTAAACAACCTCCCGGCTTTGAGAATCCCAAGAAACCTAATCATGTGTACAAACTACGTAAAGCTCTTTATGGTCTCAAGCAAGCCCCTAGAGCTTGGTACAAATGCTTGACAAAGTTTCTTCTTGAAAAAGGTTTTGAAATTGGGAAGATTGATTCAACTTTGTTCACTAAGAGGGTTAATGGAGAATTATTTGTATGCCAAATTTATGTTGATGATATTATCTTTGGATCTACTAACCCCTCTTTTAGTGAAAAGTTTGGAAGGTTGATGTCGGAGAAGTTTGAGATGTCTATGATGAGTGAACTCAAATTCTTTCTTGGTTTGCAAATCAAGCAAACTAGGGAAGGTACCTTTGTCTCTCAAACAAAGTATACCAAGGACTTATTCAAAAAGTTCAACATGCAAGAGAGTAAAGGTATGAAAACTCCCATGCCAATGAGCGGACATCTTGACTTGACCAAGGATGGCAAACAGGTTGATCAAAAGGTTTATCGATCGATGATTGGTTCATTATTATATCTATGTGCCTCCCGACATTATGCTAAGTGTGTGCATGTGTGCACGATACCAAGAGGCACTAAAAGAGTGTCACCTTAAGGCGGTGAAAAGAATTGTGAGATACTTGATACATACACCAAACTTTGGCATATGGTATCCCAAAGGATCTTCTTTCAATCTTGTTGGCTACTCCGATTCGGACTATGCCGGAGACAAGGTTGACAGAAAATCCACTTCGGGTACATGTCAATTTCTTGGTAGATCTCTTGTGTCTTGGTCCTCCAAGAAACAAAATTCTGTATCTCTATCTACTGCCGAAGCGGAATACATTGCCGCGGGATCATGTTGTGCTCAATTACTATGGATGACACAAACTCTTAAAGATTATGGTGTGCATGTGAGACATGTACCATTACTTTGTGACAATGAGAGTGCTATTAAGATAGCACACAATCCCGTGCAACATTCTCGAACTAAGCATATTGAGGTTCGTCACCATTTCATTCGAGATCATGTTGAGAAAGGTGATATTGACCTTAAACATGTTCGTACTGACAAACAATTGGCGGACATCTTTACCAAACCCCTTGATGAGAAAGTGTTTTGTCACTTGAGAAGTGAATTGAACATCATTGATGCTTCAAACATAAACTAGAGGTTCATGTGGATGCATACAAGGGCATGAGCATTCTTGACTAATCCATGATATCCTTCATGATCATTTTATATCTTGGACATTTTGCTCCCTTGTATGGTATCTAACCTTTTGTAGGTACTTGGACAAGCTTCATGTCACAAGATTGCATCACACTCTTATCTTGAGCAATCTTGTATAACCCAAGTATCAACAATTGATGGAGTAACAAGGAACAAGACAACCTAAACATATCCTTTGACAACATTTGAGTTATGCTTCATTCTTGTCATTTTGGATACACATGTTGTTCCTTGCAAGTCTAACCCATGTAGGAAGATGAACCACAAATGATAGGATAGCTCCAAACTTCAATTCACGAGCATCCACTTCAAGTTCAACTACATGATGGACTTCACCACCAAATACCAATGTAAGTTCTCACATCTTAGAGAAGCTTCACTCAAAGACATGAGCTAAAGCAACTCAACAAGATGTGAATACATTGAAATGCTTAAAAGAAAAATGGCAACCCCATTTTGAGCTTAACGACGAGTATGACCTATGATCAAGTGTTTTCACTTGACTCCTAAGTCAAAATACTCTAACATAGGTGACCTAGTCGCCGACCCATCTAGATGAAGTTCTCTAGTGTTTCTTCTGCTTGTTCTCTTCTTGCTAGAGTGTTTCTTTTCAAAAAAAACCTTCATCTAGACGTTTCTTTGCTTCTTTTCTGTTTCTTCTCTTTTAGCTTGATTCGCAGTTAATTCTTTGCAAATCCTTGTGAGATTTCCTTGCCTAGTGAGCTGAGTTGACAAAATATTCCATTGCATCAACCTTGGTTCCACCGAATGGTCTCAACTCGGTGTCACCGATTTTGACTGCTCTAAGGAATTTTCTGTCAAATTTTCCCTGAGTTTTTCTGCTCCAGCTCCACTCGATGATTCTTATCCTCTACATGCATCTAGCTGTATTTCTTAAGGACCAAACTCACTTAATCAATAACCTTGAAGTCCCTTCTTGGAAATTGATGTCAAAGGGGGAGAGAGGAATACATCAAAGCTTAAGCTTATCTATTCAAAACAAAGATGCACCTTACAAGAGGAGAGAATGTTACATGTTTCTAAGGGGGGAGAAACATGATTAGTCTGTTCTTTGGCTGTTGTTTGAGTTTTCGCACCCTACCTACTCCCAATATCCATGTCAGATTCAAGGGTAGAGTAAGTTCTTTAAGGGGAGACAGCTATTTCTTTTGGGGACATGTCTGCTTCAAAGAAGTATTCACCTAGTGATACTCTCTTCTACATGTCATCCCAATCTTGGTTTCTTGTTGATCTTGTGTCTTTTTCTTGAAGAAATTATCTTGTGTTATCTAACCCTGTTTTCTCAAGTGTATTTCTTCAGGTACTTGATCAAGAACTTCAAGATAAGTATATGCATCACACTCATGTACATGGTTGACCTCTTGCTAAGTATATATTGTTTGCAAGGAGAAAATCTTGTACATGTGGATACCCTAATGTCACATATATATATTGCTCTGATGCATATAGCCAAGATACATGTTGCATGTATATTTCCCATAAGATATCATCATGTTATGCACATCTTCAGGGGGAGTTCAAGGGAGCTCATACATGTTACATGTTTTCTTCAAAGCTTTCATATATACCTCTGCTAAATCTTTATTTAAAGCTTTGATGTATGTTGTCATCAATTACCAAAAAGGGGGAGATTGAAAGCACATTTGCTCCCTTTGTGGTTTTGGTAATTTATGCCAACATACATGTTGTTGGACTAATACGTTTATCTAGTGAATTTCAGACAAGTTCAACAATGGCGTGGCGTGGACAAGAGGACGTGGAACCCCCTCAAAATGCTAAGGACAAGGGTTGGCAAAAGATCAAGACTCTACATTTTTGGTTTAGTGATCCAAGATCACATTGAGTCCATAGGAAAGCCAATACTATTAAATGGGGATGAGGTGTTGCTTAATGGTCGTTTTGCTCAAGTGCTTAGTGACAGTATTCCTAAACCCTCAACCACTCTCTCTACCCAAATATGTCCTAAACCTAAAGTCCAACTTGGCCCCACCAAAATTTCCAATCCGGCCCCACCGAGTTCATCCAAGACTTAGCCACTGCCAAACCCTAACAAATCGGATCCACCAAAATGGATCTCGGTCCCACTGAGATGGCCTTGCCAACTCTCTGTAATCATTTGCATTTACTTCGGTCTCACCGAGTTTGCAAATCGGTCTCACCGAGATGGCTTGCCAACACTCTATTGCCTTATTGCTTCACTTCGGTCCTACCAAGTTGATGCAATCGGTGCCACCGAGATGAGGATTGCCCTAAGCCATTGCACTTCGGTCCATCCGAGTTGTTCGTATCGGTCCCACCGAGATTCCTAAAGTTCATATCTTTTACACAGTTCGGTGCTACCGAGATGATCGTTTCGGTGCCACCGAGTTGGGTCAAAAGTGTGTAACGGTTGGATTTTGTGTGGAGGCTATATATACCCCTCCACCCCATCCTTCTCAGTAAGGAGAGCCATCAGAACGTGCCTACACTTCCACCATTCATTTTCTGAGAGAGAACCACCTACTCATGTGTTGAGATCAAGATATTCCATTCCTACCATTTGAACCTTGATCTCTAGCCTTTCCCAAGTTGCTTTCCACTCAAATTCTTCTTCCACCATAGCCAAATCTGTGAGGAGTGTTTGAGTGCTGGGAAGACTATCATTTGAAGCACAAGAGCAAGGAGTTCATCAACAACACACCGTCTATTACCTTTTGGAGAGTGGTGTGTCCTAGATTGGTTAGGTGTCACTTGGGAGCCTCCGACGAGATGTGGAGTTGAACCAAGCAGTTTGTAAGGGCAAGGAGATCGCCTACTTCGTGAAGATCTACCCCGAGTGAGGCTAGTCCTTCGTGGACGTAAGCCATGGTGGAATAGACAAGGTTGCTTCTTCGTGGACCCTTCGTGGGTGGAGCCCTCCGTGGACTCGCGCAGCCGTTACCCTTCGTGGGTTGAAGTCTCCATCAACATAGACGTACGATAGCACCACCTATCGGAACCACGCCAAAAACCACCGTGTCTTCATTGCGTTTGATCTTCCATACTCTACCCCTTTACTTTTCGTACTATTGCATGCTTTACTATTTCCGCTGCTCAATCTCTAGATATGCATGTGTAGAAAGTATTGGAGTGATCTTAACTTGTGCCAAAATCTGCCTAAATTCCAAGAGAAATTAAAAACTGCACCTTTGGCTGGTTAGGAGTCTATTCACCCCCCCTCTAGACATATCTCCTCGATCCTACAATTGGTATCAGAGCGTTGGTTTCCATTGCTTTGGTTTCATCGCCATTGGAGGGAGATGGATATGTCTACGTTTGGGAGTATTAGACGTAGAGTGCCTATTCTCAATGGGGAGTATTACAACTTTTGGAGGGATGAAATGCTTGATATATTTGATGAGTTTAACTTGAGCAAGTATATTCATAATCCTTATGTGCCCCCTATTGATCCCTTGCATCCTACTCATGAAGAGGAAATTGACATGCTTCGTAATCTTAGAACTGTCAATCTTATCATTAGAGGATTACCTAAGATTGTGCTTGGTTGTATGCGAAACTTTGCATGTGCTTATACTCTATGGCATGATTTAGAAAAGTGATATCCCGATTATTCTCTAAAGAGTCTTGATAAGATTCTTCATAAGGCTGTTGCTTTTCACAAGATGAGTCCTAATGATCCTAAGTTTGATGATTGCTTGTTTGAGCTTCGTGATCTCATGCGTGCCAAAGGAGATGTTAGAACTATTAGCAATATTATCATGGAAACTGTTAGAATTCATAAACTTGCACATTGTCATGATCATGAAACTAATGAATCTGTTAATCACATGCATGATGATGATGATGATGTTGAGCACGGCTATTATGATGAAGACGAAGACTTTGATATTGAATTTGAGAAGACCATGAGGAATCTCAGCCTTATGGCAAATCTTCGAGATTATATGGCTGGAGGAAAAGAGTGGATTCTTGACAGCGGTTGTACCGATCACATGACCGGAGATAGAGACATGTTTCGTGAGGTTACTAAAAATGATGGTCCACGCAAGTATGTGACTTTTGGAGACAACTCCAAGGGTAAGGTACTTGGCCTTGGTAAGGTGGCCATATCCAATGATAGCTCCATACAAAATGTTATGCTTGTTGAATCTCTTGGTTACAATCTTCATTCTGTATCTAGACTAGCCGATTTTGGTTTTAATGTTCTATTTACCAAAGTAGATTGCCAAGTGTTTCGCCAAGATAATCATAATATAGTCTTTACTGGCATTCGTAGAGGTGATCTATACATTGTTGATTTCACTAAGAGAGCCCAACCTCGTACATGTTTAATTTCAAAATCTTCTAAAGGTTGGTTATGGCATAGAAGACTTGGACATGTTGGTATGCGTAACCTTGATAAACTTGTTAAAGGAGATCATATTCTTGGAGTGAAAGATGTTATATTTGACAAAGATCGACTTTGTAGTGCTTGCCAAGCAGGAAAACAGGTTCGAGGAAGCCATCCCGTAAAGAACATTATGACCACGAGGAGACCACTCGAGCTACTTCATATGGATCTGTTTGGTCCCAACGCCTATAAGAGTCTTGGTGGTAACTCTTTCGGTTTAGTCATTGTTGATGATTTTTCCACATTTACGTGGGTGTTCTTTCTTGATGACAAATCGCAGGTACAAAAGATCTTCAAGAACTTCGTAAGAAAGGCTCAAAATCAATTTGAAGTAAAGATCAAGAAGGTTCGGAGTGACAACGGAACGGAGTTCAAGAACGCCAATGTGGACACCTTGGTTAGGTGTCACTTTGGAGCCTCCAACCAGATGTGGAGTTGAACCAAGCAGTTTGTAAGGGCAAGGAGATCGCCTACTTCGTGAAGATCTACCCCGAGTGAGGCTAGTCCTTCGTGGACGTAAGCCATGGTGGAATAGACAAGGTTGCTTCTTCGTGGACCCTTCGTGGGTGGAGCCCTCCGTGGACTCGCGCAGCCGTTACCCTTCGTGGGTTGAAGTCTCCATCAACGTGGACGTACGATAGCACCACCTATCGGAACCACGCCAAAAACCACCGTGTCTTCATTGCGTTTGATCTTCCATACTCTACCCCTTTACTTTTTGTACTATTGCATGCTTTACTATTTCCGCTGCTCAATCTCTAGATATGCATGTGTAGAAAGTATTGGAGTGATCTTAACTTGTGCCAAAATCTGCCTAAATTCCAAGAGAAATTAAAAACTGCACCTTTGGCTGGTTAGGAGTCTATTCACCCCCCCTCTAGACATATCTCCTCGATCCTACACAAAGTCACCTAGCTCGGCTGCGGTGGTCTCGTTGTGAACGATGGGGCTAGGCATCTTGGTGATCGGATACCGAACTGAGAGTGAGGCTGTGATGTGCTGAGTTCGGCAACGCTTCCTTTATAAGCCAGCAGAGTCTTCCATCGCACGCTTGTGGATGGGACAACTCAGGTGCCGGCCACAAGCACACGGCCTATGGGCAGGACTGATAGGTTGGGCACCGACTGCCAAAAAGGTGTCGGCTGGTCACTGTGTAAGCTTATCGGATTAGATGGCCTTGACTACGGACAGGAAAGATTTGGATGGTGTGGAAACCAAAGGATATTGACCAGGCTAGGATAGGATTAGCCAGTGGTCAGCTTGGCTTTGATACCAAGGCTGTCGGGGCCGGATTTCCGGGACACAATATCCCAGAAATTAACCCCTCGTGTCGTCACCAGCCCAGGATTACTGCTACTGGTGGACACGTCCTTGTTACAGATTACCAAGCAATTACAAGAATTGGATACAAGACCATAATGGTCTAATGATACAACAATGATTCTAGTGGTGATGACGGAAGCGACTCGTGGTTCTCCAATGTCGATGGGGCTCCATTCCCACAGGAATGGCAGACCAGCATAATTCCTATCCCGCGTGGCTGCTATCCTAGGCTTCGCATGGACGTCATGGAAATACTCCTTGTCGAAATCCTGACCTGGCCAATTAAATAGCCAGGGACAAGCCTGTGAGTATGTTTGAATGTACTCGCAAACATAATGAACAAAAGATATACCGAATGCATATGATCATGATGGGTTAAATTATATGCATAAGTTTAACAAAATTAAAGCATGGCATGATGAATATTAATACGGTACTGAAGAATGAATATGAAATGTTAGTGACAAACAAAGAAAGTTAATGGAGAATCAGGCGAGACAGGACCACCCGAGAATCCAAAAGTAAATATAAAAGTGGAGAATCGGGCGAGACAGGACCGCCCGAGAATCCAAAAGAAATGCCAAACAGGTGTCTAAAAGAGAATTGGGCGAGACAGGACCGCCCGAGAGCTCAAGCGATGCCACGAGAGGTCTTGAAAAGAAATGCCAAACGGGTGTCTAAAAGAGAATCGGGCGAGACAGGACCGCCCGAGAGCTCAAGCGATGCCACGAGAGGTCTTGAAAAGAAATGCCAAACGGGTGTCTAAAAGAGAATCGGGCGAGACAGGACCGCCCGAGAACTCAAGCGACGCCACAAGAGGTCTTGAAAAGAAATGCCAAACGGGTGTCTAAAACAGAATCGGGCGAGACAGGACCGCCCGAGAACTCAAGCGACGCCACGAGAGGTCTTGAAAATAAATGAATAACCGGGTAGTCTAGCCAGCCCATGAGATACTCAGAAAATAAAAATAAGATAAACGGTTAGTCCATAATAATAACAATAATATTCATGATGACAATAATATTCATGATAGCGTTAGTGGCGACAATGATTGTCCTGCAAAATAAATCATGCTCAGTTTTAATTATTTTCCTCCGGAGACCGACACTAAGACCGAATGATGGTGTCCTGGATTAGGGGGTACTAACCGGGCCGACCTTTCTCCTCGTTTGGGCCGACATACCCCCGCACATAACCAAAGACTTGACGTATACTCCAAGATCTCTCCTGCCGCCTCTCTCCTAGCATGCCGACTTTGTAACCCTAGATACCCTCCCTGGCGTGTATATAACCATAGGGTTTAGCCTGTACAAGGGAGAGATACGCAACATTGCTTACCTAGCCATAGAAGTTAGACTCATATTACGATCTCGAGGTAGGTCAACTCTGTACTCGATACATCTTCATCAATATAATAGAAGCAGGACGTAGGGTTTTATCTCTATTAAGAGGGCCCGAACCTGGGTAAACATCGTCTCCATTGTCTCTATTACCATCGATCCGAGATCTGCAGCTCGGGACCCCCTACCCCGAGGTCTGCCGGTTTTTACACCGACACTGGTGCTTTCTTTGAGAGTTCCGCTGTGAGATCACCGGAGGGATCGATGGGATCGCCAGTAAACGGCTTTAAACCCACGGAGCATGTCTCCACATTTGAAGCTTTGGTCTCGCAGACACCCCCACGTAACATGGAAACGAATCGAGACCCTTCCCCGGCTCCAACGAAGGCCCCCTCGCAGATGAGGGGGTAAGATACTTCCTGGAGATCGGATCGGACGGCGACCCACTAATGACCGACTCCCAGATCGAATCGGCTAAACCGATAACTATGAATCCACCATCGGGTGAACGGGACGAGGTCTTCAGCCCGCGGTCTTTAAAGACCGGATCTAGTCCGCCCACCTCTTGTATAGAATATCGCCCCGACGACTCCGGCCCGTTCGACATCTGGGACTTAGATTACGTATGGCAGATCCCTGGTGAGCTGATCCGGCAATACTGGGCCAGGTTCTTGATCGTCAAGAGCAAGATACTAGAGTATCAAGACTCTGATATAATCGCTGCTTTCGAGCATGGATGCAAGGATAAAGGCGTCTTGAACGCCCTCGCCCGCCGTTGCGTCCGAACACTCCCTGAATTAACCAACTTGGTAGCGCAATTTTGCACCATTGAAGACGCCTGGCGAACCAAGGAGAATACGGACTCAATCTATGAAGACTACCCGGAACGCGACCGGTCGACGCCTCGGCGCGAAAATCACAAATGCAATACCTCGGGTGATCGACCCCGAAAGAATGGAAAAACCTCCGATCACCCCGGAACGGCCCTGGACGGCTTTCTGGGTAAACCATGCCCGATCCACGCCGTATTAGTTAACTCCTGCCCAACCCACAGCCTTCGAGATTATTGGGTGCTAAGGCTGGTGGCCAAAGGGGGGCCCGCCCTCTTGGCGGGCACCTCCAGCCACTCTGGACGGACCTCGGATGAAGACGAGGTCTTCATGATTTATGAGACATTTACGTCTAAAAACCAGCGCAAACGGGCCTTACGGGAAGTTAACGCCGTCCAGCGGGTATCGCCTCGGGATGCGTGGATAGACACGTCGATCTCCTTCACTCAGAATGATCAGCCGAAGTCTACCCTGGACAGGTGCCCCAACGCGCTAGTCCTCGATCCCATCTCGGACTGCTGCCGCCTCCATAAGGTCCTGATGGACGGAGGCAGCATCCTGAATTTGATATATGAAGACACTCTGGATAAAATGCACATCGATAAAACACGCATAGAACCGAGCACCACTACCTTTAAAGGAATAGTGCCCGGGAGAGAGGCACGCTGCAGTGGAAATATAACTTTAAACGTAGTCTTCGGGACCTCGGACAATTATCGCTCCGAAGAGATTACATTCCATATCGTGCCTTTCAAAAGCGGATATCACGCCATCCTCGGACGGGGCGCCTTTTCAAGATTTCAAGCGGTACCGCATTATGGCTACATGAAGCTCAAGATGCCGGGCCCAAAAGGGATCATTACCATTTCGAGTGATCCTGACAGGGCGCTCAAAGCCGAGAATAAAACGGCGTCCCTCGCCCTTGAGACCCTGGCCGAAGCCTTCGCGACCGAAGAATTAACCGCACTACGCGCCGAAGTCGATCGGGACGATGTCATCCTTGACAAAAGATCAAAACCTACTTCCTTCAAGCCGGCCGACAAGATTATGAAATTCCAAGTTCACCCCACGGACCCCGCTAAAACGGCGTCCATAGGGGATAACCTCGACCCAGAGGTTGCCGAAGCCCTACGCAGTTTCCTTAGGGAAAACTGGGACATATTCGCCTGGCACCCCTCCGACATGCCTGGGATACCCCGTAGGCTCGCAGAGCACAGCCTAAACATACTGGCGGGCTATAAACCCGTTAAACAAACACTTCGGCCTTTTTCCAAGCCCAAGCGTCAAGCAATGGGCGAGGAACTGCAAAGCTGTTGGAGGCAGGATTCATCAAGGACATACAACACCCCGACTGGCTAGCCAACCTGGTCATGGTACCAAAAAAGGATAGGTCCTGGCGGTTGTGCGTCGATTTCAAAGACCTCAACAAAGCTTGCCCTAAAGACCCCTTTCCCCTACCCCATATTGACCAAATTGTGGACACCACTGCGGGCCACGACGCATTGTGCTTCCTAGATGCCTATTCAGGGTATCATCAAATAAAAATGAAGGAATTGGACCAAGCAGCAACATCATTTATTACGCCTTACGGACCGTTTTGCTTCAATACGATGCCCTTCGGACTAAAGAACGCTGGCGCTACGTACCAGCGTATGATTCAAACATGCCTAAAAGACCACATTGGAAAAACTGTGGAGGCCTACGTAGACGACGTGGTTGTCAAAACTAAACGCGTCGACAAACTGGTGGACAACCTCCGTGATACATTTGCCAGCCTACAGGAATATCAAATAAGACTCAACCCCGAAAAATGCGTCTTCGGGGTCCCGGCTGGCAAACTCCTCAGTTTTATTGTATCTAGCCGAGGAATTGAGGCCAACCTGGCCAAAATTCGAGCCTTGGATCGCTTAGAGGTCCCTACAGAGCTCAAAGATGTACAAAAGCTAGCGGGCTGCGTAGCAGCCCTAAGTCGTTTTATATCACGGATTGGCGAAAAAGCTTTACCGTTGTACAGGCTGTTAAAGCAGACTAAAACGTTCAAATGGACCAAGGAGGCTGCGGCGGCACTGGAAGACATCAAGGCCCTCCTCGCCACCAACCCAATCCTGGCAGCACCAGGCGTTTGCGAACCAATGATATTATACATCTCGGCTACAAACCAGGTGGTTAGCGCAGTCCTCGTGGTCGAACGAGACATGGAAGGTCATAAGTTCCATGTCCAGAAACCCGTATACTACATGTCCGAGGTCTTAACCCCCTGTAAGACACGTTACCCCCACTATCAAAAGATAGCGTACATCATGGCATCACGAAAGCTTCGACACTACTTTCAAGAGTGCGCGGTGACCGTGGCATCCGACGTCCCGTTAAGTGACATAATCAATAATAGAGATGTGACGGGGCGCATCGCCAAATGGGCTATAGAGCTCCTGCCTTTCGAAATTATTTATAAACCACGCCGGGCAATTAAATCCCAGGTGTTGGCAGACTTCGTGGCAGAATGGACCGAAGCCGAACTCCCTCGTGAGTACAGTACCTATTCGGATTGGACGATGTATTTTGATGGCTCCAAAATGTTCGCCGGCCTAGGGGCCGCCGTGGTACTCACGTCCCCCATGGGAGATAACATTCGATATGTACTACAAATCATGTACACAGACTCCAATAATGCAGCCGAATACGAAGCCCTCTTACATGGACTTCGGATAGTGGTCTCCATGGGCGTTAAACGCCTCGAGGTCCGAGGTGATTCGAACCTCGCCATTTCGCAAATCAACGGCGAGTTCGACGCCAAAGACCCCAAGATGACAGCTTACCGAAATGCTGTCCTAAAGATCTCGGCCAGATTCGAGGGGCTAGAATTTCACCATACACCCCGAGATAGCAATCAGGCCGCAGACATACTCGCCCGGCTGTGCGCGAAGCGGGACAAGGTTACCGAAAACACCTTCCTCTAGCAGCTTTTTAAGCCATCCGTAGTCTATGAAGACAACAAAGGAACATCGGACTCAAACGATGTCGGGCAACAGCCCCCGCCCTAAAAGGACGATGGTATCATAGGCAGGTCCCTGATCCGGAAAACGGATTCAGCGCATGACGTCATGGCAGTGATCGCACCATGGACTGAGCCGCTCCTTGCCTACCTACTCCGAAAAGAACTGCCTGATAACCAAGCCGACTCCCGTCGGATCGTAAGGCAGTCTAAGGCCTACAAGGTTCATGAAGGGGAACTTTACAAAATGAGTACAACGGGCATCCTCCAGAGATGCATATCCAAGGAAGAAGGACAACTTGTCCTTCAGGAGATACACTCCGGCATGAGCGGACATCACGCCGCTGCTCGCACCCTGGTCAGCAAGGCTTTTCGCGCCGGTTTCTATTGGCTAAAGGCAAGCGCCGATGCCTCGGCATTAGTACAGCGTTGCCCAGGCTGCCAGGTATTCGCGAAACAGAGCCATATGCCCCCCACGGCTCTGCGCACCATTCCCATTACATGGCCCTTTGCGGTCTGGGGGCTCGACATGGTTGGGCCACTCAAGGGTGGATCAAACAAAAATAAGTACCTACTCGTTATGGTAGACAAATTTACCAAGTGGATCGAAGCAAAGCCAGTCACCTCGGCCGAGGCCATCCAGGTCATCGGATTCATTTCGGGGGTAGTCCATCGTTACGGTGTCCCCCACAGTCTGATCACAGACAACGGAACCAACTTCACGGCTAAAGAGGTTAAGGCATGGTGTAAGAAAATGGGCATTAAGCTCGACTACGCGTCCGTCTATCACCCGCAGTCTAATGGGCAGGTGGAGCGAGCCAACGGGCTTATCCTTAGTGGAATTAAGCCACGGCTAGTTCGCTCCCTTAAAAAAGCCGATTGCAAAATGGGTTGAGGAACTTGATTCCATCTTATGGGGCTTGCGTACAACACCAAATCGGTCCACCGGGTATACCCCATTTTTCATGGTGTATGGCGCCGAAGCGGTCCTCCCTTACGACATCATACATGACGCACCTCGGGTGCGCATGTATGAGGAATTGGAGGCCGAACTCGATCGGCAAGACGCCTTAGACGCTCTCGATGAAGAGCACAACGTCGCACGGGCTCGTTCTGCTATTTATCAACAGCAGGAACGACGCTACCATGGTAGAGAGGTCCGTGCTAACGAATTCAACATCGGGGATCTCGTAATGAGACTGCACCCCGAAAAACAAAAACACAAGCTCTCCCCTAGATGGGACGGACCGTTCATCATTGACCAAGTGCTCATCGGAGGAGCTTATCGAATCTGAGATCCAGAGGACGGCCGATTAGAGCCCCACCCGTGGAACGCGGCGCTACTCCGACGCTTCTATGCATAACTTCAAGTATACGGTCTGTGTAAATAACTTGTGCATTTTCTTTCGATTTAGCCTTTTTTCTTTCTTATCCTTTCCCCTCAGAAAGTTCTTTTATGACCCCAAGGGTAATCTAGCTGGTTCTTTTCAAAACAATAGCTATTCCGCCCCTTATGTACTATTGTCTTTCGAGCCACTATATGCATCGATTCGCTTTAAGATTTGGCCAAGCTGGGTTGCCCGGCTCCTGTGCTTGCCCCTTACGTTCCCGATATTTCGGCTAGGGGCCAAAGGGAGCACCGCTGTGATTGTTACTCCCAGGTCAACCGATGTAGTACCTCAGACGGATAAAGCCGAAAGCTAGCGGTCTTATAATGCGGATTGGTCGGCTATGACATAGGACTAACGTGGCAAGGGTCTTTTCAAACCCCGACCAGGGGCTTTACCCCCGAGGTCATCCGTCTTCGGACGGGCATGTTCGACACATTCCCCGTGGAAAGGAACTGTTGGAAGAACTATTTTCCTCGGAAGATGTTTCTTACGTTAAACAGTAATATAACATAACCTTCCGTTACCCTCTCGTCTTTTGATCCGCATTGCCCGATTGCCTGGTCCCTTGACGCATCTAGTTTGATAACCTCAGCCAGTAGTATGGGACACTCCTCGGACTTTGTCCGAGGAGGCGGAAGCCAACGGCTGGCTGACGGAGTTCGGTTTCACGGGCGGAACTATTTGACATAGAATACCTCGGTACATAAAGTCATACCACAATTTTCAAGCACGGTCTAACCCGTCTATTAAGGTGTCTAGTGCGCAATCCTTTTGCGAGAATCGTACGGCGGGCATTACACTATCGTATGCCTGGCTGGTCAGGATCTCTTCCCCATCCGGCCCCAGGGGTCCTACCTCTGCTAATTCTGTTGTCCTCAAACCGGTGTAATGGGTCTTCACCATGGCCCAGGCCTCTCTAGCACCCTCTCGGCAAGCTGATACTTTCCACGCTTGGATCCGGCGCCACGCTCTTTTAAGACGTTCGGCCAGCGCGGCCATGTCTTCGGGGACTGGCGTCACCTCGGGCCATAACGCCTGGTGCACATCCTTCATCGCTTTCCGAGCTCCTTCATGCACCTTGGACAGAAGATTGCTCATGTCTTCGGACATCGGACCCCGCAACTCTAGAGGAAAGCCACTCAGGCACACTGTCAAACAACAACACATTTCGAATGACACATTTCCTTGGACAACTTGCAAGACAAGTGTCTTTCATATTTTCTAAGTTACCATAAATCATATCGTCCGCTCGCCGATTCTTTGCCTCTGTAGCAGCTAGGCGAGTTTTTAAGCTCTCAATTTCCCGGGCCTGCCGGGCATTTTCAGCCCTAAGCACATTCCCGTCGCCCACATGCTGAATGGCCTGGCGTTGCGCTTCAGCATATGCTAGATCTTCGCGGGCCTGCTTCAGATCTCTTTCAAGATGGCCCAGGGCTTCCGCTGCTACAAGCAATGCTAGGCGTCAGCTCTGCTTTTTTGACTTTACTCACTTCAAGGAGTAAGCGCTTACCGTGCGCCTCTCTGGTGAATTTCTTCACCTGCTCAACCTCAGACAATGCCGCGTCAAGCTGCACCTTTGCTTGGTCTAACGCCGAGGTCAATTATTCGTTCTTCAAGCGAGCTTCCTGTTATGACAACAAATGCGGGTTAGAATTCAAGCCTTGATTCGACCCCAGGGGCTGGTATCAAGCCTTAGGGGCTCCTCCTATACTTGGTAGTCATATTCATTTTTGAAAACCTTACCCGCAGCCCTCGCGACAGTACATCCAGCGACTCGTCAAAGGCACCTCGAGTCGCCACGAGGTATGCGTCCACTGCACTGAGAGCCTTAAGCACCCTGTCCGAAAAGGCCGGATTATTCAAGGAAGCCTTTCGCCGGCAATAATTCCCGGCGCAATGAATTTCGGACGGAGTGGCCGATGTCGCTGAGTCCTCGGGCTTGGCGGCTCCGGGGTCAACCCTTGCTGGATTTTGAACCTTTGCTGCCTGGGACCGCCTCCACCGCCTCCACCGCTGATCAACCAATATATAAAGGATTAATGATAAGGATCCCGAGGTGAAATAGGAAAACCCGGAATAAAAACTTACAATGTCGGCTAGGTTGTAGTACGACAACCCGTTCTGGAACTGACGTTTTGCAAACTCCTCGGCTGACCCCAGGTACATGCTGGCTAGAACAGCTCCGAGGGTCATTTGGTCCATGAAAGCCCCCTTGATGGATCGAGAGGCGTCCTTGGACCCGTTATACTCGCACAATAAATGCTGGCGCTGCCGAAGATGCTGGACTCTCCGGTCTAGAGCCACCGCCATCACATCGATGATGGTGAGACCCGCGCTTGATAGGTGCTTCACCTTGGCCGCTAGCCTAGTCATGACTTCATCTTCTTCTTGAGCCGAACTCACTGGCCTCCAGCTATAACGCTTCCTCGGTGGATCTAGGGAGAAGGGTGGAAGGACTGGCCGGACTGGCTCGTACAATAGGACGTCGGTAATATAGAACCACTCGGAAGGCCAGTAATCGGCCTCCTCCCGAGGTGTTCCTGTTGGATAGCCAGTCTTGTCGATTCGGCAGACTTCGGCTCCCCCGACCTCGAATAGCTTGTCAGTCGAAGAGCGGGGCACGATGCAGAAGAACTTCCGCCATAACTCGAAGTGTGCCTGACAGCCGAGGTGCAGCTCGCAGAGCGCAACGAACCCTGCGATATGTAGCACCGAATTCGGAGAGAGATGATGTAGCTGTAATCCGTAGAACTCCAGCAAGCCGTGGAGGAATGGGTGGATTGGGAACCCTAAGCCGCGGAGGAGGAAAGGTACGAAGCATACTCGCTCATCCCCCCGTGGCGAGGGGAAATTTTCGGCGTGGGCTTGACCATCAATGGATGTTAATCCGGGACGGGTAGCGGCTAGATCCGCATCCGGCAGGTATCCCTGCGTCGCCAAACGCTCTAATTGAAGGCGCGCGACGGAACAGCTCCCCCAGTCCCCCCTATCCGGGCTGTGAGGATGCCTTGACGATCCCTCGCCGCTCACCAGTTTTTGGGGCTCCTGGGCTAGGGCTTGAGGAAGGGGGAATTTCTCACTGCGGTTGCAAGGGCGTACAACCACGAGCAAGGGTCAAGCGTCTATTAAGTAAGGGCTGACGTCTCGTCGTTTTTCCCATAAAGGGTCCCAATTACCTAAGCGGCACGAGTTTCAACATCTGATATTGAGCTCTCGGCGAATTCTAAAGGACGGCCGAGGTCTTTAACTTTGTTCGGAGAATAAAAGCACGGGAACTTGTCTGTCGAGCCAAGACTCCGGAATGTGAAGAGCAACGACTTCGGCATCGAAGACCAGTTCAGGGGCTAGTGACGGTGTCCTGGATTAGGGGGTACTAACCGGCCGACCCGTCTCCTCATTTGGGCCGACATAACCCCGCACATAACCAAGATGGACTCCAGAGACCGTACGTGGGAGGCGTGATCAAGGCTGCTCCTACCAAAGACTTGACGTATACTCCAAGATCTCTCCTGCCGCCTCTCTCCTAGCATGCCGACTTTGTAACCCTAGATACCCTCCCTCGTGTGTATATAAGCCATAGGGTTTAGCCTGTAATAGGGAGAGATACGCAACATTGCTTACCCAGCCATAGAAGTTAGACTCATATTACGATCTCGAGGTAGATCAACTCTGTACTCGATACATCTTCATCAATATAACAGAGGCAGGACATAGGGTTTTACCTCTATTAAGAGGGCCCGAACCTGGGTAAACATCGTCTCCATTATCTCTGTTACCATCGATCCGAGATCCGCAGCTCGGGACCCCATACCCCGAGGTCTGCCGGTTTTTACACCGACACCGACACTTGACCAACCCAGACTGTAGTCCTTAACCGCGAACACGGCTATTCGAATAGATATAACTCTGCAGAGGGTGTACTCTTTACCCACGTGTATGAGATTTCTTTAGCCAGCACCGTGACACTGACTAATTCCCACTACGGCCTTTGGGTTGAAAACACACCTGACCCGCACATACCAGTTTTAACTTACCAAAGCCAGGAACCACCCAAGGCAATGATAGAGTAAAACTCTAAGTGGGAAGGCCTCATTCAACGGCCTCCAATAGCATGGGATCACAATATTTATATCGGCGCGCAAACAGGGGTGCGACCCCTCTCCGGCTACAACCGGAGACACCCATGCCCCCGGACCAAGTGACATGCCTACCATGGGCCAATGGTATCTTTCACTATGGCCTCTCTATATGGTGTGTGCAGGAAAGGGGTTAACAACTTACTGAACCGTACCCTACCTACGGCAGGGACAAGTGGCAGCACGAAACAAGTATGGGGTTTACCGGAACAAGACTCGATCTACGGTCGACTCAGGAGGCCTATGTATTTCCTGTAGTGGTTAGCACAATAAAGTGTTCCTTCAACAGTAACACCAAAACAGGGCCACAACCCTTGCATGTCCCAACATGCATAACCAGCAAGGCATGATCATGCTCCGACGTGATCATCCTTCAGTTGGTAACGGTATTTCTCTTATACCTGCTCCTGCAAGTTAGTCATGACAAGCACACGTTGCACGGTACGAGGAAACATGCCCACACTACATGCATGCAAATTTTATTTGAATTAAACATATGCATGATTCAATTATTCTTGCAAACATTTAACCATGCAATCACCATATCAAGTGTTCAAGATGCTTGCCTTGATCATCCAGAAATATTGGGTGCACTCCAAAACTTTGAAAATTTTCATCTCCCCTCCATTTTCCTATTTTCAAAATATTGCAAATATCACCTAATTTGAAAATAGTAACAAAAAGTTGTTTGGAAACTTTTGAAATAAATACTAAAATAAACTAGAGTAATAATAATGAATTTCAGAAAAAGAATCAAATGATTTGGAGATCAGATGATTTCCTAGGAGATTTCTAAGCTGGAATAATTAAAGAAATGGACTGTTTAAAAGATCCAGTAGAGACAAAGCTTAGGAAAAATGTTCACCATATCTAGAATAATAGAGCATGATTTTAGAAGTATTTAGAAATTTGAATCATCATATTTGGATTTGAATTGGCTGTTATGGAATTATTTCAAATATGCAGAAAAAGAAAAAGAGAAAGGAGCGGAAGCGCGCCCTGAGCGCTGTTTAGCCGTGAGGTGCTATTGGGGCAAGCCCAGCCGATCAGCCGCGTGGAAGAGGTGATGACGTCGAAGACGTATTCCCGGAATACGTCTCCCTCCGTCTCCACTCACGGACGAGTCAGCGTGGGCTCGGTCGCTGACAGTGGGCCCCGCCTATCGGGTTTGATCCAGGGTCAATCTCACAGGCGGGAACAGGGCCGCGCTCCTGCCGGCGACGATTGCCGGTGAACGGTGGCACTTCTCGGGAGGCCGAGCACATGCGCGTGCTCAGCAGGGCCGGGCGGTCCTCCTGAGGTAGGGCACGGCCGGCGGGACACCCTACCTCGCCGGCGGCGAGGTCTCCCGCAGCACGGCGGCGGAGCCGAATTGGGGCTTTCGCCCCTGGAGTTCCTCTGGTGGAATTGGGGTGCGGGATGGATTCGCAGGGTCACGAGGGATCTTCTGATGCCGAGAGTGGAGGATGGGGAGCTCTAGTTGTGTCGGATCTAACCGGAGATGGCGGTGGCCGAACCTTGACGGAGTTGAAGAAGACGGCTTCTCTGGTTGTGTGGCTGCCTCGGGGGCTCTACTTGGGAGGTGGGTGAGTGATCGTGATCAACGGAGCTAGTTCGGGGTGGAGTTTTATAGCGCCGGAGAGGCGGTTCGTGGCTTCCAGTGGATAACCATGGCGTCAGCCTCCATTACTGCTCCGAAGAGGTGGTTGCGGGCGGTGGCCGTGGTCGGTGGTGGGCGGCGGGGTTCGGTGAAGGCGGCGGCCGTCCGCAATTAAGGCGAGGCGTGTTGGCTTGCTTAGAACTGAGCCACGCGTCATGGGCGGCGCCGTGACAGCGACGGGTGGGGAGGCGGCGGCAGCGCCAGGGGGAAGCTCCGGTGTGTGGGGGGGTCGTGGCAGGTGCGGGTGGCCAGTGGAGCATGCGAGGCAAGCCAGGGGAGGGCAGCAACAGGGCTCGCGGTGCTCGGGCGTGCAGTACGTGCGTGCTGGGCACGCCCTGGGCATGCACGTCATGTGCTCGGCAGAATGCCGGAGCGCTCTAGGTGGATCTTTTAGCTGTGGATCTTGGCATGGTGATGCTACTATGGGTGGAAAGGACGTTGGACATGTTCTTTTGGCAAGATGATCCAGTGGGCAATGCAGGTTTAAGTGGTTGCAAAAATTCTGTCATGCACATAAGGTGTTTGACAGAATGCTAGGGAAACCTAGGAGATTTTCTTGGAAGTGAAAATTGGCAGTATGGTGTCTCCTTAGATGATAGTGAGGATGGTGGAGTTGGTTTGTGAAAAGGGAAAACTTGCTAGTGCAAGTTTGGAAGAATTTTAGTTCTGGACCCAAAATTGGAGGAATTATTTGGGGAACTTATAAGATGAAAATGAAGCTGATCTTCTGGACTTAAAGTTTTCCTTGGAAGGACTATAAGTGGGAAAATTTTCAGAATTGTTTGATGAAGGAAAATTAGGGTTGCAGTTATAACTCAAGAATGGGATAGAAATGAAAAGAGGATGTTTCACTCAAAATTTCCAAAACACCAAGATGGTTTTTTTTTTGCATAAAAGTGATATATAAGCATCACATGACCTCTCATAATTTTTGTGGAATTTTAAAAGAATTATTTAAAATAGTTGTAGTGCAACAGAAGCATTTAAAGTATTGAAAATGCTGTTAAAAGAATTATTTTAGGGCAAATTTTTATTATGAAAATATTTCCTTTTGTTATTTAAAATATAATTGAATTGATTTAAGAAAACTACCAATTCCCACAATATTTTACAAAAATTTCTAAATGGAGGGAAGAATTTTGGAAAACAAGAAACGAAAAAGACTCTGAAAATAATAAAAGTCCTAATAAAATTTCAAAATTTTATTTCTGGCCAAATTTTATTTAATAAAAATATAGTTAAATTTTTGGGGTGTTGCAACCACCCTCTCTGCCTCAGTAATGGCCGCCGCCGCAATCTATCATGGCCGGCGTCGTCCGAGCCACTAGGAGCCCCCCCCGAACTAGCCAGCACACCCCGGAGTAAATTTGGACGACCACCGTCCACACCAAACTCCCACCGTCCATCACAGACCTCCCCAACTGCCTCAATCGCCATCAATGGCAACTGCCGCCGTGTCCGAATTCTGTAGCCCGCGGAACCAACTTCCCCCTCCTATAAATAGGCCACTCTGAGCTCGCTACCATGATCACCGCACTCTCCTCTCCCTCCCTGAGCTCCCTTAAGCACCAGAACGACCAGAGGTGGTCGTCCTCCTCCCCTCCGGCAGCTTCGGCCACCGCCACCTTCCGGATGATTCCGATGCCTTCCGAGCCTCCCCCTCCCAACTTTCTTCACCAATGGCCTCCTGGAGCACCCGCGGATCTTTCCCCATTGTCAATTTCACCGAAGACGCACGAGGGGCGAAAGCCCTCTTCTCACCTCCGCCGGACCTTCTCGGGGAAACTCGCCACCGGCGACACCGTCCCTCCCTCCAACCGTGACGAGTACCAGGAGGACCGCCGTGATCCCCTGGTCACGTTGGTAGCCTCGGCTCCCCGAGATCTGCCGTCGTTCGCCGGCGCGAGCCGCCGGAGTTCCGCCCCCGTTCGGTCAAGAGAAAGAAGAAGGCGCGAGTGAAGGCGACCAGTCAAACATGACAGGTGGGTCTAGCGGGACCCACCGTCAGTGACCTGAGGGCGCGGCTGAGTCGGATAAGTGGTAACGCATTCGCGAGAAAACGTTTTCTCCACTGGAAAGCGTAAACCCGTGAATACGTCTTCGACGTCATCAGCTCTCCCACGCAGCCGAGCGGCTGGGCCTGGCCCAGTAGTGCCAGATGGCTAAGTAGCGCTCAGGGCGCGATTCTGCCTTTCCTCTTTTTCTTTTCCAGTAGTTTTCAAATAATTCCACAGTAGTCATTTCTACACCAAATCTGATGATTCAAATTTCTAAATACTTCTAAAATCATTCTCTATTAATCTAGCTAGGGTGAACATTTTTCCTAAACTTTGTCTCTACTGGATCTATTAAATAGTTTATTTCTTTATTTATTTCAACTTAGAAATTCTCTAAGTAAATCATATGAACTCCAAATAATTTGATTCTTTTTCTTTCCGAATTTTTCATCTAGTTTATTTTAGTATTTATTTTAAAAATTTCCAAACAAAATTTTAGTACTGTTTTAGCTCTATGTTGTAATTGCAATATTTTTTGAAAATAGGAATAATGGAGGGAAGAGAATTTCAAAACTTTTGGAGTGCACCCAATATTTCTGCATGATCAAGGCAAGCATCTTGAACACTTGATATGGTGATTGCATGGTTAGATGTTTGCAAGAATAATTGAATCATGCATATGTTGAATTCAAATGAGATTTGCATGCATATAGTGTTGGCATGTTTCCTCGTACCATGCAACATGTGCTTGTCATGACTAACTTGCAGGAGCAGGTATGAGAGAAATACCGTTACCGGCAGAAGGGTGATCACATTGGAGCGTGATCATGCCTTGTTGGTTATGCATGTTGGGACATGCAAGGGCTGTGGCCCTGTTTTGGTGTTACTGTTGAAAGAGCACTTTATTGTGCTAACCACTTCAGGAAATACATAAGCCTCCTGAGTCGACCGTAGATCGAGTCTTGTTCCGGTAACCCCCAAACTTGATCCGTGCTACCACATGTCCCTGCCACAGGTAGGGTATGGTTCAGTAAGTTGTTAACCCCTTTCCCGCACGCACTGTACAGAGAGGCCATAGTGAAAGATATCATTGATCACTGGTAGGCATGTCACTTGGTTAGGGGGCATGGGTGTATTCGGTTGTAGCTGAGAGGGGTAGCGCCCCTGATCTTTGTGCACATTATATATAAGATTGTGATCCCATGTTACTCGAGATTGTAGTCTCCCCACCTTAGAGTTTTTCTTGAACGATGCTTTGGGTGATTCCTGGCATCAGGAAAGTTAATCTGGTGTGTGCTGGTCAGGTGTGTTTTCAACCCAAAGACCGTAATGGGAGTTAGTCAGCGTCTCGGTGCTGGCTAAAGAAATCCTTTACTTGTGGGTAAAGAGTACACCCTCTGCAGAGTTATACCTATTCGAATAGCCGTGTCCGCGGTTAAGGACTACCGTCTGGGTTGGTCAAGTGTCGGTCTTAGTGTCGGTCTCCGGAGGAAATAATTAAATTGAGCATGAATTATTTTGCAGGATAATTTTGTCACCCTAATGCCATCATGGATATTTTTGTTATCATAGATGCTATTGACATAAGTATTATTATTACTATGCCTATTATTGTGGACTAACCCTTTCTCTTATTTTTATTTTATTTTCTGAGTGTCTCATGGGCTGGCTAGACAACCCGGGCACTCATTTCTTTTCAAGACCTCTCGTGGCGTCGCTTGAGTTCTCGGGCGGTCCTGTCTCGCCCGATTCTCTTTTAGACACCCGTTTGGCATTTCTTTTCAAGACCTCTCGTGGCGTCGCTTGAGTTCTCGGGCGGTCCTGTCTCGCCCGATTCTCTTTTAGTCACCCGTTTGGCATTTCTTTTCCAGACCTCTCGTGGCATCGCTTGAGCTCTCGGGCGGTCCTGTCTCGCCCGATTCTCTTTTAGACACCCGTTTGGCATTTCTTTTCAAGACCTCTCGTGGCATCGCTTGAGCTCTCGGGCGGTCCTGTCTCGCCCGATTCTCTTTTAGACACCCGTTTGGCATTTCTTTTGGATTCTCGGGCGGTCTTGTCTCGCCCGATTCTCCACTTTTATATTTACTTTTGGATTCTCAGGTGGTCCTGTCTCGCCTGATTCTCCATTAACTTTCTTTGTTTGTCACTAACATTTCATATTCATTCTTCAGTACCGTATTAATATTCATCATGCCATGCTTTAATTTTGTTAAACTTATGCATATAATTTAACCCATCATGATCATATGCATTCGGTATATCTTTTGTTCATTATGTTTGCGAGTACATTCAAACGTACTCACAGGCTTGTCGCCACTGACAATCATTGTCGCCACTGACGCTATCATGAATATTATTGTTGTCAAGAATATTATTGTTATTATTATGGACTAACCGTTTCTCTTATTTTTATTTTCTGAGTATCTCATGGGCTGGCTAGATTACCCGGTTATTCATTTATTTTCAAGACCTCTCGTGGCGTCGCTTGAGTTCTCGGGCGGTCCTGTCTCGCCCGATTCTCTTTTAGACACCCATTTGGCATTTATTTTCATGACCTCTCGTGGCATCGCTCGAGTTCTCGGGCGGTCCTGTCTTGCCCGATTCTCTTTTAGACACCCGTTTGGCATTTCTTTTCAAGACCTCTCGTGGCGTCGCTAGAGTTCTCGGGCGGTCCTGTCTCGCCCGATTCTCTTTTAGACACCCGTTTGGCATTTCTTTTCAAGACCTCTCGTGGCGTCGCTTGAGTTCTCGGGCGGTCCTGCCTCGCCCGATTCTCTTTTTGACACCCGTTTGCCATTTCTCTTGGATACTCGGGCGGTCCTGTCTCGCCCGATTCTCCACTTTTATATTTCCTTTTGGATTCTCGGGCGGTCCTGTCTCGCCCGATTCTCCATTAACTTTCTTTGTTTGTCACTAACCTTTCATATTCATTCTTCAGCACCGTATTAATATTCATCATGCCATGCTTTAATTTCGTTCAGCGTATGCATATAATTTAACCCATCATGATCATATGCATTCGGTATATCTTTTGTTCATTATGGTTGCGAGTACATTCCAATGTACTCACTAGCTTGTCCCTGGCTATTTAATTTGCCAGGTCAGGATTTCAACAAGGAGTATTACCACGACGTCCATGCGGAGCCTAGGATAGCAGCCACGCGGGATAGGAGTTATCCGGGTCAGCTGTTCCTGTGGGAATGGAGCCCCATCGACGTTGGAGAACCACGAGTCGCTTCCGTCATCCTCGCTAGAAATCATTGTTGTATCATTAGACCTTTATGGTCTTGTATCCAATTCTTGTAAATGCTTGGTAATCTGTAACAAGGACGTGTCCACCAGTAATAGTAATCCTGGGCTGGTGACGACACGAGGGGTTAATCTCTGGGTATCATGTCCCGGAAATCCGGCCCCAACACTCTCATTCGGTCTCACCAAAACCATTTAGACTGATCAGATTTTCCATCTCGGTGCAACCGACATGAACTGTCTCGGAGCCACCGATATGCCTAACTGCTTGCAATTGCTCATCTCGGTGCCACCGATTCACTTCAAATCGGAGCCACCGACAGCCAGTGGGTATATATATCAAGCGGGTCCATTCGATTGAAATTTCTCAAACCCCTTCGAACCCGCGCCCCATTGCTGCCGTCGCCAGGTCTCCGGACTGTCGCCCTTGCATCCAGCGTGCCTTTGCCGTTGGATTCCGTCGCCGTCAACGGAAATCTTTCCCTCTGTTCCCGCCATAGAGGGTTTGCGCCAAGTTAGGGTAAAATCCGATCCCCTTGTGCTTCAATTTCTGATTCTATGCACTAGGGTTGTCGCCATGATTCATGCCACAGTTTGCAATGCTCTTTCCTCATATAAAACTCCTTAGATTAGATTCGAGCAAAAAATTTAGGTTTAAGTTTTCGCAGAATGCATCCCGGACCAACCGAATTGAAACTTTTGGAGTCACCGATTTGGCTTTAGCCATTGCACTAGTACCCCTCGGTGCCACCGAGTTGTACGAATCGGTGAGATCGAAAGTAAGTTTCTGTGAAACCGTAGCATATCAGAGACACCGAGCCACAAATCGGTCTGACCGAAACTGTGTGCCAAGTTTCTGTTGAGTGCCTCGGTATCACCGAAATGATCAACTCGGAGGATCCGAAATCCCTTCTGTAAAAAGTTGAAACTAAGATTTGAACTCATATTTTCAAAAACCAGCTGTCCTTTTGTGATAACTCATCTACTCTGCCCATACCAATCTATTCACAGGGTCTGTTTGCAAGATGTTTGAAGCAAGTGATAGCCAGAACATGTCAGAAACATCAGCAGAGCTGAGTGCAGGGTCAAGCCCTGAGGAGAGTTATTATGAAGGAGAAAGGAGTTCTCCTGAATTGCCCAAGGCTGTCACCAGGTCCAGAAAGAAGAGAAATTCAGATGATGGTGATGAGGACTTTGCAGCTGAGGAGGCCACCTCCAAGAAGAAGAAGCCAGCAGTTGTTGCCAAGGAATATGGCACAAGAAAAGAAAGAGGAGTTACTAGAAAGATGTCTGAATCATCTGCAGCCAAGAAAGGAATGAAACTCACTCTTGAGTAGCCAAGTGGCTCAAAAGCCAAAGTTGCAGGCAAGAAAAGAGAAAGGAAACAAACTGCACATGTGATCTTCAAACCAACCTCCATGAGGAGAGATGATGCTACTGATGAGGAAGAACCAGCAAATCCACCTCCTGCAAAGCAACAAAAGCCTATGGCAAGTGCAATGCAATCCAGCGCCTCCTCCAAGACAAAGCAAGGTACAACAACCAGACCTAAGAGAACCACAAGAGATGTTTCTGCTAAAGAGAAGAACAAGGCCCAGTGCCTGAAGCTAAAGTTGATGATGAGCCACTAGTGCTCAAGAAACTAAGGCCCAAGTTGCCTGATCATGATGACACTCATCCTATTGCAGAGGATATGAAGGCAAGAAGGGACAATGGTCTGAGGAAATAGAGAGAGAGTGATCCTTATTCTGTCAGGAGAAGAACAACTTGTGACTATAGGTTTCACACTAGAGAGCAACAAGACTTCTATGAGACAGTGCTGCTAGACAAGAAGCCAATAGTCAGTGACATGAGATGGGTGAAGTGGGAATACATTGATGAGAATGAGGACAACTTTCCTCATGTGCATGAAAGTTTCAAGCTTGCTGGAGTTGATACCTTCATAGGTAGGAAGCTTACATCATGGAGTGATGAGATGATAATGCAATTTTATTCCATAGCACACTTCTATCCAGATGGGAAAATAGTGTATATGACTGAAGGTGTGAGATACCAGTCTTCCATCACTGAGTGGGCTGCCCTTCTTGAACCCCTAAGGAAGAAGAGGATGATGTTGATGTCTATGCCAAGCCCAAGATAGATCAAAATTCCATGAAGAACATGTACAATCCTATACTAGATAAGGATCTTGAGACACACAAGCTAGGGTCAGTGAAGCATTTACTACCTGGTTTGGCCACTACCAACACTATTTTGAGGCACACTTTGATGCCCAAATCTGGAGATGACAAGATGATTCGTGGCCACTCCATCAACATGCTGCACCTATTTGATGTACCTCAGAAATTCAAGGTTATGAGTCTAATAGTTGTGACCATAAAGAGGATAGCAGCTGACCAAAAGAGGTCATGTGGTTTTGCTCCTCACATTTAGTTGCTCATCAATTCCAAGGTTGGAACGAGCACATATCTTCTTGACAGAGAGCACCTTCCACTGTTTCCTGAGTTTGAGGATAATGTAGTGGTGATGGATCCTTCTCACCCTACTTCTGCTGAGGCCCAGGCAAAGATTGAAGCAGCTAAAGCAGCCAAGGCAGCAAAGGAAGCATCAGCTCCTAGCTCATCTACAGCTCAGCTCAAGACTAAGTCAGATCAGATGACTTATCTGCTTGAAGCCACCCAGAGGATTGAACAAAATCTGGCCAACCTTGTCAAGAATTAGGCAAGCATAGAGCAGATTGTGGAAACAAAATTTTATGATCTTGATGTCAAAGTCACAGAGATCCAGACCACCGTAGAGAAGCTACGGAGAGATGTGGACAGAGTCAGAGAGTCTGACAGTGGGGATGAGAGACCAACCACAGACTGATTTCAGTCAGTGCCTAGGGCACCAAGGTCTGCTGCTGTACCCACTCCAGATGTGAGGACTACAGTTTCTGCACCAGCTGCTGCTCCATCAGTTCCTCCTCCAGTGTCCACTCCACCAGCATAGCAGACTTCAGCCGAAGCCTTTGCAGACGCAGTGATCTCAACGCCGCCTACGCACACCGGAGCTGCCAGCCAGAGATCGTCACCTCCAGGAGCTGCCGAAGATCGTGCCTAGAGTGATGACTAGCTCTATACCTATTCGAGCTTTTTGGTACTTGTTGCCAAAGGGGGAGAATATGTATAGATCATTAGGATTCGAGAGAGAGTGTCTTGTCTTTTTTCGTTTGATTTCTTTTGATAGTGTTTGATTGGGTGCTTGCTACTTTGTTCCTTATGCTTGAGACTACGTTGGTTATTTGTGTGTTTGATCATACTATGCTACATGTTATGCACATTGGTTATCTTTATCTCTATCTATGTATGATCATTCACATGTGTTTTGGTGATGCGTGCTTAATATTCCACTCATATCATTTTGTGCGCTCCACCAAGTTGTATGTGACATGGAGGAGTAACCCATGATCCTAATCGATTGTGCATTTGCATTCAAACGCAAATTCTAAATAATGCACAAATTTAGGGGGAGCTCTTTCTTATCACATACTTCTCAAAGCGACGATATTATTCATTGATTATATCCTCTATCGAAGCTTTGATCTATATGTTGTCATCAATTACTAAAAACGGGGAGATTGAAATTGCATTTGCTCCCTTGGTGGTTTTGGTAATTCATTACAACATATATCTCATTGAACTAATAAACATTCAAGTGAAAGATTTCAGGAAGTTCAATGATTGGCATGGCAAGGACTAGGGAATGTGGACCCTTCAAAATGCTAAGGACATACATTGGCAAAAGCTCAAGACTCTTCATTTTTGGTTTAGTGATCCAAGATCACATTGAGTCCATAGGAAAGCCAATACTATTAGAAGGGGATGAGGTTTTGATAATGATCTATTTGCTCAAGTGCTTAGTGATGTTGCTCCAAAACCCTCAGCCACTTTCTCTATCCAAACTTGTCCAAAGTTCCAAAGTCTAACTCGGTTCCACCGAATTCTATTCATCTAGACCCACCGGGTTCATTAAGACAGTGCCACACCCCAAACCCTAACAAATCGGATCCACCGATATGGATCTCGGTCTCACCGAGATGGCCTGGCCAACTCTCTGTTGCCTATTGCAATTATTTCGGTCTAACCGAGTTTGCAATCGGTGCCACTAAGATGGCTTGACCAACTTTCTATTGCTTGTTGCAATTATTTCGGTCTCACCGAGTTGTTACAATCGGTGCCAGTCGGTCCCACCGAAACTTCAAACGTTCATATCTTTTGCACAGGTCGGTCTCACCGAGATTCAAATCGGTGCCACCGAGTTTGGTCAAGAGTGTGTAACGGTTGGATTTCGTGTGGAGGCTATATATACCCCTCCACCACCCTCTTACCAAGTAAGAGAGCCATCAGAACATGCCTACATTTCTACCATACATTTTCTGAGAGAGATCCACCTACTCATGTGTTGAGATCAAGTTATTCCAATCCTACCATTTGAACCTTGATTTCTAGCCTTCCCAAGTTGCTTTCCACTCAAATCCCTTCTTCCACCAAAACCAAATCTGTGAGGAGTTGTTTGAGTGTTGGGGAGAATATCACTTAAAGCACAAGAGCAAGGAGTTCATCATAAACACACCATCTATTACCTTTTGGAGAGTGGTGTCTCCTAGATTGGTTAGGTGTCACTTGGGAGCCTCCAAGATCATGTGGAGTTGAACCAAGGAGTTTTTAAGGGCAAGGAGATTGCCTACTTCGTGAAGATCTACCTCGAGTGAGGCTAGTCCTTCGTGGACGTAAGCCATGGTGGAATAGACAAGGTTGCTTCTTCGTGGACCCTTTGTGGGTGGAGCCCTCCGTGGACTCGTGCAGCCGTTACCATTCGTGGGTTGAAGTCTCCATCAACGTGGACGTACGATCGCACCATGTGCAGCCCAAGACCGATGCTCCAGATGCCTCCCGCTATTTTCGTTGTAGCCGCATTAATTATTTGCTTGTTGCATTTCATCATGGCATCATGCGCATTGCATCCAACTTGCCATATTGTGTTGCTCGTGTATGCTTGTGTGTGTTTTCCCCCCCTACCTTGCCATCTCCCTCTCAAGCCTATGTATTTTCACCCATACATGATCATCATCATCTTCTTCTTCTTCCTTTTCAATTTATCCATGGGGATATACATCTGTCCCAATTTAATGTCCACTATTTTCCTACGCTCTCTAAACCATGTCTAATGCCTCTCCACAAAATTTCATTCCTTTTGGAGATGTTCTGGACAGATTCAAAAATGGCTCAAGTTTGAATTAAATTCGAACTTGATTTATTTTTCTGTCTTTAAAATTGCCAGGACACTTTATTCAAATTGTGCATATTCCCAGAACCCCATATATATTTTTATCTCAGCCTACTTCCTTCCAAATATCCCTGTGCATTTCCTTCTTCTTTTCTGTCTAAAGAAATTGGAAGAAAAGGAAGAAAGGCAGAGGAGAGAGGAGCAGTAGCAGCCCAGCAGCAGTAGTCCAGCAGCCCGCTAGCCGAAGCCCAGCAGCCTGCCCGCGCCCGCGCCTTTTCTCACCCGCGCTCGCGCGCACCCCCGTTATCCCGTCACCACGTGGCCGGCCCAGCCCCATCTGCCAGCCGCTGGATACAGCGCACCCCGCACCCACCTTTTCATCGACCTCCAGGCTCGCCATGGGGTCCCCGAGCCCGAGTGCATCACCGCTCCGTCCCGACGCCTCCGGCCTCCTATAAAGCAGCCCCGCGGCTCCCTAGGGTTTCCCCTTCCTCCTCCTTTTCTACTCCACGCCGCTAGCCAGGTAAGGTTAGCTCCACCTTGCCCCATCGCCGCCGCCCGACGCCATGGCTAGCTCATGCTCGAGCTCTCCTCCGGCGTAGCAAGCTCGTCGTCGACCCCTTCTTCCTCCACACGCATCACGGCGGCACTGTGACTCCGTTCCGTGTCCTCCCCGAGCCGGAAACGCCAACTTCATCGCCGTCTTCCTTTCCCCTGCTTCCTGCTACTTCACGGACAGCACCGGCGATCAGCGCGTCCCCACGCCATCTCCACTGCTTCCCCGACCGCCCTGTCAACAGTTTCGAGCCCCTCGTGAGCTCCTCTCGCAATCCCCTATGTTTCCCTTTCAAATCCGTGCATGTAGGCGTTGCTATGTTTGAGATCATGCATGACCACCATGAACGAGTTTGTGGAGCCCCTGTTGTTTCCTTTCGCGAGCTCGTGGTGTCTTCCTGCACGAGCACACCCACACACCGCGCCCGTATCACACGCACTGTAACACCCCGATTTTTGGCCCTTTCTTTTTCTTTTGGGTTTCTTTGAATTTTTATTTGGAGTTCCTTTTCCGTGGCTTTGTGGTCTTGAAAGCTGGGAAAATCTTCTCTCCTGCCACTTCCTAGTGGCTTGTCACTCTCAAATCTTTCTCAAGGCCATGTCATTTCCATCTTAGCCCAACCCTAATTTTTATTTACTGGGAATATTCCTTTTTCTATTAAAGTAATAACCATGTTTGCCCTAGGTTGTGAAGCAACCTATCTTTCTGCCATTCGAAAAATTCCCACAAAATTCTCATAAATTCTTTGGATCATATCTTCCACAAATATGCCAAAACCCATCCTTGCCTAGTTCAAAAATAATTCTGGAATATTCATTTTCCATTCTGTCTAGAATGGCACTTTGTGAAGGAAGTGCCATTTATATTGTCTTGATTGCCCTCAAAAAATTTGTGCATTCTTTCCTATCCAAATAATTGCCACATGCCAAAATTCAACTTCATTTGCCTAGTAAATCTTCCTCAGCAAATTTCCAAGGTTTCTGACCAAAGAGAAGCTTTGTGAAGGAAGTACTTGCTAGGGTTATCCAAATGAGTTGAAATTTTGGGATATCATCTATATGATCAAATCATGACTCTCCACCAAATTTCATCTCCATCCAACAAACTATGTGAGCACAACTTCAAATATTGGTTTCTGGTCACAATTTCAGTTTGTGAAGCAACTATATTTTCTATTGCTTCAAAAATTCTGAAATTAATCCAGGACCTAAATATCACTAAATAAGGTGAGAATGCCAAAACTCACATTATTTTTCCAAACCATTTTCTCTGCAAAACTCCCCCAAGTTTCTGTCCAGTGTGGATCATTGTGAAGGAAGTACCATTTATAATTATCCAATTGAGATGAAATTTTTATGGTTCCTTAATATGCCCAAATAATCATCCTACACCCATTTTCAACTCACTACAAGCAACCATGTGAGTGCTACTTCCTGATCTAGATTCTTGCCAAATTTTTCCAGTTGTGAAGCAACTGCACTCTAACCTTGTCCAAATGACCTCAAAATCCACAGGATTGTAGTCCTTCCTATCATAAACCTCTGAGACATTCTGGTTCACTCTTAACCTAGCCCATTTGATCACTACTTCCTGCTTAAGTTTGCAACAACAAGCTTCCATCGACCTCTCCCATCAACACAAAGTGCCTTTGGCCGATCCATCACATCTATGGGACTGTATGTTGGAGGGACAACACGGTAGACACCTTTTGGCAGACCCTCGTGCCCTCTCCTCGCCATGCCACGCGGTGACCACGCCGTTGGCATGCGTTTGGCGCGCTCCGCTCGTCTGCTAGCTTCGGGCACTCCTCTACTCGTCGCTCTCGCGCGTCCCACCTTGTCCACCGCGTCGCCCACAGTCCCACGCGTCCTCCCGAGCCCTGGCCCCTTCCTCCTTTGCCCTCCTCGCGCCACGAGAGCTCCGACCGCGTGCGCACAGTGTCTCGGTGGCCGACCGGACAGCGCACCGCCCGCATATGCACCTCCACTTCCCCTCTCCCATCGCCATCCACGCCTTCCCGCGTGCGCACGTGTACGCGGTCGCGCCTGAGGCATTGACCGTGCGCCCGCGGCGGCATCCGGCTCGGCATCTCCTCCCCTGCCTATATAAGCCCTTCCCAAGCACCCCCGACCTCACCAAGCTCTTCTCCACCCTCTCAGTAGCCTCCCCGACATCTCCACCGAGCTCGAGAGCTCCCCCTGCCCTCCAATGGCCGCCATGGCCGCCGCCGTCCTCCTCTTAAATTCGAGCAATGTAGGCCTCCTCTCTCCCTCCCACCTACACCAGAGACCACCACCATCACCGCAAGCCTCCCCAGCACCCCGTAACATCTCCTCCGCGGCTGTGCCGAGCTCCTCAAGAACGGCCGACGACCTCCTCCGCGGACGCCCAAGCCGCCGTCACTCTGGTCTTCCCCGAGGTCCGCGCGCCACACTATTGGATGCGCCGCTCCTTTCTGAGCTCATCCATAGGCGGAGCATCACCGGAGATGCTCTGTGGCGCCGGGAATCGCCGGAGGACGGCGCCTCTGTTCCCTTCCGCGGGTCGCCCAGCCGCCGCGACCAAATCCCTCCTCGGCACCTGTGCTTGGCCTAGGTGGGCGCGGCGCTCCATCCCGAGCCCACTGGTGCCTCCCTCTTGGCCGGAGGTGGCTGGAGTTGCGTGTGGTAATTTATAATGGACTACTTGGAGCACCCCTGCAGGGTTAAATCTTTTCGAGAGCCGTGCCCGCGGTGACTTGGAAATTTATAACCTCCGGTTGTAGAGAACTTGAGACTAAATCTAATTAAAATACACCAACCGCGTGTGTAACCGTGATCGTCTTTTTTCGAGGGAGTTCGGGAAGAGAACACGGTGGGGTTATGTTTGACTCGTAAGTAGGTGTTCAGGATCACTTCTTGATCATTACTAGTTTGCGTCCGATTATGCGTAGTTTACTCTTCCTATTCTTGTACTCGTAAGTTAGCCACCATAGAATGCTTAGTGCTTGCTGCAACCTCACCACTTATCCATTCCATACCCATTAAGCTTTGCTAGTCTTGATACCCATGGTAATGGGATTGTTGAGTCCTCGTGGCTCACAGATTACTACAACAACAGGTGCAGGTACATGTAAAGCGATGATTTGACGTGAGTGCGATACATGTTTACTTTTGGAGTTCTTCTTCTGCTTCTTCTTCTTCATCAGTCATAGGATGGGTTCCCGACTGACAGCCTGGGACTAGCAGGGTGGATGTCATTCTTCTTTTTTGTTTGATTTCATCCGTAGCAGGGTGGATGTCATTCTTCTTTTTTGTTTGATTTCATCCGTAGTCGGATCCTGCTCTTTTAAATGATGATTATTATGTATTGTTGTGTTGATGTATTCATGTTGTAGCATTTGGCAAGTGTAAGCCTTTATCTAGTATTCTCATCTATTCAGTACATGGTATGTTGTAATGATATCCACCTTGCGAAGCGTCTTCGATATGCGCTTCTATCCTTAGTGGAACTTTCGAGTTCCTTGGGGATAGGACCGCATATTGGGCGTGACACACCACCTATCAGAACCACACCAAAAATCATCGTGTCTTCATTGCGTTTGAAATCTCCGATCCCCTCCTTTACTTACATATGCAATGTTCTACTTTCCGCTGATATACTCTTAGAATTGCATGTGTAGGGTGTTGCTTGACTTGATATACTTGCTAAAATCTGCCCACACCTAAAATTGGGAAAAAGAATAGATTTTTATTTGGTCAAGTAGTATAATCACCCCCCCTCTAGACATACTTTCGAGCCTACAAGTTCCCGTTGCTGCCGCCCGCTCGTACGCCCCACCCCAGCCGGTGGGTTGGCTGTGGATGAACAGCACCCTGGCCGTGTGAAGGTGGTTGGCGCTGGATGAACAGGACCCCAAGGAGGCTGTGCCTCGGTATGCCATACCCCAGCCAGTTGGGGTGGATGAACAGGACCCCGTGGAGGCTGGATGAACAGTAGCTGATGTAGGCTGGATGAACAGGACCCCGTGGAGGCTGGATGAACAGTAGCCGATGGAGGCTGAGGAAGTCGACAGTGGATGAACAATAACCCGTGGAGTCCCATTTTGCGGTACGCCACACCCCTCCTGATGAACAGGACTCCGTTTTGACAGTAGGCCGTTGGGTAGAAGTCCGTTTCCAACGTTCTGTGGTACGCCATACCCCTCCCGATCAACAGGACCCCGTTTCGATCGTAGGCGGTTGAACAGAAGTTCGTTTCCTCCGTTTTGCGGTACGCTAGACCCCCAGCCGATGAACAGGACCCCATTTCGACCGTGGCAGTCGAACAAAAGGCCGTTTCCTCCATTTTGCGGTACGCCAGACCCTGAGTCAATGAACAGGACCTTGTTTCGGCTGTTCCGTCCAAGCAGGTTGGCTCCCAATGAACAGGACACGTTCCGACCCAGTCGCTTCGCTCTGGATGCTGTTTCCTCCATTCTGACCCAGCCGGTTGGCTGCCAATGAATAGGAGGCCATTGCTACCATCCGTTGCCTCTCTCCATGTACACGAGCCCTGGCCGTACATCTGCGCGAGTACGCGTTCGAGACCCCGCTCGTATATGTATGTACATCGCCGTTTTTTTTGCCGTGTGGCTGTACATACGTGTACACGATTTAGACGGGGCTACATGAACTGCTACATCGGGGCCTCTACTACGACACGTGCCGCTCCTTACACGGCCACAGTTCATCGTGGCAGAGAGACCGATCGACTAGTATGTACATACACACTTGCGACCAGATAGATAACGATACGTACACTTCGACCTGGTGGGTCCCAGCTGTCTGGGGGATAAGGAGGCACTTCCTTGCGTGCAAAGATATAGCTGGTGGGTCCCAGCTGTCATAGGGAGGAATCATTTTTTTGGCACAATAAGGAGGCACTTCTTTGCGTGCGAAGATGTAGCTAGTGGGTCCCAGCTGTCAGGGGGAGGAAACATTTTTTCCTATGTAATAAGGAGGCACTTTCCTTGCGTGCGACCATGGACCTCGTGGGTCCCAGCTGTCAGCCTCTCCACGTATAGTCCTCTTCTGATGACTCTCGTTTATTGACCACGCCGCGCTGAGTGCACGAAGGCGGTGGACGACGGCGAGGCCCCGGACGGGAATGACCAGGAGATGGGGAAGATGTGGCAATGGAGTCGTAGACGGAGAGGAGTATGACGTACGAGGGGTGACTGGTTCGGTGTGACCTGGGGCTGCAGTCGGTGGAGAATAACAGGAGGGGTGGAGGGGTGGAGGGATGGCCTGGCTGGCGGTGGTGTAGTGCTTCACAGCGAGGCATGCGAAGCAGTGTCGTTGGCCGCCGGAGGCGGGAGCAGGAGGTCCCACCGGCGCTGGAAGAAGAAGACAAGAGATTGAAGATGCATGCCGACCGTTGGATGTACATCCAACGACTACAGATGTCAGAATCATTTGTTGACTAAGTTGACAATGCCTTCCGTAGGCTTTGACCTATTGGCCCACAATGTCAGCCTCCTTACGTGCGAAGATATAGCTAGTGGGTCCTAGGTGTCAGGAGGAGGAATAATTTTTTTTTGCCCGTAATAAGGAGGCACTTCCTTGCGTGCGAAGATGTAGCTACTGGGTCCTAGCTGTCAGGGGGATGATACATTTTTTTCCCGTAATAAGGAGGCAGTTCCTTGCGTGAGAAGACGTAGTTGGTGGGTCCAAGCTGTCAGGGGGAAGAATAATTGTTTTTCGCGTAATAAGGAGGCAGTTGCATGCGTGCGTCCATGGACCTGGTGCGTCCCCACTGTCAGCCTCTCCACGTACAGTCCTGTTCCGATGACTCTCGTTTGTTAACCACGTTGACCACGCCGCGCCGAGCGCACCAAGGCGGTGGACGACGGCGAGGCCCCGGACGGGAACGACTAGGAGATGGGGAAGATGCGGTAGTGGAGTCACTGATGGAGAGGACTACGAGGGTTAACTGGTTCTGGTGCGGCGTGGATCTGCAGTCGGCAGAGAATAACAAGAGGTCTGGAGGGTTGGAGGGATGGCCTAGCCGACGGTGGGGTAGCGCTTCGCAGCGAGGCGTGCTAAGCAGAGCTGCTAGCCGCCGGAGGCAGGAGCGGGCGTTCCCGGCGGCGCTGGAGGAAGAAGACGATAGATTGAAGATGCATGTCGGCCGTTGGATGTAAATCCAATGGCTATGGATGTCAGAATCATTTGTTGACCAAGTTGACAACGCCTTGCATGGGCTTCGACCTATTGGCCCACATGTCAGCCTGCAACAATGTGGCAGATATTCAACCCATGTTTTTTAGAATTTACAATCCATTTGCTGGGATGGGTGAACAAATAATGTAGCATCTATGCGGTCCACTTAATTTTCTTCTTAGAAATCACAGCCCATTTGCACTTTCTCGAAATACACAAATTTGCTGGGCTTGTTGTAAATATAATGTTGGGTTGGACGGAGCAATGTTATCAAAAAATAAACTGGGGATGGGCATTTTATTATATATAAAATTATATAATTAGCGCATTATTGCTCAAAAAAAATGAGCGCGTTATTATTACATTGGTCCTTAAATCTGAGCAAGCAGTTGTACACAATCACCAGGATTTTCGTTGTAAAAAAAACCAGGATTTTCCTTGCGAACTTCTGTTAAACATTTATTTTTTAGAAGTTAATAAGACATGGGATATTTTTATATATATGTATCTATTAAATATATGATAATAATATATAATAACATAAAATAATTTAAATATATATAATATAGTTAGAAGGGAAAAGATAAGTTGGACCTGGCATTCTTATTCTTATATATAGAAAAATAGAAAAGAGTTATGCGTTTTCTTCAAAAAAACATAAGTTGGGCTGCGGATGTTTAAGACAAAATAAAACCTAGGCTGGGAGGCCCATGGGCCAGTAGATACATGCTGGAGCTGAAAACAATAAGTTTAAAATGGGCATGTCGTGGGCTGTGCCCTGCGCATGTTAAAAAACAAAACCTAGGTTGGGCATGCCACAACCCAGCTGATACTTGTTCGCCCTATGAAAAAATTATACCCGCTAGCTCCCCGATGACAGTCTTCATTGTAAATTTATCTCGTTTATTGACTATGTTGACAGACCCGTGGGCCCCACGTCAGTATAACATTAGGAGAAACAAATATCCATTTCCGAGAGAAAGCTTTTTTTCCAATGAGGCACTTGCTTGCGTAGGGCCATGGACCTTGTGGGTCCCGACTGTCAGCCTCTCCATGTACAGGATGGGAACGAACCGGAGCCGGGGAAGACGGGGCAGTGTAGTAGTAGTTTGCGCGCCTTCTCTGTGTTCAGTACGCCACAGTAGCCCAGTAGCTATACCCCCTTACTCGCACCTGCTCCGGCCTGGATCGATTACCCCTATATTCCCAATTTTTTTGCCTCTGCTATTACTCACATGTGAGTCTCCCTTTGTCATCCACACACACCACCTCTAACACTAGCCGGAATTTTGTCCCTAGTTTTCTCTGTTTTTCGCACTCTCAACATTGTCTGGGCATTTTGAAAATAGCATATCTTTTTGACTGTGCATCATATGAAGATGTGCTATACATGAATGTTGATCAGCATGATGTTAGCTTGCTGTTAGTTCCATTTTCGACCATGAATAAAATTTGGAACATGCTGTTATCCCTGTTTGAAAAGGGCGTGTTGATATAAATGCTCTGCCTCTGAAACTTGCAGTTTCTTATCTGAAACTGAAACTTGCAGTTTCTTCTCTGAAAATCACATGGTCTACACTTTTATATGAAACTACATTTTTGAAAGTAATAAAAATAGATCTCTAGAATTCAGAAAATACTTCATATGCCCAATACTGCAAAGATCTGAAATTCAAAAGACATTCATATCTGAAAGTACCCAAAATACACAACACAAAACACAATTCACAACCTGCAAATACTGATAACCCTAAGCTCCTCCTATGATCATTCGTCGGGGCACTCCCCTCCTATTCCTCGGCGGCAGACCACCTCCCCGTGAGATGAGGTGAACGGCGAGGGAGCCTTGGAGAATGGTGGGGAAGCGTCGTCGCGCCAACTGCTTTTCTCCTCTTGCGGTTGGGTACGGTCAACAAAGACTCCACCGGCTCGCTCTGACACGGCACCCTCACAAACAGCACCGTGTGGCTGCTCGATCCTTGATCCTCTGGATGGTCGATCTTGGATCGATACTCCCACCACCTCCGCCTCACGACTGGATTCGCCGAATCTGTCTGCTCCATGGCCCAGAGGAGCCGCCTTTTCGCTGTTTCTCAGATATTTGGCCATCTCCATCACCGTCGCCGCTAATTACCGCTGGTTGTCAAACCAAGACTATATCTCCATCATCTTGGCTAGCTTCACAGGGTCACCGTCTGCGATCGTCACGTATCGGTCGTACTCCTCCATTGATCTACTTCTCCACAGCACCTTCACTCGCTGGCGGTTGTTTTGGAATGGAAGAGGAGCGGCGGCGGTTTTGCAATGGAAGAGGAGAGGAGCGGAGTGGTCTTGGAATGCAAGAGGAGCGGCGGGCGGCGGTTTTGGAATGGACGAGGGCGGCGGCGCGCTGTCAGTGGATCCATCCTAATAACTAATTTACCCCTCACTTACGAAGCGACCCCACATAAACTTGAGTACTGACCCCACGTTACCTAGTACTGACCAACGGAAGGCTTACAAAAATGCCTACCACCCTAAAACTTTCTTTTTAGTTTGCATATATAATTTGGTCAAAGTCAAACTTTGTAATGTTGGACTAACTTGATAGGAAAAAATACCAACATTCACAATATGAAATCAATATTATTAGATGCATCACAAAATTAACTTTCATATACCATATATCTTTGGTATTGTAGATGTTGATCTTTTTTTATATAAATTTGGTCAAAGTCAAAAGAAACGGAGGGAGTATTGAAGAGCTTGATAGGGTTGCTGTCGCCTGCATCATCATGCCTTGTTTCACAGCTTCCAAGATTCACAACCAACTCATAAGATTCCCATAATAAGTACAACAAAGATGCCTATGCATCTCATTGATTCACAGATCAGAGCCAATATTAACTTTAAAACTAAAACAACGTTGTGAGAATGTGTATATGTAAAGAAAAATCGATTGATGCTTCTCTGAGAAAAGACTAATCCCTGGAGAAGTGCCAATATATCCAGCAAACCATAAACCTAATTCATGTAAGCTATTTGATTCAAGGATTTGCTGCTATACTGAAACCAGTCCAGTTTATGGGCACACATGCCAAACACCGGCAGATTAACATGTTCTCCATAAGCTGGTAGCCAAGAACTTGTGGAACCATCCGAACATATGTGCCCGATGGTGGCACTCACACTCTGCATATGCGGGTTCCATCCAAACATTAGTGCAGTTCCACTAAAATATAGCTGAATAACCCTATTTGCATAGATAATGAAAAAGCGTGATTAATATAATAGTGGCACTAGTTGATGAAACCTACACAAATAAATAGAAACAACTTCATTTTCTTAATGGGAAAAGATTGTGATACAATAAGTTTATTAAAAGAAAATACAACAGTAGCGCAGTATGACAAAGCACGATGATGTGGATGAAGGACAGGACTGACCTGTGTGAGATGACTTAGTGAGATTAAGTTATTCTTCAGGTCGTTGTATCTTGCCATGAAGGCAATTCATTGAAAACTATGAACAAATTCAGTGCGGCAGAAGGAGGGGACTTGAGTCATTCCAATCTCTTTTTTTGTGCAATTCAACTAAAACTATGGCGGCCGCCGTGCTGCGAGGGAGAGAGGGGCCCTGCGCCACCTCGATGGCAGGTGTCATAGGGACCGATGAGTGGACTCAACGGTAGGCCTAATAGGGCACATCGACCCAATTCTCTCGGATACACCTTCTACAAGTGATGAACTAGGAAGGGCCTTGCGTCATTCCAATCACTTTTTTTGTGCAGTTCAACTAAAATTAAGCATCCCTATTTGCAGAGATACTTAAACGTGTCATTACTTTAAGAATGGGACTATTTGATGAAACGTATACTAACAAAGAGAAGCACTTTCATTATCTACATTGGAAATGAAATGATAGCAAAGACAGTAGCTCTATTTTAACTGTATTATTACTTCATTTTATCAGTGGTACTAGCGATGCCAAAACATTGCCTCAAATTATTAGTGGCATTAGATTAAGGTGCGAAATAATACATGACATTATTGCTTTCTCATGGCAGTGCCAAAACATTAGGACAAGATCACTAGCTGCATGCAGAGTCAACATGCAGGATCATTCTGGCAAAGGGTAGTACCAAAAAGGAACATACCTCGTCATGGGAACCATATCTGCAGTCAATGCCATAGTAGATGGGTTGACACCAATCACCGACATGGATGATTATATTCATGCGACCTTTTTATGCAGCTCACCTAAAATGAAGCAATGTTTGCATCATGTAGTTAGCAAGAAGTACTTGGTCCCATGAGCTAGCAGCTTCTTCATTAGTTGCACTAAAACTGAGCAACATCAAGGTTGGTCGTCAAGCTCTTGGAATGTGCAACTATAATTTGGATATGCTTTTGTGCAGTTCAACTAAAATCAAGCGTCCATGTTCGTTACACAAATATGTGCAAAGTGCCATTGTGGTGACAGTGACGGATAATCTTGCAAAGGCTAATTAACTGTTGGAGGAGATTAACCGCAGAGTTCAACGAGAAGGTTAGGAACTCCAATCACCCTTTGTGCGGTTCCACGAAAATCAAGAGATGTTGCCGGTTTGACATTTTAGTAGAACTGCACAAGACACTCTTTCCAAAAAAGAAGTGTTTTGTGCAGTTCACCAAAAGGTCGCAATAACAATGAGGTGAAATGTATATCTCTGTTTGCACAAATAGGCAGAAAGGCAGGTGAATAACAAGTGATGAAACATACGTCAAATGAAAAGAAGCATCGTCCTTATCTTAATGGCTATCATAGAATGACAATACCAATTTCTAAAGCTGTAGCATTGCTTTGTACTACCAGGGGCATTAAGATTAACAATGACAACTGTTAACTTTGACATTATTTTAATGGTGCCATTGCTTGATTTTACCAGCTACATTAGATTAACAGGTGCTAAAGAGTTGGTATAAGGGCATGTTACAGTAGGCAGACCAGGACAGTTGCATTTCTAACGAAAAGAAGCAACTTACTTATCTTAACGGGAAATATAGTAGGACATTAAAACATGGCCATTGCTTCATATTACTAGGGGCATTACATTAAAACACAACATTGGTTAAACATGTCCTTACTTTAACAGTGAGATTGCTGCATTTTACCAGCGGCATTAGATTAACAATAGCTAAAAATTGCCATAAGGGCATCAGACAGTGGGTGCACCAGCACCATGTACCTCCCCCGATGCATAAAGTTGTGATGCAAACAAACATCCAAATAGGATATCTGGGTTGGTCCCATTTTTGTACACTATAGCCACCTTTTACTATGTGAGGGCAGCAAATCTAGTGCTGGAAATACTCTGTTAACTTGTCGCCCAGTCCCCACTTTCTTTCCTTTTTCAACCAGTACATTGGTTCTATATCCAGTTTGTACTTTGTTTTCCCTTTTCAACCAAGAGACCTGTTGGGTAGCCAGTCTCTACTACCCCCCCCCCCAATCTTTCCTCGTTGAACCAAGTCCTAGAGTCATGCTAGAACTTTTCCCCCGTTCTTCCCGCTTTGAACCAAGTCATAGATTCGACTGCATGAACTAGCTTTACCTCTAATAGTAATAATTTAGGTGGCTTTGGAACAGCCGATCGAGCCAATCTACGAGGGGGGCTGAGAAGTAGAAAAAGATTCACATGCATCGACGTGGGGACCTGGGGCAGTAGAGCTAGGCCAGTTTCAAAGGAAGTTATACCAGAGGTTCGTCGGGATTTGGCTAGGTGGGCGGCGGGAGGCTGGATCTGCCCACACCACGGCAGCGAGGAAGACTGGGTCGAAGGCCCTCCCTAGCCGGCGCTGTGTGGGAGGGAATGGCAAGGCACGCGTATCGGGATGCGCCGGCAGTGGGTTTGCTCCGTCGCCGATGAGGACCGCTTGAACGTTGCACCTTCACCCCTTCCCCGGCGGAGGGGATCCAGACAGATCTGTGACCAGCGGTGAGCAAAGAGAGAGTGTGGCCACCGCTGTCATGTTTAGATCTAGAGAGGATGAGTGTGTGAAGAGAGCAACCCTAGAAAGCAAGAGCGGAGGCTCCTGCTTATATACATATAGTGGAGTAGTTTTCTTTTTTTTCTCTCCAAAAAAACAATCGTTTAAAATTGCATATGAGCCAGGTCGCACTTTGTATTGTTCACTTCTGGTCCCCGGCCCTCCATTAACTGAACAACCACACGGGTCAAATTATCACGGCTGAAAATATAGAACGAACAAGCTCGAACTCTTTTGAATTTGAGATGTCGATGGCACCGTTTGAACACATTGCATCCATGGACTAAGTAGTTTGAATTTGAGGTAATGTGTGGCTTTTGCAGTTCACATATAAATGGGGGCACACCATACATTTTGTTTGCTTACCATGCTATACTTATAAAACATGCACAATTTACATTTCGAATAGCTAGCTAGAGCTTGAAATGTATTGTTTCCAACATAAAGGGAAATCAAATTTCTGAAAATTCGTGATCTTAGCATTTGCAAAAAAAAAGTAAGAGCCATCAATCATTGTTCTGATTTTGAACATAAACTATATGCAACCTTTTTTGAGGGATACCGGGTCTATTGTAAATGTTTGCAAGTACATAGCATCTCTGATAAAAAATGCATCCAAATTCCGAGACCAGCGAACAACCAACTGCAGTCAGAAAGAGCCGTCGACGCGTCGTTGTCGCTGCTATCCTACCGGAGCCAGCTTCACCTCGTCAATGACTGTCGAGGAGTCTTCGTGCACGTGCCCCTAAGGAGCAGCGCCCCGGAGGCGTAGTTGTCATCATTGATCTAAGGCACCTAATTAATATAACACCAAATTCTCCCATATGACAAGAAATGCTAACCTCACTGCCCCAAGGAGACAACATGAATCTACACCGGAGCTCCATGGACTACGCCCCGAGAGACAAACTCGACGAGGATCAAAGCTCAAAGAGCAAACTAGTAGAAAAGGCATCAATCGATGTCGCCGATGTCTGAACGTAGCCGGCTTCACCTTCTTGATGGCAACCGAGTAGTCTTCATGCATGTGCCCCTAATAACCCGCGCCCTGGAGGAACGCAGTTGTCGTTGTTTAACCCTCGCATTGATCCAAAGCACATGACACCAAATCTCGCTAGATGACAAGAAACCTTAACCTCACTGCCCCAAAGGAGACGGCAAGAATCTATGCTGGAGTTCCATCGACTATGTCTAGACGAATGAACTCAAGGAGGATCGGAGCTCGGAAGACAGAATCGGAATAAGAAGCACCGACATCATTTTCCTGAGCGTTGCGCGTGCGAGGACTAAAACCCCTAAAATAAACTAATAACTGGAGCATAGGCACCGGGATTCCCCTCCCCGTCATCGGTCGACGGCGCGGTGGGAAGAGGGGAGGGGTGAATCCATCGGCTCATCGGTGAAGCAGGGAGGGGAGAGGTTGCCCTAGCCGCCTAGGGTGAGTGGACTAGATTTGTATTCATACCGAGAATGGATTCAAATTTTATTGGTATTGCAATATACTTAGTGCTGATCCTACTTTTTTTTAGATTTATCAACACAACTACAGTCGTATGTTAGTATGACACAGCCTACAAGATATGTACACGATAGCCAATCCAGCCGTCTGCTGGACTCTGGTCACATGGATGTGTTGGAAATATGCCCTAGAGGCAATAATAAATTGGTTATTATCATATTTCCCATTCATGATAAATGTTTATTATTCATGCTAGAATTGTATTGCCCGGAAACTTAAATACATGTGTGAATACATAGACAACACCGTGTCCCTAGTAAGCCTCTACTAGACTAGCTCGTTGATCAAAGATGGTAAAGATTTCCTAACCATAGACATGAGTTGTCATTTGATAACAGGATCACATCATTAGGAGAATGATGTGATGGACAAGACCCAACCGTAAGCTTAGCATCAGATCGTTTAGTTATTTGCTACAGCTTTCTTCATGTCAAGTATCTGTTCCTTAGACCATGAGATCATGTCACTCCCGGATATCAGAGGAATGCCTGGTGTGCTATCAAACGTCACTTCATAATAGGGTGATCATAAAGATGCTCTACAGTTATCTCCGAAGGTGTCTGTTGGGTTGCATGAATCGAGACTGGGATTTGTCACTCCATATGATGGAGAGATATCTCTGGGCCCTCTCGGTAATACAACATCGTAAAGAGCCTGCAAGCGATGTGCTAATGAGTTAGTCACAAGATCTTGTATTACAGAACGAGTAAAGAGACTTTCCAGTAACAAGATTGGACTAGGTATGGAGATACTGACGATCGAATCTCGGGCAAGTAACATATCGCCGGACAAAGGGAATTACATACGGGATTAATTGAATCCTTGACATCATGGTTCAACCGGTAAAGATCTTTGTAGAATATGTAGGAACCAATATGGGCATCCAGGTCCTGCTATTAGTTATTGACCGGAGAGGTGTCTCGGTCATGTCTACATGATTCTCGAACCCTTAGGGTCGCACGCTTAACGTTCGTTGATGCTAGAGTAATATTGGCATATGTATGTTGGTGAACGAATGTTGTTCAGAGTCCCGGATGAGATCTCGGATGTCACGAGGAGCTCTAGAATGGTCTGGAGGTAAAGATTTATATATGGGAAGTCCTATTTTGGTCGCTAGAAAAGTTTCGGGATTTTTCGGTATTGTACCGGGAGTGCCGAAAGGGGTCCGGGGGTCCACCGGGGGGGTCCACCTGCCCCGGGGGACCACATGGACTGTAGAGGGAGGCACACCAGCCTCTGGTGGGCTGGGCGCCCCTCCTCCAAAGGCCCATGCGCTCTTGGGCTGGTGGGGAAACCCTAGAAGGGGGCCCCCTTGCTTGGGGTCTACTCCACCCCCTCCTTGGAGGAGGGGCAAAGGTTGCTGTGCCCCTCCCCCTTGCGCCTATAAATAGAGGAGGGGTGGGAGGGCTGCGACACACCAATTCCCATGCCCTGGCGGCAGCCCTACCTCTCCCGTTACTTCCGTTAGTGTTTTCGGCAGCGCTCGGCGAAGCCCTGCCGGCACTCCACTACCACCATCACCACCACGGCGTCGTGCTGGTTGTGATCCCATCTACTTCTCCCCCTTCGCTTTTTGGATCAAGGATGAGGAGACGTCACCGAGCCGCACGTGTGCTAAACTCGGAGGTGCCGTCCGTTCGGCGCTAGATCGGTTGGATCGTGATTGGATCGCGAAGAGTACGACTACATCAACCGCGTTTTATACGCTTCCGCTTTTGGTCTACAAGGGTATGTACACACACTCCCCTCTCGTTGCTATGCATCTCCTAGATTAGATCTTGGGTGTTCGTAGGAATTTTTTTGATTCTCATGGAACGTTCCCCATCAGTGGCATCATGAGCTAGGTCTATGCGTAGACGTATTTGCACGAGTAGAACACAAAAGTTGTGCGCGTTGATGTTCAAATTGCTTACTTCCTTTGTATTATTTGGATTCAGCGGTATTGTGGGATGAAGCGGCCTGGACCAACCTTACATGTCCTCGCACATGAGACCGGTTCCACTGACTGACATGCAACTTGTATTGCATAAAAGTGGCTTTGTGGGTGTCTGTCTCTCCCACTTTAGTTGAATCTGATTTGACGAGGGCGGTCCTTGTAGAAGGTTAATAGGCAACTTGTATATCACTGTTGTGGCTTTGCGTAGGTAAGAACGGTTCTTGCTAGTTGCCCATAGCAGCCATGTAAAATTTGCAACAACAAAGTAGAGGACGTCTAACTTGTTTTTGCAGGGCATGTTGTGATGTGGTATGGCCAAAACATGATGTGATATATGTTGATGTATGAGATGATCATGTTTTGTAATAGGTTCACGACTTGCATGTCGATGAGTATGACAACCGGCAAGAGCCATAGGGTTGTCTTTAATTTATTGTATGACCTGTGTGTCAACTATTAAACGCCATGTAATTGCTTTACTTTATCGCTATGCGTTAGCAATAGTTGTAGAAGCAATAGTTGGCGAGACAACCACGTGACGACACGATGATGGAGATCATGGTGTCATGCCAGTGACGATGGAGATCATGCCGGTGCTTTGGAGATGGAGATCAAAAGCACAAAGATGATGATGGCCATATCATGTCACATATTGATTGCATGTGATGTTTATCTTATTATGCATCTTATTTTGCTTAGAACGACGGTAGCATTATAAGATGATCCTTTCACTTAATATCAAGAAAAAGTGTTCTCCCTAAGTATGCACCGTTGCGAAAGTTTGTCGTTTCAAAGCACCTCGTGATGATCAGGTGTGATAGACTCTACGTTCACATACAACGGGTGTAAGCCAGTTTTACACATGCAGAATACTTGGGTTAAAGTTGACGAGCCTAGCATGTACAGACATGGCCATGGAGCATGAGAGACTGAAAGGTCGAACATGAGTCATATAGTAGATATGATCAACATGGAGATGTTCACCATTGATGACTACCCCATCTCACGTGATGATCGGACATGGGTCAGTTGATTTGGATCATGTAAACACTTAGACAACTTGAGGGATGTTGATTTAAGTGGGAATTCATTAGTAATTTGATTAACTGAACTAATTATCATGAACTTAGTCTAAATTGTCTTTGCAAAATTGTGTTGTAGATCAATGGCTCGCCCTGTAGTTCCCCTGAATTTTAATGCGTTCCTAGAGAAAGCTAAGTTGAAAGATGATGGAAGCAACTATGCGGACTGGGTCCGTAACTTGAGGATTATCCTCACTGCTGCACAGAAGGCTTATGTCTGTGATGCACCGCTAGGTGAAGCACCCCCTCCAGCGTCGTCTGTGGATGTTGTGAACATCTGGCAGACACGTTCTGATGACTACTCGATAGTTCAGTGCGCCATGCTTTACGGCTTAGAACCGGGGCTCCAAAGACGTTTTGAGCACCACCGAGCATATGAGATGTTCCAGGAGCTGAAATTGGTATTTCAAGCTCATGCTCGGGTTGAGAGGTATGACACCTCCGTAAAGTTCTTTAGCTGCAAGATGGAGGAGAACAGCTCCGTTAGTGAGCATATACTCAAAATGTCTGGGTATAACAACCGCTTGAATCAGATGGGAGTTAATCTTCCAGATGAGACAGTTATTGACAGAGTTCTGCAGTCACTGCCACCAAGCTACAAGTGCTTTGTGATGAACTATAATATGCAAGGGATGGAGAAAACTATCCCCGAGCTCTTCGCGATGCTTAAGGCCGTGGAGGTAGAAATCAAGAAGGAGTATCAAGTGTTGATGGTTAAAAATACCACTAGTTTCAAGAAAGGCTAGGAAAAGAAAGGGAACTTCAAGAAGAATGGCAAGAAAGTTGCCGCTCCCGTGAAGAAACCCAAGGCTGGACCCAAACCTGAGGCTGAGTGCTTCTATTGCAAGGGGAATGGTCACTTGAAGCGGAACTGCCCCAAGTACTTGGCAGATAAGAAGGCTGGCAACGTCAACAAAGGTATATTTGATATACATGTTATTGATGTGTACCTTACTAGTGTTCATAGTAGCGCCTGGGTATTTGATACTGGTTTGGTTGCTAATATTGTAACTCGAAACAGGAGCTGCGGAATAAATGGAGACTAGCTAAGGATGAGGTGACGATGTGTGTTGGAAATGGCTCCAAGGTTGATGTGATCGCCGTCGGCACGCTCCCTCTACATCTACCTTCGGGATTAGTTTTAAACCTAAATAATTGTTCTTTGGTGCCTGCGTTAAGCATGAACATTATATCTGGATCTTGTTTATTGTGAGACGGTTATTCATTTAAGTCAGAGAATAATGGTTGTTCTATCTATATGAATAATATCTTTTATGGTCATGCACCCTTGTTGAATGGCTTATTCTTGTTGAATCTCGATTGTAGTGATACACATGTTCATAATATTGATGCCAAAAGATGCAAAGTTAATGATGATAGTACCATATACTTGTGGCACTACTGCTTAGGTCATATTGGTGTAAAGCGCATGAAGAAACTCCATGCTGATGGAGTTTTCGAATCTCTTGATTATGAATCATTTGAGACATGTGAACCATGCCTCATGGGCAAGATGACTAAAACCCCGTTCTCCGGATCAATGGAGCAGGCTAGTGACTATTTGGAAATAATACATACCGATGTATGTGGTCCGATGAGTGTTGAAGCACGCGGTGGATATCGTTATTTTCTTACCTTCACAGATGATTTGAGTAGATATGGGTATATTTACTTAATGAAACACAAGTCTGAAACATTTGAAAAGTTCAAGGAGATTCAGAGTGAAGTAGAGAATCATCGTAATAAGAAAATTAAATTTCTACGATCTGATCGTGGAGGTGAATATTAGAGTTATGAGTTTGGTATGCATTTAAGACAATGTGGAATTGTTTCACAGCTCACGCCACCTGGAACACCATAGCGTAATGGTGTGTCCGAACGTGGTATTCGTACTCTATTGGATATGGAGCATTCTATGATGTCTCTTACCGATTTGCCACTATTGTTTTGGGGTTATACGTTAGAGACAGCCGCATTCACTTTAAATAGGGCACCATCTAAATCCGTCGAGACAACACCGTATGAGTTGTGGTTTGGCAAGAAACCTAAGCTGTCGTTTCTTAAAGTTTGGGGATGTGACGCTTATGTCAAGAGGCTTCAGCCTGATAAGCTCGAACCCAAAGCGGAGAAGTGCGTCTTCATAGGATACCCTAAAGAGACCATTGGGTATACCTTCTATCACAGATCCGAGGGCAAAATCTTTGTTGCTAAGAATGGGTCCTTTCTAGAGAAGGAGTTTCTCTCGAAAGAAGTGAGTGGGAGGAAAGTAGAACTTGATGAGGTAATTGTACCTTCTCTCGAATTGGAAGGTAGCACATCACAAAAAGAAGTTCCCGTGATGTCTACACCAGCCGGAGAGGAAGCAAATGTCGATGATCATGAGACTTTGGATCAAGTTACTACTGAACTTTGTAGGTCGACCAGGGTACATTCCGTACGGTAATCCCGTCCTGGAAGTCATGTTGTTAGACAACGGCAAACCTACGAACTATGAAGAAGCAATGATGAGCCCGCATTCCGACAAATGGCTTGAGGCCATGAAATCTGAGATAGGATCCATGTATGAGAACAAAGTATGGACTTTGGTGGACTTGCCCGATGATCGGTGATGTCTACTACACAACTTATTCCTGTAGACTCGTGTTGGGCCTCCAAGCGCAGAGTTTTGTAGGACAGTAGCAATTTTCCCTCAAGTGGATGACCTAAGGTTTATCAATCCGTGGTAGGCGTAGGTTGAAGATGGTATCTCTCAAACAACCCTGCAACCAAATACAAGAAATCTCTTGTGTCCCCAACACACCCAATACAATGGTAAATTGTATAGGTGCACTAGTTCGGCGAAGAGATGGTGATAAAAGTGTAGTATGGATAGTAGATATAGGTTTTTGTAATCTGAAAATATAAAAACAGCAAGGTAGCAAGTAACAAAAGTGAGCACAAAAAACAAGGCCTAGGGTTCATACTTTCACTAGTGCAATCTCTCAACAGTGCTAACATAATTGGATCATATAACCATCCCTCAACGTGCAATAAAGAATCACTCCCAAGTTCCTATTAGCGGAGAACATAAGATAGGAATTGTTTGTAGGGTACGAAACCACCTCAAAGTTATCCTTTCCGATCGATCTATTGAGCTATTCCTATAAGTGCCACAAACAGCCCTAGAGTTCGTACTAAAATAACACCATATGATACACATCAACCAACTCTAATGTCACCTAGATACTCCAATGTCACCACAAGTATCCGTGAGTTGATTATACGATATGCATCAAACAACTTCATAATCATAATATTCAATCCACACAAAGAACTCCAAGGAGCACCCCAAAGTTTCTATCGGAGAAAAGATAATGAAAACGTGCATCAACCCATATGCATAGATTACCCCAATGTCACCGCAGGAATCCACGAGTTGAGTGCCAAAACATATATCAAGTGAATCAATATAATACCCCATTGTCACCACAGGTATTCATGTGCAAGACATACATCAAGTGTTCTCAAATCTGAAATATTAAACCCGACAATAACGAAACCTCAAAGGGAAAAGATTCGATTCATCACAACAAGGATAGAGAGGGAAGAAACACCATATGATCCAACTATATTAACAAAGCTCGCGGTACATCAAGATCGTGCCAAATCAAGAACACGAGAGAGAGAGAGATCAAACACATAGCTACTGGTACAAACCCTCAACCCCGAGGGTGAACTACTCCCTCCTCATCATGGAGACCGCCGGGATGATGAAGATGGCCTTCGGTGATGATTTCCCCCCTCCGGCAAGGTGCCGGAAAAGGGATATAGATGAGATCGTGGAGGTACAGAGGCTTGCAGCGGCGGAGTCGAAGTTCTAGGGTTATTTCTGGGGGTTTCTCTATTTATAGGATTTTTCAGCGTTGGAATCAGGTCAGACGGAACCACGTGGGCCCCACGAGGTACCAGGGCGCGCCTGGGGGGGTGGCGCGCCCTGGTGCCTCGTGGGCACTGGGTGGCCCCCCTCCAGTGGGTCTTGGTTCCAGTATTTTTTATTTATCCCATAAAAAATCTCCAAAAAGTTTCATCAAATTCCAAGAACTTTTATTTCTTCACAAAAAACAACACCATGGCAATTCTGCTGAAAACAACGTCAGTCCGGGTTAGTTCTAATCAAATCATACCAAAACCATATAGAATTGTTATAAACATGGCATGAATACTTCATAAATTATAGATACGTTGGAGACGTATCAGCATCCCCAAGCTTAATTCCTGCTCGTCCTCGAGTAGGTAAATGATAAAAAAAATTATGAAGTGTGAATGCTAGAATAGTGCATAAGTTTGATCAATAATAATTTCAATCACTTTTTCTAGCATCAATATATATCATAATCAGTAGCTCATCTCATAAAACTTCTCATGATCAAGTAGCAAGCTATTCACATGTTTAAAGTATAGGCCATAAACTTTCTTGAAAACTAACAAACTATGTTCTCAGTCATCAAACAATTGCAATTCATCTTATTTTCAGGAAGGGTCTATGTAAGAGCTTTGATCTAGCAAATTCCACATACTCAACCATCTTTTAGTCTTCCATGATTGCTGACACTCAAAGCATATTTTTAGAACAAACCGTTTCAGTCAAACACATAGGAAGATAGGGGCTTAATGTTTCGCCTCCCAACTTATTTATCTCAGGGATAATGTCAACAATAATAACTCATGATTACCTATATTCAACTGGATATATGTGCCTGGATCTTTCCCTACCACATGATGCTTGCCAACTAAAGAATAAATAGAGCGGAATAGGGATGAACATTAATGACTCTTGCATAAAAGTAAATACAGAAATGTAAATACAGAAAAGTAGAAGATAGGCCCTTCGCAGAGGGAAGAAGGGGTTGTCATGCGCTTTTTGTTGTTGGATGCACAAGCCCTTAATGCAAAGGAACGTCACGTTATATTGCCCCTTGTGATAGCAACCTTTATTATGCAGTCCGTCGCTTTTATTTCTTTACCATCACAAGTTCGTACAACGCTTATTTTGCCTTGCAATAAAAGATCATACATATTTAGGAGCAATTTTTATTGCTTTTTGCACCGATGACAACTTACTTGAAGGATCTTATTCAATCCATAGGTGGGTATGGTGGACACTCATGGCAAGAAACTGGGTTTAAGGGTTTTTGGATGCACAAGTAGTATCTCTACTTAGTACGAATTTTTGGCTAGAAAAAGATCCTAAGCAAGCACCACATGTTAGAGGATCCATGACAATATAACTTCTATGTGAATATAAACAAACATAACTCATTACGTTGTCTTCCTTGTCCGACGTCAACTACTTGATCAAGCTTGAAAATAATTAATGGGGGCTCACAATCATAGAAGATGTCCAAGATAGTATATTTATATGTGAAATTTCTCTTCCTTCAAAATTCTTTCATGAATTGTTCAAGTGACCAATGCTATGTTTGTTAACTTTCAATAAATTTTACCACTGATACTTCTTGTATGTGAAGTCACTACTCCCCATGGGACAAGCATATGAAGCATATAAATTTCAACTTTATGATTTTCAATTCATTAAACAATTTACTCATAGGATATAAGTGAAGAACAAGAGTAAATGACAAACTACTCCAAAAAGATATAAGTGAAGATCAAATGAGTAGTTAAGTAAATAGGTAGCTATGTCAGGACTCTCTCTCATTTAAAATTTCAGATCTTAAGTATTTTATTCAAACAGCAAAGAAAAAAAAATGACCTTCCAAGAATAGCACAACTCATGTGAAGAAGCAAAAACTTAGGCTCAACCAAGACTAACCGATAATTGTTGATGAAGAAAGGTGGGATGCCTACCGGGGCATCCCCAAGCTTAGATGTTTGAGACTTCTTGAAATATTAATTTGGGATGCCTTGAGCATCCCCAAGCTTGAGCTCTTGTGTCTCCTTAATTCCTCTCATATCATGGCTTCCCTAAATCTTAAAAACTTCATCCACACAAAACTCAACAAGAACTCGTGAGATAAGTTAGTATAAATCAACTCAAAACCTTAACATTATCTACTGTAGCAAATTACCAAAATTATAATTAAACATTGCATACTAAATGCCTCTTCATATTTAATACTCCTATCCTCAAATAGAAACATTAAACACGCAAACATATGCAAACAATGCAACTATAACAGCAATCTGCCAAAACAGAATAGTCTATAAAGGGTGAATAAGAATCCATACTTCCCTAACTCCAAAAATTATGAAAAATTACCACGTGACAGAGAACTCATGCATTCTTACTGTGTAAAAATTTCAGATTTTTATCGTGTTCTGACTATGCAGCAATATTCTGGGCATAACAGAAAACTTTTTGTTTTCAAACAGCAACACATGAACTTGCAAACTGAGCATGGTAAAGGCTATAATTGGCATTTTATTGAACTAAAAGATACAAAACATGATTATTGATAACACCAAGCAAATATCAACAGAAGAAAATGACGCTCCAAGCAAAACTCATATTATGTGACGAATAAAAATATAGCTCCGAGTGAGGTTACCGATAGTGTTGAAGACGAAAGAGGGGATGCCTTCCAGGGCATCCCCAAGCTTAGTTGCTTGGGTCTTCCTTGAATATTACCTTGGGGTGCCTTGGGCATCCCCAAGCTTAGGTTCTTGCCACTCCTTATTCTCCTCATATCGATGACAACTTCTTTGAGGTGAGAAAGCGCACACGAGTCGACATATTCACCATATCAATACACCACTATGGATCCGCTCCCGTCTCCCTACGAGAAGGCCATCCATAGCACTCACACTTGTCTTGCGCATTTTAGAGTATCCATTTCTACTTATCTATGAACAATGTAATCATCCAAGTAGTCCATATCCGCGGACGCGGCTATTCGAATAGATCATATTACCCTGCAGGGGTGGACTTCTTCACACACGCTTTCCCCACTTACCGCCATGTACACGTCATGTATCTCGACAACCTTCAGGCGGAAGCCTGGCAAGGGTGTCGGCCATGACCTGACTAACCACGCAAGTCTCTAGTCCAGGTTTATAGCCTATTTGAGTTCCATCCGCAAGGAAGTCCGGCCGAGGTTTCCACTACGGCCCCAAATGATGTGTGCAGGGTTCCCAAGCCCACCAAACAGGTGACTCGGTACACCGCGCCACATTGTCTATACCGCATCATAGCCCACCCCTAGGGTCAACGCTACGCACGGCCGCCAACACATATTCTACAAACACCAGAATCTAGTTGCGACTCCTGGACAGAGATCAAGGCGGTTAATAAGTCGAGAGAGCTTGGAGCGCCCTGAGCCCAATGTGTGGCAGTAACTGTTCTTGGATCACAAACACGGAATTCAGTTCCTGAGAACGGTCCCAATGAGACCACCCACCATGTACTCCTACATGGCCTCTCATCGCTACCTTTACCAAAACGTGTTCACACACTTAGCTCTCATCAATAGGACATGTTCACATCCATTCCAATTCATCGCCCAGATGGATCAGACCTGACACAACTCTAGGCAATAGAAAGCATAACAAGCAAGCATGGATGAGTAGGCACAACATGGCTCAAGCAATTCCTACTCATGCTAGTGGGTTTTACTATTTACTGTGGCAAAGACAGGTCATGCAGAGGAATGGGTTCATCTACCGCAACATGTAACAGTTGAATCGTTGTTGTCCTAATGCAGTAAAAGAGAGCAAGAGCAAGAGAGTGGGATTGTATCAGAATGCTCAATGGGGGTTTGCTTGCCTGGCACTTCTGAAGATAGCATTGTGTCTTCATCAGTGACATCGATCTCAACGTCGGAACAACGTCAACCGAGAGGAACAACACCGGCAAACAAGGAACAACATTCAATTCATGGAGATGCAACAATATGATGCATGATCATGACATGGCAACATGCTGATGATTTGGGCTAATGCAACTAGCAGCAATTTAAATGAAGTTGGTTTGAACCCAAGGTTCAAATTCAAACTCCATATAAGACATTTCAAATGCCATTTATTCAAATTGTCATGTACAGCAACTTTAAGTTGTTCAAACATGCATGAAAATGCCATAAACAGATTCTTCATATTTTTCTGATAATTTTTCATATATAATTTATTTCATTCTGAGCTACGGTTGATTTTATATGATTTTTTGAAGTTTATGGTATTTTCTAGAATTTCCTGGATTATTTTTCATCTAGAAAATCATTAATGATGTCAGCATGACAACAGCACTGCGTCAGCAGGTCAACGGGGTTGACCCAGGTCAAACCTGAATAGTGGGACCCACTGGTCAGTGACACAGTGGCTAATTCCTGCTAATCCCGCGTTGACCCAGCTTTGACACGCTGTGGGGCCCGCTGTCAGTGTCTCTGGAGGTTAACTAATTGATGATTAGCGCTAATTAAGCCAGTGCCACGTCATCTAATCCGGCGGCTAATCGCCGGCGCTAAGCAGATGCGGCGACGCTCCTCGTCCGGCCATCTCCGGCCACGAGAGCTTGCGCGGCTGGGTGCGTTCGAGAGCGGCTGCCGCGGCGCTTCGGGTGGTGGTCGTGGCCAGTGCTGGTGTGGGCTGCGGCGTCGGCAGCGGCGAGCGAACCGGCGGCCGGAGCTCGGCTCCGTGCGAGCGCGGCATTCCAATGCGCAAGGGAGCAGGCTGGGGTGTGGGTTAGGTTCCTAGTGATGCCAGGAGCACGTCCACGTGCTCGGACGTGATTTTTGTCCACTGTAACAACGGCGACGACATGGATGCCGGCGGTGAGCTCACGGGTGCGGCGGCTAGCGCGGTTAGAGCAGGCGCGCGAGCGAGAGGACGGTGAGGGAAGGAAGAGGGCTCACGGTGGTTCCAACGGTGCAGACGGCGAGCTCGGGGAAGGGCCGGAGCGAGCGGGGCGGCGAGGGGCATCTCCGGCGGCCGAGGAGGAAAAACAAGTCGGCAACAACGTTGCGGGGCTTGTCCGGTTGTGTGGCTCGGCGGAGACGGCGTAGGGGTCAATGGCGGAGCTCTTGGACAGCTCGACGCAGCACGGGGAGAATGGTGGACGCTGGGTTCACGGCGACGAGCTCGCGCGGCTCTCAGCCATGGCGACGGGGAGCGAGGGAGAGGGCGAGGGGGAGAGTGAGGTGGCGGATGGATCGGGACAGCAGCGGCGAGGCGACTCGCGTAGCGAACGTGGCCAGGGGAGGCCAGGCAGGCAGGTGGCGTGGCAGCATGGCAGTGCGCGTGCGTCGGTCACACGCCCGGCCGACTGGCGCCAGGAGGTCAAAGCCCCTGGTGGGCTGGGCCATCCAGCTGGCCGCGCCAGGTAAGTGGCCCAGTGGCCTTTCTCTCTCTCTCTCTCTCTCTCTCTCGTTTCTATTTTGTTTCTGTTTTTTTCTATTTTGTTTTTCTGTTTTTGATTTAGCAAAAATACTAAACCATTTCATAAAATCCTGAAATAACTTGTGCGCACTTTTGAAATAGTTTCCAACAGCCCTCAACTGTTTTCAGTATTATTTGGACCATTAAAGATAATTATAGCAATTAAATGCTCCAATTCAAATACATTATGGCTTAATTCAAAAATCCAGAAATGTTCCAAAAATGTGCGCATCATTTTTAGCAGAGGTTTGCACCTTTTCCAAAAATGATGAACTTTTCTGAAGGGCATTTTGGATTCATTGAAAATATTTTTATTTTGATCCTAGTTGAAATTCATTTGGTGCTAGGGTTTATCAGTCCCCATTTCAAATTCTTTTTAACTTAAACATGATGCATGGATGCAGATGCAACTAATTACAAGCAATTTCTAGGGCTGTGACAGCTCACCCCCACTAAACAAGAATCTCGTCCCGAGATTCAAGCGTAGGGTAGGAGGAAGGGAACACAAAACTGACACAGTCTTCATGATCCAAGTTGCAATTCCCAAGGATGTTGATCTGTTGCATCGTTTTGATCTTGACTTTTTTGCCTTCGAGAGCTTTAACCAACACGATAACGGAAGAAAGAAACTCTACAGGAATCGATCCCCTCGAAGATCGAGCAACTCAAGACCAACTCATGGATTGAGACATAATAACATCTCTCGAGCTAAGACACAAAACACACATCGAGAGAGACGGAAAGAAACAGATGTCGAAGGTTCAATTTGGTAGGCAACAGTTCCACGCTTAGGTAAGATGGTGCACGGTTTCAATGTAGCGAGGAGTATATTGCCATGATTCCATGACGGGGCACCCTAGGGAAGGTGACTTGGAGAATTATTCCCTTAAGTCGCAAAAAGAATTACTTTTGATACATAGATCATTGAAACTCTCTATATCAGCCTAAGGCAAATCACAAACGATCGTTTGAAGGAATTCGAAAGAGTGGCATACTCAGCCTAGAATGGATAATGTGGCTACCTTGTTGAAGACAACGCAATGGATGATATTTGCTTATCATCGGAAATGGATGGGACCCATGGTAAGCCCACTTTTGATGTTGATCCTGAATAGCAATTATTGAGAAGGACAGCCCATGGGAAAATCACTACAGGAATCAGGCACTTTGCCGTCTGCCATGGCAGACGGCAAAGGACTATCTGGCGGACGGCAAAGCCCTTTGCCGTCAGCCAGCAGACGGCCCCACGTCCGGCTGAATGAACTACGGCAGAGGGCTGCTTTGCCGTCTGCTTCAATAAAGCGGACGGCAAAGAAGTTTGCCGTCAACCATACTAAGCAAGCAGACGGCAAATCCCTTGGACGGCAGAGGGATAGGGTTAGGCCCGTTCGGTGGCTAACGGCGTACTTTGCCGTCTGCCAGCAGACGGCAAAGGCGCAAAGTTCTTTGCCATCTGCCAGCTGACGTCAGCTGACGTCAGGCGTCAGCTCGGGCCAATGCATGCCCTTTGCCGTCTGCCAGCAGACGGCAAAGCACACCAGCCTTTGCCGTCTGCTGGCAGACGACAACGTGCCCAAATAGGCCAGCCCAGGTGCCCCCCAGGTTGCACAGGTAGCTGCCACGTGGCAGCTAAGCTCTTTGCCGTCTGCTGGCAGACGGCAAAGTGCCTGTATTGCCCTTGTTAATTCTGTTTTTTCTTAAATTCAATCAATTTCACAGATATATATATATATATATATTCATTTGAAAATACTTTCAACAAGCATACATATCCCTGCCATATGGATATGATCATCCAACACATATATATACCAAATCAAAAGTCCATATCCAACATATATATAGCCAACATATCCAACAATTAAGCAAAAAGTCCATATACAATGGTTTCATCCATACATACATATATAGGTAGCAAGTTTCACATTGTTCATCCTACAAAATCAAAACAAAAAGGAAGGACAAGGAGAAGAGTAGACTCCATCAACGCAAGCTTCCGTGATCTGAAGCAAATCTGCAAAATGGGAAAGAAAAAAGTTAGAAGAAGAAGACTAGAAGAAGAAGAAGAAGAAGAAGAAGAAGAAGAAGAAGACTAGAAGAAGAAGAAGAAGAAGAAGACTAGAAGAAGAAGAAGAAGAAGAAGAAGAAGAAAAAGAAGAAGAAGAAGAAGAAGAATTTTTCTTCTCTTTCTTTTTCTCCTCTTCTTTTTCTTCTTCTTATTGCTTACTTGTGTCATTTTAGAGCTAACCTAGGTAAATAGGTCATTTTGGAGCTAAGTATGGTTATTATGTCATTTTCGAGGAAAATAAGCTAAGTATATGACATTTTGGAGGTAACCAAGGTTATTATGCCATTTTTTACCTAAGTATGCTAAGTATGTCATAAATGAACTAAATAAGCTAAGTATAGGTCATTATTGAGCTAACCTAGGTAATTATGCCATTTTTGAGCTAACTAGGCATATTAAGTCATTTTGGAGGAAAAAATGCTAAGTGTAGGTCATTTTAGAGCTATCCTAGGTAAAATAGGTCATTTTGGAGCTAAGTAAGGTTATTATGTCATTTTCGAGGAAAATAAGCTAAGTATATGACAATTTGGAGCTAAACCAAGGTTATTATGCCATTTTTGACCTAAGTAAGCTAATTATGTCATAAATGAACTAATTAAGCTAAGTATAGGTCATTATTGAGCTAGCCTATGTAAAATAGGTCATTTTGGAGCTAAGTAAGGTTATTATGTCATTTTCGTGGAAAATAAGCTAACTATATGACATTTTGGAGCTAAATAGGTCATTTCTTAAGCTAAGTATGCATTTGTTAAGCAAAACACTAGGGAAAACGTACCGTCATCACGGAGGAGAAGGACCAGTCGCGCCAGTGGCAGACGCAGAAGGATCGGTCGATGCTTGTTGGGAGTTACGCTGCACCAAAGACCATTTGCAATGTCTCGTTAGCATGATGCAACTCAAATGTGAAGACTAGTAACTAATGACCATTCAAATGAAACTCACCGTGCCTGCCGGAGCAATCACTGGCATCGGCGAAGGGGTCTGACCGTTGCTCTGGCACATGGTCTGCACATTTGGTTTTCACGAGTCAGTCATATTTGTTAGTAATGAAACGAACATTACATGCATGATTTGGCTAATATGCAGAAGAAACTTACCACGAAGAGCTCGTATAAGGCCCGGTGAGGCGCGTCGTTCCGGTTCCTCTCCTCCTCCAACAACGTAGCAGTCCTCTCCTCCAACTCCCTCTCCATCTCCGTCGCCTGCCTCTTTGCCTCCGCTAGAAGCTCCTGGGTCTTCGCTCTCTCTTTCTCAAGAGTAGCCTGCAACACCACTCCTCGTTAGCATTGTAATCATCGACGGCCGCACACACAATGTAATGGAGGAAAGGTATCTGAGTCCATATAACTAACCTCGATTTGGAGCTCCATTGGCCGTGGATGAGGCCTTATCTCAGGATTGGAGCTCGTCTGGCCCTTCTTGATCCCCGGGAGAGTGCTAGGACAACGTATCAGTCCATCCCCAATGGCTATCGAGCCATGGGGCCTCCCGCCACCAGATATCATCACCAGCTCTGGATCAAGAGGTTGCCGGCTCGGGTTAAAGTCCTCCCCTTTCCTCGCCTTCCCCTCGTCTCTGTACCTCACGAGCTTGTTGTGGGGGGAGATGTTGGTGAAGCTCTCTGGATGATCAAGGTCAGACTCAGAGAATGCCTTGGCCTTCTTGTACTTTGCAGTATGGGCCATGCCATAGAGGTCGAACACCTCTGGCACCTCCGTCTTGTTGTGTCGCGCCTAAAAGAGAGGAACAAAGTATTAGTTAAGGGCTCAAGCTAGCATGAAGAATGAAATTGCATGAATCATGAAGCAAACCACATACCCAGTTATTCCCGAACTCATATAGGTTGGCGCTCCCTTGATGGTGTGGCACACCAACCATTTTGGCACGCCGCTCCTTGGCATTGTTGTGGACGGCTAGCCATTGGGGAGAGCACAACTCATCCACCAACGCCTCCCAACAGTCCATCCTATCCGCACACCATCTCAGGGGCACCTAAGTTAGTCAAGAGAAATTTCAGCGCTACGCCTACGAATCAAATCAAGGAAACTAAGTACAAGGCCTTAAGAATAGGTATTTACCTTCATGTACTTCTCCTTACTCAGAAACTTGCCGCGACACTTCGTCTTGGACCTCTTAATACCAGCCGAGGCGTAGTAGTCTCGAACAGCCTACACCCGAGCCTCGTGCCGTAAGTTCTGAAGTAGGCGCCTGCACTCGGCTTCGATAACCATAGCCGCGGCCTCCTCCTCTCCCTCAAGACACCTGTAGAAGGTCTGCAATCAAACAAGACAACACTGATTAGTACAATAACTCGGTACTGTTGATTTTTAATTCTGTAAAGGAGAAATTACCCAAAACGTCTGGATCACCATCTCGGCCCTCGTGCGCACAAGACACCGTCGATCCTCTCCTGCAGCGGGGCCGGGGCAGCCAAGTACAGCTCCCAGCTCAGTCCGAGCTGTCGAACCTGGCCCTCACCGGGCAACGTGACCCACCCCGGGAAGTTCTGCCGGCAAAGCACACCAAGGACGAAGTTGGGCTTGCGGATACCAGGGCCGTGTATCCAACCCCTGCAGTATGACAAGGCCAACGCATTAGATTTTGAAGAAACATGAAGGCAAAAGGTTAAAAAAGAGTAAATGCACTTACTTCTCCCCATTAGGCGCAATCAACCACCTCTGCTCGCGGGTCGCCGGCACGGGCGGGAGCTTTGTACCACCACGCTGGTAGACGTTGCCCCCTCAACCAGCTCGCCCTCGCTATAGCTATCATCCGAAAAGCGATCCTCGCCACCATCAGCATGGCAACTCGCCTCCGGCGGCAGTCCCCCCATCAGGTCGACTGCGACGTAGCCTGATCCGTGCTCTGCTCCGGAGTCTCGTGGGATGAAGCCTCTGGGACCGGAGTCTCGTGGAGCGAAGGCTCGGCGGCCCGAGGCTCGTGGACCGGAGTCTCGTGGGGCGAAGTCTCGGCGACCCGAGGCTCGTCGGCCCGAGGCTCGTGGACCGGAGTCCGAGATGGGTCCACCTCAGACGGAGCAGTCCTGTGGTCGGGTGAATCAGCTGGGGGTGGTGGCGAGCAAGGTGTAGCGGCCTTCCTACCTCTCCCACCGCCATGGCCACCTCTAGTACCCCTCTTCTTCCCCCGACCTCTCCCGGCCGAAGAAGAAGCGCCCGCCGGTGGTGTCTGCATACTGAGATGCAGCGCTCTCCAGATGTGCTGGGGTGGAATGGAAGCACCCCTCCCACCACACGCCGAGGAAGGAGCCTCGGAGCGCTCTGGACCCGCGCCCACCATCTGTCAACTCCTACAATGACAAAGAGTAAACGAAATTAGTACAACATAAAAAAATTGAATACCTGACATGAATAATAATATGTATATAATTTAACTGTATCATCATCATGAACATAATAAAAAATGTAATACCTAACAAGAACTAATTAATAATATATATGTACATAATAATAATTGAATACCTGACATGAACTAATATTAATCTTCATCGTCTATATATGCTCCGGGGTCAATAAATGCATCATCATCATCACTATCAGTAATGACGTGCTCATCATCATCATCAATAAATGCATCAACATGTGGAAGGCCTCCTTTACGTAATCGGTCAAGCATTGACAGGTCATCCGCAGCAGTAACCTCTTCTTCTTCCGGCCCAGGGGTGAAGTCGGATTCACTGTCGCTGTCTACTTCAATGTTCTGGGGTGAAGTAGAGCGGTTCTTGAAACGTTTTTTGGAAAGACGTGTTTCTTGGAAGAATTCTCCTTCATATGTGTCTGGGTTAATGTGAGGTTCATAATCCTCTTCATTGGGGGGAGGTGGTCTAACATGTGGCGGCACTTCATAAACGACATCCCAACCATTGAGATTTGGATCACTTTGACAGGCCCACGGTAGATAGAAAACTTGGGTTGCCTGTTGAGCCGTAATATAGACATCGGGAACATCCAAATGGGTACTTTGTTTGATTTCGACTAGCCCTATATGTTCATGAGTCCTTCTAGTCTCCTTCGGTTGGAACCAATAACATTTGAAGACTACGACGTTCGGTGGGTTTGTACCATAGAATAGAAGTTCATAAATTGCTTCAACTATTCCATAATACTCGGTATCTCCTTCACCGATAGCAGAGACACCACAATTTGTAGACTTTCGGTCGGCCATAGATAGCTCTTTGCGATAGGTATGAAAGCGATACCCGTTGATGTGGTATTTGTCAAATGAACGGACCTTATAGTCAAAACCATTAGCGACTTGTCTCAATTCGGCGTCCATAGACTCTGAATTAGCCTACAATTTTAATACGAAAGGATTGTTGCATTAGCCGCAATTTAGATGAAGAAATGAAATGGTCTAATGGAAATTACCGTTTGTTTGAACCAAGAGATGAAACCGGGATAGCCACCTCCATGCTTTGCCAGAAGCTCATACTCTTCGACGGAATCCTTTTGGATCACCGCACCATACGAGAATTTGGCGACGTATCGACTGTATCAAATATCCGGGTATAAGAGCAGTTCAAAGGAATTAGAAGTTGCGAAACAATGTACCGAGAACTTACTCGATGTACGGCCGCACTTCTGTTAGGTTGTTGAAGATATACAACAAAATGGTCCGCCATTCTTCGATATCCAACGATAAGGAATTAGAAGCACCGGCTGGTGCGAGCTTCCCTTTGAATAGGCTGAGGTTGGATCCAGCCTTTTTAGGGTCGCCAGCATTGTACCAAGGCTTCGGATTATGCAAATGACGATTTTTGGCTTCGTAGTGTGCTGTCACGAAGTTTGCCGCCTCCGCAGTAATGAATGCCTCGGCCATCGATGCTTCAATTCTACGTTTATTTTTACATTTTGCTCGGAGCGTCTTCTGCATCCTCTCAGTTGCGTAGCACCAACGATTCTGCATGGGCCCCCCCTAATCGTGCCTAGGTCAGGAGATGCAAAACCAAATGCTGCATTGGATTAAAGAAGCCCGGTGGGAAGATCTTCTCTAACTTGCAGATCAACTCCGGCGCCAACTCTTCCATTTCATCTAGCAAGCCAGGCGATAGTTCTTTCGCACAAAGAACACGGAAGAAATAGCTCAGCTCTGCCAGTACTAGCCATTCATCCTCAGGGATAAAGCCACGCAACATCACCGGCATTACCCGCTCAAGCCATATGTGCCAATCATGACTCTTGAGACCAAATATTTTTAATTTTTCAAGACTCACTCCCCTCTTTAGATTCGCTGCATACCCATCGGGGAACATCAACTCCTTTTTCACCCAAAGGATAATTTCCCTCATATCTGGCCTTCCAAGATTGAACCATGCCTTTGGCTTCGTCCAGTTCTGCTTTCCTTTCGGTTGTCGCATGTTTTGTAACGGTCTATCACATAGAGCCTCCTGATCGACTCTAGCCTTAGGATTATCCTTTGACTTCCCCTCTATGCCGAATAATGTACCAAAGAGGGCCTCGGCGACATTCTTTTCAGTGTGCATCACGTTGATGTTGTGTGGGCAAAGGAGGTCTGTGAAGTAAGGCAGATCCCACAAGCATGTCTTATGAGTCCAGGCGTGTTCTGAATTATACCCCTTGAAATACCCTGGACGCTCTGGATCCGGCTCAAGAGCGTTTAACTAATCCAGGGTCTGTTGGCCTGTCAACGCAGGTGGTGCAGAGTTTTTGACAACTCTACCTTTGATGAATTTCTTCTTGTCTTTTCTGAACTTATGGCGAGGATTCAGGAACTGTCTATGCAAGTCGAAGCAAGAATACTTGCGACCCGCATCCAGCCAATGAAACTCAAGAGATGCCTTGCATGTGGGGCACGGGAACCTTCCATGCACACACCAGCCAACGAATAGCGCATACGCCGGCAAGTCATGCATCGAGTACATGTACCACACATGCATTAGGAAGTTTTTTTTTGTAGCGGCGTCGTATGTCTTGATCCCATTATCCCAAGCTTCTTGCAATTCATCCTTAAGCAGTTGCATGTACACATTCATACTCTTCCCCGGATAGTTGGGCCCCGGAATTATCAACGTCAGGAAAATGTTCTTTCTTTGCATAATCTGTCCGGGGGGGAGATTGAGTGGAATGACAAATACAGGCCAACAACTGTATTGGGCTGCCATCATAACAAACACATTGAACCCATCCGTGCTGATGGCAACTCGAGGATGCCTTGGATCTGCCGCTTTATCATGATGTGTTGCATCGAAGTGCTTCCACGCAAAAGCGTCCGATGTGTGTACCAACATCTGATTCCCATCTGCATCTAGTTCGGTTCTTTTGCCCAATTTGTGCCATGTCATCTGTCTGGACGTCTCTTCGACCATGAAAAGACGTTGAAGTCTTGGTATGATTGGCATATACCGAAGAACATTAACTGGGATTTTTGTCTGACTCTTCTCACCCATACCGTTGTCTACCACAACATACCTGGAAGACTTGCAAATGGGACAATAGTTCAAGTCCGCATACTCAAGCCTAAATAAGGCACATCCATTCTCACAGGCATCTATCTTCTCATAGGGCATCTTAAGTACACGGAGGATTTTGTCCGACTGGTACAGGTTTGCAGGCATTACATGGCCTTTAGGTAGAAAGCGTCCAAATACTGTCATCATCGCGTCGTAGCATTCTCTGCCCAAGTTGAATTGAGCCTTCAGAGCCATTACTTGTGCGATGGCATCCAGCTGACAAAGCTCAGTGTGCTCGTGGAGAGGACGTTTTGAAGACTCCAACATATCATTGAAGGCCTTTGCAGATTCCTCCATCTCATCGTCCGAATCCCGAGCATCATCAAAGTCTTCCACCATGTCTTCGATCCCGGTACCATGGTCGTCGGTGCGACGACGGCCCACCTCAGCTCTGGCACGTTGGGCAGACTCACCATGAAATGTGCAGACCGTATAAGTAGGCGTAAAACCCCACTTCTGCAGGTGTTTACTCATTTCAAGCTCTGTCCTCTTATGATAGTTGTCGCACCGGACACGGGGGCACCAGGTTTTTCTCTGGCCATTTGCAAATGCGGCTCTCACAAACCCCTTGGTTTTTGTTAACCATTCATCGGTCCTGTCTCTCTGACTAGTGTGACCGGTGTACATCCACGCACGATCACTCATCTTGCCTAGCTACTGGACACACAAGAAATATATACATAATTCAGCAAACCATATTCATCAGTAAATGGAGTTTGTCAGTTTTATTACGTCCATGCAACCTAGACGCTAATAGGTAAAGATAGGTCCTAATCCCACCCGAGTATGTGTAGATTGGGTTCGTTTTCCCATGCTCTGCTCCGGATCCGACGCAAAATTTCGGCAGCACCTCCCCGCTGTTCTCCTGATACACGTCTCGGCAATAAGCAGAGAGGATGTGTACCCGGAGAATAACAGGGAGGCACTGACGAAATTCTGCATCGGATCCGGAGCAGAGCATATGGGAAAACGAACCCAATCTACACATACTCGGGCTGTCCATGGATAACATTGGACAATTAGAAAGAATCACGGTTATAAATATGCAAATGCATGCATATTTATAGATGTAACCCTTTCGAACGGGAGACGCATAGTGGTCACGCATACTGATGATTGAAGACACCTATAGCTAGAAAGTTTCATCGGCACAAAGACCGGAACAGAGCAAATCAAGGGGGGAGGAGGAGATGTCATTTGTGCTCACCCACGAACGCAGGGGCGGAGCTCGTCGAACGCACGGGGAGGTCGTCGAACACCAGACCCTCGCAGCGACGAAACAACTGCACATTTAAATCCACCCGATCAACACAAATATATATGATGTTTTTCATAACAAAATCAGAAAATATATGACCTAACTCATAATTCACAAATATATGACGGGGTGTCGGGTCGGGGTGTCGGGGTGTCGGGTCGGGGTGTCGGGGTGTCGTGGTGTCGGAGTGTCGGGTCGGGGTGTCGGGGTGTCGTGTCTTGGTGTCGGGGTGTCGGGGTGTCAGGGTGTCGTGTCGGGCTGTCGGGGTGTCGAGGTGTCGTGTCGGGCTGTCATTTAGGGTTCCATCGACGCCGAGGAACCCCCTAACCTAAATAGCCATCATTTAGGGTTCCATCGACGCTGAGGAACCCCCTAACCCGCTCGTCCTCGGGCGCCCTCAGGTATGGTGATGCACGGTCGACGGGTCAACACTCGGACCGGGGGATTCTCGGCCTGGGCGACGGCGCCGGGACCGGTGGGACCCACTGGCTCCACCATCTATCCCCTCAGCGACCGGCGATCCTCGACCCTCTGGCCCGACCCTCGACCCCTTGGTGACCGGCGATCCTCGACCCTCGTTCCCGACCCTCGACTCTAGTTTTGGCGACCGGCGATCCTCGACCCGGTTCCGTCGGTGCCGACGCACCCCTCGACCCGGTTCCCGATCCTCGACCCGGTTCTTCTTCTTCTTGTTTTCTTCTCCTCCTCCTCTTCTTCTTTTCTTCTCTTCCTCCTCTTCTTCTTCTTCTTCCTCTTCTTCTTCTTCTTCTTATTTTCTTTTATGTTTTTCATCTTTCTTCTTTCTTCTTAACCTAAACTAAACTAAATCTAAACCTAAACCTAAAAAAACAGAAAAAAAACCTAAACTAAACTAAACCTAAACTAAATCTAAAAAAACAGACAAAAAGAGGAGAAGAGCTCACCTTGGGAGGGGGGCGGCCGGTGGAGGGGGCCGGTGGAGGAGGGGCCCGGTGCAGGAGAGCCGCCGCAGGGGAGGGGGCGGGGCGGCCTGGGGCAGTGCGGCGTGGGGTAAGGCGGCCGCGGCAGGCGGCGGGCGGCCTGGGTAGGCGGCGGGCCGGGGCGGCGGGGGGTCAGCGGCGGCGGTGGCGGTGGGGGTCGGGGGCGGCTGCGGTGTGGGGGTCGGGGGAGAGAGATCGAGGCAGAGAGAGAAGAGAGAGAGGAGGGGTGGGGGTGACGGCCGTTAGGTACTAACCTCTTTGCCGTCTGCTAGCAGACGGCAAAGAGGTGGGGGGGTGGGCCGTTACAGCGCTGGCCTCCACTGGACCCCACCCACTTCTTTGCCGTCTGCTAGCAGACGGCAAAGAAGTGGCTGATGGCAAATATGATCTTTGCCATCAGCCAGTTCTTTGCCGTCTGTTTTTTTGAAAGCAGACGACAAAGACCTCCTTTGCCGTCTGCTAGCAGACGGCAAAGAAGTGGCTGATGGCAAATCCTCTGATTCCAGTAGTGAATGGCACAATTGCAGGTGCAAGCTGGGAACAAAATGCAAATGCTGTGGATGATTCTTGTAACTGGGGAGAATGCTCAACAGTAGAGAGTGATTCCACTGTTTGAATGGCTATAGAATAATCAAAAAAAAATTGAGGGCACATTCCAACTAATGCCGACGATAAAACCTAGTGCATGAGCGTGCTCTCCAGAACTTGAGCATTTCCATATTCATCAGGGTTTTACCAACATCTATGCCAAGATCCTGGTACACTTCGTACTACCATGATGAATAGTGATGGAGGATGCAGATGCAAAGGAAGACAACACATTCTCAGATTTCACCCTGGCTAAGCCTAGAGAATGAAATCTAAAAGATCGACCGAGAGACATTTAGCACTCCGCTTCTAATGTTCTCCTTGATGTACTAGCGTAACCCAACTATAGATATTGTTTTGGTATCTAGAACATCAAGTAAGGTCGGACTTCGGGAACACCAAGAATCCATAAGGATCAACTTCGAGGATAAGTCATAAAGAATCCTCATGGGAAGGTGGATAATGGTACTGATACAAGATATTGTAATAACAGGTCTTCCGGCTAGGTGTGTTAGCCACAACATCCACTTTACCGGGTTACAGAGAGACCAGTATTTTAATTCTTGGGAGATGTTTCAACCATTGTATCTGCCTGAGATTCAGATCTGATTGGTGTCAGGATATTTCAGACTCAGCATGTCTGAAAAGAAAGTTTGCAACACAAATCGAAGAGATGACGTTGCGAGGTTCTCGGGAAATGAACTACGGAAGTAAGCTCCAAAACATGAGCTGGTTTGCTAGATACATGTGAACAGAATGTCCAGGACAATCTGGTCCACATGGAAGTCTTACCACAAAACACTATCGAGTTCTGGTTGGGAACCATCATCAAGGATAACGAAGTCCTTGCATAAGTCATATGATTAGCTCTTATGAAGGAAGTTCTTCTCCTTGAACAATTCAATCAGTGGCTTGGTGTGCTAGGGAATACATATGGGATGAAGATGATCAGTCTATCAGACCATAGAATACTTCGCACAAGCATAACTGACTTAGGATGGTTCCAGAGGCAGCAAAAACAAGCTCTCTCGAATTCACAGCGGCAACTTACATCAGATACACGTGAACTAGAGGAAGTCACTTCTTTCATCCAAACATATACCCCTTGAAAGAAACATAGAGGTAATGCTTACACAAGTTTCCAACACTAGAGTTAATGTCATCATGACTTATGGAGGAGATGAAGATGTTGTCGATGGGCTCAATAACAAATTATCGAGATTTCCATAAATATGGAATTCCACAACTATGTGAACAAACTGATAGCATTGGTCAGACCAAAAAGAATATAATGATGTATGCTCGTGGAAACAACCATGAGTAAAACAACATTACGAAACTCGTTGGTTCTGATTTGATTTGATGATAGCCCATACTCAAATCAAAGATTGGATAAGACAATAGATCCAACAACGGATCACGAAGATCAATCGATGAAGATATCATCTTTCTTCAATGCACACACACAATCAAAAATACTAAACCATTTCATAAAATCCTGAAATAAATTGTGGGCACTTTTGAAATAGTTTCCAACAGCCCTCAACTGTTTTCAGTATTATTTGGAGCATTTAAGATAATTATAGGAATTAAATATTCCAATTCAAATACATTATGGCTTAATTCAAAAATCCAGAAATGTTCCAAAAATGTGTGCATCATTTTTAGCAGAGGTTTGCACCTTTTCCAAAAATGATGAACTTTTCTGAAGGGCATTTTGGATTCATTGAAAATATTTTTATTTTGATCCTAGTTGAAATTCATTTGGTGCTAGGGTTTATCAGTCCCCATTTCAAATTCATTTTAATTTAAACATGATGCATGGATGTAGATGCAACTAATTACAAGCAATTTCTAGGGCTGTGACAAGCACTACTCTAGTACTACTATCGCTGGTGTCTCTCTTCTAGTACAACTCAGCCGACGCGTCGGGCCTGAGGGACGGGAAGACTGTGCCTATGGTCGGTTGCTCAATTGCAGTCCCACATGTGAGTGCAAATGCAAGATGACTCGCGTTCCATTCCGTGAGCGGCATGCCGGACCGACTGACCGTGTAGGGTGCGATGTGAACGCGACGTGCGTGCTGTATACATGTAGTACCACCGTTTCCTTTTTGTTTTGCTCCATGGCGCAATCCATCGATACAAAATTATACTATTTAAAAGTGGAGGGCGGGGCTTTTCCGGCGCGTTAGGCGGGGCACTTTCACCTCGTCGGTTCGACAAAGAGGCGAGGAGGACGAGGGAGTAGCAGATTCAACTTACTGCTGGAAAGGTGGGGCTATGTGATTTGATGGCTCATTACTGATAGAAAGGTGGGGCCTTGTGATTTGACTGCTCATTATAGTCATTATTACTGTGGCGTTACGACCGGGGTGAGTCTCCCCCTCCATGGTGTACCGGTGCTAAGCATTCCACATATGCAAAAAAATCTGATGTGACCAGGTAGGAGTAAAGAGAAGAGAGAGGAGTTTGGTGACCCCAGGAAGAACGAATGCGAAGCGCGCGGACCTATGCAAAACACATAAATGAGAGAAGTTTACGCAACACATGAAGGAGTTTAGTTGTCAAAGAAAGACTTAGCACCCCATCTAAGCACGTAGTACTATGCATAATTTGGTGCATGAAACGTCGATCCAGCTGGTGGTTGTCCCTCATCCTGCATCATATACTAGTATAGTAGTACTACGTACTATACTAGTATCGCTGTTCTGTCTTTTCTACTTTTGTAGTAACTCAGCCGACGCGCGTTCCATTCCGTGAGCGGCGTGCCGGACCGACCATGTAGGTGCGACGCAAACGCGAGGAGCGTGTTGTATATGTCCCACCCTTTTCTTTAATTTGAGCTTGTTAGTTTTGCTCCATGGCGCAATCCATCGATACTTACAAAACTATAGGCGAGGGCGGGGCAAGTTTTGCCTGGTCGGTTTGACAGAGAGGCAAGGAGGACGAGGGAGTAGTTGATTCAACTTACTATGGGAAAGGTGGGGCTTTGTGATTTGACGGCTCATTACTGCTGGAGTGGGGCCTTGTGATTTGACTGCTCGTTATAGTCATTATTACTGCGAGGGGTAAGTCTCCCCTTCCGTTCCCCACTCTAATCTGGTGCATGACACGTCGACCCGAATGCTGGCTGTCCCACATGTCTGCGAAAGGAGGTATAATTATTACCGACGACCTAAGGAGGAGCAAAGAACCGTGCGGTATACTCTAGTTTTCCACTGGAGTACTAGCCCGACACGGAGGAGTGTGAAACACGGTAGCCCAGTGCGATATGGCAATAAAAAATGATCTAGTTTGCTTGTGATCCCACGGCACCGCTCATCGTTAGCACTGTTTTAGTCGTGCCTCGCAGCCTAGTACAAACGAAATAATATGATGAGAATGGCAACGGATAATAATTTTCTTACCTATTCAGGATAATTTAGAAGGACACATGCGGAAACGCCCGAAAGACACAGTGGCAAAAGAAGAAGACACAGGGGCAAATGAAGAAGGAAGATTACCCGCAAAAAAAAAGAAAAAAGGATGACGTAGACAATGGTCTGGGTGCTACTCTCTACTTCATGAAGGGTTGCTGGGCGCAGAGTTCTAACTGCTTCTTCATCGCCTCCACGACCTTCATCTCCTCTCGCCTCTCGTCCGCCATCTTCTTCATTGCTTCCATGGCACGGGATTTCTCGAGGCGAGCGTGGATGATCTCTTTCACGTCCGCATGATGTTGCTTGATAGCAACCACGTTCTCGGTGCGGAGCTTCGCCATGTCATCCTAAGTTCCCCGATGACAGCGGTCAGCATCTTCATCGAGGCACTGCTCTTCTCTCACAGCTTCTCCCAACCGGCGATCTCCTCCTTCAGTAGGTCGGGCTCGTGGCAGAGCTTCGCTTTGTCCTCCTGAAGTTCCTCGATTTCGCTGGTCGCCTTATCAACCGAGGCATTGCTCTCCTTCACCAGCTTCAGCAAGCCGGCGATCAACTCCTTCTACTTGTTGAGCTGAGCGGGCATGTCATCACGGGCTAACGACTTCAGCATTGTCCGGTCAGCATGTTCACCTCCGCGGCGAATGCGCTTCTGAGAGCCCTCTCCTACCCATGAGAGATGTTTCGAGGCCTCCGCGGCGCGGCGGGCCCTCTTTTTTTTTCCGCGGCCAAGGTCGTCGCTCCCTTGTTCTTTCTCGGCCGAGAGCTCTTCCTATCGGCCATGGCAGATGCAAGGAACGATGAACAAGAAAGGCTTATGAGGAGGAATGTGCAGTAATATTCGAGAAGTTAGTTTCCCTTTTTATAACCTAGTACTAATATGCTGCAAAGTGGAAACAGGTTTAGGTTAGATCGGTGTGAACAGGTTTGCAATTAATTATAGCATGGTACTTTGGAATATGACAGGAAACTAGCTCAAAATTTATTGATGGTTTTGGAACGGCTCCCGATGAGTTCTCGCGACCAAGCATTCAAAAACTCATGATAAATCAATGACCATCTTTTTCCAAACGACCAACTATTTTCATAGAAATACAACACATATAGATGGAGTATTTTCATAGAAATACAATACATAGATGGAGTGATTGTCACAGTTGCAAACCGCCATAGCGCCGCGTGTTCACTGCAGCAGCAACTGAGCAGGTCAGTCCATCGCTGGCGGGGAAGGAGAGCAGGTCACCTCGCCTACGATGCATCCCCAGCGCCGCCGCTGCCACTGGTTGAGCAATTTGCCTTCTGATACGTCTCCAACGTATCTAAAATTTTTGATTGTTCCATGCTGTTATATTATCAATCTTGAATGTTTTTATAAGCATTTACGGCAATTATATATCATTTTTGCAGACTAACCTATTAACTTAGTGGCCAGTGCCTGTTGCTGTTTTCTGCCCTATTTTTGTTTTACAGAAAATCAATACCAAACGAAGTCCAAATGCCATGAAACTTTTTGGAGATTTTTTATTGGCCAAGATAACCACTAGAAGCTTCGGGAGGAGGCCAGAAGCCCCAGGGGGTGCGCATGAGGCACCAGGGCGCATCTGGGGGGGCACGCGCGCCCTGGTACCTCGTCGGGCCCACAGAGCTCCGTTTGACCTAATTCCTCCACTATAAATTCAAAACAAAATCAGAAACCCTCAGGGGAGTCCATGAAATACTTTTTCCGCCACCGCAAGTTTCTGTTCTCGAGAGATCCCATCTGGAGGCCATCTCCGGTACTCCGCTGGAGGGGGAATCGATCACGGAGGGGCTCTACATCAACCTTGCTGCCCTTCCGATGATGCGTGAGTAGTTTACCACAGACCTTCAGGTCCATAGTTAGTAGCTAGATGGCTTCTTCTCTCTTTTTGATCTTCAACACAATGTTCTCCTCGATGTTCTTGGAGTTCTATCCGATGTAATCACTTTTTGCGGTGTGTTTGTTGGGATCCGATGAATTGTGAGTTTATGATCAGAACATGAATATATTTGAGTCTTTGCTGCACTCTTTTATGAATGATTATTATAGCCTTGTATTTCTTCTCCGATCTATTGATTTGGTTTGGCCAACTGAGTTGATTTATCTTGCCATGGGAAGAGGTGCTTTGTAATGGGTTCGATCTTGCGGTGCTCAATTCCAGTGACAGAAAGGGACATGACACGTATGTATCGTTGCTATTAAGGGTAAAAAGATGGGGTTTATTCATACGTGAGTTTATCTTGTCTACATCATGTCATCGTTCTTAAGGCGTTACTCCATTCTTTTATGGACTTAATACACTAGATGCATGCTGGATAGCGGTCGATGTGTGGAGTAATAGTAGTAGATGCAGGCAGGAGTCGGTCTACTTGTATTGGACGTGATGCCTATATACATGATCGTTGCCTTGGATATCGTCATGATTATTTGCTATTCTATCAATTGCCCAACAGTAATTTGTCTACCCACCGTATGCTATTTTCTTGAGAGAAGCCTCTAGTGAAAACTATGGCCCCTAGGTCTATCTAAATCATATTACTAAAACCCTAAAAATATTGCTGCCATTTTCTTTTATTTATTTTATTTTGTATTTTTGTTTCAATCTATCAATCTATCACATACAATTTAATCTTGCAATTTACCGCCGAGGGATTGACAACCCCTCGTTTGCATTGGGTGCAAGGGTTTGTTGTTTGTGTGTAGGTACTGCTACCGAGGTGTTGTGTGATTCTCCTACTGGTTCGATAACCTTGGTTTCATAACTGAGGGAAATACTTATCTCTACTATCCTGCATCATCCCTTCCTCTTCGGGGATAATACCAACGCAGGCTGCAAGTAGCAGGAAGAATTTCTGGCGCCGTTGCCGGGGAGACATCATCAACATCTATCAAGTACCTTTGCATAAACTCTCATCTCCTTGCATTTACTTTATTTCCCTCTCGTTTTCATCTCCCCCACTTCTAAAATGTTTTTACAAAAATACAAAAATATTTTCCGTTTGCCTTTTTCTCGTTTGCTTGTTTGCTTTGCTTGAATCTGTTATCATGTCTGAATTTGAAAAAGTTGTGATTGAAAGTGCTAGTGAGGATAGTGGTAATGAATCTCTTGGAGACAAAACACACTCTTTTGATCTTAATCATGACCCTCCGTAGACTATCTCCCCCACTAATTTTAAAACTAAAGTCTATCATGTGGGAAGTGGTAACGTCATAGGGAAAAATATTATTCAGGAGTTCTTTAATTGTGCGGGAGTTATACCAATAGTTATTGGATCTATTCTTGATAAAACAAATTGTTATGTGGATGCTATTGCAATGCTTGTGGTTAAATTAGAAAGAAAATTTCTGCATATCCACCCCGCCTTACAAAAAATATTTTATGAACTTCCCAACATCCATGATCCTAGGGCTAAGAAAATTGCCACTATAATCCTTATGCATGAATTTGATTATATAATCCAGGAAGCTAGGGATATTTTCTCCTTTTATAAAATAAATTTTGAACGTCCCCCTATAGAGGAGATTCTTCATGATAAAGATACTATTCATAGGTTGGAATCTAAAGATTACTTTGCTTATGGTGAAAACATTAGAAGGAGAGTTCCATACACCGAAATAATTAAAACTATGTACCACCATGCTTGTGATAAATTTGAATGGGTTACTAAAGGAATTGACGAGGGATTTAATGAATAATGGTTCGAGAGTATGGCTAGAGATCCTATTGATGATGAAATACATGTTTTATATGAGGACGTTTATGGTGATGATCCGGAGTTTGAAGTTATGAATGTTAAGGTTACTAATCAAAGCCCCTTCAATTACCTAAGCTCACCCACTAGGAAAGAAGAGCATGAAGGTAGAGAATTAATGAGAAAAGCTTTTGAAGATTTAATCAAAAAGGACTTGGGGATGAAGGATGACAATACTTGAAATTATGCATTATGCATTATGCCTATCTAGGGGCATAAAACAATAGCGCTTGTTGGGAGGCAACCCAATGAATAAAATAATTTTTTTCTCTGTTATTGTGTGTTCTCGCAATTATGCTACTGGTATGATTGTATTTTTGTGTTTTTAATTAGTGTTTGTGCCAAGTGAAGCCTTTGGGATGATTTGGAAGATAGTATAATTGATGCTGTTTGGAAAACAGAAAGTTTTGCGTCCAGTGCCCGAATTTTTTTTCTGTACTGGAGAGTCCAAAAAATCAGAAATTTTTACACAGTATCTTTATATGAATTTTCCACGTTTTCCTAATTTTTCAGAATTTTTGGAGTTACATAAGTATGGATTTTAAATAGGTTGCTACAGACTGTTCTGTTTTTGACAGATTCTGTTTTTGATGTGTTGCTTGCTTGTTTTGATGGAACTATGGATTGTATCGAGGGGTATAAGCCATGGAGAAGTTAGAATACAGTAGGTATAATGCAAAAATAAAATATGAATGGGTTTTCAACAGTACCTAAGTAGTGATTTATTTTGTTATACTAACGGATCTCACAAAGGTTTTGTTGAGTTTTGTGTGATTGAAGTTTTCAAGTTTTGGGTGGGATCACGATGGATGAAGGAATAAGGAGTAGCAAAAGCCTAAGCTTGGGGATGCCCGAGGCACCCCAAGGTAATATTCAAGGAAGACTCAAGCGTCTAAGCTTGGGGATGCCCCGGAAGGCATCCCCTCTTTCTTCTACCAACCATCGGTAATTTTACTTGGAGCTATATTTTCATTCGTCACATGATATGTGTTTTACTTGGAGCGTCTTGTATTATATGAGTCTTTGCTCTGTTTGCTTTTTAGTTTCTCACAATCATATTTTCTGAACACACCTATCTTGAGAGAGCCACACGTTTATCATCATAATTTGTTAGAATACTCTATGTGCTTCACTTAAATTTTTTGAGCTAGGCAGTTGCTCTAGTGCTTCACTTAAATCTTTTTGAGCACGGTGGTGGCTAAATTTTGAAGAAATGAACTCTCATTCTTCACTTATATTATTTTGAGAGTTTATTGAAATTTTGAAGAAATAAATTCTCATGCTTCACTTATATTATTTTGAGAATTGTAAGATTAAAAAATTTAAAAAATATTTGCACTCTCATGCTTCACTTAAATCTTTTTGAGAGTTGACAATAGTAACGGTAATTTGCACAAGATATGAATTTGGTCGCAAAGTGATGAATATTCAAGAGGGATATAATAAAAACTTTCATATAGATCATTGGATATGATAAGTATGATTCCTTGCAATAGTTTTGCGATATGGAGATGATGATATGTGAGCCATGTGTAGTGAGTAATTGTGATTTAGTAAGAATATTAGTGTTAAGGTTTGTGATTCCCTATGCATGCACGTGAAGTCAATAGTTATGCAACGAAATCATATCCTACTTATGGTGTATTATTCGGTGTTAGTTATGTTCAATGCATGTTTATGACCGTTTTCGTTTTTTGGTTGGTTGCTTCTCAATCTTTTTCTAGCCTTCATTTGTACTAAGCGGAAATACTGCTTGTGCATCCAAAATCCTTAAACCCAAGTTGTGCCAAATGAGTCCACTATATCTACCTATATGCGGCATTTCCATGCCGTTCCAAGTAAATTTGCGTGTGCCAACTCTAATTTTCAAAATAATTTTTCCGTTTTGTGTGCCCGTACCGCTCATGAAGCGGTAGGGGGTGGCCAATATTTTCCATGCTAGGTGTGTTATTCTCACGATGAGTGTTTATTCACTTGTCATTGCATGAGAGTATGGTTGGTAATAGGGATGCCCAGTCCCACAATGAAATCTAAATTAATAACAACAAAATTCCTTGGAAAGTGTTGGTATGGAGGGCACCCGTGGATACGGCTAGCCATGGATTGTGAAAGAAATGGTGGAAAGGAAATAAACTTTACTTTCTGTTTGGGAACCACCTATGATGTGTCTAGCATGGAAGATATTGGGAATTCTCGGTCGTTTTCGTTGACAGGAAAAGCATGCCTCTCAAAATATTTTTATCTCTTTAATTTCAGCTTTGAGCTCTGGCACATTTGACAAATCTCTGCTTCCCTCTGCAAAGGGCCTATCTATTTACTTTTATGCAATTTTTATTTTTATTTGAGTCTCCATCTTCTCTTATAAAGCACCAACTAGAGAGCACTATTGTCATACTTGTGCATTGGATGTAGCTAATATTTGAGTGTGTTTCATGAATAGATCAATGATTGAGCATAATGGGCTAGGGATAACTTTATTAAGCGTTGATATTTTGAAAGACATGGTTGCTTCTAAGTATGCTTGAGTATCTATATTTTCATGTCAAACTATAAACTATTGCTTTGAATCATTCAAGTCCAAATGTCCATGCTATAAAAGAAAAGAATATGTGATGAATATGTTAGGCAACATTCCACATCAAAAATTCTGTTTTTAACATTTACCTACTCGAGGACGAGCAGGAATTAAGCTTGGGGATCCTGATACGTCTCCAACGTATCTATAATTTTTTATTGTTCCATGCTGTTATATTATCAATCTTGGATGTTTTTATAAGCATTTACAGCAATTATATATCATTTTTGGAGACTAACCTATTAACTTAGTGCCCAGTGCCAGTTGCTGTTTTCTGCCCTGTTTTTGTTTTACAGAAAATCAATACCAAACGAAGTCCAAATGCCACGAAACTTTTTGGAGATTTTTTATTGGCCAAGATAAACACTAGAAGCTTCGGGAGGAGGCTAGAAGCCCCAGGGGGTGCCCACGAGGCACCAGGGCGCGCCTGGGGGGGGGGGGGGCAGGCGCGCCCTGGTACCTCGTGGGGCCCACAGAGCTCCATTTGACCTAATTCCTCCACTATAAATTCAGAAAAAATCAGAAACCCTCAGGGGAGTCCACGAAATACTTTTTCCGCCGCCGCAAGTTTCCGTTCTCGAGAGATCCCATCTGGAGGCCTTCTCCGGTACTCCGCCGGAGGGGGAATCGATCACGGAGGGGCTCTACATCAACCTTGCTGCCCTTTCGATGATGCGTGAGTAGTTTACCACAGACCTTCGGGTCCATAGTTAGTAGCTAGATGGCTTCTTCTCTCTTTTTTATCTTCAACACAATGTTCTCCTCGATGTTCTTGGAGTTCTATCCGATGTAATCCCTTTTTGCGGTGTGTTTGTTGGGATCCGATGAATTGTGAGTTTATGATCAGATTATCCATGAATATATTTGAGTCTTTGCTGCACTCTTTTATGCATGATTATTATAGCCTCGTATTTCTTCTCCGATCTATTGATTTGGTTTGGCCAACTGAGTTGATTTATCTTGCCATGGGAAGAGGTGCTTTGTAATGGGTTCGATCTTGTGGTGCTCAATCCCAGTGACAGAAAGGGACATGACATGTATGTATCGTTGCTATTAAGGGTAAAAAGATTGGGTTTATTCATACATGAGTTTATCTTGTCTACATCATGTCATCGTTCTTAAGGCGTTACTCCGTTCTTTTATGGACTTAATACACTAGATGCATGCTGGATAGCGGTCGATGTGTGGAGTAATAGTAGTAGAAGCAGGCAGGAGTCGGTCTACTTGTATTAGATGTGATGCCTATATACATGATCATTGCCTTGGATATCGTCATGATTATTTGCTTTTCTATCAATTGCCCAACAGTAATTTGTCTACCCATCGTATGCTATTTTCTTGAGAGAAGCCTCTAGTGAAACTATGGCCCCCGGGTCTATCTAAATCATATTACTAAAACCCTAAAAATATTGCTGCCATTTTCTTTTATTTATTTTATTTTGTATTTTTGTTTCAATCTATCAATCTATCACATACAATTTAATCTTGCAATTTACCACCGAGGGATTGACAACCGCTCGTTTGCGTTGGGTGCAAGGTTTGTTGTTTGTGTGCAGGTATTGCTAACGAGGTGTTGTGTCATTCTCCTACTGGTTCGATAACCTTGGTTTCATAACTGGGGAAAATACTTATCTCTACTATGCTGCATCATCCCTTCCTCTTCGGGGATAATACCAACGCAAGCTACAAGTAGCAGCTTCTCCTACCGCCAACAGTTGCACCGGCTTCTCATGCCATTCCGTAGGCATGCGCGTTCTCTCCTCCGCAGTCAACTCCGTGAATATGATCTCTGCCATTAGCCCCAGCTCGAAATCAATGTGACGCTGCCAGATGCTGACATCCCTCAGCATCTCACCCCTGAGATCGACATGTGCCTCCGCCTTGTGCTTCGCCAGGCGCAGCTCCTTCGAACTTGTCTCCAATCGATGCGACGCTTCCTCGATCCGATTTTCCCTTGCTTCCCACCACCTAAAATGCATCCCCGGCATGTCCTCCGGCGCCACCGATCTGTGATTCCAGAGCAATGGATCCCCTCTGAAACACATATGGGTTTTGCTCAAAGGCGGCAGTGCTGCGGGCCGCAGGGAGAGGGCAGCCCGCGGGATGCTGGGATCTAAGGGATTATCCATGGCAGAATCGGATGGTCGAGGCGAGGAGGCGAGCGTAGGCGGTGGGAGAGCCCTAGTAGGCAAGCGTAGTACTCCGCTCCATCCATTTTTAAATACAAAGGCCACCAACAGTAACCTAGGCAAAAATTGATGACGTTGCCTCATAGTACTAGCAACCCATGATTTAACTACTCGCATGCATGCAGTGGATGATAGTAATGTCATTCTCAACTACCTCTGTCTTGGTTTATTGGTCCTCATTGTATTTTGTACCAACTTTTGACCAAATATTTAACTAACAAAATATTAATGCGTGTCATCAAAAATAATATCATCTCAAACTATGTTGCAATACGAATCCAATGATATAATTTTTGGTGACATGCATTAACATTTTATTAGTTAAATCTTTGGTCAAAATTTGGCACAAAATACAATGAGGACCAATAAACCAGGACGGAGGTAGTAGTACTTCCTCCCTCACGAGGTCATGCCACTCAATTTGCATGCGCTGTATTAATTGACCATCCATTAAGTGAACGACTCTACACGCATCAAATTATCATGTGGGGTGGCTCTTCATACAAAAATGCATTCCACCATCTACCCGCGTGTGTGTGCGAAGGAATGAGTGCATGCGTGCACATCTTCTCTTCGTGCACGTACTCCACCAGTGTGTGTGGGGGAGAGAGAGAGCGTGGTATACATTGACCTAGAGAGATGGTGTGTCCCCGCAAAAAAAGAGAGATGGTGTGTGTCGGAAAGAGTACCCACGCGTGTGTGTGACAGTGTGAGAAAGGACGAGTGCATGCGTGCACCTCTCCTCTTTGTGTACATACTAAACCTAGAGTACAAGTGTATGTGTGTGACATCGACCTATAGAGAGATGGTGTGTGCCAGAAGTCCCGAGAAAGTCGTCAGTGTAGGTGTGTGCGTGGGTAGGAGGGAGAGAGATAATACTTATGTGTCAACGTAGTGCGTGTGAAAAAGAGGCTAGTCAATAGTTCGCCACGAGACTATTCCTGGCGAACGCCCCAATAACCATAAGATCTGCATCCGACGGTGGAAGTTATTGGACGAAAACAGCACTAAAATGCCATGGCATTTCTTTTTACTAACACACCACGCCCCTCCCCTGCACATGAAACTGCCACGCAATCGTTCGCAACTGTCGGTTTGCTAGAAATCCCGATAGGCCGGGCATTTGGCGGTAGGCGGGGAGCATGGACTGTCGGTTTGCTCACATGCAGTCGCACATGTGAGTGATGTACCAAGTCGATGCGCATCCCTTCGCTGAGCGGCGGGCCAGACCGACCGTGTGTTGGTGCAACGCAAAGTCGACAGGCTTTAAGTTTACCGCCTACTCCTTGACGAGATTGGTTGATACAAATCCCGATTAAGAGCATGGTTAATAGCCCACTCATATAATAGTTAGTCATACTAATATACTATGCCATTATATGTGACCCACGTCTTCCTCTCACAAAGAGTATTGGAGCTCGTGCTATAGCCGGCTGTAAGTTAGTAGCCCGCTTCTCTTCTCTCTCCTCTTCTCTTTCCTCCAACTAGGCAAAAATCTGATGTGGCATCTCTTATAGCCCGCCTAAGAAAGGGTAGGGCGGCGTTTTTGCCGCACGGGAGGCATGGTAGTTTTTTTTACAATGGGATGGACTCGGCACTGCAAAAGTCAAAGCGGTGGGCAGTACTACTACGCTTGTCGGAGGCGTACGTGGGCCCGCATTCTCGGATGCGTACGTGGCGGAGCCGGACGCCCTCCAACCACTCGAAGCGATAGCAAGGAGCCCGCTGCTGGCTATTTTCTATATAATCTGTTTTTTTTTGCGAATATATTTTCTATATAATCAGCTTTGAATTCAATCGTTCACGTGTGTACCCTGTTGTGTCTACAACATTCTTCTGGAACCAGCAGCACGTCACTGTGATCAATCCACAGAAGAAGCTTGTAACAACCCCTCCCCCATGTGTCACATGGCCTCATGGGTGCACCCACATCATTTTAGTCATAATATATTGACTGAAAAAAGAGAGACATTTTGTAGCGTGCCATTGGAATTCTAACTTACCTGCTTTTGCACATACTGGAAGTACTAGTGCCACATCATCTAAAGCCTTTCTACACACGCACATTTCTTATACAAATGCGCTCCACCATGTACCCGCGCGTTTGTATGTGGGAATGAGTGTGTGCGTGCACCTCTTCTCTTTCGTACACATAGTTTGTGTGTCTGAGAGAGAGAGAGATGGTGTGTGTAAGAAATCACGGGAGGTTCGTGAATTTGTGTGTGGGTGGGGGAGGGGGGAGGGAAATATAGATGGAGTATGTGTCAATGATGCAATTTGTGTGAAAGAGAGGCCTATATTATACATATATGTATGTGCATGTGGGTGATATACGAGAAGGGAGGGGAGGGGTCGTCTGCGCGATATATCGATAGATGGAGGGAAGAACTCTACGAGCCTACAAGCACTGGGAGAGGGGGTGTTGGGAGATGGTGCGAGAGGCCAACTGGACGGAGACTCGGAAGGAGTGTACAAGTGCGAGATCGATATTTTAAGAGAGGGGGCGAGAATGTGCATGGTTGCGCGCGTCTGAGAGATGAAGCAGAAGGCATTGATGATGAGACGTGAGACGATGGATAGACAAATGTGTGTGTGGTAGCTAGGCAGTCCTATGTAGAGAGGTAGATTGATCGATGTGTACGTGGGAAAAAGGCGAGACCTGACTAGATATAGATCGATCGCTTTGTGTGGAAAACAGGGAAAGACCTAGCTATATATATACAGAGAGGAATATCGATCGGTGCGCATGCATGTGAGAGATAATTAAAGAAGGTCTGAAGTGACGAAGAGGGGGAGGTGTGTGTGTGGGTGGGTGAGAGAGTCCTACTAGTTAACTAGAGGTAATGTATGAGTGCGAGATCGATAATAAGAGATGAGGGGGCGAGAGCGCGCTCGCGCACGCGCACGTGTGTGGGTTGCACGCCTCGTAGCTGGGCCATGAGGGATGGATGGTGAGAGGGGGAAGGGACTGTGTGTACATGTGTGTGTGGTAGGCAGACCTGCTAGCTAGAAGGGGTATATCGATCGGTGTGTGTGTGTGGGAAAGAGAGGGCGATGGAGAGATCTACCTAGCTTGAGAGATCGTGGTAGACAGACCTGAAGAAAGATATTGTGTGTGTGTGTGATGGATAATGCCGAGTGGGAGAGTGTGTGTGCATGCATGCACGAGAGAAAGTTAGTGGTACAACGATAAGGAAAAGACGATTGTGTGGGTGCAAAAGACTTGGTGAGATCATAATCAATATAAAAGTGAATTCAAATATTTGAATAAGAGATCATGATGTTTGAAACCCATGCATGCATGATATAATGGAGATATGTGGTGTGGTTTTAAATCGAGCATGCTATACTATATACACATCGAACAAGGCCAAATTGATTTGAATTTGATATACCGTTGGTAGGCATCGTTTGACCACATTTCATCCATGCATGGACAAAACTATTCAAATTGGAGATAATGGGTGGCTTTGGCAGCTAACATCTAAATGTTGTGTGTGTGTTGTGTATTAAACACATTATACATATCAAACATTGTTTAGATTCCGAACATCTAGCTAGATCATACATGTACTATGATTTGAATTCAACATAAAACAGATACACATATTTGAATGTGAGATCATATGGTACATGTAGTTCATATTTAAATGGGAATTTAGTACTATATTCATGTCGTGTGTTGTGAAGATAATATTTAGATGATGGTATAACTAACCTGACAACAATCCCATTCAAATACGGAAAATGGCCTCAATTTTAGTCTATATGGTAGACGGTACAAATTGTTGTTTGTTGTTGTTGAGGAAAGTACGAATTGATATGGTACCATACACGGTAAGCTTGTTCTCCTGAATTTTTAAGTTGTTCATTGTTTTTTTTGAATGGCATTTGTAGTAATTCATATAGTAAAATGGGACATGACTCTCTCTTGTGTGGTGCGAATTGTTTTTTTTACATGTTAAGCTTGTTCTCCCGAAATTTCAAGCCGCGCCTTGTTATCCTGAAATTTCAACCTATCTCTTTGTCTCTTGTGCTGCGAAACTCCTGCCCCTTCAACCCGCACCTTGTTATCCCAAAATTTTAACGTGCGCGAAAACTCCCCCTCCTCCGAAATTGGTCGCGCCGCCCTGACACGCGAAATCCCCCTTCTATCCCTCAGCCGAAAATCCCGCCTCGACGTCCCATTGTCCAAACGGGTAGGGGTACTTTTGTAACTTACCCCACATTTTGGACAAGCACGTCCCTTAGCCATGGTCCCCCCCTCCCACCCCTCCGCCCCCCATTCGTACACCGAGGCCGCCAAAACCAGCGAAACCCCACGCTCCTTCGTCCGCCACCCGACTGCCGCCCAGCCGGAGCCTCTTCCCCGACGACATCGTCCGCCGCAATAGCTCGACATCCCTCATCCACCGCACGGGATAAGGATCCGTCGTCGATCTCATCGTCCCGCCGGTTCAGCCGCCCCATCCTCCACCTCCAAGGAGCTGCCCCGATGTTCGCCTCGTCTATCGCGCCACCTCCATTCCCACAGCGCCGTCTTCACCTGCACCACCGGAACCGTAGCACCATCACCGATTCCTCGGATGAAGCTGACGCCTAGTTGGCCCACCAAAGAGGTTCTACACTAATCGCTGCATTTTCTCCTTTATTTGATCTCATGGTGTTGCCGCTGCTCGATCCCGAGCCGCCATGGCGCGGCTCCATCAACGGCGGTGTCACCGGCCACTTCCTCCACGACGTCTCTCTGCCATGGCGTTGCTCCCTCGGCGGCGACGGCCACATCAGCAGGAGCTGCTGCTGCTGCGGCTCCGGCTGTCGCTGGCCGTGCTGCTGCTGCTCCGGCTCTCGCTCGCGCTGCTGCTCTACTCTTGCTCTTGCTCGCGCTGCTGCTCTACTCTTGCTCTTGCTCGCACTGCTACTCTACTCTTGCTCGCACTGCTGCTGCACGAGCAGCAGCTCTGGCACTCGCTCGCGCTCCTGCTGCTGCTATGGCTCTCGCACGCGTTGATGCTCTGGGCGCTGCTACTGCTGCACGACCAGCTACCCCGGCTGCTCTCTGGTAGTACATTCCCTGCTAGAGCGGCTGCCGATTTAGATCACTGCTTCTCTGCCACTAATGCTCGAGCGGCCAAAACGACTAGTGCATTGCTTCTCTGCTACTACTGCGTTCGGTTCTGATAGTAAAATTCAGTTTTGACAGCAAAATTCAGTTTTGAGAGTACATTTCAGTTTCGACAGTAAAATTCAGTTTCGACAGTTAAGTTCAGAGACGAGCGGCTGATGTCTTTTAAATCTAGCACTTTTTGGTGATGTATTTTACATCATCTATTGGAGATGCTATTAGAATCCCACTTCAGGTTAACGTTGTCTCTCTTGTCCTACTATAGCCTCGCCGTCGTACACCTCATCGGAGCTGGTGCAACAACAAAACCGTCTATCACAGCGGAGCAGTACCCTCAGCTCCATCTGCAGACGCCTAAGATCTTCTTCCCCGCCTCCAATAGCCACATCAGCAGCAGCATCCACATCGACCAACCCAATGATGCTGAGATCGACATGGCTTCGCCAAAGAGGTTGTACACTTGTCGCATCTCTTTTTTACTCTACATGTAATTTATATTGTCCACTGAGCACACATAGTAATGAGAAATACGAATAGTTTCTCCTATATGACAAGCAGTGAGGTACTAGGCAAGTTAGCTATCCGTGATGGATTCTCTCCAAAGCCATCATTATTTATTTCTGCGCGTTGGAACTGTGCATGTGTAGATGGGCCTGGGAGTTGAGCTAGTAGGGCATTAGGCTGGGTCCAAAGTAGTAGAAGTAGTACAAAAACATTTTTGGAGTGTAGGCTTTTGCCTGTTCAAGCCTGCCTACTAGAATGGCCACTGGTTGAAAGGAAAAGTGAAGGAAAGACATAGGAATTGGAAAGTTTCCTATGGTGCTACTATTCATGCATTTGGTTCAAAGGAATGGAGCAATGGAAAACTGTAGGATTTTTTCCTTTAGTGTCTCTTTCAAAGAAAAACCATAGGAATTTTAATATCCACTCGGCCCTCCTTTTCAAATTCCTATTCATGAAGAACAAGACTAAGTGATAGTAGCATAATCGCATTATAACTGTACATTTTCATGTGGTTTGACTTTAATATGACCATGCTTCTTTGCATTTCTGTGATCTTCCAATTCCTGTGAACCAAACACCCAGATTGACAGAAATCATGTGTTAGCAAATGCTCTGTTTTGCATGTGCATTCCTATCCTATTCCTGTGTATTTCCTATCAATGCGTTGTTAGAATCATCCAATTCAAATGAGCCTTTACATAATTATACTTCTGATACAGATAGGTGTCAAAGAAAACTTTGTGTGGTTTGTCCCGCTCCTGCCACACCATCGTCCGCCCCAGCTGAGTTGCTCCAACGATGGAAGCGTCCACCACAGCAGAGATCCCCCCTCCAGACCGTCTTTTGCCGCCTCAGATCTTCTTCCCCGCTGCCGGTAGCCACCACCACTGCATTACAATCATCAACTGAGGAGATGACATTGAGGACTCCACGGGTCAGCAAGAGAGGTTGCACTCTTTTGTGTCTGCTTACGTTATGCATCGCTTAATATTACCTGCTACTTTATCGTCCTGTTCACCTCTTAGACTACGAGTCAAGTCCAAACTAATAATCAAACATGAGTTTTTAAATGGTTGTGGGGTACAAATCGAGGCAGCAATGAATAGTATCTCTGTCTACTATCTGCTTAATCTCGAGTGTCTACTATGTGTTTCATGTTGGGTGGGAAACAAACTGTAAAGGAGCCATTACCACTATTTTTTAACTGAAGCTATTATCTGCCCGCTATCATTGGTTTGGGTCTATCTACTGGTTGCTACCACCACTCTAGATTTCTGCATGCATTCCTTACATAATCTCACTATGTTTTATTCCTATGCATGTCAGTTATTGTACACAATGGTACTGAACATGTAGAGCAAAAGAGAAGAGCCTTGCGTGGCAATATAATGTCATGCAGACGTCGCTCCATGGTGGCCGCAATGGCAGCCCCCCTTCCCCCCATTCCAGATTGTAATCAAGAGGAAGATAACTATTCAGAGGGGGATTCAGAGGGAGCAGACCACTCCTATTTACCCCCCGAGGTATTTGCTCTCACTTGGCATGCTGATGTTGGTCATATCATGCATATGGCGCCTTGCATTGCTTAGTTTACACATCATATATGTCATCTGCTTAGTTTAGACATGTTTTGTGTGAATGCCATATGTTTAGTTTCTATATCATATATGTGAATTATGCAATGCCATCTTGTTTAGCCAGGCATCATATATGGGAATTTTGCAATTCCATCCTGTTTAGCCAGTCATCATATATATGAATTATATCATGCCATCCTTTTTGTTCATTACGTATTGCATTTGCAACAATGTTAGTACATTCAACTACTCTTCCTGTGCATCAGCCATTTGACACGGTGATGGAAAAATCTGGAGTGAAAACAAGGTCTTCTGAGCAGACAGTGCTATCTGACGAAGCGCATATCTTGCTGGTTACAGATAGCTCCTCTGAGGAGGATTCAAAGACAGATGACCAGTCGTATTCCCCCCCCCCCCAAGGTGTATGCTCTAACTTGGCAGGGTTATAGTTCTCATATCATGCATATGGTGTCTTGCATTGCTATGTCATTTGCTTTGTTTAGAAATGCTTTGTGTGAATGCCACCTGTTTACTGTCTAATTACCATAAATGTGAATTATGCAATGCCATCTTGTTGCAAGGCATTATATATGTGAATTATGCAATGCCATGCTGTTTAGCTAGGCATCATATGTGTGAATTATATCATGCCATCCTTTTTTTGTATAACGTATTCCATTTGTCGACAATCTTTGTTTATTCACCTACTCTTCCTATGCATCAGCCATTTGAATCAGTGATGGAAAAATCTGGAGTGAAAACAAGGTCTTCTGAGCAGACAATGCTACATGCTGAAGCAAATATCTTGCTGGTTAAAGATAGCTCCTCAGAGGAGGATTCAGAGACAGATGACCAGTCCTATTTTCCCCCTGAGGTGCATGCTCAAACTTGGCAGGGTTATATTACTCATATCATGCATATGTTGTTTTGCATTGCTTAGTTTAGTCATCATATACATAATATTGAATGCCATCTGCTTAGTTTAGACATCATACATGCGATTGCCATCTGCTTACTTGCTTAGTATATAAATCATATATGTGAATTATATCATGCCATCATGTTTACATAGACAGCATGTATGTGAATTATGGCATGCCAACCTATTTAATAAAGACATCATGTAGTTATATCATCTCATCCTGTTTACATAGTCATCATATTTTGAATTATGTCATTCTATCCATGAATTATATCATGCCATCATGTTTCCATAGACAGCATGTATGTGAATTATGGCATGCCAACCTATTTAATAAAGACATCATATCTGAATTATGTCATTCTATCTTGTTTAGTTAGCCATCATATATGTGAAATTGTGTCATTCTATCCTATTTAGTTAGCCATCATATATGTGAAATTGTGTCATGCTATCCTGTTTGGTTAGACAACATATATGTGAATTCTTTCATGCCCTCTTTTATTCCCCACTATCCATTGCACCTGTCTATCATACAATGTCTGTACATTCAATTACTTTTCTTGTTTATTAGCCATTTTAATTGGAGGGGGTGATGGTAGTATCTAAGGGAGTAAAAACACGGTCTTCAGAAAAGACAGTGCTACCTGTCGATGCAGATAGAACCACGGTTGTACTTGCCCAAGAACCAGCCCCACCACACATAACCCAGACTCTCGCAGATTGTACCCCTACCCAGTTGGACAGAGAACCATCTACACCCCATCTAACCCCAACCCCAGCAGATAGTAACCCAGTTCCACTTGACACAGCACCATCTCCACCACAGACCTCCCAAACACGAGCAGTTAGTAAGGCAACTGCAGTGCCCAAAGCACGAGGACCAGTACTGCGAACCCCAACTCAACGCTTCAAGCAGAAGAACAGCTGTTCTCAGGTCAGATTTCGTAGCTATCGTTCATACTCCTTTGATCTTGCATCACTGTATTTACTCATACCAACTATTTCAAATTTGAAGGATCCAATTGAAACTCTAATGGCACAACAGGTATGTTTTAAACCTGTTTCTTTAACTGGTTAGCATTTGTAACTTCTTGCTCTATGTTGATTTTAGTTTCAATTGTATAAACAGTTATGTTCTCATATCATGCACATTACAAGTGTTGTTAGTGATGTTAGTTTCCCACACTTATATTCAGTCTATGTCGCTTTGTCTTAAACATATATGATTTGAACTGCATCTCTATCTTGATTTGGCAACATAAACTAGGATGATATAGACAATACAGTGACCATAGTACATAAATATATGTTTGTTTCATGCAGTTATCCTGTCAACATTACTAATGAACAGGTTTACCAAAATGAGTTTCATATACAACATGCTAAACCTGTGATGTGTCTACTTGTTCCTCTTTTAGAATGCCGGCGGAATATTGGAGAAGAGTACCCCATTATGCAATATTAAAGGAAGTAATGCAGACAAGGTTCAAGATAGTGAGACAACCCTGTTGGTCTCCAAGAAAGCTGATAAAAACTATCTTCAAGACAGTGAGACAACCCCAAAGTCTTGCCTTGATGTAGTGTTCGAGTTACCGGCCACTATCGCTGGCACAACCTCTTCGAACTCGCTGCATGAATTCGTTCGGCTTCTTGAGTCTCAACTGCAAGTTGAAAGACAACGATCAGTTGTGCTGCGACAAGAAGCCGAAGGACTAAGGAAGTCCCTACAGAATTCAGATGCATACTTTCTGGAGAAACAGCAAGAGTTGGAGGATTTTAGCGCCAAACAAGAGAAAGCTAATAAGCTTGCTAAGCTTCTTGCCAGCATGGTGGGTGCCCAGGGTATCGTTTCTTGGGCTCTTCTGAAGTGGTTTCAGTTCTGGACTTGTTTGGCTGCTGTGTTTATTTGCACTGGTGGCCAATTTAGACACCCAGTGTATGTAATATGCTGCTTTGTTCCCTAATATTTGCACTGGTAGTGAACTTTGATGCCCAGTGGATGTAATCTGTGTAACCGCCGTAATAGCCTAGCGTTAGTTGCTTTCTTATTTATTTACTTATAGTATTGTTTATTTGTTTGCTTGTAGTCACATCAGTTCTTTTTCCTCGGTTTGCTAGTGGTCGCAATAACCATGGGCCACATACGGGCCGTGGTAACGATGGGCCTCCTACGGGCCATAGGATCCATGGGCCTCCTAAGTGTCGTAGGATCCATGGGCCTCGTACGCGCCGTAGGATCCACGGGCCGTACTGTTCGTGGGCCAAAATAGGACCGCCATATGGACCGTTAATGGGCCTAAATCATAACCTTCCATTTATGGGCCCAGACCATAACGGGCCGTTAACAGGCCGGAAGACAGCACGGGCTTAATTCTACTAAGATGCATGACGGGTCGTTAATGGGACGGATTACAGGACAAGATGAAAATGGCCCAACTGTTAATGGGCCACAAACGGACCGATTGTTACCACGGGCTGAATTTGGCCCAGTAGCATAACAGGCCAGTAACGGACCGCAAGTAATCAAGGGCCAGAAATGAGCCCAAGAATTTATGGGCCCTTAGAAGGCCGAAAGAGAGCACGGTCTGGAAACAGCCTAACTGAATCATGGGCCATTAATGGGCTCAAAGATATTTACTATTCATGATGGACCTGATTCACAATGGGCCGTCAATGGGCCCAAAGATGCGAAAGGCCTCATATGGGCCGAAAGACTTCACGGGCCATAGATGGGCCGAAAGTGACAACGGGCTGGAATCATATGGGACGGCCCACATGATGCTACTGGGCCGAAATTGAAACGCCATAACGGGCCGTGAGTACCCGGGCCGTACATGGGCTGTATGCCAGCAGGCCGTTAACAGGCTTTCCATGGGTCGGGCCGTTAACTTTTGACCAAGTCAAATAGGTCGGCCTTTATAACCTAAATGGGCCAATGTTGGGCCATGCCATGTGTCACTGTTCCATAGGCGCATCTCGTCCAGTGAATGGACGCCATCTGTCGTAACGCCGACCAGACATGTGGATCAGCTGGCCAATGAGAATTTTACATGTGGAAAATCCCCATTGGTCAGGGCTGTTAACGGGTTATCAGATCCAAACCAGAACCCGATAGCTTAACGGTGACCCGTTACGGTGAAGGCCACGTGTCGGTTACCCTTAAAGAAAACACTTCCATGACGCGACATTTATCGTCACGGAAGTGGACACTTCCGTGATGATAATTTTAGTATTGTCATGGAACACTTCTACGACAGCGCAGGTATGACTATCTTGATTCTGTCATAAAATTGTCATGGATGTACATGCATGACAAAAAATGTGACCTACTGTGACAAAGACGTATCATCACGGAAGTGTTTTTTTTTGTAGTGGAGGTGCGCCTCCTCCGCTTGGAGGTCAGCCTCGAGGGCGTCAAGCACCGTCCTGGCACCCTACAGTGCCCCGTGCTTGAGCATGGCGCTGCTGCTCACGAGCTACAAGGCCCAGCCAGCACACGAGTCCGCGCCGCCTTCCGCTGTCATGGCCCGCGAGGGCCAGGCGCCAGACCCCCTCTAGGCATCTATGTCCGAACTCCCCGTAGGGGCCGCGTCCCCCATCAGAAGTGGTGGGCTCGTCGTCTCCTCCTCCTCGGCCTGCCGCGCCGGCGCGCTCAGTGGGCTTGTCACGCCCGCGCTAGGGGCCTCGCGCACCGGCGACCTCCGGGGGCTCGCCGAGGTCCCTTTAGCATTTTCGGCTTCTTAGCGGAGGTGTCGGCTCCTCAGCCTCCGCCATCGCCGCCTCGCCTCCTGCGCCTGGCGCCTCTGGAGGCACGGTCCCTCCTACGGAGGCCTCCTCCCGAGGCTCGTTCTCCCCAGCCGGCGGAGGGAAGTCCGCGTGCGGCTCAGGAGGAGCCACTTGCCCCTCTTCCACCTCCACGCATTCCGTCTCAGCCTCGGGGCGGCGGGTGGATCCCTCCTGCTCCTCGATGCCTGCGGTAGACGCCGAGGCCCCCTTTGAGCTGGGGGCTTCCTTCTTCTTCTTCTTCGTGGGCTCCCTGCGTGATGCAAGTTTCAGCCCGTACCTCAGGAGACAGAAGACAAGGCTCGAGGCTGGGGACAAAGCACAAAGTAGAAAAAGAAAAGGAGCAAGTTAAGAGGACTCACTCGTCGTTAGGAACCCACTTCCTCTTCTTCAGCTTCAGCGGTGGGCGGCTGCCGCGGCCGCTGCCGCTCCCGCACGGCTTGCTCGAGCTTCCTCTGGAGGGTTCGGCGCGAGGCCTGCCGGGGTCCTCCTCCGCCTGGTCGGTGCTGGTTTTCTTCACGGGGGGCTCGGCGGCAGCATCGCCAGTGCTGGTGGGCTCGGCGGTCGCGTCACCGGCGCTAGTCCTCTCCGCGAGTAGCGCGTCAGCCTCCACGCTGGCGCTTCCTTCACCTCCTGTGCGCATGGGCCGGGAGGGCACGACCATGAATCGCTCATTGTCGTCGTCGTCATCATCGTCATCGCCGAGCTCAGCCAGCAGCTGGCAGCGAAATCGCGGGGCCGCCCCACCGTCGCTCTCCTCACCAGCGCTAGCCGAGGCCTCGGCATCGTCGCGGCCTCCCGAGCCAGGAAGCACCACCAGCGGGTTGTCGCGAGGCCCCTCGTGGCCTGCCGGGATCAGACCCCAGCGATCGAAGCATGGCATCTCCTCGACCAGCTCAACCCTGTTCTTGTAGCGGTACAGAGGGAACCCCTCCTTGGATGGGAGTTCTGCGTCTTCGCCAAGCAGGAGATGCATGACCTCATCTACCACCTCCCCCCTGAGGTTGTCGATGCTCAGGCGCATCGGGTCCTCAAGGCCAGTGATGGACCACACCGGGCGCGAGCACTTCTAGAGGGGAGCGATGCGCCAGCACAGAAACTCCTTGGCGACCATCGCCCCCGTGAGCCCCGCGGCCTTCAGCTCGTTCATCCTCTCCCAAAGCAGCGCCAACCTCTTGTCGCTGAGCTTGGCGTGCTCCCATCCGGAGCTCTTCATGGTGGGGGCTATCGGCAGCATCAGCAGGGGGCTGTGCAGGCGCACGTCCATGTAGACCCAGCACTGCTTGAAGCCCTCCACCTTCCTCGTGATCTTCATGGGGATGATGTCATCCGCCGTCCCTTCGACGCTACGGAATGAGGCGCACCCCGAGCGCTAGTTCGCCGCGGACAGCCGCAGGCTGTAGAAGTGGCAGAAGAGGGCCACCGAGGGCATCACGCCCAAGAAGCCCTTGCAGAGGTAGGCGAAGATGGCGAGGAGGAGGATGGAGTTGGGTTGGAGGTGGAGAGCATGGATCTGATAGTGGGCGAGGATGGCACAGAAGAAATCAGAGAAGGGCGGCACCAGGATGGCGAAGACGGTGTGGAGGTAGAAGGGGAAAGTTGTTGCATCCAGGTCGCGTGGCGAGCGCGAGCCTGGCCAGATCTGCGTCGCCTTCCACTCATTATGGTTGCAGGCGGTCATCGGGCATACCTTATCCAACCCCTCCTGGTTGACAATGGTGGATCGCTGCAGGGCCGGCTCCAGAGCCGCCCGGGCCATGGCCGCCGCCCTGCCTCTCTTGCCGGCGGGAGCCATGGATGCGCAAGGAAGCTTTTGGAAGCGGAGGAGGAGGATGCAAGGAGTCGGGAGCAAGGGAGGCGAGAGGAGCGGAGGAAAGCAATGATGACACTACACCCCACGTGGGTTTGGTGTAGTGGAGGAAGTGGGGGCGTCCCATGTCCCATCGTGCGTCACGCGTCCCTGCCTAGGCCTGGCAGTCTACTTAGGCCCCATGCTGTTTCGTTCCCAACAGGTGGAAACGTGCGCGTCGAGGGCCCGGGGGCTACTGTCGGCCCAGTGGGAACTAGGGTACCACGGGCCATCTACCTACGGCCCAGGAAGCAACGCCTGGCGAAGGCCCAAGAGGCGGCCCAGTCGTGGCCATCGCAGAGCAAGACACCTCGTGAGGCACCGGCCTCGCGAGGACCCCCCTCCGCGGGGGGCGGATCCACCGAAGATCATCAGCAGCGGCATGCAGCCTCGCGAGGCGGCCTCCCGAGGCCACCCACGCGAGGAGTTGCTTGGCGCTGGCCATGCGGCCACATGCCCACCACGTGGGTGACACTCCCGCGCAGGGCAACGACAGTGACCGAAGCCGGACTGGCATGTGCGGCCAGGGAGGATTTCCTTTTTGGTGATAAAGGGGCAGCGCCAGCTGCCTTCCCACAAAGCAAGTCCCAAAGCTTGCCTATTTGGTGCAAGGAGACCAAGAGGACGAGGCGCGCCAGGGCAGATGTCATCGCCGAGCCCACCAGCGCGTCATGGATAGCTTCTTTGCAGGCGAAGACCGCCTTTTGTCAGGATAAGACTGGGCGCATGTCCCCCTTCAAACTACCGTTGTGTGGCAACCCTTCCCGCCAATATTTTCGGGGGAAGAGGACCAAGGCAGCTGTAAAAGGGGCAGTGCTGACACCGTAGAGGGGGATCGATTCCACCTTCTCCTATCTTGTACGCAAGAACACTCTCATCCACAATAATCCCAAACACAAGCAGGACTTTTGTTTTACACCGCATGGTGGCCCGAACCTGGGTAGCTCTCATGTCCCTACCGCGCCCTGCGTGTGTGCATGCTCCCATTGCGCTCCGATCGCCGTAGCCTCGCCGTGGTCACCGTCGGGTTCGGAGGTAGTGAGCTAGCCCCTAGTGTCCGAACCAGGGTCCCCGGAGCCCAGCTTCCGACAGCGACCACCGGATCTATCTCTGGGGTTGGTTCTGCCGGGAGGTCAGATCCAAGGATCAGGTCTGAAACATGCTCCAGAGTTCTTGCACCGGAGGGATCATTGAGTCGATCTGAGATCCGTCCCGAGAGGACTAGATCACCTCGGGCATCTGTGATGTACTCCAAGCTTCCGAACATGACGACCTGGTTTGGGATAAAGTTTTCAACATGGCCCAAGTGGCTGGTCAGATCAGCGTGCAGCATGATGCTGCCGAAGGCAAAAAGCTGGTCGGGGACGAAGATGTCACCGCAGCCAATACTGCTATCAATCTACAAGCGAGCAATCAATCCAAGGCGATCACACAGCAAGCTCTCAATGAAAGCACCAATGTCGGTGTCAAAACCGGCAGGTCTCGGGTAGGGGGGGCCGAGCTATGAGATCGGATCGATGGGTAACAAGAGACAAGGGACACGATTACCCAGGTTCGGGCCCTCTTTGAGGAGGTAAAACCCTACGTCTTGCTCTTGCTTATATTATGGGTGTATCAAAGTACATAGTTGATCTACCTCGAGATCGTAAGCTGTGGACTAAACCCTAGGGGTAATGGTGGTGATGATGAATGTCTGTACAGACTAAACCCTCTGGCTTATATAGGCACCAGGGGTATCTAGGGTTACACATGGTCGGTTGCCATCTAGGGGTTACATGCCGAATCTAATAGATATACTTGGAGTACACGCTAAGTCCTCGGTGAGGCCCGATATGCTTGTGCCATGGGTTAGAGGCCTCCGAAGTCCTTCCTCATGAACGGGCTGTCAGTCCAGCCCACGGACTAGACCGGCTTGGCCGGGACCCCCTAGCCCAGGACGCCGTCATCGATCTTGTAGGCATTATTGTTGTAGCATGCTAATACCTTGAACGGTCCGTCGGCTCGAGGTAGGAGTTTGGACTTGCGCTCATTGGGAAAGCGTTCCTTGCGTAGGTGTAACCACACAAGATCTCGAGGTTGAAGACGTAGACGATCTCGAAGGGGGACTTGTTGGTTGTAGAATGTCTTGCTCAATTGTAGGCGTACTCGGCGATAGGCAAACATTCCTCCCAATCCTTGATGTTCCTTTTGATCAACACGCGGAGGAGTGTGGATAGTGTCTAGTTGGTGACCTCTGTTTGTCCATTGGTTTGTGGATGATATGCTGAAGAGAATAGTAGCTGGATGCCAAGCTTGGAGCAAAGTGTCTTCCAAAAGTAGCTAAGGAACTTGACGTCGCGGTCCGATACAATCATCTTGGGCACTCCATGCAATCGCAAGATTTCCCTACAAAAGAGATTTGCAACATGTGAAGCATCGTCGATCTTGTTGCAAGCAATAAAGTGTGCCATCTTAGAGAAACAGCCCACAACGACAAATACCGAATCTTTGCCGTTTTGAGTTCTAGGCAAACCAAGCACGAAATCCATACTAATATCTTCCCATGGTTGATACGAAATAGGAAGTGGCATATATAGACCATGGGATTGAGCTTTAGACTTAGCTTTGCGGCATGTAGAGCACCGGTTGGTGTAGTGTGAGACGTCACGAAACATCTTTGGCCAAAAGTAATTCTTGGAGAGTGTGGCAAATGTCTTGTCTCGTCCAAAGTGTCGCATAAGTCCTCCACCATGAGCATCTTGCAAAAGGAACAAACGAAGAGAAGACTCAGGAATACAAAGTTTGTTAGCTCGCATAAGATAGACATCCTTTAGACAATATCGCTCCCAAGAAGTGTGCATTAGGCATTTGGAATAAGGAATCACAAATGAAACATCATGCGCATAGAAGTCTTTAATGTGCTCAAATCCAATAACATTCAATTCAAGTTGAGTTACGAGCAAGCATTTGCGGGAAAGAGCATCTGCCACAACATTTTCCTTACCCTTGATATACTTGATAACGTAAGGAAAAGACTCAGTGAACTCACTCCATTTGGCATGATGCTTATTCAACTTGGTTTGGCCCTTAAGGTATTTAAGCGTCTCATGATCCGTATGGATGACAAATTCACTGTCGGTGTACCAAGACATGGGTGCCTTCGTACCCTGACTTGTGCACAGGCAGTTGTAGCCTTCCCAATGGCAGGGCTTGCCGGAGGACTACTGTGTCCCAGACTCAAGACTTAGTGAACAAGACCATGAAGAAGACCTCCAGCAGGTCATCAAGAAGTACTAGTTTAGTACTGAAGACCAAGACTCTGGTTGCTGGCAAGCAGCTTGCCGGCAAGCCAAGACCAGGCAAGCTCCTTGCCGGCAAGCGAAGGCCTGGCAAGCCCCGTGCCAACAGGCTCTTTTTGTCTCATTACTGCTCCACCTCATCACCAACCAGATAAGCATGCGTTGATAGGTGTCGAGCGGGCAGGCAGTCAAGCACAGCTGGTCAGGGCATGTGTGACCACGTTACCCCAAGGTTAACTTTAATGACACCTGTCCCTGGGTCGTGTCAAGATTACAGAAGAACAGTTGGACGAACGGTGCAGAACCTTGGCTGTAACTCGCCTCCCCAGCGTAGCACCTAACAGGCATTTAATGCATTTGTCCTGCCCCGTTAGGAGATAGACTTGATGACAGTACAATCACTGTTCATACCCTGTAATGACCATATTAGCCACTGTGGTAACCCCTTGGCCAATAAAAGGAGGCCCACGGCTACAGTTAGAACGGTCGACACTTAGTTCAATTACGCGTAGTAGCTGCACTTCCCGCGCACCTTGCTGGCAAGCTGCGCTCCTTGTAACTTGAGCTCATCCACAATCAAACCACCAAAGCAGGAGTAGGGTTTTACGCTCATAGCGGCTCGAACCTGGATAAATTACTATGTGTTCTTGCATCTACCAATCCTGCTCTTCGGAGTGCACCGATCCCCGTAGCTGAACCGCAAAGGGGCCCTCTCGGTCCCATAGATCATCGTTCTCCACGACATCTTTGGCGCGCCAGGTAGGGGATCATGTGTTATGGATCGGTATTGGTACTGTGAGTACCAGCCCCATCACTTTCGTCGATGGCGCCCAAGAAGAAGAATGGAGCCGCCACGTTTCCCTCCACCTCCAGGCTTCCGTCACAAATGTCCCCGAACGGCGCTGACGGCGCAAGCGACACAGTCGGAGCAGGTGGAATGGGCGGTGTGGATGTTCAGCATCCCTACCGTTCTGGTGATCGTAGCCACCACACCGGAGATGATGTAGATGGCTAACTCCTAAGACATTCTGGTGAGCATAGTCACAGTAGCAATACGGTTCGAACTGGTGCAAGGCAGGACCCAGTCGCCATGACGTCCAGGGATGGAGCAGCGACGTCCAACAATGCTGCGGCGGGACATATACCACGACCATCACAAGATGGGCGTGACACGCTCTCTCATGGCGCCGGCGGTTCCAGACGACCGCATGGCAAGACCCCTGTGCAGCATCCACAACATGCTCACGGGGCGCCACCACCACCATGCCAACCCATTGGTGAGCATGTGCCGCGGCAGCAGGCACGCGACGGAGTTCCTTCTAGTTCTACCAGGAGTCGAGCAACGCCTCGTTCTATGCTCCTGGCCATGCCAACCACGGCGGCAGAAGCCATGGCACGGGTTCAAATGCTTTTGAACTTCCCGCCAGCCACTGACAAGATGGACGAATGGAGGGCCACCATTCAGAGTCTCATCAGTTTTCCCGATCCCGGCAAGACACAGGGGGGCGGGGCCTTCACGGCGACCACCCATAGCGCTGGCAGAATCAATTGGCTGCCATGCCGGAGACGCTGCGCCAACGGTGCAGTTGCCTCAGCATCAGTAGCCACCGCAGTGGCAAGCTCGCTGATCAGGCGACCAGGACATGTTGTCCAAGGCGTCATCGGATCCGCGAGGCCGCCAAGATTAGCGCCAAGTTATCCAAGAACAGCGCGTTGAAGACGCCCATACGACAATCGAGCGGCGCCGGGAAGCACGCCGTCAATCAGACGATCATGCTGGGCCGGCAGCAAACGCGCCTGTGCCAGTGACCCCTGGGTACTTACCTTATGAGGTGGGGTGCCCAGCGTTTCCTCGTGAGCTGCGACAGGTTTGCTGGCCGTTGATAACCCACTAGTATAGGGGATCAATTGTAGCCTTTCTCGATAAATAAGAGTGTCGAACCCAACGAGGAGCTAAAGGTAGAATTAATATTCCCTTCAAGTTCTATCGACCACCGATACAACTCTACGCACACTTAACATTTGCTTTACCTAGAACAAGTATGAAACTAGAAGTACTTTGTAGGTGTAATGCTAGAACTACTTTGCAAGAATAAAACTAAGAGTACTTAGCGGGAATAAAACTAGGAATAATTTGCAAGATAATAAAAGTTAGTTGTTTAGTAGAAAGCTTTTTGTAACACAAGAGAATGATTTGTCCCTAGGCAATCGATAACTAGACCGGTAATCATTATTGCAATTTTATATGAGGGAGAGGCATGAGCTAACATACTTTCCATACTTGGATCATATGTAATTATGATTAGAACTCTAGCAAGCATCTGCAACTACCAAAGATCAATAAGGTAAAACCCAACCATAGCATTAAGTAACAAGTCCTCTTTACTCCCATACGCAACAACCCCCTTACTCGGGTGTAAGCTTCTGTCACTCTAGCCGCCCACTATAAGAGAATTATGAACGTATTGCAAACCCTACACCGGGAATCCCTCACACTTGCGCGACATGGAGGGCACCATAGGACAGCACCAAAATAAAACTTACAACTCAAACCAATCACGATCATCAATCAACCCATAAGACAAAACGAATCTACTCAAACATCATAGGCCACATATCATTGGATAATAATATATAGCGTTAAGCGCCATGTTTAAATAGAGATTACAGTGGGGAGATAAGGTGTTACATCGTTGCATAGAGGGGGAGAGAGTTGGTGTTCACGGCGGCGAAGTTGTTGATGTAGATCGCCGTCACGATGGTTGCCCCGGCGGAGTTCCGGCGCCACCGGGAGAGAGGGGGAGAGAGCCCCCCTCCTTCTTCTTCTTCCTTGCCCCCCCCTAGATGGGAGGAGAGTTTCCCCTCTAGTCCATGGCCACCATGGCTCCCGGAGGGCAGGAGCCCCTCCGAGATTGGATCTCTCTTTCTGTTTCTCTTCTGTTTCGCGTCCCCCTTTTCTGGCCTTTCACCATTTCTTAAATATCCGGAGATCCGTAACTCCGATTGGGCTGAAATTTTAACACGATTTTTTTCTCGATATAAGCTTCCTTGCGGCCGAAGAAGGGCCCCAACCAACTTACGGTGTGCCCACAAGGCAACACCACACGGCTGGGGGGAGGCCGCATCAAGATGCCTTGTGGAGGCTGTGGGCCTCCGTTTGCGTTGATTCCACCTCCCAAAAATCACATATATTCCAAAATAATTCTCCATAAAATTTTATCGTGTTTGGACTTTGTTTGATATGGATTTTCTGTGAAACAAAAAACAAGCAGAAAACAGGAACTGGCACTGGGCACTGGATCAATATGTTAGTCCCAAAAATAATATAAAATGTTGCCAAAAGTATATGAAAGTTGTAGAATATTGGCATGAAACAATCAAAAATTATAGATACAACAGAGACGTATCAGCCGTCCACCCGTGCTTTCAAGCTAGAGCAGCCTGATAAGTACGACGACATACTCAGTCCGGCAGAGTTCCTTGGCATCTACACCATCGCGGTGCAGGTTGCCGGGGGGCGGGACGAGAAGATACTGGCCAACTACTTCTGTTGGCGCTCAAGCCCAACGTCAAGTCATGGTTGATGAGCTTGCCTGAGGGCTCCATTTCTTCTTGGTCGGATTTATGCCATCATTTCGTTGGTGCCTACCAGGGTGGCCACAAGCTCCCTGGCCAGGCAGCGATCTGCATGTGATACGCCAGAGAGCCGGTGAACTCCTCCACAAGTACATACAAAGGTTTAGCCGTGTGCACCACAACATCACTGATGTTCATCCTGCAGCTGTCGTTGCCGCATTCCATATGAATGTGCACAATCGCAGAATGCGGTCTGAGATGAACATCGAGAAGGTTAGGACCATCAATGAGCTATAGGCCTTGGCGGACAGGTGCACACGTGCTGAAGAGGGGAGGAGACTTCCCGGGGAAGATGCTGGTGCAGAAGTCGATTCTGAGGACAACGACGCATCAACCCCGCAGAAAAAGGGCTGGGAGCGCAAAGGCAAGTCAGTGATGGCCGACGAAGGCTCCGTTGACGCCAACGCCGCCAAGAAGCCCAAGGCAGAGAGCCCCGACAAGGAGGTTGCCGGATGCGCTGACTGCCGGGAGGCCACGGTAGGCGACAAGACTGGCAAGACCGATGGGCCATACTACAAGATCCACCAAACCAAAGGCCATGACCTCCAGGAGTGCCGGCAAGTGGAGCAACTTGCCGAGAAGTAGAAAGATGAGTACGAGAAGTGCGACAAGGAGAAGGGTCAAGATGGTGCCGGTGGGTCCGACAAGCAAAACCGTGGTGGCCGCGGAGGCCGCCACGGCAAGGCGAAGCAGCCCAAGGAGAAGCCCGCTCAGGGTCAGAAGGGAGATGATGATGGGGACGAAGACGGGTCCGACAATGAGTTCCAGAATGCAGTGGATGCCATTTGTGTTGACGGAGGCGCATCTTTGCACTCCTCACATCGGCAACTGAAGCAGTGGGTCCGCGAAGTAAATGCAGCAGAGCCGGCAATGGAAGCGCAAAAGCCGCTCAAGTGGTCGCACGCGCCCATCATCTTTGACACCGAGGATCACCCTGATCGCACCACTGCAGTCGGGTGTTTCCCATTGTTGGTTTCCCCAACAATCTGAAACCTCAAGGTGACAAAGATGCTGGTTGACGGTGGGGCTGGCTTGAACTTGATCTCTCCTGATGTGATCAAGAGGCTGCAGATCTCCAACAAGGATCACGAGGAGATAGGCACTTTCCAAGGGATCAGTCCGGGGAGGAACAAGCGAAATGGCCAGGTTACATTACCGGTCACGTTCGGCAGCGAGCTCAACTACAGGACGAAAAAGATTGTCTTTGACGTCGTCAAGTGTCAGGACCCCGATCCTAAATCACACCGATCTAGCATGTAACGCATCATATCCCTTTGCGGCCTCACGCACGGTAACCCACGGCTGCAGCCTTTACCTTGGCCGGGACCGTTTGTGACTTTTGGCTCACGTATATGATTATGTTGCTAGCATCCATATGACAGAGAACCCTGGCCGACATGACTAGTCGTAAACCAAGGTGGCACAAACTTACAGGGATAGGCATACATGACCCAGCAATGCATGTGTCGGTCATCAGTGTGTGCAACCGAGTCGTAGCAAGCTACAAGGACTCCAGTAAAACACCGCGTGACATTTCCCCGAAGGGACAGACACAGGAGCAAAGAAGGACACATGCCAGTCAATCCACGTATTCCGGAGCAGTAGCAAGCTACCATGGCTTAGTGGAAGCACTAGGAGGCATTTCCCCATAAGAAAGGCTACCAAGAATAAACAACTAGGTGTCAAATCCCACACATACCAAAGCATTTCAAACATACACACAATATGCTCGATATGTGCAGATACAACATGGCATCACAACATAACTCTATGACTCAAAGTATTTATTTAAGGGGGGCTCTGAAGAGCCATACACAACATATCCATACAGGTAGGGGTCACATGACCCAACACTTAAATCATACAACATACAAGCACATGCGGAAGCTTAACTTGTCTGGGTACAGACAACTAGAAAGGGAAAATGCTGTAGAAGCCTGCCTATCTACAAGGACCCTTCACATGCACGGGATTGCCACCGGGGTAGCAAGTCACTCGTCAATGTCGAGGTCTATATAGAAACCGTCTGTATTCTCAGGGTTCTCCTCTGCAGCAGTTTATTAAGCAAACATGAGTACAAAGGTACTCAGCAAGTCTTACATCAGATCTAACTACTCATGCAACAGTATCAACAAAGGGGTAGTGGTGTTCATTGCAGCAAGCCAGCTTTGACTTTTCGCTATTCTGTACTACGACTACCAGTAATTTGAATAAGATGAGGTAGTGCACACGAGTCCACTAATCACCACAACAATACACTACCGCGGATCGTCTCCCGTCTTCCTACGAGAGGGCCATCCACGGTACTCACACTTGTTTTGATACTTTTATGAGTAACCATGTAAGTTGTCTATGAACAGCGTAAGTTCCCAAGTAGTCCATATCCGAGGACACGGCTATTCGAATAGTTTGATAACCCTGCAGAGGTGTACTTCTTCACACACGCTTCCACCACTTATCGCCGTTTACACGACATGTACTCAGCAACATTCAAGCGGAAGCCCAGCGAGGGTGTCGGCCACGGCCTAACTAACCACACAAGTCTCTAGTCCAGGTTTATCACCTATTTGAGTTCCATCCGCAAGGAAGTCCGGCCGAGGTATCCACTACGGCCCCAAATGATGTGTGCAGGGTTCCCAAGCCCACCAAATGGGTGCCTCGGTACACCGTGCCACTTGCCTACCGCATCATAGCCCACCCCTAAGGTCAGCGCTACGCACGGCCTCCAGCATACTACAAACACCAGAAACTACTTGCAACTCCTGGACAGAGATCAAGGTGATTAATAAGTCGAGATAGCTTGGACCGCCCAGAGCCCAATGTGTGGTAGTAGCTAGTCTTGGATCACATACACGGAACTTAGTTCTTAAGGACGGTTCCAATGAAACAACTCACCATGTACTCCTACATGGTCTCTCATCGATACCTTTACCAAAACAGGTTCAACACTTCACTCTCATTACCGAACACAACCATTTCACTCCAATCCATCACCCAGATGAACCAGACCTGACACAACTCTAAGCATAGCAGGCATAGCATGGTAGGAACACAGCATGGGCTCAAACAACTCCTACACATGCTAGTGGGTTTTAGCTATTTACTGTGGCAATGATAGGTTATGTAGAGGAAGAGGGGTTCAGCTACCGCATCAAATAGCAGTTGAAATGATGTTGTCTTAATGCAGTAAAAGAGAGCAGGAGGGAGAGGATGGGTTTGTATCGGAATGTTCAATGGGGGTTGCTTGCCTGACAGAGTGGTAAAGGGTACTACCCTTCAGCTGGATACTCGTGAATATGCTCGGGAGCAGAACCTACCGCGGAGAACATACTGAAGATACAATCAATACATGGCAATATGCAACATTATGATGCATGATCATGACATGGCAAAATGTGTGTGTTTGAGCTAATGCATCTAGCAACAGAATGGTTTGAGTTGATTTGAACCAAAGGTCCAAATTCAAACTCTACATATGATTTTTCAAATGTCATTTAATTGATTTGAACTGATCAGCAGGCTTAACTTGCTTTGACATGCATGAAAACAGTACCATTGGATATATTGATTTTTTCTAATCATTTTTCATATATAAATCTTTTCCATCCGAGCTACGGTTGATTTATTATGAATTTTTGAAGTTTTAAGCAATTTCTAGAATTTCCTGGTTATTTAAATTAAACTTAAACTAGATATAAGTTATTGCGTCAGGATGACGTCAGCTGTCAACTGACCGTGCCAGGTCAAACCTAACGTGTGGGTCCCAGCAGTTAGTGTCACAGAGGCTAATTAAAGTTTAATTAAGCTAAACTAAAATAGATTAATAGGGGGCTGGCCCCACCTGTCATTGACCCAGGGGAGGTCAAACCCCTGGTCAAATGGGTCAACCCCGCCGGTCAAACGGTCAAACTCGCCGGCGACGACAGACGCGGCGGAGGGGCTCGGGATTGCACTGTGGAGCTCTGTTCGTGGCGTGGCTAGGCGCGTTGGAGAGCTGGCGCCGCGGCGCATCGAACTGTGGTGGTGGCCGGGCCTGGGGTGGCCGGAGCTGACGACGGCGAGATCGGCAACGGCGGCCGGCGTTCGGGTGAGCGCGGGAACGCGGCTGCGCTGTGCAAACAGGTGAGGCAAAGCGCTGCAGATGCTCTACGTGCTGCGGCGAGCTCGGTGGACTCGCGCCCGGGACGAAATGGTCACCGGAGCGTCGTCAGCGACGAGGTCGGGCGGCGGCGTGTTCGGTCTCAGGTGAAGCGACGGCTACGGCGAGCAAAAGAGGCAAAGGAGAGGGGAGTCCGAGGCAGGAGCTCACGGCGAGCAGCTCAGCGGGCTCGGCGAGGCGGCGGAGCGGCGAAGGAGATCTTGGTGTCAGGAGGTTGAAGAATACGTCATGGGGCGCGTTGCAGCGCGTCCGGCGTCGTGTGGCTCAGCGAGGAGGCGTAGTCGACGAGGGCGGAGCTTGGGGACAGCACGGGGCAGCACGGGGTGCACGGTGGTCGCGGAGATCACGGCGGCGAGCTCGTGCGGCTCTCGGCCATGGCGATGGAGAGGCGAGGGAGAGGCAAGGGGCGAGTGAGGGGGTCAGCTCGATCCAGACGGCAGCGGGGAGCTCGACCGCGGCGTCGCGCTGGCCAGGGACGCAGGCAGGCAGCCTGGTGGCGTGGCGCGTTGTGCGTGCATGCGTGTCAGCCACGCGCTCGGCTGACTGGCGCCAGGAGGACGACGACTTGCGTGGCCAGTGGGCTGGGTCGGCATAGATAAGTGGCCCGGTGAGGTGCTCTCTCTCTCTCTCTCTTTTCTAATTTGTTCTGTTTTCGATTTAGTAAAAATACTAAACCATTTTATAAAATCCTGAAAATAATTGTGGGCACTTTTAGAATTATTTCCAACAGCCCTCAATTAGTTTCAGAATTATTTGAGCATTTTAAATATTTATAGCAATTAAATGCCCAAATCCAAATACTTTATGATTTAATTCAAAAATCCAAGATGACCCAGAAAAAAGTGAACCATTTTTGGCAGAGGTTTTCACCCATTCAAAAATGATGAGCTTTTCCGAAGGGCATTTTGGGTTCATTGAAAATATTTTCAGTTGATCCTGGTTTTTCAGAGGGGTGCTAGGGTTTATTAATTCCCCATTTCAAATTAAATTGAAATTTAGACATGATGCGGCAAGCAAGACTAACCCAAGTGCATTACTAAACTAGGGTTGTGACAACTCACCCCCACTCAAAAGAATCTCGTCCTGAGATTCAGGGTTCGTCGGGAAGAGTGTGGGGTACTCAAGTCAAAGACGATACTCCCTTTCCCAGGTAGCTTCTTTTTCAGAGTGATGGGACCACTGAACCTTGAGAAACTTGATGTTCTGGCGTCGAGTGGTACGCTCGGCTTGATCAAGAATACGAACAGGGTATTCTCGATATGTAAGGTTATCCTAGAGATCAAGCGTTTCGTGGTCCACTCCGCGGATAGGATCCGAGAAGCAACGCCTGAGTTGACAAACGTGGAAGACATAATGAACTCTGGAAAGATGCGGGGGTAGTTCCAATTGGTAGGCAACCTCTCCTCGTTTGGCAAGAATGCGAAAAGGACCAATGTAGCGTGGAGCCAATTTGCCTTTGATACTGAAACGATGGGTAACCTTCAGAGGAGTAACCCGAAGGTAAGCCTTCTCGTCGACTTCGTAAGTCACAGCCTTATGATGACGATCATATTGGCTATTTTGATGAGATTGGGCTGTTTTCAACTTTTCACGAACAATGCGAACTTGCTCCTTTGCTTCCTGAATCATATACAGGCCAAAGAATTGCCTTTCCCTGGTTTCTGACCAGTTAAGAGGCATTCGACACCTTCATCCATAGAGAACTTCAAAAGGAGCTTTGCCCAAGCTAGATTGATAACTATTGTTATAGGCAAATTCGACGAATGGAAGACATTTCTCCCAATCCATCCCGAATGAGATAACAGAAGCTATGAGCATATCTTCCAAAATTTGATTGACTCATTCTACTTGACCACTGGATTGAGGGTGGAAAGCAGTGCTGAAGGAGAGACGAGTTCCCATAGCATTTTGGAAACTTTCCCAAAATCAAGAGGTGAAAAGACTTCCACGGTCCGAGTTAATCTCCAAAGGAGCACCATGAAGAGACACTATTCGAGAAATATATATATCTACTAACTGACTGACAGTTATACTCTCTCGAACAGGAAGGAAATGAGTTACTTTGGAAAGACGATCGATGACTACAAAGATAGCATTACTCCCTCTCTTGGTCTCGGGAAACCCGGTAATGAAATCCATACCGATTTTATCCCATTTCCATTCAGGAATAGCTAAAGGTTGAAGAGTGCCAGTAGGCCGTTGATGCTCTACTTTAACAAGACGGCAGACATCGTAGTTAGTAATGAACTGAGCGATTTCTCTCTTCATCCTAGTCCACCAGAACCTCTCGCGTAGTCCCGATACATTTTAGTACTACTGGGATGAATCGTGAGAGGAGATTCATGGGCCTCCTTATGGATCAATTGACGTAGATGTTGGTTCTTGGGAACCACCAAGCGGTTCTCAAAGAAAACAACACCGCAATCATCTACTGAGAAGCAACCAACCATTCCCTTCACAAGGTTCTTCTTGATCCGGGAAATTCCCGTATCCTACTTCTGGGCAGCTATGATTTGATCCGTAAGAGTCAGTTTCGCCACCAAGGTAGAAAGGAATCCTCGAGGAACAATGTGAAGGTTGAGCTTACGAAATTCCTCATGGAGAAGTGGTTGACCTTGTTGTAACATGAGGTTGTTACAATAAGACTTACGACTTAGTACATCAGCCATGACATTGGCTTTGCCCGAGGTGTAAGTTATTCCTAAGTCGTAATCCGTGATCAACTCAACCCAACGTCTTTGCCTAAGATTCAAATCCGGTTGGGTGAAGATGTATTTCAGACTTTGGTGATCGGTGAAAATCTTGCAACGATTACCAAGAAGGTAATGTCGCCATGTTTTAAGTGCAAGGACCACAGCTGCAACCTCTAGATCATGTGTGGGATAATTATCATCATGTGGACGCTACTGTCGAGATGCGTAGGCAATCACATGACGATCCTGCATGAGTATGCAACCTAATCCTTGTCTCGAGGTGTCGCAATAGATAACAAAGTCCTTGGAGAAATCTGGTGGCACAAGTACAGGGGCAGAAGTCAGGCATCTTTTCAGTTCCTGAAATCTGTACTCGCATTGTGGGGTCCATTCGAACTTTTTATCTTTCTTGAGGAGTTCAGTTAGAGGCTTCGCAACTTTGGAGAAGTTCTCGATGAAGCGACGATAATAGCTCGCTAAACCAAGAAAACTCCTAACTCGCTTGACCGATTCAGGTGGGGTTCAATTAAGAACGGCCTGAACTCTCTCGGGATTGACAGCAATACCTTTTCCAGAGATTACGTGGCCTAGATAGGTCACTTCTGGCAACCAGAATTCACATTTAGAGAATTTGGCATAAAGGCGATGCTCTCGAAGTTTCGTCAATACTAGCCTTAGATGCTCGGCATGATCTTCCTTGTTCTTGGAGTAAATGAGTATATCAGCGAGGTAAACCACGACGAATTTATCCAAGTACTCCATGAAGATCGAATTCATTAAGCGGGAGAAGGTGGTTGGGGCATTGGTTAAACCGAAGGACATGACGGTGTACTCGTATTGGCCATAATGAGTGACAAAGGCCGTTTTGGGAATGTCCCCGTTCTTGATTTTGATTTGATGGTAGCCCAACCTCAAATCCATTTTGGAAAAGACTGAGGATCCAGCGAGCTGATCATACAGATCGTTGATCCTGGGGAGCGGATACTTGTTCTTTATGGTGACCAGGTTGACAGGTCAATAATCTACAACCATCTGATCCGTTCCATCCTTCTTCTTGACAAAGAGGACGGGGCAAGCCCAAGGAGAAGAACTAGGACAGATGAAACCCTTTTTCAAGGACTCATCGAGTTGTTTCTTAAGCTCGGCTAGCTCTAAGGGTGCCATCTTATAGGGTCTTCTAGAGATTGGGACAGTTCCTGGAACAAGGTCTATCACAAACTCTACATCTCTATCAGGTGGAATGCCTGGCAGTTCTTCTGGAAAGACATCCGGAAAGTCACGGACTACCGGAATATCTTCGAGGTCTAGAAGAGGGTTGGCATTTAGAGAGTAGAGCTGACGCTCAGACACTCGGGTTAAAACATTGACTATCTCACCCGATGGATGTGTAAGTTGAACAGATCTGGTGGAACAATCAATCTTAGCATAATGGGCTGGCATCCAATCCATACCCAAGATGATGTTAATGTCTGAGGACTTAAGGGCTATCAAAGACGCCAGGAAGACGAGTCTATCGACCAGAATTTCATTTCGGTGGCTCACCCTAGAAGTTTGCCATTTAGATCCAGGAGTTTGAATTACCATGGAAGTGGGCATATCACAAAATGTCGTGTTGTGCAACTGAGCATAACTTTCAGATATGAACGAATGAGATGCTCCAGTATCGAAAAGAACGGATGCTGGATGACAATTAACAAGAAGCGTACCAAGCACGACGTCGGGGTCATCATGATCCTCATCGGCTGAGACGTAGTTCACACGTCCACGTGAGGCAGGGGTTGGCTTGGCATAGTACATCTTTCCTGTCGGCTTTCCACGGCCAACAGACTTTCCAGGCTGGTTGGAATCATTGTTCTAAGGACACTCACGCATATAGTGGCTTGACTCCCCGCACTTGAAGCAAGTCATGGTGTTGGTACGCGGAGTAGCATTGGCGGCTGGTCTGTCGGGTCCATGGAACCCGGGGTATCCAGGCCTGTCTGCCTTTGGCCCAGGGCGCGACGCCTGGAGTGTGCCCGGCGGGCTATCGCCACCAAGTGTCTCGCCATGCCCCCTCATGGGGCCCTAGCCTCCTGAGGCCCCATCCTCAGGGAGTAGCAGGCAACGCTCAGCACCACCATAAACGGCTTCCCAAGTCCCCTCACGAGGCAGCTTCCCGAGTGGCCTCACGAGGCGGCTTCCCGAGGTGGCCTTCCGAGGCCCCCTCCCGCAGGCGCTCGAGGAGAAGACCGTTCGGCGTGTCACGCGGACTGGAGCCCATCACGTGGGTGACGCGCACGGCGACGAGCAGCAGCAGAGGCCGCGCCAGCAGGCGCGGATGCAGATGGTTTCCTCTTTTGTGCTAGGGAAGCAGGGCCAGCTATCTACTCCCCAAAGCAACCCCAAAGGTTGCCCGATCGGCGAAGAAAGACCAAGACGGCGGGCGCGCAGGGCGGAGGTCATCACCGAGCACACCGGCGCGTCATGGATCATGCTTTGGCAGGCGAAGACCACCTTTAGTCAGGATAGCCTGAGCGCCTGTCCCCTTTCAAAACCGCCAAGTGTGGCAACCCTTCCCGCCTAAGTTTCGAGGGGGAAGAGGACCAAGGCGGCATAAGAGGGGCAGTGCAGCCACCGTAGCAGGGGAGATCAATCATCTTCAACCTTGTATGCAAGAACTCTCTCATCCACGATAATCTCAACCACAAAGCAGGAGTAGGGTCTTACACCGCAAGGTGGCCCGAACCTGGGTAAACCTCTGTGCCTTTGCCCGTCCTACGCTAGCGCGCTCTCGCCGTAGGCTCGCCGTAGCACTGCCGTGGTAGGGGAAGAAGTAGTAGAACGAGCTCACCCCAGTGTTCGAACCTTTGGGTCCCCGGAGCCCCACTTCCGACATTTGGCGCGCCAGGTAGGGGTGCGCTACTATTCCTCTGCTCGACCTTCAGCTCCACCAGTCCCATGGCGGACGCACGTCGCGAGTGCGCTGAGCGCAGGGCTGGCCGCGTGGCCCAGACGGAGCCGGTGGCCCGCGGCAATCGCCGCCGCCCCGATGCCGAGGCTGCCGCCGCCACCGACCCCGCTGCCCGCAAGCAGCAGGCCTCCTCCCTGCACCCCTCCGTTCGGGCGGACGGCCACACCGCCACGGCCTGCTCCCTCGCCAACCGTGGGCCGCCGAACCCACAGGCCGCGCTGCTCATGGCGCGCGAGCTACTCCGCTACCGTCCTAATGACGCCGGCTATGACGCCTGGCTTGGTCGCATCACCGAGCTTGTCAACATCGCCGGGGACGCTATAGCGCCTTCTCACTCGCTCCGCCCTACACCGTCACGTGCTGGGGACCCGGCGTACGGCGCCCCCCCGCCGCCTCCTCTGCGTGACGAGTACGCCGGGCCCCAGCGTTGCGCGCGGGCTCGTGAGCCATCCCGCGGCGCCTCTTCTCCGGACCACTGCGAGCCCAGCTGCCGGATCATCCGCCGCGCGCCCCCCGACGCGTGAGTGCTCCTCGAGCGCCAGCGCCAGCGCCAGGACCAGGCCGTTCAAGACGTTGCAGCGGCCGGGCTTCAAAACTGCGCCGCCCTCGCTAGCGGCGTCCCCTCGAGCGGCGTGGGCTGCCGTGCCTTCACCCACGAGCTGCGTCGCGTGGTCTGGCCTGTGAAGTTCAAGCCTGAGCTGCCTCCGCGCTACGATGGCACCCCCAACCCCACGGAGTTCCTCCAGCTCTACGCGCTGAGCGTCGAGGCGGCGAACGGCGACGACAAGGTCATGGCGAACTGGTTCCCCATGGCCCTCAAGGACGGCCCGCGCTCCTGGCTCATGAACCTCCCCGAGGCTTCCATCTCGTCGTGGGCCGAGCTCTGCAGCCAGTTCATCGCCAACTTCAAGGGCACACAGGACCGCTCCTTCAACATCAACGACCTGCGGTGTGTTCGACAACGCCCAGACGAGACCCTCCGTAAGTACATCCAGCGCTTCAGCCAGGTGCGTAACAAGATCCCGCGCGCTTCCGACGCGGCCGTCATCTCCGCGTTCTCCACCGGCGTCACGGACATCAAGATGCGCGAGAAGATCGCCATCAACGGTGAGCTCGACTCCGTGCTCGAGCTGCTCGACCTTGCCGACAAGTGCGCCAAGGCTTAAGAAGGCGGCCTCTTCGTCCACAACGACCCCGACGCGGCGCTCGACGGCACCAAGGCCAAGAGCAAGGACGTCAAGCGCAAAGGCCCTACCATGCGTGCGGCGGAGCACGAGCAGAAGCGCGGCCGCGACCTCGACGAACCCAGGAAGGACAACCGGCCACTCTGCGCCTTTCACAATGTCCGCTCCCACAGCACCGAAGACTGTCATGAGCTCAAGCTGCTCCACGACGAGCGCCAGAGCCGCCGAGACGACCGCAACGGCCGTGGCGCCGGCCGCGGAGGTGGCCGCAGCGGCAACCGCTGGGACAGCCGCAACAATAACAGCAACTATCGCGAGGGCTGGCGCGATCAGCCTCGTGAGGTCGCCTGGCGCGACCAACCTCGTGAGGCGAATCCTCAGGCTAATGCCGCTCTCCCGCCGCTGCCTCCGCCTCCTCGGAGGAACGACGTCAACCAGCCTGACGATGGCGCTCGGGGCTACCAGGAGCCTCGCGCGGTCGCCTGCATCCTTGGGGGGTCCCAAGCCCCCGCGTTGGTCCGCCACTTCAAGCAACTCTCTCGCGAGGTGTACGCCGCCCTCCCGAGGCCTGAGGTCATGCGGCCCCTCAAGTGGTCGCAGTACGCCATCACCTTCGACTCCAAGGACCACCCCAAGTCCACGGCCTCCACAGGCACGCTCCCCATGCTGTGCACTCCCACCATCAGCAACGTCGCGGTCACCAAGACCCTCATCGACGGGGGTGCCGGCCTCAACGTGCTCTCCATTGAAACCTTCGAGACGCTCCAGGTGCCCTACGACTAGCTGATGCCGACTAGGCCTTTCTCCGGAGTGACCGATGGCTCCACCATTCCGCTGGGGCAGGTGCGCCTCCCCGTCACCTTCGGCACCCGCAAGAACTACCGCACCGAGCTCATTGACTTCGATGTGGCGCACATCGGCCTGCCCTACAATGCCATCTTGGGCTACCCAGCTCTCACCAAGTTCATGGCGGCCACTCATCACGCCTACAACGTCCTCAAGATGCCCGGCTGCAGCGGCATCATCACCGTCGCCGGCGACAAAAAGGACGCGGCCAGCACCCTCGAGCGCGCCTACAAGGCTGCCGCTGTCGCGCACCCGCTGTCGGAAGTGGGGCTCCGGGGACCCAAAGGTTCGAACACTGGGGTGAGCTCGTTCTACTACTTCTTCCCCTACCACGGCAGTGCTATGGCGAGACTACGGTGAGAGCGCGCTAGCGTAGGACGGGCAAAGACACAGCGGTTTACCTAGGTTCGGGTCACCTTGCAGTGTAAGACCCTACTCCTGCTTTGTGGTTGAGATTATCGTGGATGAGAGAGTTCTTGCGTACAAGGTTGAAGATGATTGATCTCCCCTGCTACGGTGGCTGCACTGCCCCTCTTATGCCGCCTTGGTCCTCTTCCCCCTCGAAACTTAGGCGGGAAGGGTTGCCACACTTGGCGGTTTTGAAAGGGGACAGGCGCTCAGGCTATCCTGACTAAAGGTGGTCTTCGCCTGCCAAAGCGTGATCCATGACGCGCCGGTGGGCTCGGTGATGACCTCCGCCCTGCGCGCCCGCCGTCTTGGTCTTTCTTCGCCGATCGGGCAACCTTTGGGGTTGCTCTGGGGAGTAGATAGCTGGCCCTGCTTCCCTAGCGCAAAAGAGGAAACCATCTGCATCCGCGCCTGCTGGCGCGGCCTCTGCTGCTGCTCGTCGCCGCGCGCGTCACCCACGTGATGGGCTCCTGTCTGCACGACACGCCGAACGGTCTTCTCCTCGAGCGCCTGCGGGAGGGGGCCTCGGAAGGCCACCTCGGGAAGCCGCCTCGTGAGGCCACTCGGGAAGCCGCCTCGTGAGGGGACTTGGGAAGCCGCCTCGTGAGGGGACCTCGCGAGGCCGTTTATGGTGGTGTTGAGCGTTGCTTGCTACTCCGTGAGGAGGGGGGCTCAGGAGGCTAGGGCCCCATGAGGGGGCATGGCGAGACACTTGGTGGCGACGGCCCGCCGGGCACACTCCAGGCGTCGCGCCCTGGGCCAAAGGCAGACGGGCCTGGATACCCCGGGTTCCATGGGCCCGACGGTAGCCCCCGGGCCCGCGGCGCGCACGTTCCCGCCTACGGAGGGGCGAAACGGCGCGGGCCCTAACCGCCTGCGGCCAGGCGCGACGCGTGGCGCACGATGTGACGGGCAACGCCCTCACTTCCCACGACGCCTCGGGAACTGCCGCGCTGACATAAATCTTGGCGCCGGAGAAGGCGGAGCGACGAGGGGAGTCCCGCGCCGAGATAAAAAAGGGGGGAAGGGAGAGCCGGAGCCCCCACTCATCTTCTCCTTCCTCCAGCTTCCTCGTCTCCTTGCTAGAACTGCCGAAGAGATGGCGAGAGGACGAGGGCGCAGCCATGCCTCCGCCGCCGCATCGCAGGTCCCGCCCCGGGGGCGTGGTCGATCCTCGACGGCTGCCGGCGCCGGGCCCAATAGTCGCGGAAGGGGCGCCACCCGCGGGCACGGCGGGCGAGGCGCGCAAGGCCGAGGCGGCCACGTCGGAGCGCCTGCACTTCCGACCCAGGTGGGGAGCCACTCGGCGGAGGCGGCACGCGAGTTCATCGTGAACATGCACCGCAGCCCCTGCACCTGGCTCCGGCTCCCGGACTCCTTCGCGGCGGGGATGGCGGACCGCGCGCCCTTGGGCCTGTGGGTGCAGGCCGACGGTTGCTGCAACGGCCCCTCCTGGGTGGCGACGGAGCTTACTGCCTCGGGCTTCATGTTCCTGAGGCAGGGGGGGAAGTCGTTCGCCCTCGCCCGCTGCCTGAAGCGAGGGCACGTCCTCCAGTTCAAGTACGACGGGGCCGCCACGCTCTTCGTGAAGATCTTCGGGCTCTCCGGTAGCCGCCTGGCGCGCTGCGCGGAGAGTGAGGACAGCTACAGCGGCTCCTCCAGCGAGGACGACTCCTCCGACGGTGTCGCCCCCTCCGGCGGGGGCGGAGGCGACGACGGCTCCCCCCGCGTCAAGGGCGAGGACGAGGACTCCGACTAGGCACGCGCGACGACGACTCCGGAGCCGGGACACCGTGCGCACGGTGACGGGGCCGCACTCGCCTAGGCCTTTCTTTCTTTTTGTTCTCCTGCATTGAACCTATGTAAACCCCACGGGGGCCTGAAACAGTATCTTCTTGTGTTGAACTTAATACTTTTGTGACGTGGGGTTGCATGCATTCTCTCCCGAAGTCCTCCCGTGAGGCTGGTTTTTTTTTCTTTGCTCGCCTCAGCGCTCTACGCCGTCAGGACCCAGCCCCCGAGCGGGCCTCAGCCATCGCTGGTATGTCCGGTCGCGATGCCGGGACAAGGCCAGGAGGTGAGGGGCACCGTGAGCTAGTGAAGGCTCCTGAGGCGCGATGCTCAGGGAGCCCCCCTTTGGCATGCAAGCGGCTTACGCAGAAGAAAAATGCCGGCACCCACGGAATCGGGAGGGGAGAGAGCTTGAGTGATGGTAAGGGCGCCTCATGAGGCAGTCACACTTAGCTTTTGGCGGGTAGCGGTGTTGGGTGAGCCACGGCTCATGAGGGGCTCACGCAGCTCGCGAGGCGTGCTCGCGAGGCCCGGTGTTCGAAGCGTCTTCGCCTCGCGAGGCCGACTCGTGAGAGGCTGCCCACGAGGCCTTCGCGCAGCTCGACTCCTGAAGGGCTGTATGTTGAAAAATCTAACGATAGGGGGAGCGGCACGCGCTTGCTATCTCACCCGTGGCCGTTGCGTGAGGAGATAAGGCACCAAGGACCTTGGTGAGGTGACGTGCGCGGGAGCAGGCCCACGAGCCAGAGCTCAGTCGCATGGATTTGGCAGCGCTGCAGGGACGGACCCGAGCACAGGCACCGTGCCTAGCCCCCGCTCACGGAATTGGTCAGGGGAGGGGTCGCGAGCGTGAGGTGCTCTCGGGCGGCGTCAAATTTATCATAGAAATTAGTAGGCAATTGAGTAGGTAATATAATTCATCAAAGTAAAAGTCAGTAAATCCATTACACGACCAAAAGGACAAGGTTCCGGGAGCGAAGCTCGAGAGGCGTGGCGGGAAGGAGTGCGGATCGCGCGGGGCGACGGGCCGGGCGCGCCCGGCAGGACCGCACTGTAGTGACGTCAGACCACTCGGCGCGGCGCGCCAAGGGAGTCTGCTCCTTCGGAACCAGGGGGCTCGCGAGGCGCTGGGAGCTCGCGAGGAGTGGGAGGCTCACGAGGCCCTGGTGCGAAGGGCGCCAGCCTCTGGAAAGAGGCGCCGACGTTCCTCAGCCCGAAGGGCATGCACGTGCCGCCGACGGTGGGACCAGTGCCCTGACCGCCACGCGGCAGCTGGAAGGGGTCACGAGGGCAAGACTTGTTGAGGCTGGTGAAGTCAACGCACACGCGCTCCTTGCCACCTTTCTTGGGGACGACGACTGGGATGGCGAGCCATTCAGGATGGCGCACCTCACGAACAACTCAGGCTTCTTGGAGCTTCTGAACTTCACTGACGATGAACTTTTGCTTCTCTGGCGCCTGGCGCCGCGTTTTCTGCTTGACCGGGCGTGCATTGGGGCACACCGCTAAGTGGTGCTCGATCACCGACCTCGGCACACCGGACAAGTCGGATGCTTTCCAGGCGAAAACATTCGAGTTTGCCCGAAGGAAGGTGACGAGCGCGCTTTCCTATGCAGGAGGGAGGCCTGTGCCGATGGTGAAGGTGGGGCCGGAGCCGCCACCTTCCACCGACACCTTCTTCGTCTCGACACGGTCCTGAGAGAACAACTGCTTCTTCTTCGCGGGCGCGGCTTCGGAAGGCTCGGCCGCGTCCTCGTCGGCTGGGTGCGCGATAGCGGCAGCCTTGTAGGCGCGCTCGAGGGTGCTGGCCGCGTCCTTTTCGTCACAGGCGACGGTGATGATGCCGCTGCAGCCGGGCATCTTGAGGACGTTGTAGGCATGATGAGTGGCCGCCATGAACTTGGTGAGAGCTGGGTAGCCCAAGATGGCATTGTAGGGCAGGCCGATGTGCGCCACGTCGAAGTTGATGAGCTCGGTGTGGTAGTTCTTGCGGGTGCCGAAGGTGACGGGGAGGCGCACCTGCCCCAGCGGAATTGTGGAGCCATCGGTCACTCCGGAGAAAGGCCTGGTCGGCATCAGCTGGTCGTAGGGCACCTGGAGCGTCTCGAAGGTTTCGATGGAGAGCACGTTGAGGCCGGAACCCCCGTCGATGAGGGTCTTGGTGACCGCGACTTTGCTGATGGTGGGAGTGCACAACATGGGGAGCGCGCCTGTGGAGGCCATGGACTTGGGGTGGTCCTTGGAGTCGAAGGTGATGGCGTACTGCGACCACTTGAGGGGCCGCGTGACCTCAGGCCTCGGGAGGGCGGCGTACACCTCACGAGAGAGTTGCTTGAAGTGGCGGACGGACACGGGGGCTTGGGACCCGCCAAGGATGCTGGCGACCGCGCGAGGCTCCTGGTAGCTCCCAGCGCCCTTGTCAGGCTGGTTGACGTCGTTCCTCCGAGGAGGCGGAGGCAGCGGCGGAAGAGCGGCATTAGCCTGAGGATTCGCCTCACGAGGCTGGTCGCGCCAGGCGACCTCACGAGGCTGATCGCGCCAGCCCTCGCGATAGTTGCTGTTATTGTTGCGGCTGTCCCAGCGGTTGCCGCTGCGGCCACCTCCGCGGCCGGCGCCACGGCCGTTGCGGTCGTCTCGGCGGCTCTGGCGCTCGTCGTGGAGCAGCTTGAGCTCATGACAGTCTTCGGTGCTGTGGGAGCGGACATTGTGAAAGGCGCAGAGTGGCCGGTTGTCCTTCCTGGGTTCGTCGAGGTCGCGGCCGCGCTTCTGCTCGGGCTCCACCGTAAGCACGGTAGGGCCTTTGCGCTTGACGTCCTTGCTCTTGGCCTTGGTGTCGTCGAGCGCCACGTCGGGGTCGTTGTGGACGAAGAGGCGGCCTTCTTCAGCCTTGGCGCACTTGTCGGCAACGTCGAGCAGCTCGAGCACGGAGTCGAGCTCACCGTTGATGGCGAGCTTCTCGCGCATCTTGATGTCCGTGACGCCGGTGGAGAACGCGGAGATGACGGCCGCGTCGGAAGCGCTGGATGTACTTACGGAGGGTCTCGTCTGGGCGCTGTCGAACGCACCGCAGGTCGTTGATGGTGAAGGAGCGGTCCTGTGTGCCCTTGAAGTTCGCGATGAACTGGCTGCAGAGCTCGGCCCACGACGAGATGGAAGCCTCGGGGAGGTTCATGAGCCAGGAGCGCGGCCCGTCCTTGAGGGCCATGGGGAACCAGTTCGCCATGACCTTGTCGTCGCCGTTCACCGCCTCGATGCTCAGTGCGTAGAGCTGGAGGAACTCCGTGGGGTTGGGGGTACCGTCGTAGCGCGGAGGCAGCTCAGGCTTGAACTTCGCGGGCCAGACCACGCGACGCAGCTCGCGGGTGAAGGCACGGCAGCCCACGCCGCTCGAGGGGACGCCGCCAGCGAGGGCGGCACGGTTTTGATGCCCGGCCGCTGCAACTTCTTGAACGGCCTGGTCCTGGCGCTGGCGCTGGCGCTCGAGGAGCACTCGCGCGTCGGGGGGCACGCGGCGGATGATCTGGCAGCTGGGCTCGCAGTGGTCCGGAGAAGACGCGCCGCGGGACGGCTCACGAGCCCGCGCGCTGCGCTGGGGCCCGGCGTGCTCGTCACGCAGAGGAGGCGGCAGGGGGCGCCGAACGCCGGGTCCCCAGCACATGACGGTGGAGGGCGGAGCGAGTGAGAAGGCGCTGTAGCGTCCCCGGCGACGTTGACGAGCTCGGTGATGCGACCAAGCCAGGTGTTGTAGCCAGCGTCATCAGGACAGTAGCGGAGTAGATCGCGCGCGATGAGCAACGCGGCCTGTGGGTTCGACGACCCACGGTTGACGAGGGAGGAGGCCGTGGCGGTGTGGCCGTCCGCCCGCACGGAGGGGTGCAGGGAGGAGGCCTGCTGCTCGCGGGCAGTGAGGTCGGTGGCGGCGGCAGCCTCGGCGTCGGGGCGGCGGCGATTGCCGCAGGCCACCGGCTCCGTCTGGGCCACGCGGCCAGCCCTGCGCTCAGCGCGCTCGTGACGTGCGTCCGCCATGGGACTGGTGGAGCTGAAGGTCGAGCAGAGGAACAGTAGCGCACCCCTACCTGGCGCGCCAAATGTCGGAAGTGGGGCTCCGGGGACCCAAAGGTTCGAACACTGGGGTGAGCTCGTTCTACTACTTCTTCCCCTACCACGGCAGTGCTACGGCGAGACTACGGCGAGAGCGCGCTAGCGTAGGACGGGTAAAGGCACAGCGGTTTACCCAGGTTCGGGCCACCTTGCGGTGTAAGACCCTACTCCTGCTTTGTGGTTGAGATTATCGTGGATGAGAGAGTTCTTGCGTACAAGGTTGAAGATGATTGATCTCCCCTGCTATGGTGGCTGCACTGCCCCTCTTATGCCGCCTTGGTCCTCTTCCCCCTCGAAACTTTGGCGGGAAGGGTTGCCACACTTGGCGGTTTTGAAAGGGGACAGGCGCTCAGGCTATCCTGACTAAAGGTGGTCTTCGCCTGCCAAAGCATGATCCATGACGCACCGGTGGGCTCGGTGATGACCTCCGCCCTGCGCGCCCGCCGTATTGGTCTTTCTTCACCGATCGGGCAACCTTTGGGGTTGCTTTGGGGAGTAGATAGCTGGCCCTACTTCCCTAGCGCAAAAGAGGAAACCATCTGCATCCGCGCCTGCTGGCGCGGCCTCTGCTGCTGCTCGTCGCCGCGCGCGTCACCCACGTGATGGGCTCCAGTCTGCGCGACATGCCGAACGGTCTTCTCCACGAGCGCCTGTGGGAGGGGGCCTCGGAAGGCCACCTCGGGAAGCCGCCTCGTGAGGGGACTTGGGAAGCCGCCTCGTGAGGGGACCTCGCGAGGCCGTTTATGGTGGCGCTGAGCGTTGCCTGCTACTCCCTGAGGAGGGGGCCTCAGGAGGCTAGGGCCCCATGAGGGGGCATGGCGAGACACTTGGTGGCGACGGCCCGCCGGGCACACTCCAAGCGTCGCGGCATGGGCCAAAGCCACACGGGCCTGGATACCCCGGGTTCCATGGGCCCGACACCCGCGAAGAAGAAGCAGCTGTTCTCTCAGGACCGCGCCGAGACGAAGAAGGTGTCGGTGGACGGCAGCGGCTCCGGCCTCGCCTTCACCATCGGCACAGGCCTCCCTCCTGCATAGGAAAGCGCGCTCATCACCTTCCTTCGGGCAAACTCGGATGTTTTCGCCAGGAAAGCATCCGACTTGTCCGGTGTGTCGAGGGAGGTGATCAAGCACCACTTAGCGGGGTGCCCCAATGCACGCCCGGTCAAGCAGAAAGTGCGGCGCCAGGCGTCAGAGAAGCAAGAGTTCATCGTCAGTGAAGTTCAGAAGCTCCAAGAAGCCGGAGTTGTTCGTGAGGTGCGCCATCCTGAATGGCTCACCAGCCCAGTCGTCGTCCCCAAGAAAGGTGGCAAGGAGCGCATGTGCGTCGACTTCACCAGCCTCAACAAGTCCTGCCCTCGTGACCCCTTCCAGCTGCCGCGAGGCGGTCAGGGCGTTTGTCCCACCATCGGCGGCACATGCATGCCCTTCGGCCTAAGGAACGCCGGCGCCTCTTTCCAGAGGCTGGCTCCCTTCGCACCAGGGCCTCGTGAGCCTCCCACTCCTCGCGAGCTCCCAGCGCCTCGCGAGCCACCTGGCTCCGAAGGAGCAGACTCCCTTGGCGCGCCGTGCCGAGTGGTCTGACGTCACTACACCGCGGTCCTGCCAGGCGCGCCCGGCGCGTTGCCCCACGCGACCCGCACTCCTTCCTGCCGCGCCTCTCGAGCTTCGCTCCTGGAACCTTATCCTTTTGGTCGTGTAATGGATTTTACTGACTTTTACTTTGATGAATTATATTACCTACTCAATTGCCTGCTAATTTCTATGATAAATTCGACGCCGCCCGAGAGCACCTCACGCTCGCGACCCCTCCCCTGACCAATTCCTTGAGCGGGGGCTAGGCACGGTGCCTGTGCTCGGGTCCACCCTGCAGCGCTGCCAAATCCATGCGACTGAGCTCTGGCTCGCGGTCCTGCTCCCGCACACGTCACCTCACCAAGGTCCTTGGTGCCTTATCTCCTCACGCAACGGCCACGGGTGAGTTAGCAAGCGCGTGCCGCTCCCCCTATCGTGAGATTTTTCAACATACAGCCCTTCAGGAGGCGAGCTGCGCGAAGGCCTTGCAGGCAGCCTCTCACGAGCCGGCCTCGCGAGGCGAAGACGCTTCGAACACCGGGCCTCGCGCGCTGCATGAGCCCCTCATGAGTCGTGGCTCACCCAACACCGCTATCCGCCAAAAGCTAAGTGTGACTGCCTCATGAGGCGCCCTTACCATCACTCAAGCTCTCTCCCTTCCCGATTCCGTGGGTGCCGGCGTTTTCTTCTACGTAAGCCGCTTGCACGCCAAAGGGGGGCTCCCTGAGCATCGCGCCTCAGGAGCCTTCACTAGCTCACGGTGCCCCTTACCTCCTGGCCTTGTCCCGACATCGCGACCGGACATACCAATGACGGCTGAGGCCCGCTCGGGGGCTGGGTCCTGACGGCGTAGAGCGCTGAGGCGAGCAAAGAAAAAAAAACCAGTCTCACGGGAGGACTTCGGGAGAGAATGCATGCAACCCCACGTCACAAAAGTATTAAGTTCAACACAAGAAGATACTGTTTCACGCCCCCGCGGGGTTTACATCGGTGTAATGCAGGAGAACGAAAAGAAAGAAAGGCCTAGGCGAGTGCGGCCCCGTCACCGTGCGCACGGTGTCCCGGCTCCGGAGTCGTCGTCACGCGCGCCTAGTCGGAGTCCTCGTCCTCGCCCTTGATGCGGGGGGAGCCGCCGTCGCCTCCGCCCCCGCCGGAGGGGGCGACACCGTCGGAGGATTCGTCCTCGCTTTAGGAGCCGTTGTAGCTGTCCTCACTCTCCGCGCAGCACGCCAGGCGGCTACCGGAGAGCCCGAAGATCTTCAAGAAGAGTGTGGCGGCCCCGTCGTACTTGAACTGGAGGACGTGCCCCCGCTTCAGGCCGCGGGCGAGGGCGAACGACTTCCACCCCTGCCTCAGGAACATGAAGCCCGAGGCGGTCAGCTCCGTCGCCACCCAAGAGGGGCCGTTGCAGCAACTGTCGGCCTGCACCCACAGGCCCAAGGGCGCGCGGTCCGCCATCGCCGCCGCGAAGGAGTCCGGGAGCTGGAGCCAGGTGCAGGGGCTGCGGTGCATGTTCACGATGAACTCGCGTGCCGCCTCCGCCGAGTGGCTCCCCGCCTGGGGCGGAAGCACAGCCGCTCCGACATGGCCGCCTCGGCCTTGCGCACCTCGCCCGCCATGCCCGTGGGCGGCGCCCCTTCCGCGACTATTGGGCCCGGCGCCGGCGGCCGTCGAGGATCGACCACGCTCCCGGGGCGGGACCTGCGATGCGGCGGCAGAGGCACGGCCGCGCCCTCGTCCTCTCCCCATCTCTTCGGCAGTTCTAGCAAGGCGACGAGGAAGCTGGAGGAAGGAGAAGATGAGTGGGGGCTCCGGCTCTCCCTTCCCCCCCTTTTTTATCTCGGCGCGGGACTCCCCACGTCCCTCCGCCTTCTCCGGCGCCAAGATTTATATCAGCGCGGCAGTTCCCGAGGCGTCGTGGGGAAGTGGGGCGTTGCCTGGCACATCGTGCGCCACGCATCATGCCTGGCTGCAGGCGGTTAGGGCCCGCGCCGTTTCGCCCCTCCGTAGGAGGGAACGTGCGCGCCGCGGGCCCGGGGGGCTACTATCGGGCCCATGGAACCCGGGGTATCCAGGCCCGTCTGCCTTTGGCCCAGGGCGAGACGCCTGGAGTGTGCCCGGCGGGCCGTCGCCACCAAGTGTCTCTCCATGCCCCCTCATGGGGCCCTAGCCTCCTGAGGCCCCCTCCTCAGGGAGTAGCAGGCAACGCTCAGCACCACCATAAACGGCTTCCCAAGTCCCCTCACGAGGCGGCTTCCCGAGTGGCCTCACGAGGTAGCTTCCCAAGGTGGCCTTCCGAGGCCCCCTCCCGCAGGCGCTCGAGGAGAAGACCGTTCGGCGTGTCGCGCGGACTGGAGCCCATCACGTGGGTGACGCGCGCGGCGACGAGCAGCAGCAGAGGCCGCGCCAGCAGGCGCGGATGTAGATGGTTTCCTCTTTTGTGCTAGGGAAGCAGGGCCAGCTATCTACTCCCCAAAGCAACCCCAAAGGTTGCCCGATCAGCGAAGAAAGACCAAGACGGCGGGCGCGCAGGGCGGAGGTCATCACCGAGCCCACCGGCGCGTCATGGATCATGCTTTGGCAGGCGAAGACCACCTTTAGTCGGGATAGCCTGAGCGCCTGTCCCCTTTCAAAACCGCCAAGTGTGGCAACCCTTCCCGCCTAAGTTTCGAGGGGGAAGAGGACCAAGGCGGCATAAGAGGGGCAGTGCAGCCACCGTAGCAGGGGAGATCAATCATCTTCAACCTTGTACGCAAGAACTCTCTCATCCACGATAATCTCAACCACAAAGCAGGAGTAGGGTCTTACACCGCAAGGTGGCCCGAACCTGGGTAAACCGCTGTGCCTTTGCCCGTCCTACGCTAGCGCGCTCTCGCCGTAGTCTCGCCGTAGCACTGCCGTGGTAGGGGAAGAAGTAGTAGAACGAGCTCACCCCAGCGTTCGAACCTTTGGGTCCCCGGAGCCCCACTTCCGACATGGTCCACCATAGGCCTTGGGTGGTGTATACGGCTGGCTTGGGTGAGGCGCCACATAGAATGGCCTCGGAGTGTATCTGGGTGGTAGTGCCGTATTTGGGATCCACACCTGGCGCTTCTGTGATCCAGAACCGGAGGATGCTCCGAAATCACGGGAATGCTTGCGGGACGCTTCTGTCGGAAGTCAGGCTCCGGGGACCCAAAGGTTCGAACACTGGGGTGAGCTTGTTCTTACCTCTTCGTCTCCTACCACAGCTAAGCTACGGTGAGGCTACGGCGAGGGCGCGCTAGCGAGGAGCGGACCGTGGACTCAGCAGTTACCCAGGTTCGGGCCACCTTGCGGTGTAAAACCCTACTCCTGCTTGTGGTTGGGATTGCGATCAGCAAGAGAGTGTTCTCGCGTACAAGGTGGAGACGAGGGAAAAATCGGTCGGGTCAATACTACAATGGCAGCATTGTACCTTTATACCTGCCTTGGTCCTCTTCCCCCTCGAAAACTTAGGCGGGAAGGGTTGCCACACTTGGCGGTTTTGAAAGGGGACATGCGCTCAGGCTATCCTGACTAAAGGCGGTCTTCGCATGCCAAAGCATGATCCATGACGCGCAGGTGGGCTCGGTGATGACCTCCACCCTGCGCGCCCGCCGTCTTGGTCTTCTTTCGCCGATCGGGCAACCTTTGGGGTTGCTTTGGGGAGTAGATAGCTGGCCTTGCTCCCTTAGCACAAAAGGGGAAACCCTCTTCATCCGCGCCTGCTGGCACGGCCTCTATCGCCGTTCATCGCCGCGCGTGTCACCCATGTGATGGGCACGAGACCGCGCAGCCGGACCGAACAGCCTTCATCTTGGGCGCCTTCGGGAGGAGGCCTCGGGAGGCCGCCTGGCAAGAGGGCCTCGCGAGGCCGTTGGTGAAGATGCCGAGCCTTGGTCGCCCGCTCCCTGAGAAGGGGACCTCAGGAGGGCAAGGCCTCATGAGGAGTCGTAACGCCCCGGACACACCCGCCGGTAGTCGTTACTCCTGGCGAGATCTAGACTGGCCTCACAGATCAATACTAGTCTTTCATGCGCACTTTGTCCTCACTCATGCGCACCCGGGAGCAACTTCCCGGTCGGTCACCCATCCTAAAATTACTCCAAGCTGAGCACGCCTAACTTTGGAGTTCTGTCCGAATGGGCTCCCGGAAAAGAAGGAATTCCTTGTTGATATGAGTAGTCTATCATCCCTATTAAGCCAGGCTATCACATACATCCCCACTCAGAGGAACCGACGTCCTCGTCGGGCCACAAAAACGTTCCCTCTTGGCACATACGTCCATGCATCCAGTCCGGTACATGTGACATGCCGTGTGCCACGACGGGTCACAAACGTCATGAACAACATGACCGCGCACCTGTCCGCAAACATCCGTGTAACCGCGAGGGTCGGCTCTGATACCAACTTATAAAGCCCCGGACACACCCGCCGGTGGTCGTTGCTCCTGGCGAGATCTAGACTGGCCTCACAGATCAATACTAGTCTTTCCTGCGCACTTTGTCCTAACTCATGCGCACCCAGGAGCAACTTCCCGGTTGGTCACCCATCCTTGATACCAACTTTGGCCTGGATACCCTGGGTTCCACGGGCCCAACAGTAGCCCCCGGGCCCGCGGCGCGCACGTTCCCGCCTACTCGGGGGCGAAACGGCGTGGGCCCTAACCGCCTGCGGGCCAGGCGCGACGCGTGGCGCACGATATGACGGGGGATGCCCCCACTTCTCCAACGACGCCTCGGTAACCGCTCGCACTGACATAAAGCCTGCCGCGGGCGACGCGAGGCCATCATTGCCATCCTTCCCACATTGCTGCTGCTTCAATTCGCGACGCCGGTGTCACGCCCAATATGCGGTCCTATTCTCAAGGGACTCGAAAATCCCACTAAGGATAGAAGCGCATATCGGAGACGCTTCGGAAGGTGGATATCGTTACATCATACCATGTACTGAACAGATGAGAATACCAGATAAAGGCTTACACTCGCCACAAGCTACAGCATTAATACATGAATACAACAGTACATAGCAAACATCATACAGGAGAGCAGGATCCGACTACGGATGAAATCAAACGAAAAGGAAGAACGACGCCCACCCTGCTAGCCCAGGCTGCCGACCCGGAACCTATCCCTTGATCGACGAAGGAGAAGAAGCAGAAGAAGAACTCCAAAAGCAAACATGCACCGCTCTCATGTCAAATCATCGCGTTACCAGCACCTGCACCTGTTGTTGTAGTAATCTGTGAGCCACGAGGACTCAGCAATCCCATAACCATGGGTAACAGGACTATCAAAGCTTAAATGGGTATGTAAGGGTAAGGTGGTGAGGTTGCAGCAAGCACTAAGCATTGTATGGTGGCTAACTTACGAGTACAAGAATAAGAAGAGTAACTACGCATAACGGTCGCAAACTAATAATGATCAAGAAGTGATCCTGAACACCTACTTATGAGTCAAACATAACCCCACCGTGTTCTCTTCTCGAACTCCCTCGCGCCTTGCTGTCTTGGTCTTCTATGACCAAACGGGCAGTCGTAGTTGCTTTGGGGGTGGGCAGCTGGGGCTGCCCCTTTATCACTAAAGAGGAAAGCTTCTCTATCCACGCCCGCTAGCGCGGCCTCTGCCGCCCTTCGTTGCTACAATTGTCATCCACGTGATGGGCACAGGACCGAGTAGTCAACGTCAGGCCTGATGGTCTCGGGCGCCCGGCTCGAGAGGGCGCCTCGGGAGGCAGCCTCGCGAGGCTCCTGCTCCTGCCGCGGCTAAGTGCTGGCAGGACGTGTCTTGAGGAGGGGTCCTCAGGAGGCCGGTGCCTCAAGAGATGTCTTCGTTTCGCGGCGTCCCCTGATGGGCCGCGTCTTTGGCCTTCGCCAGGCGTCACTTCGTGGGCCGCAGGCAGACGGGCCGAGGTACCCTGGTTCCCAATGGCCCGATAGTAGCCCCCGGGCCCGTGGTGCGCACGTTCCCGCCCGTTGGGAGCAAAACGCCACGGGCCCTGACAGACTGCGTGGCCCAGGCTCGACGCGTGGCGCACGATGGGACGTGGGACGCCCCCACTTTCCCACTTCTCCTGGATAACCACCTGCACCTGCCATAAAGCATGCCTGCACGGGGTGCAGGCCATCATTGCTTCCTTCCTGCTGCTACCTCGATTCCCGACGTCGAAGAAGACGAAGCGATAGGGAGGACGCCCCCATTGAGTATAAAGGGGGATGGGAGGCAAGGACCCTTCTCCCATCTCCTTCCTTCGTTCCTTCCCTTCTTCTTCTTCTCGCCCTTCCAGAACCACAGTCGCGATGGCAAGGGGCAAAGGGCGAGCTCGCGTGTCCGCCGCTGCCACAAGGGTTCCACCCCGGGGCCATGGGCACCCCTCGACGGCCGCCGAAGCCGGTCCAAGCACACATGGAAGAGCTCGCACCCGTGGCCGCGGGGGGCGCGGCGCCCGCGGCCGAGGCGCGCGCGGTGTGGCGGCTGCCCGTCCTCCCAGGCAGGGTTTCATTCGGCAGAGGCAACGTACGAGTTCATCGTGGGGATGCACCGCCGGCCTTGCAGCTGGCTCCGGCTCCCCGATTCCTTTGCGAAAGCGATGGAGGGTAGGGCGCCCTTGGGGCTGTGGGTGCAGGCGGACGGCTGCTGTAACGGGCCCTCCTGGGTGGCGACGGAATTCACCCCCGCCGGCTTCATGTTCTTGAAGCAGGGGTGGAAGTCCTTCGCCCTCGTCCGCGGCCTGAAGCGTGGGCATCTCCTCCAGTTCAAGTATGATGGGGCCGCCACCCTCTTCATTAAGATCTTCGGGGCCTCTGGTGCCCGCCTCAGGTGCTGCACGGAGAGCGAGGACAACAACTGCTCCGACGGGAGCGACAGTGGCAGCAGCGGAGGCTCCAGCAGCGGGGGCGAGAGCGGCGAAGGCTCTCCGCGCATCAAGAGCGAAGACGAAGACTCTGACTAGGCGCAGGCGGCGCCCGTGTCGGATCTTGGAGGCACTCCGTGTCTCCCCTTTGCCTCTCTTTCTTTTGTTCCTATAATGGGTCGATGCAGCCCCCGATGGCATGAAAAACGATGTCTTTGGTTTCAAGTACTTATGATTAGTCATAATGCATGTTTCCTCGTGAGGCTCTCTCGCGAGGCCTATTTCTCTTTCCTTGTTTGCCTTCGTGCTCTACGTCATCTGGACCCAGCCCCCGAGCGGGCTACAGTCGTCACTGGTATGTCAGGTCGCGTTGCCTAGACAAGGCCAGGAGGTGTAGGGCACTGAGAGGTGGTAAGGACTCCTGAGGCACGATGCTCAGGGAGTCCCCCTTTGACGTGCAAGCAGCTTGCGCGGAGGAGAGAATATCAGCACTCAGCGAGGTCGTGGGGAGAGGGGACTTGAGGAGCACCGAGAGCGGCTCGTGAGGTATTTTTGTACTTAGCTCTTGCGAGTGTTGATTGCCGTGTCGTGGCTGCGGGGCGCGCCTCGCGAGGCTCCTGCTCGCGAAGCTTCCCGCTGGCACTTGGCGGAGATGGTCGCCGTAGGTTAGCTCGCGAGGCAGCGCTCGCGAGGCTCCCTAGGGGTTTACGAACACGTCTTGTCGTGAGTCGCCTCACGAGGCAGCGCTCACGAGGCCTTTGAGTGCCTTGATCCTGTGATAACTTTACATCGATTTCATAAAGCGGGGGGAGCGGTGAGTGCTTGCTAGCTTGCTCGTGGGTATCACGCGAGGAGACAAGACACCAGGGACGTTGGTGTGGTGGCGTGCACCAGAGCAGGCCCGCGAGCCAGAGCTCGATCACTTGAGGTTTTTGCAGCGCTGTTGGGACTGACCCGAGCATAGGCACCGTGTCCAGCCCCCGCTCGCGAGATGCGCAGGAGGAAGGTCGCGAGCATGCACAGCTCCTGAGGAAAGCAACTTAGCAACGCATAAAATATATTAGGAAATAGAGCTTTACTGAAGCATAGTAATAAGTTCATTACACAACCAAAAAGAGATATGATTGCCATGTTCGGCACGAATCAGCGTGAGGTTGGTGCAGCCCATGGGGTGCCCTCAAGTGATTGTTCTGCCAGCGCGGAGCATGGGGCTGCCACTAGGCGTGGCCATGATCGCAGTTCGATCATTCCGTCGGCGCGAAGCATGGGGCTTCCACTAAGACGTTGGCGGGAGCTCTCGCAGCCCATCAGGCGAACACAATGAGAGGCTCCGGGGCGTGTACAGCCCCACTTCATTCATACGCGTGAGGGTAACGGGTAGAACATGCGGAGGTGTTGGATGTTCCAGGCGTTAGGCACAGGAACTCCGTCCTCCGTCTCTAGTCGGGCGGCGCTGGGCCTGGAGACATGAGCAACCCTGAAAGGGCCTTCCCATATGGGTGATATCTTGTGGAGTCCCTCTCTGGAGAGGATCCTTCTCAGGACGAGATCGCCAACTTCGAGGGTGTGTGGGCGTATGTTGCGGCTATGGTAGCGACGCAGAGCCTGCTAGTATCTGGCAGCACGGAGGGTGGCCTGGCAACGCGCTTCTTCGAGGAGCAGCAGGTCGGCCTCTCGTGAGACGTCCTGACGAGCCTCGTCGAAGGAAAGGACTCACGGAGAGCCGTGCCGGAGCTCAGACAGGAGGACTGCTTCGGCTCCGTAGACGAGGAAGAAGGGAGTCTCGCCGGTAGGCTTGGTTGCCGTTGTGCGGATGGACCACAACACAGACTGCAGCTCGTCAAGCCAGCCTTTGCCGCAGGCTTCGAGATTTTTCTTGAAGCTTCTTGTCTTGAGGCCCTTCAGGACCTTAGCGTTGGCACGCTCGGCCTGGCTGTTACTTCAAGGGTGCGCCACAGAGGCGTAGCAGATCTGCATGCCGAGGCTGGCGCACTATGACTTGAAGAGGCCGCTTGTGAACTGGGAGCCGTTGTCAGTGATGATGCGGTTGGGGACACCGAATCGGCTCACGAGGCCCTTGATGAACTTGACGGCAGAGCCTGCTGGGATGGTGCGCACTGGCTCGACCTCCGCCCACTTGGTGAACTTGTCGATGGTGACGTAGAGGTAGCGGTAGCCGCCAGCTGCGCGAGGGAAGGGTCCCAAGATATCCAGCCGCCAGACCGCGAAGGGCCACGAGAGGGGGATCGTCTAGAGGCCTTGCGCCGGCTGGTGAATTTGCTTGGCATGGAATTGACAAGCTTCGCAGGATTGGACCAGCTCGGTGGCGTCGTGGAGCGCGGTGGGCCAGTAGAAGCCGCTGCGGAACACCTTGCCGGCAAGGGTGCGTGACGAGGAGTGGTGGCTGCAGTCTCCTCCATGGATGTCGGCGAGGAGCACGCGCCCTTGTTCTTCAGAGATGCACCGCAGCGAGACGCCATTGGGGTGCCTGCGGAACAGCTCGCCATCTTGCAAGCAGTAAGCGGTGGCCTGCCGGGCCACGCGCTCTACTTCTGAGTCCTTCTCTGGGAGGGTGCCGTCAAGCAAGTAGGACTTAAACTCCACGGCCCAGTTGTCTGCCTGAGGCTCTAGCGCCAGCAGCAGGCGGGTTCTTGAGGCTGGGCCGCAGTCTGGCAGGCTCGTGGGCAGTGTGGGTGGGAGTTCTTCATGAAGCAGTGCGGCGCCCACGGCAGGTGGTGCAGCTGATGGCTTGAGGAGCCTTTCCTCGAAGATGTCGGGGCTCTGAGGCTCACGGCGGGATGCTCGCTTGGCGATGTCATTGGCCTCCTTGTTGCCACCACGAGGAACGTGCTGCAGCTCCAGGATAAGCAAACGCTTCTCAAGTTTACGTACCTCTTCTAAGTAGGCGGCCATGTGCTCGTCTTTGGGCTTGTAGCTTTTGTTGGAGAAGTTGATGAGGAGCTGTGAATCACCCTTAATGGTGAGGCGCTTGGTGCCCAGGGCTGAGGCATCCTTGAGGCCGGTGATGAGGCCCTCGTACTCTGCAATGTTGTTGGAGACCTTATCGTCACGCTTGAAGCAGAGTTGGACGGCATAGTAGAGCTTGTCTCCCGTTGGCGAGGTGAGCACGACGCCAGCCCCCGCGCCCGATCGGGAGAAGGCGCCATCAAAGTGCATGGACCATCCGCCAGGCACTTCGTCCCCAGGCAAGAGGGATTCAGCCTCGCGAGGCTCCTCCTGGGGCGGGTCCATCCATTCTGCTACGAAATCGGCCAGGGTTGCGCCCTTGATCACCCTTGTGGTGCAGAACTCCAGCTCAAAAGCCTGCAGCTCGATGTTCCATTCGGCGACGCGGCCAACGGCGTTGGGGCTGTGTAGGACCTGCTCCAGGGGGTAAGCCGAGATCACCTTGATGGGATGGCCCTGGAAGTAGTGGCGCAGCTTGCGGGAGGCGACGAGGAGCACAAGGAGGAGCTTCTGCTGCATGGGGTAACGCTCGCGCGCATCTCGCAGCACCGTGCTAACGAAGTACACGAGGGGTCTTCGGGGGGCCCGAGGGGCTCATGAGGATTAGGAGGCTCGGGAGGCAGCTTACTGGAGGCCTCCTGAGGCAAGGCCTCGGCTGGCAACGGTACGGCCTCGGGAGGTGACGCACCAGGGGCCTCTTGAGGCGGGATCTCAGTAAGCGATGTCGTGACTTTGCGTGGCGCCGGCACGGCGGGCTTCTTCTGTGCGCAGACGCACTCTTCTCGAACCGCCACCAGGGCCGCGCTGGCAGTCTGGGGAGTAGCCGCCAAGTATACAAGCAAGGGCTCGCGAGAGCGCGGCGCGACCATGATGGGCGGGCTCGTGAGGTACCTCTTGAGGTCTTCGAAGGCAGCATCGGCCTCGGGGGTCCACTTGAAGGGTCCGGATCTCTTCATGAGCTTGAAGAATGGCAGGGCTCGCTCGCCGAACTTGGAGATGAATTGCCCAAGGGAGGCCATGCATCCCGCCAGGCGCTGCATCTCCTTGAGGCTTTGGGGAGGGTGCATCTTCTCGATGCCCTTGATCTTCTTGGGGTTGGCCTCGATGCCGTAGTGGAAGACTAGGAAGCCAAGTAGCTTACCGGTGGGGACTCCAAAGACACACTTGTCTGGGTTGAGCTTGAGGTTGACCTTGCGCAGGTTGTCGAACGTCTCCTGGAGGTCCGCGAGGAGGGACTGGGCCTCACGAGTTTTGACGACGATGTCATCGACGTAGGCCTCGGCGTTTCTTCCCATCTGGGGCCCCAAGGCGATGCATATCAGCCTCTAGATGGTGGCTCCGGCACTCCGGAGGCCGAACGGCATGCAGATGTATCAGAATATGCCGCAGGGGGTGATGAAGGCTGTTGTCTCCACGTCTTCGGCCGCCATCTTGATCTGGTGATAGCCTAAGAAGGCATCTAGGAAGGATAGCAACTCGCACCCAGCGGTGGAGTCCACGATCTGGCTGATGCGGGGCAGCAGAAATGGATCTTGAGGGCAGAACTTGTTGAGGCTCGTGAAGTCGACGCACATGCACTCCTTGCCGCACTTCTTGGGCACCACGACAGGGTTGGCGAGCCATTCTGGGTGGCGCACCTCATGGATGACTCCAGCTTCTTGGAGCTTCTGAAATTCTTTGACGATGAAATCTTGCTTCTCTGGTGTCTGGTGCCGTGCCTTCTGTTTCATGGGGCATGCGTTGGGGCACACCGCTAAGTGGTGCTCGATCACCTCCCCCGGCACACCGGACAAATCAGATGCCGTCCAGGCGAACACATCCAAATTTGCCCAAAGGAAGGTGACAAGCGCGTCTTCCTATGCAGGAGATAGGCTAGTGCCGATGGTGAAGGCAGGGCCTGAGCCGCTGCCGTCCACCGACACGTTCTTTGTCTCGGCGCGGTCCTGAGAGAACAGCTGCTTCTTCTTTGCGGGTGCGGCCTCATGAGGCTCGGTGGAATCCTCGTCGGCAGGGTAGGTGGTGGCGGCGGCTTTGTAGGCGCTCTCGAGGGAACGGACCGCGTCCTTCTCGTCGCAGCAGACGGTGATGATGCCGCTGCAGCCCGCATCTTGAGGACGTTGTAGGCGTGGTGAGTTGCCGCCATGAACTTGGTGAGAGCTGGGTAGCCCAAGATGGCATTGTACGGCAGGCCGATGTTCGCCACGTCAAAGACAATGAGCTCAGTATGGTAGTTCTTGCGGGTTGGCCCAGAGGAATGTTGGAGCCATCGGTCACTTCAGAGAAGGGCCTGGTTGGTATCAGCTGGTCATAAGGCACTTGGAGTTGCTCGAAGGTCTCGATGGAGATCACATTGAGGACGGCGCCCCCGTCGATGAGTGTCTTGGTGACGGCGACGTTGCTGATGGTGGGGGTGCACAACATGGGGACCATGCCAGCTGTGCTTGAAGACTTGGGGTGATCATTGGAGTCGAAGGTGATGGCGTATTGGGACCACTTGAGGGGGCGAGAAGCCTCTGTTGGAAATATGCCCTAGAGGCAATAATAAAATGGTTATTATTATATTTCCTTGTTCATGATAATCGTTTATTATCCTTGCTATAATTGTATTGGTTGGAAACACAAATACATGTGTGGATACATAGACAACAACATGTCCCTAGTGAGCCTCTACCGGACTAGCTCGTTGATCAAAGATGGCCATGGTTTCCTGGTCATAGACTTGAGTTGTCATTTGATAATGGGATCACATCATTAGGAGAATGATGTGATGGACAAGACCCAAACTATGAACGTAGCATATGATCGTGTCAAGTTTATTGCTATCGTTTTTGCATGTCAAGTATCTGTTCCTATGACCATGAGATCATGCAACTCACTGACACCGGAGGAGCACCTTGTGTGTATCAAACGTCGCAACGTAACTGGGTGACTCTAAAGATGCTCTACAGGTATCTCTGAGGGTGTCTGTTGAGTTGGCATGGATCAAGACTGGGAATTTGTCACTCCGTATGACGGAAAGGTATCTCAGGGCCCACTCTGTAATACAGCATCACAATAAGCTTGCAAGCAATGTGACTAAAGAGTTAGCCACGGGATCTTGTATTACGGAACGAGTAAATAGACTTGCCGGTAACGAGATTGAACTAGGTATGGAGATACCGACGATCGAATCTCAGGCAAGTAACATACCGATGGACAAAGGGAACTGCATACGGGATTGACTGAATCCTTGACATCGAGGTTCGACCGATAAAGATCTTCGTAGAATATGTAGGAACCAATATGGGCATCTATGTCCCGCTATTGTTTATTGACCGTGGAGGTGTCTCGGTCATGTCTGCATAGTTCTCGAACCCGCAGGGTCTGCACACTTAACATTTGGTGACGATATAAGTATAGTCGAGTTATTATGTTGGTGACCGAAGGTTGTTCGGAGTCCCGGATGAGATCCCGGACATGACGAGGAACTCCGGAATAGTCCGGAGGTAAAGATCGATATATAGGACGAAGGGAATCGGAGTCCGGAAGTGTTCCGGGGGTACCGGGTTATGACCAAGAGAACCGAAAGGGGTTTCGGGGGGCCCCAGAAAGTATTGGGGGGCCTCATGGGCCAACGGGAGGAAGCACACCAGCCCATTAAGGGGTTGTGCGCCCCCCTCACCCCATCTCACGATCACCAGAGAGGGGTGGGGCGCCCCCCTAGGGCTGCCTCCACCTGGCTTGGGGGCAAGTCACCCTAGGGTTTCCCTAGGGGCGCCCCCATCTGGTGTGGCCGCCGGCCCCCCTAGGGGAAACCCTAGGGTGCCTCCTCCTCCCTTTCCCCTATATATAGAGGGGTAGAGAGAGGGCAGCCGGACCCATCTATGCCACGGCGCTGCCCTCGCTCTCCCTCATAGTTCCTCTCTCTCTCCGCGTAGCTTAGCGAAGCTCTGCTGAGATTGCTCCACCACCACCGCCGCCACGCCATCGTGTTGCCGGAGGACTCGAGCTACTACTTCACCATCGCTCGCTGGATCGAGGAGGTGAAGGCGTCATCAAGCCGTACGTGTGTTGAACGCGGAGGTGCCGTCCGTTCGGCACTTGATCGGGAGTTCGCGGGACGGATCGTGATTGGATCGCGAAGACGTTCGACTACATCAACCACGTTTCTTAACGCTACCGCTTAGCGATCTATAGAGGTATGTAGATGCAATATCTCCTCTCGTAGATGTTCATCTCCTAGATCGATCTTGGTGAGCGTAGGAAAAATTTTGTTTCCCATGCAACGTTCCCCAACAGTGGCATCATGAGCTAGGTCTTTGCGTAGATGACATCACGAGTAGAACACAAAGGAGTTTGTGGGCATTGATATTCAGATTGCTTCCTTCCTTGGCCTTTTCTTGATTCAGCGGTATTGTGGGATGAAGCGGCCCAGACCAACTTTACATGTCCACGTACATGAGACCGGTTCCATCGACTGACATGCGACTTTGTTGCATAAGATGGCTGGCAGGTGTCTGTCTCTCCCACCTTAGTTGAATCGGATTCGACGAAGGCGGTCCTTGTAGAAAGTTAAATAGCAACTTGCATATCACCGTTGTGGTTTTGCGTAGGTAAGAATCGTTCTTGCTAGATACCCATAGCAGCCACGTAAAACATCCAACAACAAATTAGATGACGTCTAACTTGTTTTTGCAGGGTATGTTGTGATATGATATGGCCAAAGACATGATGAAATATATTTGATGTATGAGATGATCATGTTTTGTAATAGTTTATCTCGGCTTGCATGTCGATGAATACGGCAACCGGCTGGAGCCATAGGGTTGTCTTTAATTATTGTATGACCTGCGTGTCAATCATTAAGCGCTATGTAATGCTTTACTTTATCGCTAAATGGTAGCAATAGTAGTAGAAGCATGGTTGACGTGACAACCCCGATGGCGACGCGATGATGGAGATCATGATGATGGAGATCATGGTGTCATGCCGGTGACAATGGAAATCATGCCGGTGCTTTGGAGATGGAGATCAAAAGCACAAGTTCATGGCCATATCATGTCACTTATGATTTGCATGTGATGTTAATCTTTTTATGCATCTTATTTTGCTTAGGACGACGGTAGCATTATAAGGTGATCCCTCTCTAAAATTTCAAGATAAAATTGTGTTCTCCCCAAGTGTGCACCTTTGCGAAAGTTCGTCGTTTCGAAGCACCACGTGATGATCGGGTGTGATAGACTCTACGTTCACATACAACGGGTGCAAGCCAGTTTGCACATGCGGAACACTTGGGTTAAACTTGACGAGCCTAGCATGTACAGACATGGCCTCGGAACACAAGAGACCGAAAGGTCGAACATGAGTCATATAGTAGATATGATCAACATGGAGATGTTCACCATTGAAACCACCTCATCTCACGTGATGATCGGACTTGGGTTGGTGAATTTGGATCATGTTACACTCGGACGACCGGAGGGATGTCGATTTGAGTTGGAGTTTTTAAGTAAACTAAACCCATTATCTTAAACAATAGTCTAAGTTGTCTTTGCAAATTCATGTTGTAGATCAATGGCTCGCGCAGTAGCTTCCCTGAATTTCAATGCGTTCCTAGAGAAAGCCAAGCTAAAAGATGATGGAAGTAACTTTGTAGACTGGGCCCGTAATCTGAGGATTATCCTCACGGTTGCCCAAAAGGCTTATGTCCTTGATGCCCCGCTTGGTGAGCAACCCCCTCCAGCGTCTGAGGACGTTATGAACGCCTGGCAGGCGCGTGTTGATGACTACTCAATAGTTCAGTGCGCCATGTTGTATGGCTTAGAACCGGGACTTCAAAGGCGTTTTGAACGTCATGGAGCATATGAGATGTTCCAGGAGTTGAAGTTTATTTGTGAGAAGAATGCCCGGATCGAGAGGTATGAGACCTCCGGTAAGTTCTATGCTTGCAAGATGGAGGAGAATGGGTCTGTCAGTGAACACATACTCAAAATGTCGGGGTATTACAACCGTCTGGCTGAGTTGGGACTTGTGCTCCCGCCAGAGGCAATCACTGACAGAGTTCTTCAATCGCTACCACCTAGCTACAAGAGCTTTGTGTTGAACTATAACATGCAAGGGATGAATAAGTCAGTTGCCGAGCTGTTTGCGATGCTGAAAGTCGCTGAGTCAGACATCCAGAAGGAGCATCAAGTGTTGATGGTCAATAAAACCACCAGTTTCAAAAAGAATGGCAAGGGCAAGAAGGGAAACTCCAAGAAGAGTGGCAAAGTAGTTGCCCCTCCCGTAAAGAAACCCAAGGCTGGGCCCAAGCCGGAAACTGAGTGCTCTATTGCAAGGGAACTGGCCACTGGAAGCGGAATTGCCCCAAGTATCTGGCCGACAAGAAGGGGGCCAACGCCAAACAAGGTATATATGATATACATGTTATTGATGTGTACCTTACCAACTCTCGTTCTAGTGCCTGCGTATTTGATACCGGTGCGGTTGCTCGCATTTGCAACTCAAAGCAGGAACTGCGGAATAGACGGAGGCTGGCGAAGGACGAAGTGACGATGCGTGTGGGAAATGGTTCCAAGGTTGATGTGATCACCGTCGGCACGCTCGCTCTTCGATTACCATCGGGATTAGTGATGAACCTGAATAATTGTAATTTAGTGCCTGCGTTGAGCATGAACATTATATCTGGATCTTGTTTAATGCGAGATGGTTACTCATTTAAATCAGAGAATAATGGTTGTTCTATTTATATGGGTAATATCTTTTATGGTCATGCACCCATTGTGAGGGGTTTATTCTTATTGAATCTCGATAGTAATGATACACATGTTCATAACATTGATGCCAAAAGATGTAGAGTTGATAATGATAGTACCACTTTCTTGTGGCACTGCCGCTTAGGTCATATTGGTGTAAAACGCATGAAGAAACTCCATGCTGATGGACTTTTGGAGTCACTTGATTTTGAATCACTTGACACATGCGAACCATGCCTCATGGGCAAGATGACTAAGACCCCATTCTCCGGTACAATGGAACGGGCAAGTGACTTGTTGGAAATCATACATACTGATGTGTGCGGTCCGATGAGCATTGAGGCGCGCGATGGATATCGTTATTTTCTCACCTTCACCGACGATTTGAGTAGATATGGGTATATTTACTTAATGAAACACAAGTCTGAAACGTTTGAAAAGTTCAAGCAATTTCAGAGTGAAGTTGAGAATCATCGTAACAAGAAGATCAAATTCCTACGATCTGATCGAGGGGGAGAATATCTGAGTTATGAGTTTGGCAGTCACTTACGACAATGTGGAATTGTTTCACAGTTGACGCCACCTCGAACACCACAGCGTAATGGTGTGTCCGAACGTCGTAATCGAACCTTATTGGATATGGTGCGTTCTATGATGTCTCTTGCCGATCTGCCACTATCATTTTGGGGTTATGCGTTAGAGACAGCTGCATTCACTTTAAATAGGGCACCATCTAAGTCTGTTGAGACGACATCGTATGAACTATGGTTTGGCAAGAAACCAAAGTTGTCGTTTCTTAAAGTTTGGGGATGCGATGCTTATGTCAAAAGGCTTCACCCAGAAAAGCTCGAACCCAAAGCGGACAAATGCGTCTTCATAGGATACCCAAAAAAGACGGTTGGGTATGCCTTCTATCTCATATCCGAAGGCAAAGTGTTTGTCGCTAAGAACGGGTCCTTTCTAGAGAAAGAGTTTCTCTCGAAAGAATTGAGTGGGAGGAAGATAGAACTTGATGAGGTTGTTGAACCTTTACTTCAACCAGAGAGTAGCACTGCGCAGAAAGATGTTTCTGTGGAACCTACGTCAGTTGAAGAGGAAGCTGATGATGGTGATCATGAATCTTCGGATCAAGTTACTATCGAACCTCATAGGTCGACAAGGATACGTACTGCCCCTGAGTGGTACGGTAACCCTGTCTTGGAGGTCATGTTGTTGGACAACGATGAACCTACGAGCTATGGAGGAGCGATGGTGGGCCCAGATTCCGACAAATGGTTAGAGGCCATGAAATCCGAGATGGGATCCATGTATGAAAACAAAGTATGGACTTTGGAAGTATTACCTGAAGGGCGAAAGGCCATTCAGAACAAATGGATCTTCAAGAAGAAGACAGACGCGGACGGTAATGTCACCGTCTATAAAGCTCGACTTGTGGCAAAGGGATTTTTCACAAGTTCAAGGAGTTGACTACGATGAGACTTTCTAACCCGTAGCGATGCTTAAGTCCGTCAGAATCATGTTAGCAATAGCTGCATTTTTCGATTATGAAATTTCGCAGATGGATGTCAAAACAGCGTTCCTTAACGGTTTTCTTAAGGAAGAGTTGTATATGATGCAACCAGAAGGTTTTGTCGATCCATAGAATGCTGACAAAGTTTGCAAACTCCAGCGATCCATTTATGGACTGGTGCAAGCGTCTCGGAGTTGGAATCTTCGCTCTGATGAGGTGATCAAAGCGTTTGGGTTTATACAAGTTTACGGAGAAGCTTGTATTTACAAGAAAGTGAGTGGGAGCTCTATAGTGTTTCTAATATTATATGTGGATGACATATTACAGATTGGAAACAATATAGAACTTTTGGAAAGCGTGAAGGAATATTTGAACAAGAGTTTTTCAATGAAGGACCTAGGAGAAGCTGCTTTCATATTAGGCATCAAGATCTATAGAGATAGATCGAGGCGCTTAATAGGACTTTCACAGAGCACATACCTTGATAAAGTTTTGAAGAAGTTCAAAATGGATCAGTCCAAGAAGGGGTCCTTGCCTGTTTTGCAAGGTGTGAAGTTGAGTAAGACTCAATGCCCAGCGACTACAGAGGATAGAGAAAAGATGAGTGTCATCCCCTATGCTTCTGCCGTAGGCTCTATCATGTATGCGATGTTGTGCACAAGACCAGATGTCAGCCTTGCCATAAGTATGGCCGGAAGGTTTCAAAGTGATCCAGGAGTGGAACACTGGACAGCGGTCAAGAATATCCTTAAGTACCTGAAAAGGACTAAGGAAATGTTTCTCGTTTATGGGGGTGATCAAGAGCTCGTCGTAAAGGGTTACGTCGATGCAAGCTTTGACACTGATCCGGATGACTCTAAGTCTCAAACCGGATACGTATATATTCTAAATGGGGGAGCGGTAAGCTGGTGCAGTTCCAAGCAAAGCGTGGTAGCTAATTCTACATGCGAAGCGGAGTACACAGCTGCCTCGGAGGCGGCGAAGGAAGGTGTCTGGATGAAGCGGTTCATGACAGATCTTGGAGTTGTGGTCAGTGCACTGGACCCGATGACTCTGTTCTGTGACAACACTGGTGCCATTGCTCTAGCCAAGGAACCAAGGTTTCACAAGAGCACCAGACACATAAAGCGACGCTTCAATTCCATCCACGATGCGATCAAGGAGGAGGACATAAACATTTGCAAAGTGCACACGGATCTGAATGTTGCAGATCCATTGACTAAACCTCTTCCACGGGCAAAACATGATCAACACCAGAACTCTATGGGTGTTAGATTCATAACCATGTAATGCTAGATTATTGACTCTAGTGCAAGTGGGAGACTGTTGGAAATATGCCCTAGAGGCAATAATAAAATGGTTATTATTATATTTCCTTGTTCATGATAATCGTTTATTATCCATGCTATAATTGTATTGGTTGGAAACACAAATACATGTGTGGATACGTACACAACAACATGTCCCTAGTGAGCCTCTACCGGACTAGCTCGTTGATCAAAGATGGCCATGGTTTCCTGGTTATAGACATGAGTTGTCATTTGATAACGGGATCACATCATTAGGAGAATGATGTGATGGACAAGACCCAAACTATGAACGTAGCATATGATGGTGTCAAGTTTATTGCTATCGTTTTTGGATGTCAAGTATCTGTTCCTATGACCATGAGATCATGCAACTCACTGACACCGGAGGAGTACCTTGTGTGTATCAAACGTCACAACATAACTGGGTGACTATAAAGATGCTCTACAGGTATCTCCGAGGGTGTCTGTTGAGTTGGCATGGATCAAGACTGGGAATTTGTCACTCCGTATGACGGAAAGGTATCTCAGGGCCCACTCGGTAATACAACATCACAATAAGCTTGCAAGCAATGTGACTAAAGAGTTAGCCACGGGATCTTGTATTACGAAACGAGTAAAGAGACTAGCCGGTAACGAGATTGAACTAGGTATGGAGATACCGACGATCGAATCTCGGGCAAGTAACATACCGATGGACAAAGGGAACTGCATACGGGATTGACTGAATCCTTGACATCGAGGTTCGACCGATAAAGATCTTCGTAGAATATGTAGGAACCAATATGGGCATCCAGGTCCCGCTATTGGTTATTGACCGTGGAGGTGTCTCGGTCATGTCTGCATAGTTCTCGAACCCGCAGGGTCTGGACACTTAACGTTTGGTGACGATATAAGTATAGTCGAGTTATTATGTTGGTGACCGAAGGTTGTTCGGAGTCCCGGATGAGATCCCGGACATGACGAGGAACTCCGGAATAGTCCGGAGGTAGAGATCGATATATAGGACGAAGGGAATCGGAGTCCGGAAGTGTTCCGGGGGTACCGGGTTATGACCAAGAGAACCGAAAGGGGTTTCGGGGGGACCTGGCAAGTGTTGGGGGCCTCATGGGCCAAGGGGAGGAACCACACCAGCCCACTAAGGGGCTGTGCGCCCCCCTCACCCCATCTCACGATCACCAGAGAGGGGTGGGGCGCCCCCCTAGGGCTGCCTCCACCTGGCTTGGGGGACAATTCACCCTAGGGTTTCCCTAGGGGCGCCCCCATCTGGTGTGGCCGCCGGCCCCCCTAGGGGAACCCTAGGGCGCCTCCTCCTCCTCCCTTTTCCCCTATATATAGAGGGGTAGAGAGAGGGCAGCCGGACCCATCTATGCCACGGCGCTGCCCTCGCTCTCCCTCATAGTTCCTTTCTCTCTCCGCGTAGCTTAGCGAAGCTCTGCTGAGATTGCTCCACCACCACCGTCGCCACACTGTCGTGCTGCCGGAGGACTCGAGCTACTACTTCACCATCGCTCTCTGGATCGAGGAGGTGAAGGCGTCATCAAGCCGTACGTGTGTTGAACGCGGAGGTGACGTCCGTTCGGCACTTGATCGGGAGTTCGCGGGACGGATAGTGATTGGATCGCGAAGACGTTCGACTACATCAACCGCGTTTCTTAACGCTTCCGCTTAGCGATCTACAAGGGTATGTAGGTGCAATCTCTCCTCTCGTAGATGTTCATCTCCTAGATCGATCTTGGTGAGCTTAGGAAAATTTTTGTTTCGCATGCAACGTTCCCCAACAGCCTCAAGCCTCGGGAGCGCAGCATTGACTTCGCGAGAGAATAGCTTGAAGTGGCGGTTGGATGCGGGAGCCTGAGCTCTGCCTAGGATGCAGGCCACTGCACGAGGCTCGTGATAGCCCCTGGCGTCTTGGTCGGGCTGGTCGTCGTCATTCTGCCATGGGGGCGGCGGCAGTGGTGGAAGGGCAGCATTGGCTTGAGGGTTGGCCTCACAAGGCTGGTCGCGCCAGGCGGCCTCGTGAGGCTGGTCATGCCAGCCCTGTCGGTAGTTGCCGTTGCCATTGCGGTCTCCCCAGCGGCCGCCGTTACGGCCGCCTCCACGGCCGGTGCCGCGGTCGTTGCGCCAGCCGAGGCGCTCATCGCGAAGCAGCTTGAGCTCGTGGCAGTCCTCAGTGCTGTGGGAGAGCGAGTTGTGGTAGGCGTAGAGAGGGCAGTTATCTCGTTTGGGCTCGTCACGCTCACGGCCGCACTTCTGCTCGGGTTCCGCCGCGAGCACGGCAGGGCCCTTGCGCTTGATGTCCTTGCTCTTGGCCTTGGCGGCGTCTGGCGCCGCGTCGGGGTCGTTGTGGACAAAGAGGCGGCCTTCCTCAGCCTTGGTGCACTTGTTGGCGAGGTCAAACAGTTGGAGCACGGAGTCGAGCTCGTCATTGATGCCGAGCTTCTCGCGCATGCGGACGTCCTTGACCCTGTTGGTGAACGCGGAGACGATGGCGGCCTCGGAGGCGCGCAGGATGTACTTGCAGAGGGTCTCGTCGGGGCGCTGGCGCACACCGCGCAAGGCGTTGAGCGTGAGGGAACGCTCATGCGCGCCCTTGAAGTTGGCGACGAACTGCCGGCAGAGCTCGCCCCACGAAGATATGGACGCCTCGGGGATGTTCATGAGCCAAGAGCGCAGGCCATCCTTGAGGGCCATGGGAAACTAGTTCGCCATGACCTTGTCGACGCCGTTCGTTGCCTCGATGCTCAGGGCATAGAGCTGCAGGAACTCCGCAGGGTTGGGGGTGACATCGTAGCACTGAGGCAGGCCTGGCTTGAACTTAGCGGGCCACACCACGTGACGCAGCTCGCGGGTGAAGGCACGGCAGCCCACGCAGCTGGAGGGGACGCCGCCGGTGAGGGCGGCGCGGATCTGACGGCCGGCGGCCGCGACTTCTTGGACCTTCCTGTCTTGGCACTGCCACTGCTGCTCGAGGAGCACGCGCGCATCAGGAGGCACGTGCCGGATGATCTGGCAACTGGGCTCACCATGGTCCGAAGAGGACGCGCCGCGAGATGGTTCGCGTGCCCGCGCGTCGCGGTGGCGCCGGGCGTCCTCGCCATGCAGAGGGGGCAGAGGAGGCGCATCATGCGCCATGTCCCCAGCGCGAGATGGCGGTGGACGGAGTGAGTGAGAGGGCACCGGGGCGTCGCCTGCGGCATTGACGAGCTCGGTGATGCGGCCAAGCCAGGCGTCGTAGCCGGCGTCGGTGGGGCGGTAGCGCAGGAGCTCACGCGCCATGAGCAGCGCGGCCTGCGGGGCCGGCGTGTCGCGGCGAGCGAGCGACGAGGACGTGGCGGTGTGGCCGTCCGCCTGCACGGACGGGTGGAGGGAAGAAGCCTGCTGCTCCCTTGCAGCGGGATCGGTAGCAGCGCCGGCGGCGCGGCATCGACGGTCGTCGCGGGCGACGGGCTCCGTCTGGGCCACCCTGGCAGCTTGGCGCGCGTAGCGCTCACGGCCGGCGTCAGCCATGGAGGCGTGGAGGTGGAAGAGAACTCGAGCGAGCCCCCTACCTGGCGCGCCAAATGTCGGAGCCTGGACTCCGGTGAATTGGAGGTTCGAACTCTGGGGGCGCACTAGTTCTCTTCGACCAAAGGTGACCACGGCGAGGCTACGGCAAGAGCGCTACGCGGGAGCACAACAGGGGACACGACGGTTACCCAGGTTCGGGCCACCTTGCGGTGTAAAACCCTACTCCTGCTTGTGTTGAAATTTCTGTGGGCAAGAAGGTGTTCTCGCATACGAGGTAGAAGGCAGAGGAACCGATCCTTTCTACAATGGCAGCTCTGCCCCTTTTATAGCCGCCTTGGTCCTCTTCCCCCAAAAACTAGGCGGGAAGGGTTGCCACACTTGGCGGGTTTTGAAAGGGGAAGGTGCTTAGTCTTATCCTGACTAAAGGCGGTCTTCGCCTGCAAAAGCACGATCTGTGATGCGCCGGTTGGCTCGGTGGTGACCTCTGCCCTGCGCGCCTTGCTGTCTCGGTCTTCTATCACCAAACGGGCAGTCCATGGGACTTGCTTTGGGGGTGGGCAGCTGGGACTGCCCCTTTATCACCAAAGAGGAAAGCTTCTCTATCCGCGCCCACTGGCGCGGCCTCTGTCGTCCTTCGTCGCTGCGCGCGTCATCCACGTGATGGGCACATGACCCCGCAGCCAATGTCAGGCGTGATGGTCTCGGGCGCCCGGCTCGGGAGGGCGCCTCGGGAGGCAGCCTCGCGAGGCTCCTGCTCCTACCACGGCTAAGTGCCGGCATGACGTGTCTTGAGGAGGGGTCCTCAGGAGGCTGGCGCCTCAAGAGATGTCTTCGCTTCACGGCGTCCCCAGAGGGGCCGCGTCTTGGGCCTTCGCCAGGCGTCGCTTCCTGGGCCGCAGACAGATGGGCCGAGGTACCCTCGTTCCCAATGGCCCGACAGAGTTTATTGTACCAACTGCAGCCCGCAGTTCTGGAGCTTCTGCAGACCACGATTGTGTGACAGACTGATACGTCCATTTTTCATCAATTTTTCCTACTATTATTTATTATGTTTTGTGTCATTATTTCACTTTATGATACAATTCTTATGCCTTTTCTCTCTTATTTTGCAAGTTTTACATGAAGAGGGAGATTGCCGGCTGCTGGAATTCTAGACCGGATAGGGCTAAAACAGAGATAGCTATTCTTCATATCTCCAAATGACCTGAAAATTTTCGGAGAATTGTTTTGGAATATATAAAAAATATTGGCGGAAGAAGTACCAGAGGGGGGCCCACCAGGAAGCCACAAGCCTGGGTGGCCCGCCCCCGAAGCTTGTGGGGCCCCTGGCAGGCCTCCAAGGCCCATCTTCTCCTATAAGATGCTATTTTCCCAAGAAAAAATTAGAAGAAGATTTTCGGGACGAAGCGCTACCATCTCGAGGCGGAACCTAGGCAGGAGCAATTTTGCTCTCCGGCGGAGCGATTCCGCCGGGGATACTTCCCTCCGGGAAGGGGAAATCGAAGCCATCGACATCACCAATGATCCGCTCATCGTGGGAGGACCAATCTTCATCAACATCTTCACCAGCACCATCTCATCTCAAACCCTAGCTCATCTCTTGTATTCAATCTTTGTCTCAAAACCTCAGATTGGTACCTGTGGGTTGCTAGTAGTGTTGATTACATCTTGTAGTTGATGCTAGTTGGTTTATTTGGTGGAAGATTATAAGTTCATATCCTTAATCATATTCAATACTCCTCTGATCTTGAACATGAATATGATTTGTGAGTAGTTACTTTTGTTCTTGAGGACCTGGGAGAAGTCTTGTCATATGTAATCATGTGAATTTGGTATTCGTTCGATATTTTGATGATATGTATGTTGTTGCTTCCTTTAGTGGTGTCGTGTGAACGTCGACTACATGACACTTCACCATCTTTGGGCCTAAGGGATGGCATTGTGGAGTAGTAATTAGATGATGGGTTGCTAGAGTGACAGAAGCTTAAACCCTAGTTTATGCGCTATTCCGTAAAGGGCTGATTTGGATCCATATGTTTCATGCTATGGTTAGATTTATCTTAATTCTTCTTTCATAGTTGCGAATGCTTGCAAGAGGGGGTAATCATAAGTGAGAGGCTTGTTCAAGTAAGGACAGCACCCAAGCACCGGTCCACCCACATATCAAATTATCAAAGTAGGGAACGTGAATCAAACAAACATGATGAAAGTGACTAGATGAGAATTCCCATGTGTTCTCGAGAACTCTTTGTTTTATATAAGAGACCATTCCGGATTGTCCTTTGCTACAAAAAGGATTGGGCCACCTTGCTGCACCTTGTTGTAATTGTCACTTGTTACTTGTTACGAATTGAAATTAATAGTTATCGATTAGAGGGGGGGTGAATAGGCAATTTTTATGAAAGGCTTCGAAAACAGGCAATGTCTTCGAAGCAAGCGGAAGCACAATCAAAACTAACAACAGTAGTAACTAAGAAGATCAGATATGACAGGCATAGGCATCATACATACAAGCATGCATTGAACATAAACACAAGATGCATGAAGACAAATAGGCTGACAGATGAATGGCTTCAGGGAATATCTTCAAACACAGAGAGGCATGCAAGGGCTGCACAGTACTAAACAGTAAGTAAAGGAACTGAAAGGATAGAACCAGGAGCTCGGGGAAGACACGGATTTGTTTGACCAGTTCCAACTGTTGTGACAGTTGTATGTCTGGTTAGGGAGGCTGAGATTGAACTCAGAACACCACGTCTTCACCTTATTCCCCTTGAGCTAAGACCCGCTGATCTCGCCCAAACACAATTGTAAGTCTTCAAGGTAGACTTCCAAACCTTCACAGACTTTGTTCACCGGCAATCCACAATGACTCTTGGATGCTCAGAACGTGACGCCTAACCGGCTGGAAGATCATAGTCTTCAAGTGTAATAAGTCTTCGGTTCACTCAGAACAGAATGTCTTCAGTGATGCTCAATCACTTTGGGTTCTGGGTGTTTTGGGATTTGTCCTCGCAAGGATTCTCTCTCTCAAAGGCTTCGAGGTGGGTTGCTCTCAAACGACAAAAGCCGTGCACTAACTCAGAGCAGCCACCAACTTATGGTGGAGGGGGTGGCAATTTATAGCCAGGAGGCAACCCGACATGACTTGTCCAAAATGACCTTGGGTCATTGGGAAATTGACATGTGTCCAATGGTCGGATCCCAACACACGCGGCAACTTTACTTGGGATCCAAGCAAAGCTGACTCAACCAATTCTGGAAGAGGTTTTCTCTCATTTGTCTTCGCTCGAAGACATAGGATGTGGGTTGAGCATCACGTCAGTTTCTGACTTCATTTACCTCGACCCCACTTAACAGTACGGTGGTTCCTATGACTCAAGAAATAAGAAAATGGAACTACCAAAAGACTAAGTCTTCGCGTTCCATTGGCTTCAAGTGAATGTCTTCATGAACCATTATCTTCAACAAGGATGTCTTCATGAACCACCATTGTCTTCAATGTCTTCATACATTTTTAGGGGTCATCTTTGATGGGTAAACCGAATCAATGGGGACTTCTACATGTGTTCTCTTGTGAATCTCACAAACACATTAGTCCCTTCTGTCGGAAGTCGGGCTCCGGGGACCCAAAGGTTCGAACACTGGGGTGAGCTCGTTCTACCACTTCGTCTCCTACCACGGCTAAGCGACGGCGAGACTACGGCGAGAGCGCGCTAGTGAGGGACGGACCGTGGACTCAGCGGTTTACCCAGGTTCGGGCCACCTTGCGGAGTACCTGCTTGGTTGGTATTGCTCTGGTGCGACAGAGAGAGAGAGATAGTACAAGGTCGAGGGTGATGGGAACCGGAATCGATCTACAATGGCAGCTCTGCCCCCCTTATACCCGCATCGGCCCTCTTCCCCCTTGAAACTTAGGCGGGAAGGGCTGCCACACTTGGCGGGTTTTGAAAGGGGACATGCGCTCAGGCTATCCTGACTAAAGGCGGTCTTCGCCTGCCAAAGCGTGATACATGACGCGCCGGTGGGCTCGGTGATGACCTCCGCCCTGCGCGCCCGCCGTCTTGGTCTTCCTTCGCCGATCGGGCAACCTTTGGGGTTGCTTTGGGGAGTAGATATCTGGCCCTGCTCCCTTAACACCAAAGAGGAAACCATCTTCATCCGCGACTGCTGGCGTGGCCTCTGTCGCCGCTCGTCGCCGCGCGCGTCACCCACGTGATGGGCCCCAGACCGCGCGGATTCGCTGAACGGCCTTCGTCTCGTGCGCCCTCGGGAGGGGGCCTCGGGAGGCCACCTCGGGAGGTCACCTCGCGAGGCCGCTGGTGGAGGTGTTGAGCCTCGCTCGCCCGCTCCCTGAGGAGGGGGCCTCGGGAGGCCAAGGCCTCATGAGGAGCCCTGGTGAGGTGCTTGGTGATGATGGCCTGCTGGGCCCACGCCAGGCGTTGCACCCTGGGCCAAGGGCAGACGGGCCTGGATACCCCGGGTTCCATGGGCCCGACAGTAGCCCCCGGGCCCGCGGCGCGCATGTTCCCGCCTACAGGGGGGCGAAACGGCGCGGGACCTAACCGCCTGCGGCCAGGCGCGACACGTGGCGAACGATGTGACTGGGGACGCCTCCACTTCTCCCACGACGTCTCAGTTACCACCCGCGCAGACATAAAGTCCGCCACGGGCGACGCGAGACCATCATTGCCTTCCTTAGCGCCTCCCTATTGCTTCAATTCCCAACGCCGGATAAGGCGGAGCGACGAGGGGAGCTCCGCGCCGAGTGTAAAGAGGGAGATTGGAGAGCTGAAGTCCTCCACCCATCTTCTCCTTCCTCCTGGCTCCTCTGTCGTCTTGCTAGAGCCGCCACGGAAATGGCGAGGGGGAGAGGACGCGGCCGTGCTTCCGCTGCCGCATCCCAGGTTCTGCCCCGGGGGCATGGGCACTCCCCGACGGCTGCCGGCGCCGGGCCCAGCAGTCGCGGGAGGGGTGCCGCTCGTGGGCGCGGAGGGCGAGTCACGCGGGGCCAAGGCGGCCGCGGCGGGGCACCCGCGCTACCTCCTCAGGCGGGGAGCCACTCGGCGGAGGCGGCGCACGAGTTCATTGTGAACATGCACCGCAGCCCCTGCACCTGGCTCCGGCTTCCAGACTCCTTTGCGGCGGCAATGGCGGAGCGTGCGCCCTTGGGCTTGTGGGTGCAGGCCGACGGCTGCTGCAACGGCCCCTCCTGGGTGGCGACGGAGCTCACTCCTTCGGGCTTCATGTTCTTGAGGCAGGGGTGGAAGTCGTTTGCCCTCGCCCGCGGCCTGAAATGGGGGCACGTCCTCCAATTCAAGTACGACGGGGCCGCCACACTCTTTGTGAAGATCTTCGGGCTCTCTGGCAGCCGCCTGGAGTGCTGCGCGGAGAGCGAGGACGGCAGCTACAGCGGCTCCTCCAGCGAGGACGACAGCTCCAGCAGTGCCGCCTCCATCGGGGGTGGGAACGACGGTGACTCCCCCCACGTCAAGAGCGAGGATGAGGACTCCGACTAGGCACGGGCGGCGACGACTCCGGAGCCGGGGCACCGCGCACACGGTGACGGAGCCGCGCTCACCCCCAGCGCCTTCTTGGGAACGCGTGCGGCGCCTGCGCTGGAGTCTTGGGGGAAACGGCGCCTCGCCTAGGCCCTTTCTTTTTTTTTCCTGCATTGAACCAATGTAGCCCCGCGGGGTCGTGAAAACAGTATCTTCTATGCTCAGCTTAATGCTTTTGTGATTCGGGATGTATGCATTCCCTCCCGAAGTCCTCTCGTGAGGCTGGTTTTTTTTCTTTGTTCGCCTCAGCGCTCTATGCCGTCAGGACCCAGCCCCCGAGTGGGCCTCGGCCGTCGCTGGTATGTCCGGTCGCGATGCCGGGACAAGGCCAGGAGGTGAGGGGCACCGGGAACTAGTGAGGGCTCCTGAGGCGCGATGCTCAGGGAGCCCCCCTTTAGCGTGCAAGCGGCTTACGTAGAAGGAAAAACGCTAGCACCCAGCGGGATTGCGAGGGGAGAGAGCTTGAGTGACGGCAAGGGCGTCTCGCGAGGTAGTTAGACTTAGCTTTTGGCGGAGAGCGGTGTCGGGCGAGCCACAACTCGTGAGGAGTTCACACAGCTCGCGAGGCGTGCTCACGAGGCTCGGCGTTCGAAGTGTCTTCGTCTCGCGAGGCCGGCTCGCGAGAGGCCGCCTGCGAGGTCCTCGCGCTGCTCGCCTCCTGAGGGGCTGCATGTCGACAAATTCACGATGGGGGGAGCGGCACGCATTCGCTAACTCGCTCATGGCCGTTGCGTGAGGAGATAAGGCACCAAGGACCTTGGTGAGGTGGCATGCACGGGAGCAGGCCCGCGAGCCAGAGCTCATTCACTTGGATTTGACGGCACTGCAGGGATGGACCCGAGCACAGACACCGTGCCTAGCCCCGGCTCATGGAATCGGCCAGGGGAGGGGTTGCGAGCGTGTGGCGCTCTCCGGTCGGCATCGAACTGAACAGGCAATTAAGCAGGTGACATAACTCATCATGGTAAAATCAGCGAAATTCGTTACGCAACCAAAAGGATAGGGGCTAGGCTGCCACGTCCGGCACGGATCAGCTCGAGGTTGGTGCAGCCCGTGGGGCGCCCTCAGCCGCATTTAAACAAAATCACCTTGGCAGAAGGGTTCCGGGAGCGAGGCGCGGGAGGCGTGGCAAGAAGGAGTGTGGGCAGCACAGGGCGATGCATCGAGCACACCTGGCAGGACCGCGCTGGGGCGACGTCAGACCGCTTGGTGAGGCGCGCCCAGGGAGTCCGCTCCTCCGGGGCCAGGGGGCTCACGAGGCCCTGGGGGCTCGCGAGGAGTAGGAGGCTCACGAGGCTCTGGCATGAAGGGCGCCAGCCTCTGGAAAGACCCGCCGGTGTTCCTCAGCCCGAAAGGCATGCGCATGCCGCCGACAGTGGGGCCAACGCCCTGGCCAATCCGAGGCAGCTGGAAGGGATCTTGAGGGCAGAACTTGTTGAGGCTGGTGAAGTCAGCGCACATGCGCTCCTTGCCGCCCTTCTTCGGAACGACGACTGGGTTGGCGAGCCATTCGGGATGGCGCACCGCGCGAATGACCCCAGCTTCCTAGGGCTTCTGAACTTCCTTGACGATGAAATCTTGCTTCTCTGGCGCCTGGCGCCGTGCTTTCTGCATGACGGGGCGTGCATTGGGGCACACCGCTAAGTGGTGCTCAATCACCTCCCTCGGCACATCGGACAAGTTAGATGCTTTCCACGCAAACACATCCGAGTTTGCCCGAAGGAAGGTGACGAGCGCGCTTTCCTATGAAGGATGGAGGCCTGTGCCGATGGGGAAGGCAGGGCCGGAGCCGCTGCCATCCACCGACACCTTCTTCGTCTCAGCGCGGTCCTGAGAGAACAGCTGCTTCTTCTTTGCGGGCGCGGCCTCAGGAGGCTCGGCCGCGTCCTCGTCGGCCGGGTGCGCGACCGCGGCGGCCTTGTAGGAACGCTCGAGGGTGCTAGCCGCGTCCTTCTCGTCACAGGTGACGGTGATGATGCCGCTGCAGCCGGGCATCTTGAGGACGTTGTAGGCGTGATGGGTGGCCGCCATGAAGTTGGTGAGAGCTGGGTAGCCCAAGATGGCGTTGTAAGGTAGACCGATGTGCGCGACGTCGAAGTCGATGAGCTCGGTGCGGTAGTTCTTGCGGGTGCCGAAGGTGACGGGGAGGTGCGCTTGCCCCAGAGGGATGGTGGAGCCATCGGTCACTCCGGAAAAGGGCCTGGTCGGCATCAGCTGGTCGTAGGGCACCTGGAGCGTCTCGAAGGTCTCGATGGAGATCATGTTGAGGCCGGCGCCCCCGTCGATGAGGGTCTTGGTGACCGCAACGTTGCTGATGGTGGGGGTGCACAGCATGGGGAGCACACCTGCGGAGGCCGTGGATTTGGCGTGATCCTTGGAGTCGAAGGTGATGGCGTACTGCGACCACTTGAGGGGTCGCGCGGCCTCGGGCCTAGGGAGGGCGGCATACACCACGCGAGAGAGCTGCTTGAAGTGGCGGATGGACGCGGGGGCTTGGGACCCGCCAAGGATGCAGGCGACCGCGCGAGGCTCCTGGTAGCCCCCAGCGCCCTCATCAGGCCGGTTGATGTCGTTCCTCCGGGGTGGCGGTGGCAGTGGTAGAAGAGCGGCATTGCCCTGAGGGTCTGCCTCACGAGGTTGGTCGCGCCAGACGGCCTCACAAGGCTGGTCGCGCCAACCCTGGCGGAAGTAGCGCTGCCGTTGCGGCTGTCCCAACGGTTGCTGCTGCGGCCACCTCCACGGCCGGCGCCGCGGCCATTGCGGTCGTCTAGGCGGCTTTGGTGCTCGTCGCGAAGCAGCTTGAGCTCCTGACAGTCTTCGGTGCTGTGGTAGCACACGTTGTGGAAGGCACAGAGCGGCCGACTGTCCTTCCTGGGCTCGTCGTGGTCACAGCCGCGCTTCTGCTCGGGCTCCGCCGCGAGCACAGTCGAGCCCTTGCGCTTGACGTCCTTGCTCTTGGCCTTGGCGGCGTCGAGCGCCGCGTCGGGATCGTTGTGGATGAAGAGGCGGCCTTCCTCAGCCTTGGTGCACTTGTTGGCGAGATCGAGCAGCTCTACCACGGAGTCGAGCTCACCATTGATGGCGAGCTTCTCGCGCATCTTGACGTCCATGACGCCGGTGGAGAATCCAGAGATGACGGCCGCATCGGAGGCGCGCGGGATCTTGTTGCGCACCTGGCTGAACCGCTGGATGTACATGCGGAGGGTCTCGTCCGGGCGCTGCCGCACACTCCGCAGGTCGTTGATGGTGAGGGAGCGGTCCTGTGTGCCCTTGAAGTTGGCGACAAACTGGCTGCAGAGCTCAGCCCATGAGGAGATGGACGCCTCGGGGAGATTCATGAGCCAGGAGCGCGGGCCGTCCTTGAGGGCCATGGGAAACCAATTTGCCATGACCTTGTCGTCGCCGTTCGCCGCCTCGACGCTCAGCGCGTAGAGCTGAAGGAACTCTGCGGGGTTGGGGGTGCCGTCGTAGCGCGGAGGCAGCTCAGGCTTGAACTTCGCGGGCCAGACCACGCGACGCAGCTCGCGAGTGAAGGCGCGGCAGCCCACGCCGCTTGAGGGGATGCCGCCAACGAGGGCGGCGCGGTTTTGACGCCCAGCCGCCGCGACGTCTTGAACGGCCTGGTCCTGGCGCCGGCGCTGCAACTCGAGGAGCACACGCGCATCAGGGGGCGCGCGGCGAATGATCTGGCAGCTGGCCTCATCTCGGTCCGGCGAGGACGCGTCGCGGGACGGCTCGCGAGCCCGCGCGCCGCGCTGAGGCCCACCGTGCTCGTCGCGCAGAGGAGGCGGCGAGGGAGCGCCGTGCGCTAGGTCCCCAGAGCGAGACGGCGGAGGACGAAGTGAGTGGGAAGGCGCTGGAGCATCGCCGGCGGCGTTGACGAGCTCGGCGATGCGACCTAGCCAGGCGTCGTAGCCGGCGTCAGCTAGACGGTAACGGAGCAGCTCGCACGCCATGAGCAGCGCGGCCTGCGGGTTCGGCGGCCCGCGGTGGGCGAGGGAGAAGGCAGTGGCGGTGTGGCCGTTCGCCTACACGGAGGGGTGCAGGGAGGAATCCTGCTGCTCGCGGGCAGCGGGGTCGGTGGCGGCAGCAGCCTCGGCTTCGGGGCGGCGGCGATTGCCGCGGCAACTGGCTCCGTCTGAGCCACACGGCCAGCCCTGCGCTCGGCGCGCTCGCAACGTGCGTCGGCCATGGGGTTGGTGGAGCAGAGGGCGGAGCGGAAGAACAGTAGCGCACCCCTACCTGGCGTGCCAAAATGTCGGAAGTCGGGCTCCGGGGACCCAAAGGTTTGAACACTGGGGTGAGCTCGTTCTACCACTTCGTCTCCTACCACGGCTAAGCGACGGCGAGGCTACGGCAAGAGTGCGCTAGCGAGGGACGGACCGTGGACTCAGCGGTTTACCCAGGTTCGGGCCACCTTGCGGTGTAAGACCCTACTCCTGCTTGGTTGGTATTGCTCTGGTGCGAGAGAGAGAGTACAAGGTCGAGGGTGATGGGAACCGGAATCGATCTACAATGGCTGCTCTGCCCCCCTTATACCCGCATCGGTCCTCTTCCCCCTTGAAACTTAGGCGGGAAGGGCGGCCACACTTGGCGGGTTTTGAAAGGGGACAGGCGCTCAGGCTATCCTGACTAAAGGCGGTCTTCGCCAGCCAAAGCATGATCCATGACGCGCCGGTGGGCTCGGTGATGACCTCCGCCCTGTGCGCCCGCCGTCTTGGTCTTCCTTCGTCGATCGGGCAACCTTTGAGATTGCTTTGGGGAGTAGATATCTGGCCCTGCTCCCTTAACACCAAAGAGGAAACCATCTTCATCCGCGACTGCTGGCGCGGCCTCTGTCGCCGCTCGTCGCCGCGCACATCACCCACGTGATGGGCCCCAGACCACGCGGCTCCGCTGAACGGCCTTCCTCTCGTGCGCCCTCGGGAGGGGGCCTCGGGAGGCCACCTCGGGAGGTCGCCTCGCGAGAGGACCTCACGAGGCCGCTGGTGGAGGTGCTGAGCCTCGCTCGCCCGCTCCCTGAGGAGGGGGCCTCGGGAGGCCAAGGCCTCATGAGGAGCCCTGGTGAGGTGCTTGGTAATGATGGCCTGCTGGGCCCATGCCAGGCGTTGCGCCCTGGGCCAAAGGCAGACGGGCCTAGATACCTCGGGTTCCATGGGCCTGACACCTTCAACAAAGTTTGTCTTCAATACTCCAAAACCAACAAAGGGTGGCACTAGATGCACATACAATCTCCCCTTTTTGGTGATTGATGACAAACTGGTTGAAGTTTCAACGGGGATAAAAATATGTGAAAGTTTAAGGAACAAGGGGTTTCGCTTCATGAAATTTGAGGAGCTCCCCCTGAAGATGTGCATATAAGTAATTTGCTTTTGAATGCAAATGCACATGGCAGGTTTTGCTTTGTGGAGATCTCCCTCTATTCATGTAGTCACAACATGTGCATACAAATATTATGAAGATAATGGAATGCATAATGAAAAATTTGCGTCTGCAGAATGACTTCAAGCGCATAAAATTAGATATAGCAGTCACGAAGAAATGACAAGTAGCAAATGTAGCAGACGTCCATCAGGACTTAAGTTTACAACCCAAATAACCAAATGTTCCAAAACGAGAGTTGCATAGTTAACAACATATAACAAGCCCGACCCAAAAATGCCCGCTTGAAGACTATCAACCCATATGCTTCTCCCCCTTTTGTCATCGAATGACCAAAAAGGTATGAAGACATAGGATGTCTAAACATCCCAAGGAGGCGACGAAGATGTTGGGGCAGCTGGGTCGATGTTGGAGTTTGGCAGTGCAGATGGGCCTGATGCAGCATCTTGGTGCAGTGAAGCCATAGCTGGAGAAGTGGCATCATCTTCTTCATCAACAATCCTGGCATGAATTGTGGGCGCTGAAGAAGAGTAATCCGAGTCCTCAAGTGAAGGCGTAGCACGCCACTTCTCTGTTGATGGAGGCTTGGAGCCAAATTTGGAGCTCTCCTTGAAGCCATCGGCAGCAAGGTCGTCTTCAGAACATAGCAGTGTGAGGCTCTTCCAAGCACGACGGTTGGCTTCGTGAGCTACAAAGGCATTCTTTGTGGAGAGGTTTCGCACTCTGTTGAGATCTAATATGATGCTCTTCATCTGCCTCTAGAGCCAATCATGATGCTTACCTTGCTTCTAATGCAGAGAAACAATCAACTCCCTGTCTGTCATCACCTTGGTCAGCTTCTGAGGCCTTTGAGGAACTGTACTGGTAGTGGCTTCAGTGTTGGCTTGTCGTGGTTGCCGAAACTGACCAGCAAGTTCTGAAGTAGGGGCCACATTGGGAAGATGAATAGCTTCCATAGAAGCAGAGTGGCTTGCTTCAACAATTCTTGGATCTTTATCTGCTGAAGGGTAAATGACTTCATGAGGGGCATCCACTTCAGGCAGAAAGATGTGATGTGTGCGACCAGATGGTTCATATTGCACAGAGGAGCGAAGCTTAATGAGGCGCATGATCCATGGCACATAAAACTTGAGTCCAAACAGATCCATCCCAGAGGCAGCAAGCGGTCGGATGAAGAAGTCATGCGTGTTGAATCTGATGCCATTGACGACATAGTATACCAATGTCTTGATGGCGCCTTCAAGCTTGGCTTAAGATGAATGCCCTTTGATTGGCCATAGAGTGTTGCGAAGAATGTGATAGATAGTTCGAGGCAAGTACTCAAGGTCGTTGACGAAAAACTACTTGGGGTATTCAGCTTCTAATGGCAATGTTGGGCTCAGGTTTCTGGAAGATGCTTTCAACTTCCTTATCATAAGCAGCACAACCTGGATTGTAGAAGTCACCAGGAGTGGTCAAGGTGGTGAGCTCGAGAAGATCTTGAGCTTTGGCTTCACGATGAACATCACCTGTCATCCACTCAAGAGTCCAAGTCTTGGGATCCCTGTTGTAGCTAGAAATGTGTAAAGTTGCATAAAATTGGAGTATGAGCTCCTCATTCCAGTGTTCCTTGTCAGTGAAAAAGGGCAACAATCCAACATCTCTGAAGCAGTCCAATGCTTGGTCCAGGCAAGGGTGGCCAGACATGGCTTAATGATCCAGGCGCCTGTGAGGGTGAATCCGGTCTTGACTGTACAGGACACACATGTAGTAACTGCGTTGATGATGAGTCTAGAATCTGTCAGAAGATATGCATGTCTTCCTAAAGGGATTCTTGGAGCTGTCAAAGAATGTGTTCTCATTTCTGAAAGCAGCGACACTGAATGTGCAGTCAATTGATGGTGCGCTGTGAAGCCTTGGTATTCTAGGCATATGCTTCTGGATCTGAGGCCTATTGTTGATGTTGAATTCATATTGCGGGCCATGCAGCATAGGTGGAGTGAGAGTAGGCCACAAAATAGGAACAAGCTCACCAGCTTGATTGTAGGCCAAAGCTGTATATTCTTATTCTTCCTTTTCTCTTCTATCTTTTTCTCCATCTTCTACTCCTTCTTATTCTTATTCTTTCTTCTTCTTCTTTCTTCTTCTTATTTCTTTCTTCTTATTATTTTTCTTCTCTTTCTTCTTCTTCTTCTTCTTCTTCTAACTTTCTTATTCCCATTTTACAGATTTGATTCACTTCATGGAAGCTGGCATTGATGGACTGCTAGTGTTTAGTTTTTGTTTTGATTTGTATTGATGAACAATGTGAAACTATGTATGTATATATGGATGAACAGTGTGAAACTATGTATGTATTGGTTCTTTTAATAGCCTATGTGTTCTCTTGTTCAATATTTCACGATGATGTTGGATAGTACATACTATTTGTTGGAATACATGGCCTATGCTTCAGCTTGAAACTATATATATCATATATGTGTTGTGAAAATGCAAGGAAATAATAGAAAACAGATAAAAAAGTGGTAATACAGGCACTTTGCCGTCTGCCAGCGGACGGCAAATCCCTTTGCCGTCGGTAGGCTGACGGCAAAGGTGCCACGTGGCAGCAACCTGGGAGCACCATGCCTGACCCTTTTGGTCATTCTGCCGTCAGCTGGCAGACGGCAAAGACAAAGCAGGACTGACGCGCAGCCACAGGCCTGCTGACGTCACTCGGCAGACGACAAAGGCAAGTGTTTATTTGCCATCCGCAGGCAGACGGCAAAGTCTGCCATTAGCCACCTGACGGGGCTAACAGCTACACTTTGCCGTCCAGGATCTTTGCCGTCAGCTGTGCCAGGAAGGCGGACGGTAAAAGTGTTTGCCGTCCGCGGCGCTTCTGCAGACGGCAAAGACGCTGATTACCGTGACTTTCAGTGCTGAAAGTTGTGCCGTCAGCCAGCAGATGGCAAAGATGTTTGCCGTCCGTGGTCTGGTCCTTTGCCGTCTGCTATGGCAGACGGCAAAGGACCTGATTCCTATAGTGTCTGTGGAAGTAGGTTCATGCACAACAACTCTTCTCTCTGTGTTTACTGAAGCAAGGGGCGCCACTGAGATTGGCGTTACTAGCAGTGGCTCTTGAGTAGCTGATGGAGCAGTTGCCGCTTGTTCCCTGCGCGAAGCCTTTAAAGACTTCGTCTTTTGTCGCTTCTGGGAAGGAGAAGCAGCAGAGGCATCAGAATGCTTGCACTTGCGAGCTTCGGCTTTGGCTTGCTGTGTCTTCTTCTTTTATGAAGCAATATACGGCAGAGATGGCTTCGAGCCAGAGAAGCTTCGCGGGAAGACAATCTTGGGCATTTCCTGCCTTGGTGCCTCAGCAGCAGGGGTCACTGACTTCTTCTTTTTCTTCTTGATCAACTTCGAATCAATTGCTGGTCGGCCAAGTGCTTTTCTCTTCAAGCCCTCATTGTGGGATTGCACTGTCTTCTTAGCATAGTGCTTGAGGCGATCTTGGGCACCTTTGGCGTCATCACGACGCTTTTGAAATTCCTCTTTCAGGTCAGCCATCATTTTCTTGTAGCCCTAAATTTCCTTGATGCTGAACTTGGCAAGATGCTTCTTGAAAAGCTGTTTCTCATGCGCAATCTTGTTTTTCTGCTCAAGCACCTTTTGGACAACTGCAAGTTCCTTGTTGATGAAGCCTTGGAAGGTGACACAGATGTCAATGGGAAGCTGCAGATCGTCAATCGACAGAGATGGGTCGCGAAACCATTCATCAATGAAATTGTTCAGAATGTCATGATCGAACAGAGGCAGGTCCTTGAAGATATTGGCCTCTTCCTACTTGTTCTTGATGAGCTGCTCAAGAGCAGCATCATCGAACTCATCATCAGATAAATCAATGATGTCATCACTATCTCGAAGGGTGCTTGATGGTTTGGGGCCATGCCCTGCAGATTGCTTTCTCTTTGGAGAATTTCAAGATACATCTTCAGATTGCACACTGGATTCAGGAGGTGCAGATCTCATAGGCTTCACTCTTGACGCTTTTGGAGCGGCAGCAGACTTTGAAGATTGCCCCTCTTTAGCTTTGGAAGCTTTAGACTTTCGTTGAGTCTTGGGGGAGGCAGGAGCAATGTCTTCAGCAGGAGCTTCACCACGACCGGCAGATGCGGCAATACGAAGAGCGTCAACATGCTCAATGTATGCTTGAAGACTATCCCATGGCCCAGTCAGATTTGGATCTGCTTGACGGGAGCCATCGGGCCTTGGTTCAGCAGGACCAGGGTTGAAGTCGACACCAAACTCCTTCTTGTTGGAATCTGCTGAAGCCTTTGCAAACTGGTAGTTGGCTTCAAACAGATCATCTTCACGACACCATCTGATGCTGGATGGGTCAGCATCTTATGGCTTGACGCCTCTAACCATGCCTGGATAGAAGCTTTTTGCAATGGCGTCAGCCTTTGTCTTTGGAATAAGCTTCCTGTACACGATGTCTGCCCATGGTGGCCTGATTGCATTCTTGTCAGCATATTCAGGGGTAACGAAATGATAGTGAAAGCACTCCTTAGCCCAATATCTTTTGATCCACTGCACACGCGACTTGCATTCACCATAAGTTTCCTCTAGATCTGACTTGTACTACTCATACAGATCTGGAGGGAGGTCAAGAGCAGTGTTTGCTCGCCTTTGTCTTCCTCCCTTCTTTGAAGATTTACCACCAGCCATTGGCTTCAAAGGATTGATTGGCTTCACTCTACTGATTCGACAGGAACTGGCTTCAGGAGAATCAAGATGAAGCTGTAAGAAGTCTGCAAATGAATTCAGACTATGAGAACCAAGTGACTCCCCCACGGACATGTACCTGTGAAAGAATTAGAGATGCGAGGGAAGGAGGAGAGGTCATATGCATTCTCAGAGGATTTTGAAGATAAATCAGTTTGAAGACAATGTCCTCATAGTGCAAAGACATTCACTTATAGAGTGTTGGTTCCAGATTTGTACGAATCCGCAAATAGGTACAAGTGAGGAATCATACAAATCATGTAGCATAAGTGAAGTAACTTTGCAAGGTATGAGATGGGCACGACTGGAGATAAAGATTTGAAGGTTAAAGAACAACTTCCGAAGAGATATGGAAAAAATTTGGATCAAAGAAACGGTAAAAAGTGATTTTTATTTACCGCACGATGAACAGCTCAACGAGGCGCGAAGGAAGCTGAGCAGGTCGATCTCCCACGCCCTAACTTGGTAGTGGAAGACAGCTACGGCGGTGGCGGCGAGAAGATATCCGCGGCCGGCATGAGTACGGCGTCGAAGAGGTCGCGGCAGCGAAGCGCTTCTTCTCCGGCGTTGATGGAAGCTTGCGATGGCAAGAGCGACAGGTACGAAAGAACTTAATGACCATAGGGGCAAAGTATTTATTAGGAGGAGTTCATCATGGTGAATTTACTGTGCTGCCCTTGGCGATACGTCTTTGTTTGACGCGGGGCATGCATATGCAGTTTTGACAGCAATGCTTTGACCCCACACATAGCAGTTTTGGCGGGAGGTCATTCCGGCTTCTGCGGCGGCTGGCACATTGGATAAGGATATAAAAATATTTTAAATTTTTGGTCTCAAAATCTTCGACTGACAAGGACACAGTGAAGACAATCGACACGTGTCAAGTAGATGCATAAGAAGATTTAGAGAGATTGGAAGAGACAAGCATAGAGGGGTAAGGATCCGATCACATTCACTTAGTTTAGAAAAATCCAACTTCATGACATAGCTATAAGTGAATGTTGTTGAGGACAAACTCATATATATAGTATAGGCAATGAGATTAAACAAAACGTGAAGATAAAGCCACTGGTGAAGACAAACCAAATCAAGAAGATAATGCAATAGATGTGACGCCAAATGAAAATCTTCAAGAAAATTTTGGTGGTGGCGTTACCCACCGTATAGGAAGTATTAGACCCAGACACAGCGCACAATTATCGTGGTGCTCTGAAATCAAATTCCGCATTAATATCTTCACACTTAGAGTGTACATCTTCATGAATTGAACACATACGTTACTTCGTGTGTTGTACATCATAGTCATCAACAATGCATAAGCATTAGGATGTCTACCCATTCACTGGACATTCGAGGATTCTAAGATATTTAGCTCACACCGCAACTTGCAAAACCTCTTCTCACCCAAAGGCTTCGTGAAGATATCTGCCAGCTGATCTTCAGTGTTGACGTGAACGATGTCAATGTCTTCTTTGAGCACATGATCATGAAGGAAATGATGCCTGATCTCAATATGCTTCGTCTTGGAGTGCTGGACAGGATTGTGTGAAATCTTGATGGCGCTCTCATTGTCACAGAACAGAGGAACTTTCTTCTTGTTGATGCCATAGTCCTTCAGGGTTTGCTTCATCCAGAGAAGCTGAGCATAATAGGATCCAGCATCAATGTATTCGGCTTCAGTAGTGGAGAGTGATACACAATTCTGCTTCTTTGAAGACCAACATACAAGTGAATGTCCAAGAAAGTGACAAGTGCCTGATGTGGGTTTGTGATCCACCCTATCTCCATCATAGTCAGAATCGGAGAATCCAACCAAATCAAACTCTGAGCCCTTTGGATACCATAATCCTAGCATTGGGGTGTGAGCCAAATATCGAAGTATTCGCTTCACCACAAGGTGATGCGATTCCTTTGGTGCCGCTTGGAATCGGGCACACATGCAAACGCTAAGCATTATATCTGGCCAAGATGCACATAGGTACAATAAAGAACCAATCATGGAGCAATATACCTTTTGATCGAACTCTTTACCATTGTCGTCAGAACTCAGATGACCATTGGTTGGCATTGGCGTCTTGTAGCCCTTGCAATCTTGCATACCAAACTTCTTCAAGCAGTCCTTGAGATACTTCTCTTGTGATATGAAGATGCCATTGCGTTGTTGACGAATTTGAAGACCAAGAAAGAATTTCAGCTCTCTCATCATGCACATTTGATATTGCTCTTGCATCATATGACTGAACTCTTCACTATATCGTTTGTCAATGCAGCCGAAGATAATGTCATCCACATAGATTTGGCATACAAACAGTTCACCATCATATGATTTGGTGAAGAGAGTGGGATCAAGTGAACTAGGTTTGAAGCCTTTGCTTTTCAGGAATTCCTTGAGTGTGTCATACCAGGCTCGTGGAGCTTGTTTGAGGCCATACAGTGCCTTGTTGAGCTATAAACCTTGTCAGGGTGATTTGGATATTTGTAGGATCGAAAGTATGTCTAGAGGGGGGTGATTAGACTACATGACCAAATAAAAATCTATCCTTTTCCCAATTTTAGTTGTGGGCAGATTTTAGCAAGTATACCAAGTCAAGTAACACCCTACACATGCAATTCTAAGAGTGTAGTAGCAGAAAGTAAAACATTGCACATGTAAGTAAAGGAGGGGATTGGAGATTTCAAACGCAATGAAGACATGATGATTTTTGGCGTGGTTCCGATAGGTGGTGCTATCGTACGTCCACATTGATGGAGGCTTCAACCCACGGAGGGTAACAGTTGCGTGAGTCCATGGAGGGCTCCAACCATGAAGGGTCCACGAAGAAGCAACCTTGCCTATTCCACCATGGCTTCCGTCCACGAAGGACTAGCCTCACTCGGGGTAGATCTTCACGAAGTAGGCGATCTCCTTGCCCTTACAAACTCCTTGGTTCAACTCCACATGATCTTGGAGGCTCCCAAGTGACACCTAACCAATCTAGAAGACACCACTCTCCAAAAGGTAGTAGATGGTTTGTTGATGATGAACTCCTTGCTCTTGTGCTTCAAATGATAGTCTCCCCAACACTCAAACAGTTCCTCATAGATTTGGATATGGTGGAAGAAGAATTTGAGTGGAAAGCAACTTGGGAAAGGCTAGAAATCAAGGTTCAAATGGTTGGATTGGAATGTCTTGATCTCAACACATGAGTAGGTGGTTCTCTCTCAGAAATTGTATGGTGGAAATGTAAGCACGTTCTGATGGCTCTCTTACTTGGTAAGAGGGTGGTGGAGGGGTATATATAGCCTTCACCTAAAATCCAACCGTTACAAGTCTTTGACCCAACTCGGTGACACTGATATGAACATCTCGGTGAGACCGACTAGTGTAAAAGACATGAACGTTAGGCTTTTCGGTGGGACCGATATAACCTTCTCAGTGAGACCAAAGTGCAATGGCTAGGGAAAGACCAGGTCTCGGTGAGACCGAAAATTTCATCTCGAAAATTTTGAAGTGAAGTAACAACGTTACAGCAAGTTGGTCAAGCCTTCTCGGTGGGACCGAGAACCATTTCGGTGAGACCGATAAGTTAGGGTTTGGCATGTGGCATAGTGTATAGCAGTGTCGGTGGGTCCGGATAGGAATGTTTTGGTGGGACCGAGATCAACTTTTAGGGTTTTGGATAGGATGGAAGTGGAGAAATATTTGGGAGTTTTGGAGCAATATCACTAAGCATTTGAGCAACTGAGTCATAACCAAAACATCATCCCCTTTTAATAGTATTGGCTTGTCCTATGGACTCAATGTGATCTTGGATCACTGTAACACCCCATGTAATTATGCTACAGTGATCACCCTTTGATAATGCCAAGTCACCATGCTTAATAGTACTTGATCATCATTTGCATCATATCTCATTTCAAATTCCAATTCAAATTGAAATTCAAATTTAAAGTGAAAATAAAAGTTGTTCCAATTTGGAAACAAAAATGTTCATTAATTAGCAAATAATCCATAACTAATTGTGTTAAGAAAAACAACATCACCTAAAACCCCTAGATGACTCTACCATCATCAAAACAGTACCAAACAGCAATATTTAATACCATTTTATTTAATAAAATTGCAAATGAAATCATATTATCTCCAAACCAATTTCTTGTAGTAGATAATATTGCACTGGAATTATTGAGCTAAGTCACATATTTTCCTAAACTCAAATTGGGGCCAAACATTTAGCAAAACAGAACTGAAAACAGAAAAACAGAAAAAGAAAAGGAAAAAGGAGAGGACTTACTGTGCAATTGGGCTTCAGTAGCACAGTGCAAATCGGCCCGGCCCACCTCGGCCTTCTCCTTCCTACCGCCAGGCCGTGCGTGCCATGGCCGTCCGAACGCCGATGGCCTCGCTGTCGGCCATCCCGCGGTTCCCCCGGGCGGATAAGACCACCCCCGAGCTCCTCTCGCCCTACCGCGAACCCTAGCCCCCTCAGATCCCCCTCCCTCGCTCGCATTCTCCATCCCCGCGCGCACCCGAACGCCACCATGGCTTCGCCGCCTTGAATCGCGTGGCCACCGTAGCTTCTGCGCCTCGTCGCCGGGCCAGATCACTCCGCCGTCGACCGCTACTTCGACTGCGCCCCTCCGTTCGACCGGGCGAGCTCCACCGCGACGCCTATGACCCCTTCTTCAAGCTACGGCCACCGGACTTCGCCGCCTCGATTTGCCTCCGTCGAGCCCTCCCCACGCCCACTTCGCTCACCTACAGGTTCACGGTGAGCAGCCGCAGCGAACCCCTCTCTCTCTCCCGCCTCTCCTCGAGCCCGTAGCCGCCGCATTCGAGATGACCAAACGCTCCGCCGCCCAAGCTCGTCGCCGGCGAGACTGCGGTGACCATTTGGTCCCGCGCCGCTGTCCATCGTACTCACCGCGTCGCGTAGCTCCTTCCTAGCCACTCTATTGGCTCGTTAGCGCACCGCAGCCACTGTTTCATCTCCACCCGAACGTCGTCGCCCCCGGCATCGTCGTAGCGCTCAACTCCGGCTACCTCGGCCGCTCTGACCACTGCCATTCGACGCGCGACGGAGCGCACATTCAAACGGGCCCAACCGCAGCTCCGGGGACCCCCTGTACGCAAAACCCGAGCCCTCCCGTGCTCCTCCGCCGCGGAAATGCGCTCGCCGGGGTTTAAATGCCGGCCAGCCGACGTGGACCCCTTCGGGTCACTGACAGTGGGCCCGGTGGGGCCCGGTTGACTGGGTTGACCTGTCAACCCTGCTGACTGGGATGCCCTGTGTCGCTGACATACGGGCCCCACCGATTTAATTAGACTAATTCAAATTTAAATTAATTCGTTAATTAGTTTAGTCACTGACATATGGGCCCCACTAGCTAATTAGGTTAATTAGTTAAATTAACCTCTGTTTAATTAAGTGAGTCACTCACCAGTGGGACCCACTGGTTAGGTTTGACCTGGCCCAGCCGGTTTGACCGCTTTTGAATTAAATAATTTCAGAAATTCCAGAAAATGATTAAAACTTTGAAAATTCATAGAAAATAATCCCTAACTCAGATGAAAATAATTTCTATATGAAAAATGATCAGAAAAATATGAAGAATCCGAATATGTGGTCAAAATGCTTGACCATCACTCCTATCTAGATGAACATGGGACTTTTTACCCGTATTCGATAGATGAATAGTGCATAACCTTAAAAAAATCCAAATAAATTCCTAAATTATCTAATATAGTTAGAGAGACATTATATCACCTCGGCATATCATTTAGGCATGTCATACATCGTTGTTGCATTATTGCCATGAATTTATTGTTTCTTCCCCCTCCTTCTCTCCCGATAGACGCCAAGACCGCCGTCGACGCAGCTGAGTATGACTACGCTCTAGACGAGCAGCCTTCAGACGACCAGCCCCTCTCAGCAGAGCTTCCGGGCAAGCAAAACCCCCTTGATCATCCAGATATCGCCCACTCTTTCTCTCTTATGCTTGCATTAGAATTGCTTCTGTTGTTATTCCGATAGCTCCTATTCTGATGCATAGCCTGATTTCGTCGCCTGCTGTTGATACCTACCTGTTGTCCCATGATACTTAGTTAGCTATGCTATTGATTCATCTGTGGCCCTTCACCCTTGTACGTTTGCCATGCTTGATATCGGTCCGTGATCACTCTGGGTGATGATCACAGTAATGTTTACTTATTGCAATACTTTAAACTGTTAAAGTCGGGCTGGCCCCAAAGGTGCCCGCGAGAGAATCATATTAAAGACGGGTCGGCTCCAAGAGCACCCGCGCGTCATGTATTACCAAGTCGGAGCAACAGGAACCCTGTTCGTCTCTGCGAGTTACTAAATACGCCTAACGGATTTGGGTATTTGATCTGAGTGGGTCGTTGGCCCTATACGCACTACCACCACGTGGGATAATGGTTATGGGACCCTCTACGTCGTATGTATCAGCCGAAAGTTCTTCAGACGTCACCGCTCAGAGATGCGGGCTGATCATTGAGATAGGCTGGTTACGTCACTGGTGTATTCAGTGTCGCGCCTAGGCCCCGACCAGCCACGTAACGTGCAGGAGTGCGAAGGGCGATGGCCCAAGACCCCTTCGTGCTTAGGATTTAGACCGGCGTGCTGACCTCTCTGCTGAGCCTAGGTAGGACTGCGTCGTGTCGATCTCCCGAGGCCGGGCATTACCCAGCAAGTGTGTCCGGCCGGATGTGATCGAGCGTGTTGGGTAACAGTAGTGCACCCCTGCAGGGAAGTTATCTATTCGAATAGCCGTGTGCACGGTTACAGGACGCTGGGAGTTGTATCTTGATCCGCTACAACTACAAATGGTTACTGTCACAATATTAAATTGTTACTACTATTGTCGGGATCACTTTCTCGTAGGGTAGTCGAGGAAGGATCTCAGGGTATTACTAAAATATGATTGATTATATATTATCTTGCTCTACTCTCTTCTGATGCTGCAAGATTGCTTCAAGATGCTAGTCTTCGATAGGCTAGGCCTATCCCCCTCTATTCCAGCATTTCCGCAGTTTAATCCAAAGATATAGCCCCATTCCTTTGATACCGATGCATAATTAGTATAGTTCTGATGTCAGTCTTCGAGTACTTTGGATGAGTACTCACGGTTGCTTTGCTATCTTTTTCCCCCATACCCATTTGATGTGATCAGTTGATGGAGTCCAGGAACCTGACACCACCGCAGGAGACTACTACCAGGAGAGCCCCGGAGGCATGTACTACTGGGTTGAGCCAGCCGACCAGGAGTAGTTCGGAGGCCCTAGGCAGGAGGCCTTCGCCTTTTCGATCAGTGTCGCTGTTTGTGCTAGCCTTCTTAAGGCAAACTTGACTAACTATGTCTGTACTCAGATATTATTTGTGTGTATGACTTATGTATTCGGGTCCTCGTGACCCCTAGTTTGTAATATGAAGATTTATGTTTAAATTTTGTGTTTAGATTTGTGTTGTGATATCTTCCCGTGAGTCTCTGATCTCGAGCGTGCACGTTTGCGTGTATGATTAGTGCACGGTCGAGTAGGGGCGTCACAAGTTGGTATCAGAGCCGACTGCCTGTAGGAAGCCCCCTTCCAATTCCTTGGTCGACGTTAAGATTTTACTAACTCTGACTTTAGGTTCTCGTGATCACGTCCACCCGGAGCTTTGATTATCTGCAAATTACTTTCTTGAATGCACGATGCAAGAATTCACTCACTATCATTTGGCAATCTTGAATTTCCTCTGTTTCAGATGGATCGCTTGTTTCCGCCGCGTCCTGCGACGCAGCTTGTACTTCGCACTTGGGCTTGTGATGCGACTAGTTTTCCAGCTATCCTGATCGCCCTCCTGACCAGACTGGGCTACCGTTGGTACCCTGAGTACATGGTTTACGAGGATTACCGCGAGTTCAACCAGGAGCAGTATCATTCTGATGTTCGTATCTTTGATCAGCAAAACGACTCTGTCACTGAGTTGCACACTTTTCACGGTATCGGCGTGACGATTGATATGGCAGTCCATGACGCTGCCCATTCTGCTGTCGCACGTCTTCGTGGCGAGCATAGTCGCTTGGATAACTCCGAGTTCCGATACATTCCGTATGCACCTGCTGGAGATGCTACCGGATACTACACAGCTGTCTGTGCCCCTTACGAGCGACGTCGTTACGACCCGCAGGTTTTGATTCAGCGCACTCAGGCTCTGGATCGCACTACACGGGCTCTTGCCGTCAAGTTGTTTGCCACTCAAGCACGTCTTTACGATGCTATGACACAGTTGCTGCCAGCTGTTCATGCAGGGATACATCCAGAGTACATCCTCTACCCGCGCAGGACTCAGATGCCGGCAGGTATTGATTGGCCTGCTGTTGGAGGTCACACACCCGCACGTGGACCTCTTCTTCCAGTTCGAGATCGGGTTCTGCATCAGAGTGCTCATGGAGCGCAGGACCTTCCTACCATGGACACTCATTGTCCACACCTGCAGTTACCTGGTTTCGGTGGTTTTCCCCGACGTTGATGTAGCCTTTGCTATGTCTCGTTGTTGTATTCCTCATCACGTGCCTGCGCGCCGCCTAGTATGTCTAGCTGCTTAATTTCTGAACTTGTGCTGTCCACGTGTAATCGACTCTGTGTATGGATCTGTATGTCTTAATTGACTACTGTTATGTATCTATTGCACTACTTATTCATTGTCGTGTTACATCATGTTTGTCTCTAATACACTTGCAGTTGTTTTTACTAAACTACCCCCTGTTAAATCTTTAATAGGATGGTTAGACCAGGTGGTCGTGGTCGTGGCCGTGCTCCCGAGCAGCCACCACCGCCAGACTATATGGTAGCTATGATGCAGCAATTCGAGCTGAACCGCCAGTTCATGGTTGGGATCATGGCTCAGTTCCCCCACCAGAACCAGAATGCTCAGAATTAGCACCCTGCTGCAATAACTCTGCAGGAGTTTGTGCGTCTCAGCCCTACTGTGTCCCGCAACTCTGAACAGTCACTGGATGCTGATGACTGGCTTCGCGACATCGCCTACGAGATGGAGTCTGCAAATGTTGCCCCCGCCAACTTTGTCACCTTCGCATCCTACTTCTTGAAGGGTGCCGCTGCTCAATGGTGGCACACCCACAGGAGTTCACTACCTGCTGGGATAGTCATTACTTGGATCGAGTTTCAGACTGCTTTCCGTGCTCGCTATATTCCTCAGGGAATCAAGGACCAGAAGAAAAGAGAGTTTCGCAACCTCACTCAGGGCAGTAAGACTGTCGAAGCTTATCAGCGGGAATTCCTTAACATGTCCCGCTATGCTGAAGAAGACATTGCCACAGATGCTCGCAGACAGGAGAAATTCCGCGATGAACTCCACCCAGACCTCAAGCTTGCACTTCGCCACCCTGGTGAACAAGGCTATCCAGGTTGAGACCGCTCAGATGGAACATAGGGAATCACTGAAGCGCAATCGTGACATTGGCTCATCTTCGAGCTCAGGACAAAGGCGTAAAATCTGGATTCCCAACAGCATGTATCGTCCAGCTGCTCCTGCGCTAAGGCCTTCCTATGTGGCACCCCATCTGCCTCCTCCACCACTGAGGCAGCCAAGAGCTCAAGCTGCTCCACCACGGGCTGCTCCTCTTCGTCCTGAAGATGGTATGTGTTTCAAGTGTCGCCGCCCAGGTCACCTTGCCAAGGACTGCCGCCAGAATCAGAATCAGTTGGCACTTCCTCATGCTGGCCGTGGCAATGGTCGTGGCAACAACCAGACCCGCAACTTTAATACCAGGCCTTCTGCTTATGGACGTGGACAGGCTTACCACGTCGATGTTGAAGAAGTTCAGGATCAACCTGAAACTGTGATGGGTACCCTTCTCGTTAACTCAGTACCCGCATCTGTTTTATTTGATTCAGGAGCATCACATTCATTCAAGACAGAAGCATTTGCATTAGCACATGACATTGCATTTCAAAAGATGAACATACCAATAGTTGTCCGCACCCCTGGAGGTCAGTGTCAAACCACCATGATGGCACACAATGTCACTGTTGAAATCAAAGGATTAAATTTCCTTGTTTCACCCATCATCTTGAAGTCTTCCACCATAGATCTCATTCTGGGAATGGATTGGTTGAAAGCTGACATTGCTTCGATCAATTGCGCGACTAAAGTTGCCCTCCGACGAGATAGTGAACTACACCGCCCGAGTGACCCGGAATGCCGAAGCTCAGATATATGCTCTGAATGCTTTGAACGCTTCACCTCTTGAGGGAATTTAGAACGTTCCAGTCGTTCGCGATTTTCCAGACGTCTTTCCAGAAGAACTTCCAGGAATACCCCCGGTTAGAGCTGTCGAGTTCGTCATCGACATGAAACCTGGCACTACACCTATTGCTAAGCGCCCATACAAGATGCCGCCGCACGAACTCCTTGAGCTTAAGGAGGAAATCGACAAGTCACTTAAAAAGGGTTTCATATGCCCCAGTTCCTCTGCTTGGGGAGCACCTTCTCTCTTTGTGAAGAAGAAGGATGGGACTAACCGTTTGGTCCAGGACTATCGGCCTATTAACCACGCAACAATCCAGAACAAATACCCACTTCCCCGGATCAATGATCTCTATGATCAGCTTGCTGGATCCTCTGTGTTCTCTAAACTCGACTTAAGATTGGGTTACCATCAGATCCGAGTTCGTAAAGAGGATATTCCGAAGACCACTTTCGTTACTCGCTATGGATCATACGAGTACACCGTCATGTCCTTCGGATTAACTAATGCTCCAGCAACCTTTTCTCGATTGATGAACTATATATTCATGGACTACCTCGACAAATTCGTCGTGGTTTATTTGGATGATATCCTTATATTTTCCAAGAATGAAGAAGAACACGCCGAACATCTTCGGCTTGTATTGGAGAAACTTCGAGAACATCAATTGTATGCAAATTTTCCAAATGTGAATTCTGGTTATCTGAGGTGACTTATCTTTGTCATGTGATTTCCAAGGATGGCATTGCTATTAACCCAGAACGAGTTCAGGCTATTCTTGACTGGACTCCCCCGAAGAATGTTAAGCAAGTCAGAAGTTTTCTCGGTCTTGCTAGCTATTGCCGCCGTTTCGTCGAGAACTTCTCCAAGATTGCTAAGCCACTGACTGATTTGCTCCACAAAGGCAAGAAGTTTGAGTGGACGGAAAAGTGCCAAGGAAGTTTTCAGACACTAAAAGATAAGTTGACATCTGCCCCAGTGCTAGCTCCCCCTGATTCTCGCAAGGACTTTGTGATATATTGCAACGCATCCCGTCAAGGATTAGGCTGTGTCCTAATGCAAGAGCGCAAAGTGATTGCTTATGGCTCTCGTCAATTGCGTCCTCACGAAGATAAGTATCCAACACATGATCTCGAGTTAGCAGCAGTTATCTATGCTCTGAAGCTGTGGCGACATTACCTTCTCGGTAATCGTTGCGAGATATACACGGACCACCAAAGTCTGAAATATCTGTATACTCAACCAGATCAGAATCTCCGTTAACAAAGGTGGCTCGAGACAATAGCTGATTATGACATGGATATTTCCTATACCCCTGGCAAGGCTAATGTAATGGCCGATGCTTTGAGTCGCAAGTCCTATTGCAACAACCTCACGGTTCAGCAAGCACAACCCCTTCTTTAAGAAGAACTTCACAAGTTGAACCTTCACATTGTTCCTCAGGGTTATCTCAGTACCCTGGTTGTTGAACCGGACCTCGAGTGCAACATCAAGACAAGGCAGAAATATGACTCTGAAGTCGAGAAGATTAAGAAATACCTCTCCAAGGGAAATTCTTCGTTCTTCCATGTTGATGATGATGGTGTCTTGTTCTTCAAAGGCCGCCTAGTGGTCCCCAGAAAGCATAATCTGGACTCTCGTTCGGATGTCATCAAAGAAGCACATGATACACCTTTGTCTATTCACCCTGGTAGCACCAAGATGTACCAAGACATTCGTCAACGATACTGGTGGCCTGATATGAAACGAGACATTGCTCGTTATGTTGTTGAGTGCGACGTTTGCCGTCGCATCAAAGCAGAACATCAAAGGCCTGCTGGAACTCTGCAACCACTTGCTATTCCTGAGTGGAAATGGGACAAAGTCGAAATTGTTTCATTACTGGTTTTCCCAGATCGCAGAAAGGTCATGATGCTATTTTTGTCATCATTGACCGATTCTCCAAGGTTGCTCACTTTCTGCCAGTCAAGGAGACAATCACTACTAGTCAGTTAGCAGATTTATATGTTTCCAGAATTGTGTCACTCCACGGTATTCCGTTGGAAATCAGCTCAGACCGTGGCAGCCTCTTTACCTCAAGATTTTGGAACAGTTTCCAAGAAGCTATGGGAACTCATTTGTCTTTCAGCACCGCTTTTCACCCCCAGTCCCAGGGACAAGTTGAACGAGTCAATCAAGTGCTTGAAGATATGCTCCGAGCTTGTGTCATCCCATTCGGTAAGAAATGGGAGGAATCTCTCCCATATGCTGAATTCTCATACAACAATAGCTATCAGGCTAGTTTGAAGATGGCACCATTAGAAGTTCTTTATGGACGTAAGTGCCGAACCCCTCTGAATTGGTCAGAAACTGGGGAACGGCCACTCTTCGGTCCGGATATTATCCAACAAGCTGAAGAACAAGTCCGCATTGTCCGTGATCGTTTGAAAGCTGCTCAGTCTCGTCAGAAGAGCAACTATGATCGAAAACACCAGGTAATGGTTTATCAACCTGGCGAACAAGCTTACCTTCGTGTCACTCCGATGAAGGGCACTCACCATTTTGGGATCAAAGGCAAGTTAGCTCCTCGCTACATTGGCCCGTTCCGTATCCTCGCCCGACGAGGAGAAGTGGCATATCAATTGGAATTGCCGCCAAACCTTTCCCAAGTTCATGATGTCTTCCATGTGTCGCAACTCCGTCGCTGCTTTAAGGATATCCGAGCAGTGGATCATGAAATGCTTGAATTGCAAGAGGATCTTTCTTATCAAGAGTATCCGATACGCATTCTTGATCAAGCTGAACGTTGAACTCGCCAGAAGGCAATCAAGTTCCTTAAAGTTCAGTGGTCAAATCATTCGAAAGATGAAGCCACTTGGGAACGCGAAGATCGTCTTCGTGAAGAGTATCCCGCTCTCTTTCAGCCTACCTCTTAATTCTCGGGACGAGAATTTCTTTTAGAGGAGGAGAATTGTAACACCCCATGTAATTATGCTACCGTGATCACCCTTTGATAATGCCAAGTCACCATGCTTAATAATACTTGATCATCATTTGCATCATATCCCATTTCAAATTCCAATTCAAATTGAAATTCAAATTGAAAGTGAAAATAAAAGTTGTTCCAATTTGGAAACAAAAATGTTCATTAATTAGCAAATAATCCATAACTAATTGTGTTAAGAAAAACAACATCACCTAAAATCCCTAGATGACTCTACCATCATCAAAACAGTACCAAACAACAATATTTAATACCATTTTATTTAATAAAATTGCAAATGAAATCATATTATCTCCAAACCAATTTCTTGTAGTAGATAATATTGCACTGGAATTATTGAGCTAAGTCACATATTTTACTAAACTCAAATTGGGGCCAAACATTTAGCAAAACAGAATTGAAAACAGAAAAACAGAAAAAGAAAAGGAAAAAGGAGAGGACTTACTATGCAACTGGGCTTGAGTAGCACAGTGCAAATCGGCCCGGCCCACCTCGGCCTTCTCCTTCCTCCCACCAGGCCATGCGCACCATGGCCGTCCGAATGCCGATGGCCTCGCTGTCGGCCATCCCGCGGTTCCCCCGGGCAGATAGGACCACCCCCGAGCTCCTCTCGCCCTCCCGCGAACCCTAGACCCCTCAGATCCCCCTCCCTCACTCGCATTCTCCTTCCCCGCGCGCACCCGAACACCGCCATGGCTTCGCCGCCTTGAATCGCGCGGCCACCATAGCTTCTGCGCCTCGTTGCCGGGCCAAATCACTCCGCCGTCGACCGCTACTTCAACTGCGCCCCTCCGTTCGACCGGGCGGGCTCCACCGCGACGCCTATGACCCCTTCTTCAAGCTACGGCCACCGGACTTCGCCACCTCGATTCTCCGCCATCGAGCCCTCCCCGCACCCACTTTGCTCACCTACAGGTTCATGGTGAGCAGCCGCAGCGAACCCCTCTCTCTCCCGCCTCTCCTCGAGCCCGTAGCCGCCGCATTCGAGATGACCGAACGCACCGCCGCCCGAGCTCGTCGCCGGCGAGACTCCGGTGACCATTTGGTCCCGCGCCGCTGTCCATCGTACTCACCGCGTCGCGTAGCTCCTTCCTAGCTGCTCTTTTGGCTCGTTAGCGCAGCGCAGCTGCTGTTTCATCTCCACCCGAACGCCGTCGCTGCCGGCGTCGTCGTAGCGCTCAACTCCGGCCACCTCGGCCGCTCCGATCACCGCCATTCGACGCGCGACGGAGCGCACGTTCGAACGGGCCCAATCGCAGCTCCGGGGACACCCTGTACACAAAACCCGAGTCCCTCCCGTGCGCCTCCACCGCGGAAACGCACTCGCCGGTGTCTAAACGCCGGCCGGCCGACGTGGACCCCTTCGGGTCACTGATAGTGGGCCCGGTGGGGCCCGGTTGACTGGGTTGACCAGTCAACCCTGTTGACTGGGATGCCCTGTGTCTTTGACATACGGGCCCCACCGATTTAATTAAACTAATTCAAATTTAAATTAATCCGTTAATTAGTTTAGTCACTGACATATGGGCCCCACTAGCTAATTTGGTTAATTAGTTAAATTAACCTCTATTTAATTAAGTGAGTCACTGACCAGTGGGACCCACTGGTCAGGTTTGACCTGGCCCAGCCGGTTTGACCACTGACATCACTGTGGTGCCATGCTGATCTCAGCATTGCACTGTTTCGGATAATTCGAATTAAATAATTTGAGAAATTCCAGAAAATGATTAAAACTTTGAAAATTCATAGAAAATAATCAGTAACTCGGATGAAAATAATTTATATATGAAAAATGATTAGAAAAATATGAAGAATTCGAATATGTGGTCAAATTGCTTGACCATAACTCCTATCTAGATGAACATGGGAATTTTTGCCCGTATTCGATAGATGAATAGTGCTGAACCTTAATAAAATAAATCCAAATAAATTCCTAAATTATCTAATACAGTTAGAGAGACATTATATCACCTCGGCATATCATTTAGGCATGTCATACATCGTTGTTGCATTATTGCCGTGAATTTATTGTTTCTTCCCCCTCCTTCTCTCCCGATAGACGCCCAGACCGCCCCTGACGCAGCTGAGTATGACTACACTCCAGACGACCAGCCTTCAGACGACCAGCCCCTCTCAGCAGAGCTTCCAGGCAAGCAAAACCCCCTTGATCATCCAGATATCGCCCACTCTCTTTCTCTCTTATGCTTGCATTAGAATTGCTTCTGTTGTTATTCCGATAGCTCCTATTCTGATGCATAGCCTGATTTCGCCGCCTGCTGTTGATACCTACCTGTTGTCCCATGATACTTAGTTAGCTATGCTATTGATTCATCTGTGGCCCTTCACCCTTGTCCGTTTGCCATGCTTGATATCGGGCCGTGATCACTCTGGATGATGATCACGGAAATGTTTACTGATTGCAATACTTTAAACTGTTAAAGTCGGGCTAGCCCCAAGGGTGCCCGCGAGAGAATCATATTAAAGACGGGTCGGCTCCAAGAGCACCCGCGCGTCATGTATTACCAAGTCGGAGCAACAGGAACCCTGTTCGTCTCTGTGAGTTACTAAATACGCCTAATGGATTTGGGTATTTGATCTGAGTGGGTCGTTGGCCCTATACGCACTACCACCACGTGGGATAATGGTTATGGGACCCTCTACGTCGTATGTATCAGCCGAAAGTTCTTCAGACGTCACAGCTCAGAGATGCGGGTTGATCGTTGGGGTGGGCTGGTTACGTCACTGGTGTATTCAGTGTCGCGCTTGGGCACCGACCAGCCACGTAACGTGCAGGAGTGCGAAGGGCGATGGCCCAAGACCCCTTCGTGCTTAGGATTTAGACCGGCGTGCTGACCTCTCTGCTGAGCCTAGGTAGGACTGCGTCGTGTCGATCTCCCGAGGCTGGGCATTACCCAGCAAGTGTGTCTGGCCGGATGTGATCGAGCGTGTTGGGTAACAGTAGTGCACCCCTGTAGGGAAGTTATCTATTCGAATAGCCGTGTCCACGGTAACAGGATGCTCGGAGTTGTATCTTGATCCGCTACAACTACAAATGGTTACTGTCACAATATTAAATTGTTACTACTACTCTCGGGATCACTTTCTCGTAGGGTAGTCGAGGAAGGATCTCAAGGTATTACTAAAATATGATTGATTATATATTATCTTGCTCTACTCTCTTCTGATGCTGCAAGATTGCTTCAAGATGCTAGTCTTTGATAGGCTAGGCCTCTCCCCCTCTATTCCAGCATTTCCGCAGTTTAATCCAAAGATATAGCCCCATTCCTTTGATACCGATGCATAATTAGTATAGTTCTGATGTCAGTCTTGCGAGTACTTTGGATGAGTACTCACGGTTGCGTTACTATCTTTTTCCCCCATACCCATTTGATGTGATCAGTCTATGGAGTCCAGGAGCCTGACACCACCACGGGAGACTACTACCAGGAGAGCCCCGGAGGCACGTACTACTGGGTTGAGCCAGCCGACCAGGAGTAGTTCGGAGGCCCTAGGCAGGAGGCCTTCACCTTTTCGATCAGTGTCGCTGTTTGTGCTAGCCTTCTTAAGGCAAACTTGACTAACTATGTCTGTACTCAGATATTATTTGTGTGTATGACTTATGTATTCGGGTCCTCGTGACCCCTGGTTTGTAATATGAAGATTTGTGTTTAAATTTTGTGTTTAGAGTTGTGTTGTGATATCTTCCCGTGAGTCTCTGATCTCGAGCGTGCACGTTTGCGTGTATGATTAGTGCACGGTCGAGCAGGGGCGTCACAATCACTTAACCAAAAATGTAGAATCTTGAAGCTTTGCCAATCTTTGTCCCTAGCATTTTGAGGGGTCCACATGCATTAATCCTTGCCATGCCAATCATTGATCTTCTCTAAAATATACTAGCAATAAGAATTAGATCAATGATATATATGTTGTTATTGATTACCAAAACCACCCAGGGAATAGTTGCACTTTCAATCTCCCCCTTTTTGGTAATTGTTGACAACATATAGATCAAAGCTTCGACAAATGATATAATCAATGAAATATATCGTCGCTTTGAGAAGTATGTGATAAGTAAGAGCTCCCCCTAAATTTGTGCATTATTTAAAATTTGCGTTTGAATGCAAATGCACAATTGATTAGGATAGTGGGTCACTCTTCCATGTCACATACATCTTGGTGGAGCGCTCAAAATGATAAGATTGCATAGCAATTAGCACTCATCACCAACCAAACAATTGAATGATCAAACAAGAGCATGCAAATGGATATTCAGGCAAGCATAGCAATAATGTATGGTATGATCAAGCACACAATAAAGTAGTATCTCATACAAGCATCAAACAAAGAAATAAACCAAGTAGCAAGAGTCTCAAAAAGACAAACGAACAAAAGCAAAGCACTCTCTCTCGAAGCCTAATGATCTATACAACTTCTCCCCCTTTGGCAACAAGTACCAAAAATTTCAAATAAGTATAGAGCTAATCGTCGCTCTAGGCTTGATCTCCAGTAGCTCCTGGTGATGAAGTCTTCTGACTTGCAGCGCCGGTGTGCGTAGACGTTGTTGGAGTGGAGATAAGTGCATCTGCGAAGATCTCTACAGATGTCTGAGGAGCTGGAGGTGCTGAAGGTGGAACTGTGGTAGTAGCAGCAGGGGCAGAGACTGTGGCTCTGGAAGTGACTGGCAGAGCAGCAGATCTGGGCATCCTCTGGAACTGAGCTGTCGTAGGAAGACCTATGCCCTGATGCTCTTCATCATCACTGCTGGTGCCCTTCCTAACTTCATCCACTTGAAACTTTAGTGTCTAAACCACTGTCTGGATCTCTGTGACCTTAACATCTAGGTCATGAAACTTTGTCTCAACAATCCTCTCAAGGCTCTTCTGATTTGCAGCTAGTCAGCTATCGGCCCAGTGGGAACCAGGGTACCACGGCCCATCTGCCTCTGGCCCAGAGGACCGCGCTCGGGGCAGCCCATGAGAGTGGCCCTGCCGAGGGTGCTCCGGAGGAAGGCACCTCACGAGGGGCGAGCCTCGTGAGGCCCCTCGCCGTTAGGTCAGCCCCTGCCGAGGCCGCCAAGCACCAGGGTCCCTCGCGAGGCTCCCCTCGCAAGGCCTTCTCACGAAGCCAGTCGTACGGCGCCAGCCGCAGTTCTCCGCGCCCAACACATGGGTGACGTCCCGCTGTCAAGATAAGGACAGCGGGGCGTGACCAGGCCCAGCTTCCATTCTGGTGATAAGGGAGTAGCGGCGCCTGCCTCCCCCAAAGCAAGTCCCAAAGGCTTTCCTCTTTGGTGATAGAAGGTCAGGACAGATCAGCGCGCCAGGAGGGAGGTCATCGCCGAGCCCTCCAGCGCATCACAAGGAGCTGCTTTAGCAGGCGGAGACCGCCTTTAGTCAGGATAAGCCTGCTCTCTTGTCCCCCTTTTGAATTGCCGTCCTGTGGCAACCCTTTCCCGCTCATATTTTTGGGGAAGAGGACCAAGGCACTACGAAAGGGGCAGGGCTGCTTCCATGTAAGGGGATCGACTCATTCTCCCACACTCTTCTGGTACTTCGAGCACAAGCTCTCCACCACAGAGCAATCAAACACATGCAGGAGTAGGGTATTACACCGCACGGTGGCCCGAACCTGGGTAGTTCGCGCGTCCCCTTCGTGCCCGGTGAGAGCCAGCGAGTCCATCGTGTCCCCGCCATAGTCCCGTCGTAGGCTGCCAAGCAAAGTCCCCCTGAGTTTGAATCCTAAGTTCTTGGAGAAGTTTCTTGGACGCAGATCCTAGACTCCGACATCAGCCAAACTCTTCTCAATTCTCAGAGTGGCTTGTAGAAGATGTTGTATCTGATCCTTGGTTTTTAGTACTGGAGCAGGTGGAACACTTGGCCTAGAAGATCTTGCAGCTTCTGCACTAGCCTGTGCTTTGGCTAAGGTAGGATGTGATGCATCCATAGTGACTGTGTTGTCCTCAAATTCTGGGCGAAGTGGCAAATGTTTACGATCCAGCTGAAAAGACTTGTTTGCACCCTTGGAGTTGATGAGCATCTGGATATGAGGGGCAAATCCACAAGACATTTTCTGATCAGCAGCTGTCCTCTTGATAGTTTCAACAATGAGATCCTTCACTTTAATCCTCTCATCTTGGTCTATGTGATGTAGCATGTTGATGGAGTGTCCTCTGATCATCCTATCATCTCCTGATTTGGGCATCAAGGTATGCCTCATGATTGTGTTGGATGTAGCAAGCCCTGCAAGCAGATAGTATACTGAACCAAGCTTGTGATTCTCCTTCTCCTTCTCTGGAATCTCTGTGTACAGGTTTGCCATGGAATTATGTCCCATCTTGGACTTAGCATACACATCAATGTCATTTTCTTCAGCTTTTGGCACACCAAGCAATGTGGCCCACTCTTGTACACTGGATTGATATCTGACACCCTCTGTCATCCAGACAATCCTCCCATTCGGATAGAAATGAGCTGTAGAGTAAAACTGCATGATCATCTCATCATTCCAACTAGTCAGTTTCTTTCCAATGAACTCATCAAGATCAATAGATCTGAAGTCCTCATGAACATGGGGGAAGTGATCTTCATTTGCATCAATATACTTCCAGTCCGCCCATTTCATATCACTGACAATTGGCTTCTTGTCAAGTAACATTGTTTCATAGAAATCTTGTTGCTCCTTGGTGTGGAATCTATAGTCAACTGCAGTTCTCCTCCTGACTGAATAGGGGTCTGATTCCCTCCATTTACTGAGACCAACATCTTTTCTCTTCTTCATATTCTCAGCTACTGGGTGATCATCATTGTGTTCTGGCAACTTGGGCCTTAACTTCATAAGCACTTGGGCTTCTTCCTCTTCCTCTTCTTCTCTCTCAGGCACTGGGGCCTTGTTCTTCTCACTGGCTGGGACATCTCTGGTAGTCCTCTTTGGCTTTGTTGCTGTAGGCTTGGCCTTGGAAGGAGCAGCTGTCTTGATGGCATCTCCCATAAGCTTCTACTGCTTGGGAGGAGGTGGATTTGCAGCTTCTTCTTCCTCATCTGTTGCATCATCCCTTCTCATGGATGTAGGCCTGAAGATCACATGTGCTATCTATTTCCTTTCTCTCTTCTTGCCTGTTGTCTTTGGCTTTGACTAAGTAGGAGCCTGCTTTGATCCTTCTAGATTCTCCGGCAAGATGTTCCACTTGGCAGCTGTGGATGCAGAAACCTTCCTTGTGACTACTCTCTCTTTCCTTGTGCCATACTCCTTGGCTACAACAACTGGTTTCTTCTTCTTTGAGGTAGCTTACTCAGCAGCAAAATCCTCATCATCATCATCAGAATTTTTCTTCTTCCTTGTCCTAGTGGCTGCCTTAGGCAATTCTAGAGAGCTCCTTTCTCCCTCATAGTAACTTCCCTCAGGACTTGACCCTGCACTCAGCTCAGCCTCTTGCTCTGACCTGTTCTAGCTGTCACTAGCATCTGACATCTTGACACCTGCACCTGTGAAGTAGATGGGTTAGAGTGGAGTAGATGAGCATCAGAAAAACATATCATTTTGAAAACAATTTGAATCCAAACTTCATTTTTACGTTTTCACAAAGAGTATTTCGGAGTCACTGATTTGATGGTCTCGGTAGCACCAAAAGCAGCAACAGAGACTTGGCCACACTGTTTCGGTCAGAAAGATGTGTGTCCTGGTCTCTCCGAAGCGCTAAGGTTCTACTGAAACTATAGATTTGGTTTCACCTACCAGTACAAGTCGGGGGCACCAATGTGTACTGAGTACAATTGCCAAAGGCCAAATTGGTGAGCCCGAGTCTCTCAATTCGGTCAATCCGAGATAAAATCTGAGCAACCCTAACCCTAAAGTTCAAAATCAATCTCTACGAAGTTTGCTGGAATAGAAATTTCAATCCTTGTGATAATTGCGGGCGCAACAGCTCTAGTGCATAGAATCGGAAATTTGAAGCACTAGAGGATCGAATCTCACCCTAACTTGGTGGAGATCCTCTACAGCGGCAACAGCGGTGATGAATGCCGTTGAAGGTGATGGAATCCAGCGGTGAGGGCGCGCTGGAGACAAAGGCGACGATCCGTGGACCAGGGCAACGACAGCAATGGGGTGTGGGGACGTGATGATTGAAGAAATTTTCAACGTACGAGTCGCGGACATATATATACCCATGTGCTATCGGTGAGACCGAGTGAAAACAATCGGTGGCACTGAAGTGAATAACTGTTGTGAGCGCATCGCTTCGGTGAGACCGAGAATTCTAAATCGGTTTCTCCGAGATTGAAAATTAGATAAGTTCAAGTGTTTTCGGTGAGACCGAATGGTTGTGTTTTGGTCTGTCCGAAAGGGCACTTAGAAGGTTTTGGAGATCAGCCCTAAGCGGATCGGTGGCTCCGAGTGCTCCTCACCCGGAGAGTCCGATAGAAACTTGTTCAAGTTTTTGTGATATAGCAAGAAAGAATTTAGATGAGTTGAGATAGATAGCTAGAGAAGGTGCTTAGGCATTCTTGTACATCCATTTGGCCAAATAAAACCAAATCAATCAAACCACAAATGGATGTCCTCGAATGAGAAATATGCAAATCATCATACTCACACAATAAGATAGCAAATAAAATATGTGTCAAACGTGCACAAGCAATTCTAGCAACTATCAAGCAATAGGCGACGACATTGTCATCTATATATGAGTATATAGACTTAGGAGCCAAATGAGAACATTTGATCATAGGTCATACTCATCATTTAAGCACAAGTGGGGTTACCACTTTTACATAAAGCATTAATGTGTTCACATCATTAGAGTTGCTTTGACTCAAGTCTTAGAGTAAAGCTCCCCCTAGATGTGATATCCCCCCATGGAGGGATGAACTAACCTTGGGTTTTGTCGATGATGACTTCATGTAGATGTTGTAGATGTGGATGCTCAATGTTGATGTTGATCATCAAGAGTTGGGAGCAATCCTTGGAGTTTTGCACTTTCAATACCTACATGGGTTAGTCCCACACAAGGAACATACAAGGATATCCATAGACATAGAGTGAAGTGCACATATGATGATGTCCATGAATGCATTGAATACCTTGTCCCTTGCCTTACCAACAAGAGGGTTTGTGACTCCATAAACTAGTGCAAGATGTTGAAGTTGGTTGCACAAGTTCTTGCCATTAAAGAATGTGAGTGAAGTTTGTTGGTGGAGTCATCCTCAAGAACTCTCTAGTTCTTCTTCTTTGGGACCCACATCAACTTGATGGGAATCCTTGGAGTTGTGGTAGCACTTGATGAAGCCTTTGGAACCCACATGACCAAAGCTTGAGGTGGTCCTTCAAATGAGTCAATCTCTTCTTGAAACTTGTCCTTGCCTTTTATCTTGTGGTCTTGAGATGGAAGATCATCTTGAGCTTGTGTCCCCTTGAAAGAAGTATGATCGTACTTCTCTTGTTGAGGAACAAACTTCGTCTTGGGGTATTGATCTTCCTCCCACTGAACTCCATTTGCATTGAACTTTCATTCAAAACCAATACCTTGGTTCTTCCGGTGCCTTCCTTGCTTTCGCACAATTTCCTCAAATTGCTTACTCCCGGCAAGGCTCTTGTAGACACCCTTTTATATAATTCCTTTCAATAAATCGTTTTCTTACTCAAGTGTAACTTGGCTAAGAGAATCATTAATGGAATCAATAGAATTACTAGAAGTAACAACATTGGATTTAACATTGTTATTGTTATTACTAGAGGTAGAACCCTTTTTACCCTTGTTACTAGTTTGCTTAGATTTAACTTGGGGCATGAAGGTAGACAAGAGTAAACGTTTGGCAAGATATGAAGAACTCTTCTTTCAAAGATCATCATTGATAGCTTTAAGAAACTCATGCTCTTTCTCTAAAGTTAGCTTCTCGAAGCGTAGTTTCTCATGAGATCTTAAAAGCTCTCTATGATCCTCTTGAGTTGTTTCATGAGCTAAGTTAAGAGTGTTTAGTTCTTTAGTTAGACGCTCAATCTCCTTCATAGAATTGTCATTCATTTCCTCTTGACTATGATTACTAGCTTTTTCATTGTAGCTCACATTACTAGTCTTATCAACAAGTAAATCATCATCACCAAGCAAACCATCCTCATCACTATTGAAGTCAAAGTATTCGGGGTGTGATACCTTGGGGCCTTTTTCCATGAAGCATCTTCCAATTCCTTAATTTTGTGAATCAAATAGATCATAGGAGTTGGAGGATACGAGAGCAAGTCCGGCAACACCTTCATCTTAACTATAGTCGGAGTTGGAGTGATAACTTGTCTCGGAGTGGTTGTCGGAGTCGGAGCCGGAAATCCATTCACGAACATGAGCTTGATATCTTCTTCTAGTGTAGCTCTTGGATGCCTTGTCCTTCCTTTCCGAATCCTTGCTTCTTCGAGAAGATTTTTGTTCATAACGATCATCCCTACTCCTTCTCTTCTTGTGAGGTGATTCATCTCTTCTATGTCTTCCTCTTGGTGATTCGTCTCTTTTCTTGTGAGGTGCCGTACACTCATTGGAATAGTGTCTGGGTCCTCCACAATTATAGCAATTTCGGTCATGACTTGATGATCTTTTCTCATAGTGTCTTGAGCTTGAGCTTCTTTCTTTTCCTTTGTTCTTGTAAAACTTGTTGAACCATTTTCACCATTAGACTTATCTCTTCATTGGTTACTAGCTTGTCGCTTGAAGTTGTGGGAGCATCAGTTGAGGCTTTGTAAGCACCACTTGATTTGTTGTGTAGCTCCTCTTTGTCCTTGAGTGACATCTCATGAGCAACAATCCTTCCAATGACTTCCGTAGGCTTGAGATCTTTGTAATTTGGCATCATTTGGATCAATGTGCACACGGTATCGTATTTTCCATCCAAAGCTCTAAGGATCTTCTTGATGATGAATTTGTCGGTCATCTCTTCACTTCCTAAGCCGGCAATCTCATTTGTGATGAGAGCAAGCCTAGAGTACATTTCAGTGACTCCTTCACCATCCTTCATCTTGAACTTGTCAAGTTGACTTTGAAGCACATCCAACTTGGATTCCTTGACAGACTCGATACCCTCATGCATATCAACCAAAGTATCCCAAATTTCCTTTGCATTCTCGAGGCGGCTGATCTTGTTGAACTCCTCGGGGCACAAACCGTTGAAGAGAATGTCACAAGCTTGAGCATTGTATTGCAACATCTTCAATTCTTCCGCGGTTGTTTCACGATCCGGTTCCTTAACATCCTCAAAGAATTCACCTTGCAAGTCAACACGAACAACAGCCCAAACGGCGGGGTTATGACCAAGAATATGCATTTTCGTCTTATGCTTCCAACTAGCAAAGTTTGTACCATCACAATATGGACCTCTACATTGATAGTTACCCTCACTAGACGCCATACTCTCCTAGGTTGTGAAACCAATGCAATGGAGACCAATGCTTTGATACCACTTATATGATCGAAAGTATATCTAGAGGGGGGTGATTAGACTACTTGACCAAATAAAAATCTATCCTTTTCCCAATTTTAGTTGTGGGCAGATTTTAGCAAGTATACCAAGTCAAGTAACACCCTACACATGCAATTCTATGAGTGTAGCAGCGGAAAGTAAAACATTGCACATGTAAGTAAAGGAGGGGATTGGAGATTTCAAATGCAATGAAGACACGATGATTTTTGGCATGGTTCCAGTAGGTGGTGTTATCATACATCCACGTTGATGGAGGCTTCAACCCACGGAGGGTGACGGTTGTGTGAGTCCACGGAGGGCTCCACCCACGAAGGGTCCACGAAGAAGCAATCTTGCCTATTCCACCATGGCTTCCGTCCACGAAGGACTAGCCTCACTCGGGGTAGATCTTCATGAAGTAGGCGATCTCCTTGCCCTTACAAACTCCTTGGTTCAACTCCACATGATCTTGGAGGCTCCCAAGTGACACCTAACCAATCTAGGAGACACCACTCTCCAAAAGGTAATAGATGGTGTCTTGATGATAAACTCCTTGCTCTTGTGCTTCAAATGATAGTCTCCCCAACACTCAAATAGTTCCTCACAGATTTGGATATGGTGGAAGAAGAATTTGAGTGGAAAGCAACTTGGGAAAGGCTAGAAATCAAGGTTCAAATGGTTGGATTGGAATGTCTTGATCTCAACACATGAGTAGGTGGTTCTCTCTCAAAAATCGTATGGTGGAAATGTAGGCACGTCCTGATGGCTCTCCTACTTGGTAAGAGGGCGGTGGAGGGGTATATATAGCCTTCACCTAAAATCCAACCGTTACAAGTCTTTGACCCAACTTGGTGACACCGATATGAACATCTCGGTGAGACCGACTAGTGTAAAAGACATGAACGTTAGGCTTTTCGGTGGGACCGATATAACCTTCTCGGTGAGACCGAAGAGCAATGTCTTGGGCAAGAGCAGGTCTCGGTGAGACAAAAAAATTCATCTCGGAAGTTCCGAAGTGAAGTAACAACGTTACAGCAAGTTGGTGAAGCCTTCTCGGTGGGACCGAGAACCATTTCCGTGAGACCGATAAGTTAGGGTTTGGCATGTGGCATAGTGTATAGCAGTCTCGGTGGGTCCGGATAGGAATGTTTCGGTGGGACCGAGATCAATTTTTAGGGTTTTGGATAGGATGGAAGTGGAGAAATATTTGGAAGTTTTGGAGCAATATCACTAAGCATTTGAGCAACTGAGTCTGTGACTCCCCGAGACCGATGCTCCAGATTCCTTCCATTTATTTTCGTCCTTGTCGTGTGATTCGTTGATTGTTGCACTTCGTCATGTCATCGTGTGCATTTCATCCGTATGTTTTCGTTAACTTGCATCCGTTCGTAGTTGCCGGATTCTCCCCGTTCCTTCCGTTGTCTGTTTCAAGACCCGACACACTCGCACGCGCCCGCGGCACCTCCAAAATAGTATTTTATAAGTGGGATAAAAATGTTCTCGGAATGGATTGAAAGTTGGCATGCGGTCTTGTTATATTGTAGGTAGACCGCCTGCCAAATTTTGAACCATTCGGAGGTCGTTTGATGCCCCAACGGATAACTATAGCGGCACTATAGCCGGTTAACACGTCGGATGTTTCGGTGTTCCGAAACTTGTGCCGGGCCTCTCTTCTTCCCTCTCATCCCAGCCCAAGACTCTCTTCATAGCCCACCTAGCCCAGCTAACCCCTCCTCTGTTCTGTGCCGTCCGATCGCAATCGTACGGTCCAAAAACGGACTAAAAACCCCTCCTCTAGCCTCTGTCTATAAATAGACAGCCTCCCCTGCCATTTCTGTCCAAACCCTAGCCCTCCATCGGGATCCGCGCCGCCGCCTGCCACCTCCCACCTCTCCTCCGCCGCCAAGTGGCTCGTGCCACCTCCTCCCACGCGGCTGGGCCCGCCAAGCCCAGATCCGAGCCCGCCCGAGCCCATCTGAGCCCGAACCGCGCTACCGCCTGCAACCTCGTGTCTCCTCCCTGCTCGCGCGCGTGCACTCCTCCCCATGCACCGCGTCGCCAACCTCCTCCTCGCGCCTCGCCTCGCCGCCGGCCACCAGGCCTCGCCGGAGCCCCGACCCTGCCGCCACCGACCGCGTCTGCTCCCCGCCGCCGCTAGCCGCAGCCGAGCGCCGCCGCCCAGCGCCGCCCCGCTGCTCGCCGCCTCCCTCTGGCCGCCCGAGCTGCGCACCGCCGCGCCGCCGCCTCGTCGCCTCCGCCTCGCCCCGGCTAGATCCGGCAGCCGCCGACCGGATCCACCCGTCGCCGTCCGTCCTCGACCTCGCCGGTTTGCCCCGCCGCCACGCCATGACCGTCGCCCCGCGGTGGCCTCGTCCGCGTCGCCAACGTGTGGGCCCGGTCGCCTGCGCCCGAACCGGACCGAGCCGCCCCGAGCCAGCCACGGTACCGCGCCGTCCTGGCGTCGCCTCTCCCGTGATCCAAATGGCCGCGCCGTACCCCACCATCCACCTGGACCGCGCCGTCCAGCCTCACCGACTTGGGCCAGGCCCACTAGGTGAGCCCAGCACCGTCCCTGCCTATCCGACGCCTTGTGCGTATTATAGTATCTTGCGCTCAGTCCAACTAGGACGAGTTCCAGTGTCTTTTCTGCAAAATCATCATGTATGCTTTTTGTGGAGCCTGTAACTTTGTGCATGTTCATCCTATGCAAATGTTCCATATATGTAATTTGATCTACTCTTCTGTTGGAAATATGCCCTAGAGGCAATAATAAGTTGGTTATTATTATATTTCCTTGTTCATGATAATCGTTTATTATCCATGCTATAATTGTATTGATTGGAAACTCAAATACATGTGTGGGTACATAGACAACACTGTGTCCCTAGTAAGCCTCTAGTTGACTAGCTCGTTGATCAAAGATGGTTAAGGTTTCCTAGCCATTGACATGAGATGTCATTTGATAACGGGATCACATCATTAGGAGAATGATGTGATGGACAAGACCCAAACTGTAAACGTAGCATTTGATCGTGTCAGTTTATTGCTATTGTTTTCTGCATGTCAAGTATCTGTTCCTTTGACCATGAGATCATGCAACTCACTGACACCGGAGGAATACCTTGTGTGTATCAAACGTCGCAACGTAACTGGGTGACTATAAAGGTGCTCTACAGGTATCTCCGAGGGTGTCTGTTGGGTTGGCATGGATCAAGACTGGGATTTGTTACTCCGTATGACGGAGAGGTATCTCAGGGCCCACTCGGTAATACAACATCACAATGAGCCTTGCAAGCAATGTGACTAAAGTGTTAGCCACGAGATCTTGTATTACGGAACGAGTAAAGAGACTTGCCGGTAACGAGATTGAACTAGGTATAGTGATACCGACGATCGAATCTCGGGCAAGTAACATACCGAAGAACAAAGGGAACAGCATACGGGATTAACTGAATCCTTGACATAGAGGTTCGACTGATAAAGATCTTCGTAAAATATGTAGGAGCCAATATGGGCATCCAGGTCCCGCTATTGGTTATTGGCCGTAGAGGTGTCTCGGTCATGTCTACATAGTTCTCGAACCCGCAGGGTCTACACACTTAACGTTTGGTGACGATTAGTATAATTGAGTTATTATGTTGGTGACCGAAAGTTGTTCGGAGTCCCGGATAAGATCCCGGACATGACGAGGATCTCCGGAATAGTCCGGAGGTAAAGATTGATATATGTGATAATAGTGTTTTGATCTCCGGAACAGTTCCGAAGTTCACCGGAAGGGGTTCCGGATGTTTACCGAAGTGTTCGGGTGCAGCAACACTTTATATGAGCCAAAGGGATAAAGCCCACAAGGTATTGGAAAGTGCAAAAGTAGTTTTGCTGCCGCGTAAGCGGTACTACCGCTTGGTGAAGCGGTACTACCGCCGGAGCGGTACTACCGCTTGTGTGAAGCGGTACTACCGCCCGAGCGGTACTACCGCTTGTGTGAAGCGGTACTACCGCCCAAGCGGTACTACCGCTTGTGTGAAGCGGTACTACCGCTTGTGCGCGGCTGTGCACGGTTCGGCAGGGATCCGAGTTGGACTCTTTCCCTGCGGGCCAAACCGACCTTGTGCGGGCAAAACCGACCCGGAGGAGGCTTTTACTCCAAGTTTAGACCCCAAGGCTCAACATATAAATAGAGGGGCAGGGCTAGCACACGGGACACATTAAGATTTCCCCAAGCCGTGTGCGGCAACCCTAACCCTCTAGTTCCTCCGTCATAATCTCCGTAGTGCTTGGCGAAGCCCTGCAGAGATTGTTCCTCACCACCATCACCACGCCGTCGTGCTGCTGGAACTCAACCACTACTTCATCATCGCTCGCTGGATCGAGGAGGTGAAGGCGTCATCAAGCCGTACGTGTGTTGAACGCGGAGGTGCCGTCCGTTCGGCACTAGATCGGAAGGATCGTGATTGGATCGCGGGACGCTCGGCGATTTGGATCGCGAAGACGTTCGACTACATCAACCGCGTTTATTAACGCTTCCGCTTAGCGATCTACAAGGGTATGTAGATTCACTCTCCCTCTCGTAGATGCTCATCACCATGGATAGATCTTGTGTGTGCGTAGGAAAATTTTTGTTTCCCATGCAACGTTCCCCAACAGTGGTATCAGAGCTAGGTCTATGCGTAGATGAGATCTCGAGTAGAACACAAACGAGTTGTGGGCGTGGGTGTATACATATTGCTTGCCGTTACTAGTTGATACTTGATTCCGCGGTATTGTGAGATGAAGCGGCCTGGACCGACATTACGCGTACGCTTACGCGAGACTGGTTTCACCGCTGCGTGCACTTGTTGCATAAAGGTGACTGGCAGGTGTCTGTCTCTCTCACTTTAGTTGAATCGGTTCAATGAAGAGGGTTCTTTTAGAAGATCAAAAAGCAATCACTACACCACGTTGTGGTTTTGCGTAGGTAAGAACGGTTCTTGCAAACCCGTAGCAGCCACGTAAAATTTGCAACAACAATTAGAGGACGTCTAACTTGTTTTTGCAGGGTATGTTGTGATGTGATATGGCCAATTACATGATGAGATATATGTGATGTATGAGATGATCATGTATTGTATAGAATATCACGACTTGCATGTCGATGAGTACGGCAACTGGCAGGAGCCATAGAGTTGTCTTTAATTATTGTATGACCTGCGTGTCAATCATTAAGCGCTATGTAATGCTTTACTTTATCGCTAAACGTTAGCTATAGTCGTGGAAGCAACAGTCGGCGCGACAACCTTATGGCGACACGTTGATGGAGATCAAGATGATGGAGATCATGGTGTCATGCCGGTGACGATGGAGATCATGCCGGTGCTTTGGAGATGGAGATCAAAAGCACAAGTTCATGGCCATATCATGTCACTTATGATTTGCATGTGATGTTAATCCTTTTATGCATCTTATTTTGCTTAGGACGACGGTAGCATTATAAGGTGATCCCTCACTTAAATTTCAAGATAAATTGTGTTCTCCCCAAGTGTGCACCGTTGCGAAAGTTCGTCGTTTCGAGACACGCCGTGATGATCGGGTGTGATAGACTCTACGTTCGCATACAACGGGTGTAAGCCATGTTACACGTGCGGAACACTCGGGTTAAACTTGACGAGCCTAGCATGTACAGACATGGCCTCGGAACACAAGAGACCGAAAGGTCGAACATGAGTCATATAGTAGATATGATCAACATGAAGATGTTCACCATTGAAACCACCTCAACTCACGTGATGATCGGACTTGAGTTGGTGGATTTGGATCATGTTACACTCGAATGATCGGAGGGATGTCAATTTGAGTGGGAGTTTTTTAAGTAATATGATTAACTAAACTCATTATCTAAGAACAATAGTCTAAGTTGTCTTTGCTATATTTATGTTGTAGATCATGGCTCGCGCAGTAGCACCCCTGAATTTTAATGCGTTCCTAGAGAAAGCTAAGTTGAAAGATGATGGAAGTAACTTTGTGGACTGGGCCCGTAATCTAAGGATTATCCTTACGGCTTCCCAGAAGGCTTATGTCCTTGATGCACCGCTTGGTGATCCACCCGCTCCAGTTGAGTCTCTAGACGTTGTGAACGCCTGGCAGGCTCGTTCTGATGATTACTCAATAGTTCAATGTGCAATGTTGTATGGCTTAGAACCGGGACTTCAAAGACGTTTTGAACGTCATGGAGCATATGAGATGTTCCAGGAGTTGAAGTTTATCTTTCAGAAGAATCCCCGGATCGAGAGATATGAGATCTCCGATAAGTTCTATGCTTGCAAGATGGAGGAGAACGGGTCTATCAGTGATCACGTGCTCAGAATGTCTGGGTACTCCACCCGTCTGGCTGAGTTAGGGATGCCCCTTCCGCCAGAGGCTATCACTGACAGAGTTCTTCAATCATTGCCACCTAGCTACAAGAGCTTCGTGTTGAACTATAACATGCACGGGATGAACAAGTCAGTCGCCGAGCTGTTTGCGATGCTGAAAGCCGCTGAGTCTGAAATTCAGAAGGAGCATCAAGTGTTGATGGTCAATAAAACCACTAGTTTCAAGAAAAATGGCAAGGGTAAGAAGGGTAACTCCAAGCAGAGTGGCAAAGCAGTTGCTCCTCTCGTGAAGAAACCCAAGGCTGGACCCAAACCAGAAACTGTGTGTTTTCATTGCAAGGGAACTGGACACTGGAAGCGGAATTGCCCCAAGTATTTGGCTGACAAGAAGGCGGCCAACAACAAACAAGGTATATATGATATACATGTTATTGATGTGTACCTTACCAACTCTCGTTGTAGTGCCTGGGTATTTGATACCGGTGCGGTTGCTCATATTTGCAACTCAAAACAGGAACTGCGGAATAGACGGAGGCTGGCAAAGGACGAAGTGACGATGCGCGTGGGAAATGGTTCCAAGGTTGATGTGATCGCCGTTGGCACGCTCGCTCTTCGATTACCGTCGGGATTAGTGATGAACCTAAATAAGTGTTATTTGGTGCCTGCGTTAAGCATGAACATTATATCTGGATCTTGTTTATTGCGAGACGGTTACTCATTTAAATCAGAGAATAATGGTTGTTCTATTTATATGAGTAATATCTTTTATGGTCATGCACCCGATGTGAGGGGTTTATTCTTATTGAATCTCGATAGTAATGATACACATGTTCATAACATTGATGCCAAAAGATGTAGAATTGATAATGATAATACCACTTTCTTGTGGCACTGCCGTTTAGGTCATATTGGCGTAAAACGCATGAAGAAGCTCCATGCTGATGGACTTTTGGAGTCACTTGATTTTGAATCACTTGACACATGTGAGCCATGCCTCATGGGCAAGATGACTAAAACGCCGTTCTCTGGAACAATGGAACGGGCAAGTGACTTGTTGGAAATCATACATACTGATGTGTGCGGTCCGATGAGTATTGAGGCGCGCGGTGGTTATCGTTACTTTCTCACCTTCACTGATGACTTAAGTAGATATGGGTATATTTACTTAATGAAACACAAGTCTGAAACATTTGAAAAGTTCAAACAATTTCAGAGTGAAGTTGAGAATCATCGTAACAAGAAGATTAAATTCCTACGATCTGATCGAGGGGGAGAATATCTGAGTTATGAGTTTGGCAGTCACTTAAGACAGTGTGGAATTGTTTCACAATTGACACCGCCTGGAACACCACAGCGTAATGGTGTGTCCGAACGTCGTAATCGAACTTTATTGGATATGGTGCGATCTATGATGTCTCTTGCCGATTTGCCACTATCGTTTTGGGGTTATGCATTAGAGACAGCTGCATTCACTTTAAATAGGGCACCATCGAAATCCGTTGAGACGACGCCTTATGAACTTTGGTTTAACAAGAAGCCAAAGCTGTCGTTTCTTAAAGTTTGGGGATGTGATGCTTATGTCAAAAAGCTTCAGCCTGAAAAGCTGGAACCCAAAGCGGAGAAATGCGTCTTCATAGGATACCCAAAAGAGACAGTTGGGTATACCTTCTACCTCAGATCCGAAGGCAAAGTGTTTGTCGCTAAAAACGGAACATTTCTTGAGAAAGAGTTTCTCTCGAAAGAATTGAGTGGGAGGAAGATAGAACTTGATGAGGTTGTTGAACCTTTACTTCAACCTGAGAGTAGCGCAGCGCAGAAAGTTGTTTCTGTGGAGCCTACATTAGCTGAAGAGGAAGTTAATGATGATGATCATGAAGCTTTGGATCAAGTTGCTATCGAACCTCGTAGGTCGACAAGGACGCGTACTGCTCCTGAGTGGTACGGCAACCCTGTCTTAGAGGTCATGTTGTTAGACAACGATGAACCTACGAGCTATGGAGAAGTGATGATGAGCCCGGATTCCGAGAAGTGGTTAGAGGCCATGAAATCCGAGATGGGATCCATGTATGAAAACAAAGTATGGACTTTGGAAGTATTACCTGAAGGGCGTAAGGCCATTCAGAACAAATGGATCTTTAAGAGGAAGACGGACGCGGACGGTAATGTCACCGTCTATAAAGCTCGACTTGTGGCAAAGGGTTTTTCACAAGTTCAAGGAGTTGACTACGATGAGACCTTCTCACCCGTAGCGATGCTTAAGTCCGTCAGAATCATGTTGGCAATAGCTGCCTTTTTCGATTATGAAATTTGGCAGATGGATGTCAAAACAGCGTTCCTTAACGGTTTCCTTAAGGAAGAGTTGTATATGATGCAACCAGAAGGTTTTGTCGATCCAGAAAATGCTGACAAAGTTTGCAAACTCCAGCGATCCATTTATGGACTGGTGCAAGCATCTCGGAGTTGGAATCTTCGTTTTGATGAGGTGATCAAAGCGTTCGAGTTTATACAAGTTTACGGAGAAGCTTGTATTTACAAGAAAGTGAGTGGGAGCTCTATAGCGTTTCTAATATTATATGTGGATGACATATTGTTGATTGGAAACAATATAGAAATGCTGGAAAGCGTAAAGGAATATTTGAACAAGAGTTTTTCAATGAAGGACCTAGGAGAAGCTGCTTTCATATTAGGCATCAAGATCTATAGAGATAGATCAAGACGCTTAATAGGACTTTCACAAAGCACATACCTTGATAAGATTTTGAAGAAGTTCAAAATGGATCAGTCCAAGAAGGGGTTCTTGCCTGTTTTGCAAGGTGTGAAGTTGAGTAAGACTCAATGCCCAGTGACTGCAGAAGATAGAGAAAAGATGAGTGTCATCCCCTATGCTTCGGCCATAGGCTCTATCATGTATGCAATGCTGTGCACAAGACCCGATGTCAGCCTTGCCATAAGTATGGTCGGAAGGTTTCAAAGTGATCCAGGAATGGAACACTGGACGGCGGTCAAGAATATCCTGAAGTACCTGAAAAGGACTAAGGACATGTTTCTCGTTTATGGAGGTGATCAAGAGCTCATCGTAAAGGGTTACGTCGATGCAAGCTTTGACACTGATCCGGATGACTCTAAGTCGCAAACCGGATACGTATTTATTCTTAATGGGGGTGCGGTTAGCTGGTGCAGTTCCAAGCAAAGCGTGGTAGCTGATTCTACATGCGAAGCGGAGTACATCGCAGCCTCGGAGGCGGCGAAGGAAGGTGTCTGGATGAAGGAGTTCATGACAGATCTTGGAGTAGTGCCTAGTGCGCTTAACCCAATGACTCTGTTTTGTGATAACACTGGTGCCATTGCTCTAGCCAAGGAACCAAGATTTCACAAGAGGACCAGACACATAAAACGACGTTTCAATTCCATCCGCGATTACATCAAGGAGGACGACATAAATATTTGCAAAGTACACACGGATCTGAATGTTGCAGATCCGATGACTAAACCTCTTCCAAGGGCTAAACATGAACAACACCAGAACTGCATGGGTGTTCGATTCATTACAATGTAAATCACATAGTGATGTGAACTAGATTATTGACTCTAGTGCAAGTGGGAGACTGTTGGAAATATGCCCTAGAGGCAATAATAAGTTGGTTATTATTATATTTCCTTGTTCATGATAATCGTTTATTATCCATGCTATAATTGTATTGATTGGAAACTCAAATACATGTGTGGGTACATAGACAACACTGTGTCCCTAGTAAGCCTCTAGTTGACTAGCTCGTTGATCAAAGATGGTTAAGGTTTCCTAGCCATTGACATGAGATGTCATTTGATAACGGGATCACATCATTAGGAGAATGATGTGATGGACAAGACCCAAACTGTAAACGTAGCATTTGATCGTGTCAGTTTATTGCTATTGTTTTCTGCATGTCAAGTATCTGTTCCTTTGACCATGAGATCATGCAACTCACTGACACCGGAGGAATACCTTGTGTGTATCAAACGTCGCAACGTAACTGGGTGACTATAAAGGTGCTCTACAGGTATCTCCGAGGGTGTCTGTTGGGTTGGCATGGATCAAGACTGGGATTTGTTACTCCGTATGACGGAGAGGTATCTCAGGGCCCACTCGGTAATACAACATCACAATGAGCCTTGCAAGCAATGTGACTAAAGTGTTAGCCACGAGATCTTGTATTACGGAACGAGTAAAGAGACTTGCCGGTAACGAGATTGAACTAGGTATAGTGATACCGACGATCGAATCTCGGGCAAGTAACATACCGAAGAACAAAGGGAACAGCATACGGGATTAACTGAATCCTTGACATAGAGGTTCGACCGATAAAGATCTTCGTAGAATATGTAGGAGCCAATATGGGCATCCAGGTCCCGCTATTGGTTATTGGCCGTAGAGGTGTCTCGGTCATGTCTACATAGTTCTCGAACCCGCAGGGTCTACACACTTAACGTTTGGTGACGATTAGTATAATTGAGTTATTATGTTGGTGACCGAAAGTTGTTCGGAGTCCCGGATAAGATCCCGGACATGACGAGGATCTCCGGAATAGTCCGGAGGTAAAGATTGATATATGTGATAATAGTGTTTTGATCTCCGGAACAGTTCCGAAGTTCACCGGAAGGGGTTCCGGATGTTTACCGAAGTGTTCGGGTGCAGCAACACTTTATATGAGCCAAAGGGATAAAGCCCACAAGGTATTGGAAAGTGCAAAAGTAGTTTTGCTGCCGCGTAAGCGGTACTACCGCTTGGTGAAGCGGTACTACCGCCGGAGCGGTACTACCGCTTGTGTGAAGCGGTACTACCGCCCGAGCGGTACTACCGCTTGTGTGAAGCGGTACTACCGCCCAAGCGGTACTACCGCTTGTGTGAAGCGGTACTACCGCTTGTGCGCGGCTGTGCACGGTTCGGCAGGGATCCGAGTTGGACTCTTTCCCTGCGGGCCAAACCGACCTTGTGCGGGCAAAACCGACCCGGAGGAGGCTTTTACTCCAAGTTTAGACCCCAAGGCTCAACATATAAATAGAGGGGCAGGGCTAGCACACGGGACACATTAAGATTTCCCCAAGCCGTGTGCGGCAACCCTAACCCTCTAGTTCCTCCGTCATAATCTCCGTAGTGCTTGGCGAAGCCCTGCAGAGATTGTTCCTCACCACCATCACCACGCCGTCGTGCTGCTGGAACTCAACCACTACTTCATCATCGCTCGCTGGATCGAGGAGGTGAAGGCGTCATCAAGCCGTACGTGTGTTGAACGCGGAGGTGCCGTCCGTTCGGCACTAGATCGGAAGGATCGTGATTGGATCGCGGGACGCTCGGCGATTTGGATCGCGAAGACGTTCGACTACATCAACCGCGTTTATTAACGCTTCCGCTTAGCGATCTACAAGGGTATGTAGATTCACTCTCCCTCTCGTAGATGCTCATCACCATGGATAGATCTTGTGTGTGCGTAGGAAAATTTTTGTTTCCCATGCAACGTTCCCCAACATCTTCGTGCTCTACATGATGGTTGCTGTTGCATGCATATTAAGACTCATCTACATGTCATAATTCCTGTTGCAAAAGTGCATCCTGATATTACTGCAGTAGACTGTTAAGACTTGCCACTTTGTCATTTTTGTGTGATTTAATGTAAATGTCATATGAGCATCTTGTCAACATGACTTTGGAGCATTTTCATGTCTTCTTGCTGCTAGTATTTAATGCCATGATATGCCTTCATGTGAGTGCCATGAGCTGGTAAACATGCCTAGTCAATGTTGCTATTTTAAGTAAAAGATGTCTGTAATAAAACTTGCCAACTTTGCTTGATGGTTGCCACTAATCTATAGCTCATATGCATATGATTCCTTCGTGTGATTTGGTCTATGCAATGTGTACTTTGATGCCATGCCCTTGGTGTGGCACCCCGGCTCAGGGAACCGGTTTACTAGTGTTTCCAACCCAGAGATCATGTCTTCTGGAAACACTCAACAACTTGGAACAGAACTGAACTGAACTTTATTGATAGGTCTCGAGTACAAGCTCATAATTTACATTGATAGCGAGGCCAGAAGCACTGCACGTGCTATGACAATATCTACATTATTTATGGAACATAGCAGGGCCTCGATACTACTGGGTGATTCTACGGCGTAGCGGAACATAGCGCGGAAAACTCCATCTACAGGGACACTGCTGTGGACACGGCCTAGTTAGCGTAGCACGAACCATCGGGACCTCCGTCCTCGGCTTCTCCTGCATCTGGCATGATACGCCAGGTGAGTACTTGGAATGTACTCGCAAGCTCATGGCAACCAAAACAATGTAGCAAACAATAGCATGGCAGTGATCATATTAAATACTTGAGTGCTTACTGTTACCAACTTACTCTCTGTTGGGTTGTCCCACAACCCTCGGAATGCTCATAATCCACTGAGCACTTCCGAACATAAGACAAGTTCTTCCATCATTATTATCATTATTGTGGTTGATCATCCCGTGGCCTAGTACGGACTGTCCAATACCGTGGACGCGGCTATTCGAATAGATTCTTACACTCTGCAGAGGTTGCGCACTTTACCCACACTATGGAGCTCCTGGCCTCTTGCTATCATTCGGGTGGACCTGGGCTGCTCCAACGAAACCTGCCTGACCCGTGACTCCCATATCATACCACCGACAATCATACCCTCCCAAGGTCATGTCCTGGGTGGCCCCTGTGTCACCCCGTGACACCTGCCACCGTCGTGGTCACTAACTGTCCCAAACGGGTACGCCGGCAAAATAACTCAACTGGGCTCACAAGATTATCGTCGTCTACCTGATCAGGGCAGCACGCACGCATAACCCTCCCTAGTTTGGTGGTACCGATAAAAGAGCACAAAGCCAGACCAAGTCAAGGCCGTCCCATACCTGCAAATGTGGCTGCACGGATAAGTCCGGACAGGTGACACTAGATCAACCAATTAGGTTTAGTGTTGACAAGCATTTAACCAGTATGGGTAGTTATCAGGAATAATTTAACATGGCAGTAGCTAGGCATCAAAATAATATTACTCTAAATTGTCACATATTAAAATAATGCATATAATTCAATTAAATAACCAACACTATTGAAATGCTTCATGCAATGGATGTCATGGCTTGCCTTGCTCAGTTGGGTTGTTCACAAACTCCTGGGCTTCAAATCCAAAAGAATTCCCTTCTGAAAATATTTTAAAAGTGCAAAGGAAAATGTCACATAGTACTGTTCTGTTCACCAGAAATTCTGTGGACATGGCAAAAATACCAAAATTTGCCAGAAAATAGAGGAGCTCAAGACAAACCAGATGCAAAAAAGAATCAATTGATTTGGACTTATGGATAAAAAGTTATGGCTGGTCAAAGTTCTGGTCAAAATCTGGAATTTAACAGAAAATCAGAAAATCCACAAGGGGCCACGTCGAAGGCGTACTCGGCCAGGGCGCCTCCACTTACCGCTTTGGCAAGCCACTGACGAGCGGGCCCCATCGATCAGATTTAAACAGGGGAGAGGGGAACAGAGAGATGCGGGGCTCCGATGATGGTCGAAAGCGACACAGACGGCGGCGAGGTCCGGAGACTACGGGAATCGAAAGAGCTCATCGAGACGAACGCGCACGTACCCGTGGCTTGGCGAGAGATGGCCGGACGGCATCGTCCCCTTCCTCTCCGGCGGCGGCGGGTCTCAGGGTCGTCGGAGACGGCGGTTCCGGCAGCGATTCGACTGGGCAAGGGCTTGGGCAGGGTCAGTGGAGTGCGGTGAGCTCGATGGTGGAGTTGGTTGAGACCGGGGAGGAGTGGAACGGCGAGGAGGCTGGGCTCGGGTGGCGGCAGATCTCCGGTGAGCGGCGAGGCCAAAGGGCCTCTCGGCCGTGGCTCAATGCTTGAGGGCTCGATTAGGAGTAGGAGGAGTGGGATGAGTAGCGGGGAGAGGCCGGGGAGGCCTATTTATAGGAGGAGGAGGAGCTCTCTGGAACAGCGAAGCTCGGGTCATGTCGCCGTCGTCGGGACGTTGCGCTGGCTGGCGCGGAGCGGGCGACGGGATGGGAGAGAGCAGAGGGGAGTTATGGCGCTGGTGGAAGCTAGCGGGGAAAGGCGACGAGCAGCAGGCCACAGTGAGGGCACCGGCGGCACAGTGCCCGAATGCCGTGGCGGCCGTCGGGGGCGATTCCGGCGAGGGGAGGTTTCGGGAAGGGGGTACGTGGACGGCAGCGGCGATGTCGGCACCTCCAGACACGAAATGGCAGCGCGAGGCCACTGGAACGACCTCGACCGACGCCGGCGAGATGCAGAGCACGCGTACTGGCATGCCAGTACCGTGCTCACCACGGGTATGGATGTCTAGAGGCCTCGCCAGTCTAGCGCACCATGTCCAGCACGTTCTCTCTTGGTCATTTAGTCTCCCTGTGCCTCTGGTTTGGCTAGGTTTACTCTGATACGAAGTGTAGCTTCAGCTACAGTTTCTGACAGAAAACTTGAGAGAGATCTAGAGGAGAGGTGAGCTGGAGATGGAGCCAATGGAGATGGCTGGGGTGATCTACTATGGAAGGACTCCAAGCTGACCAAGTTTGAAAGAATTTCATCAAGATTTGAGGGTAGTTCATGTACAACTGCTGTACTGAACCAGAAACCTAGATGAGCTTGTAGCACTCATCTGGTGGATCTGCTGGAGCTGAATTTTGGTGTAGGAGAGTTGTTTGGTGAGGAGAAGATGTCATAAAAATTTCAGCTCAAAAGGATACCTCTAGCTGGTACTTCCTTCACTGAGGTTCCAATTGAACAGAAACTTGGCAGAATATTGCTGATGAAAATTTGTACTAGACAATATGATATTTTTGTATATTGTAGAAAGATAGGTTCCCGAGCATCTCAGGGAATTTTCTGAGAGTTTTCTGAGTTGGGAAAATATGAGTTGCTTCACAAATGGCCAGTACTGTCCAGAAGACAAATGGAGTTTTCTGGATAAAATTTTGTACTGGACCATGAAATGTTTTTGAAGATTGTGGGAGTAGATGGTGACAAGAAGGTGTGGTATTAATTTGGGATTTTTCTGATCACCGGAACTATAGGTTGCTTTGTAACCCATAGTGATGACAGATTTTCCCAATGGAGGAAAATGAATAATTAGGAAAGATGGAGAATTAGAATTTGATCCAGAAGGTGAGGGACAAGGTTTTGGCAAGATGCTGAGGGCTTTGGATCACTGAGAGAGATTCATAAGTCCAAAGTCAACTGAAAAGATTCAAAATCGAACCAAATTGCAAATAAAGCCAGAAAGATTTTGGAAAGAAAAAGTTGCCAAAAACCAGGGTGTCACACTTGGTTGCTATGTAATCTTGCTGTAGCTTGTCTATTTGTTGCTCTCAAGTTGCCCTCATGATATAAATGTCAGCCCGTTGACAGAATGTTCCATTTTGTAATAATCATAGTAATTAATCTGTGCATCCTATGAACTTTTTCCAATGGAGTGATTTGAAGATTGCCATGTCTACTGTATTCTCATGTCAATTTCATAAATAGTAAAATTGCTATGCTTGCTGTTATGTGCCTCCCAAGTCAGCATCATAATGTTGTTGACAGCATGCCCAGTTTTCTGTTAGTTCATGAGTGCATATTGCCTTGATGATTGCCATGAATCTATTGTTCCTATGATTATGCCCATGTTGTATGTTTTCATCTACATGTTGTATACTTCCATGATGTACCATTTGTCGCCATGTTATTGAACTGTAGCATATTTGTTTCTTGCCTCCAACATGCCATCATATTAACTCTGCTCATGTATATGCCCTGTTTAGCAGAACATTGCATTTTGCATGGATCATATTGACTTAACCTTGATGCCTATGAACCTGAACCTTAAAGATGATTTGAAGTATGTCATGTCTACTTTAAGTGCATATCAAGTTTGTGCCCATCATGTTACTGTAGCTGGCTGTTTTGATGCTTGCAAAGTGCTATGTTGCTGTTTCAGGCAGATTGTTCATATAACCTATGTTGCTTGTAATAGTTGATCCGTTGCTCCGTTTTGATCATGTTCTATATGAAACTTGCTTAGATTTGTGTGTAGTTTCATTTTGTCATGTTGCATCCTTGGTTTGAGTGTTTGTGGTTGATGTTTGCATGCATTTTGCATTATTGCCATGTTAATCTTGTTTAGTGCATATATTCTAGACCGTAGCTCCGAATTAAATGTTCTACATATGTAACTTGACTAGAAAAACGTGTAGATCATCATGGTGCAAGGTAACTTGCTGTTTAACAACTTTAACATTGTGTTTAATTCAGATCAGTACCAATTTCAAAATTTGCATATGGGGACCGTCCGGAATTGTTATTTGTGTTTCCGGCCTCATTTAAACTTGCCTAGTTGTATGGATTGCTTATGCTTCATCTCTCGCCATGCTTAACAACATTTAATCTTGTCATGAATCATATTTGGTTGTGCATCATGCCATGTTTATGCTTGTGTGTTTACCATGTTGTTTGCTTCTTTCCGGTTGTGCTTCTTCTCGATAGTTCCTGTTTCGTTGCAATTGTGAGGATTCGTTCGACTACGTTGGTTCGTCTTCTTCATGGACTCGATCTTCTTCCGAGCGGGATTTCAGGCAAGATGATCATGACCTTGGATATCTCTACTATCTTTGCTTGCTAGTTGTCTCGTTGCTATCGCTATGTCACGCTTCCTACCACATATATGTCAGCCTCTCATATGCCATGATACAGCCTCTAACCACCCTTACCCAGCAAACCGTTGTTTGGCTATGTTACCGCTTTGCTCAGCCCCTTTCTTATAGCATTTTAGTTGCAGGTGCAGTGCAGGTTGTTCCATGTTGGGACATGGATATGTTGGGATATCACAATATCTCTTATTTAATTAATGCATCTATATACTTGGTAATGGGTGGAAGGCTCGGCCTTTTGCCTAGTGTTTTGTTCCACTCATGCCGCCCTAGTTTCCGTAATACAGGTGTTATGTTCCTTGATGAGCGCTTCTAACACATGTGGGGCATATGGGAACCCCCCTGTCCATTCGTTTTAGGCTAAAACTTCTCCAGCAAGGCCCAACATTGGTTTTAACATTTGCCAACATTAACCTAATAATTAATTGCATAGAGGGTCGCCACCTCGGGGACTCTTTTAATTCCAACATAACTCGGGCCAGCGGCAAAACACAACCGTTGGTCCACCTACCTAGCAGTCGGCGGAGCCGCCTCGGGGCAACTCGGGTTCTTTTGGCTACCGTCCACTATGCATAGACGGATGATGCCCGTAGACAGAGTGCGCGCGGCTCTAGACACGGATCTGGCTCACCGGGAGGTCTTGCTGGTTTAGTTTTGCCTATTACGAGTGGCTTGTCCACCGAGATTCCTTATCGTAAGCATCGTGTTATCATGGTGTGAGGATGTTCCATCGGATGCGTGTGGTAATTTATAATGGACTACTTGGAGCACCCCTGTAGGGTTAAATCTTTCGCGAAGCCGTGCCCGCGGTTATGTGGCGACTTGGAAATTTATAACCTCCGGTTGTAGAGAACTTGACACTAAATCCTAATTAAAATACACCAACCGTGTGCGTAACCGTGATCGTCTCTTTTCGAGTAAGTTCGGGAAGAGAACACGGTGGGGTTATGTTTGACTCGTAAGTAGGTGTTTAGGATCACTTCTTGATCATTATTAGTTTGCGACCGTTATGCGTAGTTTACTCTTCTTATTCTTGTACTCGTAAGTTAGCCACCATATAATGCTTAGTGCTTGCTGCAACCTCACCACCTTACCCTTTCATACCCATTTAAGCTTTGATAGTCTTGCTACCCATGGTTATGGGATTGCTGAGTCCTCGTGGCTCACAGATTACTACAACAACAGTTGCAGTACAGGTAATGTGATGCCTTGACGTGAGAGCGATGCTTGTTTGCTTTTGGAGTTCTTCTTCTGCTTCTTCTTCTTCGTCGATCTGAGGATAGGTTCCTGGTCGGCAGCCTGGGCTAGCAGGGTGGATGTCGTTCTTCTTTTTGTTTGATTTCATCCGTAGTCGGATGCTGCCCTTCTGTAAGATGTTTGTTATGTATTGATGTATTCATGTGATGATTGTATGTATTTGTTTGTATCCCCATCTATTATATATGTGGTATGATGTAATGATATCCACCTTGCAAGCGTCTCCAATATGCGTTTCTACTCTTGGTGGGGCCTCCGAGTTCCTCGAGAATAGGATTGCATATTGGGCGTGACAGAGTCATAACCAAAACGTCATCCCCTTTTAATAGTATTGGCTTTTCCTATGGACTCAATGTGATCTTGGATCACTTAACCAAAAATGTAGAATCTTGAAGCTTTGCCAATCTTTGTCCTTAGCATTTTGAGGGGTCCACATCCATTAATCCTTGCCATGCCATTCATTGATCTTCTCTGAAATATACTAGCAATAAGAATTAGATCAATGATATATATGTTGTTATTGATTACCAAAACCACACGGGGAATAGTTGCACTTTCAATCTTCAAAACCAGGTGGTTGAGCAACATAGACTTCTTCTTCAATTTTGCCGTTGAGAAAGGCACTCTTCACATCCATTTGATATAAGAGGATATCATGATGATTGGCGTAAGCAAGAAGTATGCGGATGGCTTCAAGTCTAGCCACAGGAGCAAAGGTTTCATCGAAGTCAATTCCTTCCACTTGTGTGTAACCTTGAGCAACATGATGGGCTTTGTTTCTGACAACTTGACCATGTTCATCTTGCTTGTTGCGATAGATCCATTTGGTTCCAATAATGTTGTGCTTGCGAGGGTCAGGATGCTTGACAAGTTCCCACACATTGTTGAGCTCAAATTGCTGAAGCTCTTCTTGCATAGCTTGAATCCATTCTGGTTCCATAAAAGCTTCAGTGACTTTGGTGGGTTCTGTGATGGAGACGAAAGCAAAGTGTCCACAAAAGTTTGCTAGTTGGGTGGCTCTTGAGCGAGTGAGAGGACCAGGTGCATTTATATTATCAAGTATCTTCTCGATCTGAACTTCATTGGCCACCCGAGGATGTACAGGGCGAAGACTTTGCTGTTGCTGAGCATTGTCTTCAGGCTCAGCATTATCTTCAGGCTGACCATTGTCTTCACGCTGGACTGGAGCAGGTATCACAACCTCTTCATCTCCGGGTTCCTCAGTGGGTATTATGTCTCCAGTACCCATTAGCTTGGTGGATTCACTTGGAGGGAGTTCATCTATCACATGTGGTAGGTGCTCTCTTTGTGAGTCGTTAGTCTCATCGAACCGCACATCTACAGTTTCAACCACTTTGTGGTGAAAGAGGTTGAAGACTCTGTAGGTGTGCAAATCCTTTCCATAGCCAAGCATAAAACCCTCATGTGCTTTCCGTGCAAATTTGGAAGTGTGATGTGGATCCCGTATCCAGCACCTAGCACGGAATACTTTAAAATAACTTACATTTGGCTTCTTACCAGTGATTAGTTCATAAGATGTCTTCTTGAAAAACTTGTGAACATACACTCTGTTGATGATGTGGCATGCAGTATCAATGGCTTCAGGCCACCACTTGCGTGGTGTCTTGTATTCGTCGAGCATAGTGTGAGCCATCTCAATGAGAGTCCTATTCTTGCGCTCCACGACGCCATTCTGCTATGGAGTGTATGGAGCTGATAACTCATGAGTGATGCCAAGAACGTCAAGATAGGTGTCGAGCCCAGTGTTCTTGAACTTGGTGCCATTGTCACTCCTGATGTGCTTGATTTTGACGCCATAGTTGGTAATGGCCCGGTTGGGAAACCGCCTGAAGACATCCTGCACTTCATTCTTATACAGGATTATGTGCACCCAGGTATATCGAGAATAATCATCAACAATTACGAAGTCATACAGATGTGCAGAAGTAGTAAGAGTGGAGTAATGAGTAGGGCCAAATAAGTCCATGTTTAGCAGCTCGAAGGGACGAGTGGTCGTCATGATTGTCTTCGAGGGGTGTTTCGCCCTAGTCATCTTCCCAGCTTCACAGGCTCCACATAAATGATCCTTCTTGAACTTGACGCCCTCGATCCCAATGTTGTTCTTCTTCTTCACAAGGGTGTGCAAGTTCCTCATGCCAGCATGTCCTAGCTGTCGATGCCAAAGCCAGCACTCTGAAGCTTTTGCTAGAAGACATGTGGCAAGTTGTGGTCCTGTGGAGAAATCTAAAATATACAAGTCACCACTTCGATATCCATCGAAGACTTGAGTCTTGTCAGAAGCCATTAGTACAAGACAGCGAAATTTGCCAAAGATGGCAATCATATGAAGATCACAAAGCATTGAGACGGACATGAGGTTGAATCCAAGGGATTCGACAAGCATCACTTTATCCATGTGCCGATCCTTTGAGATTGCAACCCTACCTAGACCCAATACCTTGCTTTTCCCAGTGTCAGCAAAAGTAATGTGTTTTGTGTAGATGGACGAAGTGTAGAGTCCATGAGCAAGCTTCGGTCACCAGTCATATGGTTGGTGCAGCCACTGTCTAGGATCCATTTAGTAGCTTTCGGAAGAATAACCTACAGAGCAATTAGTAGGATAGGCTTCACAAAGACAATTGTGATGTGCAAACATTTGTCGTTGAAGACTTTCAGAGAATGTAAGTTTCTTGGAGGATATAGTAGGATGATTATCAAGAATTCCATGGACGAAATAAATGGTAAGACCATTTGGACATTTTATCTTGCGTCCGACAAGATGTCTCAGGTCCCCAGCATTGTCTTTAGAATCAAATGCATTTTGGCTGGAGACCCATCCCTACACAAGAGATTAGCATTTTGGTCCATAGCAGATGTGAAGTACTGTCATAGACTTTCAAACATCAACAGGGTATGGACTCACGATGTATTTATCATGAGTGGAGTATGGGAACAAAAACATGGTAAGTCCATTGGGGCATTTTATCTTGCGCCCCACAAGTTTCATCAGGTCTCCGGCATTGTCTTCAGAATCCAATGCTTTTCGGCTGGAGACCCGATCCTGCAAAAGAAATAAATTCTTCTTAACCACCCACATCTGAAGGGGTGGCTTAGAAGCAATAAGTCTAAGTGCAGCATCTGAGAATTTTGGCTTTGGAGTCCTAGCAAATAGCTTCACAGGGGGATTAGAGTACTCGAATGAATAAGCAGAGAAATTCTTTGATTTGTGAACATAATGGTTTGAAGAACGTCTCTCATATTCATGAGTCTGATCATTGTAGCCCTGCGAAACATGAGAGTTAGTACGATCATATGTAGACCTTTGTCTTTGTGAAGACTTTGGTCTATATGAAGCTTTTTCTCTGGGGTTTGTCTTCTTCCCGGGTGGTGTCATGATGACATTTACGGGAAGCCTTTCCAGAAGACTTTTGGGAACCCAGATCTTCTTCATGGGAGAACCATTCCTGCAGTTAGTTCCAATAAACCTGGCAAACACTTCACCATTCTGGTTTTTGAACAGTTTATAGTTTGAGTCGAAGGACTCATCAATGATGATGGGGTTAGCACAGGTATAGCCAGATAATGTGGATGGGTCTACTGGGGGCCAGTTGCAGCAACCCAAGTGGTTTTGGGGTACTGCTCAGGCTTCCAATATGTACCATCAACATTTATGTTTCTTTCAAAGCCAACGCCCTCTTTCCTAGGGTTCCTGTTCAGGATCTGTTTCTTGAGGACATCACAAAGAGTCTGATGTCCTTTGAGACTCTTATACATGCCAGTCTCAAGCAATGTCTTCAACCTGGCATTCTCATCAGTAAGAGCAGTGGCTTCCTCGGATGAGGGGTTAGAGGCCACATCAACAGTTGAAGATATTGTAGATTCAAAACTAGTGGAACATTCAGCAGAAGAATTAGCATTATCACGCTCAAGACATTTCAAGCAAGGTGGCACAAATTCATCCTGAGCGGTACTGATCTGTTGAGCGAGTAGTGAATCGTTTTCAGTTCAAAGATCATCATGAGATGCTCTCAGCTTCTCAAGCTCTTGCTTCCTTTGAAGATATTCATAGGAGAGCTTCTCATGATTAGATGAGAGGGTGTCATGACGACTTAGAAGCTCGTCATACTTAACTTGAAGATTTATTATGTCTTCAATTAAGGATTGACTTTGATTTATTTCCTCGTCCAACAGATCATCGCTTTTGTCTAGCAGTTTTTGAATCTTTTCCATAGCAGTTTGTTGCTCAGTTGCAATTTTAGCAAGTGTCTTGTAGCTAGGTTTGGATTCACATTCAGAGTCATCTTCACTTGAGGTTTCAAAGTAGGCAGCGCGAGATGTTACCTTAGCGCCTCTTGCCATGAAGCAGTAGGCAGGAGCAGAGTCGTCGTCATCGTCGTCCTTAGTGTCGGTGACGTAACCATTGTCTTCAGTGCTGAAGATGGACTTGGCAATGAATGTTGAAGCCAAAGCCAGGCTTGCCACGCCTGAGTCTGACTCCTCCTCTGACTCCTCCACCACCTCCCCTGAAGCAGACTCCTCCTCTGAATCCATTTCCTTGCCGATGAATGCACGAGCTTTGCTGGAGGAACTTCTTTTGTGCGATGAAGACTTTGAGTGTTTCTTCTTCTTCTCATCAGAGTCAGAGTCCTTGCTCTTCTTCTTCTTCTTCTTTGATTCCTTTTCCCATTGAGGTCATTCTGCCATGTAGTGGCCTAGCTTCTTGCATTTGTGGCAAGTTCTCTTCTTGTAGTCACGAGTGGAAGCTTCAGCCTTCTTGGAATCATACTTTGAAGACTTTCTGAAGCAGTTTTTCATGGTGAACTTCTGGAACTTCTTCACGAGCATTGCAAGCTCTCTGTAAATGTCTTCAGCACCATCGGAATAGCAGTCAGAGTCTTCAGATGAAGATAAAGCCTTTGCTTTCAAAGCGCAAGAACGTCCATAGCTAGGACCATATATATCTCTCTTCTCAGATAGCTGGAATTCATGAGTATTGAGCCGCTCAAGTATATCGGCAGGATCCAATTGCTTGAAATGAGGGCGCTCTTGAATCATCAGTGATAAGGTGTCAAACGAACTATCAAGAGGCCTCAATACACTACAAAAAAACACTTCCGTGATGATACATCTTTGTCACAGTAGGTCAAGTTTTCTGTCATGCATGTACATCCGTGACAATTTTATGACCGAATCAAGATAGTCATACATGTGCTGTCGTAGAAGTGTTCCATGACAATACTCAAATTATCATCACGGAAGTGTCCACTTCCATGATGATAAATGTCGTTTCATGGAAGTGTTTTCGTCAAGGGTGACCGACACGTGGCATCCACCATAACGGGTCGCCGTTAAGCTATCGGGTGCGGGTTTGGATCCGATAACCCGTTAGCAGCCCTGACCAATGACGATTTTCCATGTGTAAATTTCTCATTCACCGTCGGAACCACATGTCAGCTCGGCGTTGCGACAGATGTCATCCATTCATTGGACAGGAGATGCCTATGATACGTCGACATGTGGCACGGCCCAACAGTGGCCCATTTAGGTTAAAAAGGCCGGCCCAGTCAAAATAAGCGGGCCGGCCCATTTATGACCTACTTTCGTCTGGCCCATTTATAAAAACGGCCTATACGAGATCCGCCAATTCGGCCCGTCAATGCCCATTAACGTTTTGACACCATTGCAGCCCATCGTTTGTTCCAGCCCGTTAACAGCCCACTATGTCTTTGGGCTCATTTGCCGGCCGAGGTTCTTTCGGCCTGTTAGAGGCCCATTATAGAGATGGGCCAATTTCCAGGTTGTACGTCTTTCGGCCCGTTAGAGGCCCATTATAGGCATGGGCCAAATTCTTGGCGGTACGTATTTCGGCCTTTTAGCGGTCCATTAATGATTTGGGCCAGCTTCCAGCCTGGTGTATCTTTCGGCCTGGTAACGGCCCACACCGTAGTTGGGCCATTTATATTCCGGCCTGTCTTTCAGCCTCTTAGCGGCCCATGTTCTCCATGGACCAAGTCCAAACCAACAAGACTTTCGGCTTGTTAAAGGCCAGTTCTGTATATGGGCCAACATATGGCCTGATTGACTTTTGGCCTGTTAACGGCCCATCAAGGAAATGGGCCAAGACTCAACAGACGATCATTTTGGCCTGCTAGTGGCCCGTGGGCTCGTTTCCATTATAGCTGGCCTATCTAGTGTTTGGCCTACTAACGGCCTAGTAAGAGCCCACATTACGATGGGCCCACATTCGAGCCCCAAATCCATTTCTGCCACACGACGGCCCATGATTGTAACGGGCCTCGTAGATTGGGCCTGTTGGACGCCGTTTCTACGATAACATATATAACAACCTAGAACTATCCTACTCTACAATCCCCTAAAAAAACCTACACTATACAATAAAGAGATTTAAAGCATAGAAACGAAGAATAATCCTACACTATATAATAAAGAAATTACAGCAGATTACATCCATTGGGCATCATAGTTCGCCAATAGTGATAATAAAGTGTAAACAAACAGCAAATTACATACACAGGGCACATACAGCTCATACATCATGGACGCGCATCAACACAACTTACCATTTGAACTATAATCTCTTCAGAATATAGAATTGGCCGGATTCAGATAGCACAAATTTCAGTCTGCAAAATCTCCACTTTCTTTGTGTTTTCCTCAGTCTCTTGTTTCATTTTTTTGACTGTTGCATCTTTTGTCTGCACCTCCAATCTCAACATGTTGATTAAATCTTGAGACTCATATGCACGCTGTCTTGCCGCCTCTAGTTGACGCTCTAGAACATCAGCACATTCCAATTCCAATCCATAACCATTTGGTAACAGCCATGCTGCACTACTCTGAGAGCTTTGTGTTGATGTCAATTTATCCTAAAATGTTTCTGTAAGTACACATGACTATAGCAAAAATATAGTTACAACAGTGAAGCGAGCAAGACAGACTATCTTGTACATGGGAAAATAGGACTAACAATAATGCACACGTCATGCAGCATAAGCAGGTGATATTTTAAAAAGTATAAAGATGGCAGTCTGTGCAGGCCGCATACAGAAATCTCTCTTAGCTCACCAAAGGAGAAAGAATGATGTTGGGGCCAAATCCAAAACACAGACAGGTTACAAATTTAAACCATGCGCAGCTACTGAACATTAGATATATCTTGCGTATAAGTAAGCAAGCAGTTAGCCATTGTGTAGCTAGCTCGTATTAAGTAACTGGAACATTGTGTGCCATGTATCAAAAGAGTCTTAGGGAGCAAAATGAACTGCAGAGGGATTCATACAAACCTACTACAGCAAGCAAAACTATGCAATCATTAGCCTCGTATAAACTAGATTGTGAGCCTCATGCAGTAATAGTTGGTTAATGGACTTCAAAGCTTCAGGCACACTTCGCCAGAGTAATGAAATGGTAAGACATTTAATTATGTCAACTAATAGTTATACAAGTACCCTACATGAGGTAGCATTGTTTGGGCATCTAATTAACTGAGGACAAATAAAGCAATTGAAAAGAGCAATTTTGCCTGAAGCAAACAAGCAATTGAACTATTGTGTCGGCAGCATGCATACATGCACGCCTCAATAACATCCTTGGCCTGGCTACATTTGAATCAACTGATGTATATTCTATATAATGGAACAAGTAATGTAACATTGTTTGCCCCCTATGAAGTATCTCGACTAGTATGTACTCAAGATCCTAGTAATGATAGGGAGGCTAATGATGTGAACATGCGTTTGGTTATGACATTTATGACATCGAGAACTGTACCATAGCAGGAAGGAGTTTCTCACTTTGTTCACTAATATAAGATGTTTTGGATATTTAAATGTAGACTACATCCGTACTGAAATGAGTGAACAGACACATTAAAATGTGTTTACATACATCTGATTTAGGAAAAAGTTAGAACATCTTATCTTATAATAGTGAGCAGAGGGAGTATTAATCAATGGCCCAATGACTGGGTTACAGGTGAAGAACCCTACGCAAGCACAATGTGAGACAAATAGGATGTCCTGGTAATTGTAATACAGTGACTTACCATAACTGGTTGTACAAGCTTAGTGCTGCTCTTCCTCTGTTGAAAGGCTCCTTCCTAACATCTTGTACTTGGAAATCCTGAATCTTTGCTTCATTGCACCCCCTCTGCAAGGCGACACAAACTAGTTACAGGTCTCCTTACATGGAAGATAAATATGCATACTTTCCAGTCTCTGGGCAACACCAAAGCATGAGTGTATAACAAAACGACACCACATAATGAAACATGCCACATCTCTAGCACACACTCAAATGAGCATTTACTATGTGTGCGCTATGTATAAACTAGGCGTACCTTCGTGAACTGGACCTCCACGTACTCTTGGGGAGCCTAGTTTAGTGTATAGGCAAACCTTTATGTCACCTATGAGTTATACAAGCCCCCACTACAGCAGCCATTAGTGTTTAAATCATTGACAAGCTCCGTTAGGTCATGAACAGCAAGTAATCAAAGCAAACAGTTCTAGTATGGCTGGTTGATACAAACAAGCAATTGAACACATGTGTGAGCAAATCTTGCACAACACTGAATTACATATCAAGAAAACAAGCATAGAAGGAGGCTTAAAGACCATCACTTGACTGACCAGATTTAGGAGGCATTTAAACATCATGTGCAATGTACGAACTAGCATAAACATTGCATATTTCAGATTCTATAATGAGATGCACATGTATTAGGTTATGCCATGTATGATGCCTAAATCTACTCTATAGCAGGCAGGACCAGTTCTGTTTCACCTTTTGAGAGCTTATTGTCAAAATAAGCCAAAAAAGCTCTAAAGAACTCATTTTTGAGTTATGGGCTTGGCCTGAACTTATTTCCACCACACATTCCTTCACAATGAGAAAAAGCTTGGGGGGGTTGCTTCCTGTATAAGCTCACTTAAAATTGAAGGGGTATAGCCAATGGTTTTAAGGCAGTAAGGTGAGGCAAGGCGTTGGGGGGCGCCTCACTGCCTAGGCGATAAGGCATAAGGCAAGGCGGACGCCTTAGAGAGTTCTGAACAGCAGAATATAGTAGAATTTGGTTGGTAGGCAACTAGGCATACTGGCATACACACCTTGAGTTGCTACTGGTTGTAGAGCCCATATAGCATCCATCCTCTTTGCACTTTCTCTGGGAGGAGGAGCTGCTGGACAAGAGGAGAATGAGGAGCTGCTGGAGAGGAGGAGGAGTCGTTGGAGAGGAGGAGCAGGAGGAGCTGCCGGAAGGGATCTGCTGCAGAGGAGGAAGTAGATCTGCTGGAGAGGAGCCACTGGAGAGAAGGAGGGGGAGGAGTGTGTGGATTGGGGGCTGTTTCTCTCTCTCTCTCCCCCCCCCCCCCTCTTACCTGTTGGCGCCAACAACCTTTCTGTTTCCCGCCAAAACTCTGTTTCCAGCCTAAAACAGCTCCCCTACCTACCTGGCAAGCTAAGGCGTCCAAAATGGACTAAGGCAACAACCTGGACGCCTAAGCAGACGCCTCGGGCGCTCTAAAGCTTAAGGCGGACGCTTTACGCAGGTACATAAGGCAAGCTGGACGCTTCAAGCTCGCAGGACGCCCTGACGCCTAAGCGTCGCCTAGGTGATGCCTTAGGGACGCCTTAAAAACAATGGGTATAGCTGAATGACTCTGTTGTTTGCCCATATTACACTAAAAATGCCATTGCTCAGGCCCGCGTCACACCGGACCCCCAAGTAAAAATTAACACGCAAGCGTTCGTTCCTTTGCCCTCCCGCATCTCCTCTCCCCTTTCCCTCTGCCACGATCCCCTGCCTGCAGTGCTAGAGTTCCTCCTGCGAGCCGCCACCACCGGTCCTATCTGCCCTGCTGCTCGACAATGCTCTCTCCAGCGAGGCTCGATGGCCTGCGGATAGGGCTCCATCTCTCTAGCAGCTCCTCCCTCTGGCGCTGCCCCTCACTCTGCTGGTCCCCAGCAGCTGCTCCGTTATGGTCCATCCAACGCTCCACTCCGGCGGCCGCCGCCCAACTACGGCCGACGCCCCACTCCGGCAGATGGCCCCTCGTTCCCCCTCCCCTCCTCCTAGGCCATGGCCATGAGGTGCTGTTGCGGGATGAGCTCATCCATTAAGGTGAGGATCTCCTCTGATTTTTTGCCAAATTTTCATTCTGATCTGCTATATGATGAATTGCTATGAGCTGCTGCTGCTGCTGCTATATGATGAATTGCTATGAGCTGCTGCTGCTATATGATGAATTGCTATGAGCTGCTACTGTTGCTGCTATATGATGAATTGCAATGAGCTGATGCTGTTGCTGCTGCTATATGATGGATTGCTATGAGCTGTTGCTGCTGCTATATGATGAATTGCTATGAGCTGCTGCTACTGCTGCTATATGATGCTTTCAGGTGGTGCTGCTATATGATAAAAACCAGCCACTTGGACCATGGAATTTTGATAGATAATGATTAATCATATAAATTTAGGCAATTATCGTCTGTTTGGAAGACATTGACCAAAGTAGATTGTGCCAAGTAGAATGTATCTTTGTATTTGCATTTTGAACAAATAATGATGGTCTGTTTTCCTATCATATTAATTACTGTGATGGGTTCAATTCATGATGTTTGCAAGTCAAATTTATTTTCATATGGGCAGCAAAATGACAAAATATAATGCAATAGACTTTTCACTGATCATACAACAGATAAGCTGAAAAAGCAGGCAATGAAAAGAACTGGTTGGCTTATTATCTCGAGGTTATATTCACAGGAGCTTATTTTCATAGGATAACTCAAAATAACTAGCCCTAAGAACCCTGGCCAACAGCAATGCCAAACAAATAACATCATGATGATTGCAATGGGGTGACTTACCATACCACGCTGTATAGGCTCCCCGCTGCCCCTCATTTTTTGCGATGTTCCATGAAAATGCACCATACATTTTGTACTAAGAAATCATGTACTTTTTCATTGCTGCTCCCCATCTGCAAGTTGACACAGCTAATTTGAGACATCTCTACATGATAATACATTGCATATCCCTTGCACATAATTAAACCACCAATTAACAATTGTGTGCGTCGCATAAACTAGCCATGACTCTATGTACTGGACTTGCAGGCACTCTAAGGGAGCCTAATTTAGTGCACTGGCATTCCTTCATGCCACCTACGACATTGTGCAATGTATGACGTCTATATCTCTAATTTAGCAGCCAGTAGTGGTAATCATTGGCTACACAAAGGGATTACTGGTAGAAAATCCTAGCAAAGCACGTTGGCAGGCACACAACAATACAATAGAGAGACGCACTTACAAGATCATAGCAATGCTTCAGTCCAAGAGTTTGGTTGGCCAAGGTGTTAGATCCAGAAGAAACATCGTCCTTGTGGCTCTTGCCAGCTCCATAGCATGTAACAGCGACCTGTTAGTATATTTGAAGTACATCTGGCAGGTGATGCTAGACGGGTTTAAAGGTGACAAGTACCTAGGTCACGGCGGGTGCTTGGCATCTTGCCAGACGGTGGGAACCAGGTTAGAAACGTCAAGGGTGATGATGCTGCGGTAGCTGTCGGGGTCCAGTAAGGAGATCTAGGACCATGGACGAGGGCGTCGGTGAAGCTGCTCCAGTGGTAGGTTTGAGGATGGTGTCGACGATGCGGATCTGCAGCCGTGGACAAGGGCGTCGGTGAAGCTGCTCCAGTGGTAGGGTTGAGGATGGTGTCGACGATGCAGATCTGCGGCAGTGGACGAGGGTGTCGGGAAGCTGCTCCGGTAGGGTGGACGATCGTGTGGACGATGCGGATCTGAGGCCGTGGACTTGGGCGTCGGCGAAGCGGCTCCGGTTGGGTTGAGGATGGTGTTGGCGAAGCGGCTCTGGTAGGGTTGAGGACGGTGTCGACAAAGCGGATCTGAGGCCATCGACGAGGGTGTCGGTGAGGTGGCTTTGGGGGTGTGGACGAAGCGGCTCTGGTGCGGTGTTGGAAGGAGCCGCTGTAGATGCGCTGTGGTTGACAAGAGCATCGGTGAAGCAGAACCGGCACGGTGGACAAGGCCGGCACTGAATGGGCTGTGGTACAGTGGTGGATGAGCAGTATACGGTTTCTAGGGGAGGTGAGAGGGGTAGATGCGGCCTCAAAAGCAGATCCGGCGAGGTGGACGACGCCGGCAGTGAATAGGCTCTGGTACGCCGGTGGATGAGCAGTCTAGGGTTTCGAGAGGGAAGGGGGTAGAATCGCCGATGAAATACGGACGGCGTGCTGTAAGATGCTCTGGTGCTGTGGAGTAGTCGTTTTTGTGGGAGGGGAGAGGAAATGGGGGTGCCGTGTGGTGGGGGGACCGGAAGTTACCAAAGCAACCCCGACCTATTACGTAAATGAGGGCCGTGTTGTTCTCCTTGCACCAAGGACAAAAGGGGAATTTCACATGCTCCAAACTAGGTCACGGAAATTTTAGAAGTAGGCTGGAGATTTTGCCGCCCGCGGGATCGTTCGTATCCAGTTTCAACTAATTTTGGACAGTGCTAGCGGGAATCCGGTGATGCGCGACTGTGTACACGGTGCACACGTCAGCAATAACCCGGATGATGCACCGATAACTTGTTACAATCACATGGGTGCGGCCGATCGTACGGGTGTAACTGAGGCCCGTTCATAAAAAAGGGAGCAAACGCTCAGCTGATACGTCTCCAACGTATCTATAATTTTTTATTGTTCCATGCTATTATAGTATCAATCTTGGATGTTTTATATGCCATTATATATCATTTTTTGGGACTAACCTATTAACCCAGTGCCCAGTGCCAGTTGTTGTTTTCTGCTTGTTTTTGCCTTTTCAGAAAATCATTATCAAAAAGTGTCCAAACGAGAAAAAAAAACTTTGAATTAATTTTTTTCTGGACCAGAAGAGACCCACGAAGCTTCGGGAGAAGACCAGAAGAGCCACGAGGAGGCGACAAGCCTGGCCTGAAGGGCGCGCTCAGGGGGGTAGGGCGCGCCCCCAGGCTTGTGGGGCCCTCGTTGCCCCTCCTAACCTAATTCTAGCGCTATAAATTCCCAAATATTCCCAATATACCAAAGAGATTGAAGAGAAAACCTTTCCGCCGCCGCAAGCTTCTGTTCTTCCGTGATCCCATCTGGAGGCCTTTTTCGGTACTCTGCCGGAGGGGGAATCGATCACGAAGGGCTTCTTCATCAACCTTGCTGCCCTTCTGATGATGTGTGAGTAGTTTACCACAGACCTTTGGGTCCATAGCTAGTAGCTAGATGGCTTCTTCTCTCTCTTTGATCTTCAATACCATGTTCTCCTCGATGTTCTTGGAGTTCTATCTGATGTAATCTTCTTTTGCGGTGTGTTTGTTGGGATCTGATGAATTGTGAGTTTATGATCAGATTATTCATGAGAAATATTTGAGTCTTCTCTGAACTCTTTTATGCATGATTATTATAGCTTTGTATTTCTCTCCGATCTATCGATTTGGTTTGGCCTACTAGATTGATTTATCTTGCAATGGGAGAGGTGCTTTGTGATGGGTTCAATCTTGCGGTGCTCAATCCCAGTGACAGAAGGGGACATGACACGTATTTGTATTGTTGCCATTAAGGATAAAAAGATGGGGTTAAATCATATTGCTTGATTTTACTTTGTCTACATCATGTCATCTTGCTTAAGGCGTTACTCTGTTTCATACTTAATACCCTAGATGCATGCTGGATAGCGGTCGATGGGTGGAGTAATAGTAGTAGATGCAGGCAAGAGTCGGTCTACTTGTCTCGGACATGATTCCTATATACATGATCATTCCCATGAATCCGTCATAATTATTTGCTTTTCTATCAATTGCCCAATAGTAATTTGTTTACCCACCGTATGCTATGCGTTCGAGAGAGAAGCCTCTAGTGAAAACTATAGCCCCCGGGTCTACTTTATCATATATAAAAAACCTAAAAATACCTTGCTGCAATTTATTTACTTTTATTTTATTTAGTATTTTAGTTTATCTATCTACCACTATCAGAATTTATCCTTGCAAATAACCGCTAGGAGGATTGACAACCCTCTTATTTGCGTTGGTTGCAAGTGTTTGCTTTTGTGTGTGCAGGTGCGCTTAACGGAATTTTACTTGGTTCTCCTACTGGATTGATAACCTTGGTTCTTAACTAAGGGAAATACTTATCTCTACTATACTGCATCATCCTCTCCTCTTCAGGGAAATACCAACGCAGTCTACAAGTAGCAGGAAGAATTTCTGGCGCCGTTGCCGGGGAGACATCATAAAAATTACCAAGTACCTTCGCACAAACTATCATCCACTTGCATTTATTTTATTTGCCTTTTTATTTGCATTTGCCTCTAGTTTTCATCTCCCCCACTTCTAATTTTTTTTTACAAAAACACAAAAAATATTTTTATTTGCTTGTTTGCTAGTTTGCTTACTTTGCTTGAAGTTCCCATCATGTCTGAGTTTGTTATTGAAAAAAGTGAGGATGGTAAAATCCCTAAGATATAAATTCCCTCAAATTTAGACTCAAAATTTTTTGTAGTAGGGAGTGGAAATATCATAGGGAAAAACATCATTCAAGAGTTCTTTAATTGCACGGGAACTTTGGTTTGCAATGATACTCCAATTCTTAAAAGAACCAATAGTTATGGGGAGGCTATCTCCGCACTTATTCTTAAACTTGAAAGAAGATTTATTCGTACTCATCCCACCTTGCAAAGATTGTTTTATGAGTTACCTGTTATAAACAATCCTAAGGCTAAAAAGATAGCTACTCTTATCCTTATGAATGAGTTTGATTACATAGTGCAAGAGGCTAGAGAGATCTTTGATTTCTACAATATGAGCCAAGAAAATCCTGTGATAGATGAAATTTTATATAATGAGGAATATATGTTGAGATATGTTTTTCATGATCACCATGCTTTTGATGAAAATACTAAAAAGGAAGTTTCTCCCCTACACAACATCCAACAAGTTTTCAATGGTATTAATCAGATGTATTCTAGGATCGTAAAAGGGAACCAACAAGGGTTTGAAGAAAGTAGCCTTAATGACCCTAAAATTTTGGTTGATGATGTGTTCCCCATTGTTTTTGAAAACCTCCTGAAAATCACACACCTGAGGATGTCAAAACCAAGGATGACAACACTTGAAACTTTGCATTATGCCTAGCTAGGGGCATAAAACAATAGCGCTTGTTGGGAGGCAACCCAATGAATAAAATAAAATTTTGTTTTTACTTTCTATTCTTGTGTGTATACACAATTATAGCCTCTTTTATGATTGTGTTTTTATTTTTTTAATTAGTGTTTGTGCCAAGTAAAGCCTTTGGGATGATGTTGATGATAGTATAAATGATGCTGTTTGGAAAACAGAAAGTTTTGCGTCCAGTGCTGGAATTTTAATTCTGTACTGGAGCGTCAGAAAAATCTGAAAATTTTTACACAGTATTGGTATATGAATTTTTTATGTTGTCCAAATTTTTCAGAATTTTTGGAGTTACAGAATATGGCTTTTAAATAGATCTTTACAGACTGTTCTGTTTTAGACAGATTCTGTTTTTGTTGCATAGTTTGCTTATTTTGATGAATCTATGGATCCTATCGGGGGGTATGAGTCATGGAGAAGTTGGGGTACAGTAGCATTATGCAAATATTAAATATAAATCAATTTACAACAGTACCTAAAGTTTAAGATTTGTTTGTTATACTAACGGATCTCACGAGGTTTCTGTTGAGTTTTGTGTGCTGAAGTTTTCAAGTTTTGGGTGAGACCACGATGGATAAAGGAATAAGGAGCGGCAAGAGCCTAAGCTTGGGGATTCCCAAGGCACCCCAAGGTAATATTCAAGGAAGAATCAAGCGTCTAAGCTTGGGGATGCCCCGGAAGGCATCCCCTCTTTCGTCTACAATCTATCGGTAACTCACTTGGAGCTATAGTTTTATTCATCACATGATATGTGTTTTACTTGGAGTGTCTTGTGATATAGTTTGTTTGCTTTTGTTTGCTTTTTAGTTTGTCACAATCATCTTTGTTGAACACACCTTTTTGAGAGGGACACACATTATTCATGATTTGTTAGAATACTCTATGTGCTTCACTTATATCTTTTGAGCTAGGCAGTTGCTCTAGTGCTTCACTTATATCTTTTAAAGCACGGCGGTGGTTATATTTTAAAGAAATAGTTGCACTCTCATGCTTCACTTATATCTTTTTGAGAGTCTAATGAATAGCAATGGTAATATGCACGGGTTATGAATTTGGTCCTGATATGATAGGTATTCAAGAGGGATAAAATAAAAACTTTAATGTAGATCACTGAATATGATAAGTTTGATTCCTTGCAATAGTTTTGTGATATTAAGATGGTAATATGTGGGAGGTGCTAGTAGATAATTGTGGTTTAGTAAGAATATTGGTGTTAAGGTTTGTGATTCCTGAAGCATTCATGTATGATCTGTCGTTATGCTAAGAAGTTGGAGCATGATTTATTATTGATTGTCTACCTTATGAGTGGCGGTCGGGGACGAGCGATGGACTTGTCCTACCAATCTATCCCCCTAGGGGCATGCGTAGTAGTACTTTGCTTCAAGGGCTAATAAACTTTTGCAATAAGTATGTTAGTTCTTTATGACTAATGTGAGTCCATGGTTTATACGCACTCTCACCTTTCCGCAATTTGGTAGCCTCTTCGGTACCGCGCATTGCCCTTTCTCACATCGAGAGTTGGTGCAAACTTCGCCGGTGCATCCAAACCCCGTGATATGATACGCTCTATCACACATAAGTCTCCTTATATCTTCCTCAAAACAGCCACCATAACTACCTATCATGGCATTTCCATAGCCATTCCGAGATATATTGCCATGCAACTTCCACCGTTCCGTTTTTATGACACACACTGTCATTGTCATACTGCTTTGCATGATCATATAGCTGACATAGTATTTGTGGCTTAGCCACCGTTCAACATTTTTATACATGTTACGCTAGCATCATTGCACATCCTGGTACACTGCCAGAGGCATTCACATAGAGTCATATTTTTGTTCTAGTATCGAGTTGTAATATTGAGTTGTAAGTAACTAAAAGTGTGATGATCATCATTATTAGAGCATTGTCCCAGTGAGGAAAGAATGGTGGAGACTAATGAGTCCTCGAAAAAGTGGGGATGAGGTCCATGAGACCATTCTAAATATAAAATAAAAAAAATAAAAAAAGAGGCCAAAAAGAGCCCACAAAAAAATGAGAGAAAAAGAGAGAAGCGGCACTGTTACTATCCTTTTTCCACACTTGTGCTTCAGAGTAGCACCATGTTTTTCATATAGAGAGTCTCCTATTTTGTCACTTTCATATACGAGTGGGAATTTTTCAATATAGAACTTGGCTTATATATTCCGATGATGGGCTTCCTCAAATGCCTGAGGTCTTCATGAGCAAGTTAGTTGGATGCACACCCACTTAGTTTTCATGTTGAGCTTTCATACACTTATAGCTCTTAGTGCATCCGTTGCATGGCAATCCCTACTCCTCGCATTGACATCAATTGATGGGCATCTCCATAGCCCGTTGATTAGCCTCGTCGATGTGAGACTATCTTCTTATTTTTGACTTCCCCTTATTGATCTCTACCACCATACTCTATTCCACCCATAGTGCTATATCCATGGCTTGCGCTCATGTATTGCGTGGGGGTTGAAAAAGCTGAAGCGCGTTAAAAAGTATGAACCAATTGCTCGGCTTGTCATTGGGGTAGTGCATGATAAATATTTTGTGTTAAGAAGATGGAGCATGACAGGATTATATGATTTTGTAGGGATAACGTTCTTTAGCATTTTTATTCTGAAAGACATGATTGTCTATTAGTATGCCTGAGTATTGATGTCTTTATATCAAACTATAGACTATTGCTTTGAATCATTCGGATCTTATTATTCATACCGCAAGAGAGAGATTACGTGATTAAACATGATAGGTAGCATTCCACATCAAAAATTCTATTTTTATCATTTACCTACTCAAGGACGAGCAGGAATTAAGCTTGGGGATGCTTGATACGTCTCCAACGTATCTATAATTTTTGATTTTTCCATGCTATTATAGTATCAATCTTGGATGTTTTATATGCCATTATATATCATTTTTTGGGACTAACCTATTAACCCAGTGCCCAGTGCCAGTTGCTGTTTTCTGCTTGTTTTTGCCTTTTCAGAAAATCATTATCAAAAAGTGTCCAAACGAGAAAAAAAACTTTGAATTAATTTTTTCTGGACCAAAAGTGACCCACGAAGCTTCGGGAGAAGACCAGAAGAGCCACAAGGAAGCGACAAGCCTGGAGGGCGCACCCCCCAGGCTTGTGGGCCCCTCGTTGCCCCTCCTAACTTAATTCCAGCGCTATAAATTCCCAAATATTCCCAATATACTAGAGAGACAGAAGAGAAAACCTTTCCGCCGCCGCAAGCCTCTGTTCTTCCGTGATCCCATCTGGAGGCCTTTTCCGGTACTCTGCCGGAGGGGGAATTGATCACGGAGGGCTTCTTCATCAACCTTGCTCCCCTTCCGATGATGTGTGAGTAGTTTACACAGACCTACGGGTCCATAGCTAGTAGCTAGATGGCTTCTTCTCTCTCTTTGATCTTCAATGCCATGTTCTCCTCGATGTTCTTGGAGTTCTATCCGATGTAATCTTCTTTTGCGGTGTGTTTGTTGGGATCCGATGAATTGTGAGTTTATGATCAGATTATTCATGAGAAATATTTGAGTCTTCTCTGAACTCTTTTATGCATGATTATTATAGCTTTGTATTTCTCTATAATCTATCGATTTGGTTTGGCCTACTAGATTGATTTATCTTGCAATGGGAGAGGTGCTTTGTGATGGGTTCAATCTTGCGGTGCTCAATCCCAGTGACAGAAGGGGACATGACACATATTTGTATTGTTGCCATTAAATATAAAAAGATGGGGTTTAATCATATTGCTTGAGTTTACTTTGTCTACATCATGTCATCTTTCTTAAGGCGTTACTCTGTTTCATACTTAATACCCTAGATGCATGCTGGATAGCGGTCGATGGGTGGAGTAATAGTAGTAGATGTAGGCAGGGGCCGGTCTACTTGTCTCGGACGTGATGCCTATATACATGATCATTGCCATGAATCCGTCATAATTATTTGCTTTTCTATCAATTGCCCAACAATAATTTGTTTACCCACCGTATGCTATGCGTTCGAGAGAGAAGCCTCTAGTGAAAACTATGCCCCCCGGGTCTACTTTATCATATATAAAAAACAGAAAAAATTCATTGCTGCAATTTATTTACTTTAATTTTATTTAGTATTTTAGTTTATCCATCTACCACTATCAGAATTAATCCTTGCAAATAACCACTAGGAGGATTGACAACCCTCTTATTTGCGTTGGGTGCAAGTATTTGCTTTTGTGTGTGCAGGTGCGCTTAACAGAATTTTGCTTAGTTCTCCTACTGGATTGATAACCTTGGTTCTTAATTGAGGGAAATACTTATCTCTACTATACTGCATCATCCTCTCCTCTTCGGGGAAATACCAACGCAGTCTACAAGTAGCATCAACCTATGTATTTCTCGTGTAAATATGTAATTTTGTGCCATTGGTTATTTAGTTTAAACACAATGCATTGACGTGTTAATTTCAATTATATTGTATAGTAACAAATGGATAATATAGATGCGCAAAAGAAATGGATATTATAGTCCGCTACTTAAAAGTGTTACCTCATATGATTACATGGCATCCATTTCATAAATTGCGGTACCCGTTGAATTCATATATGAATATTATGTATATTGCTTCATTATAGAACCTTAAATCATCCAAAACTAATGAATTTGAATGCAACACTAATAATGGTGCATGTACATGATAACTACAGTGATTGTTTGAAGAAATATAACTATAACTTTGGCATGCACGATTGAAAAAGGCTATTTGAAAAAAAAAAGAGTATAACTTATGAGATATCTGATTGTCCAATCTTTATAGCGTTGAATCGATATTGTATCTTCGGCCACGATTTGAAGTAGATATTGATTATGTTCAAGCGAGGCATGTCCTCGACCGTTAGATAGTGATACGTGAATGAATTGTGCAATCTCTCTCACACACATACAAATCCCCCTTCTCCGTGGGCATCTCAATCACACACACGCGCTCCGTCTATTTCTCTCCCTCCGTCAAGGTTAGAAATCGTCTTTCTACCTCGTCATACAAGTCTCTCACACAAATACACACTCTCTCTCTCTCTGTCCAACACTCCCACCCCTTTAATTCTGCCCACCCACCGCCACTCATGTCTCAAAGTATAACTATGTCTCCCACACATATCCCTAATTAAGGATAACTCGAGTCCCCGGAACCATATGAATCCATACAATGGGATTCCAGTTGAGCACCTTTTGTTTTGAGATTTCGAGAAGAGTTCGCTCACACACACACACACACACACACACACACACACACACACACATTGTTTCTCTCTTCATTTATTTCGGGCATTTGCATGCATACACGCTTGTTTATCTCCCTGATGTTTTAGGCATGCCTCGCACACATGCTATCTACCTATCCCCTAATATAGATCTGTAACACACAAACTCTCTCTCTCTAAGTGTCTCTGGCACCCTCCCCCCTCCCAACACTGGAAGGACCAGGGTGACACCTCGATCTTGATCTTAATCTATCTACTGGCTTCTCTCTCAGACACACACACACTTGCTAGTTGTGTCTCTGTGCCTAGCACACGCACACTCTCGATATGCCTTTCTCTCGCTGTCCCACCCCCCGCCCCTCCCAACAAAGACAGGAGCAGGGTGACACCTCCATCTTGATCTTAATCTATCTATTGGCTTCTCTCTCAAACAAACACACTCTCGCTAGTTGTGTCTCTGTGCCTCGCACACACACTCTCGATACGTCTTTCTCTCCATAGCCCCTTTAGATATGTAGATTTCTCAGTGGTCGTTGATGGTGTGGCCGGAGTCGCGCGTGCAGAGGTGCAATGACGATGACGCAGAATTGCAGCCTCAATGATGCTTTTCTCTTCGACAACATGTGTGTGTTCTTGTGTGTGTAGCCAGCTCGCCCATTGTGCCTTGTTTTTACGGGCCTCATGTGATGGTTTTCTCCTGGTTTTCTATTAATTAACCGGGCAACTCTTTTCTTTGTTATTAATGAATTCGAGATCCTTCGGGGCAGACATAAAATATATCACTTTAAACCAATTATCACAGTAACTATATAAAAAGGCAGATATCTCTTGCTTGTTCGAGGAAGAAGATCAGGTGGAGTGGTTAGCACCCGATGTTCGAAACGCGTTGTCCTGAGTTCGAATCCTATCGGAAACTTTAGTTTCTTATATGTTTTTATATATACTTCTTTTCTCTACCTTACTAACAGTGGAACTCACAGATAAAACGAGCGGGCACCTTGCAACGTAGGCGGATTTAACAAAGAGTACTTAGAATACAAGTTTAATTTTGTAAGGATTGATTTGTTTCAATTTTTTTACTTTTTGTACGAATCTGTACCCACCGTGCAAGATCATGTACTGTACATGCAATTAACTTTTTGTTTTCAGAATCATACATGCAATTAACTAACAGGGATTTGATGTGACTATAATTTCTAGCATAAGGGCATCTCCAACGGCAACCAGCAAATTTCCTCCCGCATCCATTCGCGAACACGACGACATCCAACGCTAGCCGCATACATTTTGACAACAACTCAAACCAACCGGAAAAAATTCATGCAAACACAACCGGATTTCATATAAAGATGACAGATTTCATATGAAAATGCCAGATTTTCATATAAACATGACGGATTTCATTACATTTACATCAACTAAGCAGTGCTAGTCCAGCTCTAGAGGTATAATTAATACCTAATCTAAATGGTCGCCCATGGATCCCTTTGTCTTCCTCATGTCTGGCAGCCCGATCAAGACACTTGCGGGGTCGACGAAGGTCCTCGCAATAGAAGAACCGGGCAAGACACCGGCTGTGAACGCCGTCGTCGTCTCGGCGGTGGCCTTCATGGGACCCAAGTGGCGGCGGCCTCCCGTGTTCTACTTCTCCTCGATGATGGCGGCGGACGCGGATGCGCTGGCCACCAACTCGTCGCTCTCCGCACACCTAGCTTCTGTCTCTACCTGCATGGCGCGGCCGCAGGCATGCGAGGCGCGGTCGCAGGCACGAGAGGCGTGGCCACAGGCACGGGAGGCGCGGTCGCAGACACGGGAGCGACGACGCCCGTGCCGGCGTGGAGCAAATCGCCACTCCTCATCGAGCTGGCCTGGAGCGGTGAGTTGCTGAACCACGCGCTGGCTTGGGGCGACAACTGGCTCCGTCAGGCTAGGCAAAGGAGGTGGAGCAGCAAGCTGCCTCGCTCGTATCCGGCGGGCTCGGCTGGCCACCCAGTCGGCTTGTATGCCGGAGAACTGCTCCTCGGAAGCCATCGGAAGAGTGGAGAAAATGGTGAAGGAGGAGATGGGGAAGCGGCGGAGGGGTGCGATTCTTGCCCGTCGTCTGGCCTCAGTTAAAATAGAGGGCGGACAGGAGGAGCTCGGCCGGAGTTGCATTTAATGCCGGCCCGCTCATGAACGGGCATGTGGTAGGAGTAGGTTTCTAAGCTTCCACACGGGTTTAATGGAGGCGTTTGAATGCGGCGAGGAGGCATGTTCAGCCAGGCGTGCAGCGGGCGGCGCCCTCGGGAGTAGTACATTTTTTTGAGAAACGGAGGGTAAACTAGTAAACCAGGACAGTTCCTGATATGGTTTGAATGCAGACGAGGGAGAGGGTTGCGGTTCCCTAAACGTTGAACGGCCAATGATGCATCCTCCTTCAATTAGCATGCTGAGGGAAGTAATTAATGGGAGAAGCGGAAAGGAGGCAGCACGATGTGAATGCGATGTAGTTTGCACTCATATAAAGGTGCCCCTCCACTCCAATGCATCTACCAGATCATACGCACCTACACACCTACAATAAGCGCAACAGTGCTCACTCCAATTCCCATACCAAGTGACCAGAAGCCAGACCCATGGCGGTGATGCGCGCGAGTGGCCTGTGGCTGTGCCAGATGATCCGAGACGCCGGCCTGCTGCACGACACCGTGGATCGTCTCACGCCGGTGCTTTGGACCGGCTGGTTAATAGCCCACTTCGATGCCAGCTATGACTCTCAGTTGGACAAGATGAGCGTCGACACCATCAACAAGTTCACCGTCATCAAGAAGCTCGCGGACGACATTGCCGTACTCCTCCAGCCCACGTGCCCAGGCTCCTCGTTGCCTGCAACCCTAATCGGCCTCCATGGTGAGAACCTCTTTCAAGCACTGGTGGCCCTGCGAGTGCCCACCGATGCAACAAAGAATGTCCACCTCGAGGTCACACTCGCCACAAGGCGCCTCACCCTGCAAGCATTCATCGACCTACACATCCATGTGTATGATCAAGTCGTGCACAGAGGCCTCTACAAGGCCAGTGAGGATGCTATGAGGTTGGCTTTCCTCAACCGGCTGGAAACCTTGGACGCCTTTGTTCAAAAGCACCTTGACCTCGCCACAAAAGTCGCTGCTCCTCAGCCGCCGGTCAGTGGCCCGGTGCACTGAGTCGAGGAGGAGGAGGTCGTTGATGGATGCATCTTTCTTCTTACCTCCTGTAACCACCACTGCGATCGCGTCGTCGTGGCCTTAATTCTTATTATATCGCATTCCCATTCCAGTCGATAAAGACATGTGTGATCCCTTTGCTCACATTTGGCATCAATTATATGCATCACTGTAACTAGTAGTACCTCCGTCCTGGTTTATTGGTCACCTTCGTGTGTTTGTGCCAAATTTTGACTTTAAATTTAACTAACAATATGTTAATGCATGTCACAAAAATAATATCATTGAAAACTATGTTCAAGTACGAATCCAAGGATATATTTTTTGGTGACATTCATTATTTTTTTATTAGTTAAATCTATGGTTAAAATATGGCACAAAGGGGACCAACATACGAGGACGGACGTTGTGCTTACCTTTTGCACCAACTTTGTAATTTATGTACGATGCTTGACCCAACCTACCTAACTACTCATAAATTCAAAACTACTCGTGCTTCATGCCTGTCCCGTTCACAAGTTCAAAACAAGAAATTGGAACGCGTACAGCAAGCCTGTCCCGTTCGCGTCGCATCCCACACTGTCATTCCGGCCCGCCGGTCAACACGCATTGGCTAGGCATATAGTATCACTAACATGTGGCACCGCATGTGAGGAAACCGACGATGTGCCAAACTGGCTAACTCCCCCGCTTACCGCGCAGAAAAAGCCCCACCCTAGCGTTTTCATTCGTCATTTCTATCTATCGATCGCGCCAAGGAGCAAAACCAAATGTTACAATTTTATTTCAAAAAATAATAATGTTACAATTTATACTCCATCGGTTTCTTTTTAGTCTGCATATAAAGTTTGGTCAAAGTCAAGCTTTGTAAAGTTTGACTATCTTTATATTAAAAAATATCAACATTCACAATGTGAAATCAATATGATCAGATGCACCATGAAATGTATTTTCATAGTACTATATAGTTTTAAAATGAAAAGCCTGCCGCGTTCGAGTCGCACGCCCACACGGTCAGGACTTGGGAGTACTCCACGGTTGGTCCAGCACATCGCATAGCTAGGGAAGGCGTGTTGCCTAGCATTTTCACTGTCATGTGGGACCGCAGTTGAGCAAACCGACTATCGGCAAACCCCCACCCCTCCTGTCGTGCGTCGACTGAGTTTCAATTGGAAGAAAGAAATGAGGAGCGGGAAGAGCGTTGTAGCACAGACGCCAAGAAATTTGGTGTCAGATGGGAGTCGTGTCGATAGAGTAGGAGCACTCCGTACTTGTTTGTACTACTACCACTGTACAACTACTACTGTACAAAGTTATACTACTAGAGTACTAGTAATCTGGTACGTGCATGGCACAGCTTTCTAGGAACAAAATTGGGGCAAGATATTGTTTCGGGTGATTTCTATCTTTTCTCAGTCAATGTACTATTACGAATAATATGATGTGGGGGGCACCCATGAAGCCACGTGGCACATCTGGAGGTCTTGTCGCGAGCTTCTTGTGTGGATCGATCACACTGTCACGCTGCTGGTTCGAGAAGAATGTGTTTGGGTACAATTAGGTTATAGTAGATCCGAAGCCCAGCCACCTGGACCATTGGATCAACATCAATCAACGGTTTATATCGTATACGTGCAAATGCATGCATTGACTACATAAAAATAATGAATATATAATATATAATACATAATACCGCATATTAGGTTTCTCTAAAGTCAAACTTTGTATACTTTCATCAAGTTTGTAGGAAAATATATTAACATATACACAACCAAATATATATCATTTGATTCATCGTTGCATATATTTTCACATCATGTAAATTTGTTACTGTAAATGTTCACATTGTTTTCTACAAACTTGGTCAAGGTTTATAAAGTTTGACTACAGTCAAAGCTATATGCGGAGTAAATAAAAACGGAAGGAGTAGTATAGATATAGATATAGAAATAAAAAATCTAGTACTATAGTTTATAGATATAGATATATAGCTACCTTTTTTCTATATTAAAACTCGCGTTTTTGTTTAGACATTGTTTAGCTTCGCTACAATTTGCATCTGCGAGATGTGTATGACTAATGCCTTGTTCAGATCGTCTATTAGGAACCCCACCATTATCCTTGATTAATTCATATTAGAAATTTAGATTGCATTATCTTAGTTCTTGTTGGTTCTTTGGTTGCTTGCTGGAACTCGATCTCGTTATTCAGGTTGATCGTGCATACGGCAATATCAGTGACCATGGGACGTTGGTTTAATTAGCGATTGTCGATTTGTATCATCGCGTACGATGTAGTTGGATCGTCAATGTCAAAATCCACCAAATCAATAGTTATGCCCACTCTCATCGAAGGATTGGGCTGCCATCACATGGCTACCAGCTAGACAATTCCTTCTCTGAAACATACACATGAACACCCATCTCAGTATCTAGGTCCACGCCTCCCTCTCTCTCTCTCTCTCTCTGAACACACACACCTCTCCACACGATCCATGTCTATTGGTCTCTCTCCCATCCCATCAAAAAAATAGGCACACCGCCATTCTCTCCTTCTCTCGGCCCTTATCTATGTAGTTAGGTCTCCGTGTGACACACAAGCAATGCTCTCTATCTCTACTCTCTCTCTTTCTCTCCCACACATAACCTTACCCCTCCCCCCCCCCCCCCGATGAGCTATGCTGACGACCTCTATCTAGCTCTCAAACACAAAAATAGACGATGTCTGTGTGTCCCTTCATCGCACACACACTATCGCTCGCCCAATATCCCCGCCCCTGTAACCTTGTAGATCCCATCTATGTTTATATCCTGTAATAGGTTGACGTTACACGCACCCCCCTCACTCTCTCTTTCTCTCACGCACACGCACACACCCTCTTCCTCCCTTTCGGACACCCCTCTCTCTCCGACACACACACACAGTCTTTCGAACACGCATATGCCCCTCTCTCTTTCTATCACGCACACGCACACATGCACCCACTTCCTCCCTTTCGGACACTCCTCTCTCTGTGACACACACATAGTCTTTCGAACACGCATATGCCCCCCTCTCTCTCTTTCTCTCACGCACACGCACACACCCTCTTCCCCCCTCTGGGACACTCCTCTCTTTCCGGCACACACACACACACACACACACACACACACACACATCAGTCTTTCGAACACGCATATGGCCCCCCCTCTCTTTCTCTCACGCACACGCACGCACCCTCTTCCTCCCTTTCGGACACTCCTCTCTCTCCGACACACACACGGTCTTTCGAACACGCATATGCCCCTCTCTCTTTAGGTCTCGCTGCCACCTCCCCCCCCCCCCGTGTCTTTGTGACACAAATATTCTCTCTATATCTAGCGCTCTCTCGCAATAAGACATGGATAGTCTAAACTGGAATCAAGCAAAGGACCACACTTCTCTTGATTCTATCTTGGAAAAATGAGCTCCAATTACAAAAGTCGAATCCACTCTCAAACATAATATATGAACATAGGGTGAAATCTTCCACACAAATGTTTGTTGCTTGCATGCATGTCAATGATATGGATGTAGTACTACTCGTACATCCACACTGACCCAATTCACACAAATAAACCCTTCTCAAAATATGGTGTACATGTGATGTTTATTTTAATGCCCCTACTAGCCAGCCCCCGACACGTTCCACTTCCAACATATTGTGCTACTTGAGATTCTATTTTTCTCGGTCAAACGATGTGTAAGTGTAACCACGAAAAGGTCAACCCCCGTCCCCATTTGTACTGTAGCTCCAAGCTCCCATACGGACACAACACCCATCGGAGCACGCAACCATTGCCGAAGTGGACGGTGCCGTGGCCTGGGAAGACGACGGAGTCTCCGACCTCGCCGAGGTGGAGCACGCCCTCGACGGCCACGAGTAGCGCACCCTCACTGGCAACGCGCCCACGCGGTGGACAATGTGATCCAGCGGCTCACCCTCGTCGGCCACGAGGGGTAGCGCGTGCTCCAGCAGCATGCCCTGGTCGGTCAAGAGGAGGTGCATCGCGTCCTCACCGCTCACAAGGTGGACGAGCACGTTCTCCAGCAGCATGCCCGCGAGCATCGCATCCTCGCCGCTCTCGACGTGGACGAACGCGTGCTCCGGCAGCACGCCCGCGAACATTGCATCCTCGCCACTCAGGCGCACGAGTGTGTTCTCCAACAGCACGGCTGCGAGCATCGCATCCTCGCAGCTCACGCGGTGGATGAGCGTGTGCTCCAGATAGTACCCCAGGAGTCGGGACGCGAGCACCGCGCCCCCGGCGACGAGGAGTACTTCATGGTGGCCATCGCGGTTCAAGAAAATCCCGTGACTCCGCCGCGCCAGGGAGGAGCGCGAGCTCCAGTGGGCGCTCGAGGAGTCCCACGCCGATATGCAGGTGACGGCCGACGTGCAAGATTATCCTTCAAGCTCTCCTCCTCCTACGACAACTCCTCCAGCGCGCCCGTCCTACGTTCTCTGCCTCGGCTCCGGCGGACCTTTGGAGTTTAGTTGTATGGAACATAAATATTTGGATTAATCATACGACTACTTAAAAAGAATGTCATTTCTAACAAAATGTGAAGGATTAAGACTAATGCAAAAAACAACCTATGACTAATAGGCATGAATAGATGATGTGGCAGCATTGCATGCTGGAGAGTAACGCAATATATTGCAATTTATAGATTGCATGCATGCCTAGCTTATGTGGCATGGTTACATGGCTAGGAAAGAAAATAGATATTGTAACACCCCAAAAATTGGGTTATCAATTTTTGTGCTGTTATTCCTTTCCAAGCTTTCTTTTTCAAAATCTTTCTCCGCAGTTTGCTGGATGATCAGGTGAATCCAGGCAATTTTCAACTTTTCAGAGCCTTGTCCATGCCTTTGATGCTGGTCAAGACCCCACCTTCCTCATCCAGATACTCATCAGAACCCTAATTCCAGAAATTGGAATTTGAAGCGCTGCCTTTGTGATTACAAAGGAGCCATCATTTTCTTTGCTCTGTTGATCCTCCAAAAATTCCCAGAGATCTTCCTAGACTTATAAACCCTGGATATGCAAAAATATTGCCAAGTCATATGCAATATTTTTCATCTAGGATTAATTCCTTTTCCTGCCTTTCTAAGGAATTAAATCCAGAAGGATAGCTAGACATCACTGAATTTCATGAAAATTTGTGGAGATGATCTTTGTGTCTATCCCAAGCTCTGGTAAAAATATTGGCCAAATCTAAATAAGGAAAATTTACTTTTCCTTGACAAGGCCAATATTGCCTCTCGGCCACTTTCCAAAGGAACTACCATTTTGATAGCCAAAAAAATTCCCAAATAATTTGTGGAGTTTCTCCTAGATATATCTTCACCATTTTCATCCAAACCCCATGTTCCCCAGTTCAAAATTTGAGCACATGATCCAATGCAAGTTTCTGCCTTGTCTAAAACTTTGTGAAGGAAGTGCTTGATTCCTTGATCCAATTGAGCTGAAATTTTGCAGGGTAGTTCATATTGATATATTACTACTGCAAACCAAAAATTAGCTCAATTCATCTAACCAATCTTTTTCTATAATTTTCCCAAGTTTCTGTTCAGATTTTATCTTTGTGAAGGAGGTACCTTCATAGAGCATCCAAGTGAGCTGCAATTTTACCAGATCCTTCTCAAGACTAAATTATTGGTCTCCACCAAATTTGGGCCATTTCCACCTAGCCATTTTTCCCCAGCACCCTCATTCTCATTTCTGGCCAGTTGGGCACTTTGCAAAGGAAGTACCAGCTAGCCTCGTCTTTTTGAGCTGAGATTTTTCCACAGTGATCACCTTAGTAGATCATATCTCTCCTCCAAATTCCAAGCCTAATGGATCTGGGCATTGCTCACTCTCCCAATCAAACACCTTGCTGATGTTTAGGCTTTGTGCATCCTGTGGTCACATCGTGGGCCATGGGTATTGTTTCTTTGCGCCGAGCAGCTACTGGGGGAGTGCCTTACTCGCCAGACATGCCTGGGCCACCCAGTGTGCATGGCAACGCCGTGGTCACGTGGTGACCACATGTAGAGCGCGTGCGTTGCCTGCAAACCGCGTGCACTGTGCACTGTACCCGCTGGAGGCCCCTCCCCGGCCGCCCAGCTCGCCACGGCACGCCACGAGCTCCCCCACGTCGCCTGCTCCCCTGCTTGCCCCATCCCCTAGCCCTTGGCCGCTAGCGCCGGCCTCAGATGCTCCACCGGAGTTCCGCCACATTGTCGAGCCGCGTTGCCAGCTCCTCCCCCTTCTCGAGCCTTCCCCGTGGCCTTTTAGCGCGTGCCCTGAGTCCCCCTCACCACCCGCAGCTCTCCCCCAAGCTCCAAGAGCTCCCCATTTTCTCCAATGGCTGAGATGGCCGCCGCCGATCCCCTCGGCTAGCTCCTTCCCGTGGCCTTCCCCCTCCTTTCTTCTGCGCCCATGGCATACCCAGGAGATCTCCGCGCCTCCGCCGTACCCCATTTCCAACGGAGAGGCTCTGCTGGCGAGGCCCTCGCGAAGCCTTTCAGCCGGTGATCCCTGAGTGGCGGTAACGGTGCTATAGACCATCCCGAAGACCCTGGCGACCACCTCCGGGCGCGGCATGGAGCGGGGCATCCGTCCAGGCACCCGGCTCGGTCCCTCGTCCGGCGAAGCGGCCGGAACCGCGGCGGCCGGCGCCTCCCCTGCCTCTCTGTCATGAGCTAGAAGAAGGAGGATAGGAGAAGAGAGAGGACGTGGTGGGCCCCGCGCGTCAGCCTCTCAGCGCTGACCTGGCGGGCCCGTTGACCAGTTTAAGTGAAAGCGTACTGTGCGAAATACGCTTTTCTCTTGAGGAAGCATACTTTGCCGCGGCTTCAGGCATGAATACGCTTTCTCTGTGCGAAGGCGTACTCCTGGAAATGCGCTTTCAGCCCAACTGCCGGCCGAACCAGTTAATTTGCGGGCGTTCGCCCATTAAGGACATAAACGGACAATTTTCTGTTTGTTTTCTTCCTAACGAACGAACGGCCATATTTTGGCGACCGTAACTCCGATTGAGGTAATTCCAAAGCCCACGTTCTTAGTTCGTCGAGCCCGTTCTGATGATGCCATTTTCATAATGTTGTCACATGTTGAAAATGCCATCTTTGCCCTTCCTTGAATCTAGGCCTTTCCCAAGAGCACCGGTTCCGACGGCTCGTTTCCAGTGGATCGTCGCATTTTCACCCGGTGTATTTGTCCACCCCAGGACAAGCCAACCTCTTATCATGAGCACCAGACTTGTATGTTGACTTTGCTTGAACCCTGTGCGGGTGTAAGCTGCAGTATGTTCATATGATGTTTCCATCTGCATTTATACAATTTGCTCTAGATGTTCGTATTGCCTACTACGTCATGCCATGTTATCCTTTGCCATGTTAGCAATAATATTTTTATTGATAATATCATGTTGCTACTTTGATTTGATATCATGCCATGGTTATTAATACTAATATGATTCTGTCATATGGTTGACATGTTTGTATCATGCTATTGTCATGCCTCATAGGTCATAACTACTCATTTAATAGTTTGGTAATATTTGCTCATTGATGCACTTGTAATTATTCATGCCCATAAGTATTGATGATATGGTAAGATGATGGAGATGTTAAATGAAACTTAAATAACAAACCTCCTCCGTCATCAATGGGATCAAGTCATAGTGCCACCGAATCGAGCTCACCAGTGCAACCACACTTGCCTGGATGGGGAGGCCCTAATTCAGTCTATTGTCATGCCTTTCGCCGGTACCTCCAACCAGGGAAGGTTATGTGTGCGTGCTACCCTGGCCCGGTGGGCGGCCATAACCTTGTGTACCCAGTTTTGGTATTGAGCTCAGGTCCCCGTTTGGGACAGTTTTTGCTTGGCCACGAGGTGGCAGGATGTCACGAGTTAACATCGGGGTCACCCATGACATAGCCCAAAGGGGAGTTTGTCGGAGGGGCCAGGAGAGTGTCATGCAATAGATTGGTTTTGTCGGAATGTCGTTGGTCCACCCGAATGGGAGCACGAGGCCATGAGTTCCGTGGTGTGGGTACAGTGTACTAACCTCTGCAGAGTGTATAATCTATCGATAGCCGCGTCCTCGGTTATGGACACAGTTCATACTAGGTCACACTATCTGGTCTTTGTCGACATGGAGGATAAACCGGTTATAATAAACTTGTTAAAGAATGTGTTACAAAGTAAATGTGGTAACTTGGCCTATGAGATGGTTGTGAGTAAGTACCATGTTATGCTGACATGATCGCGAGATGAGATCTCGGTGAATCATGAGTTATCCCGAGGGGCAGTGGCAGTAAAACTGATCGATGAACAATATATTATTTTATCTCTTCACGGGAAGTAAGAGTAGTTTATTTTCTAGCTTAGTTTATCTTCTAGATACAACTATGCCATGCCATGATATTCCATGTTATGCCATGATATGATATGATGTGCCATGATATGCTTTGATTTGTTCAATCCATGTTACTTGCTAGCATCATGCCATGCTTATCATTTGCCACGGAATAAATTTATGTATGAGCATAGGGTTTGCTTTGTCATCTGCTTGTTTGGATGCTATGTATCTGGTTGTCTTGCGAGTACATTCAAAGTACTCACCTAGCTTTGCACGTGGCCAAATTGCAGGAGATGACTTTTCATGCTAGACCGTAACCATGCTAGTCCTGTGAGTTGTGGAGCCCAGCCAGAGACGACATGCCGTTAAACCAAGACTTCTGCCGCCATTTAGATAGCCTTAGCGCTATGCAAACCATTGTATTCATCAATGATGTAATACTCTATTTCATGTAAATGAAATATATTTTGTGCTTGGAAAGCTGTACCATGTACCTGTCGTGCGTCAGGTGTTATCCTGGGCTGACGTGCGAAGGCCCCTGCTCCAAGCAAATCGGGGTGCCACAGATATTGCATTGTATAGATATTTAGGAATAGAAGATACTATCCACATGCACAGTTGCTCTCGAGCATATAAAGATCTTTAGAGTGCACTCCAATATTTTTTCAGAGGCTTAGGTGCACCGGATGCCATGCCACATTACAAAATGTTAGAAAAAAATAAGAAACAAATCTCGAGTTTGGCACGAGTGGGAAAATATCTGGTGCTATCGCACCTTATATGCTACCGTGATATGGACACACCAGGGCCATTAGATCTGTGATCCAACGGACAACATCTCAGGATGTGGACTAAAGCGCCATTTCGAAAATGTTTGGGAGTTTTCTGCAAAACTCGCACTGACCGATGCTGGCCACTCGATCCACGATCCAATGGCTCAGAATCTTGTATCAAGGTAGCATTTAAAGGTGTGGTGGACGAGCACGATGGGGTGCGGCTCTCGGCGCACGCGGCGGAGGGGTGGTGGGGCCGTGAGGGGGTGAGGCCAATGTCGGGGACGTGGTGTCGTGAGTTCGAGCAGCATCGTGGGAATCGCGTGTGGCAGTGGTGGAAACATGATGGTCGCCATAGTTCAGCGTCCATGGACAAGCTGTCATGTCGTCTGACACATGCATTGCATACTGATCATTGCAAGGAGTAGGAGAGAAAACTAGGCGGATAAATACTTCATTATATTCAAGCGGACCTACGCTACTACATTTGTTCGAAAGACATGCACACCAGTGAAATAGTTCATCTATCCATATATAAAGAGAGGAAATATTTTTTTAGGAACAAGAGAGGAAATAGTTCATCCATCTATAGTGCCCTGCTACTTCTTCTTCTTCTTCTTCTTCTTCTTCTTCTTGTTATCATTTTCTGTGGGGGACGGCTTCGCTACAAGCTCCTTCGACCTTGCAGCTATCTCGAAACTAACACGGGCATTGAGGGCTACATACTTTATCTGCTCGTAGGTCAATGGATAAATCTCCCATCCAGATGTCCTTAATTCCAGCGTCTCGTCGCCCTTGTCAAGCTTTGTCCCGAGTACATAATTTTCTACGTCGAATAAGGATAGTGTTTGTTTGTTACAACCCTCTACAGGAATGTTGGATTGTAGGTCGGCGGTCTTTTTCACATCAAGGTTGTACGACGCCAGCTTTTTTTTGTCCCCTTCGATGGCTGCTCCACAGAAGAATATGTCCTCCCGAGACAAGAAATCATGGAGCTCACCTGGTATGGAGGGCGCGTGCATGATGTGATACACCAAAACATCATCTCCGAGGCACAGCTGAAGGACGGCGGCGCGTTGAATCTCCCCAGTGACACGCGTGGTATACTCTGCGTCGAGACCAACGATCTTCATCTCCACATTTTCGAGGGAGTTAGATACATTGTTGATCCATTCCCGAACAACCTTTGTGTGGTCGGTGATGGTGGATGCTATCCTCAACGAGCCTTCGCTGATCACATGTTTGACGCTAAAAACCAACATACGGATCTCTTTCTCCATTTGGAACCACCGGACCGGAGGGCTATGGTTTGGAGTATTAGGATTAGGTGGCTAAACAGAGTGGAACAAGATGGTGGTTAAACAGAGTGGAAGAAGATGATTATTTAAAGGGGTTTCAGAGGTATGTGAAGAGGTTAAAACAGTGTGAATCCAGTGGGGTTTGAATGCAAACGAAGGAGAGGTGAAGAAGCCGAGGAAAATCGGTTCCCGATGGAGAATTAATGGAGAAGTGGCATGCAGGCAGTTGATTAGACGGTTAGGTAGACCGGCCTGCAAAACGAAAAGCCTATGCGATTAGGTGCCGGTTCGGATGGATATTGGAGCGTGCTTACAAGTTACAACACACAACTTCTGCATTCGAATACTCGTAGAGCTAACCATTTTGTTTCAGTTTTTTTCTTCCCATGCTGTTGTTCTACTCCACGTACAGGAATCGGTTTGGTATTTCCCGTTACACTTTGCTCTAATTCCAGAGACATTTTTTTGGGGGGGGGGGGGGACAATAGACAGTTCATGTGCATTATCAGAGAACATGGCACAGAGTTTGAGATCCCAAGCCTTCTTCTAGTGGTTTCTCGACGAGTCTGCGTATGTGCTACGTATGTGTGTAACCTTTTCTGGTTAAGGAATATGTGGTTATACTCAAAAAAGAAAAAGAAAGGCCTTCTTCGCGCTTCCGCATGCACGAGAATTTTGGTCTGCTCGCAATATGGATGCTACCTGGAGGATGAAGTGAACCCAGAGGCATGCTAGCACAACCTCTTTCCGATATACTACTACTCCTATGTTACTAGTACTAGTAGTAATAGAGGTGTAGTACTTGTTGGTCAAAATATTATTCATCTGGTCCTCACAATGAAGTGACAAGACCCTGCGCCTGAGGTGACCCTAGTCCAGGCGGCGTGTTCGGGTTACCAAAGTCAGCCTCACCCTGTGCATTCACTGTCACTACCGCTGTATAGCATGCATGCCTCGCCTCGTCTCCCTCTCCCCTAGTACCACTCCATCTCCATCTTGCCGAAGATCCTGAGGTCACTCTTCTTCATCTCACAGTGCCCCCGCGTATCCTCTCGCCTTGCTGGCCTTCCCCAGTACCACTATTCTACTCGCTAGCCGCTTCAGCACCGGGAGCCTTCTCCCCTGTAAATCAAGCCTCAAAAAACCCCACCTTCCAAACTCCACCATGGCCGAACCCGAACCGCGCAGCATCCGTATGAGCCGCGGCTGGAGCAATCTCCCCATGGACATCTTCCACCTCTGTTGTTCACGTATGGATATGTCCAGCGCCGTGCGGCTGGCTGCATGCTCGAGGGACCTACACGCGGCCATCGTCGAAGCGAGGACTGAGATTTTCAAGACACCCTGCTTGCTGCTATCTGATGTTGCGGGATGGCATGCTCACCACTGTGCTCACCACGATACGGTGGCGCACATCATGCCCCTCGACTTCGATCCGACCACCATCACCCGAAACTTCTTGTCAGGTATGTACTGGGTCGGCATGAACTCCCACTGGATGGCTGCCATCGGAGAATACCGGCAGAAGTGGGTGCTCGTGAACGTCCACACCTCCCATGAGATTATCCTTCTTCCCTTGGATCATATAGGGATTTGCCGTTGCGGCCCACTTCCTGTAGATTACCAAGTCAGCTGGACGGACCTTGTTTTGCTGAAGGTTGTAATCCGCCAAGTGCCCACGGCATATGGGAATTACACAGACTTCAAGCTAATTGCCTTGTTCGACCGCGGAGTCGCCTATTTTTGTGGCGGTGCCGACTGTAGGTGGACACTACTCCCCTCGAAGAGCTGCATCGATGTTGATCCACAGTTCTGTGATGCTATTGAATACAATGGCATCATCTACGCGGTCGACAATGCAGATGGCACCACATGTTGCTGGAACGCCTCGTGTAAGTTGCTTCGTCTGATTTTAATGATAACGCCATTACATTGTTTGAACTTTTGTGATGATTGGCATATCCCTGTTATAGCAGAATTTGAGTAGAACTATGGCAATGTATTAGAGATGCCATAAATTAGGAAATAAAATAGGGAGATTTGGAAGTCCAAATGGTAATCTCTATATTTGGAAGTAGTAAAATCATGTGATTGTGACCATGTCTATACAGCCAATTTGTACCCTTGAATAATCAAACGGCTAGGAAGATATGGATATTCTCATACCTTTATAGTAATCTTTATACTACTAAATATGAGTGTGTATCAATAGCCATGTTAGTTTCCTCATTTTCATGATGTAGAAACATGCATAACACTGTTGGTTTCATCTAACCATACATTAGTAGGGAAGTAAAAGTGCATATGGAAAACTCTATACTTGGAAGTAGTGAAATCCTATCATGCTTACCATGTCTACATGCCTATATTCGCCCTTCAGCAATCAATGGCTAGAATATTATCCTCACAAAAAAATTGCACACAGAACATGAGTAGAAATGCTACATACACGGGCTGATTTTTATGGAATCAACGGAGAGGCTGAGCTGGGATTTTCTTATTGGGTAGAAATCAGGTGAAGGCCCACCCCAACTGAAAATCAGGGGGGGTGAGATTAGTTATAAAGTAGGTCCCGTAAAACCTCCGTAGTTGGCCCGTGCGTCTAGAATTATCGGAACATGAGTATATAACAATGCATGGTGTGTTAGTTTCCTCTGAAGAATTTATTTGTGAGAATAGAACATGACTACATAACATGCAAGGCTATATTAGTTTCCTCTGAAGAATCGACTGCGAGATAACATGAGTATAACCATAACCATGCATGGTACTACTATATTTTCGACCCCAGTATACATTTCCCTCTATTTTCCTCTCAGTTCCAACAGGGACAGATCAATGTTGTTTCTTACATTATCCTGCTCATACTCTGAACATTGCTGATCTTACATTAACAATGTTTGTCCTTTTTGTCTTTTTTCTGATATGTTGCAGTGTCCATACGGCTCCTGCTTTTTGTAATCACACCACCTTTGCCGAAAACAGGGAAGCACAACTGGTTCCTCGCTCGATCAGACAACGGCGAAAGACTGATGATCATTCGCACACATCAGCTGGCAAGTTTATATTGCAAAAACCCCACTGTGTACAAGCAGCGTGAAATACGTGAGTATCCGGAGAATGTATGTAACGTCTATGAGCAGGATACCAGCTTGTTGGGGCCTTCAGGATTTTTGAGTTGGTGGCAGGTAAACAGCCTTGGTTCACACTCTCTATTTCTCGGACTCAATTATCCGATTAACCAAGAGATCACCTTCAAGGATCCTGATGGCAGAGAGGCTCTGTTTGTTAGGGAAAACTGTGTGTACACGGTGAACCGATCTACGGGATCAGCCGCCCCTGATTGTCAACGATACAGCATGCAGCCAAAAGAAGGTGAGAATGTGAAAGGCATCTAAATTAACTTTGATCCTTGGATGTCTCAACTCTGAAAGCCAGTGATGTGGTTCAAGCCTTGAGGTTGGTAGGTAATGGGGAAGTTGCGTCGAAAGGGTGGAGTCCTGTTGTCTACGAATCACTGGTGGCTGAAGGGGAGCTGCAAATTATTATGGCGCTGGATCATCCCTCTTCGAATGACTTGCTGTATTAGCTGCTCGTTCTGGATGGGTGATGTTCTCTTTTGTTATGCAGACTCCTTGTAATTTTGTCATCCTTGTCTATGTCACTCTTACTATGTACTAGTTCGCTCTGTTTAGAACTTTGTGATTTGTGTGTGGATCATGAGAGTCTGAGCGCTTCAGATGGGTGCATTTTGGTGGTTTAGCAAGACTTGTGAACTTTCATGTCTTGCTGTTTATGTCAGTAGTAGACGCTAGTCTGTGTTTGCATGTTGTATATATCATTGTTTCGAACTGTTTTTTGTTTCAAACTGCTGATGTGCTAAATGGGGGCATCACCATTCTCCAGTGTTCAATGTATATATCCTTTTTTCAAGTTATAATTTGACCTCAGTGACTTTTCGGTGATGTACACTTGTTTGGGCCATGTGAGGTGTCGTTGAATATGGGCTGAGTAGTAACGCAATGCCAAACAGGCCACTTATGAACTCTGATGGCGGGCGCTCAAAAAAAGAAATATTAGTCCGACATGTGGGAGCCACCGGTGTTTTGGTGCGGTTGCGTGGCAAGAGCGTACTGGCGCGCGTTCGAAATTCATGCTACCTTTTCATCCCGAATCCGTTGCCCCTCCCCCACCTCTGGAATCTCAATCCCTACCCCAGTTCCCCCAAATCCGCTTCCTCTACTCCCTGTACTCAAGCTCACTATCATGTCGCCGGTCAACGCGGATCTCCCAGCCGGAGATCCTGAGGTCCGTCCTGCCTTCGGGCGCTGCGTGCTGTCGCTCAACAGTGGCATGGCGGCGCTTGATGACTAGTTTGCGGGCAAAGTGCTGATGGTAACCATCAATGGCGACCAGCCTCCCGTCTCACCGGACGACCTGGTCAAAGCTCTTGGCATTCCGAATGGCATCCAAATAAGTGACTTGTTCCTCGAAGTCTGTCCGCCACTGGCTGATTTTTTTCGTCAGGTTCCGGACAACTTTTGACTGTAGTCGTGTGTTCGAATCTTCCCGGCATTTGTTCTGTGATGGAGCGCTGGTGAGCTTTGATCGGTGGCACCCAGGATGGGGCTTGGTGCCCTCTGAGCTTGAGTTTTTAACAAAGCTTACCTTCCACGGCATGCCTCGACAGGCTTGGAACAGCGAGTTCATGAATGAGCTTATCAATGACCTAGGAGGTGAGCTCTTAAGTATGTTTGTTCCTCTAGACAGCTGGGCTCTGACGGTTATGGCATGGATGAAGAAGCCGTCCACCATACCGAAGGTGATTGATGCTGATATACCGGTGCAGGAACAGGGGTTGTACTATTCGTCGCCACCAAGGCCGCCGCGGACCACGTTACGTATGTACATGTATCGAGTCTTCATGCATGTTGAAGAAGTGGTTAATCCTTCAATCAAAGTCCTGCTGCCACCGCTGGTGGCGGGGTCTGTTGATGACGTCCATTACAGGAGTCAACGTCAGACTTTTCCCGTGTTGCTCGGAACGATGGATGGCGCATGACCTACTCCATCGCGCGGTGGAGGCCACTGCTTCTTTGGGAGATGAGGCCGGGCTAGCTGCCTGGATGTGCTCTAATTTGAGGTAACAACTGAATCTTCTCAGATAGAGTACTACTTATATCCGAGCTATAGGTGTCAAGCTCTGATTGCCAATACATTTGATTATGACCTATTCTATTTTTGTACCTGGTTTTTTTTTCGGAATGGGTGTACGTCAACTTAATGTGCTAGCAGAACTTATTGTGTTTGTCTGTCTATTTTCTTTGCACTGCATTCAAGATATTTCCACGTCATTGATCAAGATGATGAACGGTGATGTACGAGTTTGTTGGTTTCAAGATAGCCCTACCCGTAGCGATCCACTGCTTCCACCCCTATTGTGCCGCCCACGTGAAATTTTTGTATGCAAGCTCAATGTGCTTTGATGTTGTATATTAGTGTGTTAACTATATAAGTTTGTACCGAGCATCAGCAATGCATATGGCTGAAAGTTGTATGCACGATCATCGACCGATCGGTTTCTCTCTCTCTCTCCCGCTAACAAGTGGGACCCGCTGCATTATTTCTTCACTCGTGACAGCTTTTAATTAGGTTTCACTTGACTCTACCTTTTTTCTTAACTTATAACAGTGACTTTAAAAAATGTACAAAAGACTTGTTTGGGCCATTTCAGGCGTCGTTGAATGTGGGAGTACCTACGTAAAGTTGTACTGTACTACACAGGCCTTGTTCGTTGAACATCATCAATGCAACTGGGCCGAAAGTCGCGTGCCAGCCCAGGTTATCTTTTGAACTAAAATAAACGCAGCCCAGCCTATGTTTTTTTATAAAAAAATGCACAACTCAGTTCTATTTTTATACAAGAATGCCAAGCCCAACTTAAAGTTTTTCAATAAAATTCCTAGCTCAAAATTAATTTTTTATAGGAAATGCTCTATTCAGACCAACAATGTTTTTGTCACCCATCCCAGAAAATGGGTCTATTTCTACTTTTTTTTAATAATCGGGTCTATTTCTACTAAAAACAAATGGGTTGTAAACTAACAGATATAATAAATGGGCTGCATGTCTGCAATTTTTTTTACCCAGCCCAGTAAATAGGTGTATTCGAACAAATAATCAAATGGGCTGTAAATTCTCAGAAATAGTAAATAGGTATTTTTTTCACCCAGACTAGGAAATAGATGTATTGGAAAACAAAATCAAATGGGCTGTAAAAACTAAATAAATGGGCTGCATGTCCACCAAAGCCTTTGAAGCTTACTTTGTTGCCCCACGCTGAGGAGTTCTCAAAAAAAGAATGTTGGCCCACGAGGACAAAGCCTGCGCAAGCCGTGTCCATTTAGTCAACAAAATGATTTATAATGGTCAAAAAGAAAAGTCAACAAACTATTCTGATAACTGTAGCCGTTGGATTGACATTCGACGGCCATCCTGCTTCTTCAATCTCTGATCTTGTTGCTCCAGCCGCCAAAAGCCCAAAACCATCACCGGCGGGAGCACCTACTTCTGCCTCCCGTGGCCGGCTGTCCTGCCGCGCAGGCCTCGCCACCCCACCCTACTCCCACCGGTGACCAGGTTATACCTGTACTCACCGGTGGCTGGCTGTGCTACCGCACAGGCTCCGGGTCGTTCCCACCCTTAGCCTAGCTGTCGTCCACCGCCTTGGTGCTCTCGGACGGCGTCATCAACGCGGTCAATGAACGACAGCCATCGGAAGAGGACTGTACATGGAGAGGCTAACAGCTGGGTCCCACGAGGTCCATGGTCATACGCCACAAAGTACCTCCTTATCACGCGCAAGAAAAATGATTCCTCCCCCTGATAGCTTGGGCCCAGCAGCTACATCTTCGCACGCAAGGAAGTGCCTCCTTATTACTCACAAAAAAATGACTCGTCCCACTGACATCCGGGACCCACCAGCTACATCTTTGCACGCAAGCAAGTGCCTCCTTATTCCACGAAAAAAATGATTCCTCTCCCTGACAGCTGGGACCCATCATCTATATCTTCGCACGGAAGGAAGTGCCTCCTTATTACACGAAAAAAAACGATTCCTCCCCATGACAACGCGGACCCACCATATTTCTAGGCTGACTTGTGGGCCTACTAAGTTGACGCGTACGCAGGGCTTTGTCAACTTAGTCAACAAACGATTCTAGCAGCAGCGACCGTTGGATTATTGGATGTTAATCCAATGGCCGTGCTGCTTCTTCAATCTCTGATCTTCTTGCTCCAGCCGCCCAAACCAGCTCCGGCGGGACCGCCTGCTCCTGCCTCCCGTGGCCGGCTGTGCTGCCGCGCAGGCCTCACCGCCCCACCCTACTCCCACCACTGGCCACGCCTTCCCTCTACTCACCCACATCCCCTGTTATTCTCCGGTGACGGCAGCCTCACACCGCAGCCGAACCAGTCAACCCTCATACTCGACTCCGCGTGGGCATCCACTGCCGCGTCTTCCCCGGCTCCGTGTAGTTCCCTTCCTAGGACTCGCCGTCGTCCACCGCCTTGGTGCTCTCGGCGTGGCGTGGTCAACATGGTCAATGAACGACAGCCATCGGAAGAGGACTGTATGCAGTGAGGCTGACAGCTGGACCCACCAGCTACATCTTCGCACGCAAGGAAGTGCCTCCTTATTATGTGCAAAAAAAATGATTCCTCCCCCCTGACAGCTGGGACCCAATAGCTATATCTTCGCACGCAAGGAAGTGCCTCCTTATCCTTCCTGACAGCTGGGACCCACCCAGTCGAAGCGTACGTAGCGTTGTCTGTCTGGTCGCGAACATGTACGTACATACTGGTCAATCGGTCTCTCTGCAACGATGAACCGGGGGCGTGTAAGGAGCGGCACGTGTCGTAGTAGAGCCCCCGACGTAGCAGTTCAGGTAGCCCCATCTAAATCGTGTACACCTACATACAGCCACACGGCAAAAAATACGGGCACGTACGTACATACGGGTGGGGTCTCGAACGCGTACTCACGCATAAGTACGGCCAGGGCTCGTGTACATGGAGAGAGGCAACGGACGGCAGCAATGGCCTCCTATTCATCATGAGCCAACCGGCTGGGTCGGAACGGAGGAAACAGCGACGTGTTCATCGGGAGCCAAGCGACTGGGTCGGAACACATCCTGTTCATCGGGAGCCAACCGGCTTGGACAGAACAGCCATAACGGGGTCCTTTTCATCGACTCGGGGTCTGGCGTACCGCAAAACAAAGGAAACGCCCTTTTGTTCGACTGCCTACGGTCTAAACGGGTTCCTGTTCATCGGCTGGGGGTCTGGCGTACCGCAAAACGGAGGAAATGGACTTCTGTTCGAGCGCCTACGGTCGAAACGGGGTCTTGTTGATCAGGGGGCTCTGGCGTACCGCAAAACGGAGGAAACGGACTTCTCCCCAACTGCCTACGGTCGAAACGGGGGTCCTGTTCATCGGGAGGGGTGTGGCGTACCGCAAAATGGGACTCCATGGGCTACTGTTCATCCATGGTCGACTTCCCTCCAGCCTCCACCAGCTACTGTTCATCCACCGTCGACTTCCTCCAGCCTCCACCGGCTACTATTCATCCAGCCTCCATGGGGTCCTGTTCATCCACCCCCAATTGACTGGGGTGTGGCGGCCTCCTCGGGGTCCTGTTCATCCAAGCGCCAACCACCTTCACACCGCCAGGGTACTGTTCATCCATAGCCAACCCATCGGTTGGGGTGGGGCGTACGAGCGGGCGGGAGCAATGGGAACTGTTCGTCCACACCCAACCAACCGGCTCGGTCGATGCGTCTCGACTCGTGTCTATGTGTATCGTGCATGCGGAAGCAACAATCACTGTTCATCGAGAGGCAACCCAACACCGGCTGGCTCTATGTCTTGCACAAGGGCTCGATCGGCTTCAATAAGCAGCGAGAAGGATCGATCGGGTTCAGTTAGCAGCGAAGGGATCGCTCGGGTTCAGTTAGCAGTGAAGGGATCGCTCGGCTTCAGTACGCGGTGGGATCGATCGCTCGGCTTCAGTACGTGTAGTAGTGCGAGGGATCGATCGATCGCTCGGGTTCAGTAAGTGAACACCTCGCTCGGGTTCAGTTAGTGAATGCCTCGCACACACGCATGCGTACGAGAGAAACACACAAACCACACTGCATCGCTCGGCCCCGACCACTCACCGAAATTTTCCTCGCCCTCACTTCTACCATGATTTTTTACGTCATGGACGGCCCAAAGAATGTCATGCGGATGCGTCTCCGGCCCACCCAGGATGAAAAGCCCATTTTCTGTCATAATTTTTTGTCATAGAAGTAGGAGCCCACCACATCTATGATGATACGTGTTTTTGTCACAATTATTGTCATAGAAGTGTCACAACCATGACAGAAAAAGTTTTTGTTCGGGCCATAATGTCACGGATGTGTCTTATTTTGTAGTGATAGCTTCTTCACAACTTCATGATTGGTGATGTCAGTGACGCCGAGAGCATGAAGCTCATTGGTGATATCAGTAAGACGAGCAAAGGTGAGCTGAACATTTTCATTCTCGAGTCTCTTGAAGCGGTTGAAGAGATTGCGAAGAACATCAATTCGAGAGTCTCGTTGAGATGAGACGCCCTCGTTGACCTTGGAGAGCCATCCCCAGACTAGCTTCGCAGACTCCAGTGCACTCACAGGACCATAATGTCCTTTGGTCAGATGACCACAGATGATGTTCTTGGCGGTCGAGTCCAGTTGCGCGAACCTCTTCACATCAGCAGCAGTGATACCTTCACCGACTTTGGGAACACCAGTCTTGACGACATACCAGAGGTCGTTGTCAATGGCTTCAAGATGCATGCGCATCTTATTCTTCCAGTAGGGATAGTCAATGCCATCGAAGACGGGGCACGTAGCGAAAACCTTGATTATCCCTGCAGTCGACATAGCTAAAACTCTAGGTGGTTAAACCGAATCACACAGAACAAGGGAGCACCTTGCTCCACTGATGCCAATTGAAAGTGCTAGTTATCGACTAGAGGGGGGTGAATAGGCGATTTTTATGAAAGGCTTCGAAAACAGGCAATGTCTTCAAAGCAAGCGGAAGCACAATGAAAACTAACAACAGTAGTAACTAAGATGAATAGATATGACAGGCATAGGCATCATACATACAGGCATGTATTGAACATAAACACAAGAAGCATGAAGACAAATAGGCACATAGATGAATGGCTTCAGGGAATTTCTTCAAACACAGGCAAGCATCCAAAGACTTCACAGAACTAAACAGTAAGAAAGGAAGTGAGGGGATAGAACCAAGAGCTCGGGGAAGACAGTGATTTGTTTGACCAGTTCCAACTACTGTGACAGTTGTATGTCTGGTTAGGGAGGCTGAGATTGAACTCAGATGACCACATCTTCACCATATTCCCCTTGAGCTAAGACCCACAGATCTCGCCCAATCACTCTGGTAAGTCTTCAAGGTAGACTTCCAAACCTTCACAGACTTCGTTCACCGGCAATCCACAATGACTCTTGGATGCTCAGAACGTGACGCCTAACCGGCTGGAAGATCACAGTCTTCAAGTGTAATAAGTCTTTGGTTCACTCGGAATAGAATATCTTCAGTGATGCTCAATCACTTTGGGCTCTGGGTGTTTTGGGTTTTGTCCTCGCAAGGATTCTCTCTCTCTCAAAGGCTTCGAGGTGGGTTGCTCTCAAACGACAAAAGTCGTGCACTAACTCGGTGCAGCCACCAACTTATTGTGGAAGGGGGTGGCTATTTATAGCCAGGAGGCAACCCGACATGATTTGTCCGAAATGACCTTGGGTCATTGGGAAACAGACACGTGTCCAACGGTCGGATCCCAACACACGTGGCAACTTTACTTGGGCTCCAAGCAAAGCTGACTCATCCAATTCTGGAAGAGGTTTTCTCTCATTTGTCTTCGCTCGAAGACATAGGATTTGGGTTGAGCATCACGTCAGTTTCTGACTTCGTTTACCTCGACCCCACTTAATAGTACGGTGGTTCCTATGACTCAAGAAAGAAGAAAATGAAACTACCAAAAGACTAAGTCTTCGCGTTCCATTGGCTTCAAGTGAATGTCTTCATGAACCATTATCTTCAACACGGATGTCTTCGTGAACCACCATTGTCTTCAATGTCTTCATACATTTTTAGGGGTCATCTTTGATGGGTAAACCAAATCAATGAGGACTTATACCTGTGTTCTCCTATGAATCTCCAAAACAAATTAGTCCCTTCAACCAAGTTTGTCTTCAATACTCCAAAACCAACAAAGGGTGGCACTAGATGCACTTACATGAATTACATTGCTATCAAAACTATCTGTTACCGCTACTTTCAGTACTTGCAGAGAATATCTTGCTGAAAACCGCTTGTCATTTCCTTCTGCTCCTCGTTGGGTTCGACACTCTTACTTATCGAAAGGACTATGATTGATCCCCTATACTTGTGGGTCATCAAGACCCTTCTCTGGCGCCGTTGCCGAGGAGTGAAGCGTTTTTAGTGACTGGAATTTGGTAAGGAAACATTTATATTACGTGCTGAAATTTACTGTCACTTGTCACAATGGAAAGTAATCCTTTGAGGGGTTTGTTCGGGGTATCTTCACCTCGACCGGAAGCATTGAGAGTTGCCCCTCAACCTACTGAACCTGCTGAAAATATTTATTATGAAATCCCTTTGGGTATGATAGAGAAACTGCTGGCCAATCCTTATGCAGGAGATGGAAAGGTACATCCTAATATGCACTTGATATATATAGATGAAATTTGTGGATTGTTTAAGCTTGAAGGTTTATCCGAGGATGGAGGTAAGAGGAAGGTATTCCATTTATCTTTGGAGGGAAAGGCATTGACATGGTATAGGCTATTGGATGATACTGGAACAAGGGATTGGAACCGGTTGAAGCTGGAATTTCATCAGAAGTTTTATCCTATGCATTTGTTTCATCATGATCGAAATTATATATATAATTTTTGGCCTCGTGAAGGATAAAGTATCGCTCAAGCTTGGGGGAGGCTTAAGTATATGTTGCATACATGCCCCAATCATGAGCTTTCAAGAGAAATAATTATTCAAACTTTTATGCTCGGCTTTCTAATAATGATCAATCCATGCTCGATACTTCTTCTACTGGTTCCTTTATGAAGAGAACTATTGAATTCAAATGGGATCTTCTGGAAAGAATTAAATGCAACTCTGAAGATTGGGAAATCGATAAAGGTAAAGAGTCAGGTATAAATCTTAAGTTTGATTGTGTTAAATCTTTTATGGAAACAGATGCTTTTCATAAGTTTAGTACTAAATATGGACTTGACTCTAAGATAGTAGCTACTTTTTGTGAATCTTTTGCTGCTCATGTTGATCTCCCTAAGGAGAAATGGTTTAAGTTTCCTCCACCTATTGAATTAAATGAAGAACATGTTAGTGTTAAAGAAGAAACAATTGCTTACAATGTTGATCTAGTTGTGCCTATTGCTTATTTTGAGAAACCTCCTTTCCCTGTTAGGATTAAGAAACATGCTAAAGCTTCAACTGTGGTTAATAAAAGTAATATTAGAGCACCTAGACCTTCTGAACAAATTAAAGTTGAACCTAATATTGCAATGGTTATAGATCTTTTGGTTGACAACATTGATGGACATGTCATATATTTCTGTGATGAAGCAACTAGAATTGCTAAGCCAGATACTAAAGATAAAAACAAACCTGTAATTGGCATGCTTGTTCTTTCTGTTAAAATTGGAGATCATTGCTATCATGGTTTATGTGATATTGGTGCTGGTGTGAGTGCTAGTCCGTTTACTCTTTATCAAGAAGTCATGAATGATATTGCACCTGTTGAGATTGAAGATATTGATGTCACTATTAAGCTTGCAAATAGGGATACTATTGCACCACTTGGGATTGTTAGAGATGTTGAAGTATTGTGTGGTAAGATCAAATACCCTACTGATTTTCTTGTTCTTGGATCACCACAAGATGATTTTTGTCCCATTATATTTGGTAGACCTTTCAATAAAGAAACTATCATTGTTAATTTTGGTGATGTATCTCATGAGTTTAATTTCTCTAAGTTTTGTAGACAACCTCATGATAAAGAATTACCTAATAAGGATGAAATTATTGGTCTTGCTTCTATTGATGTGCCTCCTACTGATCCTTTAGAATAATACTTGGTAGACCATGAAAATGATATGCATATGAATGAAAGAAATGAAATAGATGAGATGTTCTTTAAATAAGCACCTATTCTTAAACATAATTTGCCTGTTGAAACTTTGGGAGACCCTCTTCCACCTAAGAGTGATCCCATGTTTGAATTAAAGAAATAACCTGATACACTTAAATATGCTTATCTTGATGAAAAGAAAATATATCTTGTTATTATTAGTGCTAACCTTTCAGAGCATGAAGAAAAGAGATTACTTAAAACTCTGAGGAAGCACCATGCTGCTATTGGATATACTCTCGATGATCATAAGGGCATTAGTCCCACTTTATGTCAGCACAAAATTCATATGGAGCCTGATGCTAAACCAGTTGTTGATCATCAAAGAAGATTAAATCCTAAAATGAAGGATGTGGTAAGAACTGAAATATTAAAGCTTCTGGACGCAGGTATAATTTATCCCATAGCTGATAGTAGATGGGTAAGTCTTGTTCATTGTGTTCCTAAGAAAGGAGGTATTACTGTTGTCCCTAATGATAAAAATGAACTTATCCCACAAAGAATTGTAACCGGTTATAGGATGGTAATTGATTTTAGGAAATTAAATAAAGCTACTAGGAAAGATCATTACCCCTTGCCTTTTATTGATCAAATGTTAGAAAGATTATCTAAACATACACACTTTTGCTTCCAAGATGGATATTCTGGTTTCTCTCAAATACTTGTATCACAAGAAGATCAAGAGAAAACCACATTTACTTGCCCTTTTGGAACTTATGCTTATCGTCGTATGCCTTTTGGTTTATGTAATGCACCTACTACCTTTCAAAGATGTATGACTGCTATATTCTCTGATTTTTGTGAAAAGATTGTTGAGGTTTTTATGGATGATTTCTCCATTTATGGAACTTCCTTTGATGATTGCTTAAGCAACCTTGATCGACTTTTGCAGAGATGTGAAGGAACTAATCTTGTCTTGAATTGGGAGAAGTGCCACTTTATGGTGAATGAAGGTATAGTCCTTGGGCATAAAATTTCTGAAAGAGGTATTGAAGTTGACAAAGCTAAAGTTGATGCAATTGAGAAAATGCCATGTCCTAAAGATATCAAAGGTATAAGAAGTTTCCTTGGTCATGCTAATGGAAATATGCCCTAGAGGCAATAATAAAGTTGTTATTATTTTATATTTCCTTGTTCATGATAAAGGTTTATTATTCATGCTAGAATTGTATTGACCGGAAACTTAAATACATATGTGAATACATAAACAAATACCCTTGTCCCTAGTGAGCCTCTACTAGACTAGCTCGTTGATCAAAGATGGTTAAGGTTTCCTAACCATAGACATGTGTTGTCATTTGATAATGGGATCACATCATTAGGAGAATGATGTGATGGACAAGACCCATCTGTTAGCTTAGCATATGATCGTTCTGTTTATTTCTACTGCTTTCTTGAATGTCAAATACATGTTCCTCCGACCATGAGATCATGCAACTCCCGGATACCGGAGGAATACCTTGTGTGCTATCAAACGTCACAACGTAACTGGGTGATCATAAAGATGCTCTACAGGTATCTCCGAAGGTGTCTGTTGAGTTGGCATGGATCGAGACTGGGATTTGTCACTCCGTGTTTCGGAGAGGTATCTCTGGGCCCTCTCGGTAATGCACATCATAAGAAGCTTGCAAGCAAAGTGACTAAGGAGTTAGTTATGGGATGATGTATTACGGAACGAGTAAAGAGACTTGCCGGTAACGAGATTGAACTAGGTATGGAGATACCGACGATCGAATCTCGGGCAAGTAACATACTAACGGACAAAGGGAATTACGTATGTTGTCATTGCGGTTCGACCGATAAGATCTTAGTGGAATATGTAGGAACCAATATGGGCATCCAGGTTCCGCTATTGATTATTGACCGGAGAGGCGTCTCGGTCATGTCTACATCATTCCCGAACCCGTAGGGTCCGCACGCTTAACGTTCGTTGACGATATAGTGTTATATGAGTTATGTGAATTGGTAACCGAATGTTGTTCGGAGTCCCGGATGAGATCCCGGACGTCACGAGGAGTCTCGGAATGGTCGAGAGGTAAAGATTTATATATGGGAAGTCATATTTTGGGTTCCGGAAAAAGGTGCAGTTTTTTCGGTATTGTACCGGGAAGCTTCCAGAAGATTCCGGAGGATTCCGGAGGGGTCCGGAAGTCCGCAAGTGGGTCCACCACATTCCAAGGGCTGGCATGGGCTAAGGGGAGGCGCCCTGGCCTTATTGGGCCAGGCGCACCAAGTCCTCAAAAGCCCACGCATCTAGGGAAGGAAAAAAGGAGAGTCCTAGTAGGAATAGGATTGGACTTTGGAGTCCAAGTCCACGTGTGTACTATTCACGTGGTAGTACTATTCACGTGGTACTGTTCACGTGGCACTATTCCTTCTACTCCAAGCCCCTACACATATATTAATAGAGGAGAGGGGGCGCCCCAAACAAGCCACAACATTGTCTTAGCCGTGTGCGGCGGCCCCCTCCACAGTTCCGTCCCTCGGTCATATTTTCGCAGTGCTTGGGCGAAGCCCTGCGGAGATAGCATCACCATCACCGTCACCACGCCGTCGTGCTGTCGGAACTCATCCACTACCTCGCCGTCTTGCTGGATCAAGAAGTCGGGGACGTCACCGAGCTGAACGTGTGCTGAACACGAAGGTGCCGTACGTTCGGTGCTTGGTCGGTTGGATCGTGAAGTTGTTCGACGACATCAACCGCGTTGTTCTAACGCTTCCGCTTATGGTCTACGAGGGTACGTAGACACACTCCCCCTCTCGTAGCTATGCATCTCCATGGATAGATCTTGCGTGTGCGTAGAAATTTTTTGTTTTCCATGCAACGTTCCCCAACAGTGGTATCAGAGCCAGGTCTATGCGTAGATGATATGCACGAGTAGAACACAAAGAGTTGTGGGTGGTGATCGTCATACTGCTTACCACCAACGTCTTATTTTGATTCGGCGGTATTGTAAGATGAAGCGGCCCGGACCAACCTTACATGTCCACGTACATGAGACCGGTTCCACCGACAGACATGCAACTTGTTTTGCATAAAGGTGGCTGGCGGGTGTCTGTTTCTCCTACTTTAGTTGAATTGAATTTGACTGCGGCCGGTCCTTGTTGAAGGTTAAAACAGCAAACTTGATAAATCACCATTGTGGTTTTGTGCCGTAGGTAAGAACGGTTCTTGCTAGAAGCCCGTAGCAGCCACGTAAAACTTGCAACAACAAAGTAGAGGACGTCTAACTTGTTTTTGCAGGGTATGCTGTGATGTGATATGGTCAAGACATGATGTGATATACGTTATTGTATGAGATGATCATGTTTTGTAATTTATCGGCAACCGGCAGGAGCCTTATGGTTGTCTATTTATTGTATGAAATGCAAGCGCCATGTAATTGCTTTACTTTATCGCTATGCGTTAGCAATAGTTGTAGAAGCAATAGTTGGTGAGACGACCACGACACAATGATGGAGATCAAGGTGTCGAGCCGGTGACGATGGAGGTCATGACGATGCTTTGGAGATGGAGATCAAAAGTACAAGATGATGGCCATATCATGTCACATATTTTGATTGCATGTGATGTTTATCCTTTATGCATCTTATTTTGCTTAGAACGACGGTAGCATTATAAGATGATCCCTTCACTAAATTTTAAGATAAAAGTGTTCTCCCCGAGTATGCACCGTTGCTAAAGTTCGTCGTTTCGAAGCACCTCGTGATGATCGGGTGTGATAGATTCTATGTTCACATACAACGGGTGTAAGCCAGTTTTACACAAGCAGAATACTTGGGTTAAACTTGACGAGCCTAGCATGTACAGACATGGTCTCGGAACACTGGAGACCGAAAGGTCGAACATGAGTCATATAGTAGATATGATCAACATGGAGATGTTCACCATTGATGACTATCCCATCTCATGTGATGATCGGACATGGGCTAGTTGATTTGGATCATGTATCACTTAGTTAACTTGAGGGATGTTAATTTAAGTGGGAGTTCATTAGTAATTTGATTAATTGAACTTAATTTATCATGAACTTAGTCCTGACAGTCTTTGCAAATTATGTTGTAGATCAATAGCTCGCGTTGTAGCTCCCCTGTTTTTGATACGTTCCTAGAGTAAGCTTAGTTGAAAGATGATGGTAGCAATTACACGGACTGGGTCCGTAACTTGAGGATTATCCTCATTGTTGCACAGAAGGATTATGTCCTTGATGCACCGCTAGGTGATGGACCTGCTGCAGGAGCTGCTGCAGACGTTGTGAACGCCTGGCAGGCTCGATCTGATGACTACTCGATAGTTCAGTGTGCCATGCTCTACGGCTTAGAACCGGGACTACAAAAGCGTTTTGAACGCCATGGAGCATATGAGATGTTCCAGGAGGTAAAATTGATATTTCAAGCTAATGCCCGGGTTGAGAGATATGAAGTCTCCAACAAGTTCTTCAGCTGTAAGATGGAGGAGAACAGTTCTGTCAGGGAACACATACTCAGAATGTCTGGATACCACAACCACTTGACTCAGCTGGGAATTGATCTTCCAGTTGAGAGTGTTATTGACAGAGTTCTTCAGTCACTGCCACCAAGCTATAAAGGCTTCGTGATGAACTATAATATGCAAGGGATGGAGAAGACAATTCCCGAGCTCTTCGCGATGCTGAAATCGGCGGTGGTAGAAATCAAGAAGGAGCATCAAGTGTTGATGGTTAACAAGACCACTAGTTTCAAGAAAAAGGGCAAGGGAAAGAAGGGGAACTTCAAGAAGAACGGCAAGCAAGCTGCCGCTCCCACGAAGAAACCCAAAGTTGGACCCAAGCCTGAAACTGAGTGCTTCTACTGCAAAGGAACTGGTCACTGGAAGCGGAACTGCCCCAAGTATTTGGCGGATAAGAAGGATGGCAAAGTGAACAAAGGTATATTTGATATACATGTTATTGATATGTACCTCGCTAGTGCTCGTAGCAGCGTCTGGGTATTTGATACCGATTCAGTTGCTAATATTAGTAACTTGAAGCAGGAGCTGTAGAGTAACGGAGACTAGCTGAGGGCGAGGTGACGATATGTGTTGGAAGTGTCTCCAAGATTGATATGATCAATATCGACACGCTCGTAATACCTTCGGGATTAGTATTAAACCTAAATAATGGTTATTTGGTGCTTGCGTTGAGCATAAAACATTATATCTGGATATTGTTTATTGCAAGACGGTTATTCATTTAAGTCAGAGAATAATGGTTATTCTGTTTATATGAATAATATCCCTCGTGATCATGCACCCTTGTGAATGGTTTATTCTTGTTGAATCTCGATCGTAGTGATACACATATTCATAATATTGATGCCAAAAGATGCAAAGTTGATAATGATAGTGCAACATACTTGTGGCACTGCCGTTTAGGTCATATTGGTGTAAAGCGCATGAAGAAACTCCATGCTGATGGACTTTTGGAATCTCTTGATTATGAATCATTTGATATTTGCGAACCATGCCTCATGGGCAAGATGACTAAAACTCCGTACTCCGGAACAATGGAGCGAGCTACTGATTTGTTGGAAATAATACATACCGATGTATGCGGTCCGATGAATGTTGAAGCACGCGGAGGGTATCGTTATTTTCTAACCTTCACAAATGATTTGAGTAGGTATGGGTATATCTACTTGATGAAACACAAGTCTGAAACATTTGAAAAGTTCAAAGAATTTCAGAGTGAAGTAGAGAATCATCGTAACAAGAAAATAAAGTTTCTACGATCTGATCGCGGAGGCGAATATTTGAGTTACGAGTTTGGCCTTCATTTAAGAAAATGTGGAATTGTTTCACAACTCACGCCACCTGGAACACCACAGCGTAATGGTGTGTCCGAACGTCGTAACCGTACTTTATTGGATATGGTGCGTTCTATGATGTCTCTTACCGATTTGCCACTATCGTTTTGGGGTTATGCATTAGAGACAGCTGCATTCACGTTAAATAGGGCACCGTCTAAATCCGTTGAGACGACACCATATGAACTATGATTTGGCAAGAAACCTAAGCTGCCGTTTCTTAAAGTTTGGGGATGCGATGCTTATGTGAAAAAGCTTCAACCTGATAAGCTCGAACCCAAAGCGGAGAAGTGCGTCTTCATAGGATACCCTAAAGAAACAATTGGGTACACCTTCTACCACAGATCCGAAGGCAAGGTCTTTGTTGCCAAGAATGGGTCCTTTCTAGAGAAGGAGTTTCTCTCGAAAGAAGTGAGTGGGAGGAAAGTAGAACTTGATGAGGTAATTGTACCTTCTCTCGAATTGGACAGTAGCTCATCAGAGAAAACCGTTCCCGTGATGCCTACACCAATAAGAGAGGAAGATAATGATAAAGATCATGAAACTTCAGATCAAGTTACTACTGAACTTCGTAGGTCGACCAGAGTACGTTCCGCACCAGAGTGGTTCGGTAATCCTGTTATGGAAGTTATGTTGTTAGACAACAGCGAACCTACGAACTATGAAGAAGCTATGATAAGCCCGGATTCCGACAAATGGCTTGAGGCCATGAAATCTGAGATAGGATCCATGTATGAGAACAAAGTGTGAACTTTGGTGGACTTGCCCGATGATCGGCAAGCCATTGAGAATAAATGGATTTTTAAGAGGAAGACAGATGCTGATGGTAATATCACTGTCTACAAAGCTCGACTTGTCGCGAAAGGTTTTCGACAAGTTCAAGGGGTTGACTACGATGAGACTTTCTCACCCGTAGCGACGCTTAAGTCTGTCCGAATCATGTTAGCAATTGCCGCATTTTATGATTATGAAATCTGGCAAATGGATGTCAAAACTGCATTCCTTAATGGTTTTCTCAAAGAAGAGTTGTATATGATGCAACCAGAAGGTTTTCTCGATCCTAAGGGTGCTAACAAAGTGTGCAAGCTCCAGCGATCCATCTATGGACTGGTGCAAGCATCTCGGAGTTGGAATATACGCTTTGATGAGGTGATCAAAGCATATGGTTTTGTACAGACTTACGGTGAAGCCTGTATTTACAAGAAAGTGAGTGGGAGCTCTGTAGCATTTCTAATATTATATGTGGATGACATATTGTTGATTGGAAATGATATAGAATTTCTGGATGGCATAAAAGGATACTTGAATGAAAGACCTCGGTGAAGCTGCTTATATATTGGGCATCAAGATCTATAGAGATAGATCAAGACGCTTGATAAGACTTTCAATGAGTACATACCTTGACAAGATTTTGAAGGAGTTCAAAATGGATCAGTCAAAGAAGGAGTTCTTGCCTGTATTGTATCGACCACGGCAGAAGATAGAGAGAGAATGAAAGTCATTCCCTATGCCTCAGCCATAGGTTCTATAATGTATGCCATGCTGTGTACCACACCTAATGTGTGCCTTGCCACGTGTCTAGAAAAGGGGGTACAAGAGTGATCCAGGAGTGGATCACTGGACAACGGTCAAAAGTATCCTTAGTAACTAAAGGACTAAGGAAATGTTTCTCGATTATGGAGGTGATAAAGAGTTCGTCGTAAAGGGTTACGTCGATGCAAGCTTTGACACCAATCTGGATATCTCTGAGTAGCAAACCGGATACGTATAATGGAATAGTCATTTGGAATAGCTCCAAGTAAAGCGTGATAGCAGCATCTACAGTATGACATAAGGATTTGCAAAGCACACATGGGTCTGAATATTGCAGACTCATTGACTAAAATTCTCTCTCACGAGCAAAACATGATCACACCTTAGAACTCTTTGAGTGTTAATCACATGGTGATGTGAAATAGATTATTGACTCTAGCGAACTCTTGGGTGTTAATCACATGGCGATGTGAACTAGATTATTGACTCTAGTGCAAGTGGGAGACTGATGGAAATATGCCCTAGAGGCAATAATAAAGTTGTTATTATTTTATATTTCCTTGTTCATGATAAAGGTTTATTATTCATGCTAGAATTGTATTGACCGGAAACTTAAATACATGTGTGAATACATAAACAAATACCCTTGTCCCTAGTGAGCCTCTACTAGACTAGCTCGTTGATCAAAGATGGTTAAGGTTTCCTAACCATAGACATGAGTTGTCATTTGATAACGGGATCACATCATTAGGAGAATGATGTGATGGACAAGACCCATCTGTTAGCTTAGCATATGATCGTTCTATTTATTGCTACTGCTTTCTTGAATGTCAAATACATGTTCCTCCGACCATGAGATCATGCAACTCCCGGATACCGGAGGAATACCTTGTGTGCTATCAAACATCACAACGTAACTGGGTGATCATAAAGATGCTCTACAGGTATCTCCGAAGGTGTCTGTTGAGTTGGCATGGATCGAGACTGGGATTTGTCACTCCGTGTTTCGGAGAGGTATCTCTGGGCCCTCTCGGTAATGCACATCATAAGAAGCTTGCAAGCAAAGTGACTAAGGAGTTAGTTACGGGATGATGTATTACGGAACGAGTAAAGAGACTTGCCGGTAATGAGATTGAACTAGGTATGGAGATACCGACGATCGAATCTCGGGCAAGTAACATACCGACGGACAAAGGGAATTACGTATGTTGTCATTGCGGTTCGACCGATAAAATCTTCGTGGAATATGTAGGAACCAATATGGGCATCCAGGTTCCGCTATTGATTATTGACCGGAGAGGCGTCTCGGTCATGTCTACATCATTCCCGAACCCGTAGGGTCCGCACGCTTAACGTTCGTTGACGATATAGTGTTATATGAGTTATGTGAATTGGTAACCGAATGTTGTTCGGAGTCCCGGATGAGATCCCGGACGTCATGAGGAGTCTCGGAATGGTCGAGAGGTAAAGATTTATATATGGGAAGTCATATTTTGGGTTCCGGAAAAAGGTGCAGTTTTTTCGGTATTGTACCGGGAAGCTTCCAGAAGGTTCCGGAGGATTCTGGAGGGGTCCGGAAGTCCACAAGTGGGTCCACCACATCCCAAGGGCTGACATGGGCTAAGGGGAGGCGCCCTGGCCTTATTGGGCCAGGCGCACCAAGTCCTCAAAAGCCCACGCAGCTAGGGAAGGAAAAAAGGAGAGTCCTAGTAGGAATAGGATTGGACTTTGGAGTCCATGTCCACGTGTGTACTATTCACGTGGTACTGTTCGCGTGGTACTGTTCACGTGGTACTGTTTACGTGGCACTATTCCTTCTACTCCAAGCCCCTACACATATATAAATAGAGGAGAGGGGGCGCCCCAAACAAGCCACAACATTGTCTTAGCCGTGTGCGGCGCCCCCCTCCACAGTTCCGTCCTTCGGTCATATTTTCGCAGTGCTTGGGTGAAGCCCTGCGGAGATAGCATCACCATCACCGTCACCATGCCGTCGTGCTGCCGGAACTCATCCACTACCTCGTCGTCTTGCTGGATCAAGAAGTCGAGGACGTCACCGAGCTGAACGTGTGCTGAACGCGGACGTGCCGTACGTTCGGTGCTCGGTCGGTTGGATCGTGAAGTTATTCGGCGACATCAACCGCGTTGTTCTAACGCTTCCGCTTACGGTCTACGAGGGTACGTAGACACACTCCCCCTCTCGTAGCTATGCATCTCCATGGATAGATCTTGCGTGTGCGTAGAAATTTTTTGTTTTCCATGCAACGTTCCCCAACACATGCTGGTTTCTATAGAAGGTTTATAAAAGATTTCTCTAAAATTTCTAGGCCTCTTACTAATCTCTTGCAAAAAGTTGTGCCATTTGTTTTTGATGATGATTGCGTAGAAGCCTTTGAAATACTTAAGAAAGCCTTAATTTCTGCACCTACTGTTCAACCCCCTGATTGGAACCTACCCTTTGAAATTATGTGTGATGCTAGTGATTATGCTATTGGTGTTGTTCTAGGACAAAGAGTTGATAAGAAATTGAATGTTATTCATTATGCTAGTAAAACTCTAGACAGTGCTCAAAGAAACTATGCAACTACTGAGAAAGAGTTTTTAGCAGTTGTGTTTGCATGTGATAAATTCAGATTTTACATTGTTGATTCTAAAGTAACTATTCATACCGATCATGCTGCTATTAAATACCTTATGGAAAAGAAAGATGCTAAGCCTAGACTTATTAGGTGGGTTCTTTTGCTACAAGAATTTGATTTGCATATTATTGATAAAAAGGGAGCTGAGAATCCCGTAGCTGATAATTTGTCTAGAATGGAAAATGTTCTTGATGACCCACTGCCTATTGATGATAGTTTTCTTGATGAACAATTAGCTATTATAAATGCTTCTCGTAATACTCCTTGGTATGCAGACTATGCTAATTACATTGTTGCTAAATATATACCACCTAGTTTCACATACCAACAAAAGAAAAAGTTTTTCTTTGATTTAAGACATTACTTTTGGGATGACCCACATCTATATAAAGAAGGAGTAGATGGTATTATTAGACGCTGTGTACCTGAGCATGAACAGGAACAAATCCTACGGAAGTGTCACTCCGAGGCATATGGAGGACACCATGCGGGAGACAGAACTACACATAAGGTATTACAATCTGGTTTTTATTGGCCTACTCTTTTCAAAGATGTACGTAAGTTTGTCCTCTCTTGTGATGAATGTCAAAGAATTGGTAATGTTGGTAGACGTCAGGAAATGCCTATGAATTATTCACTTGTTATTGAACCATTTGATGTTTGGGGTTTTGATTATATGGGACCTTTTCCTTCCTCTAATGGGTATACACATATCTTAGTTGCTGTTGATTACGTTACTAAGTGGGTAGAAGCTATTCCAACTAGTAGTGCTGATCATAACACTTCTATTAAAATGCTTAAAGAAGTTATATTTCCGAGGTTTGGAGTCCCTAGATATTTGATGACTGATGGTGGTTCACATTTTATTCATGGTGCTTTTCGTAAATTGCTTGCTAAATATGATGTTAATCATAGAATTGCATCTCCCTATCATCCTCAGTCTAGTGGTCAAGTTGAACTGACTAATAAAGAAATAAAGTTAGTCTTGCAAAATACCATTAATAGATCTAGAAAGAATTGGTCTAAGAAACTTGATGATGCATTATGGGCTTACAGAACTGCTTATAAAAATCCTATGGGTATGTCTCCATATAAAATGGTTTATGGAAATGCATATCATTTACCTCTTGAGTTAGAACATAAGGCATATTGGGCAATTAAAGAACTTAACTATGATTTTAAACTTACCGGTGAGAAGAGGTTATTTGATATTAGCTCTCTAGATGAATGGAGAACCCAAGCTTATGAAAATGCCAAGTTGTTTAAAGAAAAAGTTAAAAGATGGCACGATAAGAGAATTCAAAAACGGGAATTCAAAGTAGGTGATCACGTTCTATTATACAATTCTCGTTTAAGATTCTTTGCAGGAAAACTTCTCTCTAAATGGGAAGGACCATACATCATCGAAGAAGTTTATCGCTCCGGAGCCATCAAGATAAATAACTCCAAAGGCACTAATCCGAGAGTGGTTAATGGGCAAAGAATTAAACATTATATCTTAGGTACGCCAATTAATGTTGAAACTAATATTATCCAAACAATGACACCAAAAGAGCACATAGAAGAAACCTTCCGGAATGCTCCAGAACCTTGAAAAGGAGTAGGTATGTGGTACGGTAAGTAAACCGACTCCAAAAATTCCATAAAAGTACTTTCTGTTCGTTTTGGAATATATAAAAATTTAGGAAAATAATAAACAGTTCGAAAAGTGCACGAGGGAGAGACAAGCCTGGGGGCGCGCCCTACCCCCAGGGCGCGCCTACCGAGCTTGTGGCTCCCCCGTGGACTTCCCTGATTCCGTTTCTCTTCCATATTACTTGTCCTGCATGAAAAAATTCATTATATATACTCTCGGATGTTTTGACCACTGTATCACAAGTTTCTCCTCTGTTCTTGTTTCGGGCTATTTTCCTGACAGATCTAAATCGCCATGGCGCCTCCAAGTTCATCCAAGGACAAGTTCTATGAGAAGGCCATCAACCCGTACCTTCCGGAGGTGATGAAACACCCTTAAGCCATTGAGATGCATGAGGGGGTGCTTCACATCCGGGACGCTCAAGGGCCCAAGAAGACCGGGAGCGAGAAGGCCGGGCTGGAAGCGGTGGAACAGGAGATCTTCAAGTGCCAAGGGATGGTTGAGCGCAGACTCAATGGTAACCACTCCATGATCACGGAATTCATCCGTGAGCACAAGGTGGATAGAAAGGATATTGGGGACATCATTTTCAAGCTCAATGACCGGATGGATCATCTTCAGGCCCAAATCTATGATTTACAAAACCAAAATTTTGTGTATGAGGCCAAATTCAAAGGTATGACTCTAGCTGCAAATTTTAGGACTCTGGAAACACGCTCATCCTTTTATGATGGAGAGCCTATGCCTTGGAAGACGGAGGACAAGCCTACCTCATCATCACCATCATCACCAAAGAAGGAGAATTGAGTACACGGGTATGGGCACCACCCTTGGCTTGTGCCAAGCTTGGGGGAGGTGCCCCGATATCGTATCACCATCACTTTTATCATAATTATCTATCTTAGTTCGATCCTCAGTTATTTTGCAATTTAGAAGAATAAAGTTTTAGTATGATTTAATCTTTAGTGTTTGCTTTGTGATCTATCTATCTATGTAATCGAGTGTGAGAGTTATATAATAAAGAGTAGTTGAGTTGAGTTGTTTTACTTTTGTTGATTCAATCTTAGAAATAAAATAAAAATAATAAAGAAAAGAGAGATCATATGCTAATCCCATGGGGAGTGATGACTTCACATAAAAGAAGTATAATTGATAAAACTTGTTGGAAGTTGACAAACATAGCATTGGTCATTGTTGCAATTCATGAAAAAGTAATAAAGGAAGAGAGGTCTCACATATAAATATACTATCTTGGACATCTTTTGTGATTGTGAGCCCCCATTAAATATTCTATGTCAAATAGTTGACGTTGGACAAGGAAGACAACGTAATGAGTTATGTTTGCCTATATTCACATAGAAGCTATATTGTTGTGGATCCTCCAACATGTGGTGCTTGCCCCCTATCTTTTGCTAGCCAAAATTCTGTACTAAGTAGAAATACTACTTGTGCATCCAAAAACCCTTGAACCTAATTTCATGTCATGAGAGTCCACCATATCCACCTATGGATTGAATAAGATCCTTCAAGTAAGTTGTCATCGGTGCAAAACCAATAAAAATTGCTCCTAAATACGTATGATCTTTTATTGTAAGGGAAAATAAGCTTTGTACGATCTTGTGATGGTGAAGAAATAAAAGCGACAGACTGCATAATAAAGGTTGCTATCACAAGGGACAATATAAAGTGACGTTCCTTTACATTAAGATCTTGCACATCCAAAAATAAAAAGCGCATGACAACCTCTGCTTCCCTCTGTGAAGGGCCTATCTTTTACTTTTATGTATTTACTTTCATGCAAGAGTCAATAGTATTCTCCTCTATTCCATTTTTATTTTCTCTCTTGGCAAGCATCATGTAGTGGGGAAAGATCCAGGCATATATATCTAGTTGGATGTAGGTGATCATGAGTTATTATTGTTGACATTACCCTTGAGGTAAATACGTTGGGAGGCAAAATTATAAGCCCCTATCTTTCAATGTGTCTGGCTGAAACTTTTGCTCCATAAGTATGTCGTGAGTGTCAGCAATCATAGAAGACTAAATGATAGTTGAGTATGTGAACTTGCTAAACAAAGCTGTTACATAGACTCTTTCTGATAATATGATGAATTGCAATTGCTTCAGTGACTGAGATCATAGTTTGTTAGTTTTCAATACAGTTTGTAGTTCATACTTTATCTTGTGGATGAATTGTCACTTTTTCATGAGAAGCTTTATGATAATATATTGTTGTTATAATAAAGATCATGATGCCTTCATGTTCGTATTTTGTTTTATCGACACCTCTCTCTCTAAACATGTGGTCATGATTATCGATTTCGGTTTTTCGCTTGAGGACAAGCGAGGTCTTAGCTTGGGGGAGTTGATACGTCCATTTTGCATCATGTTTCCTACTATTATTTATTTTGTTTTGGGTCATTATTTCACTTTATGATACAATTCTTATGCCTTTTCTCTCTTATTTTGCAAGTTTTACATGAAGAGGGAGATTGCCGGCAGCTGGAATTCTGAACCGGAAAGGGCTACAGCAGAGATAGCTATTCTGCACATCTCCAAATGACCTGAAAATTTACGGAGAATTGTTTTAGAATATATAAAAAATATTGGCGGAAGAAATACCAGAGGGAGACCCACCAGGAAGCCACAAGCCTGGGGGCGCGCCCCCCGAGCTTGTGGGGCCCCTGGCAGGCCTCCGGGTCTCATCTTCTCCTATAAGATGCTATTTGCCCTAGAAAAAATCAGAAGAAGATTTTCGGGATGAAGCGCCGCCGTCTCAAGGCGGAACCTGGGCAGGAGCAATTTTGCTCTCTGGCGGAGCGATTCCGCCGGGGATACTTCCCTCCGGGAGGGGGAAATCAAAGCCATCGACATCACCAACGATCCTCTCATCATGGGAGGACCAATCTTCATCAACATCTTCATGAGCACCATCTCATCTCAAACCCTAGTTCATCTCTTGTATTCAATCTTTGTCTCAAAACCTCAGATTGGTACCTGTGGGTTGCTAGTAGTGTTGATTACATCTTCTAGTTGATGCTAGTTGGTTTATTTGGTGGAAGATTATATGTTCAGATCCTTAATGATATTCAATACTCCTCTGATCTTGAACATGCATATGATTTGTGAGTAGTTGTCGGTGTACTAAGACATGGGTGCCCTCGTACACAGACTTGTGCATAGGCGGTTGTAGCCTCCCTTCCGGCAAGGGCATGACAGAGGATAACTACTACTAAAGACTCAACACCAAGACCGTGAAGAAGACCTCAAGGCAGGTCGTCGAGAAGTACTATTCTCATACTAAAGATCGATGATGTTCTTGCCGGCAAGCTTCATCCCGGCAAGGTGAAGACCAAGGCTATGGTTGCCGGCAAGCTCCCTTGACGGCAAGCAAGGCCCGGCAAGCTCCGTGCCAGCAGGTTTGTTCTGTCCCGTTACCGCTCCACCTCACAATCGACCAGATAGGCTCGTAGGGTAGGTGTCGAGCGGGCAGGCAGTCAACATGGCCGGCCAAGGCACGTGTCAGCACGCCGCGCCGAGATTACTTTAATGACACCCGCCCCTGGGACGTGTCGAGATTACAGGGGGGCGCCAGGACCGGTGGTATAGATCTTTTGCCCAAGGCCTCGCCTCCCCAACGTAGCACCTAACGGTGCATTAAATGTGTTTGTATTACCCCGTTGGAAGATAAACATGATGACGGTGCAAGTCACTGTTCATACTCTGTAATGACCGTATTAGCCATTGTGGTGACCCCTTGACCTATAAAAGGAGGCCCACGGCTATAGGTAGAACGGTCGACTCCCAGTTCATTTACACGCCATAGCTGCATTTTCCTGAGCACCTTATTGGAAAACTGCGCTCCCTGTAAATCAGAGTTCATATTCGATCAACCACAGAGCAGGAGTAGAGTTTTACGGTCATAGCGGCCTGAACCTGGATAAATCCCCGTGTACTCTTACACTTACCAAAAACCTGCTCTTTGTCTCGTGCATGTCCCCTAAGCCAAATCGCAAAGGGACCCGTTCGGTCCCATAGATAGTCATTTCCCACGACATCTTTGGCGCACCAGGTAGGGGCTGTGTGTCTCACAAATCAGTTTTTTTGGTAGTGTGAGTACCAACTTCACCATCTTCGTCGATGGCGCCGAAGAAGAAGAGTGGAGCCACGAAGGCTCCTACCGCGTCCAAGACACCTTCTCGGGCGGCCGCAAGCGGCGCAACCGGCGTGGGCGCTACGGTTGGGACGGGCGGCGCAGGAGGCGCAAGTGGTGCGGGTGCCCGGCACCCCTGCCACGATGCTGAGCCTAGCCACAGGACCGGCGACGTCGCGGCCGGTCAACTTCCAAGACATTCTGGTGAGTGCAGTCATCATAGTAATATAGTTCATACTGCTGCCACCCAGAACCCAGCCGCCGCAATGTCTCAGAACATGGCGGCGCCGTCCAACAACGGTGCGGGAAGGCGTTCACCGCGACCATCGCAAGATGGGCACGACACGCTCCCCCATGTTGTTGGCGGTTCCAGACGACCGCAAGGCGGGATCCCCATGCAGCAACTTCCGATTGCTCACGGAACGCCACCGCCACCACCATGTCTGCTTGTTGGCGAGCATGAGCCGCGGTGGCAAGGACATAACGAAGCTCCTTCTGGCTCCGCCAGGAGTCGAGCGACGCCTCGTTCTGTGCTCCCAGCCATGCAGACCACGGCGGCCGAGGCCATGGCGCGGGTTCAAATACTTTTGAACTTCCTGCCAAGCCCAGACAAGATGGATGAATGGAGAGGCACCATTCAGAGTCTCATTAGTTTTGCCGATCCCGGCAAAACACAAGACGTGGGGCCCTCATGGCGACCACCCACCATGTTGGCGGGACCATCCGGCTACCTTGCCGGAGACGCCGCGCAAACGGTGCAGTCGCCTCGGCACCCCCCACCGATGCAGCAGCCAGCCTACCGGTCAGACGACCATGACGTGTTGTCCATGGCTTCGTCAGATCCGTGGTGCCGCCAAGATCAGCACCAAGTGCTCCGCGAGCGATGCAACGAAGATGCCCACACGAAGATCGAGCAGCGCCGGGAAGCACGTCGTCAATCTGACGACCGTGCCAGGCCAGCAGCGAATGTGCTCGCTCCGATAGCCGCTGGGTACTTGCCCTACGATGTGGGGTGCCCAGCGTTTACTCGTGAGCTGCGGCAAGTTCGCTGGCCATCCACCCGAGCCTTCAAGCCAGAGCTGCCCGACAAGTATGACGGCACGCTCAACCCAGCCGAGTTCCTTGGCATCTACACCATCGCGGTGGAGGCTGCCGGGGGACGGGACGAGAAAGTGCTTGCCAACTACTTCCCGTTGGCGCTTCGGCCCAACGTCAGGTCGTGGTTGATGAACCTGCCTGAGGGCTCCATCTGTTCTTGGGCGGATATGTGCCATCATTTCGTTGGCGCTTACCAGGGTGGCCACAAGCTCCCAGGTCAGCCCAGCGATTTGCAGGTGATCCCCCAAAGGGATGGAGAGAACCTCTGCAAGTATATACAATGGTTCAGCCGTGTGCACCACAACATCCCCGACATCCATCCCACAGCTGTTGTTGCCGCGTTCCACACGAACGTGCGCAACCGCAAGATGCGGTCAGAGATGAATGTCGAGCAGGTCAAGACCATCAACGATCTATATGCCTTGGCGGATAGGTGTGCGTGTGCTGAGGAAGCGAGGCGACTCCCCGGGGAAGATGCGGGCACAGACGTCGACTCCGAGGACGACAACGCATCAACCCCACAGAAGAAGAGCAGAAAGTGCAAGAACAAGACAATACTGGCCGTCGAGAGCTCCGGCGACACCAATGCCACCAAGAAGCCAAAGGCAGACATCCCCGGCAAGGAGGTTGCCGGGTGCGATTCTTGCCAGGAGGCTGCGGAAGGCGAGAAGGCCAGCAAGACCGGCGGGCCGTACTGCCAGATCCACCGCACCAAGGGCCATGATCTCCAACAGTGCCGGCAAGTAGAGCAACTTGCCGAAAAGCAGAAGAAAGAATACGAGAAGCGTGACAAGGAGAAGGCCCAAGATGGTGCTGGTGGGTCCGGCAAGCAAGACCATGGTGGCCGCGGAGGGTGCCGTGGCAAGGCCAAGCAGCCAAAAGAGAAGGCTGCTCAGGGCCAGCAAGAAGAGGGTGATAGTGACGAGGACAGAAGCGGGTCCGGCAAGGAATTCCAAAATGCGGTGGATGCCATGTGTGTTGACGGAGGCGCATCTTTGCACTCCTCGCACCGGCAACTAAAGCAATGGATCCGCGAAGTCAATGCAGCAGAACCGGTGATGGAGGCACAGAAGCCACTCAAGTGGTCGCACTCGCCCATCATCTTTGATGCCGAGGACCACCCTGATGTTGGTCTCACCAACAATTCGCTGCCTCAAGGTGACAAAGATGCTGGTTGACGGTGGGGCTGGCTTGAACTTGATCTCCCCAGATGTGATCAAGAGGCTGCAGATCCCCGACAAGGATCTAGAGGAAATAGGCAGTTTCCAAGGGATCAGTCCGGGGAGGAACAAGCCGAAGGGCCAAGTCACGTTGCTGGTCACATTCGGCGGCGAGCTCAACTATTGGACGGAGAAGATTACCTTCGACGTCGTCAAGATGCCGTTGCCGTACAATGGGATTCTAGGCCGCCCAGCCCTGGCAAAATTTATGGCCACGTCGCACTATGCGTACAACGTCATCAAGATGCCGGGGCCGATGGGGGTCCTCACCCTCAAGTCAAACTACAAGGATGCAATCATCTGAGCCCACAAGCTCTACCGGGAAGCGGCGGCAGCAGCCGCCATCGACGCGCTTGCCCCTGCCGTCAGAGCTCCCGAGGAAGGAAAGAAGAAGAAGACCGGCAAGACCTCTGGGAAGGACTCCGGGAAGCGCACTTCAGAGTGCAGCATGCCAATTGAGGACGTACCAGAGAGCTCTACCGGCAAGAGCAAGAGAGCCAAGGCCTCTGCGCCGGCGACCAAGTGAGTCTCTGCAAAAGAAGATGGGATGAGCAGCACATTTTCTATAAGTGCCACTCTCAGTGATGAACAGGAAAGCGAGCTTGTTGCCTTCCTACGGGCGAATGTCGATGTATTTTCTTGGCAAGCATCTGACATCCCCGGTGTTCCTAGGGAGGTGATTGAGCACCACCTTGCTGTCTGCCCTCTTGCAAGGCCCATCAAGCAGAAGATCAGGAAGCAAGCCTTAGAGCGGCAAGAGTTCATTGCCGAGGAGATTAAGAAGTTAGAAGTAGCAGGCCTGGTCAGAGGAGTGCTACACCCTATGTGGTTAGCTAATCCGGTGGTGGTGCGCAAGGCGAACGGGAAGTGGAGGCTTTGTATCGACTTCACCGATATAAATAAAGCCTGTCCCAAGGACCCTTTCCCCTTGCCGCGCATTGACCAGATTGTAGATTCCACTGCCAGTTGTGACCTACTCTCTTTCCTTGATGCCTATTCTGGTTATCATCAAATTTTTATGGCCAAGGAAGACGAGGAGAAGACCGCATTCATCACTCCATGTGGCACATACTGCTTTTTGCATATGCCTTTCGGACTGAAGAGTGCCGAAGCGACCTTTGCCAGAGTGGTCCAGATTGGTTTTGAGCCACAGCTGCACAGAAATGTGGAAGCTTATATGGATGACATTGTGGTCAAAACTAGAGACAAGTCAACATTGATCCAGGATCTCGAGGAAACTTTTGCCAACTTGCGCAAGCTTAACTTGAAGCTCAACCCCGAGAAGTGTGTGTTCGGTGTTCCGTCTGGCAAGCTTCTTGGTTTCTTCGTGTCTCAGAGGGGGATTGAAGCCAACCCTGACAAGATTAGAGCAATTGAGCAGATGGAAGCACCGAGACGCGTCAAGGATGTCAGGCGTCTTGCCAGTTGTGTTGCCGCCCTCAGCAGGTTCATCTCCAAATCAGCAGAGCGCGCCTTGCCATTTTTCAAGATTTTGAAGAAGGCAGGTCCAGTAAACTGGACTCCGGAAGTGGAGGCCGCGCTCCAGGATTTGAAGGAGTACCTATCCTCTCCGCCAATCCTAGTCGTGCCTAGGCCGCGAGAGACGTTGCTGCTATATTTAGCGGCAACGAATCAAGTGGTTAGTGCTGCACTTGTGGCTAAAAGAGAGGCCGATGAGGAAGAGGTAGCAACCGCAGAGCCATGACTTGACGTGCCGGGATCTTCTCCGGTAAGGTCAGGTGCTGACAAGATAGAGATTATGCAAGCCAGCCAGCTAGATCAGCAAGTCTTGAAGAAGAAGATGGTGCAGCGCCTAGTCTACTTTGTCAGCTCCCTCCTGCAAGGGGCTAGGTCAAGGTACTCTACTATGCAAAAGTTGCTTTTTGGCCTTCTCATGGGCTCAAGGAAGTTGCGCCATTATTTTCAAGCACACCCAGTCACCGTTGTCACTCACTTTCCGCTGCAACACATCTTGAGAAATCCAGAGGCAACCGGAAGGATTGTGGAATGGGCACTGGAGTTATCGAGTTTTGATATGAAATTTGAGAGCACCTCGACGATCCAGAGTAGGGCCTTGGCGGAATTCATTGCAGAATAGACTCCAACGCCAGATGAAGAAAAACCAGAGACCTCTCTCCCCGGCAAGGAAATAGTTGATGATAGGGTCATGTATTTTGATGGTGCTTTCATGCTGAAAGGCGACGGTGCTGGTGTGCTGCTTATCGCACTCACCGGAGAGCACCTCAAGTATGTGGTCCAGATGCACTTCCCCAGGGAGCAGGCCACCAACAACACTGCTGAGTATAAGGGTTTGCTTGCCGGTCTACGCATTGCCATCGACCTCGATATCCGGAAACTAATTATTAGAGGTGACTCGCAGCTTGTGGTGAGGCAGGTCAACAAGGATTACCAAAGCCCTATGATGGAGGCATATGTCGATGAAGTGAGAAAGTTGGAAGAGCACTTTGACGGTCTGCAAGAATAGCATGTTCCTCATGCTCGGAATGAGATTGCTGACGACCTGTCAAAGCTTGCCACCCAAAAGATGCCTGTGGAACCAGGAACTTTTGTGCTCCAACTAACTCAGCCATCCGTTACACCATCAAGGCTGGCGAAGAAAAGGAAACAAGATGTTGAGGGTTACTTTCCAGCAGAGCTACCCGTAGCCGCCAAGAAAGCAGACACCACCAACAAGCCTCCCGTTGCCGGTGAGCCGCAGCATCCGGCAAGCCAGATCCTTGCCATCGAAGCAAGTGCTCCCGCAGAGGAAGAAATGCCTTTAGTCCTTGTCGTCGAGCCACAAGCTCCAGCATGGGCGCAGCCGATTGTCCAATTCCTCCAGATAGGAGACCTTCCCGATGAGCAAGAAGAGGTAGAAAGAGTGGCCCATCAATCAAGGATGTATAAGTTTATTGACAACACCTTGTACAGGAAGAGACCTCACGAGGTAAAATTGAAGTGCATCTCCCGGGATGATGGACAAAGGTTGTTGGAAGAGATACATGAAGGGATGTGCGGATCTCATATTGGGTCACGCACACTTGTTGGCAAGGCATTCGGTCAAGAATTCTACTGGCCGATAGCCCTTCAAGACGCCTTGGCGGTGGTTATCATGTGCGAAACATGCCAGTTCCACTCCAAGGACATCCACCAACCAGCTCAAGCCCTCCAAACCATCCCTCTTTCCTGGCCCTTCTCGGTCTGGGGGCTCGACATCGTCGGCCCCTTCCCCCGTGCTACCGGGGGCTTTGAATTCATGTACATTGCAATCGACAAGTTTACAAAGTGGCCTGAAGTAGAGCTAGTGAGAAAGGTGATGGCACAGTCAGCTATCAAGTTCCTCAAAGGATTGGTTGCCCGTTTTGGTGTACCCAACAGGATCATTACTGACAACGGTACCCAATTCATGAGCCGCGCCTTCACAGCATATTGCCAGGAACTTGGAAATAAGATCTGCTATGCCTCCGTTGCTCACCCGAGAAGCAATGGGCAAGTAGAGAGGGCAAATGCAGAAGTGCTGCGTGGTCTAAAGACTAGGACTTTCGATAAGCTGCACCAGTGTGGAAGGAGCTGGGTGGAAGAATTGCCGATGGTTCTTTGGTCAATCAGAACGACACCAAATCGAGCCACTGGCCAGACACCCTTCTCCCTTGTGTATGGTGCAGAAGTGGTACTCCCCACGGAACTCAAATACGGGTCACCTCGAGTCTTGGCCTTCGATGAGGAGGACCAAGATGAGCTGCGCCATGACGATGCCACACTCCTTGAGGAAGATCATTTCCGGGCTGATGTCTGTGCTGCACGGTACCAGCAAGCTTTGCGCCGCTACCATAGCCGCAAAGTGAATGCCAGGAACCTTGAGGAAGGCGACCTTGTTCTTCGTCGGATTCAATCCACGAAGGGTAAAAACAAGTTGATGCCGAAGTGGGAGGCCCATACCGGGTAGAACGAGTCTCTAGGCCCGGCGCAGTCCGCCTAGAGACCGAAAATGGCACCCCGGTGCTTAACTCATGGAATATTGAGCATCTTCGTAAGTTCTACCCATAAGGCGCGGTTGCCGGGCTACCCGGCAACCTATTTTGTACAAGTTTGCCGTCAAGGCATGTAAACCTTCGTAGAAAGCCGGGCGCAGATCCCGTGCACAATAAAACTAAGTGTTTCACAACTATTTGTCCAAATGCATATTTACTTATGTGTTGCATGTAGTCTTGTGTTATAGTCTTTGCCTTGCATAAGGTGGTTAACGAACCGTCAAGGTTCCAGTCTCCTCTTTTCTCTTCTTTCTTTTTCCTAAAGGAAGGGAGGATTCCTCATGTACAAGCTTCCTGGGAAGAGTGACGGTCATGGATACAAAGGACGCGTTCAAGATATTGCCCTATGGCAAGAAGTACAGCAAGGACTGAGCTAAGTTGCAAAATTTTGAAATCAATTCCTTGTTATAGTTGTGGCTCTCCTTGATCGATTCTGGCCTTTGTATGAGAAACCTGCATGCTAAGGAACCTTGTCGTAATCGACTGCGCTCTTATTTTGCTTTGAATCCGCTCGGCAACCTAAGTAGCTGCATGGTGATCGGCAAGCATGATCTTGCCGGGAGCAGCACTTCTGGCAAGCTACTAAGGACTTGTTCCTTGAGCGCTTGCAGTAAGGGTATGCACACCGGCAAGTCTCCGGTAAGCGTAGGGTACGGAAATCATGCAAAGACAGAATGAAATAAGGAAAACAACATGCATACGTCCATTCAAAGTACAAATTACAGCAACTGCTAAACATTTAGATACAAAAGTTAACTTCCATGCCCCCACAGGGCTACATTAGTTTTGATACAGGAAGCCAAACGGAGGAGCCTAGGCGGAGCACGGCTCATCTTCAAGGCTCGACTGGGGCAATACTATGCGCCTAGTCGGAGTCGTCATCTTCGCTCTTGATACGCGAGGAGCTTTCGCCGCTCTCGCTCTCGCTCTCGTTGGTGGAGTCGGTGCCGCTGCTGCTCTCGCTTTCCGCGTAGTACTCGATGCGGCTGCCGGAGGCCCCGAAGAACTTCACGAAGAGTGTGGCAGCCCCGTCATACCTAAACTGGAGAAGCTACCCCTCCCCTAGACCACGGGAGCGGGTGAACGACTTCCACCCCCGCGTCAAGAACAAGGAGCCGGCAGTGGAGAACTCTGCCGCCACCCAGGAGGGGCCGTTGCAGCAGCCATCTGCATGTAGCCACAGGCCCGAGGGCCTGCTGCTCTCCATCACCCGCGCGAAGGGATCCGGGAGTCAGAGCCAACTGCGAAGCCGGCGGCGTAACCCCACGACGAACTCGTGCGCTACACCGCCGTGTGGGACTCCTGCGCCACAACCGCCGTGCGAGCTTCCGCCTGAGGGGGGAAGGGCAGCCGCTCCGCCACGCCCGCCACACCCGCCTCGTCCACGGGAGCCATGCCCTATGCTGCCGCGGGAGGCGGCTCTGCTATGGGCGCTAGGGATAGCGCTCACAACGACTACCGAGGAACGCGTCCGGCCCCGAGAGGGGACCCTCGAGGCAGAAGCAGACGCACGGGCTAGACCTCCACCCCTCGCCATTGCAGCAGTAGGCCTCAAGGAAAGCAGGGACAAATGAAAAGTTGGAGGAGGAAAATGGCGAAGGCAGAAGATGGGTGGGGAAGATTGCCACTCCCCCTGCCCTCTCTTATAGCGCCCTAGGGGGATTACTCTCCCTACCGCCTTGCCTCCCTTAATGGTGGAAATCGAGGAAGGAGATGCGAGAAGTCAAGCGAAATGAGCAGCGCCCTCCACGTTTTTCCTTTTTATGGGGAAGGGGCAAGAGCTGGCTCTTTTTCGTCCTACGTGGCTATGCTTTTCAGATGCTCCATCTCCTGCCGCCGTTCCGCTCCACCTCTCCCACGCAGCATGAGGAACGTGCTCTGCTTGACGACCTGTCAAAGCTTGCCGCCCAAAAGATGCATGTGGAACCAGGAACTTTTGTGCTCCAACTAACTCAGCCATCTGTTACACCATGAAGGCTGGCGAAGAAAAGGAAACAAGATGTTGATGGTTACTTTCCAGCAGAGCTACCCGTAGCCGCCAAGAAAGCAGACACCACTGACAGGACGCCCTTTGCCGGTGAGCCGCAGCATCCGGCAAGCCAGATCCTTGCCGTCGAAGCAAGTGCTCCCGCAGAGGAAGAAATGCCTTTAGTCCTTCTCGTCGAGCCACAAGCTCCAGCATGGGCGCAACCGATTGTCCAATTCCTCCAGACAGGAGACCTTCCCAATTAGCAAGAAGAGGCAGAAAGAGTGGCCCGTCAATCAAGGATGTATAAGTTTATTAACAACACCTTGTACAGGAAGAGACCTAACGAGGTAAAATTGAAGTGCATCTCCCGGGAAGATGGACAAAGGCTGTTGGAAGAGATACATGAAGATATGTACGGATCTCATATTGGGTCACGCGCACTTGTCGGCAAGGCGTTCTGTCAAGGATTCTACTGGCCGACAGCCCTTCAAGACGCCTTGGCAATGGTTATCAGGTGCGAAGCATGCCAGTTCCACTCCAAGGACATCCACCAACCAGCTCAAGCCCTCCAAACCATCCCTCTTTCCTTGCCCTTCTCGGTCTGGGGGCTCGACATCGTCGGCCCCTTCCCCTGTGCTACCGGGGGCTTTGAATTCTTGTATGTTGCAATCGACAAGTTTACAAAGTGGCCTGAAGTAGAGCCAATGAGAAAAGGTGACGGCACAGTCAGCTATCAAGTTCCTCAAAGGATTGGTTGCCCATTTTGGTGTACCCAACAGAATCATTACCAACAACGGTACCCAATTCATGAGCCGCGCCTTCATAGCATATTGCCAGGAACATGGAAATAAGATCTGCTATGCCTCCGTTGCTCACCCAAAAAGCAATGGGCAAGTAGAGAGGGCAAATGCAGAAGTGTTGCGTGGTCTAAAGACTAGGACTTTCGATAACCTACACCAGTGTGGAAGGCACTGGGTGGAAGAATTGTCGGCGGTGCTTTGGTCAATCAGAACGACACCAAATCGAGCCACTGGCCAGACACCCTTCTCCCTTGTGTATGGTGTAGAAGCGGTACTCCCCACGGAACTCGAATACGGGTCACCTCGAGTCTTGGCCTTCGATGAGGAGGACCAAGATGAGCTGCGGCATGACGATGCCACGCTCCTCGAGGAAGATCATTTCCGAGCTGCTGTCCGTGCTGCACGGTACCAGCAAGCTTTGCGCCGCTACCATAGCCGCAAAGTGAATGCTAGGAACCTTGAGGAAGGCGACCTTGTTCTTCGTCGAATTCAATCCACGAAGGGCAAAAACAAGTTGACGCTGAAGTGGGAGGGCCCTTACTGGGTAGTACAAGTCTCTAGGCCCGGTGCAGTCCGCCTAGAGACCGAAGATGGCACCCCGGTGCTGAACTCATGGAATATTGAGCATCTTCGTAAGTTCTACCTGTAAGGCTTGCTTGCCGGGCTGCCCGGCAACCTATTTTGTACAAGTTTGCCATCAAGGCATGTAAACCTTCGTACAAAGCCGGGCGCAGATCCCGTGCACAATAAAACTAAGTGTTTCACAACTATTTGTCCAAATGCATATTTACTTATGTGTTGCATGTAGTCTTGTGTTACAGTCTTTGCCTTGCATAAGGTGGTTAACGAACCGTCAAGGTTCCAGTCTCCTCTTTTCCCTTCTTTCTTTTTCCTAAAGGAAGGGAGGATTCCTCGCGTACAAGCTTCCCGGGAAGAGTGACGGCCATGGATACCAAAGGACGCGTTCAAGATATCGCCCTACGGCAAGAAGTACAGCAAGGACTGAGCTAAGTTGCAAAACTTTGAAATCAATTCCTTGTTATAGTTGTGGCTCTCCTTGACCAATTCTGGCCTTTGTATGAGAAACCTGCACGCTAAGGAACCTTGTCGTAATCGACTGCGCTCTTATTTTGCTTCGAGTTCGCTCGGCAACCTAAGTAGCTGCATGGTGATCGGCAAGCATGATCTTGCCGGTAGCAGCACTTCCGGCAAGCTGCTAAGGACTTGTTCCTCGAGCGCTTGCGGTAAGGGTATGCACACCGGCAAGTCTCCGGTAAGCGTAGGGTACGGAAATCATGCAAAGACAGAATGAAATAAGGAAAACAACAAGCATACGTCCATTCAAAGTACGAATTACAGCAACTGCTAAACATTTAGATACAAAAGTTATCTTCCATGCCCCCACGGGGCTACATTAGTTTTGATACAGGAAGCCAAACGGGGGAGCCTAGGCGGAGCACAGCTTATCTTCAAGGCTAGACTGGGGTAATACTATGCGCCTAGTCGGAGTCATCGTCTTCGCTCTTGATACGCGAGGAGCTTTCGCCGCTCTCGCTCTCGCTGGTGGAGTCGGTGTCGTTGCTGCTCTCGCTTTCCGCATAGCACTCGATGCGACCACTGGTGGCCCCGAAGAACTTCATGAAGAGTGTGGCCGTCATACCTAAACTGGAGAAGCCGCCCCTCCCCTAGACCACGGGAGCGGGCGAACGACTTCCACCCCCGCGTCAAGAACAGTGAGCCGGCAGTGGAGAACTCTGCCACCACCCAGGAGGGGCCGTTGCAGCAGCCATCCGCTTGTAGCCACAGGCCCGAGGGCCTCTACTCTCCTTCACCCGCGCGAAGGGATCCGGGAGCCAGAGACAACTGTGAAGCCGGCGGCATAACCCCACGACGAACTCGTGTGCTACCACCACCGTGTGGGACTTCTGCGCCACCACCGCCATGCGGGCTTCCTGAGGGGAAAGGGCAGCCGCTCCGCCACGTCCGCCATGCCTGCCTCGTCCACGGGAGCCACGCCCTCCGCGGCCGCGGGAGTCGGCTCTGCTATGGGCGCTAGGGCTGGCGCTCACAACGACTACCGAGGAACGCATCCGGCCCCGGGAGGGGACCCTCGAGGCAGAAGCAGACACACGGGCTCGACCTCAACCCCTCGCCATCGCAGCAGTAGGCCTCAAGGAAAGCAAGGACAAATGAAAAGTTGGAGGAGGAAAATGGCAAAGACAGAAGATGGGTGGGGAAGATTGCCACTCCCCCCGCCCTCTCTAATAGCGCCCTAGGGGGATTACTCTCCCTGTCGCCTTACCTCCTTTAATGGCGGAAATCGAGGAAGTAGATGCAAGAAGTCAGGCGAAATGAGCAGCGCGCTCCACGTTTTTCCTTTTTATGGGGAAGGCGCGAGAGCTGGCTCTTTTTCGTCCTACATGGCTACGCTTTTCAGACGCTCCACCTCCTGCCACCGTTCTGCTCCACCTCTCCCATGCCTGCATTTAATGTGCATCATGGGCGGGTGTGGTAAAAGAGAAGATTATGACAGTTATCCTCTACCACGCGCTGCCTGTGCACTGTTTGGGCCTAGCCCAACGACGCCTCACATGCGCGCGTGGCCCAGGCCCAGGGGCTCCTGTCGGTGTACTAAGACATGGGTGCCCTCGTACCCAGACTTGTGCACAGGCGGTTGTAGCCTCCCTTCCGACAAGGGCTTGATAGAGGATAACTACAACTCAAGACTCAACACTAAGATTGTGAAGAAGACCTCAAGGCAGGTCGTCGAGACGTACTATTCTCGTACTAAAGATCGACGCTGTTCTTGCCAGCAAGCTTCGCCCCGGCAAGGTGAAGACCAAGGCTATCGGAAGCGGGGCTTCGGGGACCCAAAGGTTCGAACACTGGGGTGAGCTCATTCTACCTCTCGTCTCCTACCATGGCTAGGCTAAGGCGAGGCTACAGCGAGAGCGCACTGGCGAGGGGTGGACCGTGGACTCAGCAGTTTACCCAGGTTCGGGCCACCTTGCGGTGTAAAACCCTACTCCTACTTGGTTGGGATTGCAATTGGCAAGAGAGTGTTCTCGCGTACAAGGTAGGAGGTGGTCGAATCCATCCTCTACCACAATGGCAGCACTGTCCCTTTATACCCGCCTTGGTCCTCTTCCCCCTTGAAAACTTAGGCGGGAAGGGTTGCCAAACTTGGCGGTTTTGAAAGGGGACAGGCGCTCAGGCTATCCTGACTAAAGGTGGTCTTCGCCTGCCAAAGCATGATCCATGACACGCTGGTGGGCTCGGTGATGACCTCCGCCCTTCGCGCCCGCCGTCTTGGTCTTCTTTCGCCAATCGGGCAACCTTTGGGGTTGCTTTGGGGAGTAGACTGCTGGCCCTGCTCCCTTAACACCAAAGAGGAAACCGTCCTCATCCACGCCTGCTGGCGCAGCCTCTGTCGCCACTCGTTGCCGCGCGCGTCACCCACGTGATGGGCATGAGACCACGCGGCCGAGCCGAATAGCCTTCATCTTGGGTGCCTTCAGGAGGAGGCCTCGGGAGGCCGCCTCGCAAGAGGACCTCGCGAGGCCGTTGGTGAAGATGCCGAGCCTTCCTCGCCTGCTCCCTGAGGAGGGGGCCTCAGGAGGGCAAGGCCTCATGAGGAGTCTTGGTGAGATGGTCGATGATGACGGCCTGCTGGGCCCACGCCAGGCATTGCGCCCTGGGCCAAAGGCAGACGGGTCTGGATACCCTGGGTTCCATGGCCCTGACAGTAGCCCCCGGGCCCGCGACGCGCATGTTCCCACCTAAGGGGGCAAAACGGCGCGGGCCATAACCGCCTGCGGGCCAGGCATGACGCATGGCGCACGATGTGATGGGGGACGCCCCCACTTCTCCCACGACGCCTCGGTAACCGCCCGCGCTGACATAAAACCTGCCACGCGCCAAGAGGCCATCATTGCCTTCCTTCGCACATTCCATCTCCCTGCGCCTTCCTTCCCACGCACAGCTCCTTCTACCTCACCCAAAACTTCACCGCCCTAGACCCTTGCTGCACCGCCATGACACCCCCCGGAAGGAAGGAAGAGGCGGTGGAGGCGGTGGTCGCGGAGGCGGTGCCGAAGCCTGCTCTGGGTAGGCCCACAATCGTCAACGCCGAGGGGCTCAGCAAGGTGCTTCCAATGACTGCAGCTGCTTCTAACGAGTGGGGGGCCACTCAGATCTGGCCGGCTTCGCGCCCGACCGCTGACCTTGATGCCACCTCCACCGTCCTCTTCCTTCCCGCACTCTTCGCCGGCCTGCTGCCTCCATTCTCTGATTTCTTCAACGCCACTCTTTTCCACTACCAGGTCCATGCGTTGCATCTCGAGCCGAACTCCGTCCTTCTTCTTTCCGCCTTTGCATTTTTATGCGAGGCCTTCCTGGGCGTGACGCCTTCAGTGGTGCTCTTCCGCCACTTCTTCAGCCTGCGGCTGACCGCGGCGAGCCAATACTCCGGGTGCGTCTCGTTCCGCATCATAGATGAGACGGCGGGTGACAGCATTGACATGAGGCTCACCAAGGAGGTCGAGGGCTTCAGACGGCAATGGGTGTATGTGGACGCGACCCAGTTCAGCCCCCTGCTGCAGCTGCCGACATCCCCGGCGGCGAGAAGCTCCGGGTGGGGGCACGAAAGGCTCGCCGACCCGAGGCTGGCGCGGGTGTGGAAGAGGTTGGCCGAGCTGAGGGCCGCAAAGGTAACGGTGGTCACGGTCGTGAGGGAGTTCCTCCGGTGCCGCATAGCTCCCCTCCAGCGACACTCCCGATCGATGTGGGCCTTCACCAGCCCGGAGGACCCGATGCGGCTGAGCGCAGACAGCTTGATGCCGGAGGTGCTGAACGGGGTGCTCCATACCCTGACTGGCGAAGAGGCGAGCGAGCCACCCATGGATGGGATCCCCTTGTACCACTACAGGAACAAGGAGGCGCTGGCAGGCTCAATGCCGCGCTTTGACCAGTGGGGACCGCTTCCAGAGGGCCTCGAAGGGCCCCGAGACAACCCCTTCCTGGCAGTTCCTGGCTCAGGCGATCGTGGCGATGGCGGGGCCTCGGCAGGCGCTGCCGAGGGTGGAGGTGGACTGGTTTGGCGGACCCGCCGCTGACTCGTCCGCGGGCTTGGAGACGATGATGACGTAACCCCGCCTGGGGCCTCTCCGGCTGCGCCTGACCAGGCGGGGGGCACGGGGAGCCCCCGTGCGGCAACTGTGGAGCCGCGGAACTCCGGAAGCGGTGGCGAGGGTGGATCCCGTGGTCCTCCCACGAGGGGGGCCGGTCGTGGTAAGGGGCCCCGCGAGGGCGGCGGCGGCGACATTCCACCGTGGCCGCTGAAGAAGAGGAGATGGTTCGCCAAGGATCAGTAAGCGTCTGCCTTCCCTTCTCTTGCACCCGGCGCATTGCGTGTGCCTGAGTCTTTGTTGTCTTTGTTTTTTTAGGGCCTCTTCAAGCAAGAAGAAGAAGAAGGAGGAGAGGTCCCCCGGCCTGGCAGGGGCTACACCGCCGGTTGTTAGGGCCGGGGGCGTGAAGAGGACGGCGGCGGCCTCGACACCGAGGCTGCGCTCGCGAGGGCAGAGGGGCAGGCGGCCCCTCTTGAACCGCAGAAGGATGCAGCTCGGGAGGCCCAAGTGGGCGAGCCTCAGGAGGCGTCGTCAGGAGGCAGCCCCACGGTTCCTAGGGCGCCCACTGCCAGGGCAGATGCCGCGGTGGCAGAGGCGGAGACGACGGCTCCCCCGTCCCGCAGAACTGGTGGCGGCGGTGTTGCGGGGGGGGCGCAGGACTCGCCAGTGTGCGGGGCCCCTGCCGGGGGGGCGCCTGGCCCGCGGGGCACGTCGCCATGGCGGGGCGAAGAGGGGGCCCCCGCGAGCTCTCCGCTCCTGGCGGGCGGCGCTGGGCCCTCGCGAGAGGGCGGCGTTGAGACACACACTGGCTGGGCCTTGCAGCTCGTGAGCAGCAGCGCCGTGCTCAAGCGCGGGATCCTGCAAGGCGCTAGGGCCGCCCTTGATCAGCTAGAAGCGGACCTCTAGGCGGAGGAGACGCGTATCATCGAGGAGCGCCAGCGCCTCGCGGAGGGGTGGCGCCAGCTTGATGTGGACATCAAACTGGGCCGCCGTCAATACGACGCCGCGCGGGAGAAGTGCGAGAAGGCCGCCCAGGACGTGAAGGAAATCTTCGAGAACGCTGTCAAGGAGGCCGACAGCCGGCGCGAGGCGGCAGAGGCCCGCAGGAAGGAGCTCCAGGACCAGAACACCTCGCTGGAGCGGCAACTCCGGGCACGGAGAGACGCCATCTCCGCCCTCGAAGAGGGGCTGGCGGCCCGTGAGGTGGACCTGGGTATCCGCGAGTGGGAGCTCGCGCGGTCGGCGTCCGCGCAGGACTTGGAGCGCGAACGGCTGGAGACGCTGGAGCGAGAGGTGTCCGCTGCCCAAGGTTCCTACGCCGATCGCTTAGACAAGGCCAACGCCAATCTGGCAGCCAAGGAGAAGAAGATACAGGAGGACGCCGACAGGAGGGTCGCGCAGAGCCGCGAAGCGTTTGCCAATGAGAACAGCAAGAAGCTGAAGCGGCAGGAGGACCGCTTCAAGGCCAGGCGCAAGGAGTTCCAGCACGAGATCGCGGGCGTCAAGGAGATGCTGGTCAAAGCCAAAAAACGGCGGGAGACCGCGCTGAAGGCCCGGACCGACGCCGAGGCCGAACTGGCCTCCCTCCAGCAGCAGGTGGGGGGCATCGCCGCAGTCGTGGAGCAGGCGAGGGACGAGGCATCCCGAGCACGGGGGCGACAACTCCAGTGCTCCAAGATGTTCCGTGCCCTCGAGCTCAGGGCCCGCCGCGCCTTGGGCTCCATTTGCAAGGAGGATGTCAGCAGCCCCCTCGAGACCCACAACGGCAGCTACCTCGACTTCTTCACCAAGCTCGTGGAGCGGCTCGAGGTGGGTGCCAAGAAGGTGGGCGGAATCGTCGAGGAGGAGTGTCGCGATCTCCTCACCCAGGCCGCCATGCACATCTTCAGCCATCTTCTCGACGCCGACCCCAACTTTGACTTCGGCAAGGTGATAGTTCCCGTCCCGGAGGAGGTCCGCAACACCCTTGGGAAGGCGGTGGAGGATCACGTGGACGCTCTGCACGAGCAATTCGCTCCAGGCGGCAGCGAGAGCTCAGGCGGAGTCGAGGGAAGTGACGACGACGGTGGCAGCAGCGGTGATGGCGACAGGTCTTCTTAGGCCCTTCCCCATATCCTACGTGTAGTTGATTGCGACCCCGTGGGGGTGTGAGGACAATGCTTATATTCCAAGTACTTTGTGTCTGGTTGCACCGAATGCCCGTGCCCTCGTGAGGCTTTCTCTTGAGGCCTGTTTTGCTCTTTTTGCTTGCCATGATGCTCTACGTCATTAGGACCCAGCCCCCGAGTGGGCCACAGCCATCACTGGTATGTCAGGTCACGATGCCTGGACAAGGCCAGGAGGTGAGGGGCACTGGGAGCTAGTGAGGGCTCCTGAGGCATGATGCTCAGGGAGCCCCCCTTTGACGCGCAAGCGGCTTGCGCCAAGAGAAGCGCTGGCGCTCGTGAGGTTGCCGGAGGGAAGGCTTAAGAGACGGCGAGAGCGGATCATGAGGCAGGATACTTAGCTCTGTGCGGGGTAGTGTCTGGTGGGCCATCTCTTGTAGGGTACGCCTCGTGAGGGTTCCTCCCGCGAGATCTCCTGATGAGATGGTCGTCGCGGGTTAGCTCCCAAGGCAGGGCATGCGGGGCTTCCTGAGGCCCAGAAGAGGCCACCTCGCGAGGCATCCTCGCGAGGCCTTTTAGGGGACCTGCTCCTGAGACAACTGCATGCAGAATACTTAACGACAGGGGAGCAGCGCACGCTCGTCGATTCGCTCATGGGCATTATGCGAGGAGACAAGACACCAAGAACCTTGGTGGGGTGGCGTGCACGGGAGCAGGCCCGTGAGCCAGAGCCCGGTTGCTTGGGTTTCTCAGCGCTGCTGGGACTGACCCGAGCACAGACACCGTGTCCAGCCCCCACTCGCGTGAGGCTCATGAGGGACGACGTGAGCACGCGAGGCTCGTGAGGGAAAGACAAAACAAGACGCCATGTAAGAAACCAAAACTTTACTGAAGTAAGATAACAGCCCATTACACAACTAAAACAAGATCCGGCTGCCGTGTCTGGCACGGGTCAGCTTGAGGTTGGTGCAACCCGTGGGGCGCCCTCAATTACACATCAAAAATGAGAAAAAGAGTGTTGCCGTGTCCGGCACGGGTCAGCTTGAGGTTGGTGCAGCCCGTGGGGCGCCCTCAGTTGATTGTTCCGTCAGCGCGGAGCATGGGGCTTCCACAGGGGTGTGGGTATGATCGCGGGTCGATCGTTCCGCCAGCGCGGAGCATGGGGCTTCCACTTCGGCGTGGGCAGGAGCTCTCGCGGGCCCATCAGGCGAACACAATGAGAGGCTCCGGGGCATGTACAACCCCATTTCGTTTGTACGCGTGATGTCACGGGTATAACTTGCGGAGGTGTTGGATGTTCCAGGCGTTAGGCACAGGAACTCCGTCCTCCGTCTCCAGCCGGGCTGAACCGGGTCTGGAGACATGAGTAACCCTGAAAGGGCCTTCCCACATAGGTGAGAGTTTGTGAAGTCCCTCTCTGGAGAGGATTCTGCGCAGGACGAGGTCGCCGACCTCGAGAGTGTGAGGGCGGATGCTGCGAATGTGGTAGCGACGCAAGGCCTGCTGGTACCTCGTGGCGCGGAGGGCGGCCTGACGGCGGCCCTCCTCGAGGAGCAGCAGATCGGTCTCCCACGAGCCGTCCTGTCGTGCCTCGTCGAAGGCAAGGACTCGCGGGGAGCCGTGCTTAAGCTCCAATGGAAGGACCGTCTCAGCGCCGTAGAAGAGGAAGAAGGGGGTCTCGCCGGTAGGCTTGCTTGCCATCGTGCGGATGGACCACGGCACGGACGGCAGCTCATCGAGCCAGCCCTTGCCGCAGGCCTCGAGTTTCTTCTTGAAGCTCCTTGTTTTGAGGCCCTTGAGGACCTCGGCGTTGGCGCGCTCGGCCTGGCCATTGCTTCGAGGGTGCGCCACTGAGGCATAGTAGATCTGCGTGCCGAGGCTGGCGCAGTAGGACTTGAAGAGGCCACTTGTGAACTGGGAGCCATTATCGGTGATGATGCAGTTGGGAACTCCGAAGTGGCTCACGAGGCCCTTGATGAACTTGATGGCGGAGCCTGCCAGGATGGTGCGCACAGGATCGACCTCTACCCACTTGGTGAACTTGTCGATGGCGACGTAAAGGTAGCGGTAACCGCCAGCCGCGCGAGGGAAGGGCCCCAGGATATCCAGCCCCCAGACAGCGAAGGGCCATGAGAGGGGAATCGTCTGGAGGCCCTGCGCCGGCTGGTGGATCTGCTTGGCGTGGAACTGGCAGGCCTCGCAGGCTTGGACCAGCGCGGTAGTGTCACGCAGCGCAGTGGGCCAGTAGAAACCGCTGCAGAATACCTTGCCGACGAGGGTGCGTGACGAGGAGTGGTGGCCGCAGTCTCCTCCATGGATATCAGTGAGCAATTCGCGCCCTTGCTCTTCAGAGATGCACCGCAGCGAGACGCCATTGGGGCGCCTCCGGTACAGCTCGCCATCTTGTAAGCAGTAAGCGGTGGCCTGCCGGGCCATGCGCTCTGCTTCTGAGTCCTTCTCTGGGAGTGTGCCGTGAAGCAAGTAGGCCTTGAACTTCGCAGCCCAGCTATCTGCCTGAGGCTCCAGCGCCAGCAGTAGGCGGGCTCCTGAGGCTGGGCCGCAGTCTGGCGTGCCCGTGGTTGGCGCGGGCGGTAGTTCCTCGTGAAGAAGTGCGGTGCTCGCGACAGGAGGTGCAGCTGATGGCTTGAGGAGCCTTTCCTCGAAGACGCCGGGGCTCTGAGGCTCACGACGAGATGCTCGCTTGGCGATGTCGTCAGCTTCTTTGTTGCCGCTGCGGGGGACATGCTGCACCTCCAGGCCAAGAAAATGCTTCTCAAGCTTACGTACCTCGTCTAGGTAGGCGGCCATGTGCTCGTCCTTGGGCTTGTAGCTTTTATTGGAGAAGTTGATGAGAAGTTGCAAATCGCCCTTGATTGTTAGACGCTTAATGCCCAGAGCGAATGCGGCCTTGAGGCCGGTGATGAGGCCCTCATACTCTGCGATGTTGTTGGAGACCTTGTCGGTGTACCTGAAGCAGAGCTGTACGGCGTAGTAGAGCCTATCCCCTGTCGGCGAGGTGAGCATGACTCCAGCCCCCGCACCTTGTCGGGAGAAGGCACCGTCGAAGTGCATGGTCCAGCTGCCAGGCGCCTCGTCCCCCAGCAGAAGGGACTGGGCCTCGTGAGGCTCCTCCTCGTACGTGTCCGTCCACTCCGCCACGAAGTCGGCCAGATCCGCGCCTTTGATGACTCTGGTAGTGGAGAATTCTAGCTGGAAGGCTTATAGCTCAATGTTCCATTCAGCGACGTGGCCGGCGGCGTTGGGGCTGCGCAGAACTTGCTCTAGGGGGTAGGAAGAAATGACCTTGATGGGATGACCCTGAAAGTAGTGGCGCAGCTTCCTGGAGGCGACGGGGAGCGCAAGGAGGAGCTTCTGCTGCATGGGGTAGCGCTCGGACGCGTCCCTCAGCACGGTGCTGACGAAGTACATGGGGTGCTCGACGAGGCGAGTAGTTGTGGTGGCAGCTTGCTCTCCAGGCGCCTCGCGCGACTCGGGGGGCTCATGAGGCTCAGAGGGCTCATGAGGCTCAGGAGGCTCGCGAGGCTCGGGAGGCTCATGAGGCTCGGAGGGCTCGTGAGGCTTGGGGGGCACGGACGGCTTCTCCTTAGCACAGACACGCTCCTCTCGCACCGCCACCAGTGCCGCGCTGGCCGTCTGAGGGGTAGCCACCAAGTACAGGAGCAAGGGCTCGCGAGAGTGCGGCGCGACCATGATGGGTGGGCTCGTGAGGTACCTCTTGAGGCCTTCAAAAGCGGCGTCTGCCTCAGGAGTCCACTTGAAAGGGCCGGACCTCTTCAGGAGCTTGAAGAAAGGCAGGGCCCGCTCCCCAAACTTGGAGATGAAGCGTCCCAAGGAGGCCATGCATCCTGCCAAGCGCTGCATTTCCTTGAGGGTCCGGGGGGACGCATTTTCTCGATGGCCTTGATCTTCTCGGGGTTGGCCTCGATGCCACGGTGCAAGACCAGGAAGCCGAGGAGCTTGCCGGAGGGGACTCCAAAGACGCACTTCTCGGGGTTGAGCTTGAGGTTGACCTTGTGCAGGTTGGCGAACGTTTCCTCGAGGTCCACGATGAGGGATCCGGCCTCGCGAGACTTGACCACGATGTCGTCGACGTAAGCCTCCGCGTTCCTCCCCTTCTGAGGCCCCAACGTGATGCGCATTAGCTGCTGGAAGGTGGCTCCCACGCTCCTTAAGCCGAAGGGCATGCAGACGTAGCAATATATGTTGCAGGGGGTGATGAAGGCCGTCCTCTCCACGTCTTCGGCCGCCATCTTGATCTGATGATAGCCTGAGAAGGCATCTAGGAAGCATAGCAAATTGCACCCGGCGGTGGAATCCACAATTTGGTCGATGCGGGGCAGTGGAAATGGAGCTTGAGGGCAGAACTTGTTGAGGCTGGTGAAGTCGACGCACATGTGCTCCTTGCCGCCCTTCTTGGGGACGATGACTGGGTTGGCGGGCCATTCGGGATGGCGCACCTTGCGAATGACCCCAGCTTCCTGGAGCTTCTGAACTTCCTTGACGATGAAATCTTGCTTCTCTGGTGCCTGGCACCATGCTTTTTGCTTGATGGGGCGTGCATTGGGGCACACCGCTAAGTGGTGCTCGATCACCTCCCTCGGCACACCGGACAAGTCAGATGCTTTCCAGGTGAAAACATCCGAGTATGCCCGAAGGAAGGTGACAAGCGCGCTTTCCTATGCAGGAGGAAGGCCAGCGCCAATGGTGAAGGCATGGCCGAAGACGCTGCCGTCCGCCGATACCTTCTTCGTCTCGGCACGGTCCTGAGAGAACAGCTGCTTCTTCTTCGCGGGCGCGGCCTCAGGAGGCTCGGCCGCGTCCTCATCAGCCGGATGCGTGACAGCAGCAGCCTTGTAGGCATGCTCCAGAGAGCAGATCGTGTCCATCTTGTCGCAGGTGACAGTGATGATGCCGCTGCAGCCAGGCATCTTGAGGACGTTGTAGGCGTGGTGGGTCACCGCCATGAACTTGGTGAGAGCCGGGTAGCCCAAGATGGCGTTGTAAGGCAGGCCGATGTGCGCCACGTCGAAGTCGATGAGCTCGGTTTGGTAGTTCTTGCGGGTGCCAAAGGTGACGGGGAGGCGCACTTGCCCCAGAGGGATGGTGGAGCCATCAGTCACTCCGGAGAAGGGCCTGGTCGGCATCAGCTGGTCATATGGCACTTGGAGCGTCTCGAAGGTCTCGATGGAGATAACATTGAGGCCAGCACCCCCGTCGATGAGGGTCTTGGTGACCGCGATGTTGCTGATGGTTGGAGTGCGCAGCATGGGGAGTGCGCCTGCGGAGGCCGTGGATTTGGGGTGGTCCTTGGAGTCGAAGGTGATGGCGTATTGCGACCACTTGAGGGGCCGCGTGGCCTCAGGCCTCGGGAGGGCGGCATTCACCTCGCGAGAGAGCTGCTTGAAGTGGCGGATGGACGCGGGGGCCTGAGCCCCGCTGAGGATGCAGGCGACCGCGCGAGGCTCCTGGTAGCCCCCAGCGCCCTCATCAGGCTGGTTGACGTCGTCCCTCCGGGGTGGCGGCGGCGGCGGCGGGAGAGCGGCATTGGCCTGAGGATTGGCCTCACGAGGCTGGTCATGCCAGGCGACCTCATGAGGCCGGTCGCGCCAGCCCTGGCGGAAGTTTCCATTGCCGCTTTGGCCGTCCCAACGGTTGCCGCCGCGGCCATTGCGGTCGTCTCGGCGGCCTTGGCGCTCGTCGCGGAGCTGCTTGAGCTCCTGGCAGTCCTTGGTGCTGTGGGATCGCACGTTGTAATAGGCGCAGAGCGGCTGGCTGTTTTTCCTGGGCTCGTCGCGGTCGCGGCCGCGCTTCTGCTCGGGCTCCGCCGCAAGCACGGCAGGGCCCTTGCGCTTAGCGTCCTTGTTCTTGGTCTTGGCGGCATCGAGCGCCGCGTCGGGGTCGTTGTGAACGAAGAGGCGACCTTCTTCGGCCTTGGTGCACTTGTCAGTGAGGTCGAGCAGCTCAAGGACTGAGTCAAGCTCGCCGTTGATGGCGAGCTTCTCGCGCATCTTGATGTCCGTGACGCCGGTGGAGAATGCAGAGATGACGGCCGCGTCGGAGGCACACGGGATCTTGTTGCGCACTTGGCTGAAGCACTGGATGTACTTGCGGAGGGTCTCGTCTGGGCGCTGCCGCACACGCCGCAGGTCGTTGATGGTGAGAGAGCGGTCCTGCGTGCCCTTAAAGTTGGCGATGAACTGGCTGCAGAGCTCGGCCCACGATGAGATGGACGCCTCGGGGAGGTTCATGAGCTAGGAGCGCGGGCCGTCTTTCAGGGCCATGGGGAACCAGTTCGCCATGACCTTGTCATCGCCATTCGCCGCCTCGACGCTCAGCGCGTAGAGCTGAAGGAACTCCGCGGCGTTAGGGGTGCCGTCGTAGCGTGGAGGCAGCTCAGGCTTGAACTTCGCAGGCCACACCAAGCAACACAGCTCGCGAGTGAAGGCACGGCAGCCCACGCCGCTTGAGGGGACACCGCCAGCGAGGGCAGCGCGATTTTGATGCCCTGCCGCCGCGACCTCCTGAACGGCCTGGTCCTGGCACTGGCGTTGCCGCTTGAGGAGCACTCGTGCATCAGGGGGCGCGCGCCGGATGATCTGGCAGCTGGCCTTGTCTCGGACCGGCGAGGACGCGCCACGGGACGGCTCACGTGCCCGCGCGTTGCACTGGGGCCCGCCATGCTCGTCGTGCAGAGGAGGCGGCTGGGGAGCGCCGTGCGCCAGGTCCCCAGCACGAGACGGTGGAGGGCGGAGCGAGTGGGAAGGTGCCGGAGCGTCCCCGACAGCGTTGACGAGCTCGGTGATGCGACCAAGCCAGGCGTCGTAGCCGGCGTCAGCTGGACGGTAGCAGAGTAGCTCACGCGCCATGAGCAGCGCGGCCTGCGGGTTCGGCGGCCCACAGTGGGCAAGGAAGGAGGCCGTGGCGGTGTGGCTGTTCGCCTGCACAGAGGGGTGCAGCGAGGAGTCCTGCTGCTCGCGGGCAGCGGGGTCGGTGGGGGCAGCAGCTTTGGCGTCGGGGCAGCGGCGATTGCCGCGGGCCACCGGCTCCGTCTGAGCCACGCGGCCAGCCCTGCGCTCGGCGCGCTCGCGGCGTGCGGCGGCCATGAGGCTGGTGGAACGGAGGGCGGAGCGGGAGAACAGCAGCGCACCCCTACCTGGTGCGCCAAATGTCAGAAGCGGGGCTCCGGGGACCCAAAGGTTCGAACACTGGGGTGACCTCGTTCTACCTCTCGTCTCCTACCATGGCTAAGCTACGGCGAGGCTACGGCGAGAGCGCGCTAGAGAGGGGCGGACCGTGGACTCAGCGGTTTACCCAGGTTCGGGCCACCTTGCGGTGTAAAACCCTACTCCTGCTTGGTTGGGATTGCAATTGGCAAGAGAGTGTTCTCGCGTACAAGGTAGGAGGTGGTCGAATCCATCCTCTACCACAATGGCAGCACTATCCCTTTATACCCGCCTTGGTCCTCTTCCCCCTTGAAAACTTAGGCGGGAAGGGTTGCCAAACTTGGCGGTTTTGAAAGGGGACAGGCGCTCAGGCTATCCTGACTAAAGGTGGTCTTCGCCTGCCAAAGCATGATCCATGACGCGCCGGTGGGCTCGGTGATGACCTCCGCCCTTCGCGCCCGCCGTCTTGGTCTTCTTTCGCCGATCGGGCAACCTTTGGGGTTGCTTTGGGGAGTAGACTACTGGCCCTGCTCCCTTAACACCAAAGAGGAAACCATCCTCATCCGCGCCTGCTGGCGCGGCCTCTGTCACCACTCGGTGCCGCGCGCGTCACCCACGTGATGGGCACGAGACCGCGCGGCCGAGCCGAATAGCCTTCGTCTTGGGCGCCTTCAGGAGGAGGCCTCGGGAGGCCGCCTCGCAAGAGGGCCTCGCGAGGCCGTTGGTGAAGATGTCGAGCCTTCCTCGCCCGCTCCCTGAGGAGGGGGGCTCAGGAGGGCAAGGCCTCATGAGGAGTCTTGGTGAGATGGTCGATGATGACGGCCTGCTAGGCCCATGACAGGCGTTGCGCCCTGGGCCAAAGGCAGACGGGTCTGGATACCCTGAGTTCCATGGGCCCGACAAAGGCTATGGTTACCTGCAAGCTCCCTTGCCGGCAAGCAAGGCTCGGCAAGCTCCGTGCCAGCAGGTTTGTTCTGTCCCGTTACCGCTCCACCTCACCATCGACCAGGTAGGCTCGTAGGGTAGGTGTCGAGCGGGCAGGCAGTTAACATGGCCGGCTAAGGCACGTGTCAGCACGTCGCGCCGAGATTAACTTTAATGACACCTGTCCCTGGGACGTGTCAAGATTACAGGAGGGCGCCTGGACCGGTGGTACAGATCTTTTGCCCAAGGCCTCGCCTCCCCAACGTAGCACCTAACGGTGCATTAAATGTGTTTGTCTTACCCCGTTGGAAGATAAACGTGATGACGGTGCAAGTCACTGTTCATACTTTGTAATGACCGTATTAGCCATTGTGGTGACCCCTTGACCTATAAAAGGAGGCCCACGGCTACTGGTAGAACGATCGACACCCAGTTCATTTACACGCCGTCGCTGTATTTTCCCGAGCACCTTGCCGGAAAACTGCGCTCCCTGTAAATCAGAGTTCATATTCGATCAACCACAGAGCAGGAGTAGGGTTTTACGCTCATAGCGGCCCAAACCTGGATAAATCCCCGTGTGCTCTTGCACTTACCAAAAACCTGCTCTTTGTCCCGTGCACGTCCCCTGAGCCGAATCGCAAAGAGACCCGTTTGGTCCCATAGATAGTCGTTTCCCACGACATCTTTGGCGCGCTAGGCAGGGGGCGAACCTATGGCCTTCCGCTTAGGAAACAGTAAAAGAGAAGATTATGACAATTATCCTCTGCCATGCGCCGCCTGTGCACTGTTTGGGCCTAGCCCAACGACGCCTCGCATCCGCGCGTGGCCCAGGCCCAGGGGCTCCTATCGGTGTACTAAGACATGGGTGCCCTCGTACCCAGACTTGTGCACAGGCGGTTGTAGCCTCCCTTCCGGCAAGGGCTTGACAGAGGATAACTACGACTCAAGACTCAATACCAAGACCGTGAAGAAGACCTCAAGGCAGGTCATCGAGAAGTACTATTCTTGTAATAAAGATCGACGTTGTTCTTGCCGGCAAGCTTCGCCCCGGCAAGGTGAAGACCAAGGCTATGGTTGCCGGCAAGCTCCCTTGCCGGCAAGCAAGGCCCGGAAAGCTCCGTGCCAGCAGGTTTGTTCTGTCCCATTACCGTTCCACCTCACCATCGACCAGATAGGCTCGTAGGGTAGGTGTCAAGCGGGCAGGTAGTCAACATGGCCGGCCAAGGCACGTGTTAGCACGCCGCGCCGAGATTAACTTTAATAACACCCGTCCCTGGGATGTGTCGAGACTACAGGAGGGCGCTAGGACCAGTGGTACAGATCTTTTGCCCAAGGCCTCGCCTCCCCAACGTAGCACCTAATGGTGCATTAAATGCGTTTGTCTTACCCCGTTGGAAGATAAATGTGATGACGGTGCAAGTCACTGTTCATACTCTGTAATGACCGTATTAGCCATTGTGGTGACCCCTTGACCTACAAAAGGAGGCCCACGGCTACAGGTAGAACGGTCGACTCCCAGTTCATTTACACGCCGTAGCTGCATTTTCCCGAGCACCTTGCCGGAAAACTGTGCTCCCTATAAATCAGAGTTCATATTCGATCAACCACAAAGCAGGAGTAGGGTTTTACGCTCATAGCGGCCCGAACCTGGATAAATCCCCGTGTTCCGTGCACGTCCCCTGAGCCGAATCGCAAAGGGACCCATTCGGTCCCATAGATAGTCGTTTCCCACGACAGTAGTTACTTTTGTTCTTGAGGACATGGGAGAAGTCTTGTCATAAGTAATCATATGAATTTGGTATTCGTTCGATATTTTGATGATATGTATGTTGTTGCTTCCTTTAGTGATGTCGTGTGAACGTCGACCACATGACACTTCACCATCTTTGGGCCTAAGGGAAGGCATTGTGGAGTAGTAATTAGATGATGCGTTGCTAGAGTGACAGAAGCTTAAACCCTAGTTTATGCGCTATTCCGTAAGGGGCTGATTTGGATCCATATGTTTCATGCTATTGTTAGATTTATCTTAATTCTTCTTTCGTAGTTGCAGATGCTTGTGAGAGGGGGTAATCATAAGTGGGAGGCTTGTTCAAGTAAGGACAGCACCCAAGCACCGGTCCATCCATATATCAAATTATCAAAGTAGCAAACGTGAATCAAACAAACATGATGAAAGTGACTAGATGAAAATTCCCATGTGTCCTCGAGAACTCTTTGCTTTATATAAGAGACTGTTCTGGCTTGTCCTTTGCTATAAAAAGGATTGGGCCACCTTGCTGCACCTTGTTACAATTATCACTTGTTACTTGTTACGAATTACCTTGCTATCAAAACTATCTATTACCGCTACTTTCAGTACTTGCAGAGAATACCTTGCTGAAAACCGCTTGTCATTTCCTTCTGCTCCTCGTTGGGTTCAACAATCTTACTTATCGAAAGGACTATGATTGATCCCCTATACTTGTGGGTCATCACAGACCCACTGGAGAAGCTCTTGGAGAAAACAGGCAAAGCTACTGCTACTGAAGCATCCACCTCAGACTCCGTGATTGAGAAACAACCACTGCACGGTCCATTGTCAGATGAGACTCTTGAATCATCTGGTTCTCTGGTTGCACAAACGTCAGCTATTACTACACGATCCAGTGGCTCTGACACTGCTGTCAACACTTTTTAAGCAGACATGAAAAGGCTCATTGTATCTGAACCTGCAGCCAAGATAGACACTATTATTGAACAATGTTCTTCTTCACTAGCAAAGGCTCAGGTCGATGTTCTTTCCACTTCGAGAGATGAGAAGAAGATTGGTGGATCTGAATCCTATGGGTTACAATCCAAGGTTAGTTGCTCCCCTGCTCCTACAGTAGTCGTCCCCTGCGGTTCTGGCAGCGGCTCTGGCACTACACTGAATCCGGATAAATCCCTTGCATCCAGTAGTGATGCTCCATTTGTTGATGTTGCATCTATCAATACCAATGACAATGTCATTGCAGCAGTACGTGCACCATGTACCAAGCATCGACCTATTATTCCCAGTGTCAGCGCTGCTATTATCAGAAGCGAGCAACTAAAGCAAGCGGACGTACGAATGGCAGCTGACTAGAGGTCCTTACTAGAGTCGGTCAACGCAGCAAACAAAAGTATGCCGCCTGCTAAAAAAAGAGTTAGGATACTAGAGCCCATACAAAAGTCACCCAAAGGTGCACCCAATCAACCTATACTTGTTCAGAATAGCAAAGCCCTGCTTCATTGTGACTTCATTGATGATGATAAAATATGGTCTAGCCCATCTATCTATGAACAAATTGACAAGGACATTGAACAAAAGAAGAGGCAAGTCATTTCTCATCATGTAGGCTTCCAAGAATGCCAACCTGATACTGTGATGCACTTGTCCAAGCATTCAAGCTCAACAGCGAGATATACCCTTTGTTATTGTCCGGGGTCATCTATGCCCAGCGGATCAGGTTCCAAGTCATTGTCAAGCGGTAGTCGTCTCTCACATCCCTTTGATACATCATACTCTGTGGGTTTAACTCAAACTGCCTTGTCCGAAAGTTTGACAACAACTGCTTTGTCCCCACAGTGCCTGTAGCCAACTCCTGATTTTAATCTCCACTTCTCCAAACATCCTGATGTTCAGAGTAACGGTGGATCACAGAGTAGCCAATGCTCACCTTATGGAATGAACAACCAGGTTTACCAACAATACCAGCAGCAACCTCCTGATTGTAATTTCCACTTTTCCCACCACAATGATGTTCAAAATAACAGTCGTTTGTGGAGCCACCAACGCCCACCTGATAAACTGAACCATTAGCATCCACGTGGAGCCCAGTCTCATGGGCAAAGTTACAGTGCCTTGCAACCACAGTTCAACAATATGAAGTCTTCCTGCCCTCCTCTATGCCATTTTTCCACAGACATTCCTTCGAGCTCAAGCAGCCATACAGGTGTCGGTATGTCAGCAATGCACATGCAGCAGCAACCACAAGAGCCTATGTTCCAAAGAAACAACCATTATAATGAGGGCAGTCAGCATCTCAGTTATGGTCAAATGAACTCCAGTGGACCTGTCTTCCAGCATCATCACCATCCTTCTCAGCTAGATCAGCCTCGGTTCACTGATCCAAGGAATGACTATCAAGATTGTCTTCAATTCTTGGAAATAAGAGATTCTTCACTCATGGAGAAACACGTGTATGAAACAGTTGTCGATAATATGCCAGGTGTTGGTCAAAATCATAGGTAATGAGTTAGGTGTTCTTGTTCTAGTAAAGTTTGGGTTCCTTCTTTTATTATTTTATTGTTTTTTGCCTGAGGCTATGATATTCAAGCTCTTACTATTTCAGTTTTGTAATATATCAATGTACTTGTTCTCGTAGTTTGTTTGTGCTACTTGTTCTTCTGGTGGCAGCAGATTAGGGGGAGACAGTATTTTTGCATTTTGAATACTCATCACCTCTCATGTTAAGTCAGAAAATCATAGAATTTAATGGATGTTTTTTGGCGGGCAGCCAGAGGATATTTACCATCAAACGACGTTGGGCTGATCATCGAACTTTAGATTTATCAATGAAGGTCTATGGTTATATGAACACGTTCGTGATGGATGCATACTCAAAGTTGCTGTTCACAGAACAGTTCCATAGTCCGCCAACAAATTTACACAAGCATATAATGTACATGGAAGCTTCTGTAAGTTCTGATTTCCATCCTCTTGCTTTAAAAAAAATTAGAAACCAAAAAAAAATGTTCAAAACATTTCATTTGAGTATTATTAGCATGGTGAGTGAGACGGCTTCTCTTTTTTGCAGGAAAAATTTACGGTTGAAGGTGCAAGCACTGAACTTCTAAAGGAACACATCGTAGAAAAAACTGTTGGGTACAGACTGCCCAACATATGTAGATTTGTGAGTTGATCTTACTTACTATACTGTCCAGTGTTGGTCTTCGTTTCTCCAGTTTTGGTTATTATTCTAATAAAGTTTGCTGATCATTGTTTCAGATCTTAATTCCTGTGAGAAAAAAGAACACTTTGTCTACCTGATCATCGTGAATTTCGACAAGTCTCGCTTCAAAATCATGTGTCCTTATATCAATTGCAATGGTATAAAGGAACATTCAGACGTTGTTATTCAAAACTTCAAGAGAGCTTACTATTCAGCTTATAATAATCATCCGCATAACATGAACAACTTCGGTGTTCAACCTATGCAGAGTGTATGCAACTCAGAGAGAGAGAGAGAGTTTCTTGTTACTATAGCTCTATGTCAAGCTCTATTTTTTGTTGTAATATGTATTCCATATCTGTTGTTCAGCCTGTAATCAGTGACATATTGCTGTCAATTAACAGGGATGACAGCGGTATTTACATCATGCATTTGATGCTGCTCATTGATTTGAAGACTTCCTTTTTTTATCAACAGTGTAAGCTTGCTCTCACGAACAATATGTCACCTTATGTTCAAACGAGCCAGCTGTACATTGTGTTTTACAATAATTTTTATCAATTTGTTCTTTTTTGTGTTTGCGGATCTATGTGAAGCCGTTGAGGGAACAACTAACTTTCAAAATCATGACATCTATCCACAATACAGGCCCAACATTTGATGCACCGAGGGGCATCTTTAGGCAATACAATATTGAGCGCCTAAGAGCAACTAACAGAAGATGACTGTTGCTTTGTTGTGCCTTATTTTAGCTGGAGTTGTTGGAACAACAGGGTTTCAGCTATTTTAACTGATGTCGTTGCAAGAACAGTGTTTCCGTACTAGATATCTATTGTGTTCGAGCTGTGCATTTAAATGTTGAAGTCTTCAAATCATGAATCACAATTGTGTTTGTTCTAAATAAAATCGTATTTTCCAACAGAACTTGGAAAGGTGAAGTTTCAGAACATCGCTTCCCTGGAGTAGAACATCACTTCCTTGGAGTAAATGTCTCAGAAGAAACAATTGGAACAGAAAGGCATGACAGTGACTCTTCTTAACATAGGCACGTGCCTCCACTAGCTTGACGGCCGTGCATCTCTGAGCGAACGTGTCAGAGGAAACATTTGGAAAAAAGAGAGGCACGACCCTGACTCTTCGTAACATAGGACCATGCCTCCACTAGCTTGATGGGCATGCATCTCTGACCTAGACAAGTCAGCTGGAATAATGGGAATACAAAGGCAGGACCGTGCCTCCTCTTAACATAGGACCGTGCCTCCACTAGCTTGACGGACATGCCTCCATCTAATGAGACCATAGGCACAGACGTGAAGTGACAACTACACACTTGGGTCTCCATCTAATGCATCATGCCCTCCGATGGGGGTGTGAACGCCGCATGGCATGTCCTCCGGAAACCCAACCGTCCATCTAGTAGTGTTTGTTGCAAAGTTGGTCTCCATTTAATGCATCTCCATCTAATGCTTATTTAACCACCCCCTCCCTCTTCCATCCTCCACCCCCTAGATCTAGCGCAAGGAACATGTCAGTAGAAGATCAGCAAAAATCAAGATCCTTCCCCTCTCTCCTCCTCCTGGACCTGGATCAGGATACGAAAGGTACTGAATGTCCTCTGTTCTCCTTCTCGATTGGGTATTTTCTTTATGTTTAAGTTGCTCGGTATTATCTTGTCGGGGTTCTTCGATTCAATCATTTTGCTTATCACACTTAACAATTATTTATATTTCAAGTTATTTATGTGAGTAGGCCACAAAAGATTATCCATTATTTCAAGTTATTATCCATATATCTGATAACAACAATTTTTTTCTATCTGTGCAATTAGGATGCTATGCCGTGTTTGCTACTCACCGCAAGGACCTTGCAGCGAAATAAATAACTAGAACTCATTCGTTACTATAGTTCTTCCAAAAGGATTTGAGAAATACTTCATAAGCCAAATCACTTTAATTGTTTTGTGATAGTCTTTATTTCTTCTTCTCCAGGTATATATTTTGACCTTGTTTTTCTTCTGTCGTTTTGTTTTCCCTAGTGTGTCCCTTGCCCAGGCGTCGGCCATTTCAATGACGTGATGGACCAGCTTGACGGGATCGCTATTTCAATGAGGACAAGATTTGGCCACGTTTATGCGGTTCGTGTGAAACTGACTCATGGCGACAGGAGAGGCAGGACAGTATTCTCTGGAGGAAATTTACACAGGATGATCTCCCAGTACACACTCAATGCTGGTGACCTAATTATCATCTTTCTTAATGACGTCGTGGATGGTCAGTTTGGGATCTCTTCGCATGACGCACAATGCAATGAGAAACGTCCAACATTCTTGACCGATGGTTCATTTTTTCTCGGGCCCACTGAATCTTTAATTCCTGTAGAATATTTATTTTTTGCGCAGAGTAAAACTTTATTGTATTTAAAGGTATGAGCTTCACAACTTTGTCATATCAAAAATTAGATCCTAATTTAAATACTGTGAAAGAAAATATATGAAATTAACACTGTACTAGAATACATGCGACAAAGCCCCCGTATTGCTTATTCTTTGCAGTTGTACTGTACATACTCTAGTATGAAACAAAGTCTTTCACTTCTCTTTCAGAAGTGTTGAATAGGTGTGCTCCCTCAGTAACTTGTACTACGTATTGATTTTTTTTGTAAATGAGGACCCTGTCCTCTATATAGTTTTAATGCCGAGGATCTATATGACATATTATTAATGAAATTTTTATACTCCGCAACAAAATTGTATACTCCTTCTGCTAAGCGGACAGGTGTTTATAATCAAGTAGGAGTAGGGGTGCTCAACTTGTCAGAGAAAAGAACCACTTGTATTGTTAATTACTGCTCCATAAGTTTAAGAAGGTGTAGGATCGAAAGTATGTCTAGAGGGGGGTGATTAGACTACTTGACCAAATAATAACTTATCCTTTTCCCGATTTTAGTTGTAGGCAAATTTTAGCAATTCTACCAAGTCGAGCAACACCCTACACATGCAAGTCTCAGAGTTGAGCAGCGGAAAGTAAAGACTTTGCATATGAATGTAAAGGATGGATCGGAGTAAATCAAACGCAATGAAGACATGGAGATTTTTGGCGTGGTTCCGATAGGTGGTGCTATCGTACGTCCGCGTTGATGGAGACTTCAACCCACGGAGGGTAATGGTTGTACAAGTCCACGGAGGGCTCCACCCACGAAGGGTCCACGAAGAAGCAACCTTGTCTATTCCACCATGGCTTACGTCCACAAAGGACTAGCCTCACTCGGGTAGATCTTCATGAAGTAGGCGATCTACTTGCCCTTACAAACTCCTTGGTTCAACTCCACATGATCTTGGAGGCTCCCAAGTGACACCTAACCAATCTAGGAGACACCACTCTCCAAAAGGTAATAGATGTGTTGTTGATGATGAAGTCCTTGCTATTGTGCTTCAAAAGATAGTCTCCCCAACACTCAATCACTATCTCACATTGGCTTTGGTAGGAGAAGGATTTGAGTGGAAAGCAACTTGGGGAAGGCTAGAAATCAAGGTTCAAATGATTGGATTGGAATCTCTTGATCTCAACACATGAGTAGGTGGTTCTCTCTCAGAAAATGAATGGTGGAAGTGTAGGTTCGTTCTGATAGCTCTCTTAGAGAGTAGGTGGGGGTGGAAGGGTATAAATAGGCAGCACCAAAAATCCAATCGTTACAAGCTTTTGACTCAACTCGGTGACACCGATCAGAAATCTCGGTGAGACCGACCTGTGTAAAAGGCTTGGCCGTTAGGCTTTTCGGTGAGATCGAATGGAACGACTCGGAGCGACCAAAGTGCAATGGCTAGGGCAGAACTTCATGTCGGTAATTCCGATCATTTCATCTTGGTGAATCCGAAGTGAAGCGATTGCATTATAGAAACTTAGTCATGCCATCCCGGTGAGACGAAGATCCATATCGGTAGTACCGAAGCATTAGGGTTTGGTTGTGGCAGTGTATGAGATCATCTCGGTGGGTCCGGATGGAATAGGTTCGGTGGGACCGAGATGGACTTTTAGGGTTTGGGTAGATAGGATTTGGAGAATGTGGTTGAGGGTTTTGGAGAAATATCTTCAGGCACTTGAGCAACAAACTCATCATCAAAACATCATCCCCTTTTAATAGTATTGGCTTTCCTATAGGACTCAATGTGATCTTGGAACACTTAACCAAAAATGTAGAGTCTTGAAGCTTTTGCCAATCCATGTCCTTAGCATTTTGAGGGGTCCACAATCACTAATCCTTGCCATGCCAACATTGAACTTCCTGAAGTCTTATCTTGAATATGTTGTTATTAATTACCAAAATCACCCGGGGATTAGTTGCACTTTCAATCTCCCCCTTTTTGGTAATTGATGACAATATATAGATCAAAGCTTCAACAAAAGATATACTCAATGAAATACATCTTCGCTTTGAGAAGTATGTGATAAGCAATAGCTCCCCCTAAATTTGTGCATTATTAAAAATTTGCGTTTGAATGCAAATGCACAATCGATTAGGATCATGGGTCACTCTTCCATGTCACATACATCTTGGTTGAGCGCTCAAAATGATATGATTGTAATGTAACAAGCACTCATCACCAAGCAAACAAGTGAGTGATCATAAAAAGAGCATATGGATAGATATTTAAGCATGCATAGCAATGGAGTACGGTATGATCAAGCACAAAGTAACGTAGTCTCATACAAGCATCAAACACAAGTATCACGAAGTAGCACAAAACTCAAGAAGTAGCATGAAACTCAAAGAAATCAAACAAGAAAAAGAAAGACACACTCTCTCTCGAAGCCCTAATGATCTATACTAATTCTCCCCCTTTGGCAACAAGTACCAAAAAGATCGAAAAAGTAAAGAGCTAAACGTCGCTCTGGGCTCGATCTCTGGCAGCTCTTGGTGAAGAAGTCCCCTGCGCCGGTGGAGTGGAGAGAAGCGCATCTGCAAATGCCTCGGATGATGTCTGCTGGACTGGTGGAGTGGAGACTACTGGAGGAACTGATGGAGCAACAGTGGGTGCAGCAGCAGTAGCAGAGATTGTGGCTCTGGAGTCGGTGACTCGCACGGTGCTACTTGTGAGCTGCGTTGGGATTTTCCCCGAAGAGGAGAGGAGATGTAGTACAGTAGAGATAAGTATTTCCCTCAGTGAGAACTAAGGTTATCAAACTAGTAGCAGAATCACACAAAGCCTCGTGAACAGCACCTGCACACACAAAAGCAAATACTTGCACCCAACGCGGGCAAGAGGGTCGTCAATCCCCTTGAACTCGTTACTTGCAAGTATTAAATCTTGTAGTGGTAGATAGATAAATTGCAAAACAAAATAAAGGAAATAAAATTGCAGCAAGTATATTTATGTTTTCTTTTTATGTTTAAAGTAGACCCGGGGGCATAGTTTTTATTAGAGGCTTCTCTCTCGAACACATAGCATACGGTGGGTAGACAAATTACTGTTGGGCAATTGATAGAAAAGCGCATAGTTATGACGATATTCAAGGCAATGATCATGTATATAGGCATCATGCCCGAGACAAGTAGACCGACTACTGCCTGCATCTACTACTATTACTCCACCCATCGACCGCTATCCAGCATGCATCTAGGGTATTAAGTTAATGAAAACGGAGTAACGCCATAAGCAAGATGACATGATGTAGACAAAGTAAACCCAATCAATATGAATAAACCCCCGTCGTTTTACCCTTAATGGCAACAATACGAATACGTGTCATGTCCCTTTCTGTCACTAGGATATAGAGCACCGCAAGATTGAACCCATTACAAAGCACCTCTCCCACTAAAGATAAATCAATCTAGTTGGCCAAACCAAACGGATAGATCGAAGAGAAATACAAAGCTATAAAAATCATGCATAATAAAGTTCAGAAAAGACTCAATTATTTCTCATGAATATTTAGATCATAAACCCACAATTCATCGGATCCCAACAAACACACCACAAAAGAAGATTACATCGAATAGAACTCCAAGAAGATCGAGGAGAACATTGTATTGAAGATCAAAGGGAGAGAAGAAGCCATCTAGCTACTAGCTATGGACCCGTAGGTCTGTGGTGAACTAGTCACACATCATCGGTAGGGCAGCAAGGTTGATGTAGAAGCCCTCCGTGATCGATTCCCCCTCCGGCAGGGTGCCGGAAAAGGCCTCCAGATGGGATCGCAGAAGAACAGAAGCTTGCAAGTTATTTTGTGGGGCTCTCTGTTGGTTTCCCGGAATTTGAGAATTTATAGAAGTGGAATTAGGTCAAAAGGAGCCCTGTGGGGCCCATAAGATAACAGGGCCCCCCTGGGCGCGCCCTGTAGCCTTGTCGTCTCCTCGTAGGTCTTCTGGTCCACCCCCGAAGCTTCTAGGGTCTCTTTTGTCTAGAAAAAAATCGTCAAAAAGTTTTGTAGCGTTTGGACTCCGTTTGGTACTGATTTTCTGGAAAACCAAAAACAAGCAGAAAACAGCAACTGGCACTGGGCACTAGGTTAATAGGTTAGTTCCCAAAATGACATATAATTGCATATAAAACATCAAAGATTGATACTATAATAGCATGGAACAATCAAAAATTATAGATACTGTAGCGACCCCACCCAAATGGATCGGTGCGTCTGTGCTTTCTGTGCTATCCCTGGATTAGTATGCTAGCACACACAATACATCAATGAAATACCATAACATCACATGTAAAAAAGATAACGTAGATCCAGAGTATACCTCATATAACACAGCGGAAAACAATCATAAGGGTGTGGAGTCCCATTAACGCTAACGGCAAGTTGAGTGTAGACCGTAACCCTATAACGTAACTCTTACTCGTCGAGATAAAATCCTGCAACATGAAGCGTTGCAGCCACAATGGGTCAATACATTGAATGTATTGGCAAGTCACACCCAAGGTATTAAAACAGACCTAACATCTACATGCAACGATATATATCAGGTGGAAAGCTCTAAGGTTTTTTTTTTGCATAAAGCCAGTTTTGTCTTACTTCTACCCACTAGTCGAATTTTATTTCTTTTCATTTTAATTAACCTATTGTTAAATTGGACCGCCTCCTATTTAACCCGCCTATGAGAGCCTCCGAGGATCACAGGTTCCCAATTGTTATCATGAGAACCCCCGGGGATCACGGTTTAATTAAACCCACATCATATTAATTATTTGAGATGAGAAGATCTTCCAAAGGTCTCAAGTCCAGTTGCTCAAAATTGTCCGTAACCGAGGACACGGCTAATCGATTAGGTTTACACTCTGCAGAGGTTTGCACACTTTTCTCCACAAGATTCGATCCCTCCTTTTACATCCTCGCACTTCCTGGTGTTTGAGAACAGGATGACCGAAACATGGTCTTTCAAAGAGTTTCCCTAACCACTGCCAGTGCCCATCCAACCCTATGGTTCGTCTACATCTCATAGCACTAGTCCAGTCAGAGTCACAACTAAGATCAACCAAGCCAGAGCCCATAATGGCTTGTGGCTGCGCACGGAAGCTACTTGATATGAAACATGTCCAACTTTTTTGAACCCGGGCGGCATTCCCCACCTTTCCTGAGTAATGCAGAGCCTCCCGGAAGATACATACTTGTCGACTGGTCCCGACAAACCTTTCCGCCTAGATGATTGATTAATTGGTATTGCAGAGCCCCGGGGGAAATACAATACATGTAAGTTGTTAATGTAGTCATTGCTTGAGTTCTCTCACAACTTTCATTAATCACACGGTACCCAATCCACGTCTACCATAGCAAGGCTAAGAAATAACTACAATATAACGATTCCCAATGTGGCTGCAAAGATTATCAGGATCAGGCTAAACATATGGCTATCCTATCTGTGTTCAGCATAGAGTCCTACACATGCATACTACTGTGTTGATAGAAGGCACTACATGCAAAGTAAAAACATAGGATTGGTATGATCAAAAGTGCAACTTGCCTGTTAAGTTGATGAAGTCTTCGCACTCACAAATCCTAATAGTTCTACTCTTTGCACTCCGGACAATATATCGTAAACAAACAATAGCTGATACATAAGCAATCACTCTAACAATCAAAAGAAATCCTCAAGTAATATCACAAAGAAACACAAAAGAAAAACCAAAAGAAAACCAAAGAAAACGTAAAAGAAAAACTTGGGAAAGTTCAACTCAAACAAATCAATCACATCAGCACTAATTTGATCTAAACAAATAAAATAACAGAAAAGAAACTACAAAAGTAAATACTTAACAGCAAGTAATTAATAAATAATTAATTAGCTAATTTAATAGCTTTTATAATAACAAAGTTATGGCCTAATCAATTATTAACTAGAATTTGACTTGAAACAATTTTAATTAATTATAAAATTGTATTCTAGTTAATTAACAGAAACTAAACTTAATAAACTTAAAGTGGCAATAAGAATTACTATGAATAAAATAAAATTAATTATATTCTAAACTAAAACATGCATGATAGGGTGTTGTTCTTAAACTGTTTAAAACTAAATTAATTAAACTCTAAAAATTATTATTACTATGCTACTGTAAAAACAATACTAATACTAAACAGTAGCAAAAAGATTCAATTTAAAAGATATTTTTAATTAATCATTATTAGCAATTTAGTGATTTAAGCAAATTTGAACAAATTCAAATTTAAACTATTCAAATATGCAAACTTTTTGAATCTACAGAAACTACATAATTTTGTGAAGCTAATGCAAAAAGAATCACTCAAAAACATTAAAAAATCTAAAAGATATGAAGCAACTAAAATTGAAACTAAATCTGAAAAAGAAAAACTGAAACAGAAAATAGAAAAACGCTAAGCGTCGGCTAAGCGCTACATGGCAGATCCTGATTGGGCCAGCGAGGTGAGCGAGCGGGCAAAGCGAACGAGCGACCGAGCCGTAAAAGAAAATGCTTCGGCATTATAGAACTTCTAATCTGAGCCGTTCGATGCAGATCCGAAGGTGGGAGAGAAAGGGGGGAGCTCACAGAGGCGACGGTGGAGGTTCGGGCTCGGTGAGGGCGATGGCTCCGGTGGGTTCTGACGACGGCGAGCAGCTCCAGGCGATGAAGACGATGACGGTGGGTCGATTGGTGGCGACGGCAACGGCGGAGGTGCTCGGAGTCGAGCGGGGTGTCCTCGGGTGCGGCGGCGGAGGCGGCGGGTGACGGCGAGCGATTGCGGGCGAGAGAGGACTCGGGCGAGAGGGCTTTAGGGCGGGACGGATGCGGGAGAGCTCAGGCTTTATAGGAGGGGTTTCTTGGGCGAGGGGCGACGGCCAGAAGGAAAGGAATCGCGAGGGCCTTCGGATCCGCGGCTGCGCCGGCGAGGGAAGGGAAGTGAGGGAGGTGGGCGATCGCGCGGGAGATCGGACGGGGTTGGGTCCCACTGTCAGCGAGAGATGGGAGGGGGAAAGGGATCGGATGACCAATCCGAAGGGATTTGGTGCGGGGTGCGCTGATGGGCTGTCGGGTGCTAGTGGGCCAAAGGCTTCGGCCTTTTTTTTAATAAACAAAAAATAAAAAGGGATCCAAATAAAATCAAATGAAATCCAAATTTACTGAAATTTTGGACAAAAATATCATGGCATATATAGGCCACTGAGCACATTTTATTTTGCCAAAATAAAACATATAAAAATTCCTAAAATTCCAATAGTGCTTCTATTGTATTAAAAACCAGTAAAAATCATTTTTAAAATACCAAAATGATTTCAAATTTATTTTCTCCTATTTTTCATTTGGAGGTAATCATTTTATCCTCATTTTTGTATATTTATTTTTAGGAGAAAAATAATTTGATTAAAAACCCTAAAATGGGCATTATAGGTGAAATGGGGACTTTCTAAAAGTAAAAGGAACTATTCGAAATGTTCCTCCTCACTTCCCACTCTATTTCGTATCATTTGAAGAAGTCATGTTATCTTCCCTCTTGAGAATCATTGAGTAGCATAAAGTTTCTGGTTTGAATTGTTTTCAAATGAAATTCAAATCTTCTCAAACCCCTTTTCATTTCTGTGATGGAAGAAGTCATGTCATCTTCACTCTAGGGTTTGGTGTTGAAAAGAATTTGAATTTATAAAAGCAAGGTACCATATGCAAAAGTGAAAGTTTGAGAAAGTCCTTTTATTCCCTCTCATTTAACTTTTCTAAAAGTTACAAATTTCCACTCAATTTCAAACAACAATCACACAAGCAATCATTATTACTTAATTAATATAGCATTCCAAAATTTAGAATTTTGGGATGTTACAAACTACCACCCTTAAAATGAATCTCGCCCTCGAGATTCGAAGAGGCTAGAAATAAAAGGTTAGGTTTGGGGTCTTCTTGAAAATCCATTGGTCGGGAAAAGGTCTGGGGTGCTACCACCCTTAGAATCAAAGTCACGGGTCCATCAAAAACTCATGTACTTCCTCCTTAGTGTTGACAACGTCGTTATTCTCACATCTTGGGGATAACTCCTTTACTGATGCTCTTCCGGTATAGGCATATCATTTTTCTCAAAATCTTGAGTCCTTTTTCCAAAAGAACGTCCTTCTGAGACTGGATCTTCTTGGCTGACAAGTCTGGCGCCAATATTAAACAACTATCAAAAATCTCATGGTGGTCAACAAATACTGGTTCCTGCAGGAAATAGGTCTTGGCTTTGTTCTCACCGTTTAACCTATGATTTGGCAACAACATGCCTTGTACAAGGGTTTCTCATTATACCATTCTAAGGTTTAAACATGCTTTAACTATCGTCGTCTCTCTACTATAGGTAAGTCACACTAGATTTACCATTCCAAATAGCAAGAGCGAATGATAAGAGTAAGTCGGCTTGGTGATCAATCCATTCCGCACCCAAATCATTACCTTGTATAAGGTTTAGCGAATCTCGCTTGCTAATACTCGGGCATTCTCGCAAACATTTGCAGATTTCTCTTGTCCACGAACTAAGTTCGAATAAATCCATCGATTCTGCAAGCCAAACAAAACATCTATCGTTTCTTCACAACTCTCGGGTTTTGCATAAATTCCTATGAAATGTCTGCTGACGAAGTCGTAGCTTCTTCCAGAGTTCTTCCTTTAGCAAGATTGTGCTTGCTTCTTGTCGGATCCTAATGCTTGGGGTTAACTTGAGCTCACTACTACTTGTAGTCTGTGTTGGTATTTCCCCGAAGAGGAGAGGATGATGCAGTACAGTATAGATAAGTATTTCCCTCAGTTAAGAACCAAGGTTATCAATCCAGTAGGAGAACCAAGCAAAATTCCGATAAGCACACCTGCACACACAAGAGCAAACACTTGCACCCAACGCAAATAAGAGGGTTGTCAATCCTCTTAGCGGTTATTTGCAACGATTAAATCTTATAGAGATAAATAGATAAACTAAAATACTAATTAAAATAAAAGTAAATAAATTGCAGCAAGGTATTTTAAGGTTTTTTATATATGATAAAGTAGACCGGGGGCCATAGTTTTCACTAGAGGCTTCTCTCTCGAACACATAGCATACGGTGGGTAAACAAATTACTATTGGGCAATTGATAGAAAAGCAAATAATTATGATGGATTCATGGCAATGATCATGTATATAGGCATCACGTCCGAGACAAGTAGACCGACTCCTGCCTGCATCTACTACTATTACTCCACCCATCGACTGCTATCCAGCATGCATCTAGGGTATTAAGTATGAAACAGAGTAACGCCTTAAGCAAGATGACGTGATGTAGACAAAGTAAACTCAAGCAATATGATTAAACCCCATCATTTTATCCTTAATGGCAACAATACAAATACGTGTCATGTCCCCTTCTGTCACTGGGATTGAGCACCGCAAGATTGAACCCATCACAAAGCACCTCTCCCATTGCAAGACAAATCCATCTAGTAGGCCAAACCAAATCGATAGATCGGAGAGAAATACAAAGCTATAATAATCATGCATAAAAGAGTTTATAGAAGACTGAAATATTTCTCATGAATAATCTGATCATAAACTCACAATTCATCGGATCCCAACAAACACACCGCAAAAGAAGATTACATTGGATAGAACTCCAAGAACATCGAGGAGAACATGGTATTGAAGATCAAAGAGAGAGAAGAAGCCATCTAGCTACTAGCTATGGACCCGTAGGTCTGTGGTAAACTACTCACACATCATCGGAAGGGCGGCAAGGTTGATGTAGAAGCCCTCTGTGATCGATTCCCCCTCCGGCAGAGTACTGGAAAAGGCCTCCAGATGGGATCGCGGAAGAACAGAGGCTTGCGGCGGCGGAAAGGTTTTCTCTTTTGTCTCCCTGTTGGTTTGGGAATATTTGGGAATTTATAGCATTGGAATTAGGTCAAGTGGTGCCACGAGGGGCCCACAAGCCTGGGAGGCACGCCCTCCAGGCTTGCCGCCTCCTCGTGGCTCTTCTGGTCTTCTCCCGAAGCTTCCTGGGTCTCTTCTGGTCCAGAAAAAATTAATCCAAAGTTTTTTTTCTCATTTGGACACTTTTTGATAATGATTTTCTAAAAAGGCAAAAACAAGCAGAAAACAGCAACTGGAACTGAGCACTGGGTTAATAGGTTAGTCCCAAAAAATGATATATAATGGCATATAATTGCATATAAAACGTCCAAGATTGATACTATAATAGCATGGAACAATCAAAAATTATAGATACGTTGGAGACATATCAATTCTCTCCTCCCCTTTGTTTAAAATTAAGCACTTCATTTTCTGGGGTAATAGTAACAAGCGAAGAACTAGCCATAATGGTGAAGCAAACAAGCAAACAAACAAATAAAAAATATTTTTGTGTTTTTGTAAAAAAAAATAGAAGTGGGGGAGATGAAAAAGAGAGGCAAATGTAAATAAATGGCAAATAAAATAAATGCAAGTGGAAGATAGTTTGTGCGAAGGTACTTGGTAATTTTGATGATGTCTCCCCGGCAACGGCGCCAAAAATTCTTCCTGCTACTTGTAGTCTGCGTTGGTATTTCCCCGAAGAGGAGAGGATGATGCAGTACAGTAGAGATAAGTATTTCCCTCAGTTAAGAACCAAGGTTATCAATCCAGTAGGAGAACCAAGCAAAATTCCGTTAAGCGCACCTGCACACACAAGAGCAAACACTTGCACCCAACGCAAATAAGAGGGTTGTCAATCCTCTTAGCGGTTATTTGCAACGATTAAATCTTATAGAGATAAATAGATAAACTAAAATACTAATTAAAATAAAAGTAAATAAATTGTAGCAAGGTATTTTTAGGTTTTTTATATGTGATAAAGTGGACCGGGGGGCATAGTTTTCACTAGAGGCTTCTCTCTCGAACACATAGCATACGGTGGGTAAACAAATTACTATTGGGCAATTGATAGAAAAGCAAATAATTATGACGGATTCATGGCAATGATCATGTATATAGGCATCATGTCTGAGACAAGTAGACCGACTCCTGCCTGCATCTACTACTATTACTCCACCCATCGACCGCTATCCAGCATGCATCTAGGGTATTAAGTATGAAACAGAGTAACGCCTTAAGCAAGATGACGTGATGTAGACAAAGTAAACTCAAGCAATATGATTAAACCCCATCTTTTTATCCTTAATGGCAACAATACAAATACGTGTCATATCCCCTTCTGTCACTGGGATTGAGCACCACAAGATTGAACCCATCACAAAGCACCTCTCCCATTGCAAGACAAATCAATCTAGTAGGCCAAACCAAATCGATAGATCGGAGAGAAATACAAAGCTATAATAATCATGCATAAAAGAGTTCAGAGAAGACTCAAATATTTCTCATGAATAATCTGGTCATAAACTCACAATTCATCGGATCCCAACAAACACACCGCAAAAGAAGATTACATCGGATAGAACTCCAAGAACATCGAGGAGAACATGGTATTGAAGATCAAAGAGAGAGAAGAAGCCATCTAGCTACTAGCTATGGACCCGTAGGTCTGTGGTAAACTACTCACACATCATCGGAAGGGCAGCAAGGTTGATGTAGAAGCCCTCCATGATCGATTCCCCCTCCGGCAGAGTACTGGAAAAGGCCTCCAGATGGGATCGTGGAAGAACAGAGGCTTGCGGCGGCGGAAAGGTTTTCTCTTCTGTCTCCCTATTGGTTTGGGAATATTTTGGAATTTATAGTGTTGGAATTAGGTCAAGAGGTGCCACGAGGGGCCCACAAGCCTGGGGGCGCGCCCTACCCCCTAGGCGCGCCCTCCAGGCTTGCTGCCTCCTCACGACTCTTCTGGTCTTCTCCCGAAGCTTCTTGGGTCTCTTCTGGTCCAGAAAAAATTAATCCAAAGTTTTTTTCTCGTTTGGACACTTTTTGATAATGATTTTCTGAAAAGGCAAAAACAAGCAGAAAACAGCAATTGGCACTGGGCACTGGGTTAATAGGTTAGTCCCAAAAATGATATATAATGGCATATAATTGCATATAAAACATCCAAGATTGATACTATAATAGCATGGAACAATAAAAAATTATAGATACGTTGGAGACGTATCACTCACCACTGTGTTGCATCCATCTTCATTCCATTCTCGACATTTGTAACCATTGTAATAAATCCTCCGGTGCAAGTCCTGGGTTTAGAGGGAGATAGAATGCAGAGAGAGATATAGATACCCATACAAACAATATAGTTTTGAAAATAGGTTTTATTTGTTGCTGTCTGGAAAACAGCAAAAATGACAGCTCACAAATCACCGCATCTAACATGAGTATACAACAGGGGTTTGTTCTTCTAAAGGTCATATAAATCTTGGATTTCTTCAGGGTCTTCAAATTCTTCGAGTCTTCGACTGGTGTAGCTTCAATTCTTCTAATGCATGGTGAAATCCTCTTTACTCTGAAGTGGTCCTCAGTTGATCCTCCGTGTGGTCAAAAGGGAAAGGGGTATTTTCTAACTATTTGAGGTAAAAGGGAATATTTGATAAAGCTCAGAAAAGATGGGAAGTAAAAGTTATTTTGAAAACAAAGTTTTAGACAGATCCTTTCCTAGGGGATTTCCAGTTTCTAGGGTCACGTCCTACAGTCAACATGTGCTCTGATACCATCTCTGTAGCGACCCGACACAAATGGATCGGTTCCTCTGTGCTTTCTGTGCTATCCCTAGATCAGTATGTTAGCACACACAGTACATCGATGAAATTCCATAACATCACATGTTAAAAAGATAACGTAGATCCAAAGTATACCTCATATAACACAGCGAAAAATGATCATAAGGGTGTGGAGTCCCATCAACGCCAATGGCAAGTTGAGTGTAGACCGTAACCCTATAACGTAACTCTTACTCGTCGAGATAAAATCCTGCAGCATGAAACATTACAGCCACAAAGGGTCAATACATTGAATGTATTGGCAAGTCACACCCAAGGTATTAAAACAGACCTAACATCTACATGCAAGGATATATACCAGGTGGAAAGCTCTAAGGTTTTTTTTTTCATAAAGCCAATTTTGTCTTACTTCTACCCACTAGTCAAGTTTTATTTCTTTTCATTTTAATTAACCTATTGTTAAATTGGACCGCCTCCAATTTAACCCGCCTATGAGAGCCTCTGAGGATCATAGGTTCCCAATTGTTACCATGAGAGCCCCCGGGGATCATGGTTTAATTAAAACCACATCATATTAATTATTTGAGATGAGAAGATCTTCCAGAGGTCTCAAGTCCAGTTGCTCAAAATTGTCCGTAACCGGGGACACGGCTAATCAATTAGTTTTACACTCTGTAGAGGTTTGCGCACTTTTCCCCACAAGATTCGATCCCTCCTTTTACGTCCTCGCACTTCCTGGTGTTTGAGGACAGGATGACCGAAACATGGTCTTTCAAAGAGTTTACCTAACCACTGCCAGTGCCCATCCAACCCTACCATTCGTCTACATCTTGTAGCACTGGTCCAGTCAGAGTCACAACTAAGATCAACCAAGCCAGAGCCCATAATGGCTTGTGGCTGCGCACGGAAGCTACTTTTTTTTGAGAGAGCACGGAAGCTACTTGATATGAAACATGTCCAACCTTTTTGAACCTGGGCGGCATTCCCCACCTTTCCTGAGTAATGCAGAGCCTCCCGGAGGATACATACTTGTCGACTGGTCCCGACAAACCTTTCCGCCCAGATGATTGATTAATTGGTATTGTAGAGCCCCCGGGGAAATACAATACATGTAAGTTGTTAATGTAGTCATTGCTTAAGTTCTCTCACAACTTTCATTAATCACACGGTACCCAATCCACGTCTACCATAGCAAGGCTAAGCAATAACTACAATATAATGATTCCCAATGTGGTGGCAAAGATTATCAGGATCAGGCTAAACATATGGCTATCCTATCTGGGTTCAGCAGAGAGTCCTACACATCCATACTACTGTGTTGATAGAAGGCACTACATGCAAAGTAAAAAACATAGGATTGGTATGATCAAAAGTGCAACTTGCCTGTTAAGTTGATGAAGTCTTCCCACTCACAAATTCTGATAGTTCTACTCTTCGCACTCCAGACAATCTATCGTAAACAAACAATAGCTCATACATAAGAAATCACTCTAACAATCAAGTAAAATCGCAAAGAAACACAAAAGAAAACCAAGGAAAACGTAAAAGAAAAACTTGGGAAAGTTCAACTCAAACAAATCAATCACATCAGCACTAATTTGATCTAAACAAATAATTAACACAAAAGAAACAACAAAAGTAAATACTTAATAGCCAGTAATTTAATAACTAATTTAATAGTTTTTATAATAACAAAGTTATGGCCTAATCAATTATTAACTAGAATTTGATTTGAAACAATTTAAATAATTATAAAATTGTATTCTAGTTAATTAACAGAAACTAAACTTAATAAACTTCAAGTGGCAAAAAGAATTACTATTAATAAAATAAAATTAATTCTATTCTAAACTAAAACATGCATGATAGGGTGTTGTTCTTAAACTATTTACAACTAAATTAATTAAACTATAAAAATTATTATTACTATGCTACTATAAAAACAAAACTAATACTAAATAGTAGCAAAAAGATTCAATTTAAAAGCTATTTTTAATTAATAGTTATTAGCAATTTAGTGATTTAAGCAAATTTAAACAAATTAAAATTTAATTTAAACTATTCAAACATGCAAACTTTTTGAATCTACAGAACTACATAATTTTGTGAAGCTAATGCAAAAAGAATCACTCAAAAACATTAAAAACTCTAAAAGATATGAAGCAACTTAAATTGAAACTAAATCTGAAAAAGGAAAACTGAAACAGAAAATAGAAAAACGCTAACCATCAGCTAAGCGCTACGTGGCAGATCCTGATTGGGCCAGCGAGGCGACCAAGCGGGCAAAGCGAGCGAGCATCCGAGCCGTAAAAGAAAACGCTTCGGCGTTATAGAACTTCTAATCTAAGCTGTTCGATGCAGATCCAACGGTGGGAGAGAAAGGGGGAGCTCACAGCGGCGGGGATGAAGTCCGGCGAGGCTCTGGTGATGGTGGAGGTTCGGGCTCGGTGCGGGCGATGGCTCCAGTGGGTTCTGACAATGGCGAGCAGCTCCAGGCGATGAAGACGATGACAGCGGGTCGATTGGTGGCGACGGCGACGGCGGAGGTGCTCGGAGTTGAGTGGGGCATCCTCGGGTGCGGCGGCGGAGGCAATGGGCGATGGCGAGCGATTGCGGACGAGAGAGGGCTCGGGCGAGAGGGCTTTAGGGCGGGACAGATGCGGGAGAGCTCGGGCTTTATAGGAGGGGTGTCTTGGGCGAGGGGCGACGGCCAGAAGGAAAGGCATCGCGAGGGGCTTCGGATCCGCGGCGGCGCTGGCAAGGGAAGGAAAGTGAGGGAGGTGGGCGATCACGCGGGAGATCGGACGGGGTCGGGTCCCGCTGTCAGCAAGAGATGGGAGGGGAAAGGGATCGGATGATCGATCTGAAGGGATTCGGTGCGGGGCGCGCTGATGGGCTGTCGGGTGCTAGTGGGCCAAAGGCTTCGGCCATTTTTTTAATAAACAGAAAAGAAAAAGGGCTCCAAATAAAATCAAATGAAATCCAAATTTACTAAAATTTTGGACAAAAATATCATGGCATATATAGGCCACTTAGCACATTTTATTTTGCCAAAATAAGACATATAAAAATTCCTAAAATTCCAACAGTGCTTCTATTGTATTAAAAACTAGTAAAAAACATTTTTAAAATACCAAAATGATTTCAAATTTATTTTCTCCTATTTTTCATTTGGAGGGAATCATTTTACCCTCATTTCCATATATTTATTTTTAGGAGAAAAATAATTTGATTAAAAACCCTAAAATGGGCATTATAGTTGAAATGGGGACTTTCTAAAAGTAAAAGTAACTTTTGGAAATGTTCCTCCTCACTTCCCACTCTATTTCATATCATTTTAAGAAGTCATGTTATCTTCCCTCTTGAGAATCATTGAGTGGCATAAAGTTTCTGGTTTGAATTGTTTTCAAATGAAATTCAAATCTTCTCAAACCCCTTTTCATTTCTCTGATGGAAGAATTCATGTCATCTTCACTCTAGGGTTTGGTGTTGAAAAGAATTTGAATGTATAAAAGCAAGGTACCATATGCAAAAATGAAAGTTTGGGAAAGTCCTTTTATTCCCTCTCATTTAACTTTTCAAAAAGTTGCAAATTTCCACTCAATTTCAAACAACAATCACACAAGCAATCATTATTACTTAATTAATATAACATTCCAAAATTTAGAATATTGGGATGTAACAGATACGTTGGAGACGTATCTGCATCGCCAAGCTTAATTCCTACTCGTCCTTGAGTAGGTAAATGATAAAAACAGAATTTTTGATGTGGAATGCTACCTAACATGTTTATCATGTAACCTCACTAGGACAATGCCCTAACAATGATGATCATCACACTTTTATTTACTTACAACTCGATATTACAACTCGATACTAGAACAATATGACTCTATATGAATGCCTCTGGCAGTGTACCAGGATGTGCAATGATCTAGCTTAACATGTATAAAAAATGATGAACGGTGGCTGAGCCACAAATACTATGTCAGCTATATGATCATGCAAAGCAATATGACAATGAAGATGTGTGTCATAATAACGGAACGGTGGAAGTTCAATGGCAATATATCTCGGAATGGCTATGGAAATGCCATAATAGGTAGGTATGGTAGCTGTTTTGAGGAAGATATAAGGAGGCTTATGTGTGATAGAACGTATCATATCACGGGGTTTGGATGCACTGGCGAAGTTTGCACCGACTCTCGAGGTGAGAAAGGGCAATGCACGGTACCGAAGAGGCTAGCAAATTGCAGAAAGGTAAGAGCACGTATAATCCATGGACTCACATTAGTCTTAAAGTACTCACATACTTATTGCAAAAGTCTATTAGCCCTCGAAGAAAAGTACTACTCGCATGCCCCTAGGGGGATAGATTGGTAGGAAAAGACCATCGCTCGTCCCCGACCGCCACTCATAAGGTAGACACTCAATAATAAATCATGCTCCAACTTCATCGCATAACTAGGGACTATACATGCATGCTTCGGGAATCACAAACCTTAACACCAATATTCTTACTAAACCACAATCATTCACTAGTACATCCACATATTACCATCTTAATATCGCAAAACTATTGCAAGGAATCAGACTTATCATATTCAATGATCTACATGAAAGTTTTTATTATATCCCTCTTGAATACCTATCCTTTATGGACCAATCTTATAACCCATGCAAATTGCCATTACTATTTATTAGACTCTCAAAAAGATTTAAGTGAAGCATGAGAGTGCAACTATTTATTTAAAATATAACCACCGCCGTGCTCTAAAAGATATAAGTGAAGCACTAGAGCAACTGCCTAGCTCAAAAGATATAAGTGAAGCACATAGAGTATTCTAACAAATCATGATAAATGTGTGTCCCTCTCAAAAGGTGTGTTCAACAAAAGATGATTGTGGAAAACTAAAAAGCAAACAATGAAAAGAAAACTATGGCACAAGACGCTCCAAGTAAAACTCATATCATGTGATGAATAAAAATATAGCTCCAAGTGATATACCCATAGATTGTAGACGAAAGAGGGGATGCCATCCGGGGCATCCCCAAGCTTAGACGCTTGGGTCTTCCTTGAATATTACGTTGGGGTGCCTTGGGCATCCCCAAGCTTAGGGTCTTATCGCTCCTTATTCCTTCATCCATCGTGATCTCACCCAAAACTTGAAAACTTCAGCACACAAAACTCAACAGAAACCTCGTGAGATCCGTTAGTATAACAAACAAATCTTGCATAATGCTACTGTACTCTAACTTCTCCATCACTTATACCCCCCGATATAATCCATAGCATCATTAAAATAAGCAAACTATGCAATAGAAAACAGAATCTGTCTAAAACAGAACAGTCTGTAAAGATCTGAATAAAAATCATACTTCTGTAACTCCAATTTTTTGAAATATTAGGACAATATAAACAATTCATATACCAATACTGTGTAAAAAAATTAGGATTTTATCAGGTTCCAGTACAGAATAGAAATTCCAGAACTGGGTGTAAAACTTTTTGTTTTTCAAACAGCATCAATCATACTATCATCCAAATCATCCTAAAGGCATCACTTGGCACAAACACTAATTAAAAGATAAAAAAACACAGTCATAACAGTAGCTATAATTGTGCAAACACACAAAACAGGAAAGAATTGGGTTGTCTCCCAACAAGCTCTTTCTTTATAGCCATTAAGATAGACTTGGGATAAAAATGATGCTCACATAAAAGACAAGAATTGAAGCACAAAGAGAGCATCATAAAACATGTGAAAAACACATTTAAGTCTAACCCTCTTCCTATGCATAGGCATTTTATAGGAAAACAAATTATCAAGACAAGCAATATCTAGCATATGCAAATAGGAAGAATGAAGCATTAATAAATTCAACACAAAGAGAGGTAATTTAGTGACATGAAGATTTCTATAACCATATTTGCCTCTCTCATAATAATTACATGTAGGATCATAATCAAACTCAAAAATATAACTATCATATAAAATATTCCCTTCATGATCCATATGCATAAAAGTTTTATAATCTTCCAAGATAGTGGGGTTAACATCAACAAAACTCATGACCCGACTGCGTCTCTCTCCAGATAAATGAAGATGACTCCACCCACCCACCCACCGTAACCCTAGCCACCCACCGCCGGCGATCTCCACGTCTAGCCGTGGAAATTGCCATCTCATCTGCTCATCCTCTCTGGCGTCCTGGGTTTAATCTCTGGTGATCTTCTTCATGGCGGTGCATGCATCCATCGCCCTAGGTTTGGATTTTTTCCTCGGGTATGGGGCTCTCTCAGGAGATCTGGCGAACCATGCGCCGCACGGTGCATTCTTCTGAGGAATCTGGTCATTTCACGATGGTGGTTTCATTTGCACGTCACAACTTTTGGCTGACTGAGGATAACGTTGCATTGGCTCTTGAAGCTGCAATTGGTGGATTTTGTTCATCACTTAAGGTATCTTGTTTGCGTGATCATGTTTTCTCTTTCAATGTTTCATGCAAAGAAGTTGGTTTCTTTATTCTGCATCAAATAAATCATGTCTGCCCTCAGTTCAAGTCTTATTTTCATCTATGGGGGTTTGGGGGCCCCGATTGGACGAAAGAGTTCAAGGCATGGCAGATTGAATGCAATGAGGAATGGACTCTAGTTAGTCCATCCAAACGCAGAGCACGTATGGGTATGGCTGCCATGCAGAATGCTCTAGCAAAATCATCTTTACGATCAAAAGATGCTAGCAAACCTAGTAATCAGCTGCGTTTTGCTACATTTCTTAATTATGATGCATGCAAGGGTTATCATTATAATGCAACTGCTGAGGAACTTTATGTAGTCCAACATGATGCGGGATATCATCTAGACCCTAATGAAGTGTTAGCTTCTTCTTCATCCATGGTGACACCGGATAAGGATAGTGCCTCGCCGCCGGCAGCATCTTCGCCGGCGACCCGATTGACTTTGCAGTTTGGTTCTGTTTCGCCGGCTCCCCGTTATCCTAGGGATACGGTGCATCGCGGTGATTCCGGGATAATTATCTCTCTTGATATTATTTCAGTTATGGATATTCCGGAGGGGTCGGTTGGAAACCCATTAATCATCTCTGACGAGGATTCTGTTGGGTTAGATGAAGATGGCCTTTGTCACACCCCGCCCAGTTCTTTGCTTGGGACTGGGTCTGGGCCTCTCAATACGCCTCCAGATCAACAATGTAAATCTCCGTTGGATATTGTACGTGACCTACAAGAACTGGATGAATTAGTTGAGGAGATGGCTGCACAAGTTTGGGATTGTCAGCGCTGTTTAGGTATGGGGCACAAGTTGGATACGTGCACGAACAAAATCCGTTGCCATCAATGTTTTCGCCTTGGTCACGTTAAAAAGGGCTGCACACGTTCACCGCCTACCTTAAATGTTTGGGTTCCCAAACAAAGGCCTGCACCTACCAGCCTCGATAATAACACCATCAAGCCAACCCCCCCTCCCCGATGTTTCGAGCTCCCAAACAGTGCAAACCTCCCCTGCTGCTGGCAACGCCACATATTCCTCTCCTCTGCAGTCGCCCGGCCCACCATTGCCACCCCTAAATCATCGCCCACCCGCACCTCCTCCACAGCACCCAGCAATGGCAGTATATGAGCTTGATCCACGCCGATTCCTGCCTGCTGGCCATGACATCATCGATGCAGGCCCCCATCGGCTGCCGCGCACATACTATACTCCAGCAAGAACTCTACCACGTCGCCATGAATCTTACATGGTGGGGATCGTGGAACCGATACCGCGGCAGGAGGATGTCCCCCTACTCCGGCAACAAGTTCGTGACTTCATCATCGATGATCTGCAGCTCCGGGTATTGTCTACTCAAACCTGGTTTCAAGGAGTTGGTCTCTATCAGATGCAAGACCCTGTTATTCATAGTGCATTGGTAAATCATGCGCCATGGCCGCTTGGAGTAGATCAGCATGGGCAAGAGATTTTTTTTAGATTCATTAATCATGATGATGGTGAGGGATTTAGATCCATCCAGGGGCACAGAACTGGTTGGCTCATGTTCATTGGGGTGCCGTTGGATTATCGCAATGCTGAGAATCTTGCTGAAGTCGTGGGTACTTTCGGGCAATTTCAGTACTGGAACTCTAATGATGATAGATTGGTTAGGTCTCTGGTTTTTGCCTCTTTCCCAGATAATCTGCTTGTTCCAATGGATGTGGTTTTTCGTCAGTTTGCAACTGTTGGTGGGGCGGTTGTTTCTTGGACAGCTTCTTGTCATATCCTTACAGCTGCATTTGCTGAGCAACTACCTCAAGATGAGGATATGATGCCGCTTGATGGCAATCCACATCCATTGCCAGGACAGCTGCAGCCTAATGAACACTTTTGGGCTCTTCCTCCATACCCTGCGCTGGGCTGGAATGATGTTCCTCAGCAGTTTGAACCAGAGCAACAGCAGTAGTCGCATCAGGAAGGGAATGATGGATGGGGGCAACCATGGCAAGACCTAGATGTTCAGCCTGAAGATGTGCAGCGGCAGGTTCCACAAGATCAGAACTCCATGGTGTTAAACCCCTCAATGGGTTCAAATGAGTCTTCTCAACAAGCTCTTCAGCCAGCAGTGGGTGGGCCTCTGCAAGGTAATTTGGATGAGCCAGCAGGTGGGCCGAACATGCAGCATTTGGCCCAAAATGATGATGGGCCTGAGGTTCAGCCTGTCATGGGCAATCCCATGGTTCAACAACAGCCACAGGAACAGGAAGCACAGGAGGAAGATATTCAGCCAAACATGCAGCACATAGTAGATCCAGAAGCTGAGATACTTCAGAATAATGAGCTGGCTATAGTTCCGTACCAGCCTCCTTTGCAGCCACCTCTTATTATTGGAGCTGCGCGGATTGTCTTAGGACCTGTGCTGCCACCGGAGATGATATGGAAAAAAACTTTTCAGTCTCTCATGCCCACTTATCTGACAGCTTAAATCCCTAAGCACCTGAACTTTGAGGTTATATCTCCCACACTGAAGAGATCTTGGTTTCAGGCGTTTGAGAAAATGGTTGATTATCAATGGATAAAGCAACACCATTGGGAAGCCCCACGCCCTTTGGCTTTGTTGCCTCCGTCGCCCCACAAGCCAGTGGCCCGCAAACTCTGTTTTGATGAGCCTGCTGCAGCTAACAGTGATAGTTTTCAGTTTTCTGCTTCTCAGAACAAGCCAACTACTGTCCAAGATGATGTGCCAGCTGCCAGGCAGCGTGCTAAGCGAGCTAAGGCGACACTTGTTGTGCCACCATGTGACTTCTCTGATCGCAGGATCACAAGGAGTGTTGCCAAACTGCAGGGTTACAAGCCATCTTTAGCCATTCCCATCAAGCCGAGACTTCCATGGCAGCCACGTGCTAAGAAGCCAAAGATATCTTCACTTGAAGGCTAGGGGAATGTGCAGGAGGCACCAAGCGAGCAGGCGGCAAGGGATGAACTTCCACCAACTCCTCTGTCAGTTATGAAGACACTTGGAGCTTCACTGGGTATTCCCCCTGAGAAGCTTACATTGGAACAGCTTATGGCTGATCCAAAGCAAGCACAAGATAAATCTGTTCCCCATGATAAGTGATCTTTTATGTTGCTGTTTAGGGAGGCAGGTCCCTTGTCCTGCCATTTATCTGCTGCTACTCTGTTCCTGTGTCCAGTCAGACTTAGGCTCTCTGTTTTCTCTGGGCTATAATATTATCCTAAACTATCCCTATATGGTCTCTGGTTATATTATTCTGCAGTGCTATTATGTGGTGTTGTGTGCTATTCTCTATTTCCAGTTCTGCAATGAATTTACATCATTGCAGAGATTGGAAAGTGTTGTGCTGGAATGTCAGAGGTCTGAATTCTGATGCGAGACAGAGAGTTGTCAGGGCAAAAATTGAGGAATGCCAATGTTCTGTAGTTTGTCTGCAAGAAACTAAGTGTGAATATTTTGACCAAAGGGCCATAAGAAAATTTTGTCCTAGAAGGTTTGATAATTTTGCTTATGCACCATCTGTTGGTGCCTCTGGTGGTATCTTGGTATTATGGAGTTCGGCGGCATTGACAGGCACTTTAGTTGAAGTGCAGAGTTATGGCATCATTGTAAACTTCACATCAGTGCATAATAACCAGAATTGGACCTTAGTTAATGTTTATGGGCCCTGCCAGGGACAATTGAGAGACAATTTTGTACATTGGCTATATCATATACAGATTCCCCAAGATGAGCTCTGGTTATTCCTAGGTGATTTTAACTTTATAAGATCCCAGGAAAATAGGAATTTGCCAGGGGGAGACATAAATGACATGTTCCTCTTTAATGAGATTATTGGGCATTTAGGTTTGCTTGAATTACCTTTAAAGGGTAGATCATATACATGGTCCAATATGCAGGAAGTCCCTCTGTTAGAGCAACTGGATTGGTTCTTCACAACACCAACATGGACATCAGAATTTCCAAACACTTTGGTATACCCCCTGGCAAAAACTGGATCTGATCATGTGCCCTGTGTGGTTTCAATTTCCACTTCAATACCAAAGGCAAAAGTTTTCAGATTTGAAAACTATTGGGTTCAAATGCCTGGTTTCTTTGACTGTGTACAGCAATGTTGGTCTGCTCCAACCAATAAACTGAATTCTGCAGCTGTTATAACTGAAAAATTTAAGAGATTAAGGTATGATCTTAAAAGATGGCACACTGGAATAACAAGATTAAAGCTTCTGATGCAAGCTTGTAATGCAGTGATTCTTGCTTTTGATAATCTTGAAGAGAGAAGACCTCTTACCAGACCTGAATTTAACTTCAGGAAGATTGTAAAGCTACACCTGGAAGATTTGCTTCATTTGCAGTTTGTGTACTGGAAACAGAGGTGTACCATCCATTGGATTAAGGTGGGTGAGGAAAATTCCAAATATTTTCAAGCTATGGCTACAGAGAGATTTAGGAGGAATGCTATTGCAAGTTTAGTAAATGAGGATGGAATTGTGGCTTCAACTCACAGTGACATGGCTGGCCTTCTTTGGTCTTCTTATAAGGATAGAATGGGGGTAGCAGAAGGTAAAATATGCAGTTTGATTTGCATAGTATGATACAACCTGTCTCAGGACTTGAGGATCTTTCTGGACCCTTCTCTGATGATGAAATAGCTGAAGTTTTAAAGCATCTGCCTACAGATAGAGCCCCTGGACCAGATGGTTTTACTGGGTTGTTTGTTAAGAAACGCTGGCACATCATCAAAGGAGATTTTCTACAATTAATCTCAGACTTCTATGAAGGGAGGATTAAGCTCCAGAGTATAATGGGTCTCTTATCACTTTAATCCCCAAAATCCTATCACCAGAAGGATCAAATGATTTTAGACCCATATCCCTCACCAATACATGTCTTAAATTTCTTACCAAGCTCCTAGCAAACAGACTTCAAAAAGTAATTCTCAGATGTATTCATAAGAATCAGTATGGTTTCCTCATGTCAAGGTCAATACAAGATTGTATAGCCTGGAGCTTGGAGTATATTCATCAGTGTCATCAGTCACACAGGCCAATCCTAATACTCAAACTTGACTTTGCCAAAGCCTTTGATACTGTTGAGCATGATCTCATCTTATTAATGCTTAAGCATAAACGTTTTGATGATAAATGGATTGGTTGGGTGAAGGAACTTCTGTCATCTGGAACTTCTTCCATTCTATTAAATGGGGTGCCAGGAAAACAGTTCAATTGTCGAAGAGGAGTGAGGCAGGGAGATCCCCTATCACCACTTTTGTTTGTGATAGCTTCTGATTTACTACAGTCTATTGTAAACAAGATGCTTCATGAGGGACAATTAGCTCTGCCCATACCATCTAATGACCCAGATTTTCCAATTGTTCAGTATGCGGATGGCACCCTCCTCATTGTACAGGCTGATGAAACCCAGTTAATTTCGCTAAAGCAGATGTTGGTTTCATTCTCTCAGTCAACTGGACTAAAGGTGAATTTTCATAAATCATGTATTCTGCCAATTAATGTCTCTCCCGAAGAAACTAGCAGGCTAGCAGCTATATTTGGTTGTCAAGTGGGGACTTTGCCTTTCACATACTTAGGTCTGCCTGTTGGAACTACAAAACCAAGGATACAAGATCTTGTGCCTGTGGTACAGCGAGTGGAAAGAAGATTATCTGCAAGTTCCTCAATGCTCTCCCAAGGAGCTAGGCTACAGTTATTACAGTCAGTTCTCTCTTCCATGCCAATATATTTTTATGCACTTTAAGCCTGCCTGCTGGCATTATCAAGCAGCTGGAAAGGATTATGAGGCAGTGCCTTTGGAGGGGAAACACTGACACACCCAAACAATCATTGGCAGCATGGCCCTTGGTATGCAGACCAAAATATAAAGGAGGGATGGGCATCATTAACCTGACCATACAGAACAAAGCTTTGCTCACCAAACACCTCCATAAGTTCTACAATAAGGCACATATTCCCTGAGTTTCTTTGATATGGGACACTTATTACAATGGTGTGGTTCCTCGTGCAACTATCTTGTGTGGTTCATCTTGGTGGAAAGATATCATCAGACTGAATGACACATACAGAGCAAATACTGTTATTACAGTAAATGCAGGTGACAGCGCCCTATTTTGGCATGATTCTTGGGTATTGCTTGGTTCCACAACACCCATTAAAGAGAGATATCCCAGATTATTTTCTTTTGTTCTGGATGACAAAATTTCTGTGAAAGATTTTATTGAGGAACAGAATTTTGAGGCATATTTTCAGTTGCCTCTTTCTACAGAAGCAATGCAGGAGCTACAAGCACTGTCCTTGGGGATCCAAGGAATGGAGCGTAACCCTGAAGCTTCTGATGTTTGGTCCTGGACCCCTGGAAGAGGAAATTATTCAGCCAAGAGCATTTACAGTTTAATGCATGCTCACCTGCCTACTGATGATCCCTGCAAATGGATTTGGCAAAGTAAGTGTACAATGAAAATCAAGGTATTTGCTTGGTTAATGCTGAATGATAGGCTTAATACCAGAGATATGCTATTGAGGAGACACTGGAGATCTGAGGATGATGACAACCTCTGCCCAATGTGTCCAACCCAAATGCTGGAAGACAGAGATCACCTGTTCTTTAAATGTAATTTCAGTATCAGAGTCTGGAATTATTTGCAAATACAGTGGTATGATGGCTTATCCACCAAGGAGTGTATTTTAGCTGCTAAGAGAGGTTTCCAGAAACCTTTCTTCTTTGAGGTTGTTTTCCTGGCTGCTTGGAGCATTTGGACCACAAGAAATGATAAGATCTTCAGACATCAGAGGCCCACTTTTGGTGCATGGAGGGCCAAATTCATACATGATATTTCTCTGCACTGTCACAGAGTGAAGACAGACACAAAACCCATGTTATTACAATGGATTAGGAACCTGCCATGATTCATGTTAGGCTTGTATATACTTTCTGTACATAGGTAAGCTAGGTAAGTTAGATGTTTGTATACCCTGTAATTAGTCTAGTTTCATTTGAGTTAGACTGTAAAACCTTTTGCTATTATTTTTAATAAATGGTTGTGGGGCTTTTGCCTCACAGTGTTCAGTCAAAAAAAACAAAAGTCATGACCTCTCCAAACTCACCTTCAATACTATTGCAAACATTATTATCAATAACATATTCATCATGAGGCTTAAATAAATTTTCAAGAACATAAGAAGCATTATCACCCCAATCATGATCATTGCAATAAGTAGTGGACATAACAAAATTATCACCCCCAAGCTTGCAGATTTGCATATCATTAGCACAATTGACATTAATAGAATTTATAATAACATCATTGCAATCATGCTTTCCATTCAAGGAGCTATCATGAATCACTTTATAAATTTCTTTTAACACTTCATCACAATTTTCAGATTCACAGTTTTCAAGCAAAGCTTCATAAAGATAATCAAGTGCACTCAACTCACTAGCAATTGGTTCATCATAATTGGATTGTTTGAAAAGATTAGCAAGTGGATGAGGATCCATATCAATAATTTTTAGCAAGCGAAGATGCAAGCAAATAGAAGGCACATGGCAACACAAGCAAAGAAAGCACACACAATATTTTTGGTATTTTTCATTTTTTTAGAGAAGTGGGGCAGATGAAAAAGAGAGGCAAATAAAAAGTAGAGCAAGTAGATGATAGTTTGTGTGAAGGTACTTGATAGGTTTTGATGATGTCTCCCCGGCAACGGCGCCAGAAATTCTTCCTGCTACTTGTAAGCTGCGTTGGGATTTTCCCCGAAGAGGAGAGGAGATGCAGTACAGTAGAGATAAGTATTTCCCTCAGTGAGAACCAAGGTTATCAAACCAGTAGGAGAATCACACAAAGCCTCATGAATAGAACCTGCACACACAAAAGCAAATACTTGCACCCAACGCGGGCAAGAGGGTCGTCAATCCCCTTGAACTTGTTACTTGCAAGGATTAAATCTTGTAGTGGTAGATAGATAAATTGGAAAACAAAATAAAATAAAATAAAATTGCAGCAAGTATATTTATGTTTTCTTTTTATGTTTAAAGTAGACCCGGGGGCCATAGTTTTCACTAGAGGCTTCTCTCTCGAACACATAGCATACGGTGGGTACACAAATTACTGTTGGGCAATTGATAGAAAAGCGCATAGTGATGACCCACAATTATAGGGGATCAATCATAGTCCTTTCGATAAGTAAGAGTGTCGAACCCAACGAGGAGCAAAAGGAAATGACAAGCGGTTTTCAGCAAGGTATTCTCTGCAAGTACTGAAAGTAGCGATAACAGATAGTTTTGATAGTAAGATAATTCGTAACAAGTAACAAGTATAATAAAGTGCAGCAAGGTGGCCCAATCCTTTTTATAGCAAAGGACAAGCCGGAACGAACTCTTATAATAAGCAAAGCGTTCTCGAGGACACATGGGAATTTCATCTAGTCACTTTCATCATGTTTGTTTGATTCGCGTTCGCTACTTTGATATGTGGGTGGACCGGTGCTTGGGTGCTGTTCTTACTTGAACAAGCCTCCCACTTATGATTACCCCCTCTCGCAAGCATCCACAACTACGAAAGAAGAATTAAGATAACTCTAACCATAGCATGAAACATATGGATCCAAATCAGCCCCTTACGGAATAGCGCATAAACTAGGGTTTAAGCTTCTGTCACTCTAGAAACCCATAATCTAATTACTACTCCACAATGCTTTCCCTTAGGCCCAAAGATGGTGAAGTGTCATGTAGTCGACGTTCACACGACACCACTAAAGGAAGCACAACATACATAGCATCAAAATATTGAACGAATACCAAATTCACATGATTACTTATGACAAGACTTCTCTCATGTCCACAAGAACAAAAGTAACTACTCACAAATCATATTCATGTTCAAGATCAGAGGGGTATTGAATAGCATTAAGGATCTAAACATATAATCTTCCACCAAATAAACCAACTAGCATCAACTACAAGATGTAATCAACACTACTAGCAACCCACAGGTACCAATCTGAGGTTTTGATACAAAGATTGAATACAAGAGATGAACTAGGGTTTGAGATGAGATGGTGCTGGTGAAGATGTTGATGAAGATTGGTCCTCCCACGATGAGAGGATCATTGGTGATGTCGATGGCTTCGATTTCCCCCTCCCGGAGGGAAGTATCCCCGGCGGAATCGCTCCGCTGGAGAGCAAAATAGCTCCTGCCCAAGTTCCGCCTCGAGACGGCGGCGCTTCATCCCAAAAGTCTTCTTCTGATTTTTTCTAGGGCAAATGGCTTCATATAGTAGAAGGAGGGGGCCAGAGGCCTGCCAGGGGCCCCACAAGCCAGGGGGCGCGCCCCCCAGGCTTGTGGCTTCCTGGTGGGCCCCTTCTGTTGATTCTTTCGCCAGTATTTTTTATATATTCCAAAATAATTCTCCGTAAATTTTCAGGTCATTTGGCGTTGTGCAGAATAGCTATCTCTATTTCACCCCTTTCAGGTCCAGAATTCCAGCTGCCGGCATTCTCCCTCTTCATGTGAATCTTGCAAAATAAGAGAGAAAAGGCATAAGAATTGTACCATAAAGTGAAATAATGATCAAAAACATAATAATTATCAATAAGAAACCATGATGCAAATTGGATGTATCAACTCCCCCAAGCTTAGACCTCGCTTGTCCTCAAGCGAAAGCCGAAATCGATAATCATGACCACATGTTTAGAGAGAGAGGCGTCGATAAAAATAAAATACGGACATAGAGCATCATGATCTTTATTATAACAGCAATATATCATCATAAAACTTCTCATGAAAAAGTGACAATTCATCCACAAGTTAAAGTATGAACCATAAACCAAATTGAAAACTAACAAACTATGATCTCAGTCACTGAAGCAATTGCAATTCATCATATTATCAGAAAGAGTCTATGTAAGAGCTTTGTTTAGTAAGTTCACATACTCAACTATCATTTAGTCTTCTATGATTGCTGACACTCACGGCATACTTATGGAGCAAAAGTTTCAGTCGAACACATAGAAAGATAGGGGCTTATAATTTCGCCTCCCAACGAATTTACCTCAAGGGTAATGTCAACAATAATAACTCATGATCACCTACATCCAATTGGATATATATGCCTGAATCAATCCCCACCACATGATGCTTGCCAAGAGAGAAAATAAAAATCGGAATAGAGGAGAATACTATTGACTCTTGCATGAAAGTAAATACATAAAGTAAAAGATAGGCCCTTCGCAAAGGGAAGCAGAGGTTGTCATGCGCTTTCTATTTTTGGATGTGCAAGCTCTTAATGTAAAGGAACGTCACTTTATATTGCCCCTTGTGATAGCGACCTTTATTATGCAGTCTATCACTTTTATTGCTCCACCGTCACAAGATCGTACAAAGCTTATTTTCCCTTACAATAAAAGTTCATACATGTTTAGGAGCAATTTTTATTGCTTTGCACCGATGACAACTTACTTGAAGGATCTTATTCAATCCATAGGTAGATATAGTGGACTCTCATGGCATGAAACTGGGTTTAAGGGTTTTTGGATGCACAAGTAGTATCTCTACTTAGTACAAAATTTTGGCTAGCAAAAGATAGGGGGCAAGCACCACATGTTAGAGGATCCAAAACAATATAACTTCTATGGGAATATAAGCAAACATAACCCATTACGTTGTCTTCCTTGTCCAACGTCAACTAATTGACATAGAATATTTAATGGGGGTTCACAATCATAAAAGATGTCCAAGATAGTGTATTTATTTGTGAGACCTCTCTTTCTTTATTACTTTTTCATGAATTGCAACAATGACCAATGCTATGTTTGTCAACTTCCAACAAGATTTATCAATTATACTTCTTTTATGTGAAGTCATCACTCCCCATGGGATTAGCATATAGATCTTACTTTTTATTCTTTATTTATTTCTAAGATTGGATCATCAAAAGCAAAACACTCAACTCAACTACTCTTTATTATATAACTTTCACACATGATTACATAGATAGATAGATCACAAAGCAAGCACTCGAAGCTAAATCATACTAAAACTTTATTCTTCTAAATCACGAAATAACTAAGGATCGAACTAAGATAGATAATGATGACGAAAAAGTAATGGTGATACGATACCGGGGCACCTCCCCCAAGCTTGGCACAAGCCAAGGGTGGTGCCCATACCCATGTACTCAAATATCCTTCTTGGGTGATGGTGGTGATGAAGTGATGGACTTGTCCTTGAGCCTCAGCAAGTACTCCAAATAACTATTGATCCTTCGAAGGGCATGATTTTTTTCCTCCAACATAATAATTTCCTGAGTGAGCGACGTATTCTGGGCACAAATTGCTTCAACAACCCTTAATGCATTAATTTCAGATAAAGAAAGGTTATGCTGAAGAGTTTGCAATATATCTCCCTTTTCTGTAGGTTCCTTCTTGTGTATGGCTTGATCTTCTTCTCCTTGAATCCGGTCCTCCACGACCTTTCCGGGTTCCTCCTCCATGGCAGTATCCTCCTCTCCGAACGACCACTCATAATATACTTCGCTGAAAGGACGTTTGCCGGGCGAAGGTTGAACAATCCGGTGCTTGGTGCGGAGTCTTCGGGGAGCCATGGCGATCTAGATCTGTCAGAAAAATAGCCCGAAACAAGAGCAAAGGAGAAACTTGCGATACGGTGGTCAAAACACCCGTGAGTATATATAATGAATTTTCCCGTGCAAAATAAGTAATATGGAAGAAAAACGGAGTTAGGAAAGTCCACGAGGGCGCCACAAGCCTAGTAGGGCGCGCCCCCCAGGCTTGTCGCCTCCTCGTGCACTTTTCGGATTGTTTATTATTTTCCTAATTTTTTATATATTCCAAAATGGACAGAAAGTACTTTTATGGAAGTTTTGGAGTCGGTTTACTTATCGTACCACATACCTACTCCTTTCAGGCTTCTGGAGCGTTCCAGAAGGTTTCCTCTATGTGCTCTTCTGGTGTCATTGTTTGAATAATATTAGTTTCAACATTAATGGGCGTACCTGACATATAATGTTTAATTCTTTGCCCATTGACCATTCTTGGATTATTGCCTTCGGAGTTGTTTATTTTTATGGCTCCGGAGCGATAAACTTCTTCGATGATATACGGTCCTTCCCATTTAGAGAGAAGTTTTCCTGCAAAAGATCTTAAACAAGAATTGTATAATAGAACATGATCACCTACTTTGAATTCCCATTATTGAATTCTCTTATCATGCCATCTTTTAACTTTTTCTTTAAACAACTTGGCATTTTCATAAGCTTGGGTTCTCCATTCATCTAAAGAACTAATATCAAATAACCTCTTTTCACGGGCAAGTTTAAAATCATAGTTAAGTTCTTTAATTGCCCAGTATGCTTTATGTTCTAACTCAAGAGGTAAATGACATGCTTTTCCATAAACCATTTTATATGGAGATATACCCATAGGATTTTTATAAGCGGTTCTATAAGCCCATAATGCATCATCAATTTTTTAAGACCAATTCTTTCTGGATCTATTAACGGTCTTTTGCAAAATTAACTTTATTTCTCTATTAGTTAATTCAACTTGACCACTAGACTGAGGATGATAGGGAGATGCAATTCTATGATTAACATCATATTTAGCAAGCAACTTACGGAAAGCACCATGAATAAAATGTGAACCACCATCAGTCATTCAATATCTAGGGACTCCAAACCTCGGGAATATAACTTATTTAAGCATTTTAATAGAAGTGTTATGATCAGCACTACTAGTTGGAATAGCTTCTACCCACTTAGTAACGTAATCAACAGCAACTAAAATATGAGTATACCCATTGGATTTAGGAAAAGGTCCCATATAATCAAAACCCCAAACATCAAATGGTTCAATAACAAGAGAATAATTCATAGGCATTTCCTGACGTCTACCAACATTACCAATTCTTTGACATTCATCACAAGAGAGGACAAACTTACGTGCATCTTTGAAAAGAGTAGGCCAATCAAAACCAGATTGTAATACCTTGTGTGCAGTTCTGTCTCCCGCATGGTGTCCTCCATATGCCTCGGAGTGACACTTACGTAGGATTTGTTCCTATTCATGCTCAGGTACACAACGTCTAATAATACCATCTACTCCTTTATATAAGTGTGGGTCATCCCAAAACTAATGTCTTAAATCAAAGAAGAACTTTTTCTTTTGTTGGTATGTGAAACTAGGTGGTATATATTTAGCAACAATGTAATTAGCATAGTCTGCATACCAAGGAGTATTACGAGAAGCATTTATCACAGCTAATTGTTCATCAGGAAAATCATCATTAATAGGAAGTGGGTCATCAAGAACATTTTCAATTCTAAACAAATTATCAGCTACGGGATTCTCAGCTCCCTTTCTATCAACAATATGCAAATCAAATTCTTGTAGCAAAAGAACCCACCTAATAAGTCTAGGTTTAGCATCTTTCTTTTCCATAAGATATTTAATAGCAGCATGATCAGTGTGAATAGTAACTTTGGAATCAACAATGTAAGATCTGAATTTATCACATGCAAACACAACTGCTAAAAATTCTTTCTCAGTAGTAGCATAATTTCTTTGAGCACTGTATAGAGTTTTACTAGCATAATGAATAACATTTAATTTCTTATCAACTCTTTGTCCTAGAACAGCACCAACAGCATAATCACTAGCATCACACATAATTTCAAAGGGAAGGTTCCAATCAGGTGGTTGAACAATAGGTGCAGAAATTAAGGCTTTCTTAAGTATTTCAAAGGCTTCTACACAATCATCATCAAAAACAAACGAAACATCTTTTTGCAAGAGATTAGTAAGAGTCCTAGAAATTTTAGAGAAGTCTTTTATAAACCTTCTATAGAAACCAGCATGACCAAGGAAACTTCTTATACCTTTGATATCTTTAGGACACGGCATTTTCTTAATAGCATCCACTTTAGCTTTATCAACTTCAATACCTCTTTCAGAAATTTTATGCCCAAGAACTATACCTTCATTCACCATAAAGTGGCACTTCTCCCAATTCAATACAAGATTAGTTTCTTCACATCTCTGCAAAACTCGATCAAGGTTGCTCAAGCAATCATCAAAAGAAGTTCCATAAACGGAGAAATCATCCATGAAGACCTCAACAATCTTTTCACAAAAGTGAGAGAATATAGCAGTCATACATCTTTGAAAGGTAGCAAGTGCATTACATAAACCAAAAGGCATACGACAATAAGCATAAGTTCTAAAAGGACAAGTAAAGGTGGTTTTCTCTTGATCTTCAGGTGAAACAGGTATTTGAGAAAAACCAGAATAACCATCTAGGAAGCAAAAGTGTGTATGCTTAGATAATCTTTCTAACATTTGATGGATAAAAGGCAAGGGGTAATGATCTTTCCTAGTAGCTTTATTTAATTTCCTGAAATCAATTACCATCCTATAACCAGTTACAATTCTTTGTGGGATAAGTTCATTTTTATCATTAGGAACAACGGTAATACCTCCTTTCTTAGGAACACAATGAACAGGACTTACCCATCTACTATCAGCTATGGGATAAATTATACCTGCCTCCAGAAGCTTTAATATTTCAGTTCTTACCACATCCTTCATTCTAGGATTCAGCCTTCTTTGATGATCAACAATGGGTTTAGCGTCAGGCTCCATATGAATTTTATGCTGACATAAAGTGGGACTAATGCCCTTAAGATCATCGAGAGTATATCCAATAGCAGCACGGTGCTTCTTCGGAGTTTTAAGTAATCTCTTTTCTTCATGCTCTGAAAGGTTAGCACTAATAATAACAGGATATATCTTCTTTTCATCAAAATAAGCATATTTAAGTGTATCAGGTAATTGCTTTAGTTCAAACACAGGATCACCCTTGGGTGGAGGTGGATCTCCCATGGTTTCAACAGGCAAATTATGTTTAAGGATAGGTGCTTGTTTAAAGAACAGCTCATCTATTCATTTCTTTCATTCATATTCATATCATTCTCATGGTCTAGCAAATATTGTTCTAAAGGATCAGTAGGAGGCACAGCAATAGAAGCAAGACCAATAATTTCATCCTTGTTAGGTAATTCTTTATCATGAGGTTGTCTACGAAACTTAGAGAAATTAAACTCATGAGACACCTCACCAAAATTAACACTGACAATTTCTTTAGTGCAATCAATCTTGGCATTAACTGTATTCAAGAAAGGTCTACCAAATATAATGGGACAAAAATCATCTTGTGGTGATTCAAGAACAAGAAAATCAGTAGGATATTTGATCTTACCACACAAGACTTCAACATCTCTAACAATCCCAAGTGGTGAAATAGTGTCTCTATTTGCAAGCTTAATAGTAACATCAATATCTTTAATCTCAACAGGTGCAATATCATTCATGACTTCTTGATAGAGAGTAAACGGAATAGCACTCACACTAGCACCAATATCACACAAACCATGATAGCAATGATCTCCAATTTTAACAGAAATAACAAGCATGCCAATTACAGGTTTGTTTTTATCTTTAGTGTCTGACTTAGCAATTCTTGTTGTTTCATCACAGAAATATATGACATGTCCATCAATATTATCAACCAAAAGATCTTTAACCATTGCAATATTAGGTTCAACTTTAATTAGTTCAGAAGGTCTAGGTGCTCTAATATTACTCTTATTAACCACAGTTGAAGCTTTAGCATGTTCCTTAATCCTAACAGGGAAAGGAAGTTTCTCAATATAAGCAGTAGGCACAACAGGATCAACATGGTAAACAATTGTTTCTTCTTTAACGCTAATAGGTTCTTCATTCAATTCAATAGGTGGATGATATTTAAACCATTTCTCCTTAGGGAGATCAACATGAGCAGCAAAAGATTCACAAAAGGTAGCTACTATCTCAGAGTCAAGTCCATATTTAGTACTACACTTATGAAAATCATCGGTTTCCATAAAAGATTTAACACAATCAAACTCAAGATTTATACCTGACTCATTACCTTTGTCGATTTCCCAATCTTCAAAGTTACGTTTAATTCTTTCCAGAAGATCCCATCTAAATTCAATAGTTCTCTTCATAAAGGAACCAGTAGAAGAAGTATCGAGCATGGATTGATCATTATGAGAAAGCCGAGCATAAAAGTTTTGAAAAATTATTTCTCTTGAGAGCTCATGATTGGGGCATGTGTGCAACATATACCTAAGCCTCTCCCAAGCTTGAGTGATACTTTCTCCTTCACGAGGCCAAAAATTATATATATAATTCCGATCACGATGAACCAAATGCATAGGATAAATTTCTGGTGGAATTCCAGCTTCAAGCGGTTCCAGTCCCATGTTTCAGTATCATCACATAGCCTATACCATGGCAATGCCTTTCCCTCCAAAGATAAAGGGAATACTTTCTTCTTAACTCCATCTCCGGATAAACCTGCAAGCTTAAACAATCCACAAATTTCATCCACATATATCAAGTGCATATCAGGATGTACAGTTCCATCTCCTGCATAAGGATTAGCTAGCAGTTTCTCTACCATACCTGAAGGAATTTCATAATAAATATTTTCAGTAGGTTCAATAGGTTGAGGAGCAACTCTCAATGCTTCCGGTCGAGGTGAAGATACCCCGAACAAGCCCCTCAAAGGATTACTTTCCATAGTGACAAGTGACATAAATTTCAGCACGTAATATAAATGTTACCATACCAAATTCCACTCACCAAAGGCACTTCACTCCCCGGCAACGGCGCCAGAAAAGAGTCTTGATGACCCACAAGTATAGGGGATCAATTGTAGTCCTTTCGATAAGTAAGAGTGTCGAACCCAACGAGGAGCAGAAGGAAATGACAAGCGGTTTTCAGCAAGGTATTCTCTGCAAGTACTGAAAGTAGCGATAAAAGATAGTTTTGATAGCAAGATAATTCGTAACAAGTAACAAGTATAATAAACTGTAGCAAGGTGGCCCAATCCTTTTTATAGCAAAGGACAAGCCGGAACGAACTCTTATAATAAGCAAAGCGTTCTCGAGGACACATGGGAATTTCATCTAGTCACTTTCATCATGTTTGTTTGATTCGCGTTCGCTACTTTAATATGTGGGTGGACCGGTGCTTGGGTGCCGTTCTTACTTGAACAAGCCTCCCACTTATGATTACCCCCTCTCGCAAGCATCCGCAACTAAGAAAGAAGAATTAAGATAACTCTAACCATCGCATGAAACATATGGATCCAAATCAGCTCCTTACGGAATAGCGCATAAACTAGGGTTTAAGCTTCTATCACTCTAGCAACCCACCATCAAATTACTACTCCCCAATGCCTTCCCTTAGGCCCAAAGATGGTGAAGTGTCATGTAGTCGACGTTCACACGACCCCACTAAAGGAAGCACAACATACATAGCATCAAAATATCGAACGAATACCAAATTCACATGATTACTTATGACAAGACTTCTCCCATGTCCTCAAGAACAAAAGTAACTACTCACAAATCATATTCATGTTCAAGATCAGAGGGGTATTGAATAGCATTAAGGATCTGAACATATAATCTTCCACCAAATAAACCAACTAGCATCAACTACAAGATGTAATCAACACTACTAGCAACCCACAGGTACCAATCTGAGGTTTTGAGACAAAGATTGAATTCAAGAGATGAACTAGGGTTTGAGATGAGATGGTGCTGGTGAAGATGTTGATGAAGATTGGTCCTCCCACGATGAGAGGATCGTTGGTGATGTCGATGGCTTCGATTTCCCCCTCCCGAAGGGAAGTATCCCCGGCGGAATCGCTCCGCCGGAGAGCAAAATAGCTCCTGCCCAAGTTCCGCCTCGAGACGGCGGCGCTTCGTCCCTAAAGTATTCTTATAATTTTTTTTCTTGGGAAAATGGCTTCATATAGTAGAAGGAGGGGGCCAGAGGCCTGCCAGGGGCCCCACAAGCCAGGGGGCGCGCCCAGGGGGGTAGGGCGCGCCCCCCAGGCTTGTGGCTTCCTGGTGGGCCCCCTTCTGTTGATTCTTTCGCCAGTATTTTTTATATATTCTAAAATAATTCTTCGTAAATTTTTAGGTCATTTGGAGTTGTGCAGAATAGCTATCTCTGTTTCACCCCTTTCAGGTCCAGAATTCCAGCTGTCGGCATTCTCCCTCTTCATGTGAATCTTGCAAAATAAGAGAGAAAAGGCATAAGAATTGTACCATAAAGTGAAATAATGATCAAACACATAATAATTATCAATAAGAAATCATGATGCAAATTGGACGTATCACATAGTTATGACGATATTCAAGGCAATGGTCATGTATATAGGCATCACATCCAAGACAAGTAGATCGACTCTTGCCTGCATCTACTACTATTACTCCACCCATTGACCGCTATCCTGTAACACCCTATGTAATTAAGCTATAGTGATCACCTTTTGATAATGCCAAGTCACCATGCTTAGTAATGCTTGATCATCATTTGCATCATATCTCATTTCAAATTCCAAATCAAATTGAAATTCAAATTGAAAGTGAAAATAAAAGTTGTTCCAATTTGGAAACAAAAATGTTCATTAATTAGCAAATAATTCATAACTAATTGTGTTAAGAAAAACAACATCACTAAAAATCACTAGATGACTCTATCATCCAGAAACAGCTCCAAACAGCAACATTTAATACCTTTTTGTTTAATTAAAATTCAAATGAAATCATTTGTTCACCAAACCAATTTCTGGCAGTGTTAAATATTGTCTAGTAATTAAATGGACAACACTCATATTTTACAAAACTTAAATGGTGGCTAAACTATTTACTAAACATAAACTAAAAAGAAAAACAGAAAGAAAAATGAAGAAAAAGAAAAAGGCCAACGCGCCTGGGCTTAAGTCAGCCGCGCGGCCCAGCCCACCTTGCCGTCTCCCCCTTCCTACTGCTCCTCCTCGGTCGCTCGCGCGCACCCGACCCCGTCGCCGGTCGCCGTCGCAGCCGCGCCCGGCCAGCTCCCGCGCCGCTACAGGAAGGTGGAGAGGATAAGAAGCCCCCCTGGAAACCCTAGCTGCCCAGATATTTCCCCCCTCTCCTCTCGTTCGCTCTCTCTCTCTCTCTCTCTCTCTCCTCGCCCGAGAGCTCCCTCGTCACCGCCGCTCGATACCGCGGCCACCGTGCCCCGATCGCCACTCCGCCGTGTCCATCGTCACCGCTGTCCTCGACTATTCCCTCTACCCCGACTGCTTCGAGCTCGGAGCCCCCACATCGACGCCGACGAGGTCATCTTCAACCTACGGCCGTCGCCGCCTCGCCATCGATTTCGTCACCGTCAAGCCCTCCCCGAGCCCGCTCTGCTCCTCTACAGGCTCACCGTGAGTCCGCGCGTCTTTCCCCTCTCTCTCCCGTACATTTCCGTCGCCGTAGCCGCCGCTGCCATCGCCGCCCGTAACCTGCTCCGTCGTGCAGCTCGCCCCCGTCGCCGTAGACGTTGTCATGCTCGCCCGAGCATGGAAACGTGCTCGGTGCACCGCGCTGCATCCGCTCGTGCCCCGTTGCTCCGATTCCGTCGACGGTCGAACTCCGGCGTCCGCCTCGCCGCTCGCCGGTGTCGCTACGCTGCCTCCCCGGCCACGGCACCGCCTTAGATCGATGCGGCATCAAACACACGATCGAATGGAGCAAACCGCGCGCGAAACGGTCGCTGGACGGCGAATCCCGAGCCACACCAGTGCGCGTCGCTGTCGTTTTGGTCGCCGGAGACAAGTAGCCGGTCGGCGCCGACGTGGCACGGCCGGGCCTGCCTCTGGGTCACTGACCGCGGGCCCCACGGGCCCCAGTTGACTAGGTTGACCCAGTCAACTGCTGACTGGGCTGACCCAGTCACTGACATGTGGACCCCCCACTGTTTACAACATTTAAAAAAAAAATAAGTCGTTAATTAATCCATTAATTAAATCAGTTAGTTAATTAGTCACTGACTAATGGGTCCCACCGCCTAATTAACCTGTAATTAGTTTAATTTAATCCTAATTAACAGCTGAGTCACTGACCAGTGGGGCCCACTGGTCAGGTTTGACTCTGGTCAGCCAGAGTTGACCGCTGACGTCACATTGACATCATGCTGATGTCATCAAATACTGTTTCGGATAATTCGATTTAAATAATTTCAGAAATTCCAGAAAATGATTAAAACTTTGAAAAATCATATAAAATAAACCGTAACTCGGATGAAAATAATTTATATATGAAAAATGATCAGAAAAATATGAAGAATCTGAATATGTGGTCAAAATGCTTGACCATCACTCCTATCTAGATGAACATGCAACTTTTGCCCGTATTCGATAGATGAATAGTGCATAACCTCGATAAAATAAATCCAAATAAATTCCTAAATTAGCTAAAGCAGTTAGTTAGGCAATATACCACCTCTGCATAACTTTTAGGCATGTCATGCATCGCTGTTGCATTGTTGCCGTGTATTTATTGTTTCTTCCCCCTCCTTCTCTCCCGATAGCCCCCGAGACTGCCGACGACACTGCAGTGTACGACGACGTCGCCGACGACCAGACCCCTTCAGCTGAGCTTCCAGGCAAGCAAAACCCCGTTGATCATAAGATATCGCCCACTCCTTCTCTCTTATTCTTGCATTAGAATTGCCCCTGCTACTATTTCGATAGCTCCTATTCTGATGCATAGCCTGATTTTGTCGTCTGCTACTGCTACCTACCTGTTGTCCCATGATGCTTAGTTAGTTATGCTATTGTTCCACCTGTGGCCCTTCACCCCAGTCCGTTGCCATGCTTGATATCGGGCCGTGATCACTCTGGGTGATGATCACGGAACTGTTTACATTACTGCAATACTTAAACTGTTAAAGTCGGGCTGGCCCCAAGGGTGCCCGCGAGAGAATAACATTAAAGACGGGTCGGCTCCAAGAGCACCCGCGCGATATGTACTACCAAGCTGGAGCGACAGGAACCCTGTTCGTCTCTGCGAGTTACTAAACATGCTTAACGGATTTGGGTATTTGATCTGAGTGGGTCGTTGGCCCTATACGCATTACCACCACGTGGGATAATGGTTATGGGAACCTCTACGTCGTAGTATCAGCCGAAAGCTCTTCAGATGTCACAGCTCAGAGATGCGGGCTGATTGTTGGGGTGAGCTGGTTACGTCACTGTGTATACAGTGTCGCGCTTGGGCCCCGGCCAGTCTCGCAACGTGCAGGAGTGCGAAGGGCGATGGCCCAAGACCCCTTCGTGCTTAGGATTTAGACCGGCGTGCTGACCTCTCTGCTGAGCCTAGGTAGGACTGCGTCGTGTTGATCACCCGAGGCCAGGCATTACCCAGCAAGTGTGTCCGGCCAGATGTGATCGAGCGTGTTGGGTAGCAGTAGTGCACCCCTGCAGGGAAGTTATCTATTCGAATAGCCGTGTCCACGATAACAGGACGCTCGGAGTTGTATCTTGATCCGCTACAACTACAAATGGATACTGTTACAATATTAAACTGTTACCACTGCTCTCGGGATCACTTTCTCGTAGGGAAGTCGAGGAAGGATCTCAGGGCATTACTAAAATATGATTGAATATATATTATCTTGCTCTACTCTCTTCTGATGCTGCAAGAAATGCTTCAAGATGCTAGTCTTCGATAGGATAGGCCTCTCCCTCTCTGTTCTGGCATTCTGCAGTTTAGTCCAAAGATATAGCCCCATTCCTTTGATACCGATGCATGTTTAGTATAGTTCTGATGCCAGTCTTGCGAGTACTTTGGATGAGTACTCACAGTTGCTTTGCTATCTTTTTCCCCATACCCACTTGATGAAATCAGACGATGGAGCCCAGGAGCCAGACGCCACCACAGGAGACTACTACCAGGAGAGTCCCGTCGGCACGTACTACTGGGTTGAGCCAGCCGACCAGGAGTAGTTCGGAGGCCCTAGGCAGGAGGCCTTCGCCTTTTCGATCAGTATCGTTGTTTGTGCTAGCCTTCTTAAGGAAAACTTGACTAACTATGTCTGTACCCAGATATTATTTGAGTGTATGACTTATGTATTCGGCTCCTCGTGACCCCTGGTTTGTAATATGAAGATTTATGTTTAATTTGTGTTTGGAGTTGTGTTGTGATATCTTCCCGAGCGTCTCTGTTTTCGAGCATGCACATTTGCGTGTATGATTAGTGCACGGTCGAGCAGAGGGCGTCACATATCCAGCATGCATCTAGTGTATTAAGTTAATGAAAACGGAGTAACGCCTTAAGCAAGATGACATGGTGTAGACAAAGTAAACCCAATCAATATGAATAAACCCCGTCGTTTTACCCTTAATGGCAACAATACAAAGACGTGTCTTGCCCCTTTCGGTCACTGGGATATAGAGCACCGCAAGATTGAACCCATTACAAAGCACTCTCCCACTGAAGATAAATCAATCTAATTGGCCAAACCAAACAGATAGATTGGAGAGAAATACAAAGCTATAAAATCATGCATAATAAATGTGACGCCCCGACTTAATCGTGCACTAATCATACACGCAAATTCACACGATCAAGCCTAAGGACTCACTTGAAGATATCACAATACAACTCTACACAAATAAAAGTCATACAAGCTTTATATTACAAGCCAGGGGCCTCGAGGGCTCGAATACGTAAGCCTGACTCATACAAGCATCAGCGGAAGCATCAGATATCTGAGTACATACATAAAAGTTAAACAGATAGGCCTTAAGAAGGCGGGGCAAAACATCGACACTGGATCGAAAGGCGCAGGCCTCCTGCCTGGGTGCCTCCTATCTACTCCTGGTCGTCGGTAGTCTCCACGTAGTAGTACTCTCCACCGGAGGGGTAGTAGTAGTCGTCAACTGGGGCAGCTGGCTCCGCGGCTCCGTCATCTAGTCGCAGCAAACGGGTATGTGGGAAAAGGGGAAGCAAAGCAACCGTGAGTACTCATCCAAAGTACTCGCAAGACTTACATCAAATATATACTAATTATGCATCGGTATCAAAGAAGGGCTGTATATGTGGACTAGACTGCAGAAATGCCAGAATAGAGGGAAATGCCTAGCCTACCGAAGACTAGCATCTTCAGCGTCTTGCAGCATTAGAAGAGTGCAGATTAGTACATAAATATAGCAGAAGCAATAAGTATAACAGTAGCCACGCCCAGAGATCCTTCCTCGACTCCCTGCGAGAAAGCAATCCCGGAGCTATACTATTCAAACCACTTCTTAGTTGTAGAAGATCGGGATATTTTCCGAGCGTCCTATTACCGTGGACACGGCTATTCGAATAGATATACTTCCCTGCAGGGGTGCACCAACTTACCCAACACGCTCGATTAACTCTGGCCGGACACACTTGCTCGGTCCATGCCCGGCCTCGGCTGATCGACACGTCATAGCCCTACCTAGGCTCAACAGAGAGGCTAGCACGCCGGTCTACATCCTAAGCACTCAGGGGTCTTGGGACCATCGCCCTTTGCACTCTTGCGCGTTGCGAACGCGGCCGGTGAGCAGACCTAGCCCCCTTAATACAAGCGCAGGATTTCCCAGTCCAAGCCGGAGTGCACCGCTCAACTGCTGATGTATGAAGAGCTTCGGCTGATACATACAACGCCAAGTGCCCATACTTATTCCCGCATGGTGGTTAGTGCGATAAGGCCAGCGGCCTACTCAGATTACATATCCTAACCCATTAGTGCGTTGGGAGCTCGCGGAAACGAGCAGAGACTAACGATCATGTGACCCCGTCGCCCCGTCTCGTGGACTTACGGCAAGGGCTAGGAATGCCCGGCCGTGCCACGTAATCATCTCTCGGGTACCCTCATGATCAACCCGATACCACATCTCTCGCGGGTACCCCTCGGGGCCGACCCAACTTTATTCAGTAACAGTAGTAAAGTCAAGGTAACCGTGTGTCCATAACATCAAGATGGAATCCGAGGAATCACCCTCGTTGGATTCCCCACTCGATGTATCCGTCAAGGTGAACCCGGAGGAATCACCCTCGATGGATTCACACTTGAGGAGTTGCACGACAAAAGTTTTATCGGAGGTGGTGAAAGAGGAATCACCCTCGGTATCCCACAACCGACTAGCTGTACTACAGAGGCAACATCGGGAGTGAGATAAGAGGTATCACCCTCGGCACTCGTTGGTAACTCTGTAGAGTCGTACAACTTAGGGGGTGCGGTGATGTGTTGGTCTCAGCCCGTCGATCACATCGATCAGGGCACTGGAAACTAAGCGGGGCAACTAGGACAAGTATGAGGGGCCACAGATGGTTTACCATCCAACCTATACTAAGCATTTAGGATATCAGGTAAAGTATCAAAAGCAGTTTAAAAAAATAGGCTATGCATCAGAATAGGTATACGAAACAATAACTGTAGCAATTCTAATGCAAGCAGGAGGGAGAAAGAATAGGTGATATAGGCATGCTCAAGGGGGGTTGCTTTCCTGGAAGCTCTGCGGCAAAGGAGTCAACGGTGTAGTCGGTCTCCGGAGCTGCGTCGGTCTCGGGGTCTACCAGATAAGAAGAGGGGGAAGAAACAATAAATAAAAGCAAACAGAAGCAACACAATGCATGACATGGCAAAATGCAGTGCTGGTGGTGACCAAATGCAAGGCTACATGTTGTAGACGAAGCGGGAAAATATCTGGGATATTTTCCCGGTTTTTAGGCGGTTATCGGTATACTGAACCAGAGGGGAAGGTTCCATGTTCGGATAGATAAGAGTGATGGTCAAGCATTTTGACCACATATTCGGATTCGTCTCGTTTTTCTGATCAACTTTTATGTTGAAAACTTTTCGATCCGAGCTACGGTTTTATTTTCTATGATTTTTCAAATATTTAAACCTTTTTCTGAAATTCTGGAATTATTTTAATTAATTAATTCGCATTATCCAGAACAGTGCACGTGTGACGTCAGCATGACGTCGGGATGACGTCAGTGGTAAACCCCAGCTGTTCCAGGTCAAACCTGACAGCTGAGTCCCACTTGTCAGCGACACAGGGCTAAACAGAAACTAATTAAACTAATTAGTGGTTAATTAGCACGTAGGCCCCACATGTCAGTGTCTAATTAGTTTAACTAATTCATTTTAATTATAAAACGTTAATTAAACGGGTGGGGCCCGCCTGTCAGTGGCACTGTGTGCCCAGTCAGCCGAGTTGACCAAGTCAACTCGGTCAACTGGGGCCAGGGGGCCCACTGGCAGTGACCCAGGGGGTGGCCCCAGGTGTGCCAGCTCGGCGGCGGCCGGCGGCTTGACGCCGGCGACGCCACACACGGCGGATGGCCACGGGGGTCGCCGGAAAACGTCTACGCGGGCCATTTCGCGCGCGCGACCCCGCGTTCGAACGAGCGCTCGCCCACGCGTCGTTTGGTGGCGGTGGCTTGGCCAGAATCGGCCGGAAACGGCAACGGCGAGCGGCGGAGGCGGCGCTGGAGTTCGGGTGAAGGCGAATACGGCGATGCGGGACACGGCGGAGCTAGCTAACGATGGCGTTGGACTCGCACGAGCTCCAGGAGCTCGATGCGAGGCTCAGCCGCACGTGACAGCGGCTAAGGCCACGGCGGCGAGCTCGTCGGCGGCAGCGCATTTGGGCATGGCGAGCGAGCTAGCTATAGGGCGCGCGCGAGCAAACGGAGAGGGGGAGGAGGTAGAGGAGCTCACCGCGAGGCGCACGGTGGCCGTTGGAAGTTTAGTAGCGCAGCATGGCGGCCGGAATCGGAGAAGAACAGCGGCGACCCGAGGAAGAAGACGAGCTCGTGGCACTCGATGCGGTGCTCCCCGGCTCCAACGGAGGGCATCGGACGACGTGGAAGACGACGGCGGAGTTAGCAGGCATGGTGGCGAGGCGAGGTGAGGCCGGTGGCCGCGGAACCTCGGCGGCGCGGCGACGACGACGTACTGGAGAGGAGGGGGAGAGGTGACCGAGCGAGGGAGAGAGGGGGAGAATGGAGGAGGGCGTCCAGGGGGGACGAATGGCCTCGGCCTTATCCTCTCCGGGCGCCCGCAGCGGCAGGTGGCGGCCAGTGGCCGGAGCCGCCGAGCTCTGGCCACGGCGCGGGCAACACGGCGACGAGAGGTGAGAGAAAGGAGAGGTGGGCTGGGCCGGGTGCACTGTGCACTTAGGCCCAGCTCACAGTAGAATAGGGCCTTTTTCCCTTTTTTCTGTTTTCTTTTTCCAGTAGCTTTTGCATTTTCTTTTAGCCAACAAATGACTTTGCAAAAATATGCAACTGGTAGAAACAATTACTAGGGACTGTGATGCACTGCCACAAAAAGTTTGGAGCCCATTTGAATTCATTTGAATTTTGAATTACATTTAAAGGGCCAAAATGGTGTTGTTGGCACTATTTTCAGGAAGATAGAGCCATCTAGGGAATTTTGGTGATGTTGTTTTCCTGAACATCATTTATTATTGAATATTTGCTAAATGATGAACTTTTTCTCAGGAATTTTTGAACAACTTCAAATTTCACTTTGAATTTGAATTGAATTCAGTGGAGGAATTTGAAATGAGATATTAATCCAATATGATCAAGCATTGCAAAGCACAGTGTCTTAGCATAATCATCATGGATTACTGTAGCTCATTACAGAGGGGTGTTACAATAAAGTTCAGAAAAGACACAATTACTTCTCATGAATATTCAGATCATAAACCCACAATTCATCGGATCCCAACAAACACACCGCAAAAGAAGGTTACATCAAATAGAACTCCAAGAAGATCGAGGAGAACATTGTATTGAAGATCAAAGAGAGAGAAGAAGCCATCTAGCTACTAGCTATGGACCCGTAGGTCTCTGTTGAACTACTCACACATCATCGGTAGGGCAGCAAGGTTGATGTAGAAGCCCTCCGTGATTGATTCCCCCTCCGGCAGGGTGCCGGAAAAGGCCTCCATATGGGATCATGGAAGAACAGAAGCTTGCGGTGGCGGAAAAGTTATTTCGTGGGGCTCTCTGTTGGTTTCCCAATATTTTAGAATTTATAGAAGTGGAATTAGGTCAAAAGGAGCCACGTGGGGCCCACAAGGTAATAGTGCGCGACCACCCCCTAGGCGCGCCCTATTGCCTTGTCGTCTCCTCGTAGGTCTTCTGGTCCTCCCCCGAAGCTTCTAGGGTCTCTTTTGTCCTGAAAAAAATCGTCAAAAAGTTTCGTAGCGTTCGGACTCCGTTTGGTACTGATTTTCTGGAAAACAAAAAACAAGCAGAAAACAACAACTGGCACTGGGGACTAGGTTAATAGGTTAATTGCCAAAAATGATATAAAATGACATATAATTGCATATAAAACATCCAAGATTGATACTATAATAGCATGAAACAATAAAAAAATTATAGATACATTGGAAACGTATCACACGGCTGCTGACCTAGGCATCTTCTGGAACTGGGTAGTCGTGGGAAGTATTGTGCCCTGGTGCTCATCATCACTGCTAGTGGCGATCTTTGCTTCACCCACTTCCTTATTAAGACTCTCCACAGTGGTCTGCATCTCAGTGACCTTGACATCTAGGTCATGGAACTTAGTCTTTCTTTGCGAGGCTGGCCAGGCTTCGGTCAATCCTCTGAGTAGCACGGAGAAGATATAGATGAGAAATACAAATACGTGTATTGTCCCCTACTTTATCACTGGGATATAGAACACCGCAAGATTGAACCCATTACAAAGCACCTCTCTCATTGCAAGATAAATCAATCTAGTTGGCCAAACCAAACGGATAGATCGGAGAGAAATACAAAGCTATAACAATCATGCATAAAAGAATTCAGAAAAGACTCAAATATTTCTCATGAATAATCTGATCTAAACCCACAATTCACCGGATCCCAACAAACACACCGCAAAAGAAGATTACATCGGATAGAACTCCAGGGAGATCCAGGAGAACATTGTATTGAAGATCAAAGAGAGAGAAGAAGCCATCTAGCTACTAGCTATGGACCCATAGGTCTATGGTAAACTACTCACACATCATCGGAGGGGCAGCAAGGTTGATGTAGAAGCCCTCCGTGATCGATTCCCCCTCCGGCAGGGTGCCGGAAAAGGCCTCTAGATGGGATCGCGGAAGAACAGAAGCTTGCGGCGGCGGAAAAGTTATTTCATGCGGCTCTCTGTTGGTTTCCCGATATTTGAGAATTTATAGAGGTGGAATTGGGTCAAAAGGAGCCACGAGGGGCCCACAAGGCATCTTGGCGCCCCCCTGGGCCCGCGCCCTGTTGCCTTGTGGCTTCCTCGTGAGGCTTCTGGCCTCCTCCCGAAGCTTCTAGGGTCTCTTTTGTCCAGAAAAAAATTGTCAAAAAGTTTTGTAGCATTTGGACTCCGTTTGGTACTGATTTCCTGAAAAAACAAAAACAAGCAGAAAACAACAACTGGCACTGGGTACTAGGTTAATAGGTTAGTCCCAAAAAAATGATATAAAATAGCATATAATTGCATATAAAACATCCAAGATTGATACTATAATAGCATGGAACAATAAAAAACTATAGATATGTTGTAGACGTATCAACGACTCAATTACCATGCCCATTAATGTGAATTGGGAACCGTGAACAGACGGTTGTGCTTCTGCAGCCTATGGAACCGTGCATCTCCTAGAGTCACGGCTGTGTAAAAATGTTAATGGCATGGAGAAATCGAGGACGCTATAACTTAATTCTAGCACGGTAACTGACACACTGAATAGTCACATCGAACAGGCATCCCATCGATCATCAGTTCATCTTTTGACCGATGACCACCGAGACAAGAATGTGAGGAGGCAAACGAAGAGCCTATCGTCCATCTTAGATCTGACGACGAATACATGTATTAGAGCAGCCCACAAAGAGTCAAACCTCAAGCATCTAAAACAAATATGTGCTTCTGGTCCACAGTGATACGTGCCTCTCGTATCTTCACGCTGGTGCCTACCTCAGTAAACGAATGAATGGATGCAATTAAAGCTATCAGAGCCACGGTAGTGTTTTTCAACTGTTTCCTGTCAGTGCCTCTACGGGCGTGAAGCCTATAGAGGCACAATTATGTAGGCAGAAAAAGCACGACCGCCAATTTGACTTATCCATAATCGTGCCTCTCTTATCTTGACGGCTGTGCCTCTCTAGGTGTGCATGCCATCGAAAACATTGGGAACGCAAAGGCATGGCCATGCCTCTGACTTAGGTATAACCGTGGGCTCTCATAGCTTCACGGCTGTTCCAAGGAACATTTGAAAAACAGAAACACGACCGTGGCTCTCTGGGTGAACATGTGACTGCAAACATTGGAAACGCAAAGCCACGACCGTGCCTCTGCTTTAGGTGCAACACTGCCTTTGTGACTCTCTTTTGTGAACGTGTGACTGCACACAAAGACTTAGTGGCCCCACGAGTGAAGATAGAGACGCACTGATTACAAGAGGCACGACGCAACCTTTTCACGAAACAACCGCCTGTGCCCCTCTGTGTTTGAACACAAAGAGGCACAGAAGAACACTGATCCGTGCCGGGACTCTCTGGGTCAACGACTATGATGATGCTGGATACACAACCATGACTCGGTAGTTCTTGAAAAGTTTTTGCAGCTGAGACTCTTTTGAGTTTTTGCAGTTGAGCTTCTTTAAAGAATTGCACTTCAAAGAAAGGAAGAGTATATCACTGAATTTGTGCCTCTCCTAACGGAACGACCATGCCTCTCCTGACGTCATGTCCGTGCATCTCCTATCGTCACGGGCATGTCTCTCCTAAAGTCACAACCATGCCTCCCTGATTGAACGTGTGATTAAAAACATTTGGATCATAGAGGCACGGCCATGCCTTCTCAACTAGTAGAAACATGCCTCTTATAGTTCTGTGAGGCACGGGGGGCAGGTGGACTAGTCCCGTGGGAGGTAGCTGGACGAGTCAAATGTCTCGTGTCCCCGTAACCCGTCGGAATGCGCGCACATGTACAATCAGCATTCATTCCATTTCGGGAAAAGTAAAAACCAGCATTCATTCCGTCTCTTGGTCTCTCACATTTCCTTATATTTTACTCCCCTCCGCCTCTCTTAGTCACCTCGCTCCCTCTCTGCCTGTTAAATCGTCTGCCTCTAGGGTTCGTGGTTCTTGGCGCTCCCGTTCTGATTTCCCCTTTAGCTATCCTAGGGTTTTGACTGGATTTTTGAATTACAGTAATTTTTAAGTTATTTTTCTTCAGAGATTTGTCGCCGGTGCTTCGGCCTAAAGTTCCTCTGATCCATCCCCGTTCGTCGCCGGCTGCTGGTGTTCTACTGCAGCTATAAAATATATGCGTCCGCCATGCTCCAGTCCATGTTCATGTTGACCAGGTTCTTTTAATTATTCTTGTGTTACGTTTAGGGTTTAGATTTGTGGTCAATTTCTAGTTGTCTAGCTTTGTAGCTATCTATCTCGTAAAAAAAATTCCCCCATGAGTAAAAACCCCAAATCCATTACTTTTCTCTTTTGAGGTATCCCTAATTAAAGTCGTTTAGCTCTAATCATGCTGTATTCATTGTTCTAACACCCTTCTCGGTAAGTAAACTATGTAATGTTGGTATTTTCATAGTTTAAATTGGTTGACATTGAACCTTGTTTTAAATTATGATACTCTGATTGGTTTTACCTAGTTGTTCTGATTTGCTATTGCTTTTTGTTAAACCTAGTGTGCTTTTGATTATTTGATTATACCATCTTTTATTTATTCTATAAGTTTTTCCTCTTAATTTATCTAGGTATGGTTTGCCCTACTTGCCGTCATCTAGACAGCCCTTGCCAACCTCATCCAGAAGCTCTCCAGGAGTTTGAGGTTATTCTTGATGAGAATTGCTGGAGGCGCATGGTTAGTGGACATATTTACCATAATTATCTCTGTATCTTATCCAGTGGTCGTTTAGTAGAATTACAACTATTGGTTGGTTATAGCACGTTTGAAATCGTAATTGTTGCACTTTTGGTATCCCTTTGTATCTGTACTAGTTCCCCTATTGTCACTTCTTTGTACTTTTATTCTGTTTTTTTTCATTAGTTTGCCTGTTTATACCTTACTTATTTTCATGTGTATTCAGTTTCCCTTAATTCGTTCATCTATGCCAAATCTCTAGTCATTAATTTATCATACTATTATGTTGTTATCTTTAATTGTTATCAGATATTTGGGTGCACTTTAGGCAAATTTTTAAGTTGATGTTCAATGAGTTTGAATTTATACTTATAGATTTTTATTTTTAATATTTTTCCCAGTATGTACCTTGTAATGTTAGAGCTTTTCTCGCTGAATACATTGATGAGAGGAAGGAGGATGCAAGGATATTGAATAACAAGCAGGTTGAGTCAGCCCTTCTTACCCATGAAGGAAGGTCTTACAATGCTTTGTTTAAGCATAGGCCTAACTACACCAAGTTCTATGGTGATGTTTGGTGCAACTTTGCTGATGATTATGATCTTCGTGCTGGAGACCGCATAGAATTTGTACTGCCTAATGAGGGACTGAATCTGGCGATCGAAACATATCGCGGTGAGAAAAGGTTGCTTCCATTACCTCATGTTGGTAGGTATTCAATTTTTCAATTAATTTTTTCACTGCTTTTTTATATACATGCCTGATGTTATATACTATTTACCTCATGCTGGATTATATATCTTGTTCTAACTTTGTATGCTGCATGTTTTTCTAGCTCTCGGCGATCTTTCTTTTGATGATTTCGAGCACGTTCAGTGTTGTATCTACTCTGGGGATATTGAGCTTACCTACGACCAAACACGCTTCTTTCTACAACGCCTTTTTCGAGATGCTTTCATCCATTGCCGCCCGTTTGTCCATGTGTTGACTGCCACTAACACCAAAGACAACATCACGGTTAGTTAACTCTCTCTTGTTAAAACACCCAACATACTTTGGTTCGTACGTCTACTGTTCTATGATGTTGAGTTAATTTGCTTATATATATTCTTATAAAGAAATTATTCTTTAAACACCCAAATGTTGATAAAATTTGGTTACAGGTTCCTAGTATTTAATATTAACCATTCAGTATGAAGTGTCAAGGTTTCTTCATGCCATCACATAATTTTGAATAATCTCAAAAAGAAATAATTCATTAAACCAATAGTACTTTGGTAGCTCTCTTTATTTATATGCTTAATTATGAACTTGAACATGCTGACAATCTCATACTGCAAATTCTGTATTTCTATTATTCAAACGTTGTCCTAACAAAATAGTTTGTTGTAGTCTCTTCAGTCGCACATTAATCTCAATGCATGCCACTATGATGTTGCTCTCCTTTCCTGTTATATCTATTAATTGTTTTCACTTGTTGTTTTGATAAGAAATTCTATATATATTAGATTCAATATTATAAAATTTATTGTTTGTGCACTCCGCGTATTCAGTATTTCTTTTGAATGTTCAAATGACAAATTAACCTTTCTCATTCTTCTTTTATCTCTGTTTCTTTTAGAAAATTCCAAAGAGTGTTGTCACAACCTTGAAGAGATGGGTGGACGTGCCAACCAATGCCAGGGTGACCCTTGAAGCTCCTGATGAACCTACCCATGTCATCACTCCTTCGTCATTGATACGTCTCCAACGTATCTATAATTTATGAAGTATTCATGCCATATTTATAACAATTCTATATGGTTTTGGTATGATTTGATTAGAACTAACCCGGACTGACGCTGTTTTCAGCAGAACTACCGTGGTGTTGTTTTTTGTGCAGAAATGAAAGTTTTCCAAATGAGCTGAAACTTTTTGGAGATTTTTTATTGGACAAATAAAAAATATTGGCACCAAGACCCACTGGAGGGGGCCACCCAGTGCCCACGAGGCACCAGGGCGCGCCACCCCCCCAGGCGCGCCCTGGTACCTCGTGGGGCCCACGTGCCTCCGTTTGACGTGATTCCAACGCTGGAAAATCATATATATTCAGAAACCTCCGAAAGTTAACCTAGATGAGTTTTTACGCCGCCGCAAGCCTCTGTACCAGAGAGATCCCATCTACAGCCCTTTTCCGGCACCCTGCCGGAGGGGGGAAGGCATCACCGGAGGCCATCTTCATCATCCCGGCGGTCTCCATGATGAGGAGGGAGTAGTTCAACCTCGGGGCTGAGGGTTTGTACCAGTAGCTATGTGTTTGATCTCTCTCTTTCGTGTTCTTGAGATGGCACGATCTTGATGTATCGCGAACTTTGGTGATATAGATGAATCATATGGAGTTTTCCCCTCTCTATCTTCTTGTGATGAATTGAGTTTTCCCTTTGAAGTTTTCTTATCGGATTGAGTCTTTAAGGATTTGAGAACACTTGATGTATGTCTTGCATATGGATATCTGTGGCGACAATGGGATATTCACTTGAGTCACTTGATGTATGTTTTGGTGATCAACTTGCGGATTCCGTGACCTTGGGGATTTATGCATAAGGGTTGGCACACGTTTTCGTCTTGACTTTCCGGTAGAAACTTTGGGGCACTCTTTGAAGTTCTTTGTGTTGGTTTGAATAGATGAATCTAAGATTGTGTGATGCATATCGTATAATCAAACCCGTGGGTACTCGTGGTGACATTGGAGTGCCTAGGTGACATTAGGGTTTTGGTTGATGTGTATCTTAAGGTGTTATTTTAGTACGATCTCTAGGGCTGTTCGTGACAATTAATGGGGATGGCTCATAAGATTGATCGGGAAGGATAACTTTGAGGTGGTTTCGTACCCTACAACAATTTCTTCGTTTGTTCTCCGCTATTTGTGACTTTGGAGTGAACTCTTTGTTGCACGTGAGGGATTTACATATGATTCAACTATGTCAACAATGTTGAGAGATTGCACTAGTGAAAGTATGAACCCTAGGCCTTGTTTCTAAGCATTGCAATACCGTTTTTATGTCCGTTTACTATTTGCTACCTTGCTGTTTTTATATTTTCAGATTACAAAAACCTATATCTACTATCCATACTACACTTTTATCACCATCTCTTCGCCGAACTAGTGCACCTATACAATTTACCATTGTATTGGGTGTGTTGGGGACACAAGAGATTTCTTGTATTTGGTTGCAGGGTTGTTTGAGAGATACCATCTTCAACCTACGCCTCCCACGGATTGATAAACCTTAGGTCATCCACTTGAGGGAAAATTGCTACTGTCCTACAAAACTCTGCGCTTGGAGGCCCAACACGAGTCTACAACAATAAGTTGTGTAGTAGACATCAGTCATACTCCATCTGCAAAAAAGACGGCAGGATGGTGATTGAAAAGTCTTCTTTTAGAGAGTTCCTGTCAGCTGCATCCTTTGTTGAAGAGAACATTGTTCTAATCACATTCAAAGAGCGCAATGATCGTTCTGTGTCCATCATCCTTCAGGGCATTCCGTAGATTCTGTTAGTACCAGTACCAGCAGTTTAAATGGAAGCAACGGTGTCTCTTAAGGAGCTGTTTTTTTGGTAGTTGGAAAGCCTTCTAGGGTGTTCAGTGATCGTTTCGTGCTGATCATCCTCCAGCGCAAATGGTTGGTTGCTGTTAGTTTGGTTCTTGAAATGGTACTAATGTAGCTGTTATGGACCAACTGGCTGTTTGAAGTATGAGAATTATCTTTTTTGAATTTTTAGAATTCCAAAATTCAAACAACAAAGAAAACTTTTTCTTCAACTGTGAATCAAAATTCAAACAGATGCAGATACAGTTTTTGCATAAAAAACTATAACCAAGCCTGGTATTAAAGTTCTTCAACCTCTCTTTTCAAAAGAGTCCTAAATAATCCCCAGACAGAACTCCATGTTACAACTGTGCACTATGTTTTCTTCAGCATAACATAGTCTTTCTCAAAACGTGCCTCCGCTAGCAGAGCGACTCTTCTTAAATATAGCAGCGTGCACCCAATAACATAACAACAGTGCCTCATTCAGTAGAGATGTTGTTAACGAAAAAACAATTCGACCACAGAGGCATGACCGTGACTCTGCTGCGTGTACCACTGTGCCTCGACTACCTTCCCGGGCGTGTCTCTCCAAGAAAGCGCGTCGTCTGAAACAACTGGAATACAGAGGCACGTCACGAATAAAGCATTTCATTCAACAAAACAAGTGGAGCGTGCCATATCAAGACCATGAATAGACAGGCACGTCGAGCATGTGATGTCGCTACGGTACAAAATATATTGCTCGAACCCCTAAAAAATTACTCTAACAGACGCCTATTTCCCGTGACTCCTGGAACCGCCGGATGACGTCCCAACTGCTCTTCTCGGTTACCTTTTTTGCACGACAAAGTAACGATCCCATTCCTTTGTACCGCATCCATTTGCCTCATCTTCCTCGGCCGTTCCTCGTCAGCCGCCACAAACCCCCATCGCCTCCCTGTAGCCATGGATGACGAGAAACTAACAACAGAGACCAAACACATCACTGCCCATGGCACAAACCGTGCTGGAGGTGGTGTACACCAACGAGCCAAAGACTGTGGAGCGAATCATCAAAATGTACGAGCAATGGCTCCAGGAGGAGAAGAACAAGTTCGTTAGCCTCGACCTCGAGTACACATGTAAGAGCAGTTACAGACGTCGAGGGGTCGCCGTCGTGCAACTTGCCATGCGCGAGCATGTCCTCGTGTACCACTACTGCAGGTTCGAGCAGCGCCAGGTGTTGGTTGAATTCCTGCAATGCAAAGCGATCACTTTCGCTAGCGTCGACACCAGGGGTGACAAGATCATGCTTGCCCGTGCATGGATTAGAATTCCAGATGAGCACCACGTCGACATCCAAAGACAGTTCTGTATTAAAGGTGGTGGAGAAAGGGACTCCATGGGTGACCTTGCAGCGGCCATCATCGACCCCTCCTACAAGAACATGAAGAAATCATTCCCAAAGGACAAGCACCAGTACTGGGAGAGGAAGCCGCTTTCCCCGCTGCACCTCGAGTACGCAGCAAAAGATGGGTACGTTAGCTATGAGTTGTACCGTAGGATCCTAATCATTAAAGATGGGCTACGTCACCATCTCCAACCACCATTGAAAGAACGGCTCCGACCCTGTAAGAAGACAGAAGAGGGATCCTCAAGCGGCTGGAAGTGCCGGAAGGGAAACTGCGGGTGGTGAATTGCTACATCTTTGGATGTCTAAATTTAATTAGTAAGTTAATTTAGATTGAGCAAACATATGTTCTAACTATGATTATAGTAGGTCAAAGATGTTGTGTGTTATTGTATTATACTTATTATACTTATAGTACAGATGCATGGTGCTTATGTAAAAAATATGTGATTGTATCCTTGTTAACTATCTGTAAATGTTTTTTCATGATTGGTGTGAGCAATTTCAAAAATATTTGTAAGGAACTTCAATATATCCATGTCCAGCTTTCGGAAACAGTATGAGCACTTCCATAAATTTTGGTATTCCAATGCGGAAAACACTAAGAGCACTTTCAGACTCTTAGCGCATTGAAATAAAATAAATCATGCAGACACCATTGACATCAAACACTGTCTTAATATAGGAGCGCGCCTTCACTAGCATCACACCACTGACTCTCTCAGTAAAGATGTTAACGGAAAAAACATTACAATACAGAGGCACGACAGTGACTCTGCTGCATGTACCACCGTGCCTCGACTAGGTTCAGGGTCGTGCCTCTCTCAGTAAGTGTGTCGCCTGAAATAACCGAAACACAAAGGCACGACTGTGCCTCTTCGTAATATAGGACCATGCATCCACTAGGTTGACAGACCGTGCCACTCCGAGTAAACCTGTTGGCGCAAAAACATTGGGAACAAAGACGCGTAGACGTGGCTCTCCTTAATATAGCAGCGTGCCTCCACTAGCATCACAACAGTGCCTCTCTCAGCAGAGATGTTAACGGAAAAAACATTTGGAACACAGAACCACGACCGTGACTCTGCTGCAGGTACCATCGTGACTCTGCTCCACGGACGCAAGGGACAAGCACCACCACTAAACAAAAACATATGTCATTGTATACATTTCGAACACAAAAGCACGGTCGTGCCTCTACTTTATGAATAACCGTGCCTCTGGTATATTCATGACCCTGCTTCTCCGAGTATAAGTACCAATGGAAACATTTGAAACAAACAAGCACAACCGTGCCTCCCATTTATACATAACCGTGCCCCCACTAGCTGCACGGTCGTGCCTCTCTGAGTGTCCATGCCAGGCATAGGGAACACAAAGGCACACCAATGCCTGTAATTTATGTATAACCGTGCCTCTCATAGATTAACATATGTCCCAAAAAACATTTAAAACACAGATGCACACGTGCCTCTTCTACATCCATAGAACAAGAACAAACTGGTGGGTTCATATCAGTTTTATATATCCGAATAACATTATATTCTACCATATATTTTAAATAACATATGTTCTACTTCACAGTCTATAACTAACATCACCGCGGCAGAAAGCTGAAGATAACAGCAAGCCTCCCATCACGCTCCTTGAAGGTTATGAGCACCAAGCTGTTTACTTCAATAGATGATGCTTGAAGAAATCACTGAAACCTTCCTTCTTGAACACCATTCTACCACCCAAGCCAGTGAAGTAGGAACAAGGAATGCTCGCATATATATCATCATCGTGATACTCCAAAGTAAGTTCAAGAGTTAAAATGCCAGACCTAGGAACTGACACAAATTCCTTCAAACTCCTCACAACCATGCTTAGAATAACCTGACGAAAACATCAAGCTATTAGAATAAAACAAATTAAAAAGCTATAAAAGAGGAAATAATAAATAATAAATAAATAGAAACTGAGAAAAAACAAAGAAAAATAAATCTGACCATATGATGGCCATTAACATTCATGGAAGTTATCATGTGAACAAAAGGACAACAGAGTATTTAGTTGTCATCAAAGAGTTGTCGCGACATGAAATACAATTGCTGATAATTGAGATCGACACCACGAGTGTAAAAACAACTGCCAACAAGTTCCTTCTCAGATTCACTCAGATCCTCGAGTGCTACAAAAACAAATTTCACAGGTTCAAGAGAACAACAAATCATGTGACGTGAAACAGGGTAAGAACTTCTTTAAAAATAAACCTTACCAACACAGGGTAAAGGGAACAACATATCTCCACCCCGATAAAAATCAACACCAATCAACGTTTCATAGTGCTCAAGCCTAACAGTCATTATATCACGATACAGAGACCACAATCAGTCACCAGTCGCTCCCAGGAAGGACCATGGAATTTGCTGCTCACCCGACCATGGCTAAACAGAACATCATATAATTCATCCTCACTGGTGTGAAGAGCAAGCTTAGTATCTTTGTCATCCCTCCGAATGGCTAAAACCCTGCACCGCTCAATGTACCGAGCAAGATGAGCTCTAGCACTTCACGGAACATACTGCAAAACGAATCAAAACAACAATCATAAATCAGACAAACAAGACCTAGAATACTTTCCATTTGAAACAACATCAGCAGCACCAAAAGAAATAAGTATGTGCGCCACCACAATTTTTAATACCAAATTTCAAACAAATAAATTTTTTTAATCTTACAACACGCCTTGAATAGCGCCGATCCAGCACCACAGTGAACAGATCCACAGAAGAATCAAAAGAGGAATAAAGGCCACTTGGCATACGACAAAAAGGGCAAGCCATACCTACAAAGAACACAGTGATTATTAAGAACTGATTGCACAACAGAGTTGAAAGTTGACATTTGATAGTGTTGAAAGCCCCCACCCATAATCACCCCATAAATCTCCATTGCCCAGAAATATAATGGGAAAAGTAAAGGAAAACAAACAGGAAATAGGGAACCAGGGAACACAATTACCACCGGCAAACAAGGGCCACCGTAGGCAGGCGGTAACAGCGGCAGCGGCGACGGGGGGCGAGGACGGCAACGAAGGAGAAAAAGGAAACAGAGCAAAAAAGCCCAGGCGGTGGCGACGGGGACGGCGACGAGAGAAACAGATCAAAATTATATTACAAAACAGTATATGTTTAAGGTCTAAAGTGAAAAAAAGGAAAACCAAAAAAGAAAAACCGGAAACCGGAAATAACGGGAGTGTTCCTCCACGCGATAAGTGTCACGCCCGGAGCGACCCGAAAAGGTCTACCGAGCGCTCCGCGCGTGACGCTTGTCGCGCGCGGAGTACCCCAGAGTGACCTTTGCAAGGAGTACTTCTCAATTAGTGATTTCGAAGGATTTTATTTTTGGGATAAAAGAATTATAATGCTTATCGGGTCGGCCCATATAGCAGCCTTGTGTGTGTTACAGGTAGTAGAATTTCTCAAAAAAAAAAAAAGAATTTCTCGATTCGACGACTATTCGGGCCATCCTGTGGATCCCTCAAAAAAAAAAAAAACCTATTCGGGCCATCCCCAAGCTTTTTCATCACCTCTTCCTTTGCTTGACTCGTCTCCATCCTCGCCTCCCGTTCTCGCCGCCCGTCTGACATCGCCGTCCTCGACTCCCTCTCCGGTAACACATCGTCTTCCTCCCAGATCCGATTCCACGAGATATTAACCGAATCCCCTGTAATCGATCCCTTCGTCTTTACCAAATTCGTTTCCTTTGAGGCTAATCGTCCTCGTTTTCTGCAGTTGGAAGCGGGATAGTTCTTGGGTCACCGGAAGCGTCGCACGCATGTGAGTAATCCGATCCAACCGATTATATTGCCGTATTATCTCGCTGATCTGTAGCGCAGGCGTCACGCGTGGGCTGAACAGGTCGCTGCATTGGGGTGGGTGGGGATCCGTATGCTGCTGATCGTGTGATTCTGTTGCCGTGCTCGAATTAAACATTAATTATAGGGCATTTAGATTTGCGAATGTCTGCCTATGTTCAATCTGTTCTGGGGCACGATGCGTGTTGCTATTCTGTCGCAATTCAACCGCTGATGGATGCTGAGGCGTCCGTGCTCAAGAGCAGCAGTTCATATGGCCTGCCTTATTGTCAGGATCTAAAAGATAAGGCATGGATCAATCAAACAAGGTGTTGAGGTCCATTGCCGCTTGTTTAACCAGGGCCGGTTCTGACATGTTGGGGGCCCTAGGGCAAGATATCGATGAGGGTACAAGATTTTTTTTTTAATTTCGAAACAAATGTTTTTGTCTTGTGGGGAACAATGCACAACTTTTTGGAATCCAGAGAATTTCGCAAAAAATAGTACAAGAGAAAATGCACATTACAGCGAAACCTGATGATACGCCAGCTCAAATGAATCATTTTTTTTAGTGGGACTACAAAATATCATTTAGTTGCAACAAATAGGCACATAATGTATGAATGCGTCGTTACCCGACAAAGCCATTCACCTAGTAGGCTAGTACAGTGAATAATCATGAGCTAGTATTAGTAGTATGTAATGGAGTAAATAACCAAATAAATAAGTAGTAAAACCAGGTATGCAATGATCACCTATCTACAGGAGGTTCTGAGGTTATTTGCACATAATAGCTAGGCAGATGTGCCATTGTGATGCATCAAGATGGGGCCCCTCGTTACCTGGGGCCCTGGGAGGTCACCCCTCTGGCCATGCCTCAGAGCCGGTCCTGTGTTTAACTGATTTCTGATGTTTGTATTTATGTGATTGTTCTCCGGCGTAGGCATCCAGCTGTGCAGGTTCTAGTTGCACCACACTTGCCTCAGATTCTGGTGTCAGCGTGTGTTAAGGTGTGCTCGAGGGTTACTTATGCAAATTGCTTCCCAAAACTTAGTTTGTGGGAGAAAGCCTGCGCATATACGAAGCTATAGCATCCTCTTCAATAACTGAAGTTTAGGCGTTTTTCTCACTTGATGTATCATAGACGTAGTTAAGATGCAAGTTGGTTATTGGCTGGTGCTAATGTCCGTGACCTTCCTCATTCTGCGTAAGTTATGTGAGCCACTATAAGTATATAACCCACCTTGATAGATGAATCAACGTTAAACATTTTCATTTTGTATCTTTGCCGGGGGAGGTTGACACGGCGTGCAGACCAGGCTTTTTTCTGGGAGCAAAAGGCAGTAGGCAGGGTCCCCACTGTGGCTCTGATTTTCATTAAAAATATGGAACTGTACAAACGGAAGTAGAGAGGGTCAGAAGGAGTTATTAGAGAGAAAAATAAATAAATTACAATGAATCTAACCAGGTGTTTGTGCCTTCTTTCAAGTTAGGTTTTGCTCTCTTCATAATGATGTAGAAATGCTCCTTGAAATTGGATATCCAGTGGATAAGATTCTTGGTTTTACTGTCAAATAATATGATACTTTTTCTGTGTTTCCATAAGCTCCTTGAGTATTTCTTTGAAGCATATGATTCTCATTCTTTGCTTAGCTTCAATGATCATGCCATGAAGACTGAGTTCTACGTCCTAGATTTAACTAGAAGTTCTGGCTAAAGTCACTACTGAAGAATAATTACATCAAGTTTTCATTCTCCCCCTGTTCACATAAAACACAACTTTCATCCTCATATAGAAGTTTTTCTTGGTTAGCATTTCTCTAGTGTTGAGCCTGTTCTGTATTGAGCAGCCAGAAGATAAACTTCTGTTTTGACAAGCAGCATGATTGCCATATCCATTTGAATGGTGCATAGGCAGGGGGAGGATTGCCAATAAGCTCAATAAATGTTCTCTTAGTTGAATATTTAGTGCCATTCCATACAAACTTCCACTCATCTATGTCCTCAGTAACATCCAGATTAATAACCAACTCTTGGCATTGTTGCACAGCAATACTAGACATGGGCAGGGAGGACATATCATGGAAATCTACAGAGAGATATTCCATGGCCTTCTGAACAGATATGTCTTTGTGCTTGGCAAATGAATGGACACATGGATACAATAGATATAGTTTGGTATCCATTCATCATACCAGAAAGAGTAGTAATACCATTCTTAACATTAATATCAGTCATCTGTTTGCAGTGATAATGCTTGTTCCTATTGCGGTGAACCAAAGTCCAAGACCTTTCTTGTTCATAATCTCTTTTCCAAAATCCAATTTCGACCACCATATCCCCAAAAGATGGAAATGGCACTTAAACATATTGCAATCTAGAGCTTTTTCTTGACAATTAAGTATCCCACTGCCTTGGAACAAACCGAGAAACGGTAGACAGACCCTTTGATATGGATAACATTGAATGCATCATAAGATCCTACGTACTAAACAAGCTGAGGGAGCCAAACTAACATTGTGCTCATCCAACAGAAAGCAAGACCGCCCAAAAAGAGGCCACAAGATGGAAGGAGGGGGGGGGGGGGGTAGATCCAGGGAGTGGGCAATGGAGTGGGGATCTCCATGGGGATCCATTGATGTAGATACCTAGATCAGTCTTCAATGGAGAATTCATGGGTGGAGGTGGTGCAGACGAGCTAGGAACTGTAGTTTGTGGTCCAATGTATGAGAATATATTGCTGTTGAGTTTTGTTGAGATGTCTATATTTAAAGAAGTTCCTGGTAATTTCACTTTGGAATGTGTAGTGCTTTTATTGAACTGGGAGGCACTCACCTCCAGCCTCCCCCTCTATGGCACTGGCGGCTGGGTTGTGGTTTGTGACTTTCGCTCACGCTCAGACTCGAGCAGCTCCTCCTCTCTTTTAGGTCTGCACATGGGCTGGGCCTTATGGGCCGAGTGGAGATGGGCCAGGCCCGTACCCGTTCAACCCTCCCCCCCCCCCCCCCCCCCCCCCAAGATGGGTGGTAGATAGCTATCAACTCCATCTTTTCACATGCCAAGTTACAGTCCTTGGTTCCCAGTCCCTTTGTCAAGCAATTTGCAATCTGCTATCCAGAGCTGACATGAGTAAGGTTGATGATCCCATCATCAAGTTTCTCCTTAATGAAGAAGCAATTAATTTCCGCATGTTTTGTCTTGTCATGTTGAACTGGGTTATTGGCAATGCTTATGGCTGACTGATTGTCACACCATACTCTTGAGGGCCCCTTCCTCAGAAGTTTCAACTTGCACTGTAGGTTCTTCACCCAGAGCATCTCACTCAACCCTTGAGATAATGCTCTATACTCAGCTTCTGCTGTTGATCTAGACACAACTATCTGTTTCTTGCTTCTCCATGACACCAAATTTCCTCCCACAAACATAGAGAATAGCCTGAAGTTGATCTTCTACCATCTTGACAACTCGTCCAATCAGAATCACTATAGCCATCAACCTCAAGATGTCCACTCTTCACAAACACAACCCTTTTCTCGGAGTGCCATTCAAGCATCTTAGGATTCTGTGCACTGATCAAGATGCCCACTCCCTGGTTCACGCATGTATCTGCTCACCACACCCACGACAAAAGCAATGTCAGGCCTGGTATGACACAAGTACAATAACCTCCCAACCTGATAATCTACCTTTTCACTAGCTCACCTTGATTGTCCTGTCACTTGATGATTTTGTTTAATCGGAGTAGGGGATGCACGACATCTCATCATGCCCATGTCACTCAAGAGATCCAAGGTGTATTTTCGTGGTACAAAGATATTCCCTTCTCTGTCCGGGCCACTTATGCCGAGGAAGTAGTTTAGGTTGCCCAAATCCTTTAACTCAAACTCCTTGCTCAGACATCCCTTCAATGTACCTATTTCCTCCTTATCATCTCCAGTGACGATAATATCATCCACATAAACTGCAGGAATGGTGATCTTCCGATCAGAGTGTCTGTAGAACACCGTGTGGTCACCGTTACATTGACCATACCCCATACCATAATCAACACGTCTAAACCTATCAGTCCATACAAGGATTTCTTTAGCCTGCATACCTTCCCCGTGGTCTCTGAAGTACCAAAACTTAGTGGTATCTCCATTTACACTTCTTCCTTTAGCTCATCGTGCAAGAAGGCATTCTTGACATCTAATTGACGCATCACTTCCTTGCTGCTCTCCCTGCACTTGTGGATGCCATGGTGAGTACACCAGGGGATTCTTCTGCCACCGATCCTAAACAGGAAGCTGGAGAGTACCAATCTGAATTGTACCCACTGTTGGCTGGCAAGACCTGAACCTGCACATCACCATCAGTGAGAGTACCAACCGGAATTATACCCACTATTGGATGGACCTAACCTGCACATCATCATTAGTGTTAGTGTCCACAAAATCACCCTGAGTAGACAAAACCTTCTCCCCCTCTTAACCATCCTTCACAGAGTGTAAGTGGTCAAGCTCTTCAAACAACAAACTCAGATCTGTCGGTTCACCAAAGAATGGCTCAGACTCCCTGAAGGTGACATTCATACGGACAAACCTGCGTTTCTCAGAGGGACACTGTCGGTGTACTAAGACATGGGTGCCCTCGTACCCAGACTTGTGCACAGGCAGTCGTAGCCTCCCTTCCGGCAAGGGCTTGACGGAGGATAACTACGGCTCAAGACTCAACACCAAGACCGTGAAGAAGACCTCAAGGCAGGTCATCGAGAAGTACTATTCTAGTACTGAAGATCGACGTTGCCTTTGCCGGCAAGCTTCGCCCGGCAAGGTGAAGACCAAGACTATGGTTGCCGGCAAGTCCCCTTGCCGGCAAGCAAGGCCCGGCAAGCTCCGTGCCGGCAGGCTTATTTTGTCCCGTTACCGCTCCACCTCACCATCGACCAGATAGGCTCGTATGCTAGGTGTCAAGCGGGCAGACAGTCAACATAGCCGGCCAAGGCACGTGTCAGCACGTCACGCCAAGATTAACTTTAATGACACCCGTCCCTGGGACGTGTCAAGATTACAGGAGGGCGCCAGGACCGGTGGTACAGATCTTTTGCCCAAGGCCTCGCCTCCCCAACGTAGCACCTAACGGTGCATTAAATGCGTTTGTCTTACCTCGTTGGAAGATAGACGTGGTGACGGTGCAAGTCACTATTCACACCCTGTAATGACCGTATTAGCCATTGTGGTAACCCCTTGGCCTATAAAAGGAGGCCCACGGCTATAGGTAGAACGGTCTACACCCAGCTCAATTACACGTGATAGTTGCATTTCCCGCGCACCTTGCCGGAAAACGGCGCTCCTTGTAACTTGAGTTCATACACGATCAAACACAGAACAGGAGTAGGGTTTTACGCTCATAGCGGCCCGAACTTGGATAAACTCCCAACGTGTTCTTGCACCTACTGAAAACCTGCTCTTTGTCCCATGCATGTCCCCTGAGACGAATCGCAAAGGGGCCCATTCGGTCCCATAGATCGTCGTTTCCCACGACATCTTTGGCGCGCCAGGCAAGGGTGTTGTGTGTCACAAATCAGCTTTTTGGTAGTGTGAGTACCAACTTCATCATTTTCGTCGATGGCGCCGAAGAAGAAGGGTGGAGCCACGACGGCTCCTACCGCGTCCAAGCCACCTTTCCAGGCGGCGCAGCCGGCGCTGGCGCTACGGTTGGGACGGGCGGAGCAGGAGGCGCAAGTGGTGCGGGTGCCCAGCACCCCCGCCACGTTGCTGAGCCTAGCCACAGGACCGGCGACGTCGCAGCCGGTCAACTTCCAGGACATTCTGGTGAGCACAGTCAACATAGTAATATAGTTCATATTGTTGCGACCCAGGACCCAGCCGCCGCAACATCCAAGAATGTAGCGGCGACGTCCAACAACGGCGCGACCATCGCAAGATGGGCACGACACGCCCCCCACGTTGCTGGCGGTTCCAGACGACCGCAAGGCGAGATCCCTGTGTAGCAGCTTCCGATTGCTCACGGAGCGGCGCCGCCACCACCACGTCCGCCTGTTGGCGAGCATGAGCCGCGGCGGCATGGACGTAACGAAGCTCCTTCTGGCTCTGCCAGGAGTCGAGCGACGCTTCGTTCTGTGCTCCCGGCCATGCCAACCACGGCGGCAGAGGCCATGGCGCGGGTTCAAATACTTTTGAACTTCCCGCCAAGCCCTGACAAGATGGATGAATGGAGAGCCACCATTCAGAGTCTCATCAGTTTTGCCGATCCCGGCAAAACACAAGACGTGGGGCCCTCGCGGCGACCACCCACCATGCTGGCGGGACCGTCTGGCTACCTTGCCGGAGATGCCGCGCCAACGTTGCAGTCGCCTCAGCACCCCCACCGTCACAACGGCCGGCCCGCCGATCAGACGACCATGACGTGTTGTCTATGGCCTCGTTGGATCCGCGGTGCCGCCAAGATCAGCGCCAAGTGCTCCGCGAGCGGCGCGACGAAGACGCCCGCACGAAGATCGAGCGGCGCCGGGAAGCACGCCGTCAATCTGACGACCGTGCCAGGCCGGCAGTGAACGTGCTCGCGCCAGTAGCCGCTGGGTACTTGCCCTACGATGTGGGGTGCCCAGCGTTTACTCGTGAGCTGCGGCAGGTTCGCTGGCCGTCCGCCCGTACCTTCAAGCCGGAGCTGCCCGACAAGTACGACGGCACGCTCAACCCAGCTGAGTTCCTTGGCATCTACACCATCGCAGTGGAAGCTGTCGGGGGACGGGACGAGAAAGTGCTCGCCAACTACTTCCCGTTGGCGCTTCGGCCCAACGTCAGGCCGTGGTTGATGAACCTGCCTGAGGGCTCCATTTCTTCTTGGGCGGATCTATGCCATCATTTCGTTGGCGCTTACCAGGGTGGCCACAAGCTCCCGGGCCAGCCCAGCGATTTGCAGGTGATCCCCCAAAGGGATGGAGAGAACCTCCGCAAGTACATACAACGGTTCAGCCGTGTGCACCACAACATCCCCGACATCCATCCCGCAGCTGTTGTTGCCGCGTTCCACACGAATGTGTGCAACCGCAGGATGCGGTCAGAGATGAATGTCGAGCAGGTCAAGACCATCAACGATCTGTACGCTTTGGCAGATAGGTGTGCACGAGCTGAGGAAGGGAGGCGACTCCCCGGGGAAGATGCTGGTGCAGACGTCGATTCCGAGGACGACGACGCATCAACCCCGCAGAAGAACAGGAAGCGCAACAGAAAGCGCAAGAATAAGACTGTACTGGCCGTCGAGAGCTCCGGCGACACCAACGCCACCAAGAAGCCGAAGGCAGACATCCCCGGCAAGGAGGTTGCCGGGTGCGATGGCTGTCGGGAAGCTGCGGCAGGCGAGAAGGCCGGCAAGACCGGCGGGCTGTACTGCAAGATCCACCGCACCAAGGGCCACGACCTCCAGCAATGCCGGCAAGTAGAGCAACTTGCCGAAAAGCAGAAGCAAGAGTATGAGAAGCGTGACAAGGAGAAGGGCCAAGATGGTGTTGGTGGGTCCGACAAGCAAGACCATGGTGGCCGCGGAGGCCGCCGCGGCAAGGCCAAGCAGCCAAAAGAGAAGGCTGCTCAGGGCCAGCAAGAAGAGGATGATAGTGATGAGGACGGAGGTGGGTCCGACAAGGAGTTCCAAAATGCAGTGGATGCCATGTGTGTTGATGGAGGCGCATCTTTGCACTCCTCGCACCGGCAACTAAAGCAGTGGATCCGCGAAGTCAATGCAGCGGAGCCGGTGATGGAGGCACAAAAGCCACTCAAGTGGTCGCACTCGCCCATCGTCTTTGACGCCGAGGACCACCCTGATCGCACCACTGCGGTCGGGTGTTTGCCGTTGTTGGTCTCACCAACAATTTGCAACCTCAAGGTGACAAAAGATGCTGGTTGACGGTGGGGCTGGCTTGAACTTGATTTCTCCAGATGTGATCAAGAGGCTGCAGATCCCCGACAAGGATCCCGAGGAGACACGCAGTTTCCAAGGGATCAGTCCGGGGAGGAACAAGCCGAAGGGCCAAGTCACATTGCCGGTCACGTTCGGCAGCGAGCTCAACCATCGGACGGAGAAGATTACCTTCGACGTCGTCAAGATGCCGCTGCTGTACAACGGGATTCTGGGCCGCCCAGCCCTGGCAAAGTTTATGGCCGCGTCGCACTATGCGTACAACGTCATCAAGATGCCGGGGCCGATGGGGGTCCTCACCATCAAGACAAACTACAAGGACGCAATCATCTGTGCTGATTAGCTCTACCGGGAGGCAGCGGCAGCAGCTGCCATCGAGGCACTTGCCCCTGCCGTCAAAGCTCCCGGGGGAGGGAAGAAGAAGACCGGCAAGACCTCTGGGAAGGACTCCGGGAAGCGCACTTCAGAGTGCAGCATGCCTGTCGAGGACACACCAGAGAGCTCTACCGGCAAGAGCAAGAGAGCCAAGGCTTCCGCGTCCATGACCAAACAAGTTTCTGCGAAGGGGGATGGGACGAGTGGCACTTTTTCTGAAAGTGCCACTCTCGGCGACAAATAGGAAGTCGAGCTCGTTGCCTTCCTACGGGTGAATGTCAGTACGCTTGCTCGGCAAGCATCTGACATCCCCGAAGTTCTTAGGAAGGCAATTGAGCACCACCTTGCTGTCTGCCCTCATGCGAGACCCGTCAAGCAGAAGGTCAGGAAGCAAGCCTTGGTGCAGAAGTAATACTCCCCACAGAACTCAAATACGGGTCACCTCGAGTCTTGGCCTTCGATGAGGAGGACCAAGATGAACTGCGGCATGACGATGACACGCTCCTTGAGGAAGATCGTTTCCAGGCTGCTGCCCGTGCTGCACGGTACCAGCAAGCTTTGCGCCGCTACCTTAGCCGCAAAGTGAACGCCAGGGACCTTGAGGAAGGCGACCTTGTTCCTCGTCGGATTCGATCCACGAAGGGTAAAAAACAAGTTGACGCCGAAGTGGGAGGGCCCTTACCGGGTAATACGAGTCACTAGGCCCGGCACAGTCCACCTAGAGACCGAAGATGGCACTTCGGTGCTAAACTCATGAAATATTGAGCATCTTCGTAAGTTTTACCCGTAAGGCGCGGTTGTCGGGCTGCCCGGCAACCTCTTTTGTACAAGTTTGCCGTCAAGGCATGTAATCCTTTGTACAAAGCCGGGCGCAGATCCCGTGCGTAATAAATAAAAACTAAGTGTTTCACAACTCTTTGTCAAAGTACATATATATTTATGTGTTGCAGGCAGTCTTATGTTACATTTTGCCTTGCATAAGGTGATTAATGAACCGTCGAGGTTCCAGCCTCCTCTTTTCTCTTCTTTCTTTTTCTTAAAGGAAGGAAGGATTCCTCGCGTACAAGTTTCCCGGGGGGAGTGACGGTATGGATACCAAAGGACGCGTTCAAGATATTACCCTACGGCAAGAAATACAGCAAGGAATGAGCTAAGTTGCAAAACTTTGAAATAAATTCTTTGTTGTAGTTGCGACTCTCCTTGAGCAATTTTGGCCTTTGTATGAGAAACCTGCACGCTAAGGAACCTTGCCGTGATCGACTGCGCTCTTGCTTTGCTTCGAGTCCGCTCGGCAACCTAAGTAGCTGCGTTGTGATCGTCAAGCGTGACCTTGCCGGCAGCGGCACTTCCGGCAAGCTGTTAAGGACCTGTTCCTCAAGCGCTCGCGGCAAGGGTGTGCGCACCGGCAAGTTTCCGGCAAGCGTAAGGTACAAAAATCATGCAAAGACAGAATGGAATAAGGAGAACAGCGCACATACATCCATCCAAAACATGAACTGCAGCAACTATTAAGCGCTTAGGTGCAAAAGTTATCTTCCACGCCCCCACGGGGCTACATTGGTTTTGATACAGGAGCTAAGAAGAGGAGCCTAGGCGGAGCGCAGCTCATCTTCAAGATTCGACTCGGGCACTACTATGTTCCTAGTCGGAATCGTCGCCTTCGCTCTTGATACGCGAGGAGCTTTCGTCGCTCTCGCTCTCGCTGGTGGAGTCGGTGCCGCTGCTGCTCTCGCTCTCCGCGCAGCATTCCATGCGGCTGCCGGAGACCCCGAAGAACTTCACGAAGAGTGTGGCGGCTCCGTCATACCTAAACTGGAGGAGTTGCCCCCGCCTTAGACCACGGGAGCGGGCGAACGACTTCCACCCCCGCGTTCGGAACAGGGAGCCGGCAGTGGAGAACTCAGCCACCACCCAGGAGGGGCCGTTGCAGCAGCCGTCTGCCTGTAGCCACAGGCCCGAAGACCTGCTGTTCTCCATCACCCTCGCAAAGGGGTCCGGGAGCCGGAGCCAACTGCGAAGCCGGCGGTGCAGCCCCACGATAAACTCGTGCGCCGCCACCGCCGTGTGGGCTCCCGCCTGAGGGGGAAGGGCGGCCGCCCCCGCCACGCCTGCCTCGACCACGGGTGCCGCTCCCTCCGCGGCCGCGGGGGGGCGGCCCTGCCGTGGGCGCTAGGGCTGGCATTCACGATAACCACCGAGGAACGCGTTCGGCCCCGAGGGGGGACCCTCGAGGCAGAAGCAGATGCGCGAGCCCGACCTCCACCCCTCGCCATCGCGGCGGTAGACCTCAAGGAAAGCAAGGATGGACGAAAGGTTGGAGGAGGAGAGTGGCAAGGGTAGAAGATGGGTGGGGAAGATCGCCACTCCCCCGCCTTCTTTTATAGCGCCCTAGGGGGATTACTCTCCCTGTCGCCTCGCCTCCCTTAATGGCAGGAATCGAGGAAGGAGATGCGAGAAGTCAGGCAAAATGAGCAGCGCCCTCCAAGTTTTTCCTTTTTATGGGGAAGGCGCGAGGGCTGGCTTTTCCCGTCCTACGTGGTTGTGCTTTTCAGGCGCACCACCTCCCGCCGCCGCTTCGCTCCACCTCTCCCACGCCCGCATTCAATGCGCATCGTGGACGGGTGCGGTAAAAGAGAAGATTACGACAGTTATCCTCTGCCACGCGCCGCCTGTGCACTGTTTGGGCCTAGCCCAACGACGCCTCGCATGCGCGTGTGGCCCAGGCCCAGGGGCTCTTGTCGGTGTACTAAGACATGGGTGCCCTCTTACCCAGACTTGTGCACAGGCAGTCGTAGCCTCCCTTCCGGCAAGGGCTTGACGGAGGTTAACTACGGCTCAAGACTCAACACCAAGACCGTGAAGAATACCTCAAGGCAGGTCATCGAGAAGTACTATTCTAGTACTGAAGATCGACGTTGCATTTGCCGGCAAGCTCCGCCCCGGCAAGGTGAAGACCAAGACTATGGTTGCTGGCAAGCCCCCTTGCCGGCAAGCAAGGCCCGGCAAGCTCCGTGCCGGCAGGCTTGTTCTGTCCCGTTACCGCTCCACCTCACCATCGACCAGATAGGCTCGTATGCTAGGTGTCGAGCGGGCAGATAGTCAACATAGCCGGCCAAGGCACGTGTCAGCACGTCACGCCAAGATTAACTTTAATGACACCCGTCCCTGGGACGTGTCAAGATTACAGGAGGGCGCCAGGACCGGTGGTACAGATCTTTTGCCCAAGGTCTCGCCTCCCCAATGTAGCACCTAACGGTGCATTAAATGCGTTTGTCTTACCCCGTTGGAAGATAGACGTGGTGACGGTGCAAGTCACTATTCACACCCTGTAATGACCGTATTAGCCATTGTGGTAACCCCTTGGCCTATAAAAGGAGGCCCACGGCTATAGGTAGAACGGTCTACACCCAGCTCAATTACACGTGATAGTTGCATTTCCCGCGCACCTTGCCGGAAAACGGCGCTCCTTGTAACTTGAGTTCATACACGATCAAACACAGAACAGGAGTAGGGTTTTACGCTCATAGCGGCCCGAACCTGGATAAACTCCCAGCGTGTTCTTGCACCTACTGAAAACCTGCTCTTTGTCCCATGCATGTCCCTTGAGCCGAATCGCAAAGGGGCCCGTTCGGTCCCATAGATCGTCGTTTCCCACGACAGACACCAACATTTATACCCCCGCTGACTAGAAGAATAGCCTAGAAATACACGCTTCACTGTCTGCGGATCTAGCTTCCCAACGGAAGGCCGGTGATCTCAAACAAAACAGGTACCCCCAAACAACTTTGGGGAACAACAAACTTAGTTTCCCCAAACAGCAACTCGCACGGAGATTTCATGCCCAGTATCCTTGAATGTGTCCAGTTGATCAGGTATGTGGCTGTCATAATTGCTTCACTCCACAAGAACTTGGGCTTATTCATCGTATACATCAACGACCGAGCAACCTCAAGAATATGTCGATTCTTCCTTTCCGCCACTCCATTCTGAGGGGAGGGGTGTCTGGACATGAAATTTGATGAAGAATACCTTGGTCAGACAAGAAGGCCCCAAAGGTGTTGTTCACATACTCTGTGCCATTGCCAGTCTTGATGACCCGCACCTGCACACAAAGGCATGGAAATTTTGAAAACGGCTAGACACCTCATCCTTGTGACGCATCAAATAAATCCAAGTCATACGAGAATAGCAGTCGATAAAGGTAACGAAATATTTCATTCCATTCACTGACCACTGGGGAAGTCCATACATCCGAATGAATAAGCATATAAGGAGATATGCTCCTAAGCCCTTACTCACATATGATGCTCTGTGTGTTTCGCATATTCGCAAGCATCACATGTCAACTTGCCCTTGCCTATTCAACACATAGGTGACATAACATATGGAAATATTCTACTCATCTTATCGAAAGGTAAATGCCCCATCCTACAGTGATGGATCATCGCCTGCTTCTCCTTTTCCTCCATGGTCGCAGCACAAACCAAGTCTGGCTGCCTCCCCTGGTCCACATACCAAAGCCCCTATGTTTAGTGTCAGTCCCAACCATCTGTCTCCTCTGTCGCTCCTGAATCAAGCAACAAAACTTGTCAAAAGTCCACGACAATCTATTTGATCAATTAGATCACTCAAAGAGACCAAATTGACAGGAAATGCTGGCACATGTAAAACATGTAAAACATCGGACAGAGAAATGGTCAAAGTGCACTTTTTGTGCCAACCCCTTCGACAGGTTGTTTTGTACTATCGGCAGTTTAAGTAGTGCCCTTGTGAGTAGGAGGAAGCTTATTGCAAGACTCAAACACACTGCATTTACCCGCAACATGCTTAGATGGACCAGAGTCCAGCACCCACTCCGGATCAGTTTATGAGCATCAATTGTGGCCTTTTCAGTGTCACCTTCATTTGTACAGATAAAAAGGGCCGAACTGGTCCTCTCCTCCTCGATGACCTCCGCCTCTTTGACATCCCTAAGGAAGGTTATCGTGTTCACCATGCGAGCCACCCTTGCCCGCGCAACATCAATGGACGCTTCGGCGGAGGCCAGACGTGCACGCAGCACAGCTTCCTTCTTGATGGCGGCGAGCAGGGCATCCTTCGAGTCTCTGCTTGCCGAGGCACGCAGCCCCCAACACCTGCACCCAGCTACATCTCCGCCTGCTCCTAGCACTTCATCTCCTACGTGCCTTCCTCTGCGTCACATGAGTCTGGCCGCACCGAATCCATGACCCTGGTCTCCCCGCGAAGTCGTTGAACATATCCACGGCCTCACCACCTGCCATCATCCTCCCGGGCAGCCACACGCAGCAGCTAACCTCCCTTTCTCCCCTCTGGCGAGCAGCCACACGCAGCAGCAATAACTTCCAGCAGAAGCAGCAGCAATCCAGCCCTCAGCAGTTCCAGCTGCCTCCTCTTCCCTTTCCAATCAGCAGCAGCAGAAGCACAGCCACACAGCACCAGCAGACACAACAGCAGCACAAGCAGCGGCAGCTCCTCCTTCCTCTCCACGCAGCAGCAGCAGCAGCAAACTCAGTAGTAGCGCACCCAGCAGCAGCAAACTCAGTAGTAGCGCACCCAGCAGCTTCCTCTTTTTCCTCCCGTGCAGCAACTCCAGCAGCCGCACCTCCTCTTCTTCCTCTCGTTCAGCAACAGCAGCTACACCTCTCCTAGCTCCTCCGGGCCATACGCAGCAGCAGCAGATTGCTTCCCTCCGGACGCAGCAATCGCTCGCAGCAGTCGCCTCTCCGCCTCTTGCGCGCTCCCGCAGCTCATGCACGGCCAGTGCACGAGTGAGCTGCCAGCGCCGCAGCAGCCTGGAATCGCCTCGCCACCTCCAGGACTCTCCGTCGCTGGCCTCTGATACCATATTGAACTGGGAAGAACTCACCTCCAGCCTCTCCCTCTACTGCACTGGCGGGTGGGTTGTGGTTTTGACTTACGCTCACACTCAGACTCGAGCAGCTCCTCCTCTTTTCTAGGTCTGCACATGGGCTGGGCCTTATGGGCCAAGTGGAGATGGGCCAGGCCCATACCGGTTCAACAGCTTTGAATTGTTGTGTGTTTAAAGCATTGCTATTTGTGCAAAGTTATGATTGTAATTCCAAGTCGTTTTGTTCTTAATCTATGATGTCGTATTGTATTTCAGGGCGGATGAGGAGGTATCTGACCCAAAGGCACTCCTAGAGGATCGTACGAAGGCTAAGTGTGTCTACCAGTGGTATGAATATCAGGTAATATGCTGTTAGATTTGTTGTATACGCACACAAATGTGGTTATGTCTCCTAGTGTGTTCCATTAAATAAAATTGTGTACTGTTGCAACCATGTATTAGACTAGAGTGCATATCAGTTGCTCCCAGGAGTCATGTGCTCCCGTGCTATTGAGGAACCTGTATTGAATGGCCATGGTCGGAGTAAATTTGCACAAAACAGCCCAGGAGTCCCGTAATTACGTGCAGATCCAGGGACCCCGACCATGACCAACGGCCCAGGTTCCCGGGGAGCACTGGAGCATGTGATTCCCGGGAGCACCTGATATTAAGCAATTGGCCAAGGTCAAGGCTGTACCTAGTGTCTACAGTTTAAATACCAAACAGTTATTCAGCAACTGTTTGCGGTGTTCCTTGTTTATATTGAACCTCACAATCCAAGAACTTCATATTGGCTATCTCATTGTCAGTTGATCTGAGCATTTATGAGAAATTTTTCTTCACTGCTGTAGACTATTCGTTTCCTGAATACCTTTTGTTTTGTTACCACTGGAACATGATCTTATGTCACCTATGCTACGCACAGAAATGCGTTAAGAGAATTGAAGGTGACGAGACCGGGCAGAAGCACTGTACTGGCCAGTACTTCGATTACTGGAAATGCATCGACAAGCATGTGAGTGCTCTCTTCCTGGTTGTACTCAAATTTATGTGTGCCTTGCTGATCCAAGAAGGCAACTGTTCCTGTGTTCTTTTGTTCCTTGCAGCTCTTGGACTGATCTAACTTGCTTATGCTTATTACTTCTATCCTGCAGGTTGCTGAGAAGCTTTTTGATAGCTTAAAATGACAAGGAAATTGTTCTTTCTAGCTACTTTTTACTCAATAGTGGTAATAAATAGTATCACTGGCACGCCTTATTGACAATTCAGGTCTTTATCATCATATATGTAAAAGAAGGTTTTGCCTGTCGGGTAACACGACAGTTTTTCTGTGGCCACTTTACATTTTGTTGTTGTCAGAGGCGTTGCTGGCTCATGATATATTTTTGTTGTGAATTGAGATATTCCCAGGACTATGACTGAGGACTAAATGCTGCCATTTTTTCCTATTGCTTTTTTGGTGCAATTTTTTTATGTGCATAAAATTATCTGGATTTGAGAATTACACCCTCTGTTCATAAATATAAGACGTTTTGGCAGTTAAATTTAAACTGCCAAAACGTCTTATATTTAGAAATAGTGTTAGTAGATGGAAACTGAATGGCCAATCTCCTCGGCTTCTAGCCGTGCCAGTAGTAACAGCTTGATCATCAGTAGAATAATCTGAAGATGTGATTTGTTTGGAGGAAATTGCATAGACCACAACTATAGAGGTCAGTTTTGCAGACTATCTATTCTACGGGTTGAGAACACCACCTATTGGTGTAATCAGTTGCAGGTAACTGCAATCCATTGTTTAGCTCGGTTATCATGATTTCTGACAGGTGGGTCCTGCTTGTAACAGCATATGTGGCAAAAAAAAAATGGCCACATTAGAAATTTCTATTCAATTTCAAATATTTGGTTTAAATTCATTTTAAAATCAAATAAATCATACATGTACCTAGTACTGATCTAGAAAATTTCAGCTCATTTGGACCACAGGTTTTGGAGTTAATGCCTTTTTTACTTGGCTTATTCAACTTTTTGGTTCAAGATTCAGGAATTACAAAAAAGTACAAAACTTACAAGCAGGATAGAAGTCATGTGAACCGAGCTAAATGACGTAGAGCTAGCTGCAACTGGTTACACCAATACTCGGTGTTCTCTGCAATAAACACATAGATTATGTAGTTTGTGCAACCGACCCCAATAGCTTGCATATTAGTTATGCCCGCCTGCCTTTTAGCTGCATTTTCATGGCAGCGGTGCAATAGCATCCAGCCAGCGTTGGTTAAGGTCTGGTCAGGTAAATTCCTGTTTTTAGTGTGAACCTTTTTGCTCTCGGTAAGTAGAGATGTCTCTTACCGTATTTGTCATCATGTTACCTGGTACGTTTCTGGAAATGTTATCAACAAGTTTGACATTACCTTTTTTGCAAAAAAAGAACAAAAAAGTTGACATTACCTGAGGGTATCTGGGTCTAATTGTCGATGTCTTGGTTCAGTTTTTTTTAAAGCCTTCTTTTATTCCTAAACCAACAAGGTCACATCGCTTACAACTAGTGGTATAATATCTGCAGGAGCATCATCTAGTCACATATCAGATATAGAGGCCACTTCATGTGCCCCAACATTCATTAGCTTCTCTATACGGCATTGTTTGTAGATACCGTGAGAGACCTCCTTGGACATATGATAAGAGCATCTCTAGCAAACCCTTTATCGTGCGGACCTTTAAAGTGAGTATAAGGGCCGCAGAAAACGTGTTTTGAGGGCTGGCGCAGGCTGCGGCCGAACAGACCCCGCAAGCCGAACGGTAGACGAATATTTTGTTTTACCGTTCGGCCTTGCGGGGTCTGTTCGGCCGCAGCCCGCGCCAGCCCTCAAAACACGTGGTTTTTTCTCAATTTCACACATATGTGTCATAGTACATAGAAATATGAAATCAATATAAATTAAAATCTGAATATTACAATACAACAATCATCCAAATTACAATAATTATTCAAATCTAAGAATTAAACTTATAATTCAATACAAGAATTGTTCCGAATACAACAATGATACAAATCACACATGAATTAAATTAAATCAAGAATTGGCCTCGCAAGCTTCTACTATTTTTACGAAGAGGGATCGGCGCATTCGATACCTTCTCCGAAAGAGGTGCGGCGGATACGTAGGTGACGCCGCGAAGTAGTCTTGCATTAGCATCATGTTCCCGAGATGGCGGTTGCAAGGGATGCAAAGACAGCCGACGGTCGATCCTCGCCGTCTCTTTCTGTTCCTATCCTCGAGCTCCTTCACGGCAAGGACCACCACCACCATCTGCTGCCGATTGTTCTCGAGCAGTGTCTCTATGTCCGAGTCATCGGACGAGGACGAATCCTCGAGCGAAAATTCCTCGCAAGGGCTCAAATCCATCTACAAATCGCAACAGAGCTCGCATGAACGGAAATCGTTCCCTAAATCTAACTTGAAGGGGCAGAAAAGGACTCACCGGCGGATTCGGGGCGGGCGGCGACTTGACGGCGGTCGATCCGGGGCGGCTGGGCGCGGCGGATCCGGGGCGCCGGCGAAGCGGCACGGTGGACCCGGGTCTGCAGCGGCCCGGCGGTGTGTTTCCGTCGGCGGATATGGCCGGAATCGAAGGCGGTGGGCGGGTGGCGACGGCGGCGGGTGGCTGCGGAATGGGGGAGGGGAACGCGCGCGGGCTGAAATGTCCCTCCCGCCAACTGCTTTTGCACGATACAGGGCACCGACGGGGCGGGGGAAAACCTGTGTTTTCGCGGGTCGGGGAGGGGAGGGGCACTACTGGAATCAGGGACTTTGCCATCTGCCAGCTCTTTGCCGTCTGCTGGCAGATGGCAAAGAGGATATTTGCCGTCTGTTTTTATAAAGCAGACGGCAAAGAACATGCTGATGGCAAAGAGGCTCTTTGCCGTCTGCACTTCTGTGCCGTCTGCTGGCAGACGGCAAAGAGTTCTTGCAGACGGCAAAGAACAAAGTGGGCCCCACTTGGTACTGCACTTGCCAGGTCACACGGGCCACTTCTTTGCCGTCTGCCAGCAGACGGCAAAGAGGTGAGGGGGGGCCCACAGTGTAACGGCGGGGACGGGCTAACGGCCCCCCTCTTTGCCGTCTGCCAGCGGACGGCAAAGAGGGGGCTTAATTTTCGCCATCCCCCCGCGCCTCCCGCCTCTCTCTCTTTCTCTCACCTCTCTCTCTCTCACACCCGCGCCCGTTCCCCTCTCTCACCGCCGCCGCCGCCGCCCCCTCCCCGCCCTCTCACCGCCCCCTCCCCGCCCTCTCGCCGCCGCCCCCTCCCCCCCTCTCTCACCGCCGCCGCCGCCCCCTCCCCGCCCTCCACCACCGCCTGCCCCCCTCCCCGTGGCGCACCTCCACCACCGCAGCGCCGCCCCCTCCTCACGGCCTTCCTGCCGCCGCCGCCCCCTCCCCGGCGGCCTCCTCTCCTCGCCGCCGGCCGCCCTGCCCCCTGCCCCTCTCTGGTGAGCTTCCCCTGCCCCCCTTTTAATTTTTTTTCTGTTTTTCTAATTAGATTTTTAGTTTTCTGTTTTTAGATGTTTTGCAAATAGTTGTTTAGGTGTTTGGGTAAATAGGAAAAAATATTTAGACATTTAGGTAGAAAAAAAACCTAGAAGAAAAAAAAGAAGAAAAGAAGATGAAAAAAAAGGAAAAATAAAAAAGAAAAAGAACAAAAAATAATAATAATAAGAAGAAACATAAGAAGAGGAGGAGGAGAAGAAAAAAGAAGAAGAAGAAGAAGAAAAAAAGAGGAGAGGAGGAGAAGAAGAAGAGGAAAAAAGGAAAGGAAGAAGAAGAAGAGGAGGAGGAGGAGAAGAAAAAAGAAGAAGAGGAAGAAGAAGAAGAAAAAAGAGGAGAGGAGGAGAAGAAGAAGAGGAAAAAGGAAAGGAGGAAGAAGAAGAAGAAGAAGGAAAAAAAAGGAAGAAAAGAAAGAAGAGGAAGAAGAAGAAAAGAAAAAAAGAGAAAAAACCCCGACCCCGACACGGCACCTCGACCCCGACCCGACAACCCGACCCCGACCCGACACCCTGACCCCGACACCCCGACCTCGATCCCAACCCCGACACGGCACCCCGACCCCGACCCGACAACCCGACCCCGACCCGACACCCCGACCCCGACACCCCGACCCCGACCCCGACCCCGGCACGGCACCCCGACCCCGACCCCGACCCGACACCCCAACACCGACACGGCACCCCGACCCCGACCCGACACCCCGACCCCGACACCCCAACACCCCTGACACCGCGACACCACGACACCCAGACACGACACCCCCCGACACCCCGACCCCGAGCCCGACCCCGACACCCCGACACCCCTGACACCCCGACACCACGACACCCAGACACGACACCCCCCGACACCTCGACCCCGACACGACACCCCGACACCCCGACACCACGCCACCCAGACACGACACCCCCGACCCCCGACACCTCTTCGGCCTCCTG